>CM066032.1:1248713332-1249968922 GCA_033557465.1 Ichthyophis bannanicus
CATTTATGACCCCAACGGTATTCAGTGTGTGCAAAAAAAAATCTCGGTAGTTCCAGGGTTAACATGGTTTAGCAGAACCTGCTGAAGATGTTCATACCTCTATCCGGGATATAAGCCGGTAACTAACAGGTTAACATTAGGACATTCAGGGGAACAGCACCTGGCAAATAACTGGGCAGTGACGATAGTGAGATGATGCCCGCTTATGGCAAATTGGTTAAAAATGATCGAAGCAAAGGATGCGTCTAAATTTCACGGCAGAAGCTAATAAGGCAACAGTGACATTTAGCCACTGCTTGGTTAACGTCGGGCCAATCTGGGCAACCCAGAGATTCAGTATCGGGTTCAGATATGACCCCAGCATTGAATTATCTAAGTTTAAGGTTCAGCCGCAAAAGATAGCCACCTTAGAAAGGCCTGTCACCGCCAATGATGGCTATCCCTCCTTGAATTTTTTATGTTATATCCACAAGTCTTGATATTCAGTGACATAATATAAAATATAAGGCCGAATAGAGTTACATCTTTGAAATATTTCTTTCTGATTGGGAAGTCATGCTGATGAGCTCAACTTTTCAGTTCAACAGTTAAAAAAGCTCTGAGGTGTGATAAAAAAAGAACTGCAGAAATAGGGATGTTGCTGCATTGCAAACGAAAAATGGAAAAAAACTACTCTGAAATTTCATCTCTGCCCATCTATCACTAATAGTGCTTAGTATTGCTCAGAGTACATGCTATTAAGTGGATATTGCACTCTACTGGGCAATAGTGCTTACTGTTCTTGCATGCCACTATCCCAATATTTGGACATCACACCTTTAAATATTAAACTTTATTTTGTAAAATAGAGGTAATGAGGGAAATTTCCAAAAGTTATCACCAAGGATAAATAGACTATTTTCAAATTTGTCCATTATTTCTGTGGGTAGAACTAAAAGGAATAAACGCCATGAGTGTTTGCAGTATGTTTACTAAAATGTGCTGTTAACGCGTGCTTGGAGTGCACACTAGCCCGCTCATGCAGGACCATGCTAACAGCATGCACCCAAAACAGACCAGGCACATGGTTAACTCCAGGCTAGCCGCTGAGCGCATAATGGGGAAGGGAATTGGTTGGGGTCGGGGTGGAGCGTGGGCATTGACCTCACATTGCAGTTAGTTTGTTGTGCACCACCTCAATGGGTGACATTGAGTGCATGGGCGAGGTGCAAAGGCCTCTGGCATGTGTGGGGGTGCAGTCTCTGTTGGATCCATGCTGCATAGGCTACCATCAGGTAGTGCATACTGTTGCAATGCACCATGCATTGATCTTTCTTCTCAACATGTGCACTGTTAGGACCCATTGCTTTGCTTTGACTATAGCCGCCCTTTGCTGCTTTCCCTACCGTCCCGCCCCCGAAACTGCTGCCCTAGGCATTCATCTAGTTTGCCTAGTGGTTTGGACTGTGGATTTGAGGCGCAAATGGATGTAAATGGGTGCAAATTATTTTCTTCCTGTTGTGTCTAGTAAAAATGACCATGAGCAGATTAATGCGCATCCCTAGTTAGCATGCACTAATGATGTGGTCAGGCATTATTTAATGCGGGGTTCATATTATCTAATATATAGTTAAGATAATGCATTAGAAGGATATTAGCATGCAAAATTGTTATTCCACAATGCTGCAATAATTTCTGTTTCAGTTAAATACAAACTTGTATTTTAGATTGGATACAATGTTGGCCTTATGTTACTGTTAGTCAACATGAAGGGTAATTTTATAATGCTGGCCTATTTATAAAGTAAAGTATGCAGGTACTTTATAAAATAAAGGGTATAAATGGTGAGAGGGCAACGCACATAATATAGACACGCTCCCACTTGTCTTATAGTGACCCTAGAACTGGTGTAAAGGCCTACAACGACGATTTGTAGAGCGCCAGGCATAAGTTGCAGTAGTTTATAACTTGTGCATGTAAATTTGTGCTATGTGTATCTTAGGTGGGAGCTATTCTTGGTTTTTTTTTTAATTATGTATTTATGAAATATACAATGAAAAATCTAAAAAGGGAAAACATCACCTAACCATCCAGTAAATGACACCAATAAGATACAAAAAGCAATACAGTTAGTACACATCAAGGAAGTGAACAGCCACACGATATCACAGAATAGATAGAAAAAAGAGTTGCCACTTGATTCCTGTAAATTAAAACTCCATTTAAACTAATCTTTGAGCTAAACAGACAAAAAAAAAAAAAAAAAAATACAAAAACAAAAAGGACAAAAAATAAACTTAAATTTTACTGGATTAAAAATTCTAACAATTGTTCTGCCTCCTGGAAAATATACTTACGGCCCTTGAAACACTATAAAAAAATTTACAAGGAAATTTTAGATGAAAATTTGCTCCTAAAGCCAGAACTAGAGGACGAATCTCATTTAACGGAATTACGGCCGCTTTTGAGTTACCCTGGAAAAATCAGGGAACACAAAATGAATGGTTTGCCCACAAAAGTTTTCATTTTTCTTAGGAAAATGTGCCCGCAAACTTTATCCCTTATCCATTTCCAACAAAAAAAGTAACAAAAAGCGTAGCCCTGCAGGAAATATCATCAGTTTCAGGATTCAATGAAATCAGAAATATCTAATGAAAAAGGAGTCGGAGCCTTCCCGAGAAACAAGCAGGTTCCATCACAATATCCCTCCCTTCTCAAGCCTCCCTGGGGGCAGATAGAATAACTTGGAAATTTTCAATGAGTAAGCATCTGCAAACAATAATATCTCTTTTAAAAATACTTCCATAAAAGAATTATAGAGAGGATAAGTAATGTGTGTTTGGAAAATTCAAAAACCGTAAATTTCGAGACCATAAAGAGCATTATCCAAAAACTCATGCTGACGATGCAAACAAACAGAATCATAGAACATTTTAGCACAAAAATCATTCTGTGTCACAAACTTAGATTCTTGAAATATACCACTCAGTTCTCTAACGTTAATAGTTTTTCTTGATGATCAGCAAAATTCAATACTGGCTCGTTAGAGAAATCGGATACTTTTTTCAAAGAGACTGCCAATGTGGACTCCATACGAGACACTATTGACCAAATATCTCTCAAGGGAAACATCCAGAGGAAGAATTTGGGCGACAGAAAGAGAAGAAGGCAACTCAATCACAGATGGTAAAAAGGAGACATCCAATGCATAAATTTGAGTCAAGTTTCAAAAAAAGAAGAAGACAGCAAAGTTAACCCCCCCAACCGGGGTCAGCCTACTCTGTGGAGGACCACTGGGGAAGCTGCACCAGGCTTTTGTTGAAGCTCAGAGATGGGTGGAGATAAACCCTGTTCGCTTACGGGGAGGAAAAGGGAGGAGGAAAGTACTCACAGCCAACATGTTCAAAAGATTTATCCCCTGAGGCCCGAAGCCTCAGCAAACGCATTGCCCACCACGACATGGGCAGCCATTGGACCAATGGATTTAAACCACTTTCGGAAGAACAGTTGGTAGGTACTTCTTCGTACATTTCCCCATACCAGGGGAAAAGCCTACTAATGCCTATGTGTGCCGAGGGGGCGCCAAAAGGGCGTGACCTGCCCCTTTGGTCACGCCCATTCGGGCACGCGCCCGAGGGATGCGTCCGAGACCATTAGCAGCCGATCCAATCAGTGTAGCACCTCAGCAGGAACCAACACGAAGCATACAGCAGGTAAAGGAAAAATCAAAAACTTCAGTGTCCCTCCGGTGGGGCTGGAGATTGTATAGCCCTTAGCAGTTGATCCCATCAGTGCAGCACCTCAGCAGGAACCAACAGAAGTACACAGCAAGGTAAAGCAAAAAAAGGTGGGTGCTGTTCTTTAGTTACATGCATCAGGCCAAAGATGCATTACTGTGGGCATGCGGAGAATAGCAACCACACCGAACAGAAACAAGGCTCATTCGCAGGCTTTAGTCATTGAAAAAATGCATGACTTACATGCATCGATCGTGATTTACAAAGCTCCTTATAAAATTATCTCCTACAGTATATGCAAGAGATGTTTTGGGAACATGAACCAAAATTACTGGGCCCGGTCTGGATTTTCTCCAGAAGGCAGGCTATTTTTGGGTTAACATTATAGGAATGGAGCTTTTGATCCATTAAGGGAGAGGATTAAACTAATGCTAAATGCAGGGCTTCATCCGTCCAAAATATTTTTGACCTTCGCAGGGCACATAAAAGAAACCACCTCAACAGCAACTATCACAAAGGCAAATACTTGGGATCTATTTGTCAAAAATGAATATTATTCCATAAATACCTGACAAGAGTTACTTGTCAGAACATCAGTGATGCTCCATTAATTTCTCTATTTCAGAGACATGGCCATGAGACAACAGCTCACCCAAATCCATTTAGGTTCTTTACTAGATTGCAGCGGTATCTCTGACAAGATCACTGCAACAAACATTGCAGGGCTCCCATGTTATCCTTTGCATGCTTTTTGGACATTTGTAATTCTCCATTTTGATTTTTTTCGCAAATGGCAGCAGTAGTGCTCCATTTCATTCCTTTTTTCCTTTACAGAAAAAACAGAAGGTTCTTCATGTTTTCACTCCCCTGGAAAATTTGTAAAATATGCAATGTAATATCTATGATGTTTTCTGCCTGTTGGATGCCTTTCATCCTATCAGCCCAGCATCGCATGAGCTCCAAATCTTCTTGGCAGTATGTCAAATTATTATTTATTACACTGCACGGAGTCACACACCTGGGAAATAAACAAAATCATCCTCTCAAAAGATGCATCAGCAAAACTCTCAGATAGGGTCTAAATTAGGATAGAGCAAGTGCCCTGCATTTCTAAATGGTCTAAGACCGTAGGTTGAAAAATTTATCTACGAAATAACAAGTAGAGTAGAATAGGTAAACATAGATCGATTGTTTACTCATTCAAAAGTAGAAAGACTAGGGGATATGCAATAAAGCTACAATGTAGCACATTTACAACTAATCAGAGAATATTTTCTTCACTCGACATGTAATCAAACTCTGGAATTTGTTGCTGGAAGATGTAGTAAAAGCTGTTAGTGTAGCTGGGTTTAAAAAAGATCTGGACAAGTTCCTGGAGGAAAAGTCCTTAAATCATTATTAAAGAAGACCAGAGACCCACTGCTTACCCTGAGATAAGCGTTGTGGAATCTGTGTACCTTTTGGGAACCTGACAGGCACTTCTGACCTGGAGTGGCCACTGTTGAAAAGAGGATACTGGCCTTGATGGACCTTTCTTATGTTCTTAATATTTATCCTGGTGCAATCCTGAGTATTGAAGTTCTGGTTCTTTGTTATTTATTGGATGAATTACAATACAATAAATTGGTGAACTAAAGGAGATCTAGGAGCAGTATAAATAGGAGGCTGAGGGACTTGTTTATTTGTATTTATATCTTATTGAATAAGTTCTTTAATAAGTTGCATGTTAAGTGCTTTGTTGTAGTGTGGCGTGTGGTGGGAAGCAGTTTTCTATACAGCACAGGCCAGATAGCAGTTCAGGGAAAACAAAAACAGCTTTTCTTCTATCCCAACTTGTTAAACCTGGTTCTCCTGGTCCTTCCTCCAGCCCTAGTTAAAGTTCCTACCTCAAAACTCCTCTGCATGGCCTGCCTTAGAAGGACTTCTGGTTCCATGGGCCTCTCTCCCTCCTGCAGCCTGCTGGGTTCTTAACCTCTCCTTGGAGCCACGCCCACCCAACCCTGAGCTCTGGGCTGCAATTTTAAAGGGGACTGTTGATAATCCCTTTGGAGAGAGATTGGTAACATTCTATAGACCTCATCCCCATGCTTTAATATATATTTTTATGGGAAACAGTTTATCAAAAACTGTGATGATAATAATAAAATTCACCCTTTTGTGCCCTATCATCTTTATTTACCTTATCTCCTAGGCCTTAGTACCTTCTTTTTACTTTTCCAGTATAGGGTCTCATCTGTAGATTTGCTGGTTCTATGACTTTTGCAAGTAGTTGTGCACCACTGGAGAGGACAGATGAGAGCAAAGACCTGTCCAGCATGTGAAAACCACTTACTAAATCAATGTGCCCCCTTAATGAGGCATATATTTTGGAGTAGGAGGGAGGCAGTATGATATCCTTGTAAGACCCTCCTTTTGGTAAGTGCGAGAATGGATTGTGCCTGTGTGGTTAAATAGAGACACCCAGAACTTCCAAAAGGAGGCACTCAAACCACACAGGAGCTTTTGGGTGGATGGAAGCAACTGCTACAGACATTAGGCTGTATTCTTCTCCCAGAAAGTCAGCGAGGTAAAAGCCAATCAAAAGTGTCCAAAGGTAGAAGAAATGAGAGTTTCCCGCAGTGGAAGATACTCTTATTCTTAGGAAGTTATCAGAAAAGAGAGAGAATCCTGTCTCTGGGTTCAGCAGAATTTGAGTATGATTTGCCAGAAAGGACTGGAACTCATACAGTAGTCTACTGTGATTCTTCAGCCAAAAGGAGTTTGATGTTGACCCGTTTATTCAATGCTATCTGGTGCCCCTGGTCCCTTCACAATTCTAGTGAAGTCTGCACCCAATCAGAAAAATCAAAAGGAAAGGAGAAGAATCTATCCTACAGGGAAGCAGCAACACTGGAATTTGGATATAAAGGGCCCTGGAGAGTGGAGGGATTACCTAAAAGTGAACGTTTACCCATTCCACTCCATTCATTAATTTACAGACCTCTATTATTTCTCCCCTCAGCTATTTCTTTTCCAAGCTTAAGAGCCCTAATTTTTTAATCTTCCCCTCATAGGGGTATCCTTCATTCCCTTTACCATTTTAGTGGCTCTTCGCTGTACCTTTTCTAATTCTGCTATATCTTTTTTTAAGATATGGCAACCAGAATTGCACACAATATTCAAGGTGCGGTCGCACCATGGAACGATACAGAGGCATTATATTATCCTTGGTTTTATTTTCCATTCCTTTCCTTATAATTCCTAGCATTCTATTTGCTTTCTTGGCTGCTGCTGCACACTGAGTGGAGAATTTCAATGTATTATCCACAATGACGCCCTATATCCTTTTCCTGGGTGGTGGTTCCTAATGTAGAACCTTGCATCGTGTACCCATTGTTTGAATAGTTGTTCGCTTAGAGGATCATTTTTAAAGGTTTAGTCTTGATTTGGACGTTGGAAGATGTGCATGTGGACATTGAAATCACAGAGACATCTCGGTAGCCATTCCACAAATAATGTTTGCAGACATCTCCAGTGCAGGGGTATCCAAGTAGGCATGGGGGTGTGGCAGAGGCGTGTCCAGGGAGTGGCAATGTACTTACATATCCTCATTGGATCTCAGAAACATCAGAGACATCTGCAGGCACATCAATGTTTATACCTGCTCCAGGAATGAATAGAAATCAGGAAAATGCTTGGTTTATATCTTAAAATATCCAGAGAAGATGGAGAATTAAGTGACTAGCCTTAGATCACAAAGGCCCACACTAGAATTTGAACTCTGACCACTCTGCTGATGAGCCACTACTCTAACCATTATGCTATTAAACTTCTTGGTGCTGAGATGCTATCCTGTATTGCTTGCCACAACTCTGTAATTACCAATTGGGGATTCTGTTTCATATTATTCCAACAACAATCTTTTATTTATTCCTCCATTTTATGCAGATTGGGAAAAGTGGCATGTTCCTTTTTACACGCTGTTTGTGTTTTCTTCATGGTAATGTATTGGCCTTTATGTTTATATGGTTATATGCATATTTCACATTCAGCTCACTGATACATCTGTTTTATGCACATTTTATATTAAGCTCATTTACATATTGCTCAATGCAATTTTATTGTCAGTCTGTAGCATTTTACTTTTGTGTTTGAATATTGTTTTAATATGGATGTATAATTCCAATTGTTTTTTATATGTACTGCGACGCTCCTGCCCGGGCCTGAGAGCTTACAAGCAGGAGTGGCCTTGTAATGTCCCTGAGGAATTAAAGCTTGTACCGGTCCCTGGGAATTCTGGGACTCATAGTTGTACTTGTATTTCCTTCAGGATAAATTGCAGTCGTGACACGAATGGTAAGGCTGCAAGAAATTTATTGTTGTGGGGATATTTTCCAGCGCATCAAAATTCAATGGTACATAACGCAAAAGGTGCAACTTCAACCCAAACAGCTGAAACCAGGAACATAGGAAGTACAACCTGAAATTAAGTTAGCTTTCTACTTGGCTCTTCACAGTCACAGCAGCTTTAACTCAGCAATGCCTCATGTGGTCTTTCAGAATTATTGCAGCACCAAACAAACAGCTGTTCCTTCCACAGCGTGGTTTCTCAAAACAACAAATGAAAACAATTTGTAAACTTTTTAGCTTGTCAGCAAGTACAGCAAACTCCCTGTATTCTTTTCATACAGTGTTCAAGGGTTTCTTACATTGCTGTCCTCTTGAGGCAGATTGAGCAATCCATTGGAGAAGGGTCCCCTACTAAGGTAGGCGGGTAATTATCCACTTGCATGCATTCATCAGAGCTAAGGCTATCGCTGTCTCTGTCAGGCCTGCTAAGCTTCCCTGACCTCAGTTCCAGAAACTCTTGAAACTATTTTAAAAGCAATTCAGCCTGTAAGTGCTCTTTATTCGTGTGAAAGTCTTTGGTAAGGGTAACACCCTTCCCCCACTTGCTATCAGCTTTCTGCAGCTGGGTTTACCTTGTGAAGGTTAGCACAAATAAAAGGTTTCTCTAGTAAAGCATTAAAAGTAGAAAAGTCAGCTTTACCTTTAGCAGGGTTTGAATAAGAACTGGTACCTTTCCTCCAGAAGTCTCTCTGGTTCAAAAACTCAGCAGCCTTATTGCTATTTCCTCTGCTCTGTGAATTTCTCTTTGAAAAGCTTTCTTCCTGCTTCACTTCCTTGCTTCTGTAGCCTTGTTTGTTACCAGACCAGGTACCTTCTTTCCATGTGCTGAATTTGCTAGCCTTCCCACGCCCAGGCTCTACCTTGTAGTAAGGTTCCTTCTTAGAGTCTGCTTGGCTCCAAGGTTCTGCCTTGCTCCAGGGTTCTAGCATTTTCCTCCTTCCTTTTCCCTCTTTTTCTCTTTCGTCCTTTTCTCTTTTCCTCCTCTCCTCTTCCCTCTCTGCTTGGAGATTTAAAAGGGCTTCCTTTCCCGGCACACCCTGACCTTCCCCTGAGCGTGCCCAATCAGTGCAGAAGCCTGTCTCCTCCCCTGAGCTGGGGCGTGTCCTGTGCTCAGCATAGAGCTGTTTTTTTTCAACTCTGCATTGGAAATGCTGTGTGCTAGTGTGATAGGCGATGGCCTAGTTCATCCTGTAGGTAGTAGAGGCCTGTATATTAGGCCTGAGCCCCCCTCCCCTACTTTAGAATATTATAAATGCCGCTTTGAAAAATTAAGCTGAACAGGACAGAAATGCCAGTAGTTAGAGAAACAGCCCTTGCTCTGCTTTTGATAAGCAATGTTCTGATAAGAAAGTAAAACTTTTCCACTGTTTTTTGTTATGGTTTAACCACAGATGTCTTTTCAGTATTATGCTTTCACGCTGTAGCCCTGTTAGCACACGCTGACCTTGTAGAGAATAGCAGCATGTATTCTTGAAGAATATATTTTGTCTAAGCATTTGAGCCATGGCTAGAAAGATTTGCACGGGGGGAACAGGTGTAAGCCCAGTCAAGGATGGCTATTGGAGGAAGGTAGCTGGGCCACCAAGACCAATGAGGAGTTTTGCCTGTATTAGACTGGAGAAGAACAGTATATAAAACTGTCGTTTTTCTGAGCTCAGGGGTCAGACATTTTGTATGTGACATTGGCCTGAGTCTGTGCACATTAAACTGGTTTGAATTCTAGTCAATAGACTCCTGGTTTTATTGGTTGCGGACACTTCGCTATTACATATTCTTGGTGCTTTGGCCGGGAATGGCATAATACGCGAATAGTACGCAAGTGAATACTACCACGTATTACCACCTCCAGGTTTGGTCCGGCTGGGCCCACAGCCGACCGATGTGGAGAGGATCCCAGGCACCGACCGGTCCCTTGCATCGGAGGGTTCCGCCCTGCCTCGGCGGCCTGCTGGCCAATACCTCGAACCCAGGGGAGTCCAGGATTCAACCCAAGGTGGAACTGGTTGCGCAGCGCATGAGCTACCAGATCCGGTGAGTATTGATTTTTCTGGTTCTTAGTCAGTTAGCTCTGGGAAAGTCTCGAGGCTGATTTCGTACAGTAACAGGTAAAGGAAGTCTGATCAACTTCCAGGGCGATCCTAGTAGCCCTGCAGGAGTATGCGCGGGGCGAAGCTATCGACCCTTTTGGTTTGGTAATTTAGGTTCAGTCAGTTAGCCCGGGAATTTGGAATTTGGGAAATGCTAGCATGTTTGGTTGTGTGATGTGTGATTGAGAGGTCTTGCAATACAGGCCAAGCGAGAGCGGACTCCTAAGTAGCGCAGTTCCTGACCGGGAGACCGTGTTCAGGTTGCGAACAGGAGGAAGCGTTTGTTGTTTGTCCCCTCATTGTTTTGTGGGGCTACGCGGACCCCTTACCCGTAGCCATCCTACCTACCCTTTCTGTTTGCTGTCTTGTACGTTATACATTATAATGGGAGGGGCGGAGTCCGTACAAACTCCGCTGAACTGTATGATCACAAATTTTAAGAAAGGATTTAGTAGTGATTATGGGGTGAAAATGTCACTGACCCGCTTAGAAATATTGTGTAGTAGGTGTGGCCGGCGCTGGACGCCGGGTGGCCACCAGAAGGTACTTTTGATATCCAAATTGTGTCCCGTGTGCACAAGGTAGTGCGCAGCTATAGTCCCGAACAGTTTCCTATATAGACTCATGGTTAGGGATATGTGAGAAACAGCCCTCTTGGATGAAGCGTTGCTGTGAGGGACAGAGTAAAATTATGTTAGCAACTGCCACGAGAGTCCCTGCCAAGAAAGAAAAACTCCCTATTTATGTAGCCCAAGAGTCTCCAGAGACCCCAAGGTATCCACCCGCCTTTCTGTATACTCCTGTCCCATCAGCTCCACCTGTACTCCAAGAACCCCCGCTAATACCCCGAGTAGAGCCAGAGGAAGCGAGCGTACCTCCAGCCGAGGTGCCTCCACCCGATCACCCACCTCCAAAACTTGAAGAGCGGACCAGTCCCCGAAGAAGTCGGAGCCCTAGTCCTCAGCAGCGCTCTGAGGTGGAACAATCATCCCCCGAAGAATCTGCTAGTGGAGAGTTAGATGCCAGTCCAGGGTCATCCACTGGTCCAGGTACCAGTAGCGGCGTCACCCAAAAGTCCACTGAAATGCGCTATGATTTCAGAAGTAGAACGAGAGAAGCTCACCAACTGCCGCTGCGGCAGGTCCCGGGATTACCCATTCAAGAGAACGGTCAGGTTGTGGTCGGACCGACCAGTCTAGTGTATGTGCCCTTCTCCACAACAGATTTATTAAACTGGAAAACGCATTATGCCTCCTATACTGAAAAGCCCCAAGATTTAACAGAGTTAATGTCTAGTATTATGCAAACCCATCAGCCCACCTGGTCTGACTGTCACCAGCTTTTGGCTACCCTCTTTACAACCGAAGAGCAGACACGGATAGTGCGAGTGACCACTCAATGGTTGGAAGAGAACCCTGAAGTGGGGAGAAACCTAGATCCCAGACAGGCGGCAGCCGCAGATTTCCCAAATGAAGATCCTAGGTGGAACCCAAATAGTGATGTAGGAGAAAAGGCCCTCACCCGGTTCCACCAGGCTCTACTGCAGTGCCTAAAGAAAGGAGGCCAGAGAGCTATGAATATTGGGAAAGTAAGCGGATGTTCTTCAGCGCCCAGATGAGAGTCCAGCTGCTTTCTATGAACGATTAACTGAAGCTTATAGACTTTACACCCCCTATGACCCAGCAGCCCAGGAGAATTTACGCATGGTGAATGCCGCTTTTGTGAGTCAGTCCCAGGGAGACATAAAATGAAAACTGCAAAAATTAGAAGGATTTGCGGGCATGAACGCAACACAGTTAATGGAAGTCGCACAAAAGGTATATGTGAATCGTGATCAAGAAAGCAAACGGGAAAGTGAAAGAAGGATGAGGAAGAAAGTGGATCTGCTCGCTGCAGCACTAGTTGAAGGACGCGGAGGAGGATATCCTAACAGAAGAGCCAGAGGATGGGGAAGGGGCCGTGGGAGCGCTCGGCCCCCCTTAGGTGCAAATCAGTGCGCTTATTGTAAAGAGGAAGGACATTGGAAGGATGCGTGCCCGAACATGAGCTCCACCCCCTGGAGGGGACGAGGGAGTGCCAGGAGAGTGGGGGGGCAATTCCAGCAGTGAGGGGGGATGCAGCGCGCACAGTTTCAGCAGTTCCAGCAAAATGAGACTGCCATGCAGGGAGTGGCAGTCACCGAAGCAGATTTCATGGATGATGTGGACTAGGCCAGAACAGGCTCCAAGTTCTTCTTAGGTCTCCAGGAGCCTATGGTCAATGTAAAAATTGGAGATCAGCATATGGACTTTATGGTAGACACAGGGGCCGAGCATTCAGTAGTAGCCAAGCCGGTGGCCCCTGTGTCCTCTCGATCTGTTACAATCGTGGGAGCTACAGGAAACAAGAACCACGAGACCCTTTCTGCAGAACCGCGCCTGTGAACTAGGGGGACAGAAGATAAACACACCAGTTCTTGTACATGCCTGAATGCCCAGTTCCCCTGTTGGGCCGAGACATGCTTGCAAAGCTTCAAGCACAAATATCCTTTGTTGAAGGGGAAAAATGGAAATGAAATGACTATAAACTCAAAACCTGCCGGCCTGATGGTGTTGGCTGTCCCCCGAGAAGAAGAATGGCGGTTCTATTCATCTGCATCCAAAGCAGTAAGCCTCTGTACACCTCTCAGAATTGCAGCCCCGCCTGAAGTATGGGAAGAGAATAATCCACCTGGCCTAGCGAAAAATATAGCTCCTGTACTTGTTACCCTTAAGCCAGGAGCAGAAACCAGTGTATGTGCATCAGTATCCCCTCCCACGACCAGCAATTGAAGGTATTCATCACCACCTGAAGAAATTACTGCAGTATGGACTTCTTAGAGAATGCCAATCACCCTGGAACACCCCCTTTCTCCCAATCAAGAAGCCTGGGACAGGTGACTACTGCCCAGTGCAGGATCTACGTCAAGTAAACAGTGCAGTTGAAACTATACATCCAGTAGTACCAAATCCTTACACCCTCCTGGGACTGATTCCAGCAGAAGCCACTCATTTCACTGTTTTGGACTTGAAAGATGCCTTTTTCTGTATACGCCTGGCAGATGCCAGTCAGCTTTTGTTTGCATTTGAATGGGAAAACCCTACCACAGGAAGATGAGGACAACTCACTTGGACTCGCTTGCCACAAGGATTCAAGAACTCACCCACTATCTTCAGTGCAGCCCTCAGTCAAGATCTGTCAAGTTACCCTGTAACTCCGGGAAAGAGAATCCTACTCCAATATGTGGATGATTTGCTCATAGCCACCAACAATGAAACTGATTGTGTGCAAGCTACTAGTGATCTTTTGCACCTTTTGAATGAAGCTGTATACAAGGTCTCCAGAGCTAAGGCGCAATTATGCCAGACAGAAGTGAAATACCTAGGGTTCCATTTGTCAAAGGGAACCCGGAAATTAGGACTTGAGCGAAAGGAAGCAGTATGCCGCATCCCAACCCCCACTACCAGAAAACAGGTGCGAGCTTTCTTGGGAGCCACAGGCTATTGCCGAATATGGATACCGAATTTTGCACTCATAGCAAAACCCTTGTACCAAGTCACACAGGGAGCTGAACGATCCCCCTTGGAATGAGGCCCAGAACAAGATAAAGCATTAAAATCATTGAAAACAGCATTGATGTCATCCCCAGCCTTGGGACTACCGGATGTACAGAAGCCATTTCGTCTGTATGTCCATGAGTCAGGTGGAAATGCATTGGGAGTTTTAACCCAACCTCTTGGGTCTTGGCAGCGACCCGTGGCCTATCTGTCAAAACAACTGGATCCTGTTGCCAAAGGATGGCCACCTTGCTTGAGAGCTGTAGCAGCCACAGCCCTCTTAGTAAGCGAAGCTGACAAGCTCACCTTAGGACAAAATTTGCGAGTCACTGTACCACACTCTGCTCTAACCCTGATGGAACACAAAGGAAACCACTGGCTCACCAACGCTCGAATGTTGAAGTATCAAAGTATGCTATGTGAGAATCCGCGATTGCAATTGAGCGTCAGCCAAACTCTGAACCCAGCTACCCTGCTGCCAGCCTGTCCAGGCCCTCCTGACCATGATTGCCTAGAAGTAATGGACACTGTATATTCAAGTCGCCCAGACTTAACTGATATTCCCTTGAGCCACCCAGACAAAACTTTCTTTGTGGATGGAAGTAGCCTCATAATAGAAGGACAGCGATGTGCGGGGTATGCAGTGGTGACCCTAGACATGGTAGTAGAATCATCAGCCCTGGCCCCAGGAACCTCAGCACAGAAGGCTGAATTGATAGCTCTAACACGAGCACTCAAACTTGGAACAGGAATCAGCCTGAATGTATACACGGATTCTAAATATGCTTTTACAACACTGCATGCCCATGGGGCCCTGTACAAGGAACGTGGATTGATCACCTCAAGAGGCAAGTCTATCAAGTATGGTCCAGAAATATTGACTTTGCTGGAAGCAGTATGGGCCCCCAAACATGTAGCAGTGATGCATTGTCGAGGCCATCAAACTGGAGATGGAGATGTATCCCGCGGAAATAGATTTGCTGATGCTTCAGCCCGAGAAGCAGCCATTGCAGGACAAATTACTACCCCAAATGTAACGATTCAAGCAGCCATATTTCCAGTACCTTTGAGTGTATGGACAGCCAGATATACCCAAGTAGAGAAGGACCATTACTGTCAAAAGGAGGGGGGGCAGTTATCAGAAACTGGATGGATAGTGTTGCCCCCGCCTGAAGGAAGCTTAACCCCTGGTATGACCGTGATCCCTGAAGCCCTAGGCCCTGCCTTTGTCCAAGCCTTTCATCAAACCACACACTATGGAAAAACAAAGATGGCCAATGCTTTGAAACCAGTCAGAGAACGTGGCAGGAGGGTTCTAAAATTGCCTTTATTGTTCCACGGATCAGGTGTGCCAACCCGACACAGGCCGTGTTTCGTACACCACTTCTTCAGGGGTTGAGGGCTCACTAAAAGACATTCATATAAATATTAAATAAAACCACAACAAACAAAACATATGCAATAAACACTAACAAGTTAATACATTACATTTCATCATAATAATTAAAACAATAAATACATAAATAATTAAAATGTGATAAACCAGTGATAAAAACAAACATGTTGCAATAAATAATAAATAAATAACCATAAATACTAAGAAAACGTAATATAAAAATTATATCATATACTATAAAGCACAATGATTGTACTAAGTGTAAACCTGTACAAAGGAACAACAATTAAAAACGAGAAAGGAGGAGTGAGAGGAGGAGAACTAGGAAGATGTGTAAGAATACACAGTTCATTATATAAAAAATACAACCTGCTGCAACGTATTGCAAAATAAGAGGAGATAGGAAATGAATCATGGGAACCATATAAATTAATCCAAGTAATCATCTGAAAATACTATAAAATATAAAAATATGAATATAAAACATGAATTATAAAGCAGAATGAAACATATAAAGAATAAAAAACACATAAAATATCATATAAAAAATCATATAAAAACCTACCACTGTAAACAGCCAAAAGGAAACACACTTTGATTGGCGAGACCGTGGAGAACACCTGCCTCACACATGCGATGTAGAATAAATTCTATATGAAATAAATAAATAAATGAATGAGTAGAAAACTAAACAAGACCATAAAAATTCGGCAAAGAAGAGGCCAAAATATGTGAACATGTTCCCAAAATGATACCGTGTGCAAGCTGAGCGCAGAGGAATATATAAAACACAATGCCCGAAAAAATGTCCACATACTCTGTTTTGAAGCAGGAGATTACCAATAAAATCAACTAGCGATCGTACTAACAATGAAGAAAGAAGAGACAATACAATATGAGAATAAAAAAACAAATGTGAAATCGAAAAAAGTAATAAAAATACAAATGGGGTAATAAATAAACAGATGCCACACCTAGGGCACTGTCTATGTAAAAAATGTGTCTATAGAAGACTCATCAATAGTAACCAACTGCTAATCTCAGGCACATCACTAAACTAAAATGACAAAAAAAGGGGGACAACACTAACTTAAAATGCAAGGATATTTAAAACTGCGGACAGCCAAAGATGGAACCGATACGTGTGCATGTTTAAAAAGAACAGAGCATATGCTTACGGGCAAATAAAACAAAGCTTAACAGATCACGTGCTGTCATCAATACAAACATAAAAATGAACCCCTGCAGACCATAATCAGCTGCACATAGAATACATTTTAAAAAACAGATACAAAGTTGTGAAAAAATGTGTTGTCAACGGATGAGTGAATAAACCGGCCATACACCGCGGTGTCCCGCACTGATACTATACCTAAGGTTATGTCTTAAATGGAAACAACGTAAATTAGTAAATGACATGTCAAACCTAGATTTCATTAAACTAACGGTATCGTTCCTTCAAGACTTTCCAATTATATTTCCTTGCCAATTCACCCATCGTGCCCCTGCCTTCTCTGGATTCAGTTTTAATCAATGACACTCCAATCACAGTTCCGCTTCCCTCAAACATTTACTCACCCTTCTCATAACCTGAGACCATTCTAAAACTGCTTTTATTAATAACTGTCTGCCATCTGCATAAGCATGGTACTCAGTTCCAAACCTTCTAATATCGAAGAAAGAGGCAAGATAAATATAAATATTAAACTGCAGAGGTGAGAGTATTGTGGCACCCCACAATTCACGCTTACATTCTCTGACAATTTCTCATTCCAAACTACTTGAAGCATACGCTCTTATTATAAAAGGTGAAAACCATGTAAAGAACTTAAATCTATTTCCCTGATTCAATCCATGAGCAGACCATAGTTCACTGTATCAAAGACGGCCAACATACCTAATGAAAGCAGTGATTAATCTGTCCGCTTGTCTCCAAATCAAATTTACTAATCTCAGTAATATGTTTTTTTCCATGACATGCTCTAAAAACAGACCAATTACCTTAACTAGGAATGGAAGATTTGATACAAGAAAATGATGTTAATGTCTTTCAAAATATCTAAAATCTCACTTCCCAGCAACTGCAATATTTTTGAACGACCTGGATCAAGCTTGCACATGGTCAAATTCAATTCAAATAACAGCTTCTCAACATTCTCACCATCTACAGTACCAAATGAAAAGTGCAAAACTCTTTGCACCATTTCTTAATTTGTTTTAACTAAACTGGTGGCTTCAAAATTCTCTATTGCTCTCTCCAGATCATCCATATATTGTATACTAATGGAATTAATAAATGAAGACTTAATTACCTTAACCTTTATGCTAGAAAATATACTAATATTTGCTATGCATAATTTAGGAGAATTACCTTGCATTGCAGAGCTCTCACCTGTCAATTACATAGAAACATAGAAACATAGAAATAGGACGACAGAAAAAGACCACATGGCCTATCTAGTCTGTCCTTCCATAACAACTACCAGGGGGGACCAGCGGAGGAAGGACCACAGCCTACCAGATGATAGTAATAAAGATTTATTACTATCATCTGGTAGGCTGTGGTCCTTCCTCCGCTGGTCCCCCCTGGTTGTCTGTTTGCGGAAGATACTCTTCTTTCCTTCCCCTTCCATAACAACTACAACAGTCCCCTTTTTATCTTTAGAGATCCTCTGTGTTTGTCCCAAGCTTTTTTGAATTCTGTTACAGTCCTCATCTCTACCACATCCACTGGGAGACTATTCCACAGATCTACTACTCTTTCCGTAAAGAAATATTTCCGCATATCACGCCTGAATCTATCTCCCTTCACCCTCATCCCATGTCCCCTCATAGCAGAACTTGCTTTCAATTGAAAGAGGCTCTCCCCCTGAACATTTATGCCACGGAGGTATTTAAACATCTCAATCATATCACCTCTATCCCGCCTTCCCTCTAAGGTGTACATATTAAGATCCTTCAGTCTGTCCTCATATGCTTTATAATGAAGACCACTGATCATTTTAGTAGCCACCCTCTGCACCGACTCCATCCTGTTCACATCCTTTTGAAGGTGCGGTCTCCAGAATTGCACACTATACTCCAAATGAGGTCGCACCAAAGACTTATACAGAGGCATTATCCCTCCTTTTTTCTTAAGCTTAAGCTACTTTAGTAATCCTCCTCCTCCTCCTACTACTACTACTACTGAGCATTTGTGTAGTGCTATAAGACGTACACAATGCTGCACAGACATGTAAGAGACAGTCTCTGCTCATCAGAGCTTACAATCTAGTCAAGAAAGACAACACAGTTGATGTAGACAGGGATACGTCTAGGGGGAATAGTAAAGAAACACAAAGGAGATCAGGTGAGTCAAAATCTTAAAGTGGCAGCGAAGAGGTGAGTTTTCAGCCTGGATTTGAAAAGAGCCAGAGAAGGACTTGATGTACAGATTCAGGTAGTTTGTTCCAGGCACAAGGAGCAGCAAGGTGAAAGGAGCAAAATCTGGAGTTAGCAATAGAAGAGAAGGGCACCGATAGAAGCAATTTGCCAGAAGAGTGGAGTTTCTGGGGAGGGGGGTAGGGAGAGATAAGAGAGGAAAGGTAGTGAGGAGCTGCAGAGTGAATGCACTTATAGGTCGGCAGGAGAAGTTTGAACTGGATGCGGGAACGGATAGGAAGCCAACTAGAAGAAGGGGTAATATGAGCATGATGAGGCTGGTGGAAAATTAGCCACACAGCAGAGTGTTGAATAGATTGAAGAGGAGAGAGATGATTCAGAGGGAGACCAGCAAGGAGTAGGTTACAATAGTCAAGACTGGAGGTGATTAAGGAGTGGATAAGTGTCTTAGTTGCATGTTTTGAAAGGAATGGGCTGATTTTGTTGATGATATAGAGAAGGAAACAGCAGGTCTTAGCTATCAGATAGATGTGTGAGGAGAAGAATGTATTCTTCTTGTTACCAGGCTGTTCCTATTGACAAGTAATAAATGCCCTCTTTTCTTCTATTATCATTATTTTGTTCATATGCCTTAATGCTTCACAATGGGGATTATGGGGGCTATTTTGGAAGTCCTATTCCTGTTCTGGATGTCTGAAAACAGATCTAAAACTGTCCAAAGCATGGAGCCATCCTCCAAGCCTTTTTAGAAAGCTGTTTAAAGATGTCCCTGGTACTAGGCCATCCAAGTCAGAACAGGGGCATGGTGTAGGCCTTTCTGGAGCATTCCCAACAACTTGGATGTTCTCGCCTAATTTCAGAAATGCCCTGTATGTCTCGAGCATGAATAGGCATCTCAAAAGTGGTCGTTTGGCCAGCCAAACATCCAAAGGATGTGGAGGAGACATACCCCATATCCCCTATATTGTCCATGTTGACAGTGAATACTGATGGGGAATGAGGGCTCTTGTTTCCATTTTACCATGCTCATGGATGTTCCCGGGCTTTTGTAGCAACATGTCTATGTGGATAGCAGTGAAGGCATCTATGTCAGGGACATCTCTGTTTCTATAATCAGGCTGCAATTTAAACAATCTGGCAGTGAATATGTAGAAATTCCCACTATTTCTACAGCAACTTTTGTATCTGGTAAGAGTCCCATTGTATTGTGATCAGCAGGACCAGGATATGGAGCTCACCATGCCTAGCCTTGTAAAAATAACTAGTCTGTGAACTTTTATAAGTAAAATCCACTAAAGAGGTGGGCACTTACTTCTTGGTTGTCTAAACAGTTAAAATGTAACTAGGCTAAAAATGTATTAGGGATATAAATGACCGAGATAAGCACATTTGGCCATCCATGGTGCCACAATTTTTGAACTTCTGCCAGAACTCGACTCTTAGGGATGACTGAACAGGAACTTATTGCCTCAAGGGATTTGAACAGAGATGGTGGAAGGAGAGAGAAGGAGCTTCAATTACTGCCTGGTAATCTGCAAGGTAGAATCTTTTTCTTTTCCCTTGGACATCTCATGCTTAGGACAGTAGACTAACTGGTCAACAGCATTAATTCCTCAGATTAATTTCATTTAAATTTTCAGATGATACTTTGTATAAAAAGGTACATTTGTTGTTTGATGCTTATCATATGTTGCTGTCTTATTTCCCTCAAGCCACTCAAATATTGCTCATCCATTTAATATGACTGTTACATTAACTGCACATAACTGAGTTGGGCATCAATGCAATCTAAAAATTTCATTTTCAAGATAGGCATAACATGTTTTATTATAGCACAAGAAGTCCAACTTTCTATTAGGTCTCTAGAACAAAAGAGCATGCCGGTCAGAGCATTCACAATTTGCAGCATATTTTATAAAAGGCTTAAGGCTTCATTCTACATTCAGTCAGAACAGGACACACAGAGATAGACAGGATTCTGATCACGCGGGGCATGTCTAGCCCCCGCAGGATCAGAATCCCATCTAGGGCTGTACATGCAGGTCGGGACCCAATTCCAGTCGGCCTGCATGTACAGGCCTCTGCCTGGCTAACTCAGTCAAGGCTCCTCAATGGAGCCGCAGAGTCATCGCATCCGGTTGCCATGGCACCATGGCTCCATTCAGCAACCACAATCCCCAGTCGCCAATGACTGTTTTCATTCCCTGTAGCTCGATCCCCGATCTGGCTTCCCAAGGCCAGGGTCGGGCTGCGGGGATTCTTCTGCACCCCCTTCTACCTTTTACGCTGCCCAGGCCTGTCATCCTCCACTGTCTAGGGGAACTTATTCCATTTCAGAGGTGGAATAAGTTCCCTGTTCAGTCTGCTGGCCCTAGACATACAGGGTCGACATCAGAATCGGCTCTATATGTCCAGAACCGCCCACTGCCTGCCCTAACTGCTTCCACACCTCCCCTTTCCCACCCCTTCTAGCCTCCCTGTACAAACTCCTTGTTCATACAGGGAGGCTTGGCAGCGGCGGGATAGGCAGATGAATAGCGGGGATGGACCTCTCAACAGGACATCCATCCCCGCTATTCGTGTTACAGAATGATTCCCTTATTGAATACAGAGGGGTCAATGTGCAGTGGTCAGTGTTGTTTTTAAATGCTTGCTGCCATGGGTAAAAGAGGTTCTTGATATTAAGCAGTGGTATACAAATAGTGGCTGCCGCTGAACATCCAGATAGTGAGGTGGGTGTCAGCACTGTCTGGAAAGTGGTGATATTCATCCTGATAGCTTATCTATAGAGAACTTAGGGCAGTTTTTTTGCTGTCCTATGTTATCTGGATAGTTATACGAGGTGTGCCAAAAAAGAAACAAGACTGTCCCATAAATGTTTTATTATACAATCTATAGAGAAATTACGCATTGTCCCCTTCAAAGTAATCCCCCCCCCCCCCCCCGAGTTAATGCACTTCTGCATTCACTTCTGCCACGTACGGAAGCACTTGGTAAAGTCCTCCTCCTTGAGATCCCTCAGCTCCCTCGTCACAGTGGCCTTGATCTCTTCTACAGAGGTAAAATGAATTCCTTTGAGCACAGTCTTCAGCCTGGGGAAGAGCCAGAAGTTGTACGGTGTGAGATCTGGGGAATAAGGAGGGGGTCAGGAGCTGTGATCTGTTTGTTGGCCAAGAACTGCCTCACACTGAGTGTGGTGTTTGCGAGTGCATTGTCGTGGTGGAGCAGCCACCACTTGTCTCTCCACAGAGCCCGCCTGCTGCGCCGAACCGGGCAAGGAGGCGATTGAGGACCTGCTGGTAGAAGTGCTGGTTGACTGTCTGACCCTCAGGCACAAACTCATAATGGACCACTCCCTTCTGGTCGAAGAATGCGATCAGCATGAACTTGATCCTTGATATGGACATGCGCGCCTTCTTGGGTCTGGGTGACAGTTGAGTCTTCCACTGCAGGCTCTCTCTCTTGCTTTCAGGGTCATACTGGAAGACCCAAGTCTCATCTCTTGTGATGACTTGGCCAACGAACTCTGGATCTTCTCTGATCTTCTCTAGTAAGTCTTGACAAACATTGAACCGGTACTCCTTCTGGTCATCCGATAAAAGCTTGGGCAATATCTTGGTGCACACCTTCCGCATCCCCAGCTCCTGAACCAAGATAGTCTGCACTGACTTCCTGTTCAGGCTGAGCTCCTCAGCTATCATCTTCACCGTCAATCTGTGACCACGCCACACCAGCTGGTTCACTCTGTCAATGTTCTCAGCCATCTTTGTCATGGAAGGCCATCCTGACTTGGGGTCATCCTCCACCTTCTCACGGCCAGTCTTGAAGCATTTGTGCCACTCGAAGACTCGCGGTCTTAGCATTGCATCTTCTCCATAAGCCTTTTGGAGAAGTTGGAAACACTCAGTTGGGCTCTTCTCCAACTTAACCAGAAATTTCAAGTTGATTCTTTGCTCCATATTTCTGCCACCTCCAGTTGCGTGACAAAGCACGACACAGTGACATGAGTGGTTAGCCAATTGGCATTGAATCATAGGCGTGGCTGCCACGGCCTTGTTTCTTTTTTGTCACACCTTGTACATGTAGTGGTGCTGAAAATTGACACTATGTAGATAACTCAAATCTCTGTCCTAGCATTATTCAATAATGCAAAGGTGGTCAGAGATAACATTCAGTTCACTGTTCGGATAGTGCCACTGAATATGTACGTGCAATTTTGAATATTGGCCCTAGAGCCTTCTGTAAAATACATTTAAGGCCATTGGAAAATTGTCTATTTGGCAGCATGTACAGTGAAATCAATTATTTCAAAAAAATGTTAAAAATAGTGACATGGCTCAGAGCTTTCTATGTATAAGTGCTTGATTTTGTAAAACTGAACATCAAAGGGGAATCAATTAAACAGCCCAGCTCCAAAACTCATCTATTTATTTTTTTGCTGTTTAAGGTGGTTTTGAACACCAGAGAGGTGTACAGAATCTCCCACTCAATTATTCCTCCAAACCTGAGCAGTTAGCTAACTGTTATGTGTGCTCAGAGCAGGTGTAAATGCTGACCAAGATTTTTTGACATATATGTGCATTTCCTTTGCAAGTTAGCAAATACAGGTATAATTTTAAGATTTGCCAAACCACTCCCAGAACACACTTTTTTCAAATCTGTGCATGCTGGATGCATACATGTACTATATATGTGTAATGCCTCTTCTAAAATCACTGTTTATGCATCTATTCCAGTGGTTCTCAATCCAGTCCTCGGATATACCTAGCCAGTCAGGTTTTCAGAATAACCACAATGAATATTCATAAGAAAGATTTGTATACAATGAAGGCAGTGCATGCAAATATCATTCTTGCGTTTCCTTTATGGTTATCATGAAAATCAGACTGGCTAGATGTGTCCTGAGGACTGGTTTGAGAACCCCTGGTCTATGCTGATTTATACATGTAAAAGGCATTTTTTATGCTTATATATCTTTTAAAATTACCTCCATGAAATGATAAAATATCACCCTCTTCACTACTAAGTTATTATATGCTCCTTTAGATTTCTGTTTTTAGATTTAACATTGTAAGAACATAAGATGTGCCATACTGGGTCAGACCAAGGGTCCATCAAGCCCAGTAACCTGTTTCCAACAGTGCCCAATCCAAATGCCCATCAGGTTCCCAAAAGGTATATAGATTCCATGCTGCTTGTCGCATGGGTAAGTAGCAGATTTCCCTAGTTCCCTTTAATGGTTTATGGACTTTTCCTCCAGGAACTTGTCCAAACCTCAAACAAATTCAGCTACACTAACAGCTTTAACTACATCCTGTGGTAACGAAATTCAGAGTTTATTACATGTTACATGAGAAAATATTTTCTCTAATTAGTCTTTAATGTGCTACACTGTAGCTTCATTTTGTGACCCCTAGTCTTTCTACTTTTTGAAAGATTAAGCAGTCAATCTACATTTATCAGAACCGCTCCACTCATTATTTTATTGACCTCTATCATATCTCCCTTAAGTAATTTCTTTTCCAAGTTGAAGACCCCTAATCTTTTAAGTTTTTCCTCGTAAGGATATCCTTCCATCCTCTTTACCATTTTTGCCACTTTCCTCTGTACCTTTTCTAAGTCTGCTATTTAAGATATGGCCACCAGATTTGCACACAGTATTTAAAGTGTGATCACACCATGGAGTGATACAGCAGCATTATAATATCCTTTGTTTTATTCTCCATTCCTTCATTTATGATTACCAATATTTTATTTGCTTTCTTGGCTGCCATTGCACACTGGATAGAGGATTTGAACATATTATCCATGATGATGCCCAAATCCTTTTACTGGGTGGTGATTCCTAAGGGGGAACTTTGCATAATGTAATCAAAGTTTGGGTTATTCTTCCCTAACAGGCTTATTTCATTCAGAACATAGATTCCCTCTGTACGTCCGGTCTGAACCAGACGTATAGAGGGGATCACGATTCTGATACCGTACGTGCAGGCCAGGACTGTGATTCAGTCCAGTCTGCACGTACAGGACTGTACCCGGCTAACTCAGTCAAGGCTCTTCAATGGAGCCGCGGTGCCATGGTGTCATGTTGCCATGGCATCGCGGTTTCATTGAAGAGCCGCGATGCCGGCCACCAGAAAAAAAGCATATTCCCCACAGCCTGACCCCTGATCTCCTGGGTCAGGCTGCGGGGAATGTCCTCTGGCCCCCCCTGCCCCATCCGTGCCCTAGCATCGACAAAAGCACATGTCCAGGGAAGTTATTCCACCTTATTCCACATTAGAATCGGCCCTGTATGTCCAGGGCCGGTGACCGCACACCACCCCCAGACTACGCCCCTGAGTCACTCCTTCCCCGCCCCCATCTAATTTCCCCGCACAACTGGCGGGGAAGTTAGATGCGGGTAGAGAAGGCATGAATAAGAGGATGGACGTCCTGTTGGGATATCCATCCCTGCTATTTGTGGCACAGAATCGGGCTCTAAGTGCATAACTTTGCACTTTCCCGCATTCAGTTTCATCTGTCATTTGGATGCTCAGTCTCCCAATTTATCAAGGTCCTCTTGGAATTTTTTACAATCCTCTTGTGTTTTAATAACTTTGAATAATTTTGTGTCATCTGCAAATTTGATAATCTCACTCGTTATTCCCATTTCCAGGTTACTTATATGTATGTTAAAAAGCAGCGGGCCCAGCACAGATCCCTGGGGTACTCCACTATTAACCTATCTCAATTGAGAAAATTGGCCATTTAACCCTACTCTCTGTTTCTGTCTTTTAACCAGTTCCTGATCCACAATAATGCATTGCCTCATATCCCATGACTTTTTAGTTTCCCCTACAGTCCCTCATGAAGTACTTTGTCAAAGGCTTCCTGAAAATCAAGATACACTATATCAACCAGCTCACCTTTATCTACTTGTTTACTCACACCTTCAAAAAAATATAAGAGATTAGTAAGACAAGACTTTCCTTGTTTAAATCCACGTTGGCTTTCTGCCATTAAAACATGACTATCTACATATTCAGTAATTTTGTTTTTTAAGAATGGGTTCTACCATTTTTCCTGATACTGATGTCAGTCTCACCGGTCTGTAGTTTCCAGGATCACCCCTGGAACCCTTTTTCAAAATTGGCATTACATTGGCCACTCTCCAATCTTCAGGTTCTACAGATGCTTTTAATGGTGGGTCACATATTACTAATAGTAACATGTATAATAACATAGCATATGATGGCAGATAAAGACTAGCATGGTCCATCTAGTCTGCCCAGCAAGTTGGCAAGATTACGTGCACCTGCCACTCCATGGTTTACAGCGTGTATTGAAAAAACTGGCACAACAGACATATGCCGATTCTGTAAGAAAGAGCTGGAAACAGTGACTCACCTAATTGCAGGCCGTGAAGTTCTGATGGTGGAAAATTTCTATATGGAAAGACAAACAAAGTAGTATGCCTCCTCCACTGGAAACTCTGTAAACACTACAACATCACTGTCCCTGAAAAGAACTGGGATCATGATCAGAGAATAACAGAGATTGAAGAGATTATGATCACCTGGGACATTCCGATTCTGACAGATAAGAAACTGGATGCCAGAAAACCTGACATATTGGTAAAGGAGAAGAACACCAGAACAGCATTGATAATAGAAGTGTCGGTACCGAGTGATTATTCTGTGAATCGCGTGGCGAATGAGAAGATCTTGAAGTATCAAGAAATGCAATCAGAGACCAAGAAAATGTGACAGAAAGATACAGAAATATTTCCCATTGTAATGGGAGCCACAGGCCTGATAAAGAAGAATTTCCAAGCACATCTTGACAAACTACCCATACATGTTGCATCTTATGAACTCCAGCAAGAGGCTCTCTTTGGCACGATGCAAGTATTACGTTGAGCATTAGCAGTAAATTTGAGAGATTAAAATCATATTCCATATACCCTGGCTTAGAAGTGAGGTTCATGACTGCCATGGTATGTGCAAAACTAACCCATTAGGAGAAACTACCCCGAGTCACCCCTTCCCATGCCTTTGTTTAGAGGTGTACCCTCCGTTCCGTGCAGGTCACCCCTATTTGTTGAGATATAAGAGATAGTTAAGTTTCTTTTTATTTTATCCTTTTGCCATAAAGGAATCCACTGTGTCTGTCCCATGCCATTTTGAATTCTGTTACTGTATGTGCTCTGTCATGACAGCATCCCCTGGTGGACAATGGCGGTAAGGGGCTGCTGCAGATCACACTTATTTTTCAAGGAGCGTGGGGTATGTAAGGCTAAGTGCAGATTGGTCTTATGTATTTTAGCTCCTTGTGAGCACACAATAATTAAGCCACGAGTGTAGGGAAACAAGGCTTTTATTTCCCCTCCATGCAAGAGTTCGATAAGACAACGGAAATCAAAGAATGTCCTTTTATCAAGGTTCCAGTAATAAACAGGCAAACCAACTGTTGATATCTTCACAATTAGGTGCAAAAATAAATGGAGGAATTCAATTCATTCCAGGGTAAAACAATAAACAAGGCTTCTTCTTATTTACAATGTCGCTATGGATTCCAGGCTAGTAGCCATACACAAACTGCAATCCATAGCCTCTTCCTGAGGAATGGGAACAGTATCTGCACCTTCTATCTCCATAGATTCTGCTTCACTAGTTTCCCCCTCAGAGCAAACGCTGTCCCTGGATGTTACAAGTTTACATGGACTGTCTCTGGTATCTTGGCTCCAATAAAACTGTGCTCTAAAGTCTTTTGGTATTTTTTTAAACCGCTCTGGTTTCTTTCCTCTTCTTATAAACTGTGCTTCAATATTAGCAGTGCTTATAGGAGTTAAGCTTTCTTTAACAGGAATAAAGTCATCATACCTTGAGTTCCTATAGCTTGAAGCTCTGGAGCCTTCTCTCTCAAGAACGTCTCTTTGACAACAGGTTTTCTGTCGGTAGCTTCTGGGGAGTGCTGGACTTCCTGAAAGCTTAGGAAAACCTGGTGAGGATTCACCAGCCCTATACTTCAGTGCAAAAGTAGCTTTGCTAGAAATTCCTTTCTTTCTGGTACCTGGTAAAGCTTGTTTAGCATACTCCAATGACTGCAGGCTTTCCCCCAAGCCTGGCTCTCTGGCTCTCTGTATACTGGACTGAGGAACATTGCTTAAGCAGGGAGTGGCACACCCTCCAGCCTGACTGCTTTCCTTAGCAGGCTCCCTCTGAACAGTGGCTCCTGTAGCCTGGACCCTCTGAACTCTACCTCTGTGAATTCTGTCCTTCTGGGCTTGCTTAGTGAGGATTCCTTTCTTCAGGACTCTCCTTCCTTCTTCAGCCATGCTTTCTGTTCCTTCTCTTCCATCTGCTGCTTCTCCCACTGCTCCAGCTTCTCTCGCTGCTCCTCCTCCCTTGCTAGCATTAAGCTTCCGTTTATAAAGGGATTTTTCCTTTGAATCTCCCGGGCTTACTTCCAGGTGCAACTAGTTAGCTCTCCTACCCTCATTAGCCTCTGTAGGATCACTCCTGCCCCCTCTAGCTGTGCTTTGAGGTAATTGCACATCTAGAGCTCTGTGAGAAACAGGGTTTCTTTTCAACTCTGCATCTTTATTAGCACCAGCCTCATGACAGCTCCCACCACTTCCATCGGCATGGCATTCTAAGCATCCATCACCCTTTCAGTGAAAAAGTATTTCCTGACATTGCCCTTCAGTTTACCCCATTGCAACTTCCTTTTATGCCCTTTAGTTTTACAGCTTCCCCGTAGTTAGTAGTAGCAGCTAGTAGTTCTGCAATCTCTTATTTCAGTTCTTTCAGCATGCTGGGATGTATGCCATCCAGTCCAGGTGATTTGCTGTACTTTAGTTTATTGGTTAGCTGCATTACATCTTCCCAATTTATCAAGATTTGTTTCAATTCCTCTGATATATGACCTTTAAACGCCATTTCTGGTATAGGTAAATCTCCTACATCTTCTTCAGTAAAGACTGAAGCAAAAAATTAATTCAGGCTCTCCACTATGACCTTGTCCTCTCTCAGTGCAGCTTTTACCCCTCCATTGTCTAATGGTTTAACTGACTCCCTCTCCCTCTCCAGTGTTTTTCTACAAATGTACTTGAAAAAAAAATCTTATGCAATTTTTGCTTCCATGGCATGCTTCTTTTCATATTTTCTCTTTGCCTGCCTTTTCAAAGCCTTGCATTTAACTTGTCAGTACTCATCTTATTACCTGTTTTCATTATTTGGCTATTTTTTCAATTTTCTAAAAGAGTATCTCTTAACTATAACAGCTTCTCTGATCTCACCTTTAAGCCATGCTGGCTGTTGTTTGGCCTTCCTTCCACCTTTTTTAAAGTGCGGAATACATCTGGTCTTGGTTTTCAAGATAGTATTTTTAATAACACCTGTGCCTGATGTAAACACTTAACCTTTGCAGTTGCTCCTTTTAGCTTAATCATTATTATTTGATCATAATTTCCTTTTTTGAAAGTTAAATGCTAGTGCAGTGAATTACCTTGTTACCCTTCCTCCATTTATTAAATCAAATATGATCACGTTATGATTGCTATGGTCAAGTGACCTCAAAACAGTTACCTCTTGCACTAGATCCTGTGTTCCACTGAGGACTATGTCTAAAATAGCTTTCCCTCATGTCGATTCCTGAACCAGCTGTTCCATAAAGCAGTTATTTATTTAATCTAGAAACATTGAGCCTGATGCAGAAAGGGGCATGTCTGGCCCATCCAGACGTCCAAAACCTGGATGGGCCAGATTAGACCCTGATTCTGCAACCTCGGGAATTGGGCCCTAGACAGGCTGATCATGCCCTGATTCCAATGCCCTGGGCTAGCCCTCCCCATGCTCCTGCTGAAGCCCCAGTGCCATGGCATCCTGTCGCCATGGAACCAGAATGTCATGCATGAGTGCTGGAAGGACCTCCGCCATCCTGCTCTTCTTTCCCTCCCACCTGGCCCTTGGCAGGGGCAGCTGATGTCAGGGACTTACCTCCTCCTGCCCTGTGCTTTGTGTTGCCCTGTATGCCCCAATCCCCTCTATATGTCAGACTTATTCCACCTCTGAGGTGAAATAAGTCTGATGTCCATATTTACATTGTCGGACGTACAGGGCCGTGACCTGGATTGGCCCTGTACATCCAGGGTCATAGGACTGTCTCCTCTCTGCCCACTTTCCTCCATTTTGCCACCCCCTCCCACCCTTGTCCAGAGTTGCCTGCACAGCAACCTCGTACGTGCGAGGAACTCTAGACCCAGAATGTGGCCCCACCAAATAGCGGGGGTTGGATGTCCGGGTTCGATGTCCAATCCCGCTATTTGTGTCTAAGCATGCCGGCCATTATCTCCCTAAAATGTCTTGATGTGACATTGACTCAGTCAATACTAAGGTAACTGAAATTTCCCATTATTACTGTGTTGCAAACTTTGCTAGCTTCCCTAATTTCTGTTAGCATTTTATGATCTGTCTGCTCATTCTGTGCAGGTGAATGGTAAAATACCCTCATTGCTATTCCTTTCCCCTTTTTACATGAAATTTCTTTAATAGAGATTTTACAATGTATTTGTTTCCTGCAAAACCTTTATCCCATTTGACACAATGCCCTCTTTAACATACAAAGCCACCCTTCCACCAATGTGATCTACCCTATCACTTTGATATAGTTTGTAGCCTGATATCACAGTGTCCCATTGGATATCCTCCTTCCACCAGGTCTCTGAAATCCAATTACATCTAAACTCTCATTCATTGCTATATATTCTAACTCTCCCATCTTATTTTTTAGACTTCTGAAATTTGCATACAGGCATTTCAAAATTTGTTTTTTGCTAATATTAACAATGATTTATGGTTTATTAAATTTTCTTGACCACCCTTCGATAAAAACACAGCAGAGCAGTTTATAATTTAAAAAAAAAGGTAAAAGCAGAAATTGAAAAAAAACTACAATCATACTCAGTAAAATAGAGGAGATAAATACAAGAAACAAGTAAAAGAAGCAATCAGAGAGGCTAAATATCAGAGTTGAGACTGGTTTACAGATGGAAGGTGAAAGCTGTTTGCGTGAATTTCCTGAAGGCAGTGGTGAGTAGATTGGAGAAGCAACAAATCAGATAATTATTTGTGGGTATCTGAATGCAGTTCATGGTAAACTATAATCAAGAGTTTGAACTGCAGATGGGATGCAATAGGAAGCCAATGGTGACAGGTCAGAAGAGGGGTAACACGGTCAAAGCAGGATGCATGTGATAAGCTATGGACTACTTTATTTTGCACAAGTTGTAAATGGCAGAGTTGGAATTGGGAAAGACTAAGTAGTCTAATCTAGATATTACGACGGAGCGAAGCAAAGTAGTCAGGGACGAAAAAGAAAGAAAGGTAGCAGTTTTGTGCAAGATCGTACCAAGCTAGAAATGCACTCTATGCAACTAAAAAATCTGCCCCCCTCCACCCAGCCACGTTCAGTAACTCACTCTTTCTGAGCTTCCTGAAAACCCAATAATGGCATGCCTGCTTTTGTGTTTCTGCCCTGTATGCCCCCTCCCCCCTTTCCTCCATCCAGCCATGTTCAGTAACTCACTCTTTCTGAGTTTCCTGGAAGCCCAATAATGACATAAGTGCCTGCTTTTGTGTTTTTGCCCTGTATGGCCACACCGCTTGCACAACCCTTGGCATGGCCCTGGCTTTGTGTCAATGCTAATATACTCTGTGACCTCTCTGGTGAATGTGGCAGCACTGAAGATGTGTTTTTTGTGCAATGGATATTTGTCTACTGAGAAAGAGAGTGTGCAATCCTGGCTCACAGAGATCATATATAGCATAATTTTATAACAGGACACCTATATCAAAGTTCCAAAAAGGCGTCTATCTTATTAATAAAATAGGCATTCAGAACTGTCCCTGATAGAACCCAAATTATCTCACACAAAGTTACACCTGCTCCAAAGATGTAAAACCGAGTGTTCTCTGTGTGTACACATTTATTTTATAGAATACACACATACACTGCAACGCTCCCCCTGCTCCACTTAAACTACATCCCTGGGAATATCTATATGCGGTTCAAATATAAGTATCTCATTGGCGCTCTGCATTTTACTCTACAGTTTTATAATATCCATTTCCACATGTAAAACATGCTTTAATCATGGAAAATGCTTTACTAAAACCTGGCTAATTGATGACAAGATTAATTTGGAATCTTTCAACTCTGTCTGATTTTTACTTAAAGGCACCTGGGTCACTTTTACCTTAATTGGAATCTCTCTATTGGGATACCCTGACTTCCCTGTTTTGCTAGTATCCTTCAAGGATACATCATTCTGAGCCATGTGATCTGTCCAGCTAACTTTAGCACTTAGCAAGATGAATCTTCAGGGCTGAAATCCCCTCTGCTTAACAGGTAAATTTTGTTGAGGCAAATGATTACCTATATGAAGTTTACCCACATGAAAAGAATCATGGATGGAGGCATTCCAGAGGGACAACTAAACTTTATGCAGCCAGTACTGATATTCAGCATGCATTCCACTCCTATAGCATTGACAATGCCCGAACCTGACACCATATCTACTGTTTCTTAGCTTTTTCACTGGGTCCAGAGGACTATCCGCCGTGTAGGAGATGTAGAAGGCTACTTCATGGACCAAGACCTCTATTTGTCTGGGGTGAAAATTGACCATGTGAGTTTTCCAGTCCTGTACGTGGCCTGAGAGTTCATAGATGTCTATATAAATGATAAGTAGCAGTAGCAGTAGATGTCCTAGCTATTAGGAATAATGGGTCTTTCCCAAGTGATCAAGTCCCTGAAGGTTACTCTCTCCCTAGAAATAGAGTTTGATTTTCCTAGTGCATCCCTTTTGCAGCAAAGTTTTGCCCACAATTCTGTCATTATGTCACCATGTTGTTATTGATGTATATTTAGCTCACACCTTTCCAGTGGTAGACCAAGGCAAATGACATGCAAGTACCACAAGCATGTCCCTGTCCCTAGAGAGCTTATGATCAAAGCTTGTACCAGCGGCAGGGGAGGGTTCAGTGGGATTTGAACATTGGCTTTTCTGCTGCCCAAGCCACTGGAGTACTCCTCTGTACCAAATTGACACATGCTTTGGTATTAGTTGTTTAATGTTAGATAAAATGCAGCTGATGACTAAATGCAATTTACCAGTCAACGTTTTATAGTGCCTTTCTTGGACAGATGTCTTTCTTGGACAGATGGATGCCATCTCTGCTCTGCAACCCTTGGAACAGCATCCCATGGTCTAGAAAACCGAAACGCTCTCGATGACACCATCCACGCAGCCATGCATGCGTCTCCAGGACAGTCCCTCCTTTATAGTGCTTACAACACATTCAAGACAAACAGAGCAAACAGGGGACCAGGGTAAACTAAAAGGACAGGGTTGTAACTCAGAAGGATGGTAAACAGAAAAATAAGGGGGTCAGGATCCAAAGGCAGTCTCAAAGATGTGGGTTCTTTAAAACTATGAATTTGTGTGTCATCCTTGCACAGCAGCCATGCTAATCTTCTCTGTATCATTCCAATTTTCAATATATATGCTGTCAACGCAAGTCATCACAGCTCTTCTTTAGAGATGGAGCACAAAGATACCTGAGCAATGGGGCTATTCATGCAATTCACTCTCTTGCAGCCATTCACACACTTGTGGGCCGATGCAGAAAGCTAACATGGGCTTGTACGCGCACTTACACACACACACACTGTGCATGCCGATTGCAGGAAAGAGATGGATGCACAAAGTAGAAGGGCATAAAAGCTTTCCGTGGACACAACATGGCACGCATTAAAATGTATTTAAATGTATTGAAATGAAATGGAAATGAGCAGGGTGTACTCATATAACATGTTAATGAGATCTACGCTTGATGCAATGAAGTATGTTAGAAATAATGCAATCCTGCGTTAAGAAGAAAAGCATTGTTATTTTTACGCCTGGTCAGGAGTAGATGTTAAGATCTAATGTGTCCTCCAAAACACAATTCTGAGCGTCCTACTTGCGTGTCCTCAAAAACAACACAAACCTGCGTGTTCCTGTCTGAGCGATTCATGGACATTTTGGTGAGGGAGATGTTTTCTGGTTATCCCTTTGCTTTTCTGCTGCTTTCAGAGGCCAGCCAAAGAAGGAGGAACAATGGTGACTGGAGGAACAATAGAGATCCAAAGGAACATGAGAAAGAACATAGTGCACCCCACATCATGAGGCCTGCAGACATAGAAACATAGAAACATGATGACAGAAAAAGACCACATGGCCTATCTAGTCTGTCCTTCCATATCAACAACTACAACAGTCCACTTTTTACCTTTAGAGATCCTCTGTTTTGGTCCCATGCTTTTTTGAATTCAGTTACTGTCCTCATCTCTACCACCTCCACTGGGAGACTATTCCATCGATCCACTACTCTTTCCGTAAAGAAATATTTCCGCATATCACTCCTGAATCTATCTCCCTTCACCCTCATCCCATGTCCCCTCATAGCAGAACTTGCTTTCAATTGAAAGAGTCTCTCTCCCTGAAGATTTATGTCACGGAGGTATTTAAACATCTCAATCATATCACCTCTATCACGCCTTTCCTCTAAGGTGTACATATTAAGATCCTTAAGTCTGTCCTCATATGCTTTATAATGAAGCCCACTAATCATTTTAGTAGCCACCCTCTGCACCGACTCCATCCTGTTCACATCCTTTTGAAGGTGCGGTCTCCAGAATTGCACACTATACTCCAAATGAGGTCGCACCAAAGACTTATACAGAGGCATTATCACCTCCTTTTTTCTGCTAGCCATTCCTCTCCGTATGCACCCAAGCATCCTTCTAGCTTTTGCCGTCGCCTTTTCTACCTGTTTAGCTACTTTAAGATCATCAGACACAACCACGCCTAGGTCCCGCTCTTCTTTAGTGGGCAAAAGTACCTCACCTCCTATACTGTATTGCTCCCTTGGATTTCTGCAGCCCAAATGCATGACCTTACATTTTTTAACATTAAATCCAGCTGCCAAATTCTAGACCATTCTTCAAGCTTAGCTAGATCCCTCCTCATGTTATCTACACCTTCCTGGGTGTCTACTCTATTTCAGATTTTGGTATCATCTGCAAAGAGGCAAACCTTACCCGACAGCCCTTCCGCTATATCACTAACAAAGATGTTAAAAAGAATCGGACCAAGGACAGATCCCTGGGGCACACCACTGGTATCATCCTTCTCCTCAGAGTGAGCTCCATTTACTTGTACTCTTTGTCGCCTCCCACCTAACCAATTTCTAACCCAAGCAGTAACTTTAGGGTCCATCCCTAGGGTGCTCAGTTTGTTTATAAGTCGCCTGTGAGGAACAGTGTCAAAGGCTTTACTGAAATCTAAATACACCACATCTAGAGCTCTCCCTCGGTCCAACTCCCTGGTCACCCAGTCAAAGAAATCAAGCAGATTTGTCTGACAAGACCTGCCTCTGGTGAATCCATGCTGCCTCAGATCCTGTAATCCGCTGGACTCCAGAAACCTCACTATTTTCTCTTTCAGCAGCGTTTCCAATAATTTACTCACCACCGAAGTTAAACTAACCGGCCTGTTGTTTTCAACCACATCCTTGCTTCCGCTTTTGTGTAAAGGCACCACATGAGCCTCTCTCCAGTCCTTTGGCACCACTCCCGACTCCAACGAGGCATTGAAAAGGTCAGTCAGTGGAGTTGCTAGAACGTCCCCAAGTTCCCTAAGTATTCTAGGGTGTATCCCATCCGGCCCCATCGCTTTGTCTACTTTAAGTTGAGCTAGTTTCTCACGAACACAGTCTTCTGAAAATTGTTCAAGATGTCCCTCGCTTCTATTCCTATTTGTGGGTGTTTTCTGAGTTCCTGCTCCTGGTTCTTCATCTGTGAACACAGAACAAAAATATTTGTTAAGCAATTCCGCTTTATCCTTATCAGCTTCTACATATTCCCCCCCTGCACCCTTGAGTCTGACAACACCACTTTTGCCCTTCCTCTTCTCACTAATATATCTGAAAAATGTCTTATCCCACCATTTTATTGCATTGGCCATTTCCTCCTCCTTTTGAATCTTTGCCTTCTTGACTACTCTGCTAGCTTCTCTAAGTTTTTCCAAATACAGATGCCTGTCTTCCTCTCTCTGTGATCTCTTGTATTTCATGAAGGCCTCCCTCTTTTTCTTCACTTTTTCAGCTACTTCCTTTGAAAACCATAGCGGTCTCCTTTTCCTTTTGCCTTTATTTACCATTTTAACAAAAAGGTTGGTTGCCCTTAAAATACCCCCTTTCAGTTTTGCCCATTGTTTTTCTACATCCCCCAGCTGTTCCCATCCCACTAACGACTCCCTGAGGTATTGGCCCATCTTCGCAAAGTTAGTCTTCCTAAAGTCTAAGATCCTCACCTTGGAATGGATGTGCATTCAGAGACAGGGTGGTATTGGATGGACTCCTAGACAGACTTGATTTTCCTAGTGCATCCCTTTTGCAGCAAAGGGCATTTTTGCCCAAAGGTCTGTCATTATGTCACCATGTTGTTAAATTATTAATGTATATTTAGCTCACACCTTTCCAGTGGTAGACCAAGGCAAATGACATGCAAGTACCGCAAGCATGTCCCTGTCCCTAGAGAGCTTATGATCAAAGCTTGTACCAGCAGCAGGGGAGGGTTCAGTGGGATTTGAACATTGGCTTTTCTGCTGCCCAAGCCACTGGGCTACTCCTCTGTGCCAAATTGACACATGCTTTGGTATTACTTGTTTAATGTTACAGTGGTGTGCAAAAGTCTGGAATCACTTGTGAGTTTTGCATTTTCCGTACTTTCTAATGTTTTTTGGGGTTTTTTTGCGTTAGCCCAGCATATTCATCTTTCTACCACGTTAAAAGGGATACATTTGGCTATTAGAGTTGACTTTTTTGCATTCTTTGCTTACAATTTAAATACTTTACAGACACTGGGAGATAGCTACTGCGATTTTTGTAGATCCTGCGTCAAAACTGGATCGAGATTATCCAATATGCACATGTTATTTCTGATCAATCAGGAGGCTGGTTTCACTAACCAATCACAATGCAAATATCTAGCCAACAGTGCAGCTATAAAAACACGCAGAGTTTTTGAAGTTCATACGCTTTCTGGATTGACCATGAAGATGACTCGGACCCTGACGTTGGAGGAGCGTGTTTGTGTGTCCTTTATGAGCGAGGAAGGATTTTCAAGCCGTCAGATAGCCAGGAAAGTTGGCTGCAGTCAGAGTGCTGCTGTTAAGATTGTACAGAAGAAGAAAGAAATGGGTTCAGTGGTGGACAAGCCTTGTTCAGGTCGTCCACGTGCATCAACATCATGCCAGGATCGCGCACTACGATGCATTTCACTGACTAATTGCAAGTTGACCTCTCCTCAGCTACTTCGAGAGTGGTCAGACAAGAGTGAGGTCAGTGTCAGGTCATCAACAGTTCATTGCTGGTGCCTGCTGTTTGGTCTCCGGGACTGCAAAGCACGGAATAAGCCACTGATGACTGACATACAAAGGCGCAACTGGATCGTGTGGGCGAGAAAGCATTCAACCTGGTCGACTGAAATGTGGGAAAAGGTGCTATTCAGCGATGAAAGCACCTTCTGCCTGTTTGGTAACCAGGCCCATACCTATGTGAGGAGATTTCCTGGAGAGGAATTCAAGCCTGAGTTTCTCAACCTCACTGTGAAGCATCCTTTGAAGGTCATGGTCTGGAGCTGCATGGCTGCCAGTGGCGTTGGACATCTTCACATTGTCGATGGAATGGTCAATGGGGCCAAGTACATCACCATACTGCAAAAGTGCATGGTGCCATCAGCACACCAGCTGTTTCCTGGCCAGTTCCTGTTCCAAGATGACAATGCACCCCGCCATCACTCCAGACAGGTGATCAGCTGGAAGCAGCGGAACATCAAACATCAAATCAATGGACTGGCCTGCCCAGTCTCCAGATCTGAATCCAATTGAGAACCTGTGGCACAAGGTGGCCTTGGAAATATCCAAGAGGCATCCAACATCAAAGCGTGAGCTGACTGAGTCACTCATTGCAGCTTGGAACCATGTTGTCACCAACGATCACCTTGTCAGACTGGTTCATTCAATGCCGACAAGGTGCAGTCAGGTGATCAAGAACAAAGGGTGGCCCATCAAATACTGAGCCATTACTGAAACATAAAAATGGCCTTTTTCAAGGCCACATACATTAATTTGAAGGAAACCTGGCGTACGTCCATAATATTTTAAAGCATACTTACAATAATATATTGTTGGCCAACAATGTACATTACGCGATTTTCACAGAAAATCTATCAACAGGACAACTATGGGGAACAAACTCAAAAAATAAGGGCCAAACCAATACTAAAAGTTGGCCCTAATAGCCAAATCTTTCACTTATCATGAGATATGCAGAAAAAGCTGCTGGGAGGAAAAAGAAATTAAGATATAAGTCAAGAAGTTGAAAAAAACGTCAAATTTACAAGTGATTCCAGACTTTTACGCAGCACTGTAGATTAAATGCAGCTGATGACTAAATGCATCTGATGATAAAGTGTGGATGCTATTTACCAGTCATCTATTTATAGTGCCCTTACTGACTGGTCTTTAAGAAATGTCTGAATATGTACATGACTCTGTGCACAATTAACAAATAAAGATGTTCCTTTTACGGTGGTTTCACATTTCTGTAAATTGTTTTCTATATTGCTTTATGTCTTCAGCTATAAGAGGCCTGACTGAAGTCTAGCTAAGAGTTGTGTAGCCTTCTATAGTAGGTGCACTAGATTTTCCCATTTCCTCTTACCAGGAGTGCTTCAGGGGTGGCAAATGAGGCAATCACTCCTAGTCCTATGCCCAAAGGGCCCCTGCCCTTGCCATTTCAGATGTAAGATGCCGGTTTGGGAAGCCAGAGGCCACAGGCATACACAAATGATGCTAGCAGGGTGCCTAAGGAATAAAATGTGATGCTCCCCCCCCCCCTCAAGCTTCAGCTTCCTGAACCCTCTCAGACATGCTTGCTGACTACAGGCCCAAACTGACACATGTACTCCTGACAGCACACCCCAGTGGCTCCGTCTGGCTTCCTGTGAAATCGCTATATGCGCCTACACATTTAAATGAGTGCTGCAGGGCCAGTGCAAGAGTATTAGGCACTCTAGGGAAAGTTTCAGTTTTGTGCCCCTCAGTTACCTTTCAGGCCCCTATACCCCCACCCTGAGATTTTGATAATTAAACTTAACAATCACGATCATCCCACCTCTCACAGAACGATCCTGTAAAAATACATAATTAGGCATCATGAGCATGGTATGTAAAAGTCCTTATCCAGAGAGCCACAGAGGTTCTCCAGGTAAGGGAGCTCATTCAGCGGCACTATCGGGAAAGTGTCAGTGAATACTTCAGCAGATCAACCTCAGCACGATCCGGACAGCACTGGGGTAATCTGGGGACGGAGCTGGGGAGGAGCCAGATATTATCTGAATAATGATGATTTGCAACAATAAGGCCATCCTAGCAGCTGTCCAGATAGGGTGGATGCTGAGCACAGGAAACAAATATACAATGCCAGCCAGTATCCAGATACCGATGCTGACTGTTCAGATACCGTACAACCCTTTTAAATATCGAGTCTGAAAATCAGGCCTCATACTTTTAAATATTACATTTTATTTTGTATAAACATGTATGGTGAGGATAAATTCCAAAAGTCATTTTCCCAAGTAAAGGATTATTTACCTGGGTAAATGGGCTATTTGAAAACTGCCCATAAACACTGTGGGTAAAAGCATGCACTGATGGGTTTTTTTAGTTTTGTGTGGTTGTCGAGACTTACTGTTTTGCTGTGACTGCAGCTGCTGTTTGCTTTTCCCCTTCCCCCCAAATGCTGCCATCCTAGGTGACCACTGAGTCTGCCCAATGATTAACCCCAGGGGCGGCCCAAGGGGGGCGTGGGGCCATGTGCAGAGACTCATTGCAGGGCCTCATTTGCATAAGGGACCTCATTTGCATACATATTTGCATAATGTTAACATGCACTAACTTTTAGTAAATATGCATCTTAATGAATGTATGGATAAAGAAAGACTTCCAGATTTCTACATTACTATACTCCAGTGCCAACCGCCAGGCACATTAGGAACTACTACAAACACTGCCCATTTAGAACCCATAGCAAACCCGCCGTATCATAACAGCACTACCAAGACTCACAAAGCACCAAATCCTACCTATCAAAAGGCAACACTGCAAATATTAAATCAATACATCTCAGAGAATACCAATATATCTCCTACTGGTGAGAACAAGTGTCACGTCACATAGAAACTACATAAATAGAATACCTCAGCTTGGTTACACATGCAGAACATAGATTATCACCAAACAAAGAACAAGGGATCACAATTTAGAAATAGGAAGACAATAATTAAACTGGGAACCCCAAAAGCCAAACTTAGAATGTACAGCAACACTGGAGAAATAAAACTGTAAATTAATTTCCTCTTGTAATAAACAAAACGCAAAGACGTTAGCAATGCACATTTCCCAGAGCTGACATATTCCAGTTAAAAATTTTAAAATAAAAACATATTTTTCTACCTTTTGTTGTTTGGTCATTTTATTTTTCACTTGCAATTGCTCCAGTCACTTTCTTCTGGTTTCTTTTGTCTTCTGCTAACTCTCCATTGTCTGCTGTCCTTTTATCCTTTCTTCTCTCCTAGTTTTTTCCATTATCTCTCTACATCTGCTTTAACATACTGATCTCTCCCCTTTTGCTCTTTCCTCCATTTCTTTCTTTATTCCTTTTTCATCCACTCAAATTTCACCCCTCCATCCTCAGTCCCTGCTTACTTTCCCAGTGCCTGGTCAATCGTAGATTTTTTTTCCCCTCCCACACAAAATATTTTTCCCCTCTCCATCCTAATTCCCTCAGACCCATCCCATTCTAGTCCTCCCCCAACATCAGCTCCCTTCTAGTTCCAGCACCACCCAGCATCCGCTTCCTTCTAGTCCCATTTTCCCATCCTCCCACATCAGCCCATTTCAAATCCTAGCCCCCCCCCATCAGCCCTTTCCAGTCCTATCCTAGCCCCCCATCAGCCCATTTTAAGTCCTAGCTCCCCATCAGCCCTTTCCAGTCCTATCCTAGCCCTCCCATCAGCCCATTTCCAGTCCCATCTCCCCCATCAGCCCTTTCCAGTCCTATCCTAGCTCCCCCATCAGCTCTTTCCAGTCCTATCCTAGCCCTCCCATCAGCCCATTTCCAGTCATATCCTAGCCCCTCCATCAGTCATTTCCATTCCTATCCTAGCCCCTCCATCAGCCCATTTCCAGTCCTAGCGCCCCCCACCATTCAGCCTATTTCCAATCTAAGTCCCCACCACTCAACCCATTTCCAGTACAAGCCCCCCTCCCCATCAGCTATTTCCAGTCCAAGCCCCAAACTAAACCCATTTCCAGTCCAAGCCTCCCCATTCTGCCCATTTCCAGTACAAGCCCCCCTCCCCATCAGCTATTTCTAGTCCAAGCCTTCCCTCCACTCAGCCCATTTCCAGTCCAAGCTCCCCTCCCCATCAGCTATTTCCAATCCAAGCCCCCCACTCAACCCATTTCCAGTCCAAGCCTCCCTCCACGTAGCCCATTTCCAGTCTAAGCCCCCCCCCACTCAGCCCATTTCTAGTACAAGCCCCACTCCCAATCAGTCCCAGGTCTCCCCCCTGAAGAGCCCCACGGCTGTCCGACATGCTTAGAGGGAGCCAGAGAGGCCCCGGCTCACCTCTGACAGCTGCCGAAGTGGAGTGCCGTTTTTCTTCACTTCGGCAGCTGCGTTGTAGTATAGGCCGCTAGCGTGCCAGATCAAAGGGAACTTCCTGTTTCCCTGCACTCAGCATGCCAGCGGCCTATACTACAACACAGCTGCCGAAGTGAAGAAAAACAGCACTCTTCACTTCAGTGGCTGTCAGAGGTCAGCCAGGGTCTCTCTGGCTTCCTCTAAAGTCGACCCTGCCAGTGCCTAAAATGCGAGATGTTGTTGGCGCAGGGACCCCTGAAGCGTGGGTCCCTGTGCGACCAACATGCTCACACAATAGACAGGCCGGCCCTGATTAACCCAATTCTTTGTGGTAAGGTAGTGATGTAAGTGTGAGCAAGCTTTGTTGGCTTCCTGTCCTTAATCTGTGATGACATCACAGTGGGATCAAGCTCAGAGCACTTCTGTCCAATTCCAGATGTTACGGTCATCTGGGAAGCGACTCGACAATGTGAAAGGATTGGTTAAGGGTCATGCATATTATAATAATAATATATCATACTATTGGGAATAGGGTCAAACTCAACAGCCACATATAAGGTGATGCATGGGACTTTTTCAAGATATGCAGGACTTCTGAATCACCTTTATAAATACAGAATGTTTGTTTTTATTCACCAAAATTGATTAATTTGACTATAAATGTTTCTAAGTCCTGATTTTTTTAGAATAAAATCTGATCACAAACTGTCATTCAAAATAATCTCACTGTCCCTGAAAACATTTAAACTGGGCTCGGCTCTTCAGAACTGCAGACCTTGGCATCCTTGCCATCCATCTCTAATGTTTGCCTTGTTTCACTGCATTTTAATGACCATCTCAACCAAAGCATGTCTCTGGCATCAGCACCCCCCCCCCCCCTTTGCCAAGGCATATCTTCTAGTTGTTATGTGGTCACACTTAAGTACTTCAGAGCACTGACAAACTCACTGCATTCCAGGATTTCAGGATTCTTCCTATGGAGAGGACACCCCACACGTGGCCCAAGGGGATCATTTACAGCCTGTGTCTGAATTAAAGTTTTCATATGATTAGCATTGCTCCAAGCAAACCAGAGCTTGCTGAGGACAAAAATATGATTTTATTCAACAGGGCCGTACCGAGCTAGGATCGCGCCCTGTGCAACTTACACATTGGGTGCACGCCACCCCCTCCTCCCTATACCTCCGTCCAGCCGCTGCCTGCTCTTGCCCTCCTGCTGCCACCCTCTGTTTTCTCCATGGCGTTGCTGGCAACAGAGAAAAAGCAGAATGTGGCTGGATGGAGATGGAGGAGAGAGCGTGCGCCCATTGTGCAAGTCGCCGGTACTTTAAGCAGATCTGTCCCTCTCTGCTCTGACGTCGCATCAGAAGATGGAGGAACCAGACCTGGTTAAAGTGCCGTGAAAAGGCTTAAGGGGCACATTTCGACTGTCTGCTTTTGCCCTGCTACCGCTGAGAGAAGAAAAAGTGGCAGGGGCAGGGCAACAGCAGGCAGCCGAAATGCGCCCCCCAAGCCTTTGCGCCCTGTGTGACTGCAACGCTTGCACCGGGTCAGGTACGGTCCTGTTCATCAGTTAAACTATTAGTCAAAGACAACTGCTAGAGTTCAATAGTCCAAAAGCACAGCTCAATAGTCCAAAAGCAAAGTTTTTTCTCCCTTGAATACAGTTCAAGTGTTCAAGGAAGAAAAAACTGAGTGCAGCGTCTTATGCCACTTGAGCAAAAGTGCCTGAAAACTTGGACTACCCCTTGGCTTCACTTAGTTCCCTTTCTCTCTTAGAAACCTGAGTGGAACCTCTTCTTCCAAGGGCAAAATAAATAAGTACTTCGGTGATGTCTTTAGTCTTTGTACAGACTGCTTTATCCCTGAGATTGGGGACAAACACCTCCTAAACACTTGGCTTGTGAGTTCTTCCTTGAATTCCTTGCACCCAATAGAGAGAGTATCCTCAGGGAAAAGAAAAAGTGATTTACAACTTTCTCTCCTAGAACCTTGGAGAGGCACCTTGCTACCTCCCTCTCCTACTTGTTGGTCACCGATGTTTCCTCTAGTGACTTATTACTAAAGGGTGCTAGCTGTCACCGCCCATCTGGTGCACACTAAAGCCACACTTTGGACCCACATTGATAGTTAGCAAGGGGCCATGACAGTTAGTGCTGTTGGATTGTGGTGCTAACTGTTCAAGGTCCATTACGGTTGCAAGTGGGAGCATTAGGGGAGGAGAGGGATGGGATGAGCACCATGCAGGCAGCACACTCGCGCAACCTGCATGGCGGGCTAGTAGTGCGGGTGCACTCACTACCAACTCCTTAGATGCCATTGAGTGCACCGCTGTTTTTGTAGTGCCACAGAAGGGTTGCATACACTGTGGTAACTGCAGGGAACATGCTTTCCATGTTCCTGGCAGTTAATGCTGTAGTGTTTCCCAAATGTACCATGAGGATTGGCCTAGTGGTTGGGACGTGGTACCTCAGGCTGGCAAACCAGGGGTTCAAGTCCCACCTGGGACAGTAACCTGAGGCTGGAGGGACTGGGGTTTCTAGTCCTATAGGGAAGCCACTTAACCCTCTGTTACCTCAGGTACACATAGATTGTGAGCCCTTTGGGGACAAGGGAATGCAACAGTACCTGTTTGTAGTGATGGCATAATGTAAATTGCTTTAATTGAAGGATAAGGTGATATAGAAAACTGTATAAATAATTATGGGTGTGTTTGGTGCAAAGCCACAGTGCCTAAGGGCCTCATTGAGTCATTTATACAGTTTCTGGAAGGAAAGAACTCGCCAGTGGAGACGGTCTCTATTCACATCACTCACACCCATGGCTCTACATCCCTGGAATCTTCCTCTCCTTACTCTGTGCTAATGCCCAGGGAGCTTTATTTCTCTATTCACCATCCCAAACCACTATAGAAGCAGGGTATGAGCAAGCAGTGCCCCATGCATTTCCTCTGTGGGAGGCCTACCCTTTTGACCCAAATTTTCTTGACGCTCCCAGGGAAACACTGGTTTACCCCTGATTTACAGAATACCTTAAGGCCAGAAGAAAAAAACAAAAGCGAGAGGGAGAGAGTATGAAAGACTGGCAACATCTGGCTGCATTCAGAAGCTGTATTTAAAATAAAGACAGTGACATTTGCAGCAAATGAAACATGTCAGGAGCTTCTCTTCTTCCATATCGCTCATTAAAAGCCATCCGAGCCACCACAGTAATTGTTTTAATTTATTTGTTTATGACTTCGGCAGAGGGAAGAGGCACATGGGCACTTGGCTTTTTTATTGGGAACATATGGAGCGCATTTATCACCATTTGCTGTGATGGGGGCTAAACGATTTTATTAACTAATTTGTAACTTTAAACTTTTTTAATCAAGCACATGCTGCGAATTGTCTGGCGTTTATACTGCCCACAGGCCCCTCAGGTTTCCGCAAGCCCAGCTCTTATTGTCCTATAAAAAACAGCTGCAAGGCTGTGAAAGTGAAGCACTTTTTTGCGATTGTTACCCTGAGACTAGGGGGAGTGAGAGGTGTTCCTAGAGATATTGCCGATGGGTGGTGGGATTTCTCAATGAGGGGAAAATGAGCCCATCCCAGAGTGGTTCAGCAGAAGCCACTGTTCCAATAGGGTTCGAGTATGACTCCAGGCTCCTCAAACTCTCTTTGGCCATTCAAAAGTTGTTTCTGAACCTATAGAGTCTCTTTGTAAGCTGAAGGCCTTCAGGATGTACACTGTGGCACATGAACCTGCTTCATAATTGGCACATAATATCTATTAAGCTTAATGCTTAAAAAATTATTTTCTTTTTCTTATTATACTTCTTTTCTGAGACACTATAAGAGGTTTTATTGATGAGACTGTTTGAACAATAAAGAAGCACAAAGTAACACAGCACATGCAAAATAATCCTATAGGCTTTACTATGGGTCTACTATTACTACCTAAAACTACTACTCCTTATCATTTCTATAGTGCGACAAGGCATACGCAGCATATACTGTACATATATACATAAGAGACAGTCCCTCCTTGATAGTGCTTACAACACATTCAAGACAAACAGAGCAAACAGGGCACCAGGGTAAACTAAAAGGACATGGTTGTAACTCACAAGGATGGTAAACAGGAAAATAAGGGGGTCAGGATCCCAAGGCAGTCTCGAAGATGTGGGTTTTTTAAAACTATGAATTTGTGTGTCATCCTTGCACAGCAGCCATGCTAATCTTCTCTGTATCATTCCAATTTTTAATATATATGCTGTCAAAGCAAGTCATCCCAGCTCTTCTTTAGAGACGGAGCACAAAGATACCTGAGCAATGGGGCTATTCATGCAATTCACTCTCTTGCAGCCATTCACACACTTGCGGGCCGATGCAGAAAGCTAACGTGGGCTTCTACGCGCACTTACACACACACACCGTGCATGCCGATTGCTTGAAAGAGATGGACGCACATAGTAGAAGGGCATAAAACCTTTCGGTAGGCACAAAATGGCATGCATTAAAATATATTTAAATGTATTGAAATGAAATGGAAATGAGCAGGGTGTACTCATATAACATGTTAATGAGATCTACGCTTGATGCAATGAAGTACGTTAGAAATAATGCAATCCTGCGTTAAGAAGAAAAGCATTGTTATTTTTACTCCTGGTCAGGAGTAGAAGTTAAGATCTAACGCGCTCTCCAAATCACAATTCTGAGCGTCCTACTTGCGTGTCCTCAAGAACAACACAAACCTGCATGTCCCTGTCTGAGCGTTTCATGGACATTTTGATGAGGGAGATGTTTGCTGGTTATCCTTTGCTTTTCTGCTGCTTGCAGAGGCCAGCCAAAGCAGGAGGAACAATGGTGACCGGAGGAGCATGAGGACTCCCAAACAGGCATGTCATGCATAGTTACCACTTATGCAGACATGCCATCGTGTCCTTGTATGAGGACATTAAAGATGATATTGATCCTGCAACCGCTCGGGGACACAACGTTCCAGGACTACTGAAGTTACATACCTCATTACATTTTCTGGGCACTGGATTATTCCAAAATGTTGGGCTGGCCTGTGGAATGGACCAGTCATTTTTAAGGCATTTCAAGCAGGTATTGCAGGCCTTGAAAAATCGCATCAGGGAGCATATACAGTATCCAGAGCAGGAAGAAGAAAAGCAGGTGTTGAAGGCTGAGTTTTTTAATATTGCCAGGCTACCAAATGTGATCAGAGCAACGATAAAGAACCTGCATTCTGAAACAAGAAACAAATCCACTCAATTAATGTTCAAGTGGTGTGTGATGCACATATGAAGATCCTGAATGTGGTCTCCAAGTTCCTGGGCAGCTGTCACAATGCCTTTATCCTCTCCAACTCAGCACTAGGCCATAACTTTGAAGAGGGAAGGTATGGTGAGGTCTGTCTCATCGGTAAGTGCCACATAGGCATACTGAAACATTAAGGGGTGGAGGGACAGCTGTACAACAACTACTACTATATGTATATCTATCTAGACTGCCTTGTTGGAGTTGTATTTATAGGGGTTGCTGGGTATTGGAAGGCAAACAGGTATATATCTCCATAAGTGAATTTTAATATATATATATATATTTTTCAAGCTGTTGTCTTTCTTTTTAATGCCATAGGCGATGCTGGATACAGATATAAGACCTGGCTGATGACTGTTGATTTCACCAAGCACACCTGCAGAAATGCACTACAATGAGGCACACATTTCTATATATGGTGTGATAGAGTGCACCTTTGGGGTCCTCAAGAGTCATTTCCTTTGTCTGGACCATTCTGAGAGTGCATTGTAATACGCACCTGAAAAGGTTGGGGACATTGTTGCAGTCTGCCGGTGAATAGCCCTGGAACATGAAATGCCATGCAAAATAGCTCTTGACTTGCCACTGGAACCTTACTTCTGTGCACTTATCCATGCACGCCCCAATGCATCAAGGGGTAATGAGAGACGAAGAAGGCTTATAGAGGACTACTTTTATAGAGGACTTTGCATTTCATGTTATCAGTAATCTTTATGTGGATTGATATGATATGATTACTTGTCTTTTCTTAATAAATGGTTTTAGGGCAAGAATGCTTTTGATTGGTATTATTGGAGGGTGAGTGACGTCAGGTTGTGACTGACCCAAGGGCATGAACTGGGGATGTGGGCTGAGATACTATGCATCGAGAAGGCCTCCTTGGTCGCCAGGCCTGCCTGTCCAATGCATCTGCCCAATATTGCCATGATGTCAAGGAAAAGGAGATATTGGTCTTTTTTAAGGATCTGGCATCTCTTCCTGACACCTCCTTTCTTGAAAATACTTGCATGGCTATATTGGATTGTGTACCATGAATACCAATAATTAGACCTAAAACGTGTCTCAGGAAAAGGAGATGCAGAGAAAAATGTCTGAAAAGAAATACAGGCAGCTTTAGGACAATCCTGACAAGGTATCAAACCAAGGGCAAGTGATGTAAACAATATTCTCAACATTTAAAACCCACTCAATAGAAATCTGACCTTCCTTCCCTTCTCTTCTTGAGATGCTTTTTTGTTGCACCCATGCCCATGCTGGCCTGATTTTACTTTGGAAGATGGAACATAACACAACTTTGTTGTATTGCTGGCTGAAAAGGAATGTCCTGGCAAGGTAAAAAAAGGAGACGTCAAACCAGACGCGGATAGAAGCGTTCCCACGGGGATGCACGGCGGTATGCGCATGTGATAGAAGTACATGCGTCCTTGCATCATCGCAGAATCTGCAGAAAAATGGCTGCAGAAGGAGGAGCAGAGGGGTCATATCTCGGGCAGAAGCCCAACTTCTCCTGGAAAGACATCAAGCTGCTGGTGGCCCTCATCGTCATCAATGATAAGTGGCTATTCCGTAGGCCCACCCACAGGCGCAATTATCACCTCGTGGAGGGCACGGTGGAGGCTCCGCAAAGCCTTCAATGAATAATCAATTTTTTCACTGGGAGGTGAGTGTGGCACTTAGATAATTTTTTATTTTTTCAGGGGTAGGGGGTTTCCTTTTGGGGAACACATGGGGGTGGGAGAGTAGCCTAGTGGTTAGAGCAATGGTCTACTATCTAGCACTCCTTTTGATCTTGGGCACATAAAGGCACCTTTATGACAAATGACATATGTATTTTTTAATTTTTTTATTTTTATTACAAATAAAAGGTTTTTGTATTTCAGATTGAGGGCCTCAAGAAAAAGTCCAGAGAGCTGAGGAGGCACCCACGGTATTTACTGTGGATACGATATGAGTTGGAGATATCGTCAGATAGACATCATAAGTAAACAGAAGTTGGGGGGCAGTCTATTTTTTGGTGTGCGTACTGCTTTGTATGGACGACATGACATGTGCTTCTCTTTTCTTTTGGCAGAATCCAGCCAGGAGGAGATAAAGATGACCCTGGACCCTCCCGCCACCACACCACCACCACCACCATCACCACCCTCCGAGCAACATGCCCCCCAGCCATACCCACACCACCACCACAGCCAGCCAGAACAACCTTCCTCCCGACCACACCCTGCAACAACCACTCCTCCCCCTGCGGAACCATCTTCCCCTGATTCCCCTCACCACCACCCCCCATCCTATCTCCACGCCTGAGCGAGATCAGGTACACTCCTCCAATCCAGGAGGAGGGGGATGTAAGAGTTCCACATGCTGTGGCACCCCCCTCTGGGCAGCCAGCAGGGGATGTCCACAGCATGATATGGGACATCAGGGGGCAGCTAGCAACCATAGCCACCATGGGCAATATGCTCAACGTCCTTGTTGCAGAAGTGATGGAGGATGTTGAGCATAGTGCCCATCACCTTCCGCACCCTCCCCCCTCCGCTGATCCTCTCCCTCCTGGATTGGCCCCCTTTTTTTTTTTTTTTTTTTTTACATTCCTCCTCTCCTCCACCCATGTAAAGTTTGTGAATATTTTTGTACTTTTGAATAATATTTGTTGAATAATGTTATACAGGCCTGCCTTGGCCAAAATAAATGTCCTGCCTATTTTTGGGAAAGGGGGTGGGGGATAATTGTGGTGTCTGGGAACACAATAGAGCACCCAATCCAATAAGAAATATTTAATCCGGCAAAGGCCACAATACAATATACACAGTATAATATACACACAGTACAATATACCCCTTGTACGTATGTTAACAAAACTATACATAAGTATTTAACATGCTGAAGCTGAAGCTGAAACTGAAACAAAAAAGATCCCCATCTTGCTATATCTTGCCGGGAGTGAAGTACAACTTACAAGGAGAAAAGAGAAGAGACTTGTTAAAAAAAGCAATGCACATAAAATACTACAGTGAGGTATCCAAAGCCTTGCATCCACTTACCAGGCACAGATACTTATTGCTGGGGTTGTGCAGAAATCAGAGCCAGAAGCACCTGAAGTTCCCGGCTTATACTGCCTAGATGCTACGCCTGCTAGCTCTTGTCTCACGCCAGCTAGCTCTTGCCTCATAGCGCATAGCTCCCCCAGGGGTGCATCATGTGCCTGCTCCTGCCATGTTAAAACTTGGGCTGCTAGATCTTCCAAGGGGTCTGCAGTCACTGCTTTCTCTTGCGTATGCGGTGCATTCTGCCAAGACACACACACAAGAGATCTCCATCTGTAGTCACTGAAGTAAAATAGTACAGCTGAGAGTAACTGATCTGTGACAGGACCACAACACAGTACTCACTGGCCCCAAATTTCATACAGACAAGGGAGGAGGTCTAGGCCTCAACTCCCAAAAGAAGCCCAAGGTAATGCTGGATGGGTATACTCACCGGCAGAGATGGAGGGCAGAGCAGACAAACCCCCAGAGGCAGGGCTTGGAGAGGATCACACTGCACTGACAAAGCAAGGGGAAGAAATAATACAGACATCCTTCTCCCAGACCCAACCCTCAAGAGAAGCCCAAGGTAATCCTGGGTGGGTGTATTCACCGGCAGAGGTGGAGGTGATGGAAGCAGACACTGCAGTGAGAAAGGGAGAGCTGTAAAATTGAGTATGGTGTGTAATTTATGTATTTATTTAGCTGTACTTATATACCGCCTTTCACAGGGTCAAAGTGGTTTACAATATACAAACCCAAGGGATTACAATTAACAGGAAATGGTATCTCACTGGGGGGGGGGGATCCATCACCATGGGAGGGCAAACATATTTACATTCACAAATTTGGTATGTATCAGGTCTATCTGGCTTGGAGTATCAGTTTGTTCAATGGTCGGAATGATCATGAGTCTGCTGAGTGGGGCTCCATTCCATTTTGAGGTGGTCTCTGAACAAATGTGTCTTCAGTTATTTCCTGAATGAGGGGAGATCTTTGTTGTTCCAAAGCATGGCTGGAAGAGTGTTCCATAGAGAAGGGGCATATAAGTCAAATGCACAGTTGCAAGTTTGCTGGTTGTAATTAGACCTTTGGTGCGGCATTGACAGGTGGTTACTTGTGGCCTGGCATGTTGGTCTTTTGGAGATCAGTTGTTGTAATGGGGTACTCATATGAGAGGATTGTTGCTGATGAACCGCTTTATGGATTAATAGCAATATTTTATATTTGATCCGCGCTTCAAGAGGGAGGAAGAGAAGCTCTTTCAAATGGGGGTGATGAGGGTGATGCAATCCCTCCACCCAATTACAACTGGTTCTTCCAGATATGTACTCACCAGATATCCCTGAGTCTTCACCACTGGACAAACCATTGAGAGCTTCCGGCTGAAAGGTGGAGACAATCAACTGCTCCAGTGGGGTCAGCTCAGTGGAACATGGAGGCCCACCCCCAGTCTTCCACCGTGATCTCTCAATTGCAATTATTTATTGTTTACTGCCCATCGCTCATCGTACCACCAATGCTTCAGTTGTGGTATTGTGCACACCTTCACCCCTAGGGTGTTCACTTCTGCTATAAATTGATCCCACAATATATTCCTTTGCCCAGCTGTATCCTTTGTGAGAAATAAATTATGGTAATTGGCAATCACACAATGGTAGAGCACATCCTTTTTCTCCTCTGAAAACCTTGAACAGCGAGATCACTTTGCCCTCAGGCTGGCAGTCTGCTCAGCCTCACTACCTGATCCTGAATCACATTGCATCTCTACAAATAAGAAAGAAATGATGGGCAAATTTCGCCACAGAGTCCCTTGAAAAAACTGAGAATTGAGACACAACCGAACTAAATGAAGATTCAATCCTAGAGAGAACCCGCCACACATCCGAAAGGGAGATTTCCTGTGAGTCCACAGGTACAGACGATAAACCGTCCCGGTGTGCTGAAGCAAAACCCTCCGGGACCTTCAAGACCCGGGGTAAAGGAACAATCCCAGGAACTATGGAGGGCCCAGAAGGGGATAAAGATGGCAAACAATCCAACTGCTGCAGCAATACCTCCTTTACTGGTGAGGGGGTAACTGGGGCGATCTTTCCATTACCAACAGAAGGGGAAGAGATACTAACCCCCAAAGATATCGAGGAGCTGTCACTGGGGAGCTGAGTCTCAGACGGAACAACTACCTTAGCCTCCATATTTCCCACGGCGACTAAATGCCTATCCATAGGACCGGAAACTTTGACAACTTTAGTAGGATTCACAGTACTCACATTTTGATGATGTTTCCTGCGTTTACCCATCCTACAAGACCAAGGACCAGCTCCCCGGCTCCTCGAGCGCCAAATGCTGTATTGGATCAAAAATGCCAGAAATTGGAAGCTCAGTGTAATGTGTTACAAAATTCTTCATTGTCTTTCATAAAGGACAGTATTACTTTGCATACTCAGCAAGAAATATTAGAAAATAATTTGCGAGCTTCAAATGTGAGATGTTTAAATTTTCCTTATACCCGTTTCTTGTCTCCTCAAATTTTATTTGACAAATATTTAATGGAAATTTTAGGCTATCGTGAAGATATGAAACCACATGTTACAAAATTGTTTTATATTCCTCGCAAAGGGACAAATCCAGAGGAGATGTCTTCTGGAGCTGCCCCTGTTGTATCCCAGGATTCTCTGGACGTTTCTGCGTTCATTGAGTCCTCTTGGGAAATAATTTCAACACGGGCTACACTTCTGGTATCATTTGCGTCTGAGGCTGAAAAGAATGCTGTGATACGGTTATATTTTATGAATAAAGAGGCTGTTTTATGTGGGGAGAAAATTAATATGTTTTCGGATGTCTCCAGGAAGACTCAGCTTCGTCGTCGGGGCTTTTTATCGTTAAAGCCCCGCGTCCTAGCTATTGGTGCTACGTTTTTCCTTAAATTCCCTTGCAAATGTTTAGTCACTTTTAAGGGCACCAAGTATGTCTTCTTGGAAACATCGGCTTTGGAAACTTTTCTTTTGTCACATTCTCCACAGGTTTGATAGTTAGTTCTTGGTTGAATTCTTGTCATCAGATGGTAAAAAAAAGAGTTTAAAATGACTAGGTCAGCTTTCCCTTTTCTCACAGTTTTCTTTGTGCAAGTTTTTTTTTCTTTTCTATTCTTTGTTTTGTTCTGCTCCTCGGGATGTGGACTGTAATTAGTTTGCTTATTGATTAGCAATGTTTGGTTTTGGAATGTTTGTATTCTTGAATTTGCTGAATAAAATATTTTGAAATTTAAAAAAAAAAAAAAAGAAATGAGAAAGGAAATAGCTGTAAAAGGAAATGCTTGCAATCCCACCACCCAAATACACCAGGTTCTTCTAGATATGTACTCACCTGACATCCCTGAGTCTACAGAAAGCGTTTATATTTATGCGCTGAAGTGGACACACAGTAGCCCTGCATGCAACCATACAACAAGGGGCATTTATATTTATGTGCTAATATGCACGAATATGCATGCTGTTATGTGATGACATCAATAGGGGAACGGATTGCAAAATTATGCGCATGCTCTATCAACTTGTTTTTGCGTTTCCTCTCGTGTGCATGCATTACCTGATTTCTAACACCAATATTTTACAATGATTTCTTCCTTAGCATTGGGGTTTTAGGCATATCAGGATAACTCATTGGCTTGGAACCACCCAGGCCCTCTACACATCCCACAGCAACATTCCTGTCCTGAATAGCCATGGAAAAAGATGGTATGATCCCCCATACTCCCACCCAAGAAGTGATGCCTACACACGCCGCTCCCACCGTATCCATGTAGCACTCCAGTTATCCAATACTCCCAGCCAAAAAAAACCTCTGAGCTACCGACCACTGAAATGTGCCATCATTAACGCACACTCTATTCGCAAAAAATGGCCTGTTGTACTAGACACAATCTCACTCTATGACCTAGAAATACTTATGATCACGGAAACCTGGTTATCATCGGAAGACAACGTTATCCTCAATCAACTCCTACCCCCCAATTTCTCCATGCACACGAGACATAGAGAAAACAAAAAAGGAGGTGGGGTGCTTATAATCACCAAAACAGACCTTGACTTCCATATAACAGACTCCTCTAGCACAAGCAGTCTAGACATCCTCTCTATTGCAAACCAGCATTGCTCTCTCAACCTTTTATACAGAATACCGTTGGCTTGTCCAGATGACCTCCCAACCATTATTGACCTTGCGGCTAACACCCACAGTCCCAATAAACCAAATTGGATAATGGGTGATTTCAATCTCCCATCGCTACCTCAAAACCACGCAAATGCCTTCCTTGGTGCCATGGAAGAACTCGCACTCAAGCAAATCATCAATGAACCCACACACATAAAGGGGAATGTGCTTGATATGGTTTTTGCTCCTCAGCCAATCATCGAGCAAAACAGTAATCTACCAATATCAGTGATTGATGTACCTTGGTCAGACCACAAATTGATTATTATCCAGATACCCACAAACAATGAGCAGCTGCGCAGAAGCCGAAATCAGAACAACACATCACGAGCATCCACAAGAAGCTTTCGCCCATTTAACAGGGAATACATTCTATCTGAGACCCAATCCTTCCTCAACATAACCACGCCTGACCTTGAAGAACTGATATCATCCTGGAACTCCAACTTAAATGCCATCGCACAACGCCCGTACTCCAACAACACAGCAAGAATGAAGAGAAACTCCACCCCGTGGTTCTCTCCTGAACTACAATCTTCTCTTACTCAACTACGTAGACTTGAGCGCCGATGGCGCCGATCGCTCTCTATTGAAGATCAGACCGCCTACCAAACTCACCTCTCAATTCATCGTGAAGCTATCACAACCAAAATGAAACAATATCACACCGACACCCTAAAGAGATCATTGAATAAACCACGTGACCTTTTCAACTTGGTCAAATCCCTATCGAAAGAACCATCTCCCGATCAGCACAGTGTGATTCACCCACAAGAATACGCTGACTACCTGCAATCCAAGATCATTCAAACTAAAAAGGATTCAGCAGTTCAGTTTCAGGAACCAACAGGCCTAACCCTACTTGACAAGTTTTCTACACCTTCCACTAAATGCATTGAAGATACCATAGCATCACTCAACACCTCCACCGCACAGACTGACCCATGCCCAGCCTTCTGGATCAAGGAACTACGTGATGTGTTCAGTCCATTCATCGCAAACCTTATGAACCTCTCCTTCACAACAGGATACTTCCCTGCATCACTCAAGCAGACATCCATTAGGCCATTATTGAAAAACCACAAGCTTGACCCGCAAAAAGCCGATTCTTATAGGCCAATAGCCAGTATTCCCCTCCTAGCCAAAATAACTGAGAAAGAGGTACAACGGCAAATTCAAAATCACATAGACTCCGCGGCTCCCCTAGACCACTGCCAACATGGGTTTAGAGAATATCATGGAGTCGAGACCCTACTCACCAGCCTATTCAACATTATAATCACAGGCACAGACAACATCCATCAAGGTTTTGTGCTCATCTTCTTAGACATCGCCGCTGCGTTCGACTCGGTGAGTCACGAAATCCTCCTTGGAAGGTTAAAAGAGAAGGGCATCTGCAACACTGCGCTAGGTTGGTGTAAATCCTATCTGGAAGCAAGATGGCAATATGTGAAGTCCGGATCAGAGGAATCAAAACACTTCCATCAAAAACAAGGTGTACCTCAAGGCTCCTCCTTGTCCTCCCTACTATTCAATATTTACATGCAGCCCATCTGCGACATCATAAGACCATTTAACGTGAGCTGTTTGATATATGCAGATGACATTCTTTTATACATGCCGTTCTCCACAGCCCAGACTGTTTCAATGCCGTCTCAGCGTGGCTTCTATCACAGAATCTATGCATTCAACATAAAAAGACGGAGGTTCTTTTCATCTGAAGAGACCCCAACTTTACTCCTCCATCCCATGTCAGTGTTAAGGAAGCTGACTTACTAACCAAAGAAACAATAAGATACCTTGGAGTTACGTTGGACCAACGCCTGGATATGAAACACCACATAAAGAACATTGTCAAAGCTGTATACTTCAAAATCCGCTCACTCAGGCATCTGCGATCCCTGCTAGACCCAGATGACTTCCGGACCATATACCAAGCGTTAATACTGCCTCACTTCGACTTTGCAAACGTCATCTTACAAGGGCTCCCTCAATCCACACTGGCTCCATTACAGCTGGCCATGAATGCTGCAGCAAGGGTCCTACACGGAGCAGCCAGAAATGACCACGTGACCCCCATTCTCAAACAACTTCACTGGTTACCTATCCATGGGAGAATCATCTTTAAGACCCTACTCCTAGCATTCAAGGCAATCAAAGGTATTTCATCCCCTTCACTCACGGATCTTATTCACTTGGTGCCCCCCAACAGGTCCAGAAGAGCGATAGCCATAAACCTACTAGTAACACCAAAGGCATCATCAAAGTGCAACATATCAACCACAAACAGGGCTTTCAGATACTATGTACCTAAATACTGGAATGCTCTACCCCCTGACATCAGGGCTATTTCCAACCTATCGCAGTTCAGGAAGGCTCTCAAATACCATCTTTTCCTGCAATGCTACCCAACTACCAATGGCACCTAGACATCCCCTCTGAAGAAATGACCCACTTTGGAAACAACCCTCACTTTCATTATGATATTTGTACTCATTGCCATGTAAATATCTCATGTATATAATTGACCCCTGTTATCCAAGTTACTCATACCATGTAAATATCTCATTTATATAGTGACCCCTGTTATCCATGTTTGGACCCCCTGTTCGATGTAAAACCAAACAGTTTGTTGTCATGGTCGTTATGTTATAATGTAAACCGCGCTGATACCAAATAGTGCGGTATATAAGAAATTGTAATAAATAAATAAATAAATAAATAAAAGGATGCCTAGGCTATGAAGGTACCTAAGCTCATACTGTATATTGTGCCTATTCTATAAAGACAACGTATGTGCCTATGCGCCTTTCTAAAACTACCCTACTAGAAAGTAGATGCATTCATTTACATCTGTTTCAAGCCTGGTGCAAAGGTCTGCCTAAGTTTTCACGGATATGCATATATATGTGTGTATATAACAATTGTGTGCCCTCTCCTCTGCGAGACAGCATACAAATATGTGTTATGTGTCGGTAACGTGTATCTATATGGGTATATACAGCCAAAGTCTCTCATATGTGCCTATTTCTGTATATACGAGGGTTATTTTTAAAGTAAGGTCCGATTGGCTGTAGCTTTGAAAAAGTTTTCCCCCTGTAGAAACAAGCATGTGTGTCGGCTCCCGGCATGCCTTGTGCAAAAGCAGATGTCATTTGCAGTCAGAGCATCACTTTGTACAGTTTATACTGAGACATTAAAATGCTTAAGACAATTGAACGGCCCTCCAACTGTGAAATACAATCTGTGATTCGTTTTTTGAGAGCAAGGACCGTGTCATCAGCGGACATTCATCACCAGATATGTGAGGTGTACGGCCCCAATGCGATGGACCCAGGTTCCAGTCTTTGATGCAACTCCTGCTGGAACCATCTGGAAGTAGGGTATGTCAATTTTAGGGGTAGATTTTTATTTTTACAAACTTTACAAACTTCTAATGACCACATTATGCAGTTTTGCATGCTGAATCTAAAGCTATCTTCAGAAACTGCTTAAAGTGAGTCTTACCTATATATCAAATCACTCTTGAAATATGTGGAAATTAAGTAATATTTATTTGAATGTACAAATAAGCTAAGCATCTGTAGCCACATAATTGTCTTTAAAATGTCATTTATGCAGTTAATTTAATGTTATTTAACAAAATCCTGCCAGTAAATTACAAAAAAAGCCCCTTGGGCAACGAACATCACCAGCCTAATAATACCAAAATCATAAACGGTGGGTTCAAAAATAAAGAAAAACTTCCCAAAATCCCTGAGTGAATCACTTTTTTCAGGCACTGAACCCCAACCCAGGATAAAAATTTAAAGTTAAGGGCTGGGAATCCAAGTCCATTTTATTCATTAGTTTTGCAGTAAAAATGATTGCGGCTAACAAAACTTATTTTGCCTTATATAGCAATCAAAAATTTCCAATTACTTAACTTAAATTCAGATGTATGGCGAAACAAATCAAGTCATGGTAGGCAACACGACACAGTCCTGCGTTTCGGGTTTATTATTTTGGAAACCCTGCTTCAGGTAATCACTTGCTACCATCAGATCCAAAAAAGCGCCAAGTATATGAGCCAAGATCCAGGAAGCTACTTAAAACCGGCATCTGACATCATACAAACACATGTTTACTGCTCAACCAATCAGGGGCAGAGAGCAAGGGAATGCAAACGCCTCCTGAGTGGAAGAAAAAATCAAAGCAAACTGTGCCATTAAAGATCCAGATTTAACCCTTTCGATGAGATCGTATCCAGGGTGATGATCCATCGTTGTTCAGCATATTATAAATGATATAGTCTGTTGCCCCCAGTGGGGGTAAAGGGGATATGATCAAGTACTCTCCAAGAAAATTGAGCGAAAGAGTGGTCAAACTCCAGAGCATGATGTACGAGAGGAGCCGAAAGGGTTTTAGTGTGAATTCTAGAGGCATGTTCCGCCAATCTTCTTTTAAAGGGGCGAGAAGTGCGACCCACATTAAGCCACATGGGCAACAAAGTAAATACACCACAAACATTGTATCACAAGTGGTATAAAACTTTGAGGGCCATCTTCGTTGTCTTGAAGGGTCTGTCCAGCTGTCCCCCGTCAGAGAGCCCGAGCAGTAAAATCATCGCCCACATGGGAAATGACCCACTACCTCAGCTTTACTCTGCCCCTTGGGGGCAGCATGGACTAGCCAATCATGAAGGTTTTTCCCCTAGTGTAGGCAATGCACAATCTATGCCAAAAACAATCATGAAGCGAAAGAACATGCCAATGCTTCTGAAGAATGGAACGAACCATTTGGATCCTGTTGTTAAAAGGTCAAACCTCCACTATCATAATGAACCATTTGGATCCTGTTGTTAAAAGGTAAAACCTCCACTATCATGACTGCAGGGGATCTAACCTTCGGAACCACAGAGGGAGTAAGAAGCCATTCCCTGTGATTAAAACAGGCCCTTTTTTAAGCTCTGGTCACAACTTGCTTCGGATAACCACGAGCTTGTAAACAAATGCATAAATCCTTTGCATGAGATTTAAAGTCCTGGAAAGAAGAACAAACACGTCTAAGATGTAGAAATTGACCAAATGGCAAACCCTGCTTCAAAGATGAGGGATGAAAACTGGAATATTTAAACAAAGTATTTCGCTGAACCGGTTTCCTGAATAAAGATGTTGATAGAACCTGATCCGATTGTTGGACCAGTACATCAAGGAATTCAAGTAAATTTGATATTAGGATCCACCTGATTCAAAAATTGAACAAACTGTTGCAGAACTATAGCATCACCCCTCCACAGTATAAAAATGTTGTCTAAAAATCTTCTCCATGGCAAGATATCAGAATACCAGGGAGAGGGATAAACAAATCGTCTTTCAAAATCAGCCATAAATAAAGTAGCTGATTGCTATATAAGGCAAAATAAGTTTTGTTAGCCGCAATCATTTTTACTGAAAAACTAATGAATAAAATGGACTTGGATTCCCAGCCCTTGAACATAAGAACATAAGATATGCCATACTGGGTCAGACCAAAGTCCATCAAGCCCAGAATCCTGTTTCCAACAGTGGCCAATCTAGGTCATACGTACCTAGCAGTTTCCCCAAAAGATTGGGGTTCAGTGCCCGACAAAATTGATTCACTCAGGGATTTTGGGACGTTTTTCTTTATTTTTGAACCCACCATTTATGATTTTGGATTTAACAAAATCCAGCAAAGAAGCCATATCTTGTTTGCTTCTGTTTCGGCTCATGAGCTCCCTGCTGACCATCTGACCCCTAATATAATGTTCCCTCCTCTCCTGATTGTACACATGACCAGCAACTTCAGTTGTCATTTTTACACACCTTTCTATGGACTGAGTATGTGATGGCCAGCCTGGAACCACCATGGGCTTGCTCAGAAATGCCTTGATCTCTGCTGTTGTCATGCTACAGGTAAGAGGAGGCTCAGAGACTCCAGAGCTCCAGTCGAGTAATTGGGTGAGTGTACTTGCCTCAGTGTTGATGGATGGTGCTTTCTTGGGTCTCACACTGCTGTATCCAAGCTGAGTCTTCTCATCTCTTTCACCTCTGCTCTTCAATATGTTCTCCCCTGCATCTCCTCTCTCCTGTTCCTCTTCACTGCACAACATAGCTTGCAGAACAGACTGGCTGTAACCATACCAAGCTGACCTTCTTACTGTAGGCATGACTATCTTCCTTACCTCTTCTTCCAACAGTTGCAGCTGGAAAAGGAGATGCTTGGGACCTTGTGTCCAATTGCTATTTATTTTTATATTGAACCAGTTCACCATGTAAACTCCAACACAGCACAGGTCTCCATTTGGCTAGCAGGGAGTGTGATCTGGTACTTAATATTGATATAACAGTCTGTCTCCAGTTTGGTGTGGTGGAGTATGCAAAGTTGCGTAGCCTGCGAGAATAGATCATTTTGTGTTGCCTTGGTAGGAGAAGCTACGTTCCCTGGGAGTGGTCCTGGAAAATGAGGGGTTAGGTGATAACCCAGGTAGTAAGGACGGCCTGGCTGAAGTTGAAACTGGTCCGTTAGGTGCATTCTTTCCTGGACATCCCAGCTCTGCGTCTAGTAATGCAGACATTGGTCCACGGTACCCTGGACTATTGCAATGCCCTCTATGTCAAGCTACCTAAATGGTCTGTTCATAGACTGCAGGTTATCCAGATGTATTTATAGAGCGTATACTATTGTATTAATAAGCCAATTTTGTACTTCAAATCTTAGTACCCCAACAGTTTCAAAACTTTTCTCAACTTAACTGTTCATCAAAAATATGGCTAGGTCTCAGACTTCCCGGCACTTTTTTGGCATTCTGTCAAAATGAAGTCAAAATGAAGGTTATACGACAGCGTTGGGAACATTCATCTGGATTTTGGGAACATTCATTTGGACTTTGGGAACATTTATCTGGACTTTGAGAAAATCGTTGGGAACCTTCATTTTGACTTTGATGCATTTTAGATTTGTTATATACTATTTGTACACTTTGGTAGGGTTGGCGGTTGAGCCATTTTTGAAGATAATTGGCTGCACTTTAATTATATTGTGTTTTAAGTATGTTAAGTAGTCTTACATATATTGTCAACTATTCACCATTCTGGCAGGTCATTGATGCTAGTTGGCACGGCTCTGTTGGTTTACTGACAGAATGCCAAAAAAGTGCTGGGAAGTCCGAGACCTAGCCATATTTTTGATGAACAGTTAAGTTGAGAAACGTTTTGAAACTGTTGGGGTACTAAGATTTGGAGCGCAAAATTGGCTTATTAATGCAGGTTATCCAGAACATGGCAGCCCGGGTGCTCTTGGGGGCACAACTCCGGGATAGTGCGGGCCCATTGCTGCATCAGTCGCATTGGCTCCCAATTTGGAAGTGTTGTATTTTTAAGTTTATGTATATAGCTTTTTGGGTACTTCACAAAGGGAGGCCTGTGTATCTGCAGGACATGCTAAGGTGATATGAGCCAGGGAGGATACTGCACTCCTCACAGGGCAGACTGCTGAAGACTCCTGGGGTGGAGGCAATTTGAACGGTGAGTGAGAGGTCCCGGGTTTTTCAGGTTGCAGTGGCAGATTTATGGAATGCTCTGCCTTTGGAGGTGCATGCCTTGGCAATCTGCTGGCCTTCTGCAAACTATTGAAGATGATCTTGTTTGATGGACTCTTGTGAAGGGGTAGTGGGTGACTGTTGGGAATGTTGTTACTGGTTGTTTGTTGTACCTTTCTGTGCTGTACACTGTATTGATTGACTCCGGTCAGAAAGGGGTATAAATGCTTGTAATTAATTAATTAACACCCAAAATACCTGGTATGGCAAAGCCTCTTCCTATGTCTTAACTAGCAATGTGTGTGGTTGGAACATAAGCCTCTCCAAGAACTCTGAAAAAGAAAATTAAATTTTATAGAGTAAAATCCTAGACATACGTCAGGTCAGCACCTTTTCTCATCATACCATCCTCTTTGCCACTGAATTCAGTTTTCTAAACTAGCATTATTGGCAATCCAACATTTTACCATTAGCATCATTCACATCAGCTTCAACTGATATCAAGTAGTTTTCAACTAGATCTAATGCAGCAGCTTGGAAAAGGATCACAATAGGCCTGATTGGGTTAGAGATGAACTGTAAGAATTGGAAATGTTTCCAAACATGGAAGAAAATATCAAAAGTGTAGGTTCAGTGAAGGGAAACTAAGGACTATTCAAGAGAACCTTAATGCTGAGAAAATAATTAGTGGTGTAGTAGCTGATGAGAGAAAAAGACCCATCACCCCATCCAGTCTGTCTAGTTATTCTGTCCACTCTGCCAAGAACGTAGCCCAGCTGCCAACCACAGAGTACAAGAGTTTTCAAGATAAGTCTTCTTATTCAGGACAGTCCTTTTTTTGTCTTCCTCTTTGGTACCCCCCACCTTGTGCAGGTGAGCATACAAGATCCCCCCTTACTTACCTCCCACATCCTGCCTTTCTCATGTCTAACCACAAAAGTTGTAATAAACTCAATATTTAATGGTCTTTGCCCAGATGTTTAGTTACCTAGGCCCCCAGCATAGCCTGCTAGATAGCCCCAGCTCCTGCCTTTCCAGTACATCTTCTCAGTATTACGGTAGTTCCAACCTTGTCAGACAGACCCAGCTGCTATTTAATTCTATCATCTCACAAACTCCCATAAGCTTTCACGGCAATCGTTTCACCATTCATTCCAGAGGGCCCGATGCTCATGGCTCAATCAGTTCAGCATGCTGCCATTCATTCATGGTTTCTCCAACTTCTTCACTTTTTTCATCCAAGTAGCCTCTGTGCTTATTCCAAGTCATCATAGAGAGTAATTTTATAACGGGGCATCTAGGTTTGGAAAGCCAGAAAGTGTCAATTTTTGTCCAATTTTATAATGGCACACAGATGCCTATATGTCTTTATACAATACTAGTGCAAATCCAGCAGTAATCATGGCTACACTGAGGATGGGGCATTTCTGCCTACTCAGGACGACACGTAAATGCCCATGTGCAGAGTACACGCATGCATGCATAGATTAGCCTATTTTACAATCAGCGGGGGACATATTCAGTGTGATTTAACCAGTTAGCAGACCTGCCATTCGGTTAAACTGCAGTCAGTGGGATATTCAGTGACACTAAACCATTTAGTGCCACTGAGTTCCCCCTGCTACCAAATTTGTATGCCCTGAAGCTAAGCGCTTAGCATCAGGGCATTCAGGGGCGGAGCAGGGGCAACACCAAAGTTAACAGCCAGCTAAAGTGAAATAAAAGCAGACTTAACGTTAACTGGCTTAGCTCTCCGGTCAGTGGCTGAATATCGCAGCTTATTGGATAGCTGACATTCCATCTGGGCAACCTCGATATTCAATGCCGATGGCCGGATATGATCCTGGTATTGAGTATCTGGGTATAAATTATAGCCAGCTGGTTTAAGTATGCTGATCTCCGCTGCAGAATATCGGTCCTAACATTCGTAGTTGATGACTCCACCTGTGCTCGGCCCAAACCTTACGCCTACAGGTAAAGTATACGTTTTCATGTCACGGCACATATTTTTACACCTGTGGTAATTTTATAAGAGTCATTTGATGTGTGTATGTTGCCACATACATGCTCAGATGACCTGATAAAATTACCATCCACCAAAATAGATATCAGTTTTGACGGTATGTGAAAGGAAGAGAGTACAGGATATATTCTGAGGTGTTTTTCCTCCAGCATTAATTGGTAACCGCACTGGTTTGTCAGCAGCATGTTTTTGATTAATGTAGAAAATTATCCCATAAAGTGCATCTCTCTTTTAACCTTCAGCCTCCCTCAAACCAAAAACTTTCATAAACAACTGGAAAAATGATTTCCATGGTAACAGCATTTGTAGTTTTAAAAATACGGCATGTTTCCTTGAGCTGCTTTGTATTTGCAGACTTTCGTTTTGAAATGTTTTCATCCGAGCCTCGATCACTTCAGTATGGGCTAGCTACTGTATTAGTGCCACTATCCAGCTTAGCATATTGCTTGTTCAGAAGATACTTTTCTGAGGTACCAAAGGACATTTCCTGCAAACTTTATTCTCATCATTAGCCTCTCAGTGCTTCTATTAGAGGAATTCTCCATTGTGTTGGCCTGAGTAGTTGATGTATTTACAATTCACTTTACCTATTTATGCATTTGAATCATTGGTTTGACCACTATCTTTACATTTCCCCTTACTGCATTAATCTTCCCTGTTAGAAGTTTGTCTCCTATTCTCTTGACCTGTGTTACTAGACTGATCATATTCCTATATTCTTCCATTTGGATTTTGGGTCTGTTAATCAGTCTTTGGACTTGACAGGCTTATTTTCAAAAAGAATCCAAATTTTTTACTTTATTTATTTATAAAAATGTATTTTGCATGCAGTAACTGTGCACAAGAGCCCATGGAAGCATGACAATTACAGCATGCTAACTGACACTCGTGCTTTAGGGTGTCAACTGGGAGGGGTAGCGGCAGAGAGTGGACGTGAAGAGCACATCATAGTTAGTGCTGAGGGACATATTAAGGCACTTTTTACAAATGATGTCCAAGTGCAATCTGAGACATCCAAGCCAGAACATCTGAAAAAAAGAAAGCAGGCACATCCAACTTCAGGCACAGCGTCGTAAACGTGGGCATGCCAGTATGGATGTCTGCGAGGCAGCCTAAATATACAACTATGAATAGTCTAGTGGTTAGAGTAGTAAGCTGGCCTAGGGAAGCCAGGATATGAATCTCACTGCTGCTCCTTGTGATCTTGGCCAAGTCACTTAACTCACCATAATTTCAGGTGCAAACTTAGATTGTAAACCCTCTTCTCTACACCCTCTGGATGTTTTGGGGCCAAAATGAACACTTTCACAAAGCCTGTTCATGACTGGAGGGGGTCCAAACTTGTACAGGGTTGCAGATGTCTCTAAAATCAAGTGGGGAATATCTAAATCTATTGCACAGCCCCAGACACTCCTCTGCCATGCCTCTTGCCTATTTGGCTGTCCCTGCACCAGAGACATCTTTAAAAGCCATTTGTAAAATGATTCTGGGGATGTCTCTGTGATTTGGACATCCAAATCATGACTAAGGCTTTTAAAATGGCCACCATCTCATGCTGTCAATGTTGCCATTAGTGCAGGTCCAGCTAATGCCATCTCATTAGCTGAACCTGCACCTCGATCACAAGATGGAGTTAAGTGCACTCGTGGTGATAGCACCCGGCACTGGGGTGCTCATCTGCACTTTAACTGTCAGGAATATGCTGGCCACACCCTCAAGGGTCACCACAGAGGCTTTGCACTTAATGCATGTTAGCTTTTGCGATAAATGTGCATTAAGTGCAAAACTCTAACACACATTTTAGTAAAAGAGTCCCTTAGTCTTTCACAGGGAATAAAAATAGCTTTGTCCCTTTTATAAAATTGTCTGCAGATTTCCCTCATCACACAAGGACATGGGTAAACTATCCCAATGCTTTGGACCAACCACACTGAAAGCTTTTGTCTGCCAAACCATATTTGGATAGTTGAAATTATTGGGTCCTCTAAATAATTACCCTGTGATGACTATAATGCTCTCCTAGGTATATAATTTTGAAAACTACTTTTCAAATAGAAAGGTTTTTAATTTCTCATAATCTTAAATACTAGCACCAATAGTTTAACAATACATCTCTCTTGAACCAGCAACCAGTCTCATATTTCCTACCTCCTAGCAAAACTCTTGCTGTTGCATTTAGTGTCATCGGCATCTCTTCATGTGGTTACAGATTCTACGGGCCCAGTAGTCAATGGTGCTGGCTAGCCATTGTAAAGCAGCTAGCCATCGCCGCTGAACTGAAAACCCGGATACTCAACGCTGCGGCCAGCCACCAGCATTGAATATATAGGCCGGCTGGGTGGCAACAAAGTGAACTGGGCAGCAGCGATATTCAGCCCCTGCCCAGTTAGCTTCAGCACCCTTTAAGGTACTTAACTTTTTCCACTTAGTGATAACTGGGTAGCAGCTGAATATCACCCGGTTCTCACTGGGGGCCGCATCTGCTCCGCTCCTGGAGTGCCGCAATGCTAGCGGGTGTTCAGTGCCGCTGATTATCCCAATCACCATGATTAACACACTTAACAGATCTGCCAACTGCACTAATTGTTTTCAATATCAAGCCCTGTATCTTTATCTTCTCAAAGAACACTACTAGCTTCTCGCTTAGTAAGTGACTGGTGCAATTGCTTTACGGGTCTTTTCTGCCTTGTTTTCCTCAAGTAAGCTGTACGCTCTACTTTGGTCTTCTATTGATACTGCCTGTTCTACCTAAGTCAGAAAAGCCCCATATGTCTCAGGTGCTGGTTGCTGCTTAGAAGAGAAGCAGTTTTCCGATGTGGGGTTCTTCTTTTCTGATGCTAAGCAAGTCTACTCTGTTGCTGCTCCTAGGCTAATAGCCTCTTCACTGCTGGGAACCTTCCTGTGTATTTGCTCAGCCAGTCCTACTTTCTGCTATTGTTCTAGTAATTTCCTGTCCTACCACAAATTTGTGCTCTGGTGGTACCAGGCTACCCACCTACTCCACTTGCAACAGGCCAACTGCTACTACTGCTGCTGCTACTGATCATTTGTATAGCACTACAAGGCATACGCAGCGCTGTACAGGCACATGTAAGAGATGGTCCCTGCTCATTGGAGCTTACAATCTAGTCAAGACAGACAGCACATCAGCTGAGGATAAGGATATAGTTAGAGGAATGTTAAGGAAACACATAGGAGACTAAGCAGATCAGGATCCAAAAGCGGCCTCCAAGAGGTGAACTTTTCGCATGGATTTGAAAAGGGGGAGAGATGAAGCCTGATGCACAGATTCAGGTCATTTGTTCCAGGTCTAAGGAGCAGCAAGGTGAAACGGTCGAAGTCTGGAGTTGGCAGTAGAAGAGAAGGACATAAATAGAAGGGATCTGCCAGAAGAGCAGATTTCCCAAGGAGGGGTATAGGGAGAGATAAGAGAGGAAATGTAGTGTGAAGCAGCAGAATTAGTGCATTGATAGGTCTGTAGGAGAAGTTTGAACTGGATACAGAAATGGATAAGGAGCCAGTGAAGTGACTTGAGAAGAGGGGCTATATGAGCATGTTGAAGCTGGAGGAAGGTTAGCAGCGCAACTGAGATTTGAACAGTTTGAAGGGAAGAGAGATGATTCAGAGGGAGACCAGTAAGGAGGAGGTTGCAATAATCTAGACGTGAGGTGACTAAAGAGTGGATCTTGGCCTTCACTAGTGGATCTTTGCTAAGATCTTGCTCTGCCACCACTAGACTAATGTCCTGCTCCATTCCTAACAGGGGCTATACATTTCAAGCAAAGGTAAGAGTTTGTGGCTTTTTAAATTGCTAGCTCTCTGTCTGGGAGCTCTTAAAAGGGTTTTGGTACATTTTTAAAACAAAGTTACATTCTTTTTTGTGCATTAGTTTAAAAGGGGAAATATTTTGATAAGTGAGGTAGGCTTAAAACTCTGCTTTAGTAGCTTTCTCAGCTCTTTGAAGCTACTGACACCTCATCAGGTGTTAGTTTCCTCCCTACAGCTCTCAACTCCCACCCACCCCTAATGAGCAGTCTTGCTTTATAAGGCACCTCCCCAATTAACTACACACAGGGACTTGGAACAGCACATTTTGAACACACTCAAAGAGATTTAACTGCTTTTTCTCTGAAAGAGCAGCTGGGAAACTGGCTGGTAGATCTCTCTCTTTTGCTTTGACAGATACCTAAGCTCCACAAACTGAACAATGGCTAGGAAAATTGCATCGCTAAAGCTGTTGCCCCCATTACAGCTTCTGCCTCTGTCCAGACAGAGGTCCCAATGCCAGTTGCAGGACCAGTTCCATATGTAGGATGCCTGCATGCTGAAGCTCTTAGGAAACAAGTGGAGGAACTCAGAGAGGAGGTGGCGAGACTGAGGAGCATTCAAGACAGTGAGAAGTACATTGATGAGATGATTCTTGCAACATCCAAGCTCTCCAGCAGAGGAGAAGATGAGTGCCTACAGAATGACGAAGGTTGGACACAAGTCACCAGGGCCTGCAGAATTACCAATCCAGCCCTTGAATTGAAGAACCATTATGCAGCCCTGGAAGTGGAGGAGGTGAAAGCATCCCTGGAAAGGGAAGAACCAGAGCTCAAGAACCCCAAAGTTGCAGAATCAGTGACCACAAGGAATTGAAGGGTAGTGGTGGTTGGTGACTCTCTTCTGAGGGGTACTGAGGCATCCATCTGCTGACCAGACTTGATGTCCAGAGAGGTATGCTGTCTTCCAGGTGCCAAAATCTAAGACGTTACAGAGAGTTTGCCGAGACTCATGTTGCTAATCCATGTCAGCACAAATGATACTGCCAGGTATTCCTCTGAGTGTATCAAAAGTGACTTTATGGCTCTGGGAGGGTGAAGTAGATAGGGGTGCAGGTGTTGTTCTCTTCAATCCTCCCTGTTGAGGGTAAAGGCCAAGGCAAAGAAGCTCAAATCCTGGAGTTGAATGCATGACCCGGTATCGACTGGGTCAGTGTCACGGCAGGACATGCTAGGAAGATAAAGTTCCTAGATGAAATACATGACTGCTTCTTGGAGCAGCTGGTTCATGAACCGACCAGAGGGGAAGCCATATTGGACCTAGTCCTTAGTGGAACACCAGATCTGGTGCAAGAGATAAGGGTGTTGGGGCCACTTGGCAATAGTGATCATAGCATGATCGTGTTTGATTTAATTAGTGGAGGAGGGATAGTAAGGAAATCCACACTACTACCTTTTAACTTTCGAAAGGGAGACTATGATAAAATGAGGAAAATAGTTAAGAAAAAACTAAAAGGAGCAGTTGCAAAGGTTAAAGACTTACATCAAGCTTGGGTGTTGTTTAAAAATACTATCTTGGAAGCCCAGACCGGCAGTGTTCCACGCTTTAAGAAAAGTGGAAGGAAGTCCAAAAAACTGCCAGCATGGTTTAAAGGTGAGGTCAGAGAGGTGGCTGTTGCCAAAAAAGCATCTTTCAGGAAATGGAAAAAAGAGCCAAATGACGAAACCTGGAAACAGCACAAGCACTGGCAGGTTAGATGCAGGGCATTGATAAGGCAGGCAAGGGGAGCATTTGAGAATAGGCTTGCTGCGTAAGCAAAGGCGCATAGTGGGGACTTTTTTGGGTACATTCGTGGCAGGGAACCTGTGGGAGAGTCAGTTGGTCCATTGGATGGTGGAGGGGTTGAAGGGGCACTGAGGGGCGACAAGGCGATGGCTGGGAGACTGAGTGAGTTCTTTGCTTCGGTCTTTACTGGGGAGGATATGGGGATGCTGCCCATGACTGAAGTGGTATTTAGAGATGCGGAAGAATTTAAGGAAATATCAATACATCGGGAAGATGTATTACAACTATTAGATAAACTGAAGAATAGCAAATCACCTGGGCCGGATGATATACATCCAAGGTTGTTGAAAGAACTGAAATATGAGATTGCAGACCTGCTATTAGTAATCTGTAAACTATCATTAAAATCATTTGTAATACCTGAAGATTGGAGGATGGCAAACATAGTAACATAGTAACATAGTAAATGCTGGCAGATAAACATAACGCCAATTTTTAAAAAGGGTTCCAGGGGTGATCCGGGAAACTATAGACCAGTGAGCCTGTCAGTACCGGAAAAAATGGTAGAAACCATCATAAAGAACAAAATTGCTGAACATGTAGATAGTCATGGCTTAATGGGAGACAGCCAACATGGCTTTAGACAAGGAAGATCTTGTCTTACTAATCTGTTATGTTTCTTTGAAGGTGTGAATAACAGGTAGACAAAGGTGAGTCGTTTGATATAGTGTATTTCGACTTTCATGAAGCCTTTGACAAGGTCCCTCAGGAGAGACTTTTGGCAAAACTAAAGAGTCATGGGATAGGAGGCAGTGTACTATCGTAGATCAGGAACTGGTTCAAAGATAGAAAGCAGAGGATAGGGCTAAATGGCCAATTTTCCCAATGGAGAAAGGTGTACCCCAAGGGATCTGTGCTGGGTCCGCTGCTTTTTGAGATATTCATAAATGACCTGGAAAAGGGAATAACGAGTGAGGTTATCAAATTTGCAGATGACACAAAACTATTTAAAGTTGTTAAAACCCAAGAGGATTGTGGAAAATTGCAAGAGGACCTTGATAAATTGGAAGACTGGGCATCAAAATGGCAGATGAAATTTAAAGTGGACAAGTGCAAAGTTATGCACCTAGGGAAGAACAACCCAAACTATGATTACACGATGCAAGATTCCACATTAGGAACCATCACCCAGGAAAAAGATTTAGGTGTCTTTGTGGATAACATGTTAAAACCCTCGGCCCAGTGTGCAGCGGCGGCCAAGAGAGCAAATAGAATGCTAGGTATCATAAGGAAAGGAATGGAAAATAAAACAAAGGATATTGTAATGCCTCTATATCGTTCCATGGTGAGACCGCACCTTGAATATTGTGTGCAATTCTGGTCGCCGTATCTTAAAAAGGATATAGTGTTATTAGAAAAGGTTCAGAGAAGAACCACCAAAATGGTAAAGGGGATGGAAGGATACTCCTATGAAGAAAAGCTAAAAAGGTTAGGGCTCTTTAACCTGGAAAAGAGACGGCTGAGGGGAGATATGATAGAAGTCTATAAATTAATGAACGGAGTGGAACAGGTAAATGTTGATTGATTGTTTACATTATCAGAATATAGAAAGACTAGGGGACATGCAATGAAGCTACAGGGTAAATCATTTAAGACTAATAAAAGAAAATATTTTTTTCACTCAACGTGTAATCGAACTCTGGAATTTGTTACCGGAGGATGTAGTAAAGGTTTTTAGTGTAGCTAGGTTTGAAAAAGGTTTGGACAAGTTCCTGAAGGAAAGATCCATAAATCATTATTAAGAAGGGACCCAGGATATCAATGCTTGACCCAATACAAGCATTGTGGAACCTGTGTGTTTTGGGGAAACTGCTAGGTATGTATGACCTAGATTGGCCACTGTTGGAAACAGGATACTGGGCTTGATGGACCTTGGTCTGACCCTGTATGGCATATCTTATGTTCTTATGTTCTTATGTGTGGATGGTGTCATCGAGAGTGTTTTAGTTTCCTGGACCATGGGATGCTGTTAGAAGGGTTGCAGAGCAGAGATGGCATCCATCTGTCTGAGAAAGGTTGATGTGTCTTCAGTAGCAGACTGGCTAATCTACTGAAGAGGGCTTTCAGCTAGATTCGTTGAGAATGGGTGAAGAAAGCCCCCAAGTAAGTGAAGCCCCAGGTAACTGATACATTAAATACCTTTATGGAAATGGGTAAAAGGGGCAACATATGGAAAGCGGTGTGTATAAATGCCCATAGCATGGGAAATAAGATCCCAGATGTTGAAGCCTTAAAGGGAGAGGCTGACTTGGATTTAGTAGCAGTTACAGAAACATGGTTCACAAAAAACCATGATTGGAATGTAACTATAACAGGCTATACTTTATTCAGCAAGGACAGGGTAGGAAGAAGGGGAGGAGGAATGGCACTATATTGTCGCGCCCTTGCCCCGCCTAGGCGGTTGCCTGACAAGGAAAGGGGGCGAATGTTCCTTTCAATTATGAACTCCTGGGCAAAGGCCTCTGGGAGTTGTAGTTCCTTAAGCAATTAATTGTAGTTGTAATGAAGTGCTGAGCCGAGGGTTGAAAGCAACACAGGAAATTTTATTCGCCTCCCTTGATAACAGGAACTTCTTTAAAGAAGCATGGCATATCACATGTACAGACTTTCCACAAGAAATAAAAAGGTTTGAAAACTTCTCAAAGGTATCAATTGCTCTTGCTTACTTCAACAAGGCAAAGGCAGTTTCTTCAAAAACAAAAGCTTCAATTCACAGTGCTTAACTGTAACTAAATGTCCATTGAAAACTTTCAATGTAGCAAAACTCAAGCAATAAACTTTTCTTCTTGGCTTTAATTCCTTAAGGGTTTTAATTAGTTATACCAGAGACTTTAGTCCTTCTTCTTTAACAAGTCTCTTTTAAAACAGCAGCCATACTAATTAAAACTTCCTTCCTTCTTAGAACAACATGCACATCAAACAAATGGGAATTTCTTCAAGCTTATAATTCCAAAACATTCTTACTTTACTGCTATGGATAAATCACACTCCATTTCTTGCTCAGGTTCACTCAAGACATTATCACTTTCTCCAATGTCCATTGATTCACACTCAGAACACCCTGGTTCTGTAGCGTCATTGAAAAACAGCTGTTCCCCTCGAGACCTCTCTCGGGACACAGAGCTGTTATCAAAACAAGTTACTTCCTGGTCTTTTATCAAACGTTTTAAAAGCTTTAAAACATTCAGGCTTTCTTTGTTAAGAGGTTTTCTTACCAGCCCTTCCTGGGTTCTTGAACCTCCTGCAGGCTTCCTGTAACCCTGGTACTGGTTTAAATACTGGAGCTGGCTTTGGGGATATTCTTCCCTCAAACTGCTGTCTGGGAACCTTTCTTGAGCCCCTTGGCTAAAATCCTTACAAGCAATACCTTTTGGGATTCTCCTCAGCAGTGCTTCACTGCCATTTCCCTGGCCATGCTGGTTCCTGGGTAAATTAGCCCTTCTGTCTCTCTTCCTCCGGTAAGAGTGAGACTCCTGCTCAGACTGAGGTTCCTTCCCAGACTCCGCCTCTGAATCAGACTCAGCTCTCCTCCCTCTTTCTCTTCCTGCTATTCTCCATCTCCCTGTTCTCTGGGGCTTATATGAGTGGGTCTGACCTGTATCTTTCCACCCCGCCCCCAGCTGTCTTAGATTACCACCCTCAGTTACCATGGAGCTGGGGCGTGGCCTTAGGACAGCAGCTTTGGACAGGTTTTTTTCAATGTTAGCTGCACTTTTAAAGTGACCATTCCCTGCACTTTCCTTCTGACTATGGGAAACTGCTTGCATTTTCTCTATTTCCATAGGCACCTGGCTGGCTTCGCCACCACATATCCCCCCGCTTAAGATATTACGGGCTGGCGTATCAACTTCAGCACAGCTCGTAATACGCATAAGGGTGTCGTGTGTGATCTGATTCTCCTCTGTCCTATCCTTTACTGTGGCCAGCCGAGCCAAGGCTATTCGCTCATGGCAGGGTCGTAAGACATTAATATGGTAAATTTGCTGACGCCCCTTCTGTTCTGGACAGAATAGGATACAGGGCCTACCTGTTTTACCACGCGGTAGGGTCCCTTCCACTTGCTCTCAAATTTTGGACTAGGTCCGGCTACCATAACAATTACCTTCTCTCCTACTTCAAGCTGACGGGGCTTTGCACGTCTATCATAGTAGGTCTTTTGGCGTAACTGGCTAGCTGCCATATTTGCTTCAGCCACTTGGGAGGTGCGACGTAGCCGTCCTTTTAAATCTCTCAAGAAGTGGGGTATACCTACTTCTTCAATATCTGGCTCTACCCACTGTTCTCTTAATATATCCAGGACACCACGAGGGGTCCGTCCATATAGTAATTCATACGGGGTGATGCCCGTAGAGGTCTGCTTCCTCTCCCTGCATGCATATAATACAAAGGGAAGCATGACATCCCACTCCTTCATGTCCCCCTCTAAACTCCGCCTAAGCATCTTCTTTAGGGTCTGATTCTGACGCTCAACCAGCCCATTAGATTGGGGATGATATGCTGCAGTTCTAACATGGCGGATGCCAAAGGCATCCCATACTTGGGCCAGGTACCGCGACATAAAATTACTTCCCCTGTCTGATAAAACTTCCCGGGGAAAACCAACTTCATAAAATAATTTCACCAGTTCAATCACTATACTTCTGGCTGATATGTTGCGAAGGGGAATCGCCAAAGGGAACCGGGTGGCTTGATCCACAATCACTAGAATATACTGGAACCCTCGGGGCGTTTTTATAAGTGGCCCCACAATATCCATGACTAACCGGTGTAGGGGTTCTGATACCACAGGTATGGGAACCATAGGTACTTTTGGTGGATGGTTTGAGGCTACCCGTTGGCAAGCGGCACATGACTCGCAGAATCTGGCGGTTTCTTTATAAACGCCTGGCCAGTAAAACCGAGCCAAAATCTGGTCCAGGGTACCATGTACCCCTTTGTGACCGCCTATGGGGTGGTCATGGGCCAACCATAGGACTGACATTTTAAACGCAGTGGGAACTACTAATTGTTTTCTGCTTATCCCTGTCCCGGGATCTACACTCTCCCGATACAGTACCTCTTTATCTAAAAAAAATCGGGGTAAGGTTTCTGTTCCTTTTTGGGCATACTCAAAAGCCCTTTTGAGTGCGGGATCTGTCCGCTGCTCATTAGGAAAGGTGGGAAATCTCTCCACTAGCTCGGCCGGAACCCAAGGTAACTCCTGACCAGCTACAAGTTTGGCTTTATTTTGAGACCTATTCTGTCTCTCCCTGCGCTTCTCAGCCCTCTTCTTTTTACTATCCTCTCTCGGAGGGGTCACTAAATCATCATGGGAAGGTAACCCGCACATTGGGTCACTAGGTGGGTTTGGTTCCTCCTCTTTATCTTTTGCGCGTGCCTGGTGGATACCATACCAGTTTTATGCTGGAGCCCTTCTGCTATCCCACGCCTAAACTGGGGCCAGTCCCTTCCCAGGACTAACGCTTGTGGGAGCCTTGGTACTACAGCCACAGGTATTGTCCACTTTAGCCCTAAGCCTTTCACTGATACAACATAAACAGGGTGCGATGAGGCTACCCCGTGAATGCACCATATCCTTATAGACTTTTCTTGAGGCTCGGGAGCCGGACCAATCTGGGATGTTCTCTTTCCAGAGCTTCCTCGAGATCATTGACTGGTCCACTCCGGAGTCCAACAAAGCCTCTACTGGGACACCCTCCACCTCTACATCTAGGAGGAATCCTTCCCCGCTCTCTTCAGAGTGGGAGGTCATAAGGGCTGTCCTAGCTCTGCAGTCTTTTTTCATGTGTCCCTCTTCCCCACACGAAAAACATTTTCTGCGCATATAACTGGTTTATCTAAAGGCATTGCCTTCATACTTTCTCCCCATATAGGCTTTTATTTCCTTTCTGAGGCTACTTTGACCGCTTGCGTCAGACCACCCACCTTAACCGGGCTTGCCACACTGGCCTCCAGGTAACGCTCAGCCAGTGCGGTCGCTGCCTCTGTGGTCTTGCAGTCTTGTAGGATCAGGAAGGATCTCATATCTCTTGGAACAGCGTCCATGAACTGCTCCAGGATAATACAGTCGAGTAATGACTCCTTTGTTTGAGTCTCAGGTGTTAGCCATTTTAATGCCAACCCTTTAATCCGCTGACACAAAGCACGCGGTGTTTCACCAGGTTTTAATCTGGAGCTCCGCAAAAGGCGGCGGTAGACCATGGGGTTTAGGCCCAAACAGTCTCGTATTGCCTTTTGTAACTCCTTATAATCAGTGACTAATTCCACGGGCATAGCCCTATATGCTGCTAGCGCTTCTCCGGTCAAAGAAGCGGCAAGGCGTATAGCCCATTGCTCTTTATGCCAACCAGATAAAAGTGCTACCTTTTCAAAAGCGGCTAGAAAATCATCAACATCGTCCTCTTTTGTTAATTGGCCAAAAGAGAATTTCCCAGTCCCAGGTATCCCAAACCCTGGTGTATCCCTTAAGGAACCTGGAACTGTCCTTGGAGACTCTGCTGCTTATTTATGCGTTCCCAGCCAATCATCCATCTTCTCAAGCAACGGCTTTTGCTGGGCTTGGAGCATGGTTGCTATTTGGTCCAGTGTCTGTGCCGACATCTTTTGTTGTCTCTGTAACTGGTCAGCTATGCATCTCCAAAGCTCCGTCTGCTCCATGCTGGGTAGTGGCTGAAACGAGAAAACAGAGAGAAAAACACCAAGTGAGGCCCTCAAATGTATAGGCCCTCTCTCCTTTGCTCTCCTGGTGCACTGCTGCAGTCCCACCCGGCTCTGGTATCCGCTTATATCCCTTATAAATACGGATTACCTTAGGCAGGTGTAGACTCGGGTTTATCAACCAGCAGATCACGGCCTCAGGAATCCGCTCCAATCCGGTCCTTCTGCTGTTGATCCGGGTCTTCCTTTTCCAGCAGGCAGCTTGTGTCTTCAGTGCATGTAGAAAAAAAACAACTTTTCCCTTTTTTTTTTCTTTCCTTCTTCTTCTTGTAGTTCCGGTGTCTTGGGAACACGTGGCCAAGGCGAAATCCTAAATACTATGCCACCTGTCGCGCCCTTGCCCCGCCTAGGCGGTTGCCTGACAAGGAAAGGGGGCGAATGTCCCTTTCAATTATGAACTCCTGGGCAAAGGCCTCTGGGAGTTGTAGTTCCTTAAGCAATTAATTGTAGTTGTAATGAAGTGCTGAGCCGAGGGTTGAAAGCAACACAGGAAATTTTATTCGCCTCCCTTGATAACAGGAACTTCTTTAAAGAAGCATGGCATGGGGCGGAGCCTGATGTCCAGCGGGTAAGACGCTTCGCGTTGAAGCTCCCGAGAGGCCTACTTAGAATCCTGACTTAATACCTATACAAACTTACTATTTCGCTCCGGGCTGACCGGGGTACCTCGGGGGGGATGGCGGCCCATAAACCAGCGCGCTTGGACTTCGGGTCTCCTTCTTCTTCTCACGGAAAACGCTCCAAAACAGAGGTGTCCTCCCCACAGAAGATGGCTCCATTTCGGGAAAACCCCGAGATGCACCTGGAGATTTTAGAGGAAATCCGCGGCGTGAAGGAATTGGTGCAGTCCAATGGAGAAGCGCTTAGAGCCATGCGAGAAGACTTTGGAGTACTCCAGGACCGACTTGAAAGTCTCTCATTACGGCAGGACAATATGGCGGGGGTCCTCGACTCGCACGCGGTGCGCTTGGGCACACTGGACAAGGCTGAGCGCCAGATACAGAATCTTCAAAAGGAGTTAGAAGATAGCAATAATCGAGCCCGTCGCAACAATGTGAGGCTCATTGGAATACCGGAGGGGGTGGAAGCGGGAGATATGAGAGAATTCCTGCTCAAAACTCTTCCCTCCTTGCTGAAGATCACCTTTCATAAAGAACTGGAAATCGATCGTGCACACCGTGTTCCTACCCACATGGCGCTCAACCGAACGACCCCCCGGCCTATTATCTTCCGCTTGCTACGATATCAACAAGTGGAACAAATTTTAAATGCTGCCCGGGCGAACCATCATTTGGAATTTGAAGGTCACAAAGTCTCCTTCTTCCCTGATTTGGCAAAGCCTACCGTTGACCGACGGAAGAAACTCCTTGCTTTTCGCCCTCGACTTCAACAGCTACAGGCTCGCTTTGGCCTGTTGTATCCCGCGAAGCTCCGAGTGACTCTCCACAACCAAACCAGGACATTCGAAGATCCTGATCTACTATCAACATTTTTAGACTCCAAAGAAGCAGAGCAGATGCGCTAATCCAACGACTTGGACTTTTATTTGCCGGCTCTGTCCGCCATTTTGAAGGGCCCGATGCGGCGGTCATAGTCAAGCACAGAGACTACCTGGACTTTCTTTCTTTCTTTCTATGACTTTTGTTTTTGGTCTCCTATCCCTCCATGATGTGTGCCTCGGTCGGATTCGGAGCACGCACAGTCCTACAGGTTATGTGTTTTCTCAATTTCGGCCTTCTCTGGGGCTTCTCCCCGCAGACACATGGTCGCCAGTAATTTTTGGGGTTCTGCTTCTTCTCTACCGCGCTGCGGTTTTTCTTTTTTAATGTGGGGCGCTTCATTGTATTATCTAAGCTTATTTTCTTTTATGCCATATGTACAGCCAGATACAGTCAATATGAGGGACATTGTGAAATTATGTGCGCTATCATGCTCAGAATTTTTAACTTGTCTGAATGGCCTTATGTAAAATCTTATCACTCAACGTAAAGGGCATTAATAGTCCAATCAAAAGAAAGAAAATCCTTAGCTATCTTAGCCATGAGCATGCTGATTTAGCGTTTCTTCAGGAAACGCACTTAAACTCTGCTGAAACACTGAAACTCAATGTTAAGCCTTACATGGTGGCTGCCTATTCTCCCGCCGTTTCCAAACGGTGCGGGGTAGCCATTCTGGTTAAGAAATCTTTGCAAGCTACTGTAATTGATACTAGCGCTGACAAGGAGGGTAGATGGGCCCGAGTACATCTTAAGGTTGGAGATAGTGAATTTACATGTATTTGCATTTATGCCCCGAATGTGGACAACCCTGCTTACTATGCAAGTATTGCGCAGTTGGCACAGGCCTCTGCCAATACTCCATTAATACTTGGTGGTGATTTTAATCAAGTGTTAGACCCTCTGATAGATAGACAGCCGCCTAGAACGAGTAGTCCACCCAAGAGTCTTGCTACCCTTACAGCTCTGATGCAAGATCTTGCGCTGGTAGATATATGGAGGCTGCTTCACCCCTCCGACTTAGAGTTCACTTTCTTTTCTGCCCCCCATCACTCCCAATCTAGAATAGATTTCTTTCTCATTTCCAAAGCACTGATTTCTCAAGTAGACACGACTAGGACTCATCCTCTCCATATTTCAGATCATGCTGCCATATCTTTATCATTGCATGTCACTGCGCGGGACGATTCTCCCCGAGCTTGGTTTTTTGATAGATCCCTACTGGGTCAAAAAGATTTTCAGGTTGATATAAAGGCCGCTATCCAAGATTATTTTCATTTTAACTCACCCCATGACACAGCGAGCTGGGCTTGGTGGGAGGGTTTTAAAGCATCTATCCGCGCAACTATAACTAGCTATCAAATTCGGCAGGGGAAACAAAGAAAGCAGCATTTACTGATTCTAGAGCAGCAGATACAAGCTGGGGAGCGTCTCCTCACGTCCCGTACTGACCCATGTATTTTACTCCGTTTACAACGCTTGCGTTTTCAATACAATCAGCTTTTGTACACTGCTGCTGTTAAAAATATTGAATCACAACAAGGGCTATATTATCGGGAAAATAATCGTGCTGGCAAATTATTAGCAAATGCCCTAAAAGGTCAAAAAGAAGCCAAGCGTGTTACCGCCCTCCGTAATCCGTCGGGGGGGGGGTTTGGTCACTAAAGATACCGAAATCCTAGAACTCTTTCGTGATTTTTATACTCGGCTTTATCAATCTGAATGTGATTTTGAGCCAGATGTATTTGAACGCTTACTTTCAGGGGTACAAAGACCGACCCTATCTGACGAAGATAGAGTGGCCTTGGACACACCATTTACTGTCTCAGAAATTCATTCTGCTATCAAGAAATGTGCCTCAGGTCGAGCCGCAGGCCCAGACGGTCTCCCTGCTGAATTCTACAAAACCTTTCACGCTGACTTAGCTCCAGTTTTGAAACTTTATTTTTCTGCTCTGGCCGAGGAGGGTTCTCCTTCTGGGTCCTTTTCAATGGCAAATGTAGTAGTTTTTGAGAAAGAGGGGAGAGACCCGCAACTAACAGCTAATTATCGTCCAATTTCCCTCCTAAACGCGGACTATAAAATATTTGCCACCATTCTCTCTACCCGGCTCTCTGATAGGATGCCTACCTTAATACACCCAGATCAATGCGGTTTCATTCCTGGTAGATCAACTGCTGACAATGCTCGGACTCTATGCCATGTACTGACTACCGCAGTTAATCTTGATCGCCCATTTGTTGGCCTCTCACTTGATGCTGAGAAGGCCTTTGATCGCTTAGAGTGGCCCTTCCTATTTGCAGTCCTCCGCTGGTACGGATTCGGGGAAGGTTTTCTCCGTTGTCTTCGCACCATGTACGCACAGCCTACAGTCAGTATATGTGCCAATGCTTTAAAGTCTCAGCCTTTTCCTCTTCAATGCGGCACTCGCCAGGGATGCCCACTGTCTCCACTTCTCTTCGATCTTGCACTCGAACCCTTGGCTTTACTAATCCGGCAATCGGAGGAGATTCATGGAGTCCCCTTCACCCATAGGGAAATCAAAATTTCAGCGTATGCTGATGACCTTATGCTTTTTGTCTCTTTAGACTCAGTACCGGCTGTCCTAGAGCAAATTGGTAAATACTCACAACTGTCCGGTTATAAGATAAATTGGACCAAGTCGGTAGCCTTTCCATTAAATCCTTTGCTTCATCAGGCAGATATGCAATCCTTCCCCTTTTTATGGCAACCTCGCATGGTCAAATACCTTGGGGTTCACTATTGTTCTCCTTTGGAAGACACTATCTCCTTCAATGCCAAAGACTTAACCTCTAAAGTCCGGGCGCTTACTCATCGCTGGACTCCTTTAACACTTACCTGGTGGGGTCGATTAGAAACCATAAAAATGATGATTGTTCCGAAAGTGAATTATATCTTAGAAATGTTGCCCTGTCTTTTACCTCGACGTATATATAAAGATATAGAGGGCCTTCTGACTAGATACTTGTGGCAAAACAAGACACCTAGGATAGCGAAACATAAGCTGCAAGCAGATAAGGAAAATGGGGGTGTCAGATTCCCTGATTTCCTGAAGTATCATCAATCTTTTCTTCTCAAACAAGGCGCTCGTTGGCTAGAAGATCCAGTACCGAGTAGACCTGTGTGGCTAGACATAGAAGAGGACCTTTGCAAACCGATTCCTCTTACTTTTCTTCCTGGTATGACTCTCCCATCAGACTCCCACTTTCCACCAATGCTTTTAGACACCTTAGGTGCCTTTAATAATCTTATGCACTCTTTAGACTCCCGACTCTGTCCGTTAGACAAGCTCCCACTTTGGTACAATACTCGATTTCGAATACAAAATAAGCCGATGGCGTGGAGCCCCTGGTACACTAGGGGCATTTGGATTCCTAGTCAGTTGTTCCATGAAGGTCGCTGGAAAACTTTTAGTGAATTGCAAATTGAATTTGGTCTCCCAGCGAAACACTACTTTCAGTTGGTGCAACTTCAGCATTGCCTTCGGAGTGCTAAGGTGCTCCCGCCATCGGCCTCCCCTACACAAGGTTGGTTGGAGACTATCCGATCTATCGGTAGTTCACCGGGTGTAGCATCCAATTTTTACAAAACCTTATGTAATGCTATAACGAGAGATACCCCTATAGCGCAGAAAGCATGGGAGAGAGAATTGCATGTGACTTTGACCCCGGAGCAATGGAGCCTTGTCTGGAGTAGAGTGACACGGGTCTCCCGATCCGCCTCACTCACTCAGACACTCTTCTTTCTAGCCCACCGGTGTTTTTACACTCCTGACAGATTAGCCAAATGGAATACTACTCAGGGCAATAGTTGTTGGACATGTCATGCGGCCATTGGTTCACTACCTCATGTTATGTATGAATGTCCCGCACTACAGTATTACTGGCGTCGGGTCTGGGGTCGTATCCAGTCTATTTTGCACTTTCAAGAGCCCCTTTCTTGGAGGATAGTGGGACTTCGCTCAGCTGCGGGGATCCCCTCTCTCCCAAAAACGGCTTACTTCCTTCTGGACTTTATGCTTGGCATTGCTATTTCCCTAATTATGAAATACTGGAAAAATAGCTCCCATCTGAGCCCCAATGAATGGTGGAATCATGTCTGTCTCTACAGTAAATATGAACAAATACCTCGTATATTTGCTTCCCCCATTCAGACTCCTCATCATCGGTCTAAATGGAAGATGCTCAATGACTATGTACATTCTGCTCAATGCTCTCATCTGACTGTCTAAATTTGTATATATCTTTGTCCCATGATTATTATTCTGTATCGCAGATACTCTTTTGATTGTTTTGATGTATAATCACTGTTGTTTGGAAGCGCTCACATGCTGACATAATCAGCTAGAGAAGAAGCGTGGGGGTGGGGGGTAATTGGGTTTACTTTTCTTTATTGTATACTTGTTTTGTCTCCTTTGGTGTGTTGTTTCTTTTGTTTGTTGCAAAATGAAAATAAAAGTTAAAAAAAAAAAAAATAAAAAAAATAAAGAAGCATGGCATATCACATGTACAGACTTTCCACAAGAAATAAAAAGGTTTGAAAACTTCTCAAAGGTATCAATTGCTCTTGCTTACTTCAACAAGGCAAAGGCAGTTTCTTCAAAAACAAAAGCTTCAATTCACAGTGCTTAACTGTAACTAAATGTCCATTGAAAACTTTCAATGTAGCAAAACTCAAGCAATAAACTTTTCTTCTTGGCTTTAATTCCTTAAGGGTTTTAATTAGTTATACCAGAGACTTTAGTCCTTCTTCTTTAACAAGTCTCTTTTAAAACAGCAGCCATACTAATTAAAACTTCCTTCCTTCTTAGAACAACATGCACATCAAACAAATGGGAATTTCTTCAAGCTTATAATTCCAAAACATTCTTACTTTACTGCTATGGATAAATCACACTCCATTTCTTGCTCAGGTTCACTCAAGACATTATCACTTTCTCCAATGTCCATTGATTCACACTCAGAACACCCTGGTTCTGTAGCGTCGTTGAAAAACAGCTGTTCCCCTCGAGACCTCTCTCGGGACACAGAGCTGTTATCAAAACAAGTTACTTCCTGGTCTTTTATCAAACGTTTTAAAAGCTTTAAAACATTCAGGCTTTCTTTGTTAAGAGGTTTTCTTACCAGCCCTTCCTGGGTTCTTGAACCTCCTGCAGGCTTCCTGTAACCCTGGTACTGGTTTAAATACTGGAGCTGGCTTTGGGGATATTCTTCCCTCAAACTGCTGTCTGGGAACCTTTCTTGAGCACCTTGGCTAAAATCCTTACGAGCAATAGCTTTTGGGATTCTCCTCAGCAGTGCTTCACTGCCATTTCCCTGGCCATGCTGGTTCCTGGGTAAATTAGCCCTTCTGTCTCTCTTCCTCCGGTAAGAGTGAGACTCCTGCTCAGACTGAGGTTCCTTCCCAGACTCCGCCTCTGAATCAGACTCAGCTCTCCTCCCTCTTTCTCTTCCTGCTATTCTCCATCTCCCTGTTCTCTGGGGCTTATATGAGTGGGTCTGACCTGTATCTTTCCACCCCGCCCCCAGCTGTCTTAGATTACCACCCTCAGTTACCATGGAGCTGGGGCGTGGCCTTAGGACAGCAGCTTTGGACAGGATTTTTTCAATGTTAGCTGCACTTTTAAAGTGACCATTCCCTGCACTTTCCTTCTGACTAGGGGAAACTGCTTGTATTTTCTCTATTTCCATAGGCACCTGGCTGGCTTCGCCACCACAATATGTAAAAAAATAATATTAAAGCTTTGGAACTACAGAGCTTAAAAGGGAGAGAGGAAGCACTGTGGGTTAAATTAGAAAGAGGGAAAGAGAAATCTATTTGCATTGGCATGATATATAGACTGCCATTACAGGAGGATGAGGTGGACAGAGAGTTAATTGAAAACATACACAGCATTGATAGGAAAGGGGAAGTGATACTGATAGGGGATTTCAATATCCCAGATATTGATTGGCACATTCCGGCTGCAGTATCATCTAGAAGTAAGGAGATTCTGGATTCTCTACAGGGAGAATTATTCAGGCAACTAGTAACAGAACCCACACGTGAAGGGGCCATACTGGACTTGGTGCTTACCAATGGTGAATGTGTTTCTGATGTTATAGTGGGAGATCATTTTGTATCCAGTGATCACCTGATGATGTGGTTCAGTATTAGGACTAGGGCTTTTAGAATCCATTCAAAAGTAAGGGTCTTAGACTTTAGGAAAATTAACTTTGCCAAGATGGGCCAATAACTCAGGGAGTCATTAGCGGGAAGGGAACAGCTGGGGCATGTAGAAAAACAGTGGGCAAAACTGAAAGGAAATATTTTAAGGACACCTATGCTTTTGGTTAAAATTGTAAATAAAGGTAAAAGGAAAAGAAGACCACTATGTTTTTTGAAAGAAGTAGCTGAAAAGATGAAGAAAAAGAGGGAGGCCTTCACGAAATACAAGAGATCACAGAGAGAGGAAGACAAGCACCTATATTTGGAAAAACTTAGAGAAGCTAACAAAGTAGTCAGGAAAGCAAAGATTCAAAAAGAGGAGGAAATAGCCAATGCAATAAAATGGGGGATAAGACATTTTTCAGATATGTTAGTATGTAGAGGACGGGCAAAAATGGTATTGTCAGACTCAAGGATGAAGGGAAGGAATATGTAGAAGCTGATGAGGATAAAGCGGAATTGCTTAACAAATATTTCTGTTCTGTGTTCACAGATGAAGAACCAGGAGCAGCACCTCAGAGAACACCCACAAACAGGAACAGAAGTGAGGGGCATCTTGAACAATTTTCAGAAGACTCTGTTCGTGAGAAACTAACTGAACTTAAAGTAAACAAAGCTATGGGACCGGATGGGATACACCCTAGAATACTGAGGAAACTTGGGGACGTTCTAGCAGCTCCACTGACTGACCTTTTTAATGCCTCGCTGGAGTCGGGAGTGGTGCCAAAGGACTGGAGAGAGGCTCATGTGATCCCTTTACACAAAAGCGGAAGTAACGATGTGATTGAAAACTACAGGCCAGTTAGTTTAACTTCAGTAGTGAGTAAATTATTGGAGTTGGACTGAGGGAGAGACCTAGATGTGCTGTATTTAGATTTCAGTAAAGCCTTTGATACCGTTCCTCACAGGTGACTTATAAACAAACTGAACAACCTAGGGATGGACCCTAAAGCTACTGCTTTGGTTGGAAATTGGTTAGGTGGGAGGTGACAAAAAGGTACAGGTAAATGGAGCTCATTCTGAGGAGAAGGAGGTTACCAGTGGTGTGCCCCAGGGATCTGTCCTTGGTCCGATTCTTTTTAACATCTTTGTTAGTGATATAGCAGAAGGGCTATCGGGTAAAGTTTGCCTCTTTGTGGATGATACCAAAATCTGCAATAGAGTAGACACCCAGGAAGGTGTAGCTAACATGAGGAGGGATCTAGTTACAGTAAGCTTGAAGAATGGTCCAGAATTTGGTAGGTGAGATTTAATGTTAAAAAATGAAAGGTCATGCATTTGGGCAGCAGCAGTCCAAGGGAGCGATATAGTATAGGAGGTGAAGAGCAGGACCTAGGTGTGATTGTGTCTGATGATCTTAAAGTCGCTAAACAGATAGAAAATGGGACAACAAAAGTTAGAAGGATGCTTGGGTGCATAGGGAGAGGAATGGCCAGCAGAAGAAAGGAGGTGATAGTGCCTCTGTATAAGTCTTTGGTGCGACCTCATTTGGAGTATTGTGTGCAATTTTGGAGACCGCATCTTCAAAAGGATGTAAAAAGGCTGGAGTCAGTACAGAAGGTGGCTACTAAAATGGTTAGTGGTCTTCATTTTACAAAGCATATTTGGACAAACTTAAGGATCTTAATATGTACACCTTAGAGGAAAGGCAGGATAGAGGTGATATGATTGAGACGTTTAAATACCTCTGTGGCATAAATGTTCAGGAAGAGAGCCTCTTTCGAGGGGACATGGGATGAGAGTGAAAGGGGATAGATTCAGGTGATATGCAGAAATATTTCTTTACCGTAAGAGTGGTGGATCCGTAGAATAGTCTCCCAGTGGAGGTGGTAGAGATGAGGACAGTATCTGAATTCAAGAAGCATGGGACAAACACAGAGGATCTCTAAAGGAAAAAAGGGGACTGTTGTAGTGGTTGATATGGAAGGACAGACTAGATAGGCCAAGTGGTCTTTTTCTGTCTTCATGTTTCTATGTTTCCATCATGGATTTCTGCTCCGTTGGCTTTGGGCTATCATCTTTCTCAACTTCTGTCCCCAATAATACCACAGCATTTTCATGTTCCATTGTATTTTTATTGTTTTTCTATGCCACCAGACTATTTTATACCTTGTAGCATGCAATCTTGATTTATTTTTTGGCTAGCATATTGAAGGTCATGACTAGATGTATTGAAAATTATTAGGATGAATTCCTAGTGGTGCCTATATCAGTTATACAGTTCTCAACGAAGCTCAGATCATCATTACACAAGAAGAGAAAGGTAACATCAGGTTCAGGAAGGTCTGAGACACATGCAGGTAGTTATGAATTCTAGTTGCATGTTCACCGAAGAATTAGACTACTACCCAGTTCTATACAATTAACAATCTGTATTATTTATATAGCACCATCAGCCTACAGAGCTTTATACAAAACAATTCACCTAAACAACTTACATTCTGTATATATTTAGGATTATTATATCATTATCATTTGTATAGCACATAGCAAATGTAGGCAGCACAATACAGAGACCCCGTAGAGTTTAACTTTTTTAAATTTGAATCATTTTTATTTGAAAAATGTTTAAACAAGAAAGGTTTACAGAAACTGCATTGGAAACAAATAACACAAGAACTCCTTGCTTATGGTCTACTTCAGACGTTCCCAACTCCAGTCCTGGAGGGCCAAACACCATTCAGGATTTCAGGCTGTCCCTAATAAATATGCATGAGATGCATTTGCATGCACTGCCCCCATTGTATTCAAATGTATCTCATACATATTCATTAGGGACAGCCTGAAAACCTGAATGGTGTTTGGCCCTCCAGGACTGGAGTTGGGAACCTCTGGTCTACTTGCTTATGGTCTCCATTTACAGTTTTTGGACACTCAAATAGCCCTTGTGATCCCACTTGAGCCCCTATTTTGTTAACAAGATCAAGGCAACAAATCTCTGATCATTACCAAGAACTACATGATACGTGGAGCCCTTATCCATGGCCCAATAAACTTAAAACTTCCCACTGTTCCTTCCCTGTCCAGCATCCCACACTCCAGTCCATAAAGTCTACCCACCAAACCTCCTCCCAACCCAAGCTTAAAGCCAAAAAGACAGAATGCAACAGAAGTCCCAGGTCAAAAGCATGAGCAGGTGCAATGTATGCCTATCTCACCAATTTATACTGAACCTCCATTAACCCTATCTGATCTATTGGATCTGAGAAGACCTATATGTAAAATGTACTGGGGTCATCATCACCCCCAGCTGGCCGTCCCATTTTTGGGCTAATACTAAAAGTTGACCTCCAGCTTCAGCTCCCACAAAGATTTATATAACAATGAGATTGAGCTACTCTACCTCTAATCTGATTCAAAAAATTTAACTAGGTCTGTTTTCTCTGATAAAAGACATTCCCCTTTTTCATATTCTAGATGTACTGCCAATCTTGCAAGAAAGCGAAGAAATCCTTGTGCTTCAACTAAAAATTTTGCTGCAATTCCTGAAATGACCTTGATAAATTTAAAGACTGGACGTCCATATGGCAGATGAAATTTAATATGGAGAAGTGCAAAGTTATGCACCTAGGAAAGAACAACCCAAACTATGGTTACACGATGCAAGGTACCACCTTAGAAACCACAACCCAGGAAAAGGAGTTAGGCATCATCATAGGTAATATGTTGAAACCATCTGCCCAGTGTGCAGCAGCAGCCAAGAAAGCAAATAGAATGCTAGGTATCATAAGGAAAGGAATGGAGAATAAAACAAAGGATATTACAATGCCTCTGTATTGTTCCATGGTGCGACCGCACTTTGAATATTGTGTGCAATTCTCGTTACCATATCTTAAAAAAGATATAAGCAGAACTAGGGAAGGTACAGAGAAGAGACACCAAAATGGCTAAAGGGATAGAATGACACCCTAAATGTGTTTGCATCCCTGTGGATGGAGAATGGACAGAGCAGCAGCAGGAGCAACACTTATTCATGTAGTTTATATAATATGGGCCCGACATTCCAAGGCATTTATATGGTTTACAACGGATTAGTGCTGCTGAATATCCCTGAGTAATACCACTATAGGCCTCATGCAGAAATGTGGGTTGCGGAGCATGCAGCCCTGCAAGCCATCTGGACCCTTATTCCCCCTCCAGCTCTCCCCATACATCCTGATGCTCAGGACAGGGAGAGCTGGTGGGGGGTGGGAGGGGGTGGGATTGGGGCAGAGTGGGGACTGGCCAGCCTGGCAGCACATACAGAGCTGATTCAGGTCACGGCCCTGTACATGCTGTTGGCCCGTGGAGACGTGCTGGTTATTCCACCTCAAAGGTGGAATAAGCAGCATTTTTGGTACAATCGGGGCCGGGTGTGGGGGGGTCCCCACTGCCCGATCCAGACCACGGCAGGCCAGCCTTGGGTCAGGTGGCAGGGAAAAGGGGAGCCAGAGCCATAGGAGTTGGGGTGCCTGTGGGGAGGACATCCCCACAGGTGGCAGGGGCATGCCGGGTGGTCCTCGGGCCCCATCCTGGCCACTGTGGGAATGTTTTGTTCCTGCAGTCCAAAATTGGGTCCAAATGGGCGCATCTTGATTGGGGCTGTCCAGATGGCCCAGAAGTGCCCCTACTGGAATCAGGCTCCATATGTTCCAATGCTAACTGCTTAGCATAGGGACGTGTCAGGGCATTCTGGGGTGGAGCGGAGGCGGAGCCGATCCAAAACCAATCAGCAGCGATACTGAGCTGCTGTCTGGTTTGTGATATGTGGTGAAAGCCAGGCACAGGAAACCCTAGCCTAACTTTCACCGCCTATCCCTAAATGGGCAGTGACTTGATATTGCCGCTGCCCAATTAGCAATTGTGCTGGGGCCAGATATAACCCGAGCATTGAATATCTGCAGTTAATGTTTAGCACCGGCGGCTAACCATGTTATTGTGCTAGTCGCTGTCACTGAATATCGGGCCTTACATGTCTAGGAGTCAAGTCTTATTGATATATACATACACAAAGTTATCTGGCTTCAGAATAGTTCTAGCTTTGTGTGGCAACTCTCTTATAAAGACACTCAAATGCATATGTTGCCTTCATAAGAACATAAGCACACATAGTTAACCTATCCCTACAACAAGGAATCATGCCCTCAGAACTAAAGAAATCAGTCATTAGACCGATCCTAAAAAACACTACACTCAACGGAGAAGACCCAGCCTCCTACCGTCCCATATCAAGTATCTCATTCCTGGCAAAGATCATAGAAAAAACGGTCCTTCTACAACTCCAAGACCATCTGACTGACAGTGCTCCTCTTGATGACCAGCAATATGGCTTCAGGCAACATCATGGAGTTGAAACCCTGTCACTAGTTCTACTTAACAACCTCCTAAAGGGCCTTGAAAACAAAAAGAAAATGTACATTCTTGTATTCATTGACATCTCAGCTGCCTTTGATACAGTTAATCATGGGACCCTCATAAATAGGATAAAATCAATAGGAATAACAGGAACCCCACTAAAATGGTTCTCATCCTACATCTCAAATCGAACACAACAGGTTCAATTCAACGGAGAAAAAGCAGAATCTTTCTCACAAACACAGGGAATCCCCCAAGGCTCTGCTTTCTCAGCACTTCTGTTTAACATATATATGCAGCCACTATGCAAAATTTTCTCACGGCACGAAATTAATTACCACATCTATGCCGATGATATCATGCTATACACACAACTAGACACTAAAAACCCAGACTACAACCCACTGGAGACATGTATCGGAGAGATGCAAGACTGGTTACAACAAAGTAGTATGTCAATTAATCACAAAAAAAACCGAAGTAATGTATATCTCCAAAGAACCGAATTTTGACCCTCCCACATCAATAACACTATGTAACAACACTTACCAAACAAAAAAAGAAATAAAGTATCTAGGAGTCACATTTGACTGTGACCTAAAGATGGAAAAACACCTCCGAAAGACCAACAGAGCAGTTTTCCACAAGCTTAGAGTGCTCCAACCCATTCGGAATATTATTGATCCCCAAGACTTCAGAACAGTGGCCCAAGCACTCATCATGCCACATTTTGACTACTGCAACGCCATCCTACAAGGTTTACCTAAAAAAACCCTAAACATATTACAAATGGCACAAAATGTAGCTGCCAGGGTCATAATGAAGAAAAATCTAAGTGACCACATCACACCAGTACTAATTCAATTACACTGGCTACCCATAACAGCTCGCACAAAATACAAAATACTAACAACCACCTTCAAACTCATCCACAATTTTAGCACCTTCCTTCCTCAACAACCTAGTAAGATTGCAACCTCCTACCCGAAACAGAAGAACCCACAATTCCAACATCCTTCACACTCCAACAGATATAAGATCTGCCAAAGCTAACACCAGCCACAGGGCTTTCTCATATGTGGCGCCAACACTGTGGAACCAACTCCCACCAGAACTACGAGCTAGCAATGACCTTCTAGACTTCAGAAAGAAACTCAAAACGCACATTTTCCAATCACATTTCAACCTGAACTAAACCCACAGATGGAGCAGCCCCTGACCACTGTGTCCAAGAATATTATCCTGTATATATGTATTTATGTATATATGTAAATGAACTCCCCCATAGCTAAGAAGTGTTAACTCTGTATGATGTGCTTTTCTGACAATCTGTATGTAAACAAAATTTGTACCTGCCTTGATTCGGCAGTTTCACAATAGTAATCCTACCCGCTTCTGATCGCTGGAAGGAGCGGGCTACAAATGCTTGCTAAATAAATAAATAAATAAATAACATAACATAAGAACATAAGATATACCATTTATTTATTTTATTTAGCAAGCATTTGTAGCCCGCTCCTTCCAGCGATCAGACCAATTTCACTCCATCCATTCATTTAATCTATAGACCTCTATTTTATCTCCCCTCAGCCATCTCTTTTCCAAGTTGAAAAGGCCTCACCTTTTATGCCTTTCCTCATAGGAGTGTCCTTCCATCCTCTTTACCATTTTGGTGGCTCTTCTCTGTACCTTTTCTAATTCTGCTGTATTCTTTTTAAGATATGACAATGAGATCTGCACATAACATTCAAGGTGAGGTCGCATTGTGGAATGATACAGAGACATTATAATATCCTTGGTTTTATTCTCCATTCCTTTCCTTATGATTCCTAGCATTCTATTTGTTGTACTGGTCACCACTGCACAGTGGGCGGTGGTTCCTAATATGGAACCCTGCATCATGCAACCATTGCATGGGTTGCTCTTTCCTAGGTGCATAACTTTGCACATGTTCATATCAAATTTATCTACCATTTGGACGTCCAGTCTTCTAATTTATCAAGGTTCTCTTGCAATTTTTCACAATCTTCTTGCTATGCACCTATGTACCTTGACAGTCTAGATGCCCTTTTATAAAATGCCCCTTGTGGGGATAATTGTATAGCAGGATGCCTATGTGAGGAGTCCAAACAAGTGCCTGTTTTAAGCTCAGTTTGTAAAAGCAACACAGGTGCCTATATACCTTTATAAAACAGACTCCCAGATCCAGCCACGATAGCACACAAACATGCCATTTACACCTGCTCTGAAGAAGATGTAAATTTGTATGTATTTGTCAAAAACACACATACATCACAACTCCACCTCTGCTCTGTCCAAACCACCCCCAGGACTGCCCAGCAGTAGGTTATACAAAAAAAAGGTGCACACAGACTGGAGATACAACAAAACACAACAAAGGCTTTGAGGTGGGGGTAAAAAGATGCAGAAAAATGGGGAACGAACAAGAATTGTTCTAAGAGTAATTGAAGTGAGATGCTCTTCAAATGTGGTGCTAGATCAGTGAGGAACAATGAGAAACTCAAGAGGAACAAAAGGGGAGATGGAAAAGGGATTAATGTTTGGATTAGTTCCCTAGGACAAATGGCTGGACAGGATTTGCAAAATAATAGAGGAAGTAGAGTTGAGAATGAGGCATCACAGAAAGGAGTAGTAGAGAGAGGAATCAAGTAATCCTGAAATCTGTGGTTTTGGGGCTGCTCTTGCACCCAAATAAATTTGCAGGAAGATTGCACAAGAGTTACTGTTTCTGATTCCATGTTTATGAACTGACTGGTTTCAGAGGAATAGGATCAACGTTTGCTAGTGCATCCATAAATATCCAAGACACTTCTGAGATCATTTGCATATGTAAATATATGAGTCTGCATGCATAAATGCACTGTGAGTAAGTAGCAATCTTAGAAAAGCCACTTCTTATACATGTTTATGTTTAAGTTCATTTAAATTGTGCTATGCTGCCCTTCCCTCAAAATATCAAAGACGTTTACATCGTAATTGCAAAAAAGACAGAGAATAAAGACAAAATAAAAGCTAAGCCAGTAAAACCCTCCCTCCTTTCCATTACCTATTACTCATCATAAGCAAGAGAGAAAAAACCTGCTGTAAGGGCTACTTTACATTTTGAGAAGGCTGCCTCCGTTCTGAGGCAATGGGGCCAGAGAGTTCTAAAGGGCTAGTGCCAAATAAAAAAAGCAGATTGGTAAATGCAATCCATTCATATTCCACATTTGGGTGGAATTACTAGCTGGTTTTAGTCTTAGGAGCAAAACGTTCTAATAGGTACATGGGGTATTAACAGATCAGAAAGATCCACTGGAAGGCTAGTATACAATGCCTTATGTACAAATGTTGAGATTATGAATATGACACGATATGACATTGGCAACCAATGATGTTCTTTCAAGAAAGGGGTAACTTGATGAAACCTTTGAGTATAAGCAATGTGTTATATTTGAACAGTGAAAAGATATTTAAGTGCTGAAAATCTAAGACCATTGTATAAGGAATTGAAATAAGAAATACAATTAATTACAAGAGCATAGATCAAGCAGGATCTAATTGCTCAAATATGTCTTAGTGCGAAAAAGTAGGATTTTGCTACAGGAGTAACTTGTAAATTGAAAGAAAGTTGGGGATCCAAATGGCATCCCAGTACTTTCACTGTTGGTACTGACAGCATAGATTGTCAATGGAGAGTTGGGGAATGGTCAGGAGTTGTAGAACGAACTGTTACCCACATTGTTTGAGGCTTTCAAAAACTGAATTTCAAATAATTATATTCTAAGCATTCTGAGATGGGATCCGCAGAATGCTCAGTGCTGAAGGAGAATGCTGTGGCTGGGTAAAAATAGTGTGCATGTTTTTCCAATTTTGCAATGGCAATACACACATACTCTGAAAAATCTAGGTATCAGAATTTACAACCACCTCAAGGCATAGATCAGTGTCAGGTAACTGCTTGTTTGGACTTAGGCTTTGGAGAACTGATTAAAGGAGCAATTGTATTTACCCCTCTGGAGTTAAAACCACTTCAAACATACAAAAGTTATAGTTTTCTAGCTTGGCTCCTTAGTTGGCTCCCCTTGGCTCCCCTTCTATTTCCGTATCCAGGTCAAACTTCTCCTTCTGATCTATAAATGCATTCATTCTGCTGATCCTCACTACCTTTCCTCTCTCATCTCTCTCTACACCCCTCCTTGTGAACTCCGCTCTTCTGGTGGATTGCTTCTCTCTGTGCCCTTTTCTTCCACTGCCAACTCCAGGCTTCGATTCTTACACATTGCTGTTCCTTATGTCTGGAACACTACTTGAGTCTGTACATCAGGCTCCATCTCTACCCTTCCAATCCATGTTAAAAGCTACCCTCCTTGAGGCTGCTTTTGAATCCTGATCCACTTAGGGGGCATTCTGAGCCACAAATAGTGGCATTGAATGTGCAAACTGCATGGCCAGCCCACACTAGCTCCACAGCCCTATTCCACTGGCCGTGTTCCCCGCACGTTCATAGCATTTGAGCAGGGAGAGCTATACGTGGGCGGGAGGGGGCGGAGCAGAGGCAGAGCGGGGGAGTGGACAGGCACCGGGATGTACAGAGACTATTCAGGAAAGGCCTCTGTATATACCCCGACTGTAACTTGGACAGCCAGCCTATTCCATCCCAATGGTGGAATAGGTGCAGGCCACAGCCCTGTTGACAGGCTGCCTATCCCTGCACACCATCTCAATGGCTCTGGATGGAGCCTGCTGGCATGCCATGCTCTTATGGGCTCCTGCTGATGGCCAGACAGCATTGTGCGGTGGCCGGTGTTGGGCCTAGGATTCCGTGCCGATGGCTGGATGTGTCGGTACCATGGCGACAAGACACAACTGCACCGGCACACAGCTGTTGCGTAATGTGCTGGGAACAGGCAGCCTAGGAGACGTCTCCCTTCTGGTATTGCTGTGCACACCTGTCCATCTATCTGCCTGATTCTACAGTCACCAGGAGGGTAAAGATACTGTGGGTATGGAATCGGGTCCAACTTTGCCCCGGCCAAGTTTTAGGCATGCACAGGGCCCAAGCGTACACAGTTTGGAATTGGCCTCCACGTCTCCTACGTATCTCCTTACCTTTCCCTATTTATATCCATATTCTCAGCTGTTGTACTGTCTGTCTTGACTGAACTGTAAGTTCTAACGAGCAGGTCTTTGACATGTATCTGTACAGTGCTACGTATGCCTTGTAGCACTATATAAATGATCAATAGTAATAGTGGTAGGTTGCAAAATCAACTGCTTACACGGGTAGCAAAATCCACTGCTGACATATGTAACTGCCAGGTATTGCATGTGCGGAACTCTGAGTGATGCTGCTCTTTTTATTTTTTAATGTATTTCTTTTTAAAATAGGTGCTCCCACTACACCTGCTATCAACTACACATATATGTCCCAGGGCAAGTGGTGTGAATTCTGCCTAAGCAGCCCCTTAAGTGCAAGGGGGCCCAGGCAAGAAGGGAGCCCTCGAATCCCCAGATCCTGCCAAAGTCTTGTGATAAGAGCCGTGAAATAATGCAGCTGTTACTGAGAGGATTCAGCTCCACAGCAGGATGTAATAACTGCTGGAGAAGAAAAGTATTATTCACAAGCAAGGATGGGAGGTGGCACAGCAACTTTCCTTTAAAGGATGATGTTTACTATGATGTGGGGGGAAAGGAGGAAGGCAGGCTGAGACAGGGCTCCCCCTCATCATGGGGGCCCCCTCAGCAAACTTTTGTTTGAGAGTCCCCGTTTAGAACTTATGTTACTGCCCAGTGCCCTTATAGTTATTTTACAAAAGGTTCCATGTTTAGTGAGCTTCTTGTAAAATACTCTGCTGATTGTGAACATTCAGACTTGCATATTCCTTTTCGTACATAGATGAACTTCACGCCTTTTAACAATTTACAGAAGAACATTGCCAGTTCAAAATTCAGACCCAGAGACAGTGATTGGATGTTCCATGATATCTGAGACAGGCTGGTTACAGCCCATTATATCTATGGACTTAAAGTTGTGCTCTTCTCAAATGAAGTGGAATTGTGAGTCTGTTGAGACAATAAGCCAAAACCAGGGCTGGATCAGCTTGTCCCTTAAATCATGGAGTAGTCTGATCAGTTAAGTGATGCCACGGCTGTGCAGTCACATCACCAAAAGCTTTTGAAAGATCAGGTGAAAACTGGTCAATGCACATGTGCCCCCTTCCTCCCCAACCTCAGATTGAGATACCACAGATTTTTCCTACTTATTTTCATCCTGAATTTTTAAAATAGAAGTTTAAGGGTTTTGTTTTGTTTTTTGACCATTCTGTATTTCTGAGAATCCTAGTAGATTATAAATATTTACGGCTCAGAATGTACCACTGAATAGTACCATAGACCACCTCAGCACTATTCAGATAATGCCAGGGCAGTCTGGGAGCAGAGCTGGGGCACAGTGGGATTGCCATGATTTTCAGTATCACGATCTGGATAGCTTTGAACAGCAGAAAAGCCGCCTGAGGCTAGCCGGATAAGATATCTGAATAGTGAGACAAAAATTGCAACTATCTGGATAGTGATGGTGGCCAGATTGAATCTAAATATTCAGCATCAGTCATTATCAGGACATCAATGTGGAAAATTCAAATTTTATTTAAACACCATAGCCAGCGTTTAAAAAATTCCAATTGATCGTTCAATTTCAAATTCAATGCAAGTTAGAAGAATACTTTAAAGCACTTCAAGAGGTCTCAAAATCAGTTGCCATTCTTTTTATACTCATTTTCCATCTTCTTTATATTAAAAAAATTATCTCCACCGACCCCAGTGCTCAGAAATTTCATATTATTAAAAATAACATCTTTATTAGAGGACTTTCTTTAAAATCTTCACCCCTGTGTTCATTTTAAACGAGCGGATCTCGACGCTCTCATAGGGCGCCTTTGCGGCGTTTCAACAACTAGTCTTTCTTCAGGAGATCCTCACCTTGAAAACACAAACAAATGAATTTAAACTATTAACTACCTCTACCTGTAGTGTTCTTAACCTTATTATAACCTAAAAATCTTAACCTAACTTACCCTTACGACTGATGCTGCCCACGTCCAACCACTTTCACATTCTTGACAAGACGCCGCGCATGCGTACAAACTACAGCTTTCCCTATTTAAATCCCTCTGATATCATCATCTTAAATTGGATACCTACTTCAGGAGATGTTAAACACCTGAACTCACTCCCGATGCACCAATCGTGTAATATGCAAATGGATCCATTCATTCATCCAACTATTAGTCTATCTATATATCATTTCTAAGGGGACCCCTATTTAAAGGCTTCCATAGTGCCATCAGTCATTACAGACAATCTAATAATGTGAAAATCGCTATGCAAAATTCAGAATTATTTGCAATTCTGAAAACCATTAGTTATGCGTTAACGACATCGGGATCCTTAGTATTAATGCTCTACCAACATATTTCTTAGCGATCCTTTGCAGCCACATGACTACTCATATATTCGTAAAGTAAAAAGCCCTATTCGAAACATTCTATCCTTGTGGAAATCTATTCCAATCGTTAGAGCTTTTACTCACTAATGGGCATCTTTCAGATACAAAATTGCCAATCAATAGTAAGATTCAAACCCTCTGGGCTAACAGTATTTACTTTATATATCCAATGTTGTTCTTTTGACACTAGGGTTTCATCTAGTGTATGGCCGGCCAAGGGATAGTGTATTTGTTCAATTGCGAAACAGCGTAGCTGTTCAAAAGTATGCTGATGGGCTAAGCAGTGCGCAACCATAGGTGCCTCTAATCGTTGACACTTTAAACGGCTTTTGTTTTCGCATAGCCGTACTCGCAAAGAGCGTACCGTTTTACCTATATACATTAGACCACAGGGACACAAAATGCCATATACTACTGCTTCCGAAGCACAATTGGTATTATTATACAGAGTATAACTAGTCCCATGATACTCGAATCGTGCTTGTTCTACCATAACTAGGCAAACATCACAGTCACCACATTTTGTATGTCCCCCTTCCCTTCGCTCAAAATTCAACCGGGGAAGTACTGTAGGACTCAGATACTCTTTTAAGTTCCTACCTCTCTGCCATACACATCTTATTTTCTTCTCCTGTAAACCTGGCACTGCTGCTAGTATGTTACTGTGTTTTCGACAAATCTTTTGAATATGATAGCTCATTGGAGAATAGGTTGTAATTAAATTTACATTATTATCGTCATATTTTATTTTAACCGGTGGACGCATTACTAGTAACCCCGGTCGGTGATTATATAGTGCACGTTGATAGGCGTCTTGAATTATTGACCGGGGATAACCCCACTGTTCAAAATCACATTTTAACTGTCGTGCTTGTTGTTTATAATTTTGAATACCAGAACAATTGCGCCTAAAACGCAGGAATTGTGAAAACGGAAGGGAATCTTTCAGTTGTTTTGGATGTTTACTGTGATAATGAAGAAATGTGTTCCTGTCTGTAGACTTTCGAAATACTGATGTTTGCCATTGATGTTCACCTCGGGTGACATGTACATCTAAATATGTAATTTCTTGTTGGTGGTATTCATGAGTAAATTTAATGTTTATGTCACATTGATTTAACCACTCAAGAAATTTATTCAATAGATCCTGAGACCCCTTCCATAAAACAAACACGTCATCGATGTATCTACGCCATATTAGTATCGAATCTTGAAATGGAGATTGGGTTAGCCATTTCTGTTCAAAGGCATGCATATAAAAATTTGCGATCGACGGAGCACATGTGAATGAAGGAGAGTATAAGATAAAAATGGAAGATGCCTCTAAGCAATTACAGCAAGTACAGCAAGAAACGATGACAAAAAAACTGAAAAAGCTTAAACGAGATGGGGCAGACTACTCGATCGGTTATGTATACCCTTGGATGGATGCAAAAAGAAAATTACAAAAACGTAAGAAACAAGTTCGGTTTGGGGACTCTTTTGGTGATACTTCCCAAACGGATTCGAGTGCCTCTTCTAGAGAGGATTTTTTCGAGCAGGGCAAAGATACAGTAAAGAAAAAGAAAAACGAGGCAGTGATAACCAAGACACGATCGGGGCCACAAAAGAAATGAGCATCACAAATGCATTAGTGGAGAATATCTCAATGAAGGGCACAAGAAGAGCAAACGCTCTTGCTGATAAAGTAGGTGTACAAAAGAGGCAAGAGAGATGGATGATCACATGTGCCTTTATTGTGTCCCCTACGCGTTTCGGCGTATGCCTTCCTCGGGGGGATATACTTAAACATATAAACATAAAACAACATGTTAAATAATTATACAGTAAAAAACATCAACCTCATAAATGATAAAAACATACAGGCATGTATTGTTTACAAAATATAAGCCACTAAAAACCAAATATAACAACCAAAAGAAAAAACTGTTAAAAACAAGCATTTAACAATGCTAAAAATATAAATAAACAATATAACAAATAAGATAATAAATAAGTAAACAATATGGCAAATAAGATAATAAATAATTAAAAGACGCAGGGTAGAACACACAGAACAAATAGCATGCAAATAATTATATATATAATAAATAGTAATAAAAATGATACTAATAATAAAATAAACAGATGTTTACTTACAAGGCACAATTGGTTAATGGCCAATAGGCAGAATGGTAAAGAGATTCCTTGTATTAAAAATTAACTGCAAACATATAAAAATATATAATGTAAAGCATAAACAAACAAGTAAAAACACTGTACCTAAGCATAGGCAATTGGCACTAATGGACAAACGTGCTATTAAATGAATGGATAAAAACAAAATTCTCTCAAAAGATGAGAATGTAAAAAAGTATACAGATAAAAAGGAGAAGAAAAGAAGAAGAAAAGAAAAAAAGATGGCATTAAGCTGAGTTGGTTGGCACATTTTAAAGACATCAACATGAATAAACTGAGGGTAAATGTGAAGCTCTATTTAAAATATACTCAACTAAACATAACCTTAAAAAACATGGGCACCACCAAAAATATACACGGAGTAACTTAAACAAAAATAAGTGCAAACCAATGAATGAGCCAAACTTACATGAAATGAGCAATTCAATCCCAAGCAAAAGCAAAAAGGGTTGTCAATGAACAGGAAGCACGTTCTGTTAGCGTTCAGGACGAGTTAAGGACTGACTGGCTGAACGTTGGAACTTTATATACCAGAAAAAGGGGGCAAGGCTAAATGACCATGTGACAATGATCAGGTGACCTAAAAACTTCAAAATAGGAGTGCTCAACCTTTAAACAGAAGAAAAGTACCTCTATATGTTGTGTCACATTAAGAGGCACACAGGTAAGCGTCATTAAATTGTAATGATGAAAAGATATAACTAAATGTAAATATGAATGAAAGAAGTGTAAACAAATTATGGCTCTCAGAGAAATTCATGATATAAAAGAAGGGTGGAGGGGAGGGGCATTGCTCACAGAAAAACTGTCAGATCTACCTCCTGATTCAAGCCATGAGGTGCCAAACTGTTAAATTCATAAATGTACCTTTGTTCCAATCTAAGCAAAGCTTTATCTGTGTCTCCACCTCTCCAACTAGGAATCACAGTCTTAAGGACTGGTTGTTATATTTGGTTTTTAGTGGCTTATATTTTGTAAACAATACATGCCTGTATGTTTTTATCATTTATGAGGTTGATGTTTTTTACTGTATAATTATTTAACATGTTGTTTTATGTTTATATGTTTAAGTATATCCCCCCGAGGAAGGCATACGCCGAAACGCGTAGGGGACACAATAAAGGCACATGTGATCATCCATCTCTCTTGCCTCTTTTGTACACCGAATATCTCAATGAAGACATTAACTCCGGAGGCTCTTCAAGTGCTCAATAAAGGGCTATCTTTTGTGCCGAATATTTATTATGACTCGTTTCAATTCAGAGTGTACTTTGAGAAACTCATGAGAAAGTTGCATTTGAAACAATATTTTTCTCAAGTTGAAGGAATGAAAGAGACTCACTTGGAACCACTGGAAATGCCAGAGTCCTCTACAGAAGAGCTACAATCTACTTCGGTAGATAGAGTTCCACTTCCTTTTCGATCCAACTGGACTCCCCCGATACCACTACATCCAGCATTAATAACTTTTAAAGAACTGGTATTGCGGGATCTTAGCCAAGTGGAAAAAACAGTTCGACCATTAAGTAATGCCTTAACGGCATCTGAACAACAAGCTTTGAAACAATTGCGTAATGATTCTGACATTGTAATTAAAAGAGCAGATAAGGGGGGAGCAGTGGTAGTGATAGATCGGGGCAAATACATCGAGGAAGCGTTAGGACAGTTAAGTGATAATCTGGTGTATAAGAGATTGGAAGAGGATCCACTTAAGGGAATACAGCAGGAGATTAAACATTTGACCAAGCAGGCATTGTTGAATAAATTGATTTCTAAGAGGGAGTTTCAGTATTTGAATATGACTTCCCCGAGCACTGCGAAATTTTATACTGTTCCCAAAATACATAAACGATTGCATAACCCCCCAGGTAGACCGATAGTGTCTACTAGAGGAAGTGTTTTGGAACCACTTTCAGTTTATCTGGACTCCTATATACGTCCCCTTCTCCCCACAATACCTACATTTGTAAGGGATACAACACATTTTCTAAATATGCTTGGAGAGATAGCACAATGGTCAACTTGCACAGACACATGGCTTGTGACTTTAGATGTTACATCACTCTATACCAATATACCGCAAGCAGCGGCATTAATTGTAGTTCAGAATACATTGGAACAACGGGGAGATCTCTCTATAGCTCAGATTGATTTTTTAGTAGAACTAGCACGTTTAACGATTTATCATAATTATTTTCTGTTCGAGGGCGTATTATATCAACAGATCAGCGGAGTAGCCATGGGAGCTACATGTGCTCCGTCGATCGCAAATTTTTATATGCATGCCTTTGAACAGAAATGGCTAACCCAATCTCCATTTCAAGATTCGATACTAATATGGCGTAGATACATCGATGACGTGTTTGTTTTATGGAAGGGGTCTCAGGATCTATTGAATAAATTTCTTGAGTGGTTAAATCAATGTGACATAAACATTAAATTTACTCATGAATACCACCAACAAGAAATTACATATTTAGATGTACATGTCACCCGAGGTGAACATCAATGGCAAACATCAGTATTTCGAAAGTCTACAGACAGGAACACATTTCTTCATTATCACAGTAAACATCCAAAACAACTGAAAGATTCCCTTCCGTTTTCACAATTCCTGCGTTTTAGGCGCAATTGTTCTGGTATTCAAAATTATAAACAACAAGCACGACAGTTAAAATGTGATTTTGAACAGCGGGGTTATCCCCGGTCAATAACACAGGTACACTAAAAAAAATTTTTTTTAAACTGCCTCTAATGTTTCGATTGATTTTTACGTTTTTTGGTGCGCTGAATCCAAATCTGGTAACCAATTTGCTCCATCACGTACAGATTTTTTGCTACATTGGGTTAGCAGTTTGAGGTGAACGTTTCAGATTGAGTGCGATCGAGATAAAAGTTTCTTGGATGAATTCTTTATACTAATTGTTTAGTAGTTATTCAAATAAGAATAAAGAAAATTGTAACAAGGCAGCACATAAGAATAGAGTAATGTCAACAAAACACACTGATGGTAGCAAAATTGTCTGCACTTAAAACAGCCACATACATGTGCACAAACATTGAGCATATAAGAGCGAGGTTAGACACAAAGCAAAGCAAAGAAATGTGCAAAAAATGTTGTACAGGTATGTATGTAAGAATAGAAAACGCAAACCGCACCATTGCAATACATGAAGACAAACACCCGATGGTGTGAAAATAAAATTCTAATAAATGAGATCCGACACTGTGGTAATAACTAGCAAATTTTTATTTCAAAGTTTAGTAAAAACACGATATTTGTCAACACAGTTTAGATTTTAAAGTCATTCTTGGGTCAATCAATCTCCTGGTGGGCCCGTTTCTTCTTCCCCCGAATGCTTCTCTTGGTGCGCTGCTTGGCGTATTTTTCATCTGGGGTTTCCCGCAGCAGCAACCAGCAGAAATCAGCCATCATAGTGGTGTTCCATCTTCCTTGGTACCTTCTCTCTGTGTCCTTGATGTCCTGGTGAAACCTTTCACCTTGTTCTTCACTGTACGCCCCCAAGTTTTCGGGAAAGTAGTTCACATGGGAGTGCAAGAAATGGACTTTCAGGCTCATGTTACAGTCTTGTTCTTTGAAGGCATTGGGCATCCTGGCAACAATATCCTTATAGTAACCGGGTAGCCGGACCCGGCTTCCCTTCTCCTATGCCCCCCCCCCCCCCCCCCCCCGCTATGTCATATGTCCTGCGCCCTCCCCCAATGCCTCAAATAACTCACAAACACATTCTTGGTGGGAAAAACTGGTCGCAGCTTTATTTAACAACCCATGAACATTTAACAGGTCAGTAACTATATATATATAAATGGAGCCAACCAGCCCCGCGGGTTGATGGACCGCAAGCCATGCTACTAGCAAAGCGGCCACGCCTCCGCTCAAGCCGTGGTCCCCACCAACGGCCCAGTTCGGCCCCCCTTATCCGACTTTGCCATGTTACTAGCAAAAGTCTTCTAGGGGTTGCCCGGGTCGAGGGCACCCCGCCCCCTCCCCAAGTCACCAAAGGCTCCGGACCCCGGACCTCCGGGATCCCGCTCATCCTAAACCCCCCCTCCCCCAGCTGCGACACCCCATTGCCTCCTCTCCAGCCCTCCAAGAGGGTGGGTGGGAGGGCTTCCCGGTGAGCGCCCACTTACCATGTGCTCTGGGCAAGCCACGAGCCTCAGAGCACATGGAGTTGCGCCCACCTGATTGGCTCCGCTCATCAATTTTGCAGCGGAGCCAATCAGTTCAAAATTGCCCCCTGGCGTCCTGACGTCACGCGCGATCCCGCGGCCGAGCAGGGTCCCGCGCCGGGCCGTGCACCCGGTTACAAACGGGCACTGGGACCCTGCCCGCGCCCTGGAATTAACCGGGTAGCCGGACCCGGCTTCCCTTCTCCCATGCCCCTCCCCCCCCCACTATGTCATATGTCCTGCGCCCTCCCCCAATGCCTCAAATAACTCACAAACACATTCTTGGTGGGAAAAACTGGTCGCAGCTTTATTTAACAACCCATGAACATTTAACAGGTATGTAACTATATATATATAAATGGAGCCAACCAGCCCCGCGGGTTGATGGACCGCAAGCCATGCTACTAGCAAAGCGGCCACACCTCCGCTCAAGCCGTGGTCCCCACCAACGGCCCAGTTCGGCCCCCCCTATCCGACTTTGCCATGTTACTAGCAAAAGTCTTCCAGGGGTTGCCCGGGTCGAGGGCACCCCGCCCCCTCCCCAAGTCACCAAAGGCTCCGGACCCCGGACCTCCGGGATCCCGCCACCGGCACAGGGGGATCATATCTCCCTGTGCCACCCCCTTATAGTCCCAAGCTGCGACCAGTGTGGCCCCACCTGCACCACCGTCTCCAGCGCTTCCTGCCAATCATTCAATAGCAATTCTGTACCCACCGGAGATAGGTGCACCCCATCGTCTCTGTACAAGCCTGAGCAGGCCACCTCCACCCAGGGGTGTTGCACCTGCAATCCGCCTTGTTCGCAGACCCATCTCCCGATCTGCCTGTTGATCATGATCAACCCCCGTGACCAGCGCCGCTGCCCCCAGCACGCAGGCCGCGGGATGATGTCAGACCACATCAAGACTACCCCTTCAAACATCCGGAGCAAAACTGAAAAGTCTTTTTTGGCAGCCCTAATCAGCTGCTTGCCAGTCCAAGAAGAGAGTTCATTCCCCCCAAGGTGCACCAACAGGATCGCTGGCTGGCCTCTGATGTGCTGGTGGTGGCGAAGCACAGGCAGCAGTTGCGACCACCGCAGACCCCGCTCGCCCAGCCATGACACCGCCACCACTGCCGGATCAAGATGCAAATTCGCTCCACCCGGGTGTTGCGCCGCCCGCTGGCCAGCCCAATAGACGAAGGAGTGCCCCAGGAGCCAACATCCCAGCAGACTCACACCCCCATCTGTAACAGAAAAACACAGCATTAGTGAACCCCCCAACCCCCCCCCCTTTGTATGATTCATAAGCGTACATAGCCCTCGAAAGCTCTCGAGCGCCACCTGCCAATACTCTGTATCGCCGCGCCGGACAAGCCCGCCGCTGCCGCACTGGTGGCTGCCCCGATGCGAAAAGAATGCGAGGAAAACTGATAAGGGTCCTCACCCATCCACCGCAAAACTAATCGCAACACAGCCGTGACTTGAAAACACGAAAGCGGGGAAGCATCCCTGTGCACAAACAACCCATTCCCGCCCACCGGGCGAATGGCCAAGTACTCCCGCATAGCCGACAGTGGGCAGGTAATCCCGCCCATCGCCCCAAGGACCACCCAAGACCCTTTTCTTTTTTGATCCGTTTTTGACTTAGCCAGTAGTATCCGCATTTTTTTTTTTTGCCTTCAATCCATACGTGCTGCCACCGCAGACTATTTCCGCTATCGCATCGACCCGAAGCCTCCGCCAACTCACTGACCCGCAACGCCCCGAAAAAAGCCAGACAAAACACCGCCCTGAATAGCACTGCCTCATAGGGATCGCTCGCCACCTGCCCCAGCTCTTGGCACACCGTCACCAGCAACTCGTGCGTAATCGGCCGTCGGCGATCCCGCGGAGCCGGCTGCGACCGCTCCCACCCCTGCAGAAGCCTCCGTGCTAGCAAACCTCTGCCTCCGGACTCCCACCCTACCACCCTAGCAAAAAATTCAAAACCTGCCATATGTCCACGCACCGCCGACCGCGTAACCCCATTTTCTTTAGCCCACACTATATACTGTCCGAGCAACCGAGAAGGGGCCCTCCCACCTTTCCAGCCCCGCTCACATAAGAACCGCTGCACCCGTGCGCAACCATGCTGATAGGCTTCCCAGGTGTTAGACGCCACTGAGCTCTTCAAAAGTTGCCTCATCTCTGCAGGCCAACGCTCCACAAGCTCGAGGGGACCACATGACCCTCCTCATCTGCCTCCGGCACCAACTTCCGAAAACGCTCCATCTGCAAACGGGAGAGAGCATCAGCAATTTCGTTAATATGCCCTGGAATATGACACGCTTTCAAATCAATATTCAACTGCATGCAAGCAAGTACCACCCGCCGCATAAGCGAAGCCACCTTAAAACACCGGGGCGAATAACGATTGACGACATGTACCACCGCCTCATTGTCGCACCACCACACTACCTTGCAGTTAGTCAACCGATCAGGCCACAATTCCAACACGACTAATATTGGAAAGAGCTCCAAGAACGTTATATTGCTCAACAAACCCCCTTCCGCCCATGACTGCGGCCATCTTGCAGAACACCACGCACCCCCGAAATAGATTCCCAGGCCAACTCCCCCTGCAGCATCCGTGTATAGATGCATGTCACTACTGGAGACCTCTACCTCGCGCATCACTGTCGTCCCGTTAAATCCTTCCAAAAAGGCATCCCAAACACGTAGATCCTCCTTCATAACCCGAGAGACCCGAATGCGATGATGCGGCCGTTTTGCTCCGGCCGTCGCCGCCGCCAAGCGCCGGCTGAACACACGCCCCATAGGAATGACTTTACAGGCAAAGTTAAGGGACCCCAATAGCACCTGCAGCTCTTTCAATGTCACTTTCTGCGAGGCCAGCGCGTTGGCCACTAAGACCCTGAGTTTTACCACCTTCTCGTGCGGCAAACGCGCCACCATATTCAATGAATCGAGTTCCACACCTAAAAAGGTAAGTTGTGTGGTAGGCCCCACCGTCTTGCCTTCCGCCAGCGGCACCCCCAACTCTTCCGCCATCCCTTCGAAACCTTCCAGTAGTCTTTTGCAGCCATCCGACCCCGCCCTACCGACAAAGAGGAAATCATCAAGATAATGCACCACTTCCGAGCCACCAACCCTCTGCACTAACATCTAATGCAAGAAGGAACTAAACATCTCGAAGTAGGCACAGGATATCGCACAGCCCATCAGCAGACTCTTGTCGTAGTAATATGCATCTTCGAACCAAAAACCAAGCAACCTAAAAGCCGATGGATGAACTGGCAACAATCGAAAGGCCGATTCAATGTCAACTTTCGCTAACAGCGCCCCGCGACCAGCCTCGGATACTAACTCCACCGCCTTATCAAAGGAAGCATACCGCACCGTGCAGAACTCACGCGGTATGGAGTCATTGACGGAAGTTCCAATCGGCGACGATAGGTTGTGTATCAATCTGAACTTTCCCGGCTCTTTCTTGGGGATCACTCCTAAAGGAGACACGACGAAATTCCGAAACGGTGGGATGCGGAAAGGCCCCGCAATCCTCCCTAAACGCAATTCCGCAGTCAACTTTGTCCGCGCCACCGCCGCCCAGCGCCGAATACTGGCCGCATTCCTAACCACCCCTGTGACCACCTCACCTCGTAGGGGAATAATGAAACCAAACTTAAAGCCTAAGTGCAACGTCAAACTTTCTTTTTTCTTCGGATACCGCAGAAGCCAACTACTGAGCACCTGTCCCCGAATTGGGGAAGGCGCTAAAGCGCAATGCGAATCCTCACTTGGCTCCAGGAAGTGGCGTAGGGGCCACACCTTTTTTAAGGCATTTTGTCGCGGGATGGGCACTCCCGCACAACGAGCATGCATGCCGGAACTTACAATCCGGGAAAGGACAGGTAGTCCGGTTATATCTCCAACAAAGGTCTGCCCCGGCCCCGAGGACCGGCTTTGACAGTCCCACTGAGGGTGCTCCACGAAAGGAACGATTTGCCCCACCGGTATAACCCGGCCCTGTCTTAACTCCACTAGCTCCCCCAGTACCCGTCTTGACAGACATCTGCGTCAACCACAGATTAATGTCCTGCGTCCCCCACGTTAATGACTTGTTTTCTTCCATCTTGTCCCGAAACTTCTCGTCATAGTTAAGCCATGACCATCCTTCGTGCGCTTGGGACGCTCCCAAAATAGAATCAGCATAGGACAGCAAGCTGCCGTAATGCTCCGGAGACTGATGACCCCAGACATTTGCCAGTCGCAAGAACGATCGGACCCAGTTGACCACGTTGCGCGATACTGCCCGCACCCGCCCTGCCTTCTCATCTTCCCTACGCTTCTTCTTACTATCCCCCGAACGTTTTCGGACTTCGAGCAAACGGAAAATGTCAATGTACTTGCGTTTTAGAATTTTACGCCGCAACTTCTTAGGAACACCCTCCCACAACTCCGCCACTGTCGCCAATGATGCAGAACCAACACCTCCCAGCCCGGCGATTCCCCCGTCACCCGAGACAGCCGTATTCTGCGCTCCGCCTGACGAAGAATCCGAACCTTCCGACGAAGAAGAGGACGATGAGTTGGAGCTATGCCTCCGCCGACAAGCGTGTTTCTTCTTCTTGCGCGCCTTTCCTGAACGCTCCCCCCGCAACCCCTCCCTCTCCTCAACTCCCTGCACTGATGACTCACCCGCCGCTCTGCCAGGCACTGCGCCTTCAGGAGCCACCAGAACACCATCACGCGGGTACAGCGCCCGCTGCTGATCACGTGCGTCCCGCTCCCGCTCCATCGCAGACGTGCTCACTCCCGCCACTCCGCTGCCAGCTTCGCTATCCATCACTCGCGCTGACTCACCGGGAAGCGGCGCACCCCGAGGCGCTACCGGAAAGGTTACCTGTGGAGATAAAAACGGGGGACACAAAGGGGAGAAAACCGAGGGCCACGACGGCTGCCATGCCCCCACCCAATCCCTACCCGAGGAGCCTTGGCCACCTGCTTGCCACCTATCCCAAGCAGTATGCTGCTCGAGAGGACCTATCGCCCCGGGCGACAGGGGGTACCCTCTAAACCAGTCTCCTCCCCTGCCCCCACCACAAGCTGGGCTGGTCCCCATACCACTTCATTCCCATGGCGCTATGCTACCCCATGCGCCTCTGCCTTGGGGGGTCCCACTATTAGGACCTCCTGCTCCCGTGCTACTCCCCTCTGGACCGCTACCCAGCTCACCCCCGACAGGGGCCGGCTCAGGCAGCATCACGCCAGCTCTACCCACCCCCCCTGCTAACCGCGCTCTCCGGGGCCTAGCCAAGCGCCCCCTTTCAGAACCCCTCCCCACCCTACAAGCTGTACCAGCATCTATCCCCCTGCCCCGCGCTACCCCGGATCCAGGCCCATCTCCTCCGCATCTCTGCTGCAGTCTCCCCCTGCTGCCAACTCCTGTTTTACCTTTATTCCCAGCCCCCCATGAGGCTGCTGACCTCCCAGCTGCCCTACCCCCCGCAGGCCTCTTAGGACCCATTTTCACCCCACTTGAAATAACCCCTTTTACTCCCTCTCAAATTTGTTCGGGCAGCTGCTGCTCCGCCGCCCCCCCCCCTCCCCCCGGCTCGCGATCCTACCGCTGTGCACTGCACCCGTCTGCTAAAATGCTTGTACTCCCTCTGCTCACGTGCCCGGAGTTGCAGGAACCTGCGGAATGCCGGTTTCCCGATCACTCTGCTCCCCAAGCAGAAAAGACTTCAGGGCCCTGCAGGACTGCGACAACGCTGCAGCTTCTCCGTCCCGGTAATCAGCAGAGTGCCGGTTCCCCGCACGCGCTGCTCAAGCAGAGAAAATCAAGGCCTTCGCAGGGACGACGCTGCAGCCTCTCCTTCCCGGTGAACGCCCACTTACCATGTGCTCTGGGCAAGCCACGAGCCTCAGAGCACATGGAGTTGCGCCCACCTGATTGGCTCCGCTCATCAATTTCGCAGCGGAGCCAATCAGTTCAAAATTGCCCCCCGGCGTCCTGACGTCACGCGCGATCCCGCGGCCGAGCAGGGTCCCGCGCCGGGCCGTGCACCCGGTTAGAAACGGGCCCTGGGACCCTGCCCGCGCCCTGGAATTTCTCATCCCGCCTGTTCCCCAAGAATTTGAGAACAACATCCTTGAAGGAATCCCAGGCTTCTTTTTCCTTCTCAGACATCGTTTCAGCGAATGCTCCATCTGAAATTAGTTTCCTTATATCAGGGCCAACAAACACTCCTTCCTTTAGCTTTGCTTCAGAAAGTCGGGGGAACTTTGAGCAAAGGTACCGAAAGCACTCACCATCTTTTGGAAGGGACTTGATGAATTGCATAATGAGACCCAACTTAATGTGGAGAGGTGGTAATAAAATTTTATCACGAGGTACCAAGCTCTCATGAAGAACATTTTTCTCACCGGGTCTCAAATACTCCCGAATTGGCCAGTCTTTTTTCCCCCAGTGTAGGTCGCGGGCCCGGCTATCCCACAAGCAAAGGAAGCAGGGATATTTGGTGAAACCGGATTGCTGCCCTAAAAGCATGGATAGAATTTTAAAGTCTCCACAAATCATCCACTTATGCTCATCATAACAAATCTTCTGAAGAATCAGGGCCAAATTCTCGTATTTTTCTTGGAGAATAACAGAGTGAGCAATAGGAACTGAAGCGAATGTGTTGCCATTATGAAGAAGAACACCTTTTATGCTGTCTTTTGACGAATCAATGAACAGCCGCCATTCAGCAGGATCATACTTGAGTTTAAACTTTTCCATCACTCCGTATATATCGTTGCAAAATACCAAATCTTTCTCTTTGCTGAAATACTTCAAAAATTGTGTCTCGCGGTTGCGATACCAATAAAAAGTTGTTCCTGGTGACAATAGATTTTTCTGTTTAAGCCGAGAACCTAGCAGTTGGGCAGCATCTTTTGGGAGTCCTAAATCCCAGACTAAATCATTCAATTCAGCTTGAGAGAAAAGTTCAGGTTTCGGATCTGGTTCAGTTTTTTACCTTTCATCCATAAGCGTAGATCTTCCTCACATTTCTTGCACACTTTGTGAGGAGCCCACGGTTTGTCTTGATCGCCTAACTTCAAACCGAAATAGGCGAAATATACTTTTTTAATAAATGCAGAAATGTTCCTCTGCCGCTTTTTCACGGTATATTCCCCACAAATAAAACAAAAACTGTCCGGAGAGTTGACGCAACCTCTGGCTCTGTGAGCCATCACAAATACACAGCACTGCAAACTACAACTGTAGTGAACCACTTCAGAATAAAACTGGATTACGACTGAGCAAACAAAAGGTAATAATGAACTTGCAAGAAACTGAAATTTGACAGGAACGTTCATGTCGCAACCACCGTGTTTGAGCGAGCGAACGAGGCAAGGCGAACAGGAAAGAACATGCGCCAGCGTGAGTACTAGATTTAGCCCCCCGCCTCCCAATTGTCCTGTTAATGTATAAAATGAATACAAAACACTCTAAAATATCATGAGGGAGTGTTTCTAGTTAGTTAACCATTACAACCTCTATTTTGGGCCAAGAAAATAAACTGCAGTCGGCTAAAAAGAAATTATGTGAACATTCCTTATATGGGTAAGAAATCTAATTTTGCAAGAAAACGTGACGTGATGGAACATTTTGGCTATTTTTCCTGGATTCAGCACCCCAAAATCTATAGGAATCAGTTGCAAAACTGGAGGCAGTTTTTTGGTAGTGTACCTGTGTAATTCAAGACGCCTATCAACGTGCACTATATAATCACCGACCGGGGTTACTAGTAATGCGTCCACCGGTTAAAATAAAATATGACGATAATAATGTAAATTTAATTACAACCTATTCTCCAATGAGCTATCATATTCAAAAGATTTGTCGAAAACACAGTAACATACTAGCAGCAGTGCCAGGTTTACAGGAGAAGAAAATAAGATGTGTATGGCAGAGAGGTAGGAACTTAAAAGAGTATCTGAGTCCTACAGTACTTCCCCGGTTGAATTTTGAGCGAAGGGAAGGGGGACATACAAAATGTGGTGACTGTGATGTTTGCCTAGTTATGGTAGAACAAGCACGATTCGAGTATCATGGGACTAGTTATACTCTGTATAATAATACCAATTGTGCTTCGGAAGCAGTAGTATATGGCATTTTGTGTCCCTGTGGTCTAATGTATATAGGTAAAACGGTACGCTCTTTGCGAGTACGGCTACAGGAACACAAAAGCCGTTTAAAGTGTCAACGATTAGAGGCACCTATGGTTGCGCACTGCTTAGCCCATCAGCATACTTTTGAACAGCTACGCTGTTTCGCAATTGAACAAATACACTATCCCTCGGCCGGCCATACACTAGATGAAACCCTAGTGTCAAAAGAACAACATTGGATATATAAAGTAAATACTGTTAGCCCAGAGGGTTTGAATCTTACTATTGATTGGCAATTTTGTATCTGAAAGATGCCCATTAGTGAGTAAAAGCTCTAACGATTGGAATAGATTTCCACAAGGATAGAATGTTTCGAATAGGGCTTTTTACTTTACGAATATATGAGTAGTCATGTGGCTGCAAAGGATCGCTAAGAAATATGTTGGTAGAGCATTAATACTAAGGATCCCGATGTCGTTAACGCATAACTAATGGTTTTCAGAATTGCAAATAATTCTGAATTTTGCATAGCGATTTTCACATTATTAGATTGTCTGTAATGACTGATGGCACTATGGAAGCCTTTAAATAGGGGTCCCCTTAGAAATGATATATAGATAGACCAGTGATGGCTAACCTTTTTGAGCCCGAGTGCCCAAACTGCCGCACAAAACCAAAGAATTTCCTCAAAGTGCCAGCACGTCAATTAAAGCCTCATTTGCATAAGGTGCCTCATTTGCATAAATATTTGCATAATGTTACCATACACTAACTTTTAGTAAACATGCCTCTTAATGAGTATATGGATAAAGAAAGACTAAAAGGTTTCTACATTACTATAATCCAGTACCAACCGCCAGGCACATTAGGAACTACTACAAACGCTGCCCATTTAGAACCCATAGCAAACCCGCCGTATCCTAACAGCACTACCAGGACTCACAAAGCACCATACCCTAACTATCAAAAGGCAACACTGCAAATATTAAACCAATACATTTCAGAGAACAACAATACATGACCTACTGGGGAAAGAACAAGTGGCAATGTCAAATAGGAATTATATAAACAGAATACCTCAGCTCAGTTACACATGCAGAACAGACCATCACCAAACAAGGAATCACAATTTAGAAACAGGAAGACAATAATTAAACTGGGAACCCCAAAAGCCAAACTTGGAATATACAACAACACTGTAGAAATAAAACTATAAATTAATTTCCTCTTGTACTAAACAAAGCGCAAAAATTAATGATGCACATTTCCCAGAGCTGACATATTCCAGTTAATAAATTCAAAATAAAGAGATATTTTTCTACCTTTTGTGCATTTTTTTTCAGTTGCAATTGTTCCAGCCACTTTCTTCTGGTTTCTTCGTGTCTTCTGCTAACTCTCCATCTGCTGTCCATTTGTCCTTTCTTCTGTCTTCTTGTTTTTTTTTTCCATTCTCTCTCTACATCTGCTTTAACATACTAATCTTTCTCCTTTTGCTCTTTCCTCATTCCTATTTCATCTACTCAAAATTTACCCCTCCATCCTCAATCCCCACTTATTCTCCCAATACCCGGCCAATTGTAGATTTTTTATTCCTCCCACACAAAATATTTTTCCCCTCTCCATTTTACTCTCCCAGCCCCATCCCATTCTAATCCTCCCCCAACACCAGCTCCCTTCTAGTTCCAGCCTCACCCAGCATCCATTCCCTTCTAGTCCCTGCATCAGCCCATTTCCAGTCCTAGCAGCCCCCCAACCCATTTCCAGTCCTAGAAACCCCCCAACCCAATACCAGTCCTAGCCCCCCCTCATCAATCCACTTCCAGTCCTAACCCCCCATCACCCCATTTTCAGTTTAAGCCCCCCTATAACCCATTACCAGTCCTAACCCCCATCAGCCCACTTCCAGTCCTAACCCCCCCCATCAGCCCACTTCCAGTCCTAACCCCCATCAACCCATTTCCAGTCAGCCCCCCATAGCCCATTGCCAGTCCTAACCCCCCCATCAGCCCACAGTCCATTACCAGTCCTAACCCCATCAGCCCACCTCAAGTCCTAACCCCTCCCCATCAGCCCATTTCCTGTCCTAGCACCCCCATAGTCCATTATCAGTCCTAACCCCCCATAGCCCATTACCAGACAGCCCCCATCAGCCAACAGCCCATTACCAGTCTTAACCCCCCCATAGCCCATTGCCAGTCCTAACCCCCCCCCATCAGCCCACAGCCCATTACCAGTCCTAACCCCATCAGCCCACCTCAAGTCCTAACCCCTCCCCATCAGCCCATTTCTTGTCCCAGCCCCCCCATAGCCCATTATCAGTCCTAAACCCCCCCATAGCCCATTACCAGTCCTAACCCCATCAGACCACCTCCAGTGTTAACCCCCCATCAGCCCATTTCCAGTCCTAACCCCACCCAAAAGCCCACCTCAAGTCCTAACCCCTCCCCATCATCCCATTTCCTGTACTAGCCCCCATTAGCCCATTACCAGTCCTAACCCCACCCAACAGCCCACCTCAAGTCCTAACCCCTCCCCATCAGCCCATTTCCTGTCCTAGCCCCCCATAGCCCATTACCAGTCCTAACCCCACCCAACAGCCCACCTCAAGTCCTAACCCCTCCCCATCAGCCCATTTCCTGTCCTAGCCCCCCATAGCCCATTACCAGTCCTAAGCCCCCATCAACCCACTTCCAGTCCTAATCCCATCAGCCCATATAGACTTAGCTCCCCCATAGCCCATAGCCCCCCCATAGCCCATCACCACTCCTAACCTCCCCCAGCCCATCACCACTCCTAACCCCCTCATCAGCCCATTTCCTGTCCTAGCCACCCATAGCCCAGTACCAGTCCTAGCCCCCCCCCAACAGCCCACAGCCATTACCCCTCCTAACCCCCCCAGCCCCTCACCAGTCCTAACCCCCCAACAGCCCACAGCCATTACCACTCCTAACCCCCCCCAGCCCATTACCACTCCTAACCCCCCAGCCCATCACCACTCCTAACCCCCCATCAGCCCATTTCCTGTCCTAGCCCCCCAGCCCATCACCAGTCCTAACCCCCCAACAGCCCACAGCCATTACCACTCCTAACCCCCCCCCAGCCCATCACCAGTCCTAACCCCCCCCAGCCATTACCACTCCTAACCCCCATCAGCCCATTTCCTGTCCTAGCCCCCCCGAGCCCATCACCAGTCCTACCCACCCAACCGCCCACAGCCATTACCACTCCTAACCCCCCCACCCCATCACCAGTCCTAACCCCCCCCCCAGCCATTACCCCTCCCAACCCCCCCCCCAGCGAAATTTTTTTTACAAAGAAAGCTGTCGCTGCCGGGGTCGGGGCCGCCGCGGCAGAATCGATTGTGCCGCGGGGCCCCCCCGCCCAGCAGAGCCTGCCCTCCGTCCCCGGTATCACCTCTCTCAGCTGCCTCCAGTCACACGCGCCGGCTTTCAGAGCGCGAGGGAAGTTTCTCCCTCGCTGCTCTGTTCAGCCCGCGGGGGCTGAGGGGCACTTCCCATCAGCCCCCGCGGGCAGAACAGAGCAGCGAGGAAGAAACTCCACTCGCGCTCTGAAAGCCGGCGCGTTTGACTAGAGGCAGCTGAGAGAAGGTGATACCGGGGACGGAGGGCAGGCTCTGCTGGGCGGGGGGGCCCCGCGGCACACTCGATTCTGCCGCGGCGGCCCCGGCCCCGGCAGCGGCAGCTTTTTATTTTTTATTTTTTTAATGCCGCATATTTTGATTGCGGACCTTCCTGCGTGCCAGCTGCAAGGCCTTCGCGTGCCACAGCTGGCACGCGTGCCATAGGTTCGCCATCGCTGAGATAGACTAATAGTTGGATGAATGAATGGATCCATTTGCATATTACACGATTGGTGCATCGGGAGTGAGTTCAGGTGTTTAACATCTCCTGAAGTAGGTATCCAATTTAAGATGATGATATCAGAGGGATTTAAATAGGGAAAGCTGTAGTTTGTACGCATGCGCGGCGTCTTGTCAAGAATGTGAAAGTGGTTGGACGTGGGCAGCATCAGTCGTAAGGGTAAGTTAGGTTAAGATTTTTAGGTTATAATAAGGTTAAGAACACTACAGGTAGAGGTAGTTAATAGTTTAAATTCATTTGTTTGTGTTTTTAAGGTGAGGATCTCCTGAAGAAAGACTAGTTGTTGAAACGCCGCAAAGGCGCCCTATGAGAGCGTCGAGATCCGCTCGTTTAAAATGAACACAGGGGTGAAGATTTTAAAGAAAGTCCTCTAATAAAGATGTTTTTTTTAATAATATGAAATTTCTGAGCACTGGGGTCGGTGGAGATAATTTTTTTAATATAAAGAAGATGGAAAATGAGTATAAAAAGAATGGCAACTGATTTTGAGACCTCTTGAAGTGCTTTAAAGTATTCTTCTAACTTGCATTGAATTTGAAATTGAACGATCAATTGGAACTGTAGTAGAAACGTTCAATTAAGTAGACCCAATAGCGTTTAAAAAATGGCTGCAGAGTTTAAATTTTACCCCATGAGTTTTTTTTAATCCCTTCATTATAAGGCAGGTTTGCTTGTTTGTTTGTTTAAAAAAAATTATCCTAAAGAGTTAAATCATTTATAAAAGCTGGTACTGTACATAATCACATCTTCTCTGTACTAAGAGGCGCTCTAATTTCACTAATCACTGCAAGCTGTCATGTGCATGGATGCAGTGTTGTAACCTCTCTGGGTCCCTTGAAGAATGTTAATGATGTTTGCTTCTCTTTCAGTCCCATCATGACACATGACCCTCTTGTCAAAAGAGAGGAAACTGCCCCAGCCACCCATGCATGAACAGGTGCCGTCATGCCCATCTCCAGCACCTCCTACTGCCAAAAAAAAGCACCCAGAACAGTTAGTTATTTTTGCTTTTTACATATTCAGCAATGTTTTCTTTTATTGCATAGCTAATGTTGGAACTTGTTTTCTAGACAACTATGTAAGTGTGGAGCTCAGAGTGATGCAAGTCTGAGATCTGACCGAAGGAACAATCGGGTCAATCTTCAGTGTCGGCAGTGATTGCATTTTTTAAAGGCAGCAGCGTTGATATATGCATAATACAGTCACCGCTGCTGGCTATACGTAGAGTGGCGATACTCGGCTAATATGAGGGTAATGCTATAAGGAGCTGTATAAATTCCTGCGCCATTTTCATGCATTAATCATGATATTTTAGTCATTTACATGGGCAAGTATGCACTTATGCTCATAAATAATGTGCTCGCGATTCTGAAGTATGTGTGCAGAGCCCATTGCACGTGCTTTCACTGTGAGCGTGCACAAGGGCGGAGGGTGGGCAGAGCGCACTCTTATGTGCATACTTTATAGAATACAGGCACACCATCATTTCTACCAGCTCTAGAGCTCCAGTAAAGGACAGTGGCTTAAATTTATGCACATTATCAGCCACTTACACTGGTATTCTATAAAGTCAAATCTGCATGAATTTGAACTTATAAAATAGTCATGCTTAACATGCAGTATTTATTTTTGTTAGTATGTAGCTCACACTTTACCATTAGTAGTACAATTGAGAGGAATGGCCAGCAGAAAAAAGGAGGTGATAGTGCCTCTGTAGAAGTCTTTGGTGCGACCTCATTTGGAGTATTGTGTGCAATTCTGGAGACCGCACCTTCAAAAGGACATAAACAGGTTGGAATCGGTGCAGAGGGTGGCTACTAAAATGGTTAGTGATCTTCATTATAAAGCATATGAGGGCAGACTTAAGGATCTTTATATGTATACTTCAGAGGAAAGGCAGGATAGAGGAGACATGATAGAGATGTTTAAATACATCCATGGTATAAATACACAGGAGGAGAGCCTCTTTCGATTGAAAGCAAGCTCTGCTATGCGGGGACATAGGATGAGGGTGAACGGGAATAGATTCAGGAGTAATATGCAGAAATGTTTCTTTACAGAAAAGGTGGTAGATGCGTGGAATAGTCTCCCAGTGGAGGTGGTAGAGATGAGAATAGTATCTGAATTCAAAGAAGCATGGGACAAACACAGAGGATCTCTAAAGGGAAAAAGGGGACTGTTGTAGTAGTTGTTATGGAAGGGCAGACTAGATAGGCCATGTCATCTTTTTCTGCCATCATGTTTCTACGTTTCTATTTTCTCCTACTTGCAAAAACATTTTTTATACGCACAAGCTCTATGCTGAGGATTTTTCATTCCAAAGGAATGACTGTCCATCAGCAAACCCGCCAAAATTGACTTTTCCTACATGCACTGGAATTTTATGTCACCTCTGATGAAGCATTAGAACAATGGTGGTATTGAAATTTGCTCTCCGGTTTCTCTCCCTCTGCGCATTTCTCTGCATTAAGTGATGACTTCATTTGCATCTTATTTCAATACGTGCAGCTTCTAGGAGTATCATTTTAATACACATGGTGCAGTTTTGTGCACTCCACTTTCTAAGCAGACAATGTGCATGCGAATCTTTTCTCTGTATCACTTGCTGGCAGTAGTTGTGCATGGATGTCACATTTCTTGCGTGCAAAGGGTGCATTAGTGTTTCTGCATCAGCCTTCAAGGTTGTACTGTTTCAGAGGGTTAAGTGACCTGCCCAAGCCCTCAAGAAATATGAGTGGTATTTGAAACCTGGTCTTTCCACTCTTAAGCTCCTTTTCCACTCCACTCCACTGCTGCCTAGGGTTAGCTATGTGGGAACTTATTTATTCTCTATCACATAACTAAGTGGTTTAATGTAGAACTGCTTTTTTGCTGAATATCATCGCTATATTCCATCATGTGACAGCTCATCTCCACCAGCACTATCAGGATAGTTCCACTGAAAATCCACAGACGGAGTATTTTTAGCAGGGGCCACCAAACATATCATCCCATTTGAATATTGATCAGAATGTGTCTTGTGAAATGACGGGCTATAAAGTATTTGTTTGAGAGACACTGATTTTGGAGTGCTATTGTTAATGGTGGAGACATGCCAGAATTAGTGTGTGAAACAGTTTAAGAACTAAAGATGTGAATGTTAAGAAAGAAACGGAGTACAAACAACTTTTCCCTGAAGGATATAAGCATTAAAGTCATAAATGAGTTATTTTTGAAAAGGGGAAAAGCAGCACTGTCCCTTTAAATGTGCAGAAAGGTAGGCGGTATATTAATTAGAACAGTGGTTCTGAACCAGTCCTCCTTGAACCCCTAGGCCAGTCGGGTGTTCAGGATAGCCCTAATGAATATGCATGAGATATATATGCATTAGAGATATCCTGCCAACCTGACTGGTTTGTGGCCCTCTAGGGCTGTATTTTGAGACCCCTGCCTTACACCTCTGTCAGTTAAGATTGTGAGTGGGCAAGGTGCAGATGTCCTAGACATCAAAAGGGTAGATAGAATGTGCCACATGCCTCCTCAATTCTCACCACCACCAAAAAGTTGTCTAATAGACAATATTTTGGTGGTGGTGAGAAGCAAAGAGGCATGTGACAAATTCTATCTAACCTTTTAGATGTCTTGGTGATCTGCACCTTGCCCACTCACAATCTTAAATGACAGGTGTAAGGCAGGGGTCTCCAAATCCAGCCCTAGAGGGCCACGAACCAGTCAGGTTGGCAGGATATCTCTAATGCATATATATCTCATGCATATTCATTAGGGCTATCCTGAACACCCGACTGGCCTAGGGGTTCAAGGAGGACTGGTTCAGAACCACTGAATTAGAAGAAGGCTGTTTCAAATTTCCTATGAAGATACCCAATAAGGATAAAAACTGAAGGAGTTGTAGGTGGATTTAAGGGGGAAAATAATTAAATCATCAAAATTCCTCCAGAGGCTGTGGGATGGCAGCAGGGCTCCAAGCGGGAGGAAATACATTTGTGTCTGTGGACTCCAAAAGGAAAAATAAAAGGTGCATAAGTGAAAGTAAATAACTTTCTCTAGGTAGGTCTTGGGTGGAGCAGAGAGCACAGAGGGGCAGTTATTAGCATATAAGGGAATAATGCATAGTTTTTACCTCAACAAGTATGAAACAGCAAAATCATGTGTTATGCTACTGTAATGTATGCTAGCTTATTTTAACGTGAGTTGGCAAATAATGAGATGCAAAGCATACAAATTCATGCACAGCATCTCATTAATATGCTAATATAATAATGCGGCTTACGTTGAACTACTCAAGCTGAGCTAGTCCAGAGAAAAATAATGCCAGTTCAAGTTGGCATTAATTTTCCTGGCTGGTAGCACTGGGCTGCTAACATACTGTCTGATACTTCTGGATGCCATCTTAAAGGGGCAGTGCCATTGTGCAATAGCACTACCTCCCTCTCCCTCTAGTTCAGGCCTCCAACTCTTCCAGAAGACTCCTCAACAGATACCAAGTCACCTTGAAGATCCTCCAGCCTTGACTCCCTCCCCCCCCCCCCCCCAAGGTTTATGGGATTGGAGCAAGTGTAGTATTGTGAAACAGGAACTGGCTAAAAGATTGAAAACAGAGAGTAGAGCTAAATGGCCAATTTTCTCAATGGAGAAGGGTGAATAGTAGAGTACTCCACAGACCTGTTCTGGGTCCACTGCATTTTAACATATTCATAAATGACTTGGAAATAGGAATAATGAGTGAGGTGATCAAATTTGCAGATGACACAAAATTATACAAAGTTGTTAAAATGCAAAAGGATTGTGAAAAATTGCAAGAGGACCTTGATAAATTGGAAGACTGGACACCCAAATGGCAGATAAAATTTAATGTGGACAAGTGCAAAATTATGCACTTAAGAAAGAGCAACCCAAACAATGGTTACATGATACAAGGTTCCACCTTAGAAACCACCACCCAGGAAAAAGATTTAGGCATCATCATGGATAATATGTTGAAACCTTCCGCCTAGTGTGCAGTGGCAGCCAAGAAAGCAAATAGAATGCTAGAAATCATAAGGAAAGGAATGGAGAATAAAACCAAGGATATTATAATGCCTCTGTAGTGGTGGGACCACACCTCGAATATTGTTGCCGTATTCTGGTTGTCATATCTTATAAAGAATATAGCAAAATTAGAAAAGGTACAGAGAAGAGCCACCAAAATGGTAAAAGAAATGCAAGGAAACCTATGAGGAAAGGCTTAAAAGGTTGGGGCTCTTCAATTTGGAAAAGAAAATGCTGAGGGTATGATAGCAGTCTGTAAATTAATGAATGGAGTGGGTTGTTTATTTCATCAAAAAGTAGAAAGACTAGAGGACATGCAATGAAGCTACAATGTAACTCATTTAAGACAAACAAGAGAAAAAAAAATTTACCCAGTGTGTAATCAAACTCTAGAATTTGTGGTAAAAGCTGTTAGTGAGGCTGGGTTTAAAAAAGGTTTGGACAATTTCCTGGAGTAAAGGTCCATAGACCATTATTAAAGAGGTCCTGGGAAATCCACTGCTTTATGAAATCTGTGAGCCTTTTTGGAACCTACCAGGTACTTGTGATCTGGATTGGCCACTATTGGAAACAGGATACTGAGCTTGATGGACCTTGGTCTGATCCACTATGGCATTTCTGATGTTCTTATGATCCCACCCCCAAAGGCCCCCACATAGGGTTCCCCAGGCCTACTTAAACAAATCCTTTGTGGTCTAGGCTAATCGGGCAGGAGTGATCCCCAGTCATCCTGCCTCTTCCAGTATGTTCAAAATGGCACCAGTTGAATTCTAGTGGTAGTCTCTCAGTAGCTACCCCTAGCAGTAGTACCATGAGACTACTGCCAGAGTTCACCAGGGACATTTTGAACTTAGCACCTGAAATGGCAGGAGCAAATGAGGATCACTCCTGCCTGATTAAACTAGACCACCAGGGATTTATTCAGGTAGGCATGGGGAAGCCGATAGGTGTTGTGGGTCTTCAGACGATAGGGTGTCTTCTTTGGGGGTGGTATCAAGGTTGGAGGGATCTTCAAGGAAGAGGGTCTATGGGGTAATGGGGTTTGGTGGAGAGGCTTCTGGTGGACGGGGGGTCTGGACTGGGGGAATGTGTGTTTCATGCCATTGTATGATAGTAACGACCCCGTTAAGATGGTGGCTGAAAGCACTGGGCCACATGTTAGTGACCCAATGCTTCAGCCAGGAAAAATAAGACCAGCTTTGGTATAAAAGAGTTAATAAAAAAACCATGTAGCTGCAAATGAAGGCTTGTGGCTATATAGAACAAAAAAGGCTAGGTCCAATTGAGTCGGAAGCCCAAAGGAAGAGATGGAAATTGCTTAGTCAAAAATATGGAGAAAAAAGAAGGCTATGAGATAGAAGATCAGGCTAATGGCAAATCAGGGGAAACTGTTCCCATAGTTACTACATTGCATCTCATAGCTGCTATTTTCCATCTCTAGCACAGCATAGTTATGTACAGAGCAACATAAGGATAGGTTACTTTTACTAACATGGCCTGTGTGGCTTGAAGGTGGACTGCAGCGGCTTCAACCAGAAGGCTTGTAGGGTGCATGGACACTGAGGAAGGTGGATGTTTGGGATAAAGGCCTTCCCTAGCTGATTCTGGTGAAGACATTAAACTCTAGATACACTGTGATGTTTGGCAAAAGAAACTCATCTGTTGATTGTATATAGCCTGTTCCACAGAGTTGCTAAGAGGTCACAACAACGAATGACTCGTCACCATATTCAAGTTTATCCCTTGCGTAACCCCATCCTCCATATCTCCCTATTGGATATACTTCTAGGCAGATGGCACCATTAAATACCAGGACTTAGTCCTGACTCCTTCCTGCAAACCCTGATGTGGATTCTCTGATGGGGGCAGACTTACTTTCAATGTTCAAAGCATGAGATGTACAATGTGGCCACAGAAAGTCTCCACATCGGTTTGGTGTTTCAAAGTAAATGGCTTTACTGAAAAATGCCTTCAAATTAAACAGTTTGGCACATGATATATTTTCTCTTTGTTGCATCCATAATAAAGTTTTGCAATAACCTTCCTCTGCCCCATAGACCCCTTTACACTTATATAAGTTAATATCTACTGCTCTAGGAGGTACCACACAATGCTTAACTGAAAGAAAAACAGTGAGAATCTGATCCAATGTACCTTATCGAAGAAGGACTTTTCACAATTCTGTGCCTATAAAGACAAGCAGGGAACGCTTAAGGAGTGTAGCTCATGGAATTTTCCAACCCTTCTGCATGTGTGTGTATCTGTGTTGCCTCTGTGTCTCTGACCTGGAGGGAAGAGAAGACAGGCAGCATGAATGGAGTGATATACAAGCATTCTGTTAATTTGAATGAATAATAAAAGAAAATAAAGTGCAATAATATATCAAACCATTAGATGTAACTGTCAACAGATTTCAACGAATGGATTTTATAGTTGTACAGTACAGTGTCACTATTAATTGGCAACAGGTTTTGCTGTGCTTCTCTACAGTAAGAGGCAGTACACATAGGGGGTCATTCCAGAACTCGAATAGGCCATCCGCGGGAGACACGTAGCTCGCGAAACCATCTATAGGCATATTCCAGTACATGGTGCCAGGGGGACGTCCATGGCGCTTGCATGAGAAACTCGGCCCGTGGCCGAGAGGGACAGAACAGGGGGCCAATACTTAGAAAATTTTACGTTGTGTTCTACAATTCATTCTTGCAAGTGGAAATGTGTGTGTGTGTGGTTTGAAGGTGGCATGAGTGGATATGGTGTGCTGATCTGCATTTCAGGGAGGACATGAATGCCTGGCCAGTTCCTGAACCTTACAGATGACCGCAGAGTCACCAGGTGCCAGTGTGATAGTGCAGCCATACATCAGCTGTTCCAGGCACTTGGAGACATGATTGATGTTGTACCAACATTCCCTAGATTGTGTCATGAGGCCTACATCCTTACATAGCCCAAGATCTATGCAAGCTGTGAGAGTGGTGATATATATGGAGGCTGGCTATGTGGTATGATAGCACAGGGATCCTCCTTCCCATGCCCACACAGGCCTGACCAGGGGAACATTGCCACCAAGCAGACTGTAGGAAGATAGACAGGGTTTTCCCACAGATAGCGGATGTATGCAGAAAGAAATAAGTCAAAACAGCGAGTGGACATTGTATGGGATAGGTGTAGTCACATGTACGGAGCTGCTGTGAGAAATGCTAGTACCCAGAAAACAGATGCCAGAGCCAGAAGGTAATAGTCATTAAACGAGCATACTTTTGTAGTTCAATTGTATTATGCATCCTTTGTGGAACTGCAAAATCAGTTAAGGTTTTTGTGAACTTGGTAAGGGTCCATATTTAGCATATTAAAGAGTATTTTCAGAGCTGACCAATGCAAGAATAACTGAAGCATTTTTATACTGTCAAGTACTATTTGATGCAAGGCATATCATAACAAACATGTTAATATTTACTTTCACTTATAATATATTAGAGTGCACTGAGATTACTTAGCACTTTTCTGGGCATGAAAAAGACTAATATATTGTCTAGTTTACATCAGCATTCATTTATTATTAGTATTTATGTCTAGTTTGTATCAGCAAAATACTGTCAGTGAGAACAGCAGCTTAGGAGATGCACGTTTTAACCAAGGAGGCATGGCTGTCAGTGGCGCCCACAGGTATATTGCAGAGACGGGCACGATCAGAAACGTGCAGCTGTCCAGAATACGGTGAGCACAGGGACGTCCAAAACCATTTCAATACCTACCCGTGTCCTGTAATATTAGAGGGGATGGGATTCCTTGCTTTACTCTATGGCCCGTGCCTGCACCTGTGCACGGCTGTCACTCTGAATACATACACGGGCCGGCTGAAGAGCATGTTGGATGTGCCACGCCGAACATGGCTACATGCCAGTTTCATAAACATAGGCACATCTATACCCATAGATGTGGAATTAAGACTGAATCATGCCTGTGGCTGGCAATACCTGGCCTATATGGAATCTGCCTCAAAGCAACCAGTAGCAAATGATTCAGTCACTAGGTGTCACTGCTGAGGAGCAACAATTAAGAAATTCACTAAGTTTCACAGTAAAATTTACAACAAAGAAAATTAAATACAGGTCTGAATTACTGCAGGGATAGGGATGGAGTAGTACTGAAAGGGGAACGGTACATGGTGGGAAACACATGCAGAACATGCCTCATAGAATTATTTCCAGTCCTAACATCAGGGGCAGTTTCTCCAAATGGGTTAGTTTTGTGCATCACACAAAACAAAAAGCCAAGAGCAAAAAGAAGAAATCAAACCAAAAAGTACCTTGCTCCCAAAAATCTATACAATTACTCCAATAAAACTACAACATATAATTCAATCTCAGGCTATTAATGACCTCAGATGGCACAACTCCACATTTGATGATAAATCACCTTAGGTGTTGTTAGACGCTCACATCACTGGTCATAGCCTACCCTACCTTCCAAAATCAAAAATACCAAAATCTTTCATTAATTAAAGACACCCTAAACTTCAATCACGGGAAAAGTCTCAAATTATTTCTAAATCCAAAGAGCTAAAATGAAATCACTAAAACACATTCACACATTCACACTTACAAACTTCATTCACACACTAATCCTTAACATTAGAAACAGCGTCAATCCAATCAGCGTACAACTAAAGTGAAAAGGCTGAACGCAGCCTAAATCAAATCCTGGAGCGATACCTGCAATTATAATAGAAACAGTGAAAAATTCAAAAGTATAACAATGCCAATATTAAGCACTGAAAAACTTATCTTGCAATAGTGAAACATCCAGCCAGGTTTCTAACTCCTCAATGAACGCTTCTCATAGTAAATTCCAACCTCCGACAGAGGAGCCATAGAACACGGGAGAGACATCCAAAATTCTAGTATTATCACAAAGCTTTTAAATATGACTAAAGCTCGCTCGACAAAAGCCTTTGTTTCGCCGTTCACCGGCTTCTTCAGGAGCAACGTCATGCACAATGATAGCTACAAAAAATGGCTCCGCACCATCTCCCACTTTAGTCATATTTAAAAGCTTTGTGATAATACTAGAATTTTGGATGTCTCTCCCGTGTTCTATGGCTCCTCTGTCGGAGGTTGGAATTTACTATGAGAAGCGTTCATTGAGGAGTTAGAAACCTGGCTGGATGTTTCACTATTGCAAGATAAGTTTTTCAGTGCTTAATATTGGCATTGTTATACTTTTGAATTTTTCACTGTTTCTATTATAATTGCAGGTATCGCTCCAGGATTTGATTTAGGCTGCGTTCAGCCTTTTCACTTTAGTTGTACGCTGATTGGATTGACGCTGTTTCTAATGTTAAGGATTAGTGTGTGAATGAAGTTTGTAAGTGTGAATGTGTGAATGTGTTTTAGTGATTTCATTTTAGCTCTTTGGATTTAGAAATAATTTGAGACTTTTCCCGTGATTGTAGTTTAGGGTGTCTTTAATTAATGGAAGATTTTGGTATTTTTGATTTTGGAAGGTAGGGTAGGCTATGACCGGTGATGTGAGCGTCTAACAACACCTAAGGTGATTTATCATCAAATGTGGAGTTGTGCCATCTGAGGTCATTAATAGCCTGAGATTGAATTATATGTTGGATTATATGTTGTAGTTTTATTGGAGTAATTGTATAGATTTTTGGGAGCAAGGTACTTTTTGGTTAGTTTTGTGCATACCATGATAGTCATGAACCTCATTTCTAAGCCAGGGTATATATTAGCACATGGGGCAGAGAACCAGTGTGCTAATTCAGGTCTACAACTACTACTATGTATCATTGATATGGCACTAGAAGGCATACAGGAATGGAGGAATAGCCTAGTACCCAAGAGATCAGGATCTGATTCCCCACTGGTACTCCTTGTAGCTGGACTGTACCAAGCTGGAAATGCATCCTGTACAACTTCCAAATCTGGTGCCTCTCCTCCACCCAGCCATGCACAGGAACTCACTTTTGTCAGGCTTCCTGGAAGTCCAACAATGACATCAGTGCCCCTTCCATGCTTGTCCCCTGTACAGTTGTAACACGAACACAGTCTTTGGTACGGCCCTGCCTTGTAACCTTGGGCAAGTCACTTTGTTCTCCATTGTCTTGAATGATAAGGCCTGGCAACCTACTTCTGATCCATATCTTGCCAAGAAAATACTGTTTCACCAGGAGTCAGCACTGAATTGATGGCACTTAAAAAATAACAAATAAAAATAAGGCATATGCAGCACTGTACAGTCTCCTTGTAATAATATTATACTGTTTTTAACCCACATTAATTGCACTAGAAACAGGCATTTTTTCACCCATAGATATCTTACAGCATATACCTCTATGTACAAAGTTTCCCCAATGTTGCTTCCTGGTTATTCGCCCTGTTATTTGTAAACTCATTACAGCTTGTTGCTTATGTGAGTACCTTCGTTCATTGTAAACCGCACTGACGACAAATAGCGCGGTATAAAAGAACTGTAAATAAATAAATAAATAGGAACAAACAATGGATAGTTCCTCCATGTTGTTAAGTGCCGTCGAGTTGGAGTCGACTCATGGCGACCCTCTGGATAGCTATCCTAAACCGTGTTCGGTCTTGAGTCAGGAGGCTCATTGTTGACAGACTGGTACCCGTAGCTGCTGTTATTGTATCGATCCATCTCATTGCTGGCCTTCTTCTTTTGCGTTTACCTTCTATCTTGCCAAGCATGATGTCTTTCTCTAATGATCTATCTCTTCGCATGATGTGTCCAAAGTATGAAAGTTGAAGTCTTGTCATCTGAGCTTCTAAAGAAAGCTTAGGTTTGATCTCCTCTATTAGTCGGGCAGTCCATGGTATACACAGTATTCACCGCCAGCACCATAATTCAAAGGCATCAATTTTCTTCCTGTCTATCTTTTTCACTGTTCAGCTTTCACATCCATTTGATGCTATTGAAAATACCATGGCTTGAACAAGTCAAATCTTTGTATGGAGAGAGACATCTCTGCTCTTGAGAATCTTATCTAGGTCTTTCATAGCCATTCTGCCAAGAGCAATGCGTCATCTGATTCCTTGACTGCTTGTTGCTTCTTTATTGATAGTTGATCCAAGTAGGTTAAAGTTGTTCATGATTTCAATTTCTTCTCCTTCAACGATGAGCCTGTTGATTATGCCAGTTGTCATGATCTTTGTCTTCTTTACATTAAGGTGCAGGCCCATTTTGAGACTATGTTCTTTGATTGTGAGAAGCAAATGTTTCAGATCATCTTCACTTTCAGCCAGTAATGTGGTATCATCAGCATAGCGAAGGTTGTTGATGAGTCTTCCACCAATCTTCACACCTCTGTTGTCTTCATACAATCCTGCTTCTCTGATGATTTGTTCTGCATATAAATTAAACAGGTAGGGGAAAAGTATGCAGCCTTGTCTTACACCTTTGCTTATTTTAAACCATTCTGTTTCTCCTTGATCCGTTCGAACTGTTGCTTCTTGATCAATGTAAAGATTGTGCAATAGTACGATCAGGTGTTCTGGTATACTCATGCTTCTTAATGTGGCCCAGAGTTTCTCATGGTTTACACAGTCAAAAGCCTTGCTATAGTCGATAAATCACAAATAGATATCCTTTTGGTATTCTTTAGTCTTTTCAAGGATCCATCTCACATCCGCAATAATGTCTCTCATTCCTCGCCCTTTCCTGAACCCTGCTTGCACTTCAGGTAGTTCTTGTTCCAGGTATGGTTGTAGCCTCTTTTGAATAATCTTCAGTAGAATCTTGCTGGCATGTGGGATCAGAGCGAATGTGCGATAATTTCCACAGTCATTTGGATCACCTTTCTTTAGTATTGGTATAAACACAGATCTGTTCCAGTCAGTTGGCCATGATGTTGTCTTCCATATTTCTTGGCAGAGCCTTGTAAGTACGGTAACAGCTGCATCAGATTGCTGTAATACTTCTATGGGAATGCTATCAATGCCTGGTGCTTTGTTCTTTGATAAGGCTTTCAATGCTGTTTCAACTTCTTCTTTCATCTCCAATGGTTCCCGATCATAAGGTACAGGTTGAAATGGCTGTTGGTCCACTTGATCTTTATCATATAAAAACTCTGTATATTCCTCCCACCTTTTCTTGATCTTCTCAGCATCATTCAACATAGAACCTTGAGCATCTTCTAACATTCCAATTCGAGGCTGAAACTTTTTCTTTAACTCTTGTAGCTTGTTCTTGTAGCCGATCTTGTTCTTCCTCTAATAGTTTCTGCTTCTATTTCCTTGCATGCGTCATTGTAGTACTTTTCCTTGGCCTGTCTTGCTGCACATTGGAAATCTCTGTTGAGTTTTGTGATTGTCTTTCTTTCTCCTCTGGCTTTAGCTTCTCTGCGTTTCTGGGCAATTTTCAGAGTTTCTTCAATCATCCATTTTGGCCATTTTTGCTTTTTCACCTTTTGTAGAGACTTCTTACTTTCTTCCAACACAACCTTCTTGATGTCATTCCATAACTATTCTGGAGCTCTGTCATTTGTATCTAAAGCAGCAAATCAATTTTAAAGTAAGTCTTTAAATTCCAGTGGTATATTCTCAAGGTCATATTTTGCTGCATTCATGAGTGGTTTGCTCTTTTTCAACTTTAGCTTGAGTTTGCATACTAGTAGTTGATGATCTGTACCACAGTCAGCTCCAGGTTTTGTCTTTGTTGATGTTATAGAACTTTTCCATCATTGACTTCCACAGATGTAGTCAGTTTGATTTTTATACAATCCATTGGGTGAAGTCCATGTGTACAGTCGCCGCTTGTGTTGATGGAAGAAGGTGTTTGAAATGAATAGATCGTTCATCTTGCAGAATTATATCAGTCTTTCTCCAGCTTCATTTCTGTTGCCAAGTCCATATTTTCCAACTACTTTGCCTTCTTCTTTTTTGCCAACTTTTGCGTTCCAGTCACCCATGACTATCAGGATATCCTGTTTGCATGTTCTGTCAATTTCAGCTTGTACTTGTTCATGGAACTCTTCAATTTCATTCTCTTCTGCAGCTGTTGTTGGGGCATATGCTTGAATTATAGTTGTATTGATAGGCATTCCTCGTAGACGAATAGAGATTAAGCGTTCGCTGACTGCATTGTATTTCATTACAGTTCTTGCAGGTTTCTTGTTTATTATAAATGCAACACCATTTCTTCTTTGTCTTTCATTTCCAGCATAGTAGACCATGTGATCATCAGATGCAAAGTGCCTGATGCCAGTCCATTTCGGTTCGCTGACACACAAAAGATCAAGTTGTACACGTTCCATTTCATTCTTGATCACCTCCAACTTCCCTTGGTTCATGCTTCGTACATTCCATGTTCCAATGCGTAAGACATCTTTACAGCTTCTGACTCTCATTTCATGCGCAGCTACATCAGCAGTCAGACGTCCCGAGGGCTTTGATCCAACCACATCATAAATGCTGGCTTTACTCTGAAAAGTTTTCAGCTCTTCCCCAGTAGCTAGTTGAGTGCCTTCCGACCTGGGGGTCTCATCTTCCAGCACTATAGCGCAATTTGTTTTGTTGTAACTATCCATTGGGTTTTCATGGCAAGATACAGACGTAGATTGCCAGGGCTTTCTTCCACGCAGTTTAAGTTTGGTGTTGTTGCCGTTATCACAGAAATGTGATCCTCCGCCGTCAACACTATCCCATTCTGCTGCTGCCCAGATGGGTGGTTTGTCTTGGTCTGGCACCTCAGCTGAGACCTGTCCATCTTGGGAGACCCTGCCAGTAGTTAAACTACCGATAGTTTAGCTCTCAGCATCACTGATGCACACAAGCCCTCACAGCACGTCAAGCTGCATAAGGCATAAGTAAGTAAGTATAGTTCCTCCATACTTATGCCTTATCCGTGGCCTCAAAAGATCCACTATTAAAGGACAAAATACACTTTCACTCCGCCCAGTCACTCTTTGACCCATTCTAATGAAGCACCAGTCATTTAAGAAGTCTGAGTATTTCCATTTTTGTGGGGGGAAGGGGAGCTTTTGGTTTCTGGTTTATACAAAACCTATGTAATTAAATATGATAATAACCATAGGTTTGCCTTTGCATGCAGATACCTAATGGACATCTACAGCACTTGGAAAAGACTGAAAAAATGGATAAATCTCATCACTCAGTTACTGTAAATAAGTTGATTGAGTATGGTTGAAGGTAAAGTAAGCTTAGCAAAGTTCAAGGCACAGATTCAAAAAACACAGTCAAATAAACTCAGATCAGAACCTAAGAAACAGCCTAAAAGGTCTGGGCAAGGCAAAAAACAAGAGTTGAAGCAGTTGAAGGACAATTAGGAAGTCAGTTCAAAGTAGTTTAAGTGAAGTGAAAGGCCTGCACCAGGAATAAGTAAGGATAGGAGCTCAGAGGCCCAAGATCAAGCTGAACGGAGAGCATTTCAAGGGCAGAAAGTTAGTACTGGCCTGGAAGTCTTACGGCTTAGTCAGTCAGGGTGGATTCCTGAAAAGCCAATGAAACCGCAGCAGAGGCAAACTTCAGGTAAATTTTTGATGCAGTGAATAATGTTAGACAATCTCCAGGATACTGGATAGCTTGCTGGGAAATGCCTCCACACTGGAAGGCCCAGGGCTCTGGTTGTAACTGCTTCTAACTTTTGCTATGACACAATGAACCTGGAATGGACCTAAAACTGTGAAAAAAAGGCACATGTATTCTGCTCTACTCATAAACAACCCAAAACATTGTCATCACAATTAATAAAAAGAGAGATTTGTCAAAATGGCAGTAATTCTTTCTCCTCTGGCTCGCAGTCTTTGAATTATAATGCACAAATGTGAGTAGAACTTACTGAAAGGAAGATAGCTTCACATCCGTTTAAACCCAGGACAAAGACGAAGGCTGTTTGTGAATACAGTGGACTTGGGCTCTGCACCTGATTTGGAAATATTGAAATCTTTGGTTGAATGAAAAAAAAATCTGGACATCTTGAGCTCATTTCTGTGTATGGATTTCTTGCGATTGTTATATGCTGGACAATTTTTCCTCATCATCCCTGTCCATCTCTTGCTCCAAGAGATACAAAAGAGTTCAGAGTATTTATACTGTGGCTGGCATTTTGTATCTGTGCACGGAACCGTAAAGTTTTTCCATCTCTCAAGGGTAACCCGGAGAGTAAAAGACTATTTTCTTCCTCTCTCCTCAACATCTGCTCAGAGGATGAATAAATCAAAGCCGCTGACGGTTGACATCCCGAAGAATCACAGAGCCCCGTCTCCAGTGCAGCTGCAAGCTGGCAGCTTTCCCCCCTGCTAATTAACAGATTGCACTTTTAAATGATTAAAAAGTCAGAGCTAATTCGGGTCCTCGTGTTCATCACTTATGCAGGGGAAACGAGGCACATTGAGAAACACTGCACCCAAGATAAATTAATTTACTCCAATTAGCGAGGGCTGTCACTACATATCATTGTCTCACTTAGAACTTACTCTCAAACAAAAAGAAGTCCGACTTTTCAGAGTATCCTGTACAGAATCTGGGTTGAGATACTGAGGGAAACAGGCACCATTTGGAATCCAGCTAACGTCTCTTCATTCTGGCGGCTATTGCCTCACTTGTAGGCCGATGCAGTTATCTTGCTAAAGCTCAGCTCATGGTTTTCCGACACAAGCCTAACATAGAAAGTTTGCTCCCCAATGTTGTAAATGAAGAGTATGCAAATGGGTTGTTTGCACAAACCATGTGCTAACATAGGAGAGTATGTGCATGAGTCTTGCATGGACCCATGCTAGCAGTCGCTATATCAGCACCTCTCCCCCAAATGATGGAATGCCACTTTGTGCATAAGTAATAATATTACAGAAATTGCTATGTGCAAAGTAACATTCCGTCATATGCACACAGAAAAACCAGGCATAAACTCCTCGCTGGCACTGACTGCAGAACAAGAAGTTACTCTTTACTTCTTCTCCGACCTTGTGTTAAAACACCGCTGTTGCGCTCAGCCTTCTGGTCTTCTGCACACTTCTCTCAACCTGCATTGCACAGCTAATCACGAAACCATCAATTTAAATTGATTTAAATGAACTGTGCACTGCTGTCTATGTGAGGCTTTGTACATGGTTAGCTCATGCGCAAAACTTGTTATTATATTGGTAACACAAAAAATTGTGTGCTAAAACTGAGCTAACTCATGCACAAAACCTAATGCACTTTTCTACATTAGCCCACTGGCCTCATAGGTAGACAGATGCGAAGCAAAGCTAAGAAGATGTTTTAGAATCTGAATTCTCTGAAACCCCACATTAATGACCCTGCACAGTGAAAATGACCAGCCTTGTCTTCAAGCATCATAACAACATAAGATCTGCCATAGTGGGTCAGGCCAAAGGTCCATCAAGCCCAGTGTCCTTTTCCAACAGTGACAAAAAAAACAAAACAAAAGATACACCCATACAAAAAGCAAAAGCAGAAACAAAACAAAACAAAAAGCGGGCGAATCAAATTAAAATTTGTTACCTTTAATTAGATTCCCCCGCTTTTTGTTTTGTTTCTGTTTCCAACATTGGCCAATCCAGATCACATGTATCTGGCATATCCTAAAAGTAGCCAGCCCCATGTTACTTATCCCTGGAGGAGCGGTGGACTTCTCTTGGACTACCTTAATAATAGTTTGTGGACTTTTCCTCCAGAAATTTCCCCAAACCTTTTTGAAACCCAGCTACACTACCTGCTTTTACGACATCCTCTGGCAATGAGTTCCAACAGATTAATTATATGCTGAGAGAAAAAAATATTTTCCCCTCTCCGTTTCAAATATACTACTTTGCAGCTTCATGGGGTGTCCCCTAGTTCTTGTATTTTTTGAAGAGTAAACAATCGCTTTGCATCTACCCGTTGCTCCCACTCAGGATTTTAGAGACCTTTATCATATCTCCCCTCAGCCATCTCTTCTCCAAGCTGAAGAGTCCGAACTTCTTTAGCCTTTTCTCATAGCCTTCCCTTTTATCATTTTGGTTTGCCTTCTGTATACCTTTTTTAATGCCACTATTTCTTTCTTTTTTGAGATACAGAGACCAGAATTGCACACAATACACAAGGTGCGGTCTTATCATAGAGTGGTACAGAGGCATTATGATATATTTTATTTTATTCTCTATTCCTTTCCTAATGATTCATAATATTGTTTAAATTTGCAAATTCTTTGTAAAAGCTAACGTTTAAATGTTTAAAATTGCAAGTTCTCTGTTACTGTTTAAATTTGCAAGTTCTTTGTAAAAGTTAAAGTTATTGTAAACTGCCTTGATTAAAAGAAAAGGCGGTATATACAAATTGTTAAATAAATAAATAATATTCTTTTAAGGCTGCCTCTACACACTGAACAGAAGATTTCAAAGTATTTTCTGCAGTCACACCCAGATCCTTTCCTTGGGTGATGACTCCTAATGTGGGAACCTAGCATTGTGTATCTATAGTCTGGGATATTCTTCCCTACATGCATCACTTTGCAGTTGTCCACATTAAATTTCATCTGCCATTTGGATGCCCAGCTCCTCAAGGTCCTTCTGCAGTTTCTCACAATTCACAAGTGATTTAGCAACTTTGAATAATTTGGTGTCATCTGCGGATTTAATCACCTAGCCTGTCGCTCCCAATTCCAGATTATTTATAAATATGTTAAATAGCACTGGTCCCAATCAATGTTCCCTCTAAGCCGTGCTGGGTCTGCCACCAACATTCCTGCCAGTGGAGGGGGGAGGGGGGTGCAGTGCGATCGCTTGCTCTGCCCCTCCCCCCACCGGCGGGAATGCCGGCAGAGGATGCAGCACAGATGAAAGGGAACATTGCGAGGGTGCCAATGTTCCCTTTCATGTGCGCCGGGTCCTCCGCCGGCATTCCCACCGGTGAGGGGAGGGGTGCAGCGAGCGATCGTACTGCACCCCCCCCCCTGTGGCAGGAATGTTGGCGGTGGACCCAGCGCAGCTTGGAGGGAACATTGGTCCCAATACAGATCACTGGGGTACTGCACTATTCACCTTCTTCCATTGAAAAAATTGGCCATTTATCCTTACTCTCGGTTTTCTATCTTACAACCAATTTCCAATCAACAATAGGACATTGCCTCCTATACTATCACGTTTTAATTTCCTCAGGAGTCTTTGATGTGGTGCTTTGTCAAACACTTTCTAAAAGTCTAAATACACTATGTGCCAATTCAGCAAGGTGACTTGCGGGGCTATATGTCTCGGCAAGATGTGCAGCCCCACAAGCCGTCCTGCCCATAGTCCCCCACAGACTGTTCCCATATGGCTAGAGCAGCAGTATGGGGAGAGCCAGTGGGGGGCCAGAGGGGTCATAGCGGGTGTGGGCCGGGGCGGCAGGATGTACTAGGCCAATTCAGGTCATGGCCCTGTATGTCCTGTGACTGGGGGTGAGACGTGCTGCTTATTCTACCACGGAGGTGGAATAAGCAGCTGCAGAGATGCCAATCGGGCCTGGGAATCCCCTTGATGACTGGGAGCAGCACAAGGTAGGTCCCTGCCTCCCAATCCAGGCCCAGCCGACCTCTTTGAGGGTTGAGCGGTGGGGTGACAGGGGTCAGTGATTCTGAGGGGGGGGGACAAGTTTGCAGGGTAAATGTCCCCACGTGCATGCAAGTGCATGCCAGGCTGTCTCAGGGCTCGATCCTGCACCCACGGGAACATCTGGTTCCTGCGGTGCAGAATCGGATCCTAATGGGCTCATCCTGCTCGGGGTTGTCCAGACAGCCCGGACATGCCCCTAGTGGAATTGGGCTCTATATCAGCTAGCTCACCTTTATCCACATGTTTAGTGAAGCGGGATTTGTGAGGCAAGCCTTCCCATAGCTAAATCCATGTTGACTTTGTCCCATTAAACTTTATCTGACCATGTGTCCACCATTTTTCATGGCACCAATATTAGGCTCGCTAGTCTGTAGTATCCTGGATCACTCCTGGAGCCCTTTTTACAAACAGGCATTACATTGGCCACCCTCCATCTTCTGGTACCATAGATGATTCTAATGATAGGTTAAAAATCACTAATAGTAGCTCTGCAATTTCATCTTTGAGTTCTCTCAGTGTTCTTGAGAGCATGCTGTCTGGTCCAGGTGATTTGCTGCTCTTTATCAATTTTTTCTGCTAGATTTTCCAGGTTCACTGAGATATGATTTTAGCTCTTCTGACTTATCACTATTAAATAACCTTTCTAGCATGGAAAGCCTCCCCACATCTCTGTCAGTAAAGAATTCAAATGAAGGCACATTTTAGAAAAGCCATGCAGGTGCAATCTGAGACATCCAAGTCAAAACATTCAAAATTTATTGGGAGGGGAAACAGTAAAGGTGTGCACATGAGTTTCTAAAATCATCCTATCTTCACCCTAAAGGTTAAATGTATCTGTTAGATAGAAAAGACACGGGGACATACAGAGCCATAATGTATGTAGGGGGGAGTGGTCTAGTGGTTAGGACAAGGTACTTTAGGCCAAAGGATCAGGGGTTCAAGTCCCACCTAGGAACAGCAATCTCAGGCCAGAGGGACTGGGATTTCTAGTCTTATAGGCATTCCTTGTGGTCTTGGGCAAGCCACTTAACCCTCCATTGCAGATGTTCCCTGTAAGTATTAGCATATGTGTCTCATATCCCCTCATGTTAAATGTATCCCCCAATTGACCATTTTGACCTGGTGAAAAGTGGGATATAAATACAGCTAAATAAATAAATAAACTGTAGACACATACAAGTTTTGAGGCAATTTTAGAAACTTGCAAGAGTTGGCTATAAATTGCTGTAGGGCCAGCAACATAGATATCTCTGTGATGGTATTCCAGAATGGACACATGTATCTCTAGTCACATAGACATCCTGGCCTGCCATTTTGCAAGCAGTCGTGGTTGGCACAGTAGCCAAAAAAAAGGGCAGTTTATTTACTTGTATGCTTTTTTGGAATAGTGGAAAGGAGGGATGAGAGGACTTTGACAGAGATAATTTGAAATCTTTAAACTCTTTCTGCTCTTTATTTAAAAACATTTGAACTATTTTAATCTTTATTGCAACCTCTCCATTGGGATGTGCTAACTTCCCTGTTATGATAATATCCTTCAAAGATGACCTTAGTCTGAACCATGTGCTCCTGAGAAAATACTGTATCAGCTTTCCCCCAGATTCTAGTTTAAAAGCTGCTCTGCCTCTTTTTGAATGTTGTTAGGCTATGTATTATGGATAAAGCTCCACTTTTTAACCAATCTTAAAACTAACTTACTATAAATAGTTTAAATTAGCGACTGGGTCTCAGAATATAGACTATTCACTCAGCCTCATCAACGGGCATTGTGAAAACGTCATTTATACATCAATGACCCATACTGTTTTTGTCGCTTGTGTATTCCTTATTTTTTATCTTTTTATTTCTTTATCCGATTTTTTCTGGAATTTTTTTTTATAGATGCATCTTGAATGCCACGTTTCTTAGACTGTCTTCTAAAAGTATTAGATATACTAGAAATAGCAAACAGGTGGAAATGAATGAAACTTTATAGTTACTTAACTTAGAGTTGGGCTGCAGCAATATCGTCATTCCAGAAATCCTTTTCCTTACACGTAGAAGCTGCAATTCCCAATTCTGTTAGAAAAACTTCAATTATGCCATCTGTGCTATTCAAACCGTGTTATCTATTGTTGAATATAGCAATTTCTTGCTTTCACATTGCCTGCTTATGGTGGCGGCTTGTTGCTTTCATACTTCCCAACGCATTCAATGGGCGCCGTAGCGTTTCACCATAGACGTTTCGTCAGGGGATTATCTACCAAAGATGAACATATCAATCTTAGTAAATGCATCAGTATTACTAAAACTAAAAACTAAAAAATAGTAGTTAGTCTAGCAGGCTCCCCTGGTCGTTACTCACAGTAGTCTATAATATGTATCCACCTCTCACCAAAACGCCGCGCATGCGGGTTAGAGTTCACCGCGGGATTTAAACCCTTGGGTGAAAAATAGGGGGGAGGGGATTGAGTTAATCGTAAACTGCAGGGAAGCTGCTCTAACAAGCTCCCCATTCTATTGAAGAATTAAGACCATTCGGGCTTAGAGTGTTTAATCGAAAGATCCATTCTTGCTCTCGACGTAATAATGTGGAATCTCTTGTCCTCCCTTTCATACCTCTTGTGATTTGATCTATGCAAAAACATTGTTAGCACCAGCAGCCTCTACTATCCCAGTTAAGATGAAACCCATATTTGTGGGATAGGCTTCTTCTTCCCCAGAATGTAGCCCAGTTTCTAATAAATCTAAAACCTTCCTCCTGCACCATAGTCTCATCCACTCATTGACTATTACCACTACTACTATATGTCATTTGCAGAGTGCTACAAATTTTATGCAGTATAGTACAGATACATGTAAGACAGTCCCTGCTCATAAAAGCTTACAATCTAATCAAGACAGACAATACAACAACTGGGGACTAGGGGAAATCTAGGGGAATGGTAAAGATGTACATAGGTACTGAACAGAAGACTAAGGGGTATGTTTACTAAACCGCGCACACGTGCGCGGTGCACAGTAGCGTATGCTAATGATGCACTTAAGTGTTCTTAAGTGCCCCGCACGTGTGTGCATCACATTAACGGGCCCGCGCACGTGTGTGGGGCGCTGATGTGCGATAGAGGCGGGGAAAGGCGTACGGAGGGCGGAGGAAGGCCCCTGAGGGGCGGAGGGACGGGGTCAATGGGTGGAGAGTGGGAGGGGAGAGGCTCCCCGCACAGGAGCGTGGCTGAATTTCGGCAAAAAAATACCGCGAGTGAAAACCTCGCGTTAGAGCCAATTTAAAGGGAAGAGAAACCATTTCCGTCAGCAATGTACAGCAAAACCGGGGAAACATGCAAAACGTGAGCAGTGTGATACATGTGCACAGAACAAAATAGCAAATATAAATTGCAAATGACCACAACAAATTCCAAATAAATTATAATCCAGCTGGGCAACAGTGATATTAATGGGCAACCATAAAAAACACTCCCAGGAAAGCTCCAAAAAAAAGAAATGATTTTTGAAAGGGTCTATGCTCCATAGACTCATTCAAAAGCACTGCATTTTAATGGAGCTTTCCTGGGAGTGTTTTCCAGGTTGCCCATTGATATCACTGTTGAGCAGCTTGGTTTTGGTTTTCTTCCCATTTTTTGGAGGGCATTTGTGAGGTTTATTCGCACCTTTGTCCCCACACAAGGTAAACGAGCCCACAGTAAAATTGTGCAGAGCAGGGTGTCTGACTCGTGCGGCCAGGTTTCCTATCTCCAGAGATTGCCCTGTCTCTGTGGCCACAGTGTGGTGCAGCAGACACAGCCAGTGCCCGTAGGACCAGAGAGTCACAAGTTCAAATCCCAGCTGGGGCTCCTGCCAACCCAGTCCCCATAGCTTTACCCACCACTAAACAGTGATAGTACAGATACTCCTTTATTGCAAAGAACATAAGCATGGTTCCAACACCTATATTTTACCCTACACCGCACACAAACCATAACAATGGGCATTACTTACAGCCGAGTCCCCCAACTTCAGTCCTGGGGTGCTACAACTCAATCAGGTCATATGCTTTTTCCCAGATAGGGACATGTCTGCATGTTGGCGGAAGGGTACAGGTGGTGGAGGGGGCAGTGGCTGCAATCCATAGCAGACAGTGGCCTAGGCCTGTGCAAGCTGGCACCATCCACTGCAACAGACAGGCTCTGTCGGATGTATAGTCATGGACTCCCCAGGGAGCACAGCATATCTGTGGCAACACGGTGGTGCAGTGCACACAGAGTGTGCAGGAACAGAAGATCACAGGTTCAAAGCCCAGCTGGGGCTACTGCCAATCCAGTCCACATATTTTCCTACAACTAAACCGTGATAGTACGGACAAACCTTTATTGCTGAGAACATACGCATGGTTCATACGCCTATATTTTACCACACCATAAACAGCCACATTACCTAGAGCAGAGTCTCCCAAATGCAGTCCTGGAGGGCCCCACACCATTCAGGATCCATGCTGCCTCTAATAAAGATGCCTGTGCTGCATATCTATGCACCACCCCCATGGTATGCTGATGTAGCTCATGCATATCTATGAGGGACAGCATGAAAACCCGAACAGTGGATGGAACACCAGGACTGGAGTTAGGACACTCTGCCGTAAAGCAGCAGCCAACAGGGCCAGACACACCCACACACACCCCCACAGGCCCCATTGGCCAATGCCTCATGGAGAGGCAGGACATTGGGCCCTGCCTGTATCTCCCAATACTAGCAGTTGCATACCTTAGCACTGCCACCCTACACCTGGGTATATGGTACACAGCTATCAAACGTTGCCCATGATAAATGGCAGATATCAATTCCTACGTTAAGCACATTTTGCTCATTGATCTCCACCATAACAATCATTGTGATGTCTGCGGTGTGTGCTGCAGGTCTGGTCTCTGACAGTGTTTACCACCCTGGGGAGTGACCCCCAACAGTAGTGCGTACCATATCCATGCCTGTACTGTGCCCAGGACTGGTGTGGTGGGTATGGCTGCTGGACCCCTCTATAGTAGCACAATGCTGGCATAGGTGTGGGGGTGGCTGTCTGCCTATCCAGTGTGTGGTGGCTGCAAACACCTTCCACAGCCCACACTTGCAGCAATGTTGCCAGTATTGGGCTGCCAATGTGCATAATGAGGAGCAAGGTACCATGGGTATAGGCCGGACAGGGTGGCCTGGCCAGGGTGCATCTGCACAGGGCATAGGGCACTGACTGGGACATTTTAGTGCCCAGCCACCACCTACACAGACAGGGTGACCTCAGTATGTCCTGCTGAGAGATCACTCTCACCCTGACTGTGCAGTGACCACAGCATGGCTAGGCACCCCCATAGTGCTATATAGTATTTTTCTCATGTGATAGATATGGGTTTCCTTTTGGGGCCCAGTTGCTGATTTATCTGCTTGCTGTGTATGCTGACATCCCAGTTCTGGGTACATGCATCTCCACTGGGAACATGCACTGTGGACTAACTAGCACACTGTTTGCAGCTGGTATGTGTTGTGATGGAGCAGCTTGCAGGGTGCAGAGGCTGATGACTTGCTGCAGGAGAATATCAGATAGTAGTGGGGTGCAGCTCACCATATCCAGGCCTAATATCTGTCTGCTATTGTGTTATGGATGTGTATAGAGCTGCATTGACTGCCCTGTGGGGTGTCTGCTCCTCAGCAGGACTGGGGTTGATGGACCCCTCTATTGCCACCTTTGCAGGGAGGTAAAATGTGGAACTATAGATAGGAGACCCTGTTTGCCACCCTTGGCCCTGGAGGAGGGGGGGGGGGGGGTGGTGGTGGTGGTGGTGCATGGCCCACCTAGAAGTCCATAGGGGCTACACCTGACTGAGTCAGACAGAGATATCCAAGGTGTTTGTGCAGAAACTACCTATCTCACACATTAACACTGCTTTAGACCTCCAGCATGGCCTCTTTCAGTCATGGAAGGTGTTGTGGACCTGGTCCTGGGTACCTCATTGCACTCTCAGGGTGAGCACAGTACCCGCACAATGTGACGGTGTGTATCTACTCTGTGCCAGTAAAACCCACGGTCAGTACCCCCTACCACGCCGAGGTGGTGTGTGGGTGCACATGGTTACTTCCCTCTACCGGGCCGAGGTGCTGTGGGGGTGCATTGCCCATCTTGTGTTAATCTGTGGACAGCTGATTTGCATGTGCAGTGCATCATGGGTATGGGTTGGCTAACCCCATCCTGGTGACCACAGCAGACTGTCTGTGTGGTGACGTGCATGCTCTCTGCAGCCAGCCAGGGGGCTTGTTAGCAGCTATAGAGCTGTAGCCAAATATTTACTTCATTGCCTCTGAAGCCAGTGGTCATGGGTTCAAACCCACAGTGGGGTATTTTCATAGGGTTGTTCAATGCATTTTTTTTAATGTACATATTTTGATGCCAGCAAAAACACCCTCAGCGTACTGTACCCATAAGGTGCCTCTGAGGGTGTTTTATAGGGCGCCCTATAGGGCACCTTATGGTTCCCGTCCATATAAGGTGCACTATACAATATCCTGTGACGCAACCTATAGGGTGCCCTATAGGGGACATTTTAGGGTGCTGTGGTGGACAGTGCAATTTCTAATGTGCCCTATGGAGTGCCTTATAGGGTGCCTTATACGACACCTTCCATTACGGCACGTGAGGGCGTGTTTGCTGGCAGCAATTAATAACATAAAATTAAAGTGCTGCAGGACAAAATATGTACAATGCAAAGCTGATGCCACAGCCAGCCTTACGTATTAGGCACACTGGGGAGCAAACTCATGACCCCTGTATCAGCAGTCAGTGCCTTAACCATTGTGCTCCACTGCTGCTCCTCCTTGCCTATCAGCGCACCTACATATGCTTTTCATTCCTTAAACTGCACAGTGCTGCCATAAAAAACAGTATACTGACCTTGCGGTACCTCATACGGCACCCTCTAAAGCATCCTATAAGAAACATTCTAGGGTGCCTTGGCTGACAGTGCACTTTAAAATGTGCCTTATAGGGCACCTTATGTTAACACGCTTTGGGAGTGCCTTTGCTAGTAGTGATAATTAAAATATGAATAAAATGCCTCCTAAAGCAATCTTCCCCTTAATATGTTCTGCCTCAGCCAGCCTTGTTCATTGGGCACTTTGGGGGATTGAACCCCTGATCCCTGCACACTTGGTCAGTGTCTTAACCATTGTGCTGTGGCTCTGTTCCTGTGATTGCACATCAGCGCGCCGCCTTATGCCGCCCAGTATTAAAAAGCCTCCTAAAACATTAGCACACCGCCTTATGCCCATCAGCGCGCCACCTTATACCACCCATCATTTAAATGCCTCCTAAAATAATGCCTCTGCCAGCTGTCTCTATTGGGCACTGTGGGGGATTGAATCCCTGATCCCTGTACCATTGGTAATTGCCTTAACCATTGTGCTGTGACTCTGCTTTTCTTTTAGCACATCAGCGCGCCACTTATACCGCCCAGTATTATAATGCCTCCATAAACATCAGCATGCTGCCTTATGCCGCCCAGTATTAATATGCTGCCAAAAACATTAGCATGCCACCTTATGACACCCAGTATTTCTGTGCCTCATAAATCAATGCCTCAGCCAGCTGTCTTAATTGGGCACTGTGGGGGATTGAATCCCTGATCCCTGCACTGTTGGTCAGTGTCTTAACCATTGTGCTGTGGCTCTGCTCTTTTTTTTTTCCAATTCAGCGCGCCACTTATGCCTCCCACGCAGCTATCTCATGCGCTAAGGTGCGGGGCGCACATGGGCGCCGCGCACCTTAGCGCATATGTAAATTCCGGCTTTTCTTTTTCAGGACGGAATGCCCACTCCTTATATGGCACCCGCACACTACCGGGGCCCGCACTTTACCGGGGTTTTATTAAACATACCCCTAAGGGAACCAGGATCCAAAAGCAGCCTCAAAGAAGTGTGTTTTTTGCCTAGATTTAAATACAGCGAGAGATGGAGACTGACATTCTGACCTAGGTAATTTGTTCCAGGCATAAGGAGCAGTAAGGTGGAAAGAACTAAATCTAGAGTTGGCTGTGGCAAAGAAGGGAGCAGGTAAAAAGGATCTGCCAAAAGAGCAGAGTCCCAAGGAGGGGAGTAGGGAGAGATAAGAGGAAAGGTAGTGAGTGGCACTTACAGGTCAGTAGGAGAGGTCTGAACTGGATACAGAAACAGATAGGGGGCCAGTGAAGTGACTTGAGAAGAGGGATTATGTGAGCATAGCGAAACTGGCGGCAGATTAACCATGAATCTGAGCTTTGAACAGATCAGAGCGGGAGTGATGATTCAGAGGCAAACCAGGAACGAACAGGTTGCAATAATCTAGACAGAAAGTGACTAGAGAGTGGGTAAGGGTCTTAGTAGTGTGTTCAGAAAGGAAGAGATGAATTTTGTCTGTCACTTGGGTCCTGAGCGTGGAACAGGAAGCATCTCTGAGAATGTTACCCTGGGTGTCTTAGATTTCAACTTTTGCCTAAAAGCCTAAATTTGGCTTCCCAAGTCTCAATCCCACATTTTCTTATCTTATAGGCATAAACATATTCAAGGGCAACCAGCCCCTACCCAGCACTGTCTAAACTCCTAACTAGGTTATGTGTGAGGTCTGCCACCTTTGCACCAGGTAGGCATGTGATCAAGCAATCCTCATGCTCACCAGCCACCCAAGTTATCAAATGCCTAATGATCAAATCACCAACCAAGACATCTGTCCTAACCCTTCCCTCCTTGGCAGAAGCCCCTGCAGATGTATCCCCAGTGTGAGAAGATAACATATCTCCTGGAGGCAGGTCCTGGCTACAGGATCACCTCTTGCTACACCAAGGTTATGTTGTCCTTCTAGGTGTCCTCTCTCTTCCAAGGCAGCACAGAGGCTGCCAGACTGGTGGTAGAGCTTCTCTACTATGTCCCTGAAGGTCTCCTCTATATACCACTCTGTTTGCCTCAGATCCTCCAAGTCTGCTATTCTAGCCTCCAGAGATCAGATTTGTTCTCTGAGAGCCAGTAACTGCCTGGAACAGCTTCTCCAATTAGGTGAGTTTTGTGCATATCATGGCAGTCATAGTTTTAGTTTTAGTTTTAGTTTCTTTTACTTGATATACCACCTATAGCGGGTAACAGATAGGCAGTTAAGAAAATTACATTCAGGTACTGTATGTATTTCCCTGTCCCCAAAGGGCTCACAATCTAAGGTCATACCTGAGACAATGGAGGGTTAAGTGGCTTGCCCAAGGCCACAAGGAGTGCCAGTGGGACTGAAACCCTAGTCCCTCCAGCCTCACTTCTAAGCCAGGGTTTGTGGAGTATGATCTCAGTCTCTCAAGTTTACTGCTAATGCTCAGTGTAATACTTGCATCATGCCAAAGAGAGTCTCCCTATGGGGTTCATAAGATGTTATGTGTATGGGCAATTTTTCAAGGTGTGCTTGGAAATTCCTCTTAATTAGGCCTCTGGCATCCAACACGATGGAAAATAACTCGGTTTCTTACTGCCACATTTTCTTGGTCTTTGACTGCTTTTCTTGGCACTTGAAGATTTTCTCCTTCTCAACACATTTTACAGAGTAGTTACTTGGAACTGACACCCAAAGTCATTCTAGTGTTTTTCTCCTTTACTATTATATCCGGCTTCCTCGCATCCAGCTTTTTATTGGTCAGAAAGGGAATATCCCATATGATCCTAACTTCTTCATTCTTTGAAATTCTTTTAGTGTTATGATCCCACTGTTTTTCAGCCACAGTGATGTTGTAGTACTTACAGAGTTTCCGATGGATGAGGCATGATACTTTATTGTGCCTTTCTGTATAGAAATGTTCTGCCATCAGACCTTCACAGCCAGCTATGAGGAGAGTCAACTGTTTCCAGCTCTTTCCCACAGAATCCATATACAGGGTGGCCCAAAAAAAGTGAGAACATCTCGTAAATTAAAAGCTTAAATAGTTTACTTATTTACCTTTATTAGCTATATAACGTTTATTTTGACAATTTCCAGTCACCATCTTTTTTTTTTAATTTGTCAATCATTTACATCTGTCTTTTTGAATTTTTAAATAACTTATATGCTACAAGATGTTCTCACTTTTTTTGGACCACCCTTTATGTCTATTTTGCCAGTTTTTTCAATACTCGCTATAAACTATCTTGTCTGTAATCCCCTGTCCTGGGCAGCAACTATCATCCTCTCATCCTTCGGTTTCAGTTCACCTCTCCTTAGCCATTCATGTGTCCACTCTTGATCGATAAAGGGTTGTTGGAGTAACACTGTATTTCCCGCTGTATTTGTGCATTTGCCTCTTGCTTTTCCTTGTCTGTTGATCTAATTCTTTGAAGAGTTTTTTCTCTTGTTTTGCATATTCTGCTACTTCCTTCTCTATGTAAGCTTGTGGATTCTCACTCATTCTTTCCAGTCATCGGAACACTTGTCCAAGTTTGATGATGGAGACAGATTCTGGATGTTTACTTTCATATTTCAGCACTTTTTGCATATTTGGATCCAATGATGCAGTTAGGTAGGCCTGGAGGCCTATGATAGTAGCTCAATATGTATAATCAATCTTTATGAGGCTTAGCCCTCCTTCAGCTCTAGGGACGTACAGTCTTGGCATACATTGATTCTTGTAAATTACTTCATGGGCATGGAGTTTTCTTGTTGGCACATACAGTTTTTCAAAATCTTTAAGAGGCCAGTCCACTATACCAAAGCTGTATGAGAATAGAGGAATTGCCATCAGATTGATGGTTTGTATCTTTTTCTATGATGTTAAAGCACTTTTCAATAGGGATTTTATTCTCCTGCAGTATTCTTTGCTAATCTTTTTTCTCAGTAATGTCTGCTTGAGTGTCGTTCCTTCCTCTACTCTGAGATACTTATATATGCCTTCCTGTTTTGCTCAATTTTCCTCTAAAAAAAGTAGCCTTAGCACATTTATCAAGGTCAAAACTAACCACGATGTTATCAGAGAAGCTTTTCACCACACAGAGTTGCTCTGCTAATTGTTGGTCACTGGAGCTGTAAATATGATGTTGGTTCTGGGTTATTACCTTTTTTAGGATACAGGCTAAATCATATCCCAAAAGGTTGATGAGAGCATTCATTGGATTAAGCACCACACAAAACAGAAGTGGCAACAGGGAATCTCCCTGAAATATTCCTCACTGGATCTTAATGTTAGGAATGACATACTGACCTAAACTTTCTTTAGAAGCTCAGATGACACGACTTTGACTTTCATATTTTGGTCACATCATGCGAAGAGAGAGATCATTAGAGAAAGACATCATGCTTGGCAAGATAGAAGAGAAAAAGAGGAAGGCCAGCAATAAGATGGATCAACACAATAACAGCAGCTACAGGTACCAGTCTGTCAACAATGAGCTGCCTAACTGAAGACTGAACACAATTTAGGACAACTATCCAGACGGTCGCCATGAGTCGACACCGACTCGACAGCACTTAACAACAACAACTGACCATCTTCATATTTCAAAAGAAGTGTAGTTTGCCACATTGTCATGGTGAAATTAATGTACTCTATCAAACCAGGATTTATTTTATACAAAAATCCTGAAGTCCTTCCTTTTGGTCTATGTCCCTTAGGAACTAAATAATAAATAAATAAATAAATAACTCTAAAGAATGAAACAACTCATCAATACATATATGCAAACAGCAGTTCAGCAGCGAGATGGGATACTATCCAGTTTTCGCACTGAGAGCATACATATGATCGCTCACCTACTGGGAGAAAGTCATACATGTGGCTCTCAATGAAAAAACTGGATAGTCCCCATCTCGCTGCTGAACTGCTGTCTGCATATATGTATTGATGAGTTGTTTCATTCTTTGGAGTTCCTAAGGGACCTAGACCAAAAGGAAGGACTTCAGGATTTTTTGGTATATTATCTGCTAATATTATATGCTTTCTTCCCATTGACTGCTAATAATCTATTAAGGACTAATTTCTATATTGATTAAAATATCTTGTGATAACAAATTTCATTCTTAATTGGGAAAAAGGATGATAAATTAAGGGTTGTGCCTGGGGTGGGTGGGAGTTGGGGAAGATGGATGGGAAAAGATTAGTTACCTTTTTGCTATGTTTTAAAACTCTTAAAAACCTAACTATAAACTAGGACAAATTAATTTTAAACTTTTATTTACAGCAAATATATGTTTGTTTTGTTTCAAAGATCTAAGGGGCATGTTTACTAAAGAGTAGGAGTTTACTGTGCTTTCAGTCCCACAAATTAACATGGAAGTGATGCTGGACTCACATTAGAAAATGGAGGCATGCCGGTATGTCCCCATGTAGTTAGCCTGGGTGCCATGCCATCCCCATGCTAAGCTGTTTGCTGTAATTAATGTGTGTGTATTTAACATCACCCACAGAGGTGGTGGTCAGTGCACCCGTGCTAATTACATCATTGCCAGTTAGCATGTGTTAATGACACCTATGTACTTTGCCCTTCAACCGTCCAGTCTCCTCCCCAACCTGCACTGGAATTTTTAGCACGGTCACATTTTTGGCAGATGGCAAACCTCACTGTGATGTTGTTGGTGTGTGCTAAATCCTGTGCTAACCATTAACGTACTTTAGTAAACATGCCCCTACAAGGCCTAACTGTGAACTAGGGCAAATTATTTGTAATCTTTTATTTCCAGCAACTACTTGTCCATTTTGATTTAAAATTCTAAAAAGCCGAACTGCAAACTATAGAACTTAATTCTCAAACTTTTAAATAAAGCCAATAACTAATTTATGCTTTTAAATAATTTAAAATATAAAATTTACCAAATAGGTCTGCAATCTCTTTTGCACCAAGCTTTAAGTCACCATAATTTACAAGCAAAGTTGTGCTCACTTACCTGCAGAGATTTCTTCTGCTGTCAGCTTCCCCTCAGGAAAGACATCTCTTTAGATCTTCCACTCTATATATCTTTGTATCAAAAGAAAGTGCTTCCTACAAGCCCTTTGATCATTTGCACTTTATTTAGTCTGCTAGAGTGACTTTTTCAGCAGTTTTACCTACCTAAGAATGGTTAGGTAAAAAGCTATTAATCTCAATTTCACAGATTTCTCAGATTTTTTGAAATAAAACTGACCATCAGAAAATAGTTTTACGCAATGATCAATTTAAAGCAAAAAAACACCCCCACAAACCAAAAAAATCAGGTCAATATTTAAATACTGCAGTCAGTGTTTTGAAAACACCATCTGCGGTGGTTAAATATAATAGATATATTCAGTTCTGATTCACGGAAGTAACAGCACTGAGTACAAGTCCATAACAGTGAGAACTTTTTATTGTCCTAAATGTGTCTGGATAGCTATATGGATAGCGGACTAAACATCTCTGCTATTTATATAGTGAGACAGAACATCCATGCTTCACCCTCACTCTGCTCTGGCACTATCCAGATAGTATTGGGGAGATCTGTAATCATTTTCAGCGGCACTATATAGACAGTACCACTGAAAATTGACAGATAGGGCACTTAGACAGATAGCAGCTGCTCATATCTGGATAAATGCCTTTGAAAATTTACTCACATATTTTCATTGTAATCAATATTGCTGCAGTCAGAAGTATAGGCTGCATATTTGAGATGGATATTATGAAAATAATAATCTTTATGCCTTGAGAGCCTGGAATTGCCCAAACAGTGGCAAAGCCACAGCACATTGCCTATGGGCAGATAAATTATGGTGACATAGCAGATAATGGTAAAATATCAGCCATCAACCCATCTGGTCGACTCAGTTATTTCTGTGCCTACTACAGGAATATCTCCCAGCTGCTAGAGCAGGATCATTTGTAAGATATCTTGCCTTATCCAAGATAGGTTTTTGTTTTATTCCTTATTTTCACTCTGCCATCTTAGACAGATAAGCATACCAGATCCATGCCTTAAAAAGTAATTTTATAACAGGTCATGTACCCGGTGTTGCAGGTATGAGACACAAGGAAAGTATGCACACACATTTCGTTAGAAAATTACCCCACGGAATTGCATGCACTCGTTTGCACCTGCTATTTAGTATGCACACATTTCCTGGCTTATTTTATGAGCATAAATGTATAGTTTATAAAGCATCTACATAAATGGTAACTCGACCCTGACCTCCCCTTCAGGAACGTTTCCTCCCAAGTTGGGTATATTGATGTGCACACAAGCTCTGCCCTGCATACAGTCCAAACAATTATAAAATAAGCTATTTCTGCATATAAACCTCTATTTTATGCATGCAAATGGCTCTGAAAATCACTTCCTTGGTTCACAACCTGCATTTCTTCTTTACAATGTCTAACTACAGAACTTTATGATAATCTAAATATCAACCAGTATCAGTGCAGTCATTGCCCAGACAGCTGGCCTCGGTCCTCTGCATAGCCTGCCACACTGTCCAAGTTATTTGAGTACTGCCACTTGCAAACTGACCACACAAAAAGAACTATTGGTCAAAACCATGACATAATCAAAGGAAAAAAATCTGATCAGCAATGCCCTACTAATGTGTTTTTTTGGCTGGAGTGTTTGTCATGAAGGGAACAAAGTTCCTCTCTTGAAACAAACTTTCCATTTTATTCTTTCAAAGGCAACACTTGCCAAAATCATGAACAAATGCTACCATAGCGTAGCACACATATATACATTGGAGTTAACATGTAATGCTTGCAATATTGCCAACGCCAATATGCCCAGGTCCCAGCAAACTGTGTTACTCCAATCAGGATTAAACCACCTTCTGAAACCGGTAAAAAGTAAATCGCTGGAGGTATATGAGAAATAGGAATCCCATAAAAGGTGTCCCGACACAGAACTTTGTTTTGAGCTCAACACATTTAACCGAGCGATGATTTTGAAAAGGGTTCCTTCATTAAACTCCATATTGGTAATTCAAACTGTTTGTTTGTGTGCTATGCTATGGTAGTATTTGCGCATGATTTTGGCAAGTGTTGCATTTGACTTGCAACGTGACAGCAAGAACCATCTGCTAGTGAATTCTGCCACTGCAGCCTAAAATAAAGAGCCACTAATGCTAGTATGGCTCTTGCCCAAACATTTGTCCTCCTTGGTCGTCTGCACAGCCTGCCCGAGAAACCCAGCTATATAAGCACCCGAGTTTCCACGAGGACTTCCAGCTATTAATAGTGATGTACTCTTGTTTTAAAATAGAATTAAGCCACTAATAGTATCTGAGGGGTCATTTCATAAAGAAACACATAATTTTATACGCCATCAGCACATGCCAGTCATGTATTGTCATTGACTTACATGTGTGGATGGGTCTTTACACACATAAGTACGCACATAAAGCAGATGGAGTATATTTTTGATGTGGGCATGCACAGGGGTAGAACTTGGACTTGTGTTACAGTAAACTAATAAGTGTTATGGTAAAATAACACATGTTTAGTGGCAAATATTGTGCATTATTCTCTTAATATATGTTAATAACTACCCTTCTTAATGAGGCTCGGTCACAGGCAAGACAGATAAAAGATCATAAATCTGGAGGTTCTCATATCACAATCTGCAGATAACACATTTAGATTGATCAGTCTCTAATATTAAATAGTGAGTCATATTTTGATCTGGAGTTTGACTCAGACCTGTAATAATAGTTTGCATTTCCTAGATTCACTAGAATTAAAATATCATCTCTCTCCCCACATGGAAGTTGAAAAATAGACAATAATGAAATTCGAAGCCCTCCACTTATCTATAGAACAGTTGAGTGAGAAGTTATCCTACAAACCTCCCTTTGGGTTCCTTAATCCTTTTAATGGAGAGACCACTCTCAGGGTTGACAGGGTAATTTAGTCTCCAGGACGTTACAATTACTAGGGATCTGCTGAAGCTGCTAACAAGGGGATCAAATTTTGAAGGATATAATTTTAACCGCTGAGAAACGGACAAATTCATATACAACACTGAACGACTCTCAGGTGGCAATGATTTTAGGTCACTGCCATCCTAACCAGGAATTGAATGACCCCCACAAACCTATGCCAGTCTAATGAATTATACAGTCCTCCTTAAATCCCACCATGTTTTCAGTCATGAAGTCTGGTGCTGCCTTTACTTTACTACTTAGTATTTTTATTTTGGAAGGGAGCTGGGAGTAACGAAACTGTCGGCCATCTGCCCTAGCCTCTTTCTGTAAACAGAGCCCCCTCATTATTCAACATAAAAAAGGTCTCACATGGGTCATCTTTGCTGTGAATGGCTTTTGCAAAGGAAAGGCATGATATAAGTGGACATATTGGACATGAATGGCATCGTAGGGAGGCCTTGTAGCACAGTGGTGGAATGCAGCATTGGAGGTCCCATCCGTATCATAACTGCTACCTAATGAAAGAACCCTGCAGCTGGTACCAGGTCATTATGCACAGCCTCAGCCCAGGGGCATCCTAGAGCAGTTTGTCTAATTAGTAATTTCATGCCACACATGTTCCCAGTGAATGACTGGCATCATAATAATAATATCACTGTGGTGTTACACTTCGGAATGAATTTGAAACATGCCTGATAAAAGGCAGAAATGGATGGGAATCTTTTCCTGTGCCCCTCCGTCCCCAGAAAACACTTTGATTCTAAGATAGAGAGCACAGAGCTCCAGGTTCAATTGCTGCAGCAGCTCTTTGGATCAGGAGTTGCTGTTCTGGGACCCAGGACACCATTTGCTTTTTTTCATTAGTAGGCCTAGAATGATTATAACCCCCCCCCCCCCACACACACACACACACACACATACCCTTTAATATTCTGGGGTTGTGCAATAAACCTATATAAAGATATTAAATATAATCCCTAATACCAAGACACTTCACATTAATGTTATATATTTTCCACCATTACCAGAAGATCACTCAAAGGCATAAAATGAAAAACGTAGCTAGAGAGGGCAAGCGAGTGCCTATTTTGGCCTTGTTTTATAAAGACGCATACTGTATGTGTCTATGTGTTTATAATGTGCTAGCACAAATCCTGCAGAAATTGCAAATATAATGAACCAGTGTAGATTTATACCAGCTCAAGAGCAGATGCAAATGCACATGCATATAGGGTGGGGGTTAAAATCCTTACTCACAATTTCCACATAAGAATTCTAGCATTTACACATGCCGGCATCCAAGCAGAAATGGTGATTTTAGAAAGGGCAATTTAAATCTACGATGGATGATGACACCTTTTCAGTGCAGCTGACTAAAGTACAACAACAAATGGAGAGGTTTAGGGCTGATAGTAAGAAGATTAAATAAGAAAAGCTGACTCGAGATGGTTCTGGCTGTGATACCGGGTATGGGTACCCTTGGGAGAATCCAGAACATAGAATTAATAAGCAAGTGACATACGATTTTACTTCAGAAGATTCAGATGCCCTCTGAAAAAGATCCAATAATTTTATAACAAGGCTCCTAGGTTACGGGAGCATGAAGACTCCTATTTAGCAACTATTTTATAAGGACATATAGGTGCAAATCGAGCAGCAATATTGCCTACATTCAAGGCAAGGAATTTAAAACCTATTTAATAGCAGATATAAATTTTAGTGTGCACTTTACACATGTATGCATTCAAACTGCAACTCTACCCAAACTCTACCCCTGTGCATACCTACTGCACAAAATCTTGCTGGCTTGCAACCCAAATACTTTAAGCATGACAATTTTATAATAGCCCATTTATGCATTAAAATGTTGCTTTACACATGAAAATGGTTTATAAAACAATCCTCTGTGAGGGTAATCTTATAAAGCTGCACATAGTCAATGCACATTTTCAGTCACATATATTATGCCTATTTTATCAAGTGCACTTGACTTTATAAAATACTAGCATAAGCATGAAAGAATACATATACATGTAAGTGCTAGCACTTACAAGAGACCAAGGGCTGGGGTAAACGTTAATGCATATCTTCTGCAAGTACATACGTAAATTAAGGACATTTATAATCTATGCATGGAAGAGTAGAATTGTCTGCCCTCCTCTCAAATTTTGACCTTGTGCACTCCCACAGTGAAAGCACACACAATGCAAAGAACGTAGGTCCTTTTACACTGGCTGGTATTTGGTAAGTGGCTACTTATGTAGCAGCAGATAAGCATGCAATAAATAAAACCAGGAGTCTTTTCAAGGATCCAAGCCAGTTTAATGTGCACAGGCTCAAGCAATAATCAATTTCAAAATGGCTGAGCAATGGTTTCTAGCAAAACAACAACTTTTATAGACTTCTTCTCCATTCTAGACATAGGCAAACTTTTCATTGGTCCCAGTAACCCCTCTCACCCATCTATTGGTCCTGGTACCACTACGTAGCTATCCAATGAGGACCTTGATCTGGGCTCAGCACCTGGTTGCCCCCCTTCCAGTCCCAATTACAATGGTCAGTTTCCTAACTTTGATACTTCTCTCCTCCAAGGTCGCTATCCAGCTGGAATATGTGGGAAAGCAGGGCACTGTAACCTTTCTTACAGCAAGTTAATTAATTCCATAGAAGCTTCTCACATCCTTATCAATACCAATTAGAGCTGTTTTCTGTCTTTTCTAAGTTTCGTTTCTGCTTAGCTATGTTCAGTTAAGCTGAGTTAAGTTTCAATTCTATGGTGTCATCATTCAGGGGGGTTTTCATTCCTCTGGGCCTAACTACAGGCTTCAGTTACAGGTCAAGCTGCTTAGGCCTGTCTGTTTAGTTCAATTAGCATGGATCATAGACCTTCGCCTACCACACTCACATGCGGAAATGTCTAAAAAGACAACTTTTAGGTGCATATTTGAAACCTAAAAGTATGCACCCCCTTATAAAATTACCTCCTTAGCATACACCAATTCCTGCATTAATTGCATAGCTTGGAATGGGGTAGGAAATAGACATGAAATGTACCTTGCAGCTAATGCAGGGCAACTTACAGCACGTTAACTCTGAAAACAGCAGATAACATAGAACATTAATGCCCCTTCAATAGATGGTGTTAAATGTATTGACATAATCTGCAATGCATTTAAAGCACAGTAAGTGTACTGTATCTCCATTAATTGCATGGGATGATGCCGTGCACCCCTGCAACAGTTAACTTTGCAGTTATTGTGCATTAACTTTGCAGCTAACACATGGTAACATCAAGGTTTTAGTGCAGCTTAGTAAAACTGGGCTTCTATTTGTTAATGAGACATGGCTACAAGTTTCTGATGTAGTTCTATTAAATTGGTTATCCGTTTTACATCCACTGTGTATTTTTGTCAAAGGTGACAGCACATTAGTTATTTATAGATTCATTGTATTTTTTTTGTCAGCTTAATGTGCCTGAATTATAAAAAGATGGTGTTACTGTTTTTAAGATTAAAATCATAGTATTCGTGTATTATATCACCATCCTGGGCAGGCTGATATTAGTTTATCATTGTTTATTGAGTGGCTATTGACAATGTTATTTGATATTTCAAAATGTACTATCCTTGAGGATTTTAATTTACAGGTACAGTAGATGTACTTCATTTTCCCACTGGCATGCATATTTTCTTAGTAGTGATGGAGGCAGAAGGGTTTATTCAACTTAACTGTTCCTACTGATATCAAAAGTCATACATTACACCTTGTTTTCTTATCAAAATTTATTCTGACAGATAAGGATCTATCATCCATTGAGGTCACAACATTTCCTTGGTCTTAAGAACATAAGAACATAAGATATGCCATATTGGGTCAGACCAAGGTCCATCAAGCCCAGTATCCTGATTCCAACAGTGGCCAATCTAGGTCATACGTACCTAGCAGTATCCCCAAAAGACACAGGTTCCACAATGCTTGTATTGGGTCAAGCATTGATATTCTGGGTCCCTTTTAATAATGGTTTATGGACCTTTCCTCCAGGAACTTGTCCAAACTTTTTTTAAACCCAGCTACACTAACAGCCTTTACTACATCCTTTGGTAACAAATTCCAGAGTTTGATTACACGTTGAGTGAAAAAATATTTTCTCTTATTTGTCTTAAATAGTTTACCCTGTAGCTTCATTACATGTCCCCTAGTCTTTCTATATTCTGATAACGTAAACAATCGATCTATGTTTACCAGTTCCACTCCATTCATTAATTTATAGACCTCTATCACATCTTCCCTCAGCCGACCCTTTTCCAGGTTGAAGAACCCTAACCTTTGTAGCCTCTCCTCATAAGAGTAGCCTTCTATCCCCTTTACCATTTTGGTGGCTCTTTGTACCTTTTCTAATAACATTATATCCTTTTTAAGATACGGCGAACAGAATTGCACACAATATTCAAGGTGCGGTCTCACCATGGAATGATACAGAGGCATTATAATATCCTTTGCTTTATTTTCCAATCCTTTCCTTAAGATACCTACCATTCTATTTGCTCTCTTGGCCAACGCTGCACACTGGGTGGAGGGTTTTAACATGTTATCCACGATGACGCCTAAATCTTTTTCCTGGGTGGTGGTTCCCAATGTGGAACCTTGCATCGTGTAACCATAATTTGGGTTGTTCTTTCCTAGGTGCATAACTTTGCACTTTTCCACATTAAATTTCATCTGCCATTTGGATGCCCAGTCTTCCTATTTATCAAGATCCTCCTGCATTTTTCCACAATCATCTTGGGTTTTAACAACTTTGAATAGTTTTGTGTCATCTGCAAATTTGATAACCTCACTAGTTATTCCCTTTTCCAGGTAATTTATGAATATATCAAAAAGCAGCGGACCCAGTACAGATCCCTGGGGTACTCCATTATTCACCTTTTTCCATTGGGAAAATTGGCCATTTAGCCCTACCCTCTGCTGTATATCTTTTAACCAGTTCCCGATCCATAATAGTATACTACCTCCTATCCCATGACTTTTCAGTTTTGCCAAAAGTCTATGATGAGGGACCTTGTCAAAGGCTTTCTGAAAGTCCAGATACACTATATCAACTGACTCACCTTTGTCTACCTGTTTATTCACACCTTCAAAAAAACAACAGACTATCTACATGCTGAGTAATTTTGTTCTTTATGATGGTTTCTACCATTTTTCCCGGTACTGACGTCAGGCTCACTGGTCTGTAGTTTCCCGGATCACCCCTGGAACCCTTTTTAGAAATTGGCGTTACATTGGCGATCCTCCAATCTTCAGGTATTACAGATGATTTCAATGAAAGTTCACAGATTACTAAAAGCAGGTCTGCAATTTCATATTTCAGTTCTTTAAACACCCTTGGATGTATACCATCTGGCCCAGGTGATTTGCTACTCTTCAGTTTATCAAATAGTTGTAATACATCTTCCCGGTGTAGCGATTTTTCTCTCAATTCCTCTGCAGTATCACCTTTAAATACCACTTCAGTCTTGGATAACATCCCTACATCTTCTTCAGTGAAGACCGAAGCAAAGAATTCATTCAGTCTCTCCGCTATAGCCTTGTCCCCTCTTAATGCCCCTTTTACCCCTCTATCATCTAACGGTCCAATTGACTCTCTCACAGTTTTTTTGCTATGAATGTACTTGAAAAAGTCTTTATTTCACGTTTTTGCTTCTGTAGCAAGTTTCTTCTCAAATTCTTGCTTTGGCTGCATTATCAACGCTTTGCATTTAACTTGCCAGTGCTTATGCTGTTTCCAGTTTTCGACATTTGGCTCTTTTTTCCATTTCCTGAAAGATGCTTTTTTGGCAAGAACAGCCTCTCTGACCTCACCTTTAAACCATGCTGGCAGTTTTTTGGACTTTCTTCCACTTTTCTTAATGTGTGGAATACAGCTGGTCTGGGCTTCCAAGATAGTATTTTTAAACAACACCCAAGCTTGATGAAAGTCTTTAACTTTTGCAACTGCTCCTTTTAGTTTTTTCTTAACTATTTTCTTCATTTTATCATAGTCTCCCTTTCAAAAGTTAAAAGGTAACATTGTGGATTTCCTTACCATCCCTCCTCTACTAATTAAATCAAACGCGATCATGCTATGATCACTATTGCCAAGTGGTCCCAGCACCCTTATTTCTTGCACCAGATCTGGTGTTCCACTAAGGACTAGGTCTAATATGGCTTCCCCTCTGGTCAGTTCATGAACCAGCTGCTCCAAGAAGCAGTCATTTATTTCACCTAGGAACTTTATCTCCCTAGCATGTCCTGCCATGACACTGACCCAGTCGATACCAAGGTAATTGAAATCACCCATTATTATTACTGTGTTGTGACTTTTGTTAGCTTCCTTGATTTCTGTGAGCATTTCATCATCCATTTGTTCATTCTGGCCAGGCGATCGATAGTACACCCCCACTGCCATCACCTTCCCCTTCTTACATGGAATTTCATTCCATAGAGATTCTGCAGAAAATTTTGTTTCCTGCAAAACTTTAATCCTTTCTGTCTCAATGCCCTCTCTAACATAGAGCGCAACCCCTCCTCCAATTTGATCAGTTCTATCATTACGATATAGTTTGTACTCAGGTATTACAGTGTCCCACTGGTTGTCCTCCTTCCACCATGTCTCTGAGATTCCAATCATATCTGACCTTTCATTTAGTGCTATATATTCTAACTCTCCCATCTTATTTTTTAGACTTCTAGCATTTGCATACAAGCATTTTAGAGACTGTATTTTATAAATATTAATCTGGCTATTGGTAAGCATGGGTAATTTGGAATCTTTACACTCTGTCTGCACCATACTCAAAGGCATTTGGGCTACTTTACTGTTTTTTGGAACCTCTCTGCTTTTGGTAGTATCCTTCAAGGATACCTTCTTCCAAACCATGCACTCTTGGGCGACTGTCAGCTTTCCCCTATTATCTAGTTTAAAAGCTGCTCTATCTCCTTTTTAAAGGTTAATGCCAGCAGTCTGGTTCCATCCCGGTTAAGGTGAAGCCCATCCCTTCGGAAGAGCCCTTCCTTTCCCCATAAATGTTCCCCAGTTCCTAACAAATCCAAAACCCTCATCCTTGCACCATTGTCTCATCCACACATTGAGACTCCAGAGCTCTGCCTGCCTTTTGGGTCCTGCACGTGGAATGGGAAGCATTTCAGGGAACGCTACCCTGGAAGTTCTGGATTTCAACTTCCTACCTAAAAGCCTAAATTTAGCCTCCAGAACCTTCCTACCACATTTATCATTTTTTGATCCAATTCTAATTTAGCATTCCATAACTGACACTTCCCATAGATGTTTGGCCATTACATAGCCCGCAAGCTTCAAAGGCAAAAGTGACAATCAGTCTAGGATCAGCAGCAAAGAAACACCATCCCTTTAAATGTCCCTGGCCAGCTTTCCAAGTTGAATACGATCAGGGTTCTTGGTCAGTCCTTCTTATGTAAAACAGAGTACTTCACTGTGTTGCATTTATTCTGGCTTTCAATCTATCAGCATTAGCATATAAGAAAAAAAAAGCAGAACAGTCCTTTTCAACCTGAGCTGGCTTTCTGACCAAGGGCTTGGAGAAGGCCACTCCAGTCCAAGTATTCCAGTCAGCTGGGTGAGGCTAGTGTCCCAGCTCTGCCTGGTTGGGCAGAGTGGCAGTTCTTCTCCCCCACTCTCTTCATGTCTGTAACAGTTCATTGAGTAAAGAAAACACTTCAAAAACACTTAATTCACTAAACAATTTCTTTTGTCCTCTTTCCTCATTAGTCTAATAAAGGGAGGGAATTTCAGCACCTCCTATGGAAGTTCCAGTCTTTGCTTTCAACCTCCCCAAGGGTACTCCCCAAAAAGAAAACAGAAAATAAAGTAAACATTCTCAGTAGTTCAACATCAGTAGCATTGCATATCAGTGGCATTCAGTACCTTGTTCCAAAACTTCCATTTCTTCTTGGTCTCTCTCAAATGGTTTGAAACTGTCTGTGTCCAGATCCATAATTTCTATAGCTTCATCCATATCAGCTGGCTGCATATGCATCACATCAGCTAGAGAGCACACCCCACCCTTATAGGGCTCCGACGGATACTAAGAGCTTTCCCAGGGAAACTCCTCCCCCCAATGGTTGCCTAGACTTAAGTCAGGACTAGCCTGATCTCAACAGGTACACTGTTCTATTGAACCTCCATGCCTCTACTCTCTTTATTTAGCAGGGATTTGGTCAGGATGCTTTTCCTTTTTATCTTCATGTCTGTAAGGGTCAGAGAAGCCCTCCCAAGGACTTGGAGGCTTCCTCCTAATGTTTTTCTCACCACAAATTAGAGACCCTCAAAATTTTGGAGACTGTTGGGCTACATGCATTGATAAAATGGAATCTTTAGATAATGACATAATGAAGTTGCTCCTGAGAAAGCTTTTGTTTAGAGTTGACAAATAATTATAGCTTGGTATTCATGAACCTTAGGAGATCTGAAGAGGTCATTGAGATGGAGCAAACATAAATGGCAAAATAAATATTTTTTGCTAAAAGAATACAATATTCTCTGAATTGTCTGCAGCAGTCCAAATGCTACTTTGTGTACCTTGTAAGCCCCAGCAGGGTGTTCATTTCTGTGCTCAAGAATTTGCTATTTTCATATTAAGACATAGAACATACGACCAGGTATTATTTGTGTATCTATTGCTGGGGATCCCTTAGATCTATCTCAAGGTGCCTCATTGTGCTCTTCCTGCCCTTACTTCCATTCAGATATGGCCTATGCTGGTGACTCATTCATTAAAAAGGTGCGAGAGGGTCAGAAGAAAATATCAGAAGCACTGACCAAACATGAAACTTCAGAGATTCACTTCAAACGTGTGGAGAAGTAGCAATACTTCAAACACTTTAAAAAAAAACAGAATTTCAGTAGCAGCAACAGTAGCTTTTTGAGAATTATAAAAGTACAGTTCAGAGAAACATGGATGACCTCAGCAAGGTCTGTAATATTGTTAAAATACTTTCGAAACTCAGTTGACATTTTCAAATTCATGAAGAAGAAAGATTCACATCTTTAAGAAATTTTCTTGGAATTCTGTGATTTCTTTCCAGAGTATGACAAAAGTTTCCACAAAATGCAGGAAGGTTATTTTTATTACAGGAGCCCAGAATTCCAAGACAAACTGCTGCAAATGTCTGCCAATTTGGTTTACAGTTAAATTGCAAAGACAGTGAATGACAACAGTTTTCTTGCCATAATGGCAGATCAGACCAGGTCTTTTTATTAGACAGTAGCGTTCAGTTTGTAGCATATAAGCAAAGAAACTTGAATTTAAAGAAATATTTCTGTGCTTCTTCAACACTCATATCCCCAAAATGCAAATAGGACTTATTCTAGCATTAAAAAAAAGGGTATGGAAACACATGGACTACAATATGTGCCAACTGTTATCCAGTGTTAGCAAGGTGCTAATATTGTGTCAGGAGATGTGTCTGAGGTACAGCAGCGAATGAAACCAGGCCAGTAGTTTGCATGGCACATAACTCAACCTAGAGCTCATACAGTGCTGCAGAATACAATGTAATATTGTGGGGTTTCAAAATATACTTGATAAACTTTACTTTGTCTTGGCAAGCTGACCAACTAACAGAGATCTCTTGATATGCAGAAACCTTTAGGACCAAAACAAAAATAGATTGTGCAAGCCAGTGAAACAAGCTGGGCATGCAAATGGAGCAATGAAAGTGAGGGCAATTTTACAAGGGGGCTCCTAGTTTTAGAAATCAAGTAGGTACCTACTTAGGTGCATTTTATAAAGACACATGAGCGCCTATGTGTTTTTATAAAATATGGGGAGCAAGAAGCTATGTGAGCGGGGAACATAAATCCCTGATTGAGAGCTGGTATAAATGACCGCACATGAAGTGCGGCCATATGCCCGTAGATATTTCGGAATCAATGGTGTACTTGCGAACCCCACCCATGCACCGCCCAGACCGAGTCTCCTGCTATGTCTACCAGCAAAGTACGTGCATTAAAGCCAATGGCCATATTTTTACAATGGTCGGCATATACATGTGAAAAAGACCTTATAAAATGATCTCCAATATCTGCCATCATGAGTTATCTAAAAAATCTGACAGAATAAAATAAAAATAGGTCTTGGAAGTAGACAGCCAATACTACCATGTGACTACTGTTTTATTCATTGCATGCTGGGCTCTGGCTAACATTAGGTGATCTAGGCTTACTGCCTAGAGTGCCAAATCTCCAAGGGCACTCCCCCACACCCATCGCCACCACTGGCCTCCCTCGCCACAGCACTTACCCTCGGAGAGAATGAAACCACGATGCAGTCCCAGTGACAGAAGGTAAGCGCTGTGGCATCGTTTCAAGAGCAATTGCTGCTGTTGTTGGCCCTGAAGAAAGGTGTCAGCGGTGGTAATGGGCACAGGAGGGTCAGCATGAAGCAGCAGGATGGAGTGCCTGCCTAGGGCACCTCAAGTCCTTGCATCACCTCTGATTGCATGATTTATAATCTTTCTAGAGATAATGACAAATGTCCATGTTTCTCATTAAGGACTTCAGAACAATAATATGCTAAAACACTTTATCACATAACAAATGAAGATACAGTTTAAGAAATCACAAGAGAAGATGACTAGAATGATTTTTTGAATGAAATCATTGAATATTGCAGTGGCAGATGCGGGCACACTGTAGTCACCAAAAAGAAAAAAGAGTTTGTAAAATCTCAATGGCTCTTATCAACATCCTTGTCAATGCAAGCACAAAGGACAGGCACTAAGTACACAAGAAACAGAAGACATTATATCTACAATATAAAGAAATGGGTGTCATGGGCAGTTGTACCTCCGCATTATGGATGCCATTATGTGAGAGTTAGACAGCTGATTCTCAGAACAATCAATGAAAATTGCTGAAGCCTGTGATCCATCGTTAACGCGTGATAAAACCAGCGTCTATCCACTCTCGCAAAAATATACTCAGCCGTTCAAACTAAATCCTCATCTTGTGCTGCTGAAACGGATATTTTTAACAATTGTCAATCTCCGGTCACCTTGGAAAGACTTAAAGAAGAACTGACATGCATTATGTGCTCAAACAACTACAGAAGCATTCAGCTAGTTATCAGAGTCCCAGTTGGGACAACCACATCAGAATAAGGTTTTTCAGTAATGAGACGGATTAGAAACTGGTTCGGTTCAATCTTCAGAGAAAACAGATTTCAGCTTTGGCTCGTATTCACATAGAAGAGGACTTAACAGAAAATTAACTCCACTTTGGATGTTTGCAGTAACAGGAGGGAAAAATAACTGCATTTACATTAAGTTAAATACAGCCAAGACCATATTCAAACCCAGCAGCAAGCACTTTTTTTAGACGCTGGCTGCAGCTTTAATAAGATACATATATTCAGCAGTACGATACAGATAGGCCTCTGTGCTGAATATATGTGGAAAACGCTTGCTGCCAGCAGCTAAACATATCTGGGGCAATATTCAGCCCGTGGCAGTCAACGATTTCTAAAAAAACAGCTGTTGTGGGCAAAAATGAAACTGGATAGTCAGTGGAAGTGCCTAGTGAGCGACTCCCGCTGAATATTCCATTTCAGCAGTGAACGCTGCAGACTATCTGGATATAGGGTTGCCAACTGGCTCCAGATACGCCCAACAGGCTTGATGCAGTCCTGGGTTTACCCCATTGCATGCAGGGACATTTACTTCTACTTTCTCCATTGCACTCCATAGGAAATGGAAAACTACAAGTCCCTGCGTGCAATGGGGTAAACCCAGGACTAGATCAAGCTTGTCGGGTGCATCTGGAGCCAGTTGGCAACCCTACCAGGATAGCAGGAATATTCAGTCCGGTGACAGAAAGCAAGGCCAGCTGTTATTTGGTCTAACTCTATGCTGTCAATTATAGGGTTGCCAACTGGCTCCGGATGCGCCCGACAGGCTTGATCCAGTCCTGGGTTTACCCCATTGCATGCATGGAGATGTAGTTCTGAATTCCCTATTGCACTCCATAAGAAAAGCAAGACTACATGTCCCTGCATGCAATAGGGTAAACCCAGGACTGGATCAAGCCTGTCGGGCGCATCTGGAGCCAGTTGGCAACCTTAGTCAATTATCCCATTAGAAGACTAAAAATAAGTGCTTGTACCACCCTTGCTCTGTCCATGGGCCATCCTGGCATTATCCAGATAGTGCTACAACAGTTATAAGGAATATTCTGCCACACTTTTGGGATAGTGTCAGTGAATATTAGGCTCAGAGGGTTAATCAGTTAGCAGGTCCTGTAGTGGCATTTTTTAGCTGCTATTTCTGTAGCTAAGTGGTTTCATTTTAGTTTTTTTGCTGGATTAAATTAAACTGCTTAGTAGGCATGTGCCTTAGTTTTCATACAAATGCTCAGATCAACGATTGTGATTTTCTGTTCATTCCGTGACCAACTAACTGACTGCATGCTGGGGGAGAGGGTCAAAGAAGGGTCACCAGCAGCCAACATAAGGCACTTGAGCCAATCATGCTACAAGTCCTTGACAGGTAGCCAGAGAAATCTATCCCTGCTTGACTTATGCAAATGCCATGGGTGATGAAGTCTCCGTAGGGCTGCAAGACAGAGCCCAGCCCAAGCCTGAGAGAGCCATTTTGTCCCTGACCTTTAGAGGAAGAGGCATTGGGAGTTAGGATTGGCAATGAGAAATAAAAAAGAAGTAAAAATAACTGCAACTTCAAGTCTGTCTTTGAGTGAGTGGGAGAAGGGGCTGTGGCTGGTGGGCTTACTATTTGAAAATCCAAAGAAAGCATGGAGAAGAAGCACTATCAAGGGAGCAGAGTGTTCTTGTTCTTGCCCCCCTTAGTGCTACTGTATCCAGGGTTGGTCCGGCTATAATGTTGTTCGCACAGGGCCCCACACTTCAGAGGGCCCCGCGCCAACTTCATGCCACACATGCTGTCTACCTGTCTGACCGGCTCTAGATGGAGCCGGGGATCCCAGAAGCCCCAGCTCACCTCTACACAGCCACCAGAGTGAACAGCAGGGTTTTCCTTCAATCTGGCGGCTGTGTTATCTTGCAGCCAGCCAGTGCGCTGATTACTGGGAGGTTAAAGGGCATTTCCTGTTTCACGCAAGACAGGAAATGCCCTGTAACCTCCCAGCACTCAGTGCGTGGGTGGGCTGCAAGAAAACAGAGCTTGCAGAGTGAAAGAAAACGCTGCTCTTCACTCCGGCAGAGGTGAGCTGTGGCTTCGGGCCTCCCTGGCTCCCTCTGAAGCTGGTCAGGCAGGCTCAGGCATCATCAGGGGGCTATGACTGGAAATGGGCTGATGGGGGGGGGCTAAGACTTGAAATGGGTTGATTGGGGGGCTAGGATAGGACTGGAATGGCTGATGGGGGAGGCTAGAATTGCAAATGGGCTGATTGGGGAGGGCTTGAACCAGAAATGGGCTGATAGGGGAGCTAGGACTGAAAATGGCTGATGGGGGGGGGCTAGGATAGGACTGGAAATGGCTGATGGGGGACTAGGACTGGAAATGGGTTGATTGGGAGGCCTAAGATAGGACTTGAAATGGCTGATGGGGGGCTAGGACTGGAAATGGACTGATTAGGGGGGTTTGGACTGAAAATGCACTGATTGGGGGAGGCTAGGACTGGAAATGGGCTGCTGGGGGGCTAGGAAATGGCTGATGCAGGGCTAGAACTGCAAATGGGCTGATGCAGTGCTAGAACTGCAAATGGACTGATTGGGGGCTAGGATAGGACTGGAAATAGCTGATGGGGGGCTAGGATTGGAAATGGGCTGATTGGGGGGCTTGAACTAGAAATGGATTGATAGAGGAGCTAGGACTTGAAATGACTGATGGGGGGGCTAGGATAGGACTGAAACTGGCTGATGGGGGTTAGGACTGGAAATGAGATGATTGGGGGGGCTTGGACTAGAAATGGACTGATTGGGGGAGGCTCGGACTGGAAATGAGCTGATGGGGGACTAGGATAGCACTGGAAATAACTGATGGGGGCTAGAACTGCAAATGGGCTGAATGGAGGCTAGGATAGGACTGAAAATGTGCTGATGGGGGGCTAGGACTGGAAATGGGCTGATGTGGGGGTATGGGAGAATGGGACTAGAAGGGTGTGGATGCTGAGTGGGTCTAGAACTAGAAGGGAGCTGATTTTGGGGGAGGACAGGAATGGGATGGAGCTGGGGGAGTGAACTGAGGATAGAGGGGAGAAATTTGAGTGGATGAAAATGGAATAAAGAAAGAAATGGAGGAAAGAGCAAAAGGGGAACGATCAGTATATTGGAGCAAATGTAGAGAGAGAATGGAAAAAACTAGAAGAGAGAAGAAAGGACAAATGGACAGCAGATAATGGAGAGTTAGCGGAAGACACAAAGAAACCAGAATAAAGTGACTGGATCAATTGCAACTGAAAAATAAAATGCCTAAACAACAAAAGGTAGAAAAATACTTTTTTATTTTCAATTTATGAACTGTAATATGTCAGCTTTGGGAAATGTACATCGCTAACGTTTTTGCGTTTTGTTTAGTACAAAAGGAAATTAATTTATAGTTTTATTTCTTCAGTGTTGTTGTACATTCCGAGTTTGGCTTTTGCGGTTCCCGGTTTAATTATTGTCTTCATATTTCTAAATTGTGATCCCTTGTTCTATGTTTGGTGACGATCTATGTTCTGCATGTGGAACTGAGCTGAGGTATTCTGTTATGTAGCTTCTATATGACAGTGCCACTTGTTCTCTTTCCCCAGTAAGAGGTGTATTGGTTTATTATTTGCAGTGTTGCCTTTTGATAGGTAGGGTTTGGTACTTTGTGAGTCCTGGTAGTGCTGTTTTGATACGGCTGGTTTGCTATGGGTTCTAAATGGGCAGGATTTATAGTACTTCCTAATGTATCTGGCGGTTGGCACTGGAGTACAGTAATGTAGAACTGGCAGTCTTTCTTTATCCTCACTGCCCATACAAATGGTATTCAGACACTTATTAGGAGGCATGTTTACTAGACATTAATGCGTATTCACGAATGCTAATGTGCGTTAAGTGCAGGAACATCCATTTACTTCTATTGGCACAGTGGTATTTAACACACATTAATATTTAGTACACATGCCCCTAAGTCCGTTGCCAGGAGAAAAAAAGAGGCTTGTGAAGAGCTCCTTTGAAAGCTGCCTAAAATTTTAGATGACGTGTCTCCAATCGGGTTTTATGGGAGCAAGTTTAACGCCCAAAACCTAGTAAAGTTGATTGCTCCACGTACTAACTATTCCAAAAAATACCACATTGAATTGGGGAACAGGTCTCAGACTAAACCGGGGAGGAATATGAGAGGCGATTTTCCTCTTTTCACCTTTCCCCTTTATTGCATCAAGGACCTGAACATTTTCCCCCTTTTGTTTTGGTTAAAAATCTTTTTTGTAAATTACTCGATATTTCAAATAATCTTCAGTCATTTTTTGCTTATTTTTGCTTGTTTTAGCTTCTTTAGAAAATTACATCAATGCTTATCTATAGAGATGATAAAAGTCTGAGCTCAAAAACTCCGTTATTCAAATACTCATAACTCATTTCAAAATTTAGCACAATGCTTATCTGTTGAGATGATAGGAGTCAGGGCTCGAATCCCAACGCAAATCCTTAGCGCTTATGCGTTTCACCGGGGGATGACTGTGTTTGATAGAAACATGCGACTAGCATTCATCTCTGTCGATTCTAAAAAATAATCAACAAAACAGATTCAGCAAACTCAGTATTTTTTGTGACCATCACCAACTTGTTGTTGTTGTTAAGTGCCGTCGAGTCGGAGTCGACTCATGGCGACCCTCTGGATAGCTATCCTAAATTGTGTTCGGTCTTCAGTGAGGCGGCTCATTGTTGACAGACTGGTACCTGTAGCTGCTGTTATTGTATCAATCCATCTCATTGCTGGCCTTCCTCTTTTGCGTTGACCTTCTATCTTGCCAAGCATAATGTCTTTCTCTAATGATCCCTCTCTTCGCATGATGTGTCCAAAGTATGAAAGTCGAAGTCTTGTCATCTGAGCTTCCAAAGAAAGCTTAGGTTTGATCTCCTCTAGTACCGACTGGTTTGTTCTTCGGGCAGTCCATGGTATACACAGTATTCGCCACCAGCACCATAATTCAAAGGCATCAATTTTCTTCCTATCTGTCTTTTTCACTGTCCAGCTTTCACATCCATATGATGTTATTGAAAATACCATGGCCTGAACAAGTCGAATCTTTGTATGGAGAGTCTACCAACTTATAGACTATAATTTAACCTTCATTCTTCAAAGACACCAATACAATATCAATGGGAGAACCCCTTGCCTCACCTTTCTCCCCTCAGGCTTGCGGTTGGTAAAGAACACCGTGCATGCGTGAATAGGGTAAACGTAGTCACCCTTTATACTGGCTCTTCCTTCTATCAATTGCTCATTAGTGACAGCTGTGAAGCCTGAGGATTTACCTCTCCTTCCAATACGTACTTAGGATCCAACTTCTCTTTAATGCCAAATGATCGGCCCATGAAATCTAAGACTTCATCCTTCTTCTATGTCTTCAAATGGTCTCCATACATGCATGATTCGTTTCTCTATCCTACGTCCAGACATCTCTACCCATGTTCAGACACAAACTGCCCAGTCAGTTTGTGCATTTAAACCCTCTGGATGGGTAGATCGTAAAGTATAAATCCAGCATTATTCGCATCTTAGCAAACATTGATCTCTCGTTTTGCCCGCAAAGCCTGCAATCACTTGGTCAATGCAAAAACAACGCAATTGATTGAATTGATGATCAAACCTTAAACAATGAGCTACTATTGGCGCCTCTACCTTCTTGCATCACAATCTGCTATGGTGCTCACTGATTCTGGTCCTCAAGGGGCGAATGGTTTTACCATCATATAGTAACTGGCAGGGACAAAAGATGCCGTACACCACATGAGTCGAACCACATGACATTTGTTTTTTTAAACCATACGTTACACCATGATAAGTAAACTCTGTCAATTCCAAGGTAATATCACAGATGGTACACTCGCCGCATTTGGTATGGCCCCATTGAGTACTATCCCCCTGGGTATCTAATGGTCTCAGTACTGTCGGGCTCAAAAACTCTTTCAGATTTTTATGTCGTTGCCATACACAGCAGATCGTTTTCTCTTCTAAACCTGGAATACTGTGAAGCACATTCATATGGTGTTTCAAGATCTTCTTGAGATGACTGCTATAAGGTGAAAACTTTGTAATCAAATTCACTTGTTTCTCATCCAATTGATCCTTGTCTCCTCTACTTTGTAGAGAGGACAAGGATGAGAAACAAGTATGTATACCCATGGATGAATCAAAAGAAAAAAGGAAAAGTTCAACGGAGACGGGTAGACTTTGAGGATTTGACAGAAGATTCATATACTTCAGATTCCAGTAAACAATCAAAGGAAGATTTTTTAGACGAGGTGGACGACGATTCCAAAAAGAAAAAAATGAAAAAAAAAAAGCAACGACATCTTTTGTCCCTGCCAGTTACAATATGTTGGTAAAACCATTCGCCCCTTGAGGACCAGAATCAGTGAGCACCATAGCAGATTGCGGTGCAAGAAGGTAGAGGTGCCAATAGTAGCTCATTGCTTAAGGTTTGATCATCGATTCAATCAATTGTGTTGTTTTTGCATTGACCAAGTGATTGCAGGCTCTGCGGGCAAAGCGAGAGATCAATGTTTGTTAAGATGCGAACAACGCTGGATTTATACTTTACGATCTGCCCATCCAGAGGGTTTAAATGCACAAATTGACTGGGCAGTTCGTGTCTGAACACGGGTAGAGATGTCTGGACGTAGGATAGAAAAATGAATCATGCATGTATGGAGACCATTTGAAGACATAGAAGAAGGATGAAGTCTTAGATTTCATGGGCCGATCATTTGGCATTAAAGAGAAGTTGGATCCTAAGTACTGTGATAAGGAAGCTTATCATAGCTCAGGTAGGAGCTATAGAAAAGATGATGGGACTCTGAACAAGCAACCTGTCAGTTCTGGTAGAAGCAAGAAAACAGAGTTTTCACATAAAAGTCTACCAGTCCCAGAATGCACCAGGTTTCCAGCAGCCATGAGAGGGGCTGAAGTGAGAAAACGTGTGTGCAATCAAGAGAGCTATGAGGTAATCCCTAAGCACTCATCTCAAAGGGCAGGGCCTGATTCAACACAGCTGCACTGTGTTAGGGAGGAGCACACATTAGAACAGAATAAGAATAGAGCTTATTCTAGAGATAATAGCTTCAGGGGGAGCGACAGCAACGGCTACAAGCTCCAGCCTAGCTTCAGAGACAGCTACAGAAAGAGCTTCAGGAAGGGAGACAGCTACAGCAATGGCTACAAGCACCAGCATCACCTGGAGAAGCAGAAGCCAAGCCAAGCGGATAGAGAGAGAAGGAAACTCTCTGGAAGGAAGAGAAGAAAGGCCATTGGCACGTTTGGGAGAGCCCAAGGCAGTACCCATACTGGGAGGTATTCCAAGTGCCAGCAGAGTCCATTGGACTGGAGTCAGCCAGAGGAATGGAATGGCAGAGATAGGAATCACCAGTGGCTACCTAGGAGAGAGAAGACTGCACGTGGAAGGGACTTTCAGACCTATGCCAGAAGGTATGTGAGGAAAGATCCAGTGTCCAGGGATCAAGATTGGAAGGCTGGACATCAGAATTGGATTACATACTGGCCAGGCTATACAGAGAGGAATTATGATAGCAGGAGAGGCTCAGGTATGAACACTGATCCAGACCCTATCCATAATAGTGAATGGCAGCAAGGGAATAAGCATTCTCATGATAGTGCCTTAATGAAAGACTCGTCTGTGCCAATGTATGATAGTGACCCTATGCTGATTGATGAAGGGGGAGATACAGCAGATGAAACTATTCATTACATGGACTGTTCTCTATCTAAATGCTATTGCTAGCTTTCTGTGAGCAAACACCTCAGCCATCACAAAGAAACCTAACTTTGTTCTTTATTTCCACTGCAAACAGCTCTTAAAGCAGGATTTGGGTTCACACAGTAGCAGCCAGCCAGCTAAAGGGTTTCAGCTGGTCAATTGATAGTAATTAAAGCTGCACCTGATTGTGTGTGTGAGCAAGGGAGAATCACTGCTGGGATCTGCGTGGAAAATAAGCAGAAGTTAACCTAACAAGCAAAGTTTATTCATTTCTTTGTGCCTTTTTATTTGGTAATTATTTGCTAAGAAAACATTAGCTAATTGCCTGACAAGCTGAAGGTTGTTTTCTGGTTTGCTTTGTGACTTTATGTTATCCATTTAAACACTGCAAGCAAGTATCCTCATTTATATTGCTACCAAGCATATTTGTGCTGGGTGAATTAAACCCCATCAATAAAAGAAGAATTTTATTGGCTTTACCACTTGGTTTCACAACTCAATTATTGTCTTCAGCTGTGTTTGGGAGTGAATGAACTACATTACCCACAATACCTTGCAAGAATCATATGAATATATGCATCATCAAGATTGTGTAAGTTCTTACCCTAGGCAGCCGTCTGACAGTACGTATTGGAAGGAGAGGTAAATCCTCAGGCTTCACAGCTGTCACTAATGAGCAATTGATAGAAGGAAGAGCCAGTATAAAGGGTGACTACGTTTACCCTATTCACGCATGCACGGTGTTCTTTACCAACCGCAAGCCTGAGGGGAGAAAGGTGAGGCAAGGGGTTCTCCCATTGATATTGTATTGGTGTCTTTGAAGAATGAAGGTTAAATTATAGTCTACAAGGCTATAGTGGAGAGACAGAATGAATTCTTTGCTTCAGTCTTCACTGAGGAAGATGTAGGGATGTTACCCATGACTGAAGTGGTATTTAAAGGTGATATACTATAGAAGAATTGAAAGAAATATCGATACACCAGGAAGATGTATTACAACTATTTGATAAACTGAAGAGTAGCAAATCACCTGGACCAGATGGTATACATCCAAGGGTGTTGAAAGAACTGAAATATGAGACTGCAGACCTGCTATTAGTAATCTGTGTACTATCATTAAAACCATCTGCAATACCTGAAGATTGGAGGATCGCCAATGTAACACCAATTTTTAAAAAGCGTTCCAGGGGTGATCCGGAAACTACAGACCGGTGAGCCTGACGTCAGTACCAGGAAAAATGGTAGAAACCATCATAAAGAAAAAAATTACTCAACATGTAGATAGTCATGCCTTAATGGGAGACAGCCAACATGGCTTTAGACAAGGAAGATCTTGTCTTACTAATCTGTTATGTTTTTTTGAAGGTGTGAATAAACAGGTAGACAAAGGTGAGTCAGTTGATATAGTGTATCTGGACTTTCAGAAAGCCTTTGACAAGGTCCCTCATCAGAGACTTTTGGCAAAACTAAAAAGTCATGGAATAGGAGGCAGTGTACTATTGTGGATCAGGAACTGGTTAAAAGATAGAAAGCAGAGGGTAGGGCTAAATGGCCAATTTTCCCAATGGAAAAAGATGAATAGTGGAGTACCGCAGGAATCTGTGCTGGGTCCGCTGCTTTTTTACTTATTCATAAATGACCTGGAAAGGGGAATAATGAGTGAGCTTATCAAATTTGCAGATGACACAAAACTATTTTAAGTTGTTAAAACCCAAGAGGATTGTGGAAAATTGCAAGAGAATCTTGATAAATTGGAAGACTGGGCATCCAAATGGCAGATGAAATTTAATGTGGACAAGTGCAAAGTTATGCACCTACACTAGGAAAGAACAACCCAAACTATGGTTATATGATGCAAAGTTCCACAATGGGAACCATAACTCAGGAAAAAGATTTAGGCGTCATCATGGATAACATGTTAAAACCCTCTGCCCAGTGTGCAGCGGCAGCCAAGAGAGCAAATAGAATGCTAGATATCTTAAGGAAAGGAGTGGAAAATAAAACAAAGGATATTATAATGCCCCTGTATAGTTCTATGGTGCAACCGTACCTTGAATATTGTGTGCAATTCTGGTCGCCGTATCTTAAAAAGGATATAGCGTTATTAGAAAAGGTACAGAGAAGAGACACCAAAATGGTAAAGGGGATGGAAGGATACTCCTATGAAGAAAGACTAAAAAGGTTAGGGTTCTTCAACCTGGAAAAGAGACAGCTGAGGGCAGATATGATAGAGGTCTATAAATTAATGAATGGAGTGGAACGGATAAACGTAGATCGATTGTTTACGTCATCAGAATATAAAAAGGCTAGGGGACATGCAATGAAGCTACAGGGTAACCTATTTAAGACTAATAAGAGAAAATATTTTTTTACTCAATATATAATCAAACTCTGGAATTTGTTACCGGAGGATATAGTAAAAGCTGTTAGTGTAGTTGGTTTAAAAAAGGTTTGGACAAGTTCCTGGAGGAAAGGTCCATAAACCATTATTAAAAGGGACCCAGGATATCACTTCTTGACCCAATACAAGCATTGAGGAACCTGTATCTTTTGGAGAGACTGCTAGGTAATTATGACCTAGATTGAGCACTGTTGGAAACAGGATACTGGACTTGATGGACCTTGATCTGACACAGTATTTATTTATTTATTTTATTTTATTTACAGTCTCTTATATACCGCGCTATTCAGCATCAGCGCGGTTTACATACAACAACTTACACATCTCAATAGCTGATTAGTGTTTACATTGAACAAGGTAATAGAACTTGGATAACAAGGGGTCAACTATGTACACCTGTATGACAAAATGGGTATCGCTTCGCTGAACGTGGTAATGTTTGGCTGTGTGGTAGGGTTACTGAACAGAGTCAGCTAAGTGGTGGAAGAGGATATTAGGGTGCTATCTGGGGGTAATGTTGGAGGAAGAGATGGTGCTTCAAAGCCTTTCTAAACTGTGTTAGGTCAGAGATTGCTCGTATTCTGGGAGGTAGGGCATTCCAGCATCTTGGCGCACAGAATTTGAAGGCTCTGTTTACCGTTGCGCATGTGCTTAGGGTTATTGCTTTCGGGACTATCAGCATGTTAACTGCTGTAGATCTTCTGGACCTATTGTGGGGCGTGGTCTGGATCAGTTCTGCCAGTGATGTGGGTGAGAGTATGGCATATCTTATGTTCTTATGTTCTTATTATCAAGCCCAGCATCCTGATTCATAAAGGGGCTGGTCCAGGCCACAAGTACCCTGCAGATCTCAAAATGTAGATCTAATTTCTCATAATTCATTTGTAGGGATAAGCAATGGCTCTTCAAGGTCTACATGGCTGATCATGTTTTTATGGACATCTCCTCCATCTTCTCTACATTGGTTACCTTGACCATATCATTTGGCAACATCCTTGATATTTTTCCCAAGCTAAAAAGCTCTAGCCTGTTTAGCCTTTCATAGGGAACTGTTCTATCCCCTTTATCATTATTGTCACCTTTCAATAAACCTCTACTACCAACATTATATCCTTTATGAGATAGAGTGACCAGAAGTGCACTCAAGGTACACTGCACCTACACAGAAAGATGCTGATATTCTCAAGTGTTCTCCATCCCTTTTCAAGTAATTCCTAACATTTTGTTTGCTCTTTAGCAGCCACCACACACTGGGCTGAAAATGTCTATTTATTATTCATGACAACTCAAAGATCTTTTTGAGTAGTGACTCCAAGCTCTGAGCTCAGTATGGATTTTATTTTTTCCTTATGTGCAACACTTGGCACTTGTCCACATTAAATTTCATCTGCCTTTTAGATGATCAGTCTTTTAGGGGTCTGTTTACTAAACATTCCTAATGTGCGGGGCCGTGGTAGTGTGCCTGTGCCATATAAGGAGTGGGCGGTTCAGGCAGAGAAAAGAAAAAAAACGGGGTAAGCGATCGCACATTTGCGCGGGGCACAATAGTGCGTGGGAAGGCTAAGTGGCGCCTGATGTGCACACACAAAGGAGCAGAGCCATAGTACAATGGTTAAAACACTGACTGTGGGTGCAGCTGCCATGGGTTCAATTCCCCATTGTGCACAACAAAAAGGGCTGGCTGAGGCATTAACTGTAATGGGTAAAAGTGCTTTAGGAGGCATATTAATTTTGGGCGGCATAAGGCGGTGCACTGTTAATTTTGGGTGGCATAAGGCGGTGCACTGTTAATCTCAGGCGGCATAAGGCGGTGCACTGTTAGGTTTGGGCGGCATAAGGCGGTGCGCAGATGCCCAAGCATAGGAACAGAGCCACAGCGCAATGGTTAAGACACTGACCAATGGTGCAGAGATCAGGGGTTCAATCCCCCACAGTGCCCAATGAAGAAGGCTCACTGAGGCAGTGTGTATTATGTGGATGAGTGCTGTAGGGGGCAAGCTATTTTTATTTCAGTTATCACTACTAGCAAACGCACTCACAAAGCGTGTTAACATAAGGCGGCCCATAAGGCACATGTTAAAGTTCACTGTCCGCCAAGGCACCCTTGAATGTCCCCTATAGGGCACCATATATGTTGCGTCACAGGATAATGTATAGTGCACCTTATATGGACGGCAACCATAAGGTGCCCTATAGGGTGCCCTATAAAGCACCCTCAGAGGCACCTTATGGGTACAGTACACTGAGGGTGTGTTTGATGGCAGCAACATATGTACATTAAATCTAAAAAAAGCTTTGGACAACCCTATCAAAGAACCCCACTGTGGGCTCAAACCCATTACCGCTGGCTCCACAGGCAGTGAAGTAACCATTGGGCTACAGCTATATAGTTGCCAGCAAGCCCCTAGCTGGCTGCAGAGAGCCTGCATGTCACCACACAGACAGTCTGCTGTGGGAACCAGGATAGGGTTAGGCCACCCATACCCATGATGCACTGCACATGCAAATCAGCTGTCCACAGATGAACACAAGATGGGGAATGCACCCCAACAGCTCCCCGGCCTGGTAGGGGGAGGTGTCCGTGTGCACCCACACAGCACCTTGGCCTGGTAGGAGGTACTGACCGGGTGTTTAATTTGCACAGAGTAGCTACACACAGTCACACTGTGCGGGAACTGTGCTCACCCTGAGTGTGCGATGAGGCGCCCTGGACCAGGTCCACAGCTGAGAGAGGCCATGGCAGAGCTCCAAAACAGTCATAATCTGTGAGTTTCTGCAGGAACACCTTGGATATCTCTGTCTGTCTCAGTCAGGGGAAACCCCACAGACCCCTAGGTGGGCCATGTACCACCAACACCCCCACCCCCCCCCCCCCCCCCCAGCTGAGGGTGGCAAACAGGCAGGGTCTCCTATCAACAGATCCCCATTATACACCCCCCCCCCCCCCGCAATGATGGCAGTAGAGTGGACCATCAACCCCAGTCCTGTTGGGGAACAGACACCCTACAGGGCAGTCCAAGCAGCCCCACACACACCCAGACCACAATATCAGACAGACAGTAGGCCTGGATATGCTAAGATGCACCCCACCACTATCTGATATTCCCCTGCATCAAGCCATCAGCCACTGCACCCTGCAAGGCACTCCAGCAGGGCACATACCAGCTGTGAACAGTCTGCTGGTTAGTCCCACTGGAAATGCATGCACCCACAACTGGGATGGCAGCACACACAAGCAGATACATCAGTGACTAGGCCCCAACAGGTGACCCATATATATCACATGAGGAAAGTGCTATGAAGCACTATGGGGGTGCCTAGCCATGCTGCCATCACTGCACAGTCAGGGTGGAGTGAAAGCCCAGCAGCACATACAGAGGTCACCCTGTCTGTGGAGGTGGTGGACGGCCACTACAATGTCCCTGCCAGTGCCCTATGCCCTGTGCAGATGCATCCTGGCCAGCCCACCCTGTCTGAGCTATACCCATGGTACCATGCTGCTCATTATGCACATCATCAGGCCAAAACTGTGGACAGTGTTTGCAGCCAACACACACTGTATAGACAGACACACACTCCCACACGTATGCCAGCATTGTGCTACTATAGAGGGGTTCAGAATCCTTGCCCACCACACCAGTCCTGGGCACAGTACAGGCATGGGTATGGTATGCAATACCATTGGGGGTCCCTCCCTAGGGTGGTAAACACTGTCAGGGGCCAGACCTGACGCACACACCGCAGACATCAGATAGATTATTATGATGGAGCTCATAGAGCAGACTGTGCGTAACGTAGGGATATCTATCTGCCAGTACTCATAGCAAACGTTTGAGAGCTGTGTACCATATACCCTGGTGTAGGGTGACATTGCTAAGGTATGCAAGTGCTGGTATTGGGAGATGCACGCAGGGCCCAATGTCCTGCCTCACCAGGAGGCATTGGCCAATGGGCCCTGTGGGTGTGGGTGTGGGTGTGTCTGTCCCTGTTGGCTGCTGCTGTACGGCAGAGGTTCCCAAATCCAGTCCAGGTTTGCAATACACTGGTTGGGGTTTCCTGCTGTCCCTCATGAATATGCATGAGCTACATCTACATGCCATGGGGGTGGTGCATAGATATACAGCACGGTTATTTGTATGAGTGGCAGCATGGAACCTGAATGGTGTGTGGTCCTCCAGGACTGCATTTGTGAGACTCTGCTCTAGGTACTGCCCCTGGTCATGGTGTCTGTGCTTGGTGGTGTAAAAGATAGGCGTATGACCAATGCATATATCCCAAGCAATAAAAGATTGCCCTTACTAACATGGTTTAGTTGTGGGGAAAATATGTGGACAGGATTGGCAGTAGCCCCAGCTGGGCTTTGAACCTGTGACCTTTTGCTCCTGCACACACTGTCTGTGTGCACTGCACCACTGTGTTACCACAGATGTGCTGAATTCCCTGGGAAGTCCATGACTGTACATCTGACAGGGCCTATGTTGCAGTGGACGTGCCAGCCTGCACATGGCTCGGCCACTGTCTTCTGTGGCTAGCAGCCACTGCCCCCTCCACCACCTGTACCCTACCGCCAACATGCTGGCATGTCCGTATCTTGGAAAAGCATATGACCTGATTGAGTTGTGGCACTCCAGGACTGCATTTGGGGGACTCGGCTGTCGGTAATGCCCATTGTTATGGTGTGTGTGCGGTGTTGGGTACAAAATGGGTGTGTGAACCATGCTTATGTTCTCTGCAATAAAGGAGTGTCTTTACTATCTCTGTTTGGTGGTGGGTAAAATAAGGGGACTGGGTTGGCAGGAGCCCTAGCTTGGATTTGAACCTGTGACCCTCTGGTCCTAGAGGTACTGCCTCTGTCTGCTGCACCACACTGTGGCCACAGTGATAGTGCAGTCCCTGGGGGTGGGAAACCTGACCAAATGAGTCACAAACCCTGCTCTGCACATTTGTACTGTGGGCTCAGTCACCTTGTCTGGTGACAAACGTGCAAATAAACCCCTCAACCGACCACGACGAACTGGGGATAAATATATCCAAGCTGGGCAACAGTGATATGAATGGGCAACCATAGCAAACACTCCCAGGAAGGCTCAGAAAAAAGGAAATGGTTTTTGGAAGGGTCTCCGCTCCGTAGCCCCTTCCATACTTCATTTCATTTTTTTGGAGCTTTCCTGGGTGTGTTTCTTATGTTTGCCCATTAATATCAGGGTTCCCCAGCTGACTTCCTATTTTTAATATGTTTGTTTGGGTCTTTTTCTATCTTTATTTGCACTTTTGTTCTGTGCACATGTATCACACTGCTCACGTTTTGCAGGTTTCCCCGGTTTCCCTGTACATTGCTGACGGAAATGGTTTCTCTTCCCTTTAAATGCCCTCTACCGTGAGTGTTTCACTCGCGCTATTTTTAACCTGCAAATTCGTCCCCGATACTGTGCGGGGAGCCTCTCCCCTCCCCTTCCCCGCCCATTGGCCCCGTCTCTCCGCCCCTCGGGAGCCTTCCTCCGCCCTCAGAATGCCTTTCCACGCCTCTATCGGACATTTGCGGGCCGGGTACTTTTGCGGGGCACGTTAGTGCGGCGCGCAATTGTGCGGGGCCCAAGCGCACTTGTGCGGGGCGTTTAAGAGCGTTTCTGAGCGTTTGAGTGCCGCGTTTCCGTGCGCTATTGTGCGGCACGCAATTGTACGGCTTTTAGTAAACATGCCCCTTAGTCTCACACAATCCTTCTGCATGAAGATCTAAAGTCACTCCTTGTGGAACAGGGCTCTCTATCTGCTAGGTAAGGGATCCCTCTCCTATATTCCTCTTCTTTTTTTCTAAATTCACTTTTCTGATAGATGAAGAGGCTGCTACTTACTCTCACTTTAGTAAATTCCTCATATTTCTGCCATTCCACTATGCAGGATTTTACCTAGAATATCCATAAGAACATAAAATATGCCATACTGGATCAGACCAAGGGTCCATTAAGCCCAATATCCCATTGCCAACAGTGGCCAATCCAGTTCACAAGTACCTGTCAGGTTCCCAAAGGGTATACAGATTCCATGCTGCTTGTTTCATAGATAAGCAGTGGATTTCCACGGTCTTCTTGAATAATGGTTTATAAACCTTTCCTCCAGGAACTCGTCCGAACTTCTTTTAAACCCAGCTACACTAACAGCTTGTACTACATCCTCTGGTAATGAAGTCCAGAGTTTGATTTCACATTGAATGAACAATTTCTCTGATTAGTCTTAAATGTGCCACATTGTAGCTTCATTGTATGTCCCCTAGTCTTTCTACTTTTTGAAGGAGTAAACAATTGAACTACATTTATCCATTCTACTCCATTCATTATTTTATAGACCTCTATCACCCCCAGATTTCTCAGTGTCCTTTTTGGTCTCTTGGCTCTCTCTTTGAGGCACTTCAACTAGACTGATTCCAAGAAACTATGGGCTTCTGAAATTAGTTCCTCGAGGATACCTCTTTTCTTCAGTCCCTGGTTGGATTAGCACTTGGTTCCTACCCTCCACAGGAATCTGGGCTCTTGACTGATGAGCCCTCCATCTTTTTCTAGGATCCAGGAAAACCATAGGAGAGATCACCAATTCTTTATCCTGAGATTGCTCTCCATTGCAAGATTCTCTTTTTCCTTGCTCAAAAACTTTGATGGTGCTTCAGGGCCCTATCGTAACAAGACCCAAGACTGTTGGCTATAGTCAGTGCTTGTTACTGGGAAGCAGGAAAAAAAAGAAAAAAGTTAAAATTCTGTCTCCTACAAGTGCATCCTTCTTTTCTTTTGCCCCAAGACTGAATTAGTTCTTCAGTTTCATACTTCCTCTCCATAGGGCAAGAGGCCACTGAATGCTGGAACTCTTAGGGGCTTGTTTACAAAGCCGCGGTAGCGGTTCGCGCTCGTTATCGGAGCCGGGGCCCCATTGAAATCAATGGGGTCGCGGCTCTGATAACGATCGCAAACCGCTACCGCAGCTTTGTAAACAAGCCCCTTAGTCTGCTTCCGAGAGGCATCATAACAGCACAAGATCCTTTTCCCTCCAAAACCATAGCCTATCCTTTTTGGACCTCCTAGCTCCTCTCCTGATTTTCTCTTAAAGGGAACCCAGCTAGAAAACCCCTAGAACATTTTTTACTTATGCTGCTACCAGGGTATTTCTACCTTTGAATAGCCAGCACAGTATAAGTAATGTCTCCTGTTGCTAAGGAACTTAGTGACACCTGGTTCATACATCTATTCTTACATTCTATAAACACTAAGAATAGAAGCCCTAACAACAAGCAGCAGTTCTAGAGACAGTAACGTCTCCCTTATACCATCCATTAGAATAATAACCTCCACATGAACAGCATAGGCATTGTTGCAGCGAAGTGCACGCAACGAATAATACCAGGAATCAGTTCAAAGATCCAAGCCTGAAGGCGGTAATACGTGGTATATTCACTTGCGCACCATTCACGTACTCCACCTTCCCGGCCAACGCACCAGGAATATGTTGCAGCGAAGTGAACGCAACGAATAATACCAGGAGTCAGTTCAAAGATCCAAGCCAATTTATTGTGCACAAGTCTCAGGCAATGTCACATTCAAAAAGGTCTGAGCCATGGAGTCCAGCAAACAACACCTTATATACCTTTCTTCTCCAGTTTAATACAGGCAAACTTTCTATTGGTTCCAATGCTCCTTTCACCTATCCAATTGGGATCTCTTTCTGGGCCTAGCATTCGGTTCCCCCTGTTCAGGCTTCTCTAACAAAGGCACAGTTCTTAGACTTTGATACATTTCTCCTACAAGGTCACTGCTAGCTTAGAGAATGTGTGAATACAGAGCACTGGAACATATCTGTCATCAGCATAGAAGAATTCAACAAAAGATTCATACAAACTTATCAAAAAGCAGTTTAAAGCAGTTTCTCTAACTTTTACTGACTTTGGTTTTTCTCAGCATTATTATTCTCAGGTGGGGGTTGGGACTAAGGCCTAGCTTACAGGCCTCTCATACTCTCATACATTTACATGCTATTCTAGGCCATAGCCTGCCACATTCCCCCCTTTGATTATTCTCACCCGCAAGTGAGAAAGGGTGAGAATCAAATCATACATTACACTTGGTCATTAGCATCATGTTGGGGTATAGGGGAATATTGCCACATAGCGAATATCTTTGTGGCTGCTTTACGCTCAACAGTACTATCAATAATTGAGTTCAGCATACGCAAGCATAAGGGTAGGAAACATGGGAGAAACAAGCAGATAGCCAATAGTGATAAAAGAATGAACACAAGTGTTTTCAGGCCGCCCATCCCTGAAAACAGAGAACCAAACCATCCATCGAGTTGCAAGCCATGCCAGGTCTGGACTGGTACATAGGTTTGCTTTCTCATGTGATTGGCTATATCTTCTACAACTTTTCCTTCATTATCGATTTGCAAACAACAGTTAGTTAAAGTCAGCTTTCCACACACCCCTCCCTCAGCTGCAAGCAAATAATCTAATACTAAGCGATTCTGATAAATGGCTGTACACATCTGCGTAGCTTGTTTAGCTAACAGGGTTAGTGCTCTACTAGTTTCATTGGTTATTATTTCAACAACAGCTTGCAAACGTATAATATGATTTAACATATACACAGGGGTGTGGTAAGCCCAAGAGCCATCTTGTGCCCAGGTAGCAGGTCCATAGTAGGAAACGATTCTCTCCGGTGGCCATTCTTCAGATGTCACATCCCGTTTGTCCCACTGGCCTATCTTCAGAGCCTTCCGCTTCTGGCGACTTTTATATATGGGAAATCCCAGTTGTTCCCCGTGGGAAATAGGCAAGAGGAAGAAAGAAGGTCTTATGGTTCCCAAAACACACGCACCTCCCCAGTTAGCAGGGAGTCTAGCATATACTCGAGTTCCACAGATCCAATACAATCCAGGTGGAGCTTGCCAGGTACTGTGAAAAGCCAGATTTGTCCATATCCTGGCAAGGTTAGGAAAGATAATCAGAGGATTGGAGGGTTCTGGGGCATTGGCACCTGACCACCAGGATGTCTTTCTGGTAGTAGCATTATAGTACTTCTGGTTTAAATAGACCAATTGCCCCACTAGCATAGTCAATTGTGGTCCAGGTCGAGCAAAACATAGGTTACCAACAATGGGGTTAGCTAGGACCCATTCGCTGGTAGCTTTATGCAGATTAATTTGGTTGTATGGTGCGGAATAGTTCAATTCTTACGCTTCCCAAGGCCACTGATCTCCCATCTGAGTTCCCCCACAGAAAAGACAGTCAGAGACATGGAGACTGGATGCTACAGCTCCAGCTAGTTCAATGAACAAATTTCGAGAAGTGTGGGGAACTACAAACTCTGCCTTCATGGCCTCATAAAAGGTATGATGTATTCGGTAAGGTGAAGAGACATGAGTTTTTGTGTTGAGTTGGATATATACAAAAGTTCCAGGATCAGTTCCACTTCCTGCTATACATAGGCTGAATCGGAATCCCTGTTTCCACTGGCTCGGGTCAAGGATGAGAAGCCGTAGGGGATTATAAGCACCTTTCTTGCATTTCTTAGTTTCCAGTAGGGGTAATCTCTCTAAATTAGCCTTGCAATTATCTCCATCTTGTCCATTAGGGCTACCAGACCAGGTAGCATAGTACACACAGCCCCATTTTGGACAGAAATAGTCATCTTTTGATGGCTTACCATAAGTGGATGGGGAATGTATCCCAGTGCATATTCCCCATCTGTTTGCACCTTCGGGACACATATACTTGTCATCATAGTAGTAAGCTTGTTCCCATGACCCACACCTGTAATAGTCATTTCTGTTTATCAGATCACAAGCGTCAAAATAGAGGGGTGCAGGCCGGGTGGGATCAGAGAGTTGACTTGTAGCATTTATGAGGGCTCCATCTTCATCATTCCATCGTAGTTCGAGGACATAGTAAGAAGGATTCTGCCGGGGTCTAAAACAGGTATGAGTCTTTCCCTTCGTGCAGACATTCAGTTCTGTACCATTATACATGCACTGGCTGACTGTACCAGTGCAAGTATAGTAAGAGTGATAAAGTAAAGTCTGGGTGATCTTCAGCCCAGTTCGGGTAGTGGTTATACAAGCTGCACAAGGGGGCAGGGCAAAAGTTGTCCCAAGGGGTCCCAGGGCTACCGCAAAGATGAAACAGTAGTAGGTGATCATCATGATCATAGTCTCTGATGATGGATAAACTGAAATTTTGATAACGCAGGGTTTTCAAATCTTCACGATGATGGTTGTTCTCTTCACAGTGTAAGTCGCAATGGTGATGTAGGATCAGCGGTCGAAGTCCAAGGATGACTCTCAGGAACTGCTGCTGGCTTTACTCGACTGTGGTGAATCCAAGAGTCGATTTTTGCCACTTTAACTGCTGTTGACGTTGACAGCAGCACGAAATATGGTCCCTTCCAATGAGGTGCCAATGGTGTCTTCTTCCACTCTTTTACCCACACCGAGGCTCCAGGCTTGAAAGGATGCAATGGCTCTGTCAGATTTATAGGCAACTGGTCCTGCACCCAGGTATGGAGGTCCTGCAAGACAGACCTTAGAGCCAACAATTCTTGTCTAGTGATTTCTGATCCTATCTGACTCATATCCCCCCTTATCCCCTGAACTATGGGCGGGGGTCGCCCATACAAAACCTCACATGGGGAAACTCCTAATGACTTAGTGGGGGCTGAACATACTCTGAGAAGGGCTATAGGGAGAGCTTGGGGCCACTTCAGGTGAGCTTCCTGACAGAGCTTGGACAACTAGGACTTCAGGGTTCGGTTCATTCTCTCTACTTTCCCTGAACTTTGGGGTCTATAAGCTGTATGCAACTTCCACTGTATTTGTAAAGCACGGGCCAACTGCTGAGTTACTTGGGACACAAAGGAGGGCCCATTGTCTGACCCTATGGCCAAGGGTATTCCGAACCGAGGAATGATTTCATGGAGCAGAGCCTTAGTGACTTCTCTGGCCTTTTCAGTTCTGGTGGGGAAAGCCTCCACCCACCCAGAGAAAGTGCAAACTAAAACCAATAAGTAGTGATATCCATTTGCTCATGGCATTTCTGAAAAGTCTATTTGGATATTTCCCATGGGGGTAACTCCCACTGATTGAACTCTTGGAGGTGGGACGGGACCCTGCCTGGCATTATTCTTTGCACAGGTTACACATTTTTGGGCTATTGAGGCAGTTAAGGGTCCCAACAATGAGATACAGAAATACGGTTTCAGAGCTTTCTCCATTGCAGTTCTTCCATAGTGTGTAGCTTGGTGGAAGGCATGGACAAAGGCTGGACCCAGGGCTTCAGGGATCACAGTCATACCAGGTGGTGGGCCTCCATCGGGTGGTGGCAACACTATCCATCCAGTTTCTGATAACTGTCCTCCCTCATTCTGACAGTAGTAGTCCAGCTCACTTCAGGTGTATCGAGGTGTCCAAGCACTGAGAGGTACTGGAAATATGGCTGCTTGAACTGTAATACTAGGGGCAGAGATTTTTCCAGTGATTGCTGCTTCTCGGACTGAGGCATTGGCGAATCTGTTCCCTCGGGACACTTCTCCATCTCCGGTCTGGTGACCTCGACAGTGCATTACAGCAACTTTTTGGGGGGCCCATACTGCTTCCAATAAAGTCAATATTTCTGGGCCATACTTGATAGACTTGCCTCCCGAGGTTATCAATCCGCGCTCTTTGTACAAGGCTCCATGGGCATGTAACGTTGTGAAGGCATATTTAGAATCTGTGTATACATTCAGACGGATCCCAGTCCCTATTGTTAGTGCTCGAGTGAGGGCTATTAATTCGGCCTTCTGTGCTGAAGTTCCCGGGGCCAGAGCTGATGATTCTATTACCATGTCCAGGGTCACCACTGCATAACCGGCACATCGTTGTACATTAATTATGAGACTGCTTCCATCCACGAAGAAAGTCCTTTCTGGGTTGCTCAAGGGGATATCAGTTAAATCTGGGCGGCTTGAGTATACAGTGTCCATTACTTCTAGGCAATCATGGTCAGGAGGGCCTGGACCGGTCGGCAGTAGGGTAGCAGGGTTCAAGGTTTGACTGACACTCAATTGTAGCCGAGGATTTTCACACAGCATACTTTGATATTTCAACATGCGTGCATTGGTGAACCAGTAGTTCCCTTTGTGTTCCATTAGGGTTAAAACAGAATGTGGTATAGTGACTTGAAGATTCTGTTCCAAAGTGAGCTTGTCAGCTTCACTCACCAAGAGGGCTGTGGCTGCTACAGCTCTTAGGCAAGGTAGCCATCCTTTTGCAACAGGGTCCAATTGTTTTGATAGATAGGCTACAGGTCGTTGCCAGGATCCAAAAGGCTGAGTCAAAACTCCCAACGCATTCCCACTTGACTCATGAACATAAAGACAAAATGGTTTCTGTTTATCTGGTAGGCCCAAGGCTGGTGATGACATTGATGCTGCTTTTAGCGATTTGAACGCTTTATCTTGTTCTGGGCCCCATTCCATAGGAGATCGTTCCGCTCCCTTCGTGGCTTGGTACAAGGATTTTGCCAAAAGTGCAAAATTGGGTATCTATATTCGACAATAGCCCGCAGCTCCCAAGAAGGCCCGCACCTGCTTTCTGGTGGTGGGGGTTGGGATGCGGCATACCGCTTCCTTTCGCTCAAGTCCCAATTTCCGGATTCTTCTGGACAGATGGAACCCCAGGTATTTCACTTCTGTTTGGCACAACTGCGCTTTGGCTCTTGAGACCTTGTATCCGACTTCATTCAGGAGGTGCAAGAGATCACTGGTAGCTTGCACACATTCAGTCTTGGAGTTGGTGGCTCTTGAATCCTTGAGGCAAGCGAGTCCAAGTGAGTTGTCCTCGTCTTCCTGTAGTAGGGTTTTCCCATTCAAACGCAAACAAGAGTTGGCTGGCAGATGCCAGGCGGATACAGAAGAAGGCATCTTTTAAATCCAGAACAGTGAAATGAGTAGCTTCAGCTGGAATCAGTCCCAGGAGAGTATAAGGATTTGGTACTACCGGATGTATAATTTCAACTGCATTGTTCACTCGTCGCAAATCCTGCACTGGGCGGTAGTCACCTGTCCCAGGCTTCTTGACTGGGAGGAGGGGGGTGTTCCAGAGTGATTGGCATTCTTTGAGGAGTCCATACTGTAGTAATTTCTTTAGGTGACCATGAATGCCTTCGATTGCTGGTCGTGGGAGAGGATATTGTCGTACATGCACTGGTTCTGCTCCCGGTTTAAGGGTGACAAGCACAGGAGCTATATTCTTTGCTAGTCCAGGAGGATTATCCTCCACCCACACTCTGGGCGGAGCTAAGATGTTGGTGGGTATACAGGGGCCAGCTGCTTTGGATGAAGGTAAACTATAGAACCGCCATTCTTCTTCTCGGGGGTCAGTCAGCACCATCAGGCTAGCAGGTTTCAAATTTACAGTCATTTCCATTTTTCCTCCTTGAACAAAGGATATCTGCACCTGGAGCTTAGCAAGCATGTCTCGGCCCAAAAGGGGAACAGGGCATTCAGGTATGTACAGGAACTGATGCGTTATTTCCCGTCCCCCAAGTTTACAGGCACGGTTCTGCAGAAAAGGTTTTGTGGTTCTAGTTCCAGTGGCGCCAACTATGGTGACAATTCGGGAAGACAAAGGAGCCACTGGCTTAGCCACTACTGAATGTTCGGCCCCCGTATCCACCATAAAGTCCATATACTGGTTCCCAATCTTTAAGTTGACCATAGGCTCCTGGGGACCCAGGGAAAACTTGGAGCCCCGTCTGGCCTAGTCCTCATCCACATAATCATCTTCGGTGGTCGCCATTCCTTCTACGGTGGCGGCTTCTTCCTGCTGAAACTGTGCGTGCTGCATTCCTCCTCGCTCCTGGAATCGCCCCCCCCCCCCGCTCTCCTGGTGCTCCCTCCTCCCCTCCAGGGGGTGGAGCTACTATTTGGGCATTCGTTCTTCCAATGTCCTTCTTCCTTACAATAGGCGCACTGATTTGCACCTAAGGGGGACCGAGCATTCCCTCGGCCCCTTCCCCATCCTCGGGTCCTTCTGTTTGGGTATCCTCCACGTCCTTCAACTAGAGCTGCAGCAAGCAGATCGGCTTTCTTCTTCATCTTTCTTTCACTTTCCCTTTTACATTCTTGATCACGATTCACAAATACCTTCTGGGCAACTTCCATTAGCTGTGCTGTGTTCATGCCCGCAAATCCTTCCAACTTTTGCAGTTTTCGTTTTATGTCTCCCTGGGACTGACTCACAAAAGCAGCATTCACCATACGCAAATTCTCCTGGATCATATGGGGTATAAAGTCTATAAGCTTCAGTTAATCGTTCATAGAAGGCAGCTGGACTTTCATCTGGGCGCTGAAGAACGTCTGCTACCTTCCCAACATTCATGGCTTTCTGGCCTCCCCTCCTCAGGCCTTGCAGTAGGGCCTGGCGGAAACGGGCGAGGGCTCTCTCTCCATCTGCACTATTTGGATCCCACCTCGGATCTTCATTTGGGAAATCTGCGGCCGTTGCCTGTCGGGGATGTAGGTCTCTCCCATCTATGGGGTTCTCTTCCAGCCATCGAGTGGTTGCTCGCACTATCCGTGCCCGCTCTTCAGTAGTAAAGAGGGTAGACAAGAGCTGGCGGCAATCAGACCAGGTAGGCTGGTGGGTCTGCATGATGCTAGACAATAATTCTGTCAGGTCTTGGGGTTTTTCAGTATAGGAGGCATAATGCGTTTTCCAGTTCAATAAATCTGTGGTAGAAAAGGGCACATAAACGAGACTAGTTGGCCCGGCCACAACCTGACCATCTTCATTGAGAATAGGTAATCCGGGGACCTGGCGTAATGGCATCTGGCGAACTTCTTTCTGGCCCGCCCCTCTGTTTCGGAGGGCATAGCGCAAATTTGCGGGCCCAGCGGTGGCTCTTCCGCTAGGGCCTAGACTAACGGGTGACCCTGGACTGGCAGTTGATCCCCCGCTGGCAGTTCCTTCAGAAGACGTCAGTTCTGCCATGGAACTTTGTTCGGGACTGGGACTCCTGCTTCGGGGAGGGGGTTGCTCTCCTTCGGGCAACAGAAGTGGCTGATGGGGTAGAGGCAAATCAACTGGAGGGACTCTCTCTTCCTCTGGTTCTGCTCGGGGTAACAGTGGAGCTGACGGGACTGGTTTATACAGAAATAGGGGCGGATAGTTCGGGATTTCTGAAGGTTCCGGGGTTGAGTAAATGGGGGGCTTTTCTTCTTTGGCCCCCGGGACCCCCTTCGTAGTTGCTAACATTATCCTGCACTGCTCCTCACGGCATCGCTTCATCCAGGAGGGTCGCCTTTCACAAATACCTAACCAGGAGTCTATATAGGGGAACTGGTCGGGGTGATGTCTACACACTATCCCATGCACTCATGACACAATTCTGGTATCAAAAGTACCCTCTGGTGGCCACATGGCATCCAGCACCGGCCACTCCCTACCACACAATATTTCTAATCGGGAGGGCGACATTTTCGTCCCGTAATCACCACTAAATCCCTTCTTAAAATTCATGATCATACAGTTCAGTGGAGTTTGCACAAACTCCACCCTCCCATTATGACGCACAAAACAGCAGACAAAGAGGGCGGATAGTATGGCTGCAGGTAAGGGGTCCGTACAGCCCACGGAACAGTAAGGGAGACAAACACCAAATGCTTCCTCCTTTTTGCGACCTGGGCGCGGTCGCCCGGCCAGGAACTGCGCTACTCAGGAGTCCGCTCTCGTGTGGTCTGTGTTGCAAGACCTCTCATTCACTCAAACAAACAGGCATGCCACCGAGTTCCCAAAATTCCATAAAGGCCTACCTTACTTATCCATGAGGGGTGGGGTTTCGTCCTCGCGCATACTCATGCAAGGAGTACTCGGCCACACCCAGAGAGGTGATCAGGCTCTCGATACCTTAAACCATATTAGTCTCGCGCATACTCATGCAAGACTTTCCGATAGCTAACTGACTAAGAACCAGACAAATCGCTACTCACCGGATCCGATAACTAATGCGCTGCGCAACCAGTTTCTCCTTGGGTTGAATCCTGGACTCCCCTCGGGTTCGGAGGTGTTGGCCAGTCGGACCCGGCAGGCCACAGAGGCAGGGCGGAACCTTCTCTGATACAAGGGGACCGGCAGCGCCTGGGGTCCTCTCCGCTGTTGGTCGGCCGCGGTCCCGACCGGACCAAACCTGGAGGCGGTAATACATGGTATATTCACTTGCGCACCATTCACGTACTCCACCTTCCCAGCCAACGCACCAGGAATATGTTGCAGCGAAGTGCACGCAACGAATAATACCAGGAGTCAGTTCAAAGATCCAAGCCAATTTATTGTGCACAAGTCTCAGGCAATGTCACATTCAAAAAGGTCTGAGCCATGGAGTCCAGCAAACAACACCTTATATACCTTTCTTCTCCAGTTTAATACAGGCAAACTTTCTATTGGTCCCAATGCCCCTTGCACCTATCCAATTGGGATCTCTTTCTGGGCCTAGCATTCGGTTGCCCCTGTTCAGGCTTCTCTAACAAGGCACAGTTCTTAGACTTTGATACATTTCTCCTACAAGGTCACTGCTAGCTTAGAGAATGTGTGAATACAGAGCACTGGAACATATCTGTCATCAGCATAGAAGAATTCAATAAAGGATTCATACAAACTTATCAAAAGCAGTTTAAAGCAGTTTCTCTAACTTTTACTGACTTTGGTTTTTCTCAGCATTATTATTCTCAGGTGGGGGCTGGGACTAAGACCTTGCTTACAGGCCTCTCATACTCTCATACATTTACAGGCTATTCTAGGCCATAGCTTGCCACAACATGAAACACATAACCCAGTTCTGCCAAAGGCTGTTTCTATCTATCTATATATGTATATGATAGAAACACAAGTATAGGGCCCAATATTCCAAGGCATTTACATAGTTTACAGACCTGTAAACTGGTTAAGTGCCCCTAAGAGGGATATTCAGTGGAACTAACATGGTTAGTGCCGCTGAATATCCCCTAGTAACACCATTATATGCCCCGCTGCTAAGCGGTTAGCATCGGGGCTTGCCGGGAGTATTCAAGGGTGGAGCTAAGGTGGAGACGATCGCAAACTGGTCAGCGGCGATATTGCGCCATTGCCCGGTTTGCGATCTGCAGAGAAAGCCAGGCACAGGAAACCTTGGCCTAACTTTCATCTCCTTATCACTAACTGGATATCAGCTCAATATTGCCACTGTCCTGTTAGCGATTGAGCTCTGTGGCAATCCCGAATATTCAGTGCCAGGGCTGGATATGATCCCAGCATTGAATATCCAGATTTAATGTTCAGAGCTGGCAGCTAACTGCTGTAATCGTGCTAGCTCCCAGTGCTGAATATGAGGCCCATATATTTTAAACAGAATGCTGATAGCTATCAACATTGCAGTACACGTTAACCCAGCATAACCCATACTAATTAATCTGTTCCCATAACCACACTGCATTCTTCCCCTCAAAAATGGATGGAAGCAAGCCAAAATTTCTCTCCATACTAAGGTTATGAAGATGATCCAACAGAACCTCATGATAAATGATATCAAAAGCCAACACAACATTTAATTGACCACCGAGAACATCAGTTAAGACCACAAGCACTGTGTTGATGCTGTGGTCTTTCTGAAAACCATTTTGCAAATCATGTAACACTCCTCTCCACCCCAGGTTATCATCATATTGTGTTAATTGCTGATGCATACATTTCTACAAAACCTTAACCTTAGTGTACAGTGATACAGTGTATCTGAATTTTCAGAAAGCCTTTGACAAGGTCCCTCACAAAAGACTCTTGGTAAAATTAAAAAGTCATGAGATTGGAGGCAGTGTACTATTGTAGATCAGGACTGGTTAAAAGATAGAAAGCAGAGAATCACCACCCAGGAAAAAGATTAAGGCATCATCGTGGATAATATGTTGAAACTCTCTGCTCAGCATGTAGAGGTGGCCAAGAAAGCAAATAGAATACTAGGAATCATAAGGAAAGGAATAGAGAATAAAACCAAGGATATTATAATGCCTCTGTATCATTCCATGGTGCAACCACACCTTGAATATTTTGTGCAATTCTGGCCACCATATCTTAAAAAGGATATAACAGAATAAGAAAAGGTATAGAGAAAAGCCACCAAAATGGCTTAAAAGGTTAGGGCTCTTTAACTTGGAAAAGAGACAGCTGAAGGAAGATATGATAGAGGTCTATAAATTAATGAATGGAGTGGAACTATCAAAAAGTAGAAAGACTAGAGGGCACTCAATGAAGCTACAATATAACCCATTTAAGACTAATAAGAGAAAATATTTTTTTCACTCAACGCGTAATCAAATTCTGGAATTCATTACAGGAGGATATAGTAAAAGATGTTAGTGCAGCTGGGTTTAAAAAAGGTATGGACAAGTTCCCAGAGGAAAGATCCATAAACCACTATAAAAAAGGACTGGGGAAATCCACTGCTTACTCCAGGATGAGTATTGTGAAACCTGTGTACCTTTTGGGAACCTGCCAAGTACTTGTGACCTGGAGTGGCCACTGTTGTAAACAGGATACTGGGCTTGATGGACCTTGGTCTGATACATCATGGCATTTCTTATGTTCTTATGCTAGCCATTAGTGACAAATTTCATCTGACTGGTAATTACCCAACAACATACTGTCCAGGTCCTCCCTTTTGAACAGAGGCTGGACCATTTTATTGTCCATATAGGACAACTCCAGCAGTCAATGAAGAAGTCACAATGGAACCAATAAAGTACAACCTCAGCCTTAGAAAGAAATAGCCAGCTGGCTTAGCTCCCCTTCTTTGACACTGTGCTGAGGTTATCCCACCTTGAAGGTTCCATAGCCTTCAGGAAAGCCTACTAAGTCTGCTCTAAATCCACAACACTATGTACATGTTCAACTTTTTCACAAAAATAATTCATTGGCCTGAGTGTCCTGAATGAACATTTACCTCCAGATAGTCTGGATTCTTTCATTGAACTCATCTGTTGTATATCTTATATTTTATGCCTCCTACTGGTAATGAAAAGCATGGTAATGCTGCAGAATCCTTGAGTCTGAAAAGCCATGACATTTAACTGAAGGACCTTTTTTTAAGAAGGACCCTACTTGTCATGACTTGGAAGTGGATAATGCCAAGTGTCAGAGATGTATTATGCAAGACTGATTTGTTAACAGGATATATTTATTTGACAAGGAAGTCAATACCTAAAATCACCTCTGAAGTAACAGAGTAGGTAGAATATCAGTAGATATTAAATTGAATAAGAAGAACCTCTTCTTTCTCCAGGCGATATTTCTATTGCAATATTTGCCCATAAGAACATAAGAACATAAGATATGCCATACTGGGTCAGACCAAGGTCCATCAAGCCCAGTATTCTGTTTCCAACAGTGGCCAATCAAGGTCATATGTACCTAGCAGTTTCCCCAAGAGACATAAGTTCCACAATGCTTGTACTGGGTCAAGCATTGATATCTTCGGTCACTTCTTAATAATGGTTTATGGACCTTTCCTCCAGGAACTTGTCCAAACCTTTTTTAAACCCAGCTACACTAACAGCCTTTACTACATCCTCCGGTAACAAATTCCAGAGTTTGATTACACGTTGAGTGAAAAAATATTTTATTTTATTAGTCTTAAATAGTTTACCCTGTAGCTTCATTGCATGTCCCCTAGTCTTTCTATATTCTGATAAGGTAAACAATCGATCTACGTTTACCCGTTCCACTCCGTTCATTAATTTATAGACTTCTATCATATCTCCCCTCAGCCGTCTCTTTTCCAGGTTAAAGAGACCTAACTTTTTTAGCCTTTCTTCATAGGAGTATCCTCCCATCCCCTTTACCATTTTGGTGGCTCTTCTCTGTACCTTTTCTAAAATCGCTATATCCTTTTTAAGATACGGCGACCAGAATTGCACACAATATTCAAGGTGCGGTCTCACCATGGAACGATATAGAGGCATTATAATATCTTTTGTTTTATTTTCCATTCCTTTCCTTATCATACCTAGCATTCTATTTGCTCTCTTGGCCGCCGCTGCACACTGGGACGAGGGTTTTAACATGGTATCCACAATGACGCCTAAATCTTTTTCCTGGGTGGTGGTTCCTAATGTGGAACCTTGCATCGTGTAACCATAGTTTGGGTTGTTCTTCCCTAGGTGCATAACCTTGCACTTGTCCACATTAAATTTCATCTGCATTTTGATGCCCAGTCTTCCAATTTATCAAGATCCTCTTGCAATTTTTCACAATCCTCTTGGGTTTTAACAACTTTAAATAGTTTTGTGTCATCTGCAAATTTGATAACCTCACTCGTTATTCCACTTTCCAGGTCATTTATGAATATGTCAAAAAGCAGCGGACCCAGCACAGATCCCTGGGGTACACCACTATTCACCCTTCTCCATTGGGAAAATTGGCCATTTAGCCCTACCCTCTGCTTTCTATCTTTTAACCAGTTCCTGATCCACAATAGTACACTGCCTCCTATCCCATGACTCTTTAGTTTTGCCAAAAGTCTCTCATGAGGGACCTTGTCAAAGGCTTATCAACCGACTCACCTTTGTCCACCTGTTTATTCACTCCTTCAAAAAAACATAACAGATTAGTAAGACAAGATCTTCCTTGTCTAAAGCCATGTTGGCTGTCTCCCATTAGGTTGTGACTATCTACATGCTGAGTAATTTTATTCTTTATGATGGTTTCTACCATTTTTCTTGGTACTGACGTCAGGCTCACCGGTCTGTAGTTTCCCGGATCACCCCTGGAACCTTTTTTAAAAATTGGGGTTACATTGGCGATCCTCCAATCTTCAGGTATTAGAGATGATTTTAATGATAGTTCACAGATTACTGATAGCAGGTCTGCAATCTCATATTTCAGTTCTTTCAACACCCTTGGATGTATACCATCCGGCCCAGGTGATTTGCTACTCTTCAGTTTATTTAATAGTTGTAAGACATCTTCCCGATGTATCGATATTTCCTTCAATTCTTCCGCACCTTTAACTACCACTTCAGTCATGGGTAACATCCCTACATTTTCCTCAGTAAAGACCGAAGCAAAGAATTCATTCAGTCTCTCCGCTATCGCCTTGTCGCCTCTTAGTGCTCCTTTAACCCCTTTATCATCTAATGGACCAACTGACTCTCTCACAGGTTTTTTGCTACGAATGTACTTGAAAAGGTCTTTATTTCGCGTTTTTGCTTCTGCAGCAAGCTTCTTCTCAAATTCTCTCTTTGCCTGCCTTATCAATGCCTTGCATTTGACTTGCCAGTGCTTGTGCTGTTTCCAGGTTTCGTCGTTTGGCTCTTTTTTCCATTTCCTGAAAGATGCTTTTTTGGCCCTTTTAACATAGACTTTTTTAAAACAATTGTTTACCTTTAAGTAAAACGAAAAATCTTTGGGAGTATTACTATGGCGTGATGGGATCTATTTGAAATATAATAGCTGAAGCTAAAGAAGTTGGAAAGTGCACACTTATGGTGCAAGTCAGTGGTGTGCTACCCTTTCCTATGTTGGCAAGCTCATCTGTGTGAAGGACTTGATGGGGAGGCTTTTGTCTCAGGGCAATTCCTCCAAATGGGTTAGTTCTGCACATTCCATGACAGTCATGAACCTCGCTTCTAAACCAAGATATGTGGAGTATGATCTCAGTCTTCCATACTTACTGCTAATGCTTAGCATAGTACTTGCATCATGCCAAAGAGAAGCCTCCTGCTGGAGTTTGTAAGATATAACATGTTTGGGTAGTTTGCCAAATTTTCTTTATCAAGCCTGTGGCACCCAACACAAAGGGAAATATTTCTGTATCTTTCTGCCACGTTTTCTTGGTCTCCAACTGCATTTCCTGGTATTTCAGGATCTTCTGCCTCTACGCGATTCACAGTGTAGTCACTTGGAAATGACACCTCTATCAATGCCGTTCTGGTGTTTTTCTCCTTAACCACTGTATCCAGCTTCCTCACATCCAGCTTTTTATCAGTTGAAATAGGAGTATCCCTGATCTCTGTAATTCTCTTAGCGTCATGATCACAGATCTTTTCAGGCACAGTGATGAAGTGCTTACAGAGTTTCCAGTAGATGAAGCTCACTACTTTATTATGTCTTTCTGTACAGAAATTTTCTACCATCAGAACTTCACAGCCAGTTATAAGGTGAGTCACCATTTACAGGTCTTTCTTACAGAATCAACATATATCTGTGTTGCCAGTTTTTTCAATGCTCACTGTAAACCATCTTATCTGTAATCCGCTGTCCTGGGCTGCAACTACCAACCTCTCATCTTTTGATTTCAGTTCACTTCTCCTTAAACATTCATGTGTCCGTTCTTGATTGACAAAGGGTTCCTGGAATAACACTCTCTATTTCCCACTGTATTTGTGCATTTGCCACTTGTTTTTGTTGTTTGTTGATCTAATTTTTGAAGAGTTTTTTTTTAATTTTATTTTGCAAACTCTGTTACTTTTTTCTCTGTGCATACTTGGAATTTTCACTCATTCCTTCTAGTCATCGGAACACTTGTCAAAGTTTGATGATGAAAACAGATTCTGGACATTGTTGGTCGGTAAGCTTGGAGGCTTATGATAGTAGCTCTGTATGTGTAATCAATCTCTATGAGTCCTAGCCCTCCTTCAGCTCTAGGGATGTACAGTCTTGGCATACATTGATTCTTGTATTACTATGGGCATGTATTACTATGGGCACTTCATGGGCATGGAGGAATTTTCGTGTTCAAACATCCAGTTTTTCAAGATCTTCAAGAGGCCAGTCCACAATCCCAAAGCTGTATGAAAGTTCAGGAATTGCCAGATGATTGATGGCTTGTATCTTATTCCGTGATGTTAAAACACTTTTCAATAATGATATTAATCTCCTGTAGTATTCTTTACTGATCTTTTCTCTCAGTAATTTTTGTTTGAGTGTTGTTACTTCTTTTACTCCAAGATACTTATATACATCTTCTTGTTCAAGGTCCTTGATGTCACAGCTTTCAGATGTTTTTGGTTTTGCTCAATTTTCCTCACTATGACTCACTATGTGGAAAGTGCTATGTGTGTGAGGGGTGTACATGGGTGAAGTGGGAGCAAAGATGGAGGTGTGTGTTGGAGGATATTTTCTGGAGGGGAGTAAGTGCATGTGTGTTCAGAAGGGGGGGAGGAGAGTAGGGATGAGTTAAGGGGTTCACATTTTCCTCTTCTTTTATTTTTCCCCTTCTCTTACCTCTCACTACTCTTCTTCTTCCCTTTTGCCATTTCTCCTTTCTCTGCTGGATCTTCTTCCACCACCGGTCTCGATTGCACATTGGGGGAAGAAGCAGGAGACACTAACTCCTCCTGCTCCCCCTGTCAAAACCAATCGGGAGGACAGAAAGTCTGCATTTAACTCAAGCATGCTACAGGCATGCCCATGCCTGGCTGGCCTGCGCCTGAGGGCTTCGCCAGAGGGCCCTTTGGCATGGCCCTTAGGTGTGGAAAGTAGGCGCAACAATACAAAAGGTACATTATCTAAATCTACCATCTAATCTCCCCTTAACAGGCCACATTGATTTTTTAAGACTTCAAAATACAATATTACCCTTTAGCAACTCTATTGAAGCTCTACGTTCCATATCGCAGGCTTTTCTGACTGCAAAAGTTCTCTCTGTACATTACTCATGTTAAATCCTCCTTTGCCATATTGTTGTATATAACTGCTGAGTTTATTCACCTCGAGCTTCAATTTTGGTTAACCAGACCATTTGCTAATGGGCACAAAAGTAAGTTCTCACCCAGAGCCAAGGCTCACTGTAACCGCATAGCTTCTAATATACGATTCTATGCCACGTGTTGTTTCCGCATACATTATATCTTCCAAACACTGATTCAATGGTTGTTCACTGCCCTCCTAGCCCCGCCAGCACTGCTCGTTAATCCCACTGCTACTGTATGGCTTTATCACTTTAATTGCTGTCTTCACATTTAATCTTTGTAACTCTGATTTCATAGTTATCCCTCACCATGCTAGACCCGCTAGCTATGCCTGTCAGCCTCACTACTACTATTTGTAAGGTCTTGTTACCACTTTAAAAACTGTTCATACACTTAATTGGTTGGCAAAAAACACTGACGCAATTTCTGTTCATTGCTCTGATAAATCCCTGTCTTTGCTATAGCCACTCTGCTCTAAAGCCATTCATTTCTTGGCTTCCTGTGATGCTACCACAATTATACCTGACCGCTTAGTTACTCTAACAAGGTGCAGTCTTAATTTATATTCCCACCATCATCCATTATTGGAATGCTGTATTGATTCTGTATCTTGCCATATCAAGCCTCAGTCACATGTGATAATCATTTGCTTCTTTCCAATTAATTATGTGCTATTATTCATACATAATATCCACATAAGCGGTTTCCCCCAAGACCAAAGGTTAACTATTCACCACTTTGCAGCAACTAACCTGCTCCCCTTCCTTGCATAGACTGCAATCTATTCAGTCGTCCACCTTAGCCTCCTACAAATGGTCAGCCTTCTACCTTTTTCTGCCACAGAGGCAGGCTGATCTACCCCCCACCCCCGCCCCCGCACGCCATCCTCTCTCTTAAAACCACTTCCTCCACCACCCTACAGCTCCAATAGGCGATCAGCCCCAGGGGAGCAGGATGAAGGATTCCCTGCCCCCCTGCAGCAGAAGGACCAATCTAAACCGACCTTCCCCATTGGCGTGGCCCTTAGGCGTGGATCCTTAGCGCCCTTAGACAATAGTAAGCGACCTGACCCAGAAGTGTCTAAACCCAATAACAACCTCACTTCTACAAGAGCAATACCTACTAACTAACCTCCAGCTGATCCTCTGCCCTTCAGGTATTGTTTCCATTCAAATCTTTTCACCCCAAATACATTGTACCCTGCTAGCCTTACCTCAACACTATCACGGAACCTACGTATAGCTGTCTGCCGTTTCCTCCCTTCTACCCAGATTACAGCTTATACGAGGCAGCTACTCTGCTCATAACCTTATATTCTGCAGTATAATAATAGTGAGTGCTTAACCCTTTTCCAATCCTAACCATCCACTACACTTTAACTGAATCTACTACTCATTCCTCCAAGACCTCCCCCCTGAAACCCCCAGTCTTCTTACACCACCTAAATCACTCTAATATGGAGTCACTTAAGCACTGTCACACCAACATATGGATCTATCTCCTTCTGCTATACATTACCTTATCCCTCCTCTCATATGCTCTGGATGTAAAGCATAACACCTCAAATCTGATCCCAATAATTCACTCATTAAGACCTCCATCCACACTAAATAACCTATCCCATACCCACCCAAGTCACCACATCCAAAACTGCCAACTTAAAAAAATTTACACCACCCTCAACCCCTACCTCACCCCCACCTCACCTCCCTACCTCACCCCCACACAAGACTCTGAACACATCCGCCCCCTCTTAAATGTGCTTTGATCAATGTGCGCTCAGCCAGGAATAAGATCCCTCTCATAGTAGATTAATCTCTGACCATGATCTAGATATACACTGTCTCACAGAAACATGGTTTCAAGAAACCGATTCTGTACTAATAAACCAACTCTGTCCCATTATCCACTCAATCAACATATGTAACAGACTAACCAGCAGAGGTGGCGGAGTTGCTGAAATTTCAAGAACTGACCTACACTTGTCTACAGTCGAATCAATCTCCACCCCTGGAATGGATTCCATCAGAGTCTCCAATACCACCCTCTCGCTATACCTCCTATACAGAGCCCCCCAGACTGACACATTCGATATTTCCACTATATTTGTGTCAGCTTGTACTCCCCAACCCGCCACACACCCACTTATAATCTTAGGTGATCTTAATCTCTACTCAACCTCACAGAAACAAGCCTCTGCATTCCTAGAAGCCATGGATGCCTACTTTTCTCAGATTCTCAAATCGTTCACCCATAATAAAGGTAATATCCTCAACCTAATATTCATACCACAGCATATAATTTCCAATGGACGGAAATCTTGCACACTATCCTTCCTGTACCATGGTCTGACCACTCACTCATACTATTCTCATTTCCTTCCCATCCCTAAAAAAGACCGCATACCAGCCCATCCCAACAAAACACGCAAATTCAAACAATTCAACATTGACACATTTCTCAAACAAATCATTCCTCCAATAGAGCTACTTAACAACAAACAAGCTAACCTTGATTCCAAAATCAATGAAGGGAATGAAATCATGACCTCTGCTGCTCAACTACCTCCCAGACTACATCCCCAAAAGCAATGCAAAAGAGCCCCCTGGTTCTCTGCCAACCTACATGACATAAAAAATGAGCTCAGATGGCTGGAAAGCCACTAGCGACATTCCCATGACCCTGACACACATAACAGTTACACAGAAAAACTCCATTTTTACTGCTCAGAAACTTTAAGACGGAAGAGAGAACACAACGAAAATGTACTCAAGCATTCCCTAAACAAACCCAGGGAACTCTTCTCCATAGCCAAATCCCTAATCAGCAAACCTTCTCAACAGGAACTGGTTTCAAAAATATCCCTACAAGTCATAGTCAACCATCTCTGCTCTAAATTCCAGTCACCCTTCCCACCAACTAACCCCCAATCATTGTCTCATTACAACAATGCAACTTCTACAACAACCTGGAACAAATTTGATTCCCTCTCACTTGAGAACATAAGCATGGTCATTAAAAATCTCAATGCCTCCACCTCTGCTCTAGATTCATTCCCAGTCTCCTGGATAAAGAGTGCCAAAGAATCCATCAGCCCCTATATCCTACCCATAGTAAAATCCTCCCTCCAGGCCGGTATTGTGCCAGCATCCTTAAAAAGGACCTCAATTCGTCCCATCCTCAAAGGATCAAAATTGGACCCCTCATTGCCTACTTCATACAGAGCTATATCAAGTATCCCTTTTCTAGCACAAATAACAGAAAAAATTGTGCAAACCCAATTGCAGAATTTTATGGCTGATCATGCCCCCTAGGACCCTTCCAACATGGCTTCAAAAGGAACCACAGTGTTGAACCCTAATAACATCCCTTTTACACTCAGTGACCTTATACACCCAGAATCCCACTCAAGGTTGTCTACTAATCTTCCTTGATATATCTTCGGCCTTTGACTCACTCCCCTGCGAGCAACTCCTAGTCAGACTTTATGAAATTGGTCTAAAAGATATAACTCTGAACTGATTCCACTCCTACCTGGAAAACAGAACACAACAGGTACACATAGGTAACAACACCTCCCAGCCATTCATCCAAAAGCAAGGAGTTCCCCAAGGATCTAGTCTATCCGCTCTCCTGTTTAACATCTTCCTTCAACCCCTATGCAGGATCTTTCAAGACTATGGAATCTAATACCAAATATACTCAGATGATATCATGTTCTTCACACCATGCAACATAACAAACCCTAACTTTTCAAATATAAGCAAATGCTTCACAAATTTAAGGAACTGGCTCAGTCATCACAATCTCTTAATTAATCAGTCTAAAACAGAAGCTCTCCAAATTTTTTCCAATCCATCCTATACCCTGCTGACAACTCTTACCCTTGGAGACTTCACCCTCTCCATAAAAAATCAAATCAAATATCTTGGACTTATACTTGACCAGAACCTCATCTTTCATGACCAGATAAGGAAAACATCAAATATAATCTATGCCAAATTATGAACTCTGAGAAATCTCCAACCTTTATTAAACCCAAACTCCTTCCATACAGTCTGCCATGCTCTCACCACTCCTACCCTTGACTATTGTAACCTCATCTACTAAGGTCTCCATAAACACAGTATCCACCCCCTCCAAATGGCACAGAATAGTATAGTTCGATTAATTACAAATACCTCTAGACATGCCCATATAAACCCAATCCTCTATGACCTCCAGTGGCTCCCCGTACTATCCAGAATAAAATTTAAAGCCATCACACTCATACACAGAATTATCCACAATGTGTCAGCCCCATGCCTATCCTCACTTCTATCCAAAACTAATGATACCAGATCACGCCGACCTAATACCAAAAATATCTTAAACATACCATCAATAAAGAAAAAGAGTAAGCCAAGCCACCTGCAACAGGGCCTTCTCTCTTTACGCCCTCTCTATATGGAACTCCCTCCCATTCGAACTACATAATTGCCCTGACCACTCTGAATTCTGGAAGGAACTCAAAACCCACCTCTTTCAAGAACATTTTTCTCTACCCCCTTAAGCCACTCCTCCTTAATGCCCCACCTCTCTACTGCCACTCATACCGTTCCCCTCCCCCATCGCACAGTTCCTTGCCTTTGTCTCTACCCAACTACCCCTTTCACTAATTAATCTGTAAATATGTAAATAGTTCTTTGTTGAGCCACTCATGCTCATGTTCAATAGTTACTGTTCCATGTAAAACAGCGGTGTTACACTGTTATGTTATGTTCCTTGTAAACCGTCATGAATTGTAGAAAGACAGTATATAAAAGCAGTTAAATAAATAAATAAATAAACAAATAAATACAATTTCTTTCAATCCATTCTTCTCCATCTCCTCTTCTCTTACTCTAAATTTTCAGCACCTATCCCCCCCCCCCACCCCATTATCTCTGAACTGTCACTTCATCATCCTGCCGTCCATGGAAAAGGGGGTGAGACATCAGCTGCCACAGCCATCAAGCTGCCCCTTCCTTCACTGCTGGCCCCTGTTCCTTACAGTGGCAGGGCCTGCACTCCCCACCATCTCTGAGGCCCCTAACTTTAAGTCTTCTCATTCTGTTATACATTATTGATGTATGCATCCTTTTTATTTTATTTTTACAATCATTTTTCTTGCATTTTTATAAGATATCAGTTCCTATTGCCAGTTTTCAAAACTGAGGATTCTGTGGAGTAAGATTATTTTATTTTAGCTTTTATTTTAAAACTTTCTATCCTCCATGTTAAATTACAACCAGCTACGCCCTCTACAACAGTGAGAGGGTTAGTTATTATGGTGCACTAACATTACTGTGTGTTAATTCACCTATGCTAAAATAATACACATTACGGTGAATTAACATGCATTACGTTAGCACACCTTAGTAACTAGCCCACCGAGTCTATTTAAATAAAGGTCATAACCTTGACCAAATTCCCTACCCATGGCTCACAGGGGGCTCAACTTTATTCCCAACCAGCTCATGCATCCTCATTTTAGACGACCTCCCTTCCTTAAGAATGACATAGAATTTCCATAATGCCAATTTAACACAATTGGAAATCATCGTTCCTTCTGGAATAACTTCTATTTAACACAATTTAATGCCATATGTCACAGAAGCCTGCACAGCTTCTCATCTTAATTGACAGCGCATGCTGTTCTATACTATATATATGGTATTCTTTCCCCTACTGTAGCAAATCATAAAAACAATTCCATAAAATATATTGTTCTGCTAATCCAAACATGTTAAAAAGTAGGGAGGGCATGCTGAGCACGGTGCAGGAAATTCCTTTCAACTCCTTTGCGTGCATAATGTGTGTGTCAAGCACACACAGGGGTGTAGGTAGTAGGATATATGAGGCAAATCTATGCACGATTGGTTACACCAACCGTAGGGCTAATGTAAATGCCTGCACCAAAATTTGTAAGGAACGTGCATAAGTTGTAATAGTTTTGTAACTTAACCACATGGATTTACACACTGCCCAAGCCCCACCCCTGTGCACATTCACAATGAAAGTACTGGCCATTGGTCTGAAACATTTTCTTATAGAATAATGACAGGCTAAGGTATACCTGTATAGTCCCATGCATGCATGTAGGACACTGAAAATATGTGATTTACGCACATTGATGACGCATAACGTTATGCAGCTTCTTATAAAATTACTTCCTAGATGCACTGTCAAAAGATTTCAAAGGATGCATTTTACAGTTTAACCACTTGGTGGCACTGTACCAAGGCAGCAAGTATTGCCATGATTTTCCACTAGTAGTAGGCAGTACACTATTTATTTATTTAACTGTATTTATATCCCGCTTTTCACCGGGTCAAAGCAGTGTAACAAAAAAAGGGGGGGGGGGGGGTTAATCGGTTACACTAACAACCAATAACATTCTTCCTTCACTAGGTATCATCATACGTGACATATATTAAGAAAGCTATATAGTTTTGTCGCTACGTTTTGCAGTAGAATTTATAGCAAGGAAAATAAAATACACATCTGAATCATTAAGAGCCAGATCAATAGGAATAGGGATGTAGCAGCAGGGAGGGTGGGGGGGGGGGGGGGAGAGGGGAAGCATGCAAGGCATGGCTAATGGAATTATCCAGCCCTTCTGTTGTGTGTGTGTGTTTCTATATATCTGTGTATGTGTGTTTATAAGTGTGTGGCTGTGTTTATGTGTGCATGTGTATATGTATCTATGCGAAACAAATACAGAGAGTGAGGGTGTAGAAGGTCACTGGGGTATTTCTTAAATAAATTACAACAGTGACCTTCTACACCCTCACTCTCTGTGTTTGTTCTGCAATTTGTTGTGAGGGTCCTGTTGCTCTCCTTGTGTTGCCTATGTATCTATGCGTACACATGTAAACAGTTGAAAATCTAATATATTATTATCTGGGAGGCTGTCCTAATGTGCCCAGAGCAGCCAGAGCTGAGAGCAGTGGGCCACAAATGGCAGCAGCCATGACAGAAGTAGAACGTGTTGCAGGGCTGCTATTGCAGTGGCTGCAAAAGTCATTAAGTGAGCTAAGAGGTCACCAAGAGCAGCAACCCTTCAAGGGCATCCTATTCCTGTCACTGCTGCCCCTCTCCAGCAAATAGCAGTGCCGTGCTTACCCAATACCTACAACACTAGTTCCACCTCTATGCAGACAGGAAGTCTGTCCTCAGCCTGGTTTGTACGTTTGATCTGGTCAGCCACAGCTCATCTTATACACATTGACAACTTCCGTTAAGCACCTTATTAATCTTACTTGAGTGTGATGATCTTTCCTAGACTGGGCAGGCACACTCAGCTGCAGAGTAACAAAGTGCCAAGGCAGTGGCACAGTGTTGAAGGGCTGTTCTATGATTTATTCAGGATGTTATTTCTAGCATTGGCCTTTCCATGCAGCTTTTCAATATGTAGTTTATATAAGAGTGTTCAGTCCAGTGTATATCAAGGTAGACCAGATAGTTCAGTGTTCCAGTCGGCATAACTGTTCTTGTGCTACTGAGAAAGCTACTGAATGAAAGACAATGAATGATGTTTTTCCTCTGAAGCAAAACTTATGCCTGAGGTTGAAACATGAATTCATGTCTGGAACTTTTTTTATATCTCAAAACACAGATAAGTCCCTGTCCATCAGAACTTACTATCTAGTCAAGACAGACAGCACAGTAGCTATACAGGGTGGCCCAAAAAAAGTGAGAACATCTCGTAAATTAAAAGCTTAAATAGTTTACTTATCTACCTTTTTTAGATACATAACGTCTTTATTTCAACAATTTCCAGTCGCCATCTTTTTTTTTTAAATTTGTCAGTCTGTCTTTTTTAATTTTTAAATAACTTATATGCTACGAGATGTTCTCACCTTTTTTGGGCCACGCAGTAGACATGGAATACATCTAGGGGGAATGGTAAGGAAACACAAAGGTGATCAGGTGAGTCAAGATACAAAAGCAACAGGGAAGAAATGACTTTTCAGTCTGGATTTGAAAAGGGTCAAAGAAGGCACCTGACGTACAGACTCAGGGAGTTTGTTCCAGGCATAAGGAGCAGCAAGGAGTGAAGTCTGGAGTTAGCAATAGAAGAGAAGGGCACAGATAGAAGCAATTTGCCAGAAGATCAGAGTTCCCAAGGAGGGTGTAGAGAGAGATAAGAGAGGAAAGGTACTGAGGAGCTGCAGAGTGAATACACTTATAGGTCAGCAGGAAAAGTTTGAACTGGATGTGGAAATGGATAGGGAGCCAATGAAGTGACTTGAGAAGAGGGGCAATATAAGCATAACAAGGCTGGTGGAAGATTAGCCGAGCAGCAGAGTGATGAACAGATTGAAGGGGAGAGAGATGATTCAGAGGGAGACCAGCAAGGAGTAGGTTACAATGGTCTAAACGGGAGGTGACTAAGGACTGGATAAGTGACTGGATTAGTAGTATGTTCAGAAAGGAATGGGCGAATTTTGTTGATGTTGTAGAGAAAGAAGTGGCAGGTTTTAGCTATCAGTTGGATGTGAGTGGAGAAGGAGAGAGAGGAGTCAAAGACAACCTGAAGGTTGTGAGCTGAGAAGACAGGGAGGAGTGGAGAGTTATCCACAGAGATTGAGAAAGAAGGAAGTGGAGAGGAGGGTTTAGAGGAAAAATAAGAAGCTCAGTTTTGGCCATGTTCAATTTCAAGTGGCAGTGAGACTTCCAAGCAGCAATGTCATAAAGGCAGGCAGAGATCCTGGCCTGGATTGCTGGAGAAATTTCAGGAGTAGAGAGGTAGATCTGGGAGCATTTAGCGTAAAGATGATACTGAAAGCCATGGGAAGAGATGAGTGCACCAAAGGACTGGGTATAGAGAAAGAAAAGGAGTAGACCCAAGACAGATCCTTGGGGTACACCAACTGAGAGTGGGATAGCAGTAGAGGAGGATCCACCAGAACAAACACTGAAAGAGCAATGGGAGAGATAAGAAAAGAACCAAGCAAGGAGTGGAAGACATAAAACCACGGCCACACTAAAGGACCCAATAAAATTTCTTCTGTCAAATTATTTTAGCATGGACGTGGTTTTACGTCTTGTGCTCCTTGCTTGGTTTTCAAATTTGTGGAAGTTGTCCTTCTCCCTTCCTCCTAGAGATAAGAAGAGAACCAGGATAGCAAAGAGCCCTTAAAACAAAGCGAGAACAAGGTATCAAGAAGAAGACTGCAGTCAACAGTGTCAAAAGCAGCAGAAAGGTCAAGAAGGCTGAGGATAGAGTAAAGGCCCCTGGAATTTGCAAGGAACAGGTCACTGGAGACTTTGGCAAGAGCCGTTTCAGTAGAATATGAAGGACAAAAGCTGGATTGTAGAGGATCCAGAAGGGCTTGAGAGGAGAGAAAGTTGAGGCAATGACGGTGAATAGTTTAGAAACAAAGGGGAGGAGAGAGATGTGTCAATAGTGAGAAGGGCAGATAGGGTCTAGTGAGGGTTTCTGGAGGAGAGGAGTGACCAAGCATGCTTGAAGGCTGCAGGGAAAGTTGCAGTGGAGAGTGATAGGTTGACAATATGAGAGATGGAAGGGACTTTGATGGAGGAGATAGCGTTAAGGAGACAGGTGGGAATAGGTTCAGAGGAGCAAGTAGTGAGTTTAAATGAGGAAAGAAGGTGAGTAGTTTCCTCCTCAGTGGTCATAGAAAAGGAAGAAAGGATAGCAGAGGTAGGGGAGGAAAGTTGGGAGTGAAGAGGGGGAGGAGGGGAAGTAGCTGACCTCGTGGGGAATTGGAGTGTGACCTTGTGGATTTTCTCATGGAAATAGTCATCCAGGATTTGGACAGAAAGGGAGGGAAGGGTCGGAAGCATTGGCACCTTAAGGAGAGAGATGAGAGTTGTAAAGAGACGGCGAGGGTCAGAGGCAAGAAAGTTAGTCATATGGACATAATAGTCTTGTTTGGCAAGTGCTAAGGCTGACTTGAAAGAGACAAGCATAAATGAGAAAGTCCATAAGGGTGCAGGATTTGAGCCAAGCACACTCAGCTGAGCAGGTGCAGGAATGAACATAGTGGAAAATGGAAGACAGCCAAGATTGAGGTACAGTACACCTCACAGGACATAGCATGGACAGAGCAAGAGCATCCAGAGAGGAGGAGAGTACAGTGTTATAGGAAGCTATGGCCTCATCGACAGACTCAGATGACATAGTGGAGGAAAGAGGTGATGAGGCAAAGGAGGAGAGAGCCAACAGGTCATTAGCATGAAGATTTCTAAAGCGGTTGGAGGAGACAGGGTGAGGTTAAGATGGTGAGTGATGAAGAGTGAAGCTTGGCAAGTGATGGTCTGATAAGGGAAGAAATGAGGTACAGAAGTTTGAGGGTAAGCAATTAAAGAAGAATACAAGGTCAAGGCAGTGGCCTTGCTGGTGAGTAGGTGTAGTAGAGCAAAGCTGGAGATTGAATGATGAAGGAAGGGAGAGGAGCTTTAAAGCATAAGGGTCAGAGGGGTTATGAACATGAATGTTAAAATCCCAAGAATAAGGGAGAGGGAAGATGAATCCAGAAAGAAGGAAAGCCACGAGTCAAAGTCAGAGAGAAAGGTAGAGGTGGACTTGTCAGGAGGTTGATAAATAACTGCTAATTGGAGAAGCAGTAGAGTAAAAAGCTATATGGAGTGAAAGGAGGGAAAGAAGTGAGACTGAGACAGCAGGAAGGGTTGAAATTGACAGGAAGAAGAGAGCCCCACACCAATTAGGGAATATGAGCCATAGGAAGAGAAAGTGTTGTGAAAATGAGTTGAATCCTTCAAAAGACAAGAATGCCAAAAAGATATCTATATGAGTTTTATTGACTACAGCAAGGTCTTTGTGTAAACCATGAGAAACTCTGGATCACATTAAGAAGTATGGATATAGCAGAACACTTGATGGTTCTCTTGTACAATCTTTACCTTGATCAAGAAGCAACAGTTCAAATGGAACAAGGAGAAACAGAATGATTTAAAATCAGCAAAGGTGCACAACAAAGCTGTATTGGTCATGTGACTGTCCAGGTATCTCCAGGGTGCCATGGGATAACTAGGAATGATGTGGCAGACTGGGCCCCCATGCCAGGGATATAGGGGGTCACTTGACCCTGGTTGGCACCATAGGTAACATGTGTGGACATGGGATGGTGGAGAGCTACAGTGATGGTTGATGCATCTGAAATCACAACTTTGAACACATACTGCTCAAATCAATGCTAATTATTGTAATGGTTCCAACTGATCCATCTGCCTGCTCTGCCGTGCAGCCAGTGAAGAGGCATAGAGGAGAAATCAATTTAATTTGGGCTCTTTCTGATTTGCCTTCAGTCTGCCCTGCCTGCTTCAACTCCTTCAGGATTGGTGTTGCTGTTGGAGCTAAGCCCCTCCCACTGTTCATGACATCATCTGCCCATGTCATACCTCAATACTGATTGATCCAGCTGCTTGCTCTGCGTGCAGCCAGTGAAGAGGCATAGAAGACAATCACTTTCATTTGGGACCTTTCTGATTCGCCTTCAGTCCTCCCTGCCTGCTTCAACTCCTTCAGGTTTAGTGTTGCCATTGGAGCTAAGCCCCTCCCACTGTCATCACCCACCCACTCAATATCTCAACATTGACTCAGGCATGCAAGCACCTGCAGGCCTGCACCTAAGGGCCATGCGTGGTCTAAGGTGGAAGTCTCTCCATTTGAAAATATACAAAAGTCTGAAGTAAACTCTCCCACTTGGATGTCTCCCCAGTCGTATTCCCATTATGTGGGGATCTCGTTTCCCTGATCCCCCCTAGTCCGGGTCCAGATGTCTGTTCCATGCACTTCTGCTGTCTCCATGTCTCTCCATGCCTCCTCATCCACTTCTGCCTCCAGTACGTTCTCTTTTGGGTTGCTAAATATTCGTTCTTTGAACCAGAAATCACATCTTGTATTTGATTTACTTATGCTCCATCATTTGGATATTTTTTGCCTGGTGGAAACATGTCTTTGTGATACATGTCTAGCCTACCTTCATGATTCCTGCTCCCCCTCCCCCCCCCCTTAGGTTATAGCTACCTTCATCTTCACCGTCCTCAGCACAGTAGCGGGAGACTGGTTGTCCTTTTCTCTTCCTCTCTTGCACTGACATCCCTTTCCTCCCATGTTTCACCTTCTCTGGAGTTATTCATTGCAAGGGTGCCTGCACCTTTGCCATTTTTACTTGTGTTGGTCTATCTGCGCCCCCCTCCTCCCACCGGTCAATGTGTTGGCTCTTCAGAATTTTATAATATGTTTTTTCCTTATCTGCTTGATTCTTCCCCTCTCCTTGGGGATTTTAATCTTCATATTTCATAGGCCACTGATTCTGTGACTTCCGACTTCTGCTCTTTTCTATATGTTCATTATCTGCGTCAGCACGTCTTAGTTCCCAGCCATGCCATTGGCCAGACGTTGGATCTTCTCCTTACTATTTCTTCTGTGTCTCTTTCTGTTTCCGCAGTCATGCCCTTATCCTGGTTTGATCACTTCTTGCTTTCTGCCACAGTGACTTTTTCTTTGTCCTCTCGGCCTTCTCTGCAGGCCCGGCCATGCCAGCGCTGTTCTCTGTAGTAATTTATTGCAGAGTCTATTATCTCTCATTGCCTGCCTTTCCCTGATGATTTGGCCTCGCATCTGCTTGATGATCAGTTGGATCTCATAAATTCCACACTCTCCTCTGCTTTGCAATCTATAGCTCCTTTGCGTCCCTCTCCCTCATTAACACAACGCTCTAACTCCTCGAACCAGCCCAGTCTTGATCTCCTTAAGCACCAATTATGCCACTTAGAGTGTCATTAGCGCAAGTCCCGCTCTGCGTTGTTGCTTGTCGCTTATGATTCTGCATTCCTCCACTACTCTGCTGCCATAGTTTATGTTTATGTTTTATGTTTTATTACACTTGATAAAAACCGCCTTTCATGGAAAGCAAAGCGGTGTACATTTAAAATTCAATAAAAGGAGGCCAAGGCCAACGGAAAAGGAAAAGAAATACAATGGTTGACAGGACAGCTAAAATCAAGAGAGACAGGACAAGACATAGACAAGAAGTAAGCTGGGAGGAACGAAAGGAGGGCAGAGGTATCATACAAAAGGAGAGGGAACATTAAACGCCAAGGAGAACAGATGTGTTTTTAACTGTTGTTTGAAGCTGGTGAATTGTGGATCAAGACGGAGAGCGGGAGGGAGGGCATTCCACAGGGCAGGAGCGGCAAAAAAGAAAGCGGAGGAGCGGGTAGATTGCAAGTGAGCACGAGAGGGTGCAGGAAGGGTAAGACGGTTGAGGTGAAAGGAACGGGGAGTGTATTTAGGAGAGTGAAAGAAAAGAAGGTCTGTTAGATATTGAGGAGTGCTAGTGTGAAAAGCTTTGTGAGTCAGTATCAGAAGCTTGAAAGTAAACCGGAAAGGTATAGGCAACCAGTGAAGGTGAAAAAGCAAAGGAGTTATGTGATCCCGGGGAGAGGAACAAGTGACCAAGCGTGCAGCAGTGTTCTGGATACGACGGAGACGGGTAAGTTGAGATTTTGGAAGACCGATAAAGAGGGAGTTAGCAAAGTCCACCCGAGACATGACTAAGGATCCAAGCCAAGAAGTCTTATTATTCTTTGCTCATCCACCAGGACACTAGTTCTTCCTGGTTCTATCATTTATCATCTCGCTGTTCCCCCACCGATTGTTCTACTGTGACCCCCCTCTGCTGCCAGAACTTTGCTGCTACTTTTTTGTCAGAAGGTCTTGGATGTTCAGTCCACTTTGCCTACTCCTTTTTCTATTCCACTCCCACCCTCTGCCTTCCCTCCTGTCTCTTCCTCTGTCTTTGTGGTTCCTACTTACTGCGAGCTTTTTTACATCATGTTGTTGCCTTAGGTGACTAATTTAGATTGAAGCTAAGCAACTGTAGTTTTTTGCTCTGTAACAGATGGTTTTATTTGGAACTTTCCAAGTAACTTACGTCTTGCTAACAATAGACAAGTAACTATCCTAGGCAAGCAATATTGTAGAGAATTTGTATCTTAGTTAAGTATCTGTAGCTCCGACAAGCTCAGGTTTACAATGTCTCTCCTAAAGTATGTTCTTATATTATATTGTTACCTAACATTTTCATTGTCTTTATCTGATGCACTCTGCAACCAAATACTATTCTACTACACACCTTGTATATGGTACCCAGTGTTTTACTATGTCCCACTCACTGTGCCTACACTCATACCGCACGGTCTTATCAACAATACCCACAAAAAAGCCCACAAAAATGCTACACCCCAGCTCAACGTGAGGCCACCCAACATGACCCCCACTACTCACACATCAAAACAATCGAAACCAAATAAGACTAAGAATAAAGTGAAACATAATTTGTTCCTGCAACCCAACACCCCTTCACAACCACAACTCTCATGCATTCTAATAAACGCAAGGTCCATAAGGAACAAGACCCACATCATACACAACATCATTACTGATGACAGGCCTGACCTCCTGTGCATCACTGAAACTTGGCTCTCCAACACAGACGCAGCTATAGTAAACCAAATAAACAAGCCGGGCTATGAGATATTCAACTGCCCACGCACACACAAAAAGGGGGGAGGAGTCCTAATCCTTGCAAGGGCCTCCCTCGGGCTGACAAACACATCAAACGTTACCACACAGGGAATTGACATTCTCCGAGTAGAGAATAGGAACTTGTCGATATGCCTATTGTATAGACCTCCAACACCGCACTACGAAACCCTCGCTGACGCTTTGGAAACCATCTCCACCACTGCAGTTAAGAAATACCAGATAATTCAGGGCGACTTCAATCTTACCTCAATCTCACACATGCAGGCAACCTCCTTCTTAGAAGCCATGGACTAGCTCGGATATAATCAATTAATTCAAGAGGAGACCCACAATAAAGGGAACACTCTGGATTTGGTGTTCCTTCCCAAGAAGCCACTACAATTAGAAGCAACCCAAAACCCACATAACCCAAGTTCCATGGTCCGACCACTACCAAATTCAGCTCACCCTATATCCATGCTCCACAATAAACAAGATAGACTCTGGCTCAACTAAGCAACATCGAAGAAAATTCCAGCAACTCAACAAGGAAACACTAATAAACTCTCTTCATGACCACATAACCCTTGACAATACTGACATCAAAGACCTAACTCAATGGATCTCTACAATAGAAGCCAACTCTGAGCCAATATGGAAGTCATCAACCAGAGCGACGAAAACAAGAACAGAACCGTGGTACACACCACCGTTGCACAAAATGAAAAAGGATTTAAGAAAATTGGAGAGAAAATGGAGACGAACTAAGAATGATATGAACAAGATGGAATACCTGCAGCTCCTAGCCAAATACAAAAATGAGATCAACCTTGCCAAAAAAACGCACCACACCAAAGTACTCAACAAGGCCATTAACAGACCCAAAGAGCTGTTTGAGCTAGTCAAGTCGCTCACGAAGCCCTTGCCGGAACATGACTGCAATGGAAAAATAAAGGCCCAGGACCTGGCGGATCACTATGCTAGCAAACTAAATCCCCCTATCCTGACTCTCCAACCTCAGAACGTGATCGCCACGTGCCCCAAGCAGCCAAACAGCAAGAACACAAGCTTTAAACCGAAAGGATGGTCTACTTTTCAGACAATTGACGAAAAACTAATCATAAATACCATCTCAAACCTGAATACAACAACCTCTCTTTTAGATCCATGTCCAGCATAATGGATCAAATCTACTAAACAGGAAATTGCTCATCTGATAACGCACATAGTAAATCAATCTCTGCAGCAAGGTATCATGCCCGCCCAACTTAAAAGATCCCTAATTAGGCCGATCTTAAAAAATAAAGCTCTCAACAAAGAAGATCCAACCTCCTACAGGCCGATATCAAGCATATCCTTCCTTGCAAAGATTATCGAGAAAGTAACCCAACGGCAACTGCAGGACCACCTAGACAAAAACAAAATCCTTGACAACCATCAATACGGTTTCCGACCGCACCATGGGGTGGAAACCCTACTCATAGCGCTTCTAGACAACCTCATCAAGGGTCTGGAAAACAAAAACAAGATGTTCATACTCATATTCATAGATATATCAGCAGCGTTTGACACAGTACATCATCAAACACTCTTGCGCAGACTTGTGACCATAGGTATAGCAGGAACACCGTTAAAGTGGTTCGAGTCCTACTTAACAAATAGAATGCAACAGGTACGCTTCAATAACGAGCAAGCAAAGCCTTTCTCCCAAACCCAAGGAATACCCCAGGGCTCAGCTATCTCCTCCCTGCTATTCAACGTTTACATCCAGCCAGTTTGTACGATTTTCCAAAAGCACAGTATCAGATACCACTTATATGCAGATGACATTATGATGTACACACAACTTGACATAAACAATCCTAATTGCACCCAATTAGAAGAATGCCTACGTGAATTGCAAAATTGGCTCCAATGCAACAATATGTCGATAAACCACAAAAAAACTGAAGTGATGTTCATATCAGGAAAGCAAGACTTCAAACCCCCTGCAACCATCACCCTGAACAGCAACACCTATCACTCTAAAAATGTTGTTCAAACTGTAATTTATGTGGTTGATCAAATGTATAACTATAATTTATGTGGTTGATGTTCACCCCTCCCTTTAATCAGACTGTATTCTCAAATTGGCTTGTACCTACTCCCTTGTTTTTTCCACCAGTGGGCCGCTGCTGATCGCTGGAAGTAGCGGCATACAAGTTTATACCAAATAAATAAAATAAAATAAATCATCTCTCAGTCGCTTCCTACCACTGCTTCGTGTGACCCTATGCCTTCCCATCTTTTCAGTTTGGTGTATGATTCCTTCCTTTCCCCCTTGCACTATGCTATATCTGCTTCCTTTTCCTCTGGTTCTTTCATTTCATGTTGGAAGAAAGCTACTATTATTCCCATTTTCAAACCTGGGAAGGTGGACCCTCGTGATCCCCATCATTACTGCCTCATCACTTTATTGCCCTTTCTGTCTAAGGTCATCGAATGTGTAATGGCTCAGAAGCTCCAGGCCTTCCTCCTCCAGACCAATGTTCTTCACCCACCCCAAACTCTCCACTGGGCACTCTCTTGTAGCTATCTCAGATTTTCTTTATCGTTATCTTTCTTTATTCACAACCCTTGATAAACCGCCCAGGCCGAAGCATCAGGGCGGTGTACAATACAAAATGTCAGCTGCTAGAAACAAAATACGGAAAAGAACGCCAAAAAACAACAGGACAGAGAGAGACAGTTAAATAAGATAGAGATCAGAAAAGGCCCAAGGAGGGACGGGGAGGAGGGGAAGTGGGGAGGGGGGGAGAGAAGGGAAGGGAGGAGAGGGAAATGGAGAGGAATCATGGAGGATGGAGGGTACGACTAGGGGATGAGGCACTACCTTTGACTCTCACTGTGAGGTTCTTCTGGTTTCCCTTGATCTTACTACCACCTTAGACTTGGTGAATCATTCTCTTCTTCTCTCCCAGCTCTACTCTCTTGGTGTTTCTGATGGTTCTGTTCCTATCTTCAGGGTCACTCTTTATGGGCTTCCTGGTCTTTTCAGTTCTCTACTTCTTTGCCTTTTCACTGTGGTGTCCCTCAGGGTTCTATATTAGGGCCTATTCTCCTTAATATTTTTCTTATCCCCTTGGCCTCACTCATTCACTCTCTGGACATAACTTTATTCAGGTTACTTTTTGCTTGGCTGTCTGTTCCAGTGCTCCCATGCCCCAAGTTTCTACTAAGCTCACCCAGGTCACTGACTGGTTGTTAATTCATGGTTTAAAACTTAATCCCTCCAAGACAGTGGTAATCTGTTCTCATACTCTCTTCCCCCATCACTCCCTCTGCTTCCCTCTATAAACGGCGTTCTTGTTCCTCTGCACAATGATGTTAAGATTCTCAGAGTTTACTTTGATTTCTCCATTCCTTTTCTTCTCACATCTATCATACAGTTCAGCGGTGTTTTTTTCTGCTTCGCCAACTTTATTCCTTTCGTAAGTACCTTGATGATTCTTTCCTTCATCTGCCATTACTTTCTCTTGTGATTTCTAGGTTATGCAAACTCCCTCTTTTCTGGTCTTCCCTGCTGTCAGCTTTCCCGTCTTCACCTGGTGCAGAACACGGCTGTAAAATTGCTTCACGGTGCCCACTGCATTGATAGTGTCACCCCTCTTCTTTCTAAGTACTGGTTGCTGGTTTCCTTCCATGTCTTCCATAAGATGCTCACCCTCACTTTTTATGCATTCTATGCTGGTAGTCCTTCCTTCCTGTCTCAGCTTCTCACCTCCTACACTTCTGCTCTCTCTCTTTGCTCGGCTTTTCATAACCTCTTAGTGATCCCAGGTCCTCAAGTGGTCCACACTACAGCAACCCACTCTTCAGCTTTCCGAGTCATGGCCCTTGTTCTTTGGAACTCTCTCCCTAATCACTTGCACACTCGGTTCTCTTTTAGTCGTTTCAAAACTCAACTCAAAGGTTATTTTTTTGCGCAGGCCTTTCCATCATTTATCCTTGCCTTGACCTGCTTCCAGCCAGCAATTCTGGTTGCACTGTTCCTTTGTCTCTCCCTCCCTTTTGTGGTCTTATGTAGCTGTGCCGATCTTGTAACCTAAGCCTTCTGCTCCCTCCTATCCTTGCGATTCAGCCGTCGTTTTTGTTTTTGTTTTTGTTATATTTTGTTCTTTGTTCTGATTTTCTGGTACACCACCAAGAAGTGGTTCTCAGTTGTTAGGATGGTGGTATTATGCTTATTATTGTAATGGCTCGGGTCTGGCGGGGGCCATAAGTTCTGTGCTGTCTCACCTGGGGGAGGGTGGTAGCCCTTTTTGGGGTTGGGGATGGCTCTTTACTGATTGGGTTAGGATCATTGGGCTCGTTTATTTTAGTAACCATGAATCTGGCAGATTCCAGGAAGCTTGGCAAGTGCAGTAATGGCGATAGGGTCAAGTGGGGTAAAATTGATGTCCCTTAATGTCAAAGGGATACAGAACCCTATAAAAAGGAAAAAGATCTTGAATTATGGTAAAAAGCAGCGAGTTGACATTTTGTTGCTACAAGAAACACATTTGAACACCTTGGAAGCAAGGAAGCTGGGCGGAGGGTATTATGTGTTGGTTGGTCATGCTCCGGCAGCTCATAAGAAAAATGGGGTGGCTATTTTAGTTCGTAGTGTGTTAGGCGTCATGGTTGAGGCAACCAGGAATGATGTAGACGGTAGATGGGCTATGACAAGGATGCTCATTAATGGGTCGAAATTGGTGTTATTTAATGTATATGCTCCCAATATAGATGATCCAGGTTTCTTCCAGTCATTAATCGCAAATGTGCAAGAAGTGGCGCAGTGGCCCTTAGTAATAGGTGGAGACTTTAACATGACATTAGACCCTTTTTTGGACCACTGTCCGTGTAAAAAAGAGGCCCATTCCCGGGCTAGTGTAGTACTTAAGGCTGGTATAGTGTCCCTAGGACTGGTGGATATTTGGAGACTGCTTCACCCCACTGAAAATGATTTTACGTTCTTTTCACCTCCTCATAATTCACAGTCCCGTATTGATTATTTTTTAATTTCTAAGATTTTGGTTCCTGAAACGAAATATGCCGACATTAAGGCTAGGCATATCTCAGATCATGCAGCTATCACTTTAGGGCTTCAATCTTTGGAGGGGGAAGCACGCTCAGAGATGTGGTCCTTTAGAAGGTCTATTTTGGCGGAGGCGGAATTCCAGGAAACTATTAAGACGGCTATGGCTGAGTATTTTAAGATTAATGTCCCTTCGGATACGGCGGGTTGGGCATGGTGGGAGGCGTGCAAAGCGACAATGAGAGCTGTGATCACGAGCTATTCCATTAAGGAGGCCAAGAAGAAGACAGCGCAACTTAATTTGTTAGAAGAACAAATTAAAGCGGGGGAGCGGCTTTGGTTTAAAACTGCAGAGAAGCATATCTTAGGGAGATTGCAAAGGCTGCGGGGTCAATATAATTCTATCTTAAGTTCGGAGGTTGAGCAAGTTATGCATCTACAGCAATCTCGCTATTATATAGAGCAAAATAGGGCAGGCAAATTATTGGCATCTATTCTAAAAGGTAAACGAAATAGAACTCACATAACTAGCTTAGCTGGTGATAATTGGATCACTTTAAAAAAAAGTGGGCAAATTTTAGAAGCCTTTTCTAAGTTTTATGCTAAGTTATATGATTCTGAAATGTCTGCTTCTAGTGCGCAAATTGAAGGTTTTTTTAGTCAATTAGCGCACCCGGTTTTAACTGCAGACCAAATCAAAGAATTAGAAGAACCCCTGGGGGAGGAGGAGATTCAGCTAGCTATACGCTCCTTAGCGCCGGGAAAGGCTGCAGGGCCGGACGGCATTCCTAATGAGTTTTATAAAACCTTTCTCCAGGATCTTACTCCTTGGCTGTTGAAATATTTTCAACTTTTGCAGGAGCCTCAGGGGGATACTGGACGTTTGTCTGATGCAACGATTGTGGTCCTCGAGAAGCCGGGCAGGGATCCCACACTGGTCGGTAATTATTGGCCCATTTTGCTTTTGAATGCAGATTACAAGATATATGCGACAGTTCTAGCGCGACGCATGGCACGGGCTTTGCCGGGGTTGATACATGCCGACCAGTGTGGATTTATCCCGGGCCGTTCAACAGCAGATAATGCTAGATTACTATGTAATTTGATCCTGAAAGCAAATACTCTTGATTCCCCGCTAGTGGGATTGGCCTTAGATGCCGAAAAGGCATTCGACAGGCTGGAATGGCCTTTTTTGTTTAAATTTTTGGAATGGTTCGGTTTTGGTCCACTCTTTATACATATGCTGCAACTTCTTTATGCTAAACCGACTGCTCGTATCTTAGCGAATGGCTTGCTTTCCCTTCCTTTTGCACTGCACAGGGGCACTCGGCAGGGGTGCCCCCTTTCTCCCCTCCTCTTTAACTTAGCATTGGAGCTTCTAAATTTGTCCATTAGACAATCAACGGCCATTAAGGGGATAGTGGTTGGGGACATGCAGATTAAACTTTCGGCCTACGCTGATGACCTCCTGCTCTTTACTCAACCTTCTTCGGTCGCCGCAATATTAGAGTTGATAGAGCATTATTCGGTTGTTTCGGAATACAAAATAAATTGGAGTAAATCAATAGCCTTTCCCTTAAATAGTTTGGCTACGGCGGCTTCGATGGCGGAGTTCCCGTTCCAGTGGGAGACAGGTTCGATAAAATATTTGGGGGTTCGATATTGTGCCTCTATTGAGGAAACCCTGCAAGTTAATTGTAGAATATAATATAAGATCAGTGCATGAGGATAGACATTCAAAAATCTTTAGAAAGAAATAATAAATAAATATTTTAAGTAATAAAGAATGAATAGTAAGTGAATGATAACTAATAAATGAATAAATAAACTGAAATTATTTCTAGAAGTATATGATATATGCTTCGAGTGTGATTGTCTTGTGACCTTTCTTGGAAAGGAGATACATGCTTTGAGCTGCTGTAGGACCCCCAACCATGGTATGTATCTTCACTCTTAGCCCTTCCAGGTACACAACCATGAGGTCCTGTGACCCGATGCCCACAGCAAAGCCCTGATGCACCTCTTGTCACAGGGATGTGAGGTGCAGCAGGACCTCAGGATCCACCAAGACCCAGGGGACCTCATGGTGGTGCACCTGGTCCAGCATGGAGGCAGTCTGGACAGTTTGCATGAACATTTGCTGCAGTGGCTCTCTAACCTATCTCCCCCTCCACCTCCTTCCCATCTTTATTGTTTGTTTTGCCTGTGAGTGATTACAGCATGTGAGAAGAAAGACTGTTTCCTCTGCCCAAGCCTGTGTTATCAAGTAAAAGCTGGACTGCAACCAGTTTGTTATAGAGGTCCTGGAACAAGCCAGCCCAGGCTTAAGAATGCAGTGTTGCTGATTCAAGGCATGCACCTTCTGAGAGGGGTTAAAAGCACAATGTTCTAAATTTGTTGGAAGAGTGAAAGTCAGAGCCAGGACTTCAAGTAAAAACTGGGCTGGAGCAGAATTATATAGTACTCTTGGAAGAAGCCAGCCCAACCTTAAAAGGGTACATTGCTGCTTCAATTTGTCAACCTTTCTAAGAATTGTTAGAAGCAGAATCTCATAACTTTGATGGAAACATAACTGGTGCTTTATTAATCTATTGCACTAGGAGACTGAGCATATGTTTTGTTTGGAGGAGAAAGACTGAATACTTAAAGAAAAATCTAAGTATGAAAACTCCCGTAGACTGTTATGAGCTCTGACAAGCACAGTAAAACCCTTAAAGGGACTATGTACTAACTGGTGTTAGGCTGTTCATTCATAGTGTTGTGCCTGTAATCTTTGGAGCTTGGTGGGAAAGCAATCCTTAATTGTGCTTGGCTATATTTTGTTTCAGTCACATCCTGACAAATAAAGCAAGCCTGTATATTGTCCGTGCTGTGTGAGCTCTGTCTTCTGTACTGGGAGTTGCAACACACTGTTGGAATAAAATACAGAATAGCTTGAAGGGCTTTTCTCTCTTATCTCTCCCTACACTCCTCCTCAGGAACTCCGCTCTTCTGGCAAATCACTTCTATCTTTGCCCTTCTCTTCTACTGCCAACTCCAGACTTTGCTCCTTTCACTTTGCTGCTCCTTATGCTTGGAACAAACTACCTGTGTATATCAGGCTTTCTCTGACTCTTCAAATCCAGGCTGAAAACTCAACTCTTCTCTGCCGCTTACGGAACTATACTCACCTGATGTCCTTTGTGTTTCCTTATCATTCCCCCTAGCTCTATCCCATGTTTACAGCTACTGTGTTGTCTGTCTCAATAGATTGTAAGCTCTGATGAGCAGGGACTTTCTTTTACATGTTGTCTGTGCAGCACTGTATACTCCTTATAGCTCTATGAAAACGTTCAGTGGTAGTAGTAGTAGTAGTTTGAGACCAGCCTCTGACTATGAGAAAAAAAAGCCAGTTAGATTTTTATTTTCCTGAAACCTCTAGTAACCTTTCAGCTATATTTTGCATTTAGTAAAACAAAACAGAATAAAATGAGCAAACTACAAACAGCACAGGAAATGAAATGAAATGTCTTTGCATTCTCACCCCTATTTGTGTTCTACCTTCTCATGCCATTACACTTATGGCCACCCTAACCTGGCTGGGTCCCCTACACTGCTTCTCTCTGTCTATGTGGCCCATACTGTGGGTCCGAGGCCTTGTTTATGCCCCCCTCTTCCTGCTGTCACTCCATATGTTTATGGGTGCCATGTTCTGTTGGGCACACCTCAGGCCCTTTCTACAACATATGTTGGTAGCTATGAAGAGCTCTCTGCTGCATACTACTATTCTATCCTATGCCCTGGCTGCTGTGACACTGCAACTGGTGCACTAATGTGACACTTCATGTCGTGGATGCAGAGTGTTGGTATGCATCTCATGGCATTGAAATTGCTTATCAAGCCTAATCCAGATCCTCCTCACTAATTGGACAGCCAGGATCTGGATTAGGTTAGGCACATATCTCTGACAGCATGATTTCACAGAATTTCACAGAATTTCAAGAACATTGCACTTTTTTTGTAAACCACGAAGACAGACTCTAGCCTTGATGCAGTATATCAAGCACAGATAAATAAATAAAAGAAAAATCTGTGGAGTAAATCTCTACATCATGAGTCAATAGATTCACAAGGAAAAACATCCAGTTAATATTTTTAAGAGAGCTCCAGAGCAGAAAAGTTTGAGCCAATCTGGAACCAGAAAGGAAGATTATCACCAGAGTTAAGAACAGGCTGGCTAAACCCAGCCCCTGTTGAAATGTGTGATGGCTCTTCTGAAAGTTGATTCCTTCCAACCCCACTGTTACTAGTTTAAAGCCAACCTGTGATGAAATGGGTGGGGAAAATGAATTTTGGATTTTTCAGTGTTGGATTAAAAATTATATGAAATTGAAATAGGAAATTTAGTTGATATTTCCCATGTCATTTCAAACAAATACACATCCCTAATTACTACTACACTTAAAATTTCTGCCTCCCACCTTCTTGCACTTTCCCTCCTTTTACCCTTTGTTCTTCAGTAGTGACTTCTCCTGGTTCCCTAGTATCCCTTCCCCTTTGACTCACACCTCTTGCCCTCACTCCCTCTCCTTCCCCTTCTCTGGAGGCCTACCTTTTTTAATGTGCAGCACAGCATTAACAGTATTTAGTCACAGCCACAGCCTTGGAGCTACTTTGTCCACCGGAGACGTAGTCCTCGCCAGCAGGCACCACCGAGAGCTGCAGGCTCGCAACAGATGTGCTGGTGAGGGAGGGAGTCTCTACTTGCAGGCACTGCTGGTTTATTCCAAAGCTTCAGCCTCACAATATTTCACTGCTGGCAGGGTATGGGGTCCCTGCCAACAGGCCTCACTTACAGTGGTGGCCTTGCAGACTATTTGTCTGGCAGGGGATAGGGTCCCCACTAGCAGGCACTACAAATTTAGGCCACAGCCATGGCCTCTCAGTATGGATCCCCAGCAACAGACACAGCAGTTCTTTGCTGCAGCCTGGGTAGCTTTGTTTATGGTAAAACATAGGTTTTTTTGTGCAGGTGCAAACAAACCTATACGTATGGATAAAAACTCCATCACAGCTGGAGGTTCTACAATAGGTGCTATTGTTAGAGAGAAATACACCTAAAAATCAATGGATCATAGAAAATCAATTTAAAAAGGGTGAAAAGGAAGACTAGATATGAGAGTCAGGGTAGCTTACAATAAAGAAAAGCCTTGGCTCATAGCCAGGAAGGGGTTAAAAGCATGCTTGTGAAATGACACCAGTCCACAAAGTCAACTCACAGCCTTTTCTGTTTAGTTAAGAGGTTGTAGACCTGCTCAAAAATCTAGGCCTTTAAGGCAAATTTGAAAGGGGTATAGGTTGGAATTAACCAGAGGTAGGGAGGCAAAGAATTCCATAAAATACAAAGTTGTGAACAGAAAGCTAGTCAAAGAGTGGATTCAAGCCTTATTTTGGTTGGTAGAAGAGAGAGCGGGGAGGATCACAGACTACATGTTGGGATGGAATGAGTATGAAGATTTGCCAGATAGATATTGGAATCAATAAAGCACAGTTACTTACCTGTAACAGGTGATTTCTGGGAACAGCAGGAATAAGTCTTCAATATGGGTACGTCGTTACCGACGGAGTCTGCGTGGGAACGCTTCCCAGCGTCCAATCAAAGAGCTTTTGGAAGCATCCCACCACGCCTGCGTGCTGCCTTCCCGCCTTTCCCAACTGCCTCTCCTCAGTTAAGTTTTAAAGCTGAGACAAAGAGAGAAAGAGAGGAAAGGAAAGATAGATAGAGATACAACTCCTGGGGAGGTGGGTGGGTTGTGAAGACTTATTCCTACTGTTCCCAGAGATCACCTGTTACAGGTAAGTAACTGTGCTATCTCCAGGAACAAGCAGGAATGAGTCTTCACATATGGGGACTCCCAAGCTGAGATGCCTGGAGTCCCAGCATGTTATAGGTTGGAACATGCTATCCTGCACAACACCAGGCATCCTGAAGATGGAGGGTAGGAGTTGAAGAAAGAAAGGTGCTGTGGAACAGCTAACCTAGCATAGGACTGCAGAAAGGAGTCCATGTGTGGATGATAAATGTCATCAATGATATTGCAAAGAAATAAAATGCAATAGGGACCTCCCCTAACAGGACTTCAGAGAAGTATGGAGGTTCATGGGATCTACTGGGGAACCCAGTAGAGGAACCTCAAGAAGGACCTCACTATAGTGGAGGTAGGGAACCTGTAGGAAAAATAATGGAGGTCAGAATCCTGCAAGGGAACAGGGAACCCCAGTAGGAAAACCTGGGGTAGTAGAAAAAATGGTGGGCCTTCAGCAGAAGGCTTTATGATAAAAAAACAAACTCTTTTGGCAAAAGAGTGGCTGTCTCTTAGGAACAAAAGAGAAAAGCTAACCGATTTGGACAAACAGGCTCAGTCCTTGTGGGGGGAAAAGGTATGGGAACCCCCTGTATCCCAAAGGGAAGGACAACGCCAGAGGTGCTAGCCTGTGAGTAGCTGAAGATCCACAATATCTCTCCTAACTGAAGTCAGCTGGGAGAGATATTGGACATGGAGAGCTTCAGAGGTACCTAAACCTTAGGGTTATGGTAGGTGTTAACTATCATCAGTGGTTGTGAGTGTAGGATCCCAAAACATGCTGGGATAGCATAGTATAGGTGAAAACCCTTCTGTCAGAATCATATGGCTATATGAACCTCAACAGTCAGGTAGATAAGCAGAATACATATCTACCGATAGTAGAATATCTCAATATATAGATATAGATATAGATAGATATAGATATACCTATATATATATATATATATATATATACATATAACATATAGATATATGGGAATATATATATAGTGAGATATGAAGGGTATAAATACTCACACATGATAGACATAGACATCTGTAAGATGTGTGCTATAGGTATGAATATATATAAATATATACCTGTAGATGGATGTCTGCAGGAAGCAGACAGAATATGTCCACAAGGCATTCACATAGGAAAAATGTGGAGAGGAAAGATTCATCTAAGAACAAGAAGGTGGAACCTACTTGAGAAGACATGTAGAGAATCAATTCCAACTGGTTATGGCTACAAGGATGCTAGGTAGTAGGATAACCAGGATGGTTACGTGAAAAGCAGAGGATGATATCAGTCAGTAGTCTGCAAGTCCTGAGTAGTTTAGAACTCTAGCATGGTAAGTGAACAGAAGACGCATAGGAATGAGATACCATAGTGACCTGGTTAAGGATAAAAAGGTATCATGCGTTCTTACCATGAGGACGAGCTGGAAGGAGGAAACATATTCCCTATTGGAAATACTATGGGCCAAAGAAGGGAATTAGCAACTCCTTAAGCTTTCACATAAGAGTAGGGCTATGTGCGTTATGGTAAAAAAGGAGAACTTTTCTAGTCATGGCAGATATGACTGAAAAAAGCCTTTTTCAACCATCAAGTATAGCTGTTGGAGAAAAAAACCCCATGCTCTCTAGCAAGGGCCCATAGTGGAGAGCTCCTCTGTAAATTGCAGAGAGCATTATGCAGGAGAATGAGGAGATAGAACTGGCTACAGAGAAGCCAGTAGCTATGTCAACTATGCTGCCAAACCCATGGGAATGGAAATGGTAGAAGAGAAGACAATCCAACAAGTTTGTAGTGAAAAGTTTCCAAGACAGATGACAGTACTGACTTAGAGTCACTACTAATACTAGATAGAATATTATTGGAGGACAATCTGGTTACTGATGGACAAGAACCAGTGGTCAAAACATAAAGGCTCCTGCATTGGTAGCTGCTTGCCAGACAGCAGAAGAATGGTACTGTTGAAAAACAGAAAGGACAGACAAAACAAGAGTAGAAACTCTGGAGGTGTCTGATGAACTGCTGCAAAGCAAGACTGAAAAAGAGGAGTGACTCAGAAAAGAGAACTCCGCACTAGAAAAGAAAGAAATTAGAGAGGCTGAAGAAAAGCCCTCCAGTGAGCAATACCACTCTTACAGATGTCACCCACCTATTCACTTTTATAGGCGGAAGCCTAGGGAGCTTCAGTGGGGCCTCTTCTTAATGTAGCCGGGACTTTACAATGCCCCCTGGGATCTGTAGTCCCACTAGCTAATCAAAAAGGTAGTTGTGAACGAGTAGCCAGGCTTTTTCAAAGAGGTATTTTATTTCCCTTCCGGGTGAACTTTTGCACATAAGAACCAAAAGAAATAAACCATATTTTTCTGGTACAAATGAAAATGAACTACTGTTAACAAAAAGGTGCTTATCTTCAGCCAATCCAAAAAGGTAAAACAGTCCTTGTACTTTACACAAGTGAGTTCTTCACAATCCGTTTCCCTCAACGGATTTCTGTTTTAAACAAATCAGCATAGAGAGGAAATGTTATCTGAGAACATTAGTGCACACTCCATTTGGAACTCCTCAGGACTTTCCCCACAAAAGTCACATTCCATGTCCTCATAGTTTTCCCCATAGCTATCTTCAGAATGATTGTAACTCACATCATTGTTGCAAAAACCCTCCTCTCCTTTCCAAAGGCTTCTCTCCCCCTCTCTATCAGGGTGAATTGGAAGGTTACCGTATATAGTGGAGTTTTCCTCCAGAGGGCCACACACTCCTAGCTGTGTGTATGGGAAACTCTCCCTTTCAAAGTTCCCTCTATTACGAGGAATTAGCCTGTCCTCTGGCTCGGTTCCCCCGGAGCTTTCTGAGCACGGAAACTTAGCGTGGCTTTTTCCCCAGGCAAGCCTTCTACTCCCTTTTACAGTAGGCTTCTCTTTGGGCAGGTAAGTATCCCTTTGATAATAGTTACTGCCCTCCCGGTACCTGTTCTCAGGGAGACTTCCTCTCACAGGTTCCTTCCGTCTGCCTGTTTGAATACCTCCGTGGCATCAACCAGCTGGTTCTTGTTCAGTGCTGCCCAGCACCCTGTAACCAGCCTCTGGTATTCTCTCAGCTATCTCCTGTGGAACACTGCTTGAACCTCCGTGGGAAGTTTTTCCTTTTGTTTTCAAAACAGCTCTGCCATGCTCCTGCTTAGCTCCTCTAGAATCCTGGTTAGCCCTCCTAGGATCCTGGTTAGCTCTCCTAGGATCCTGGTTAGCTCTCCTACTGACAAACTCTGAGTGAGTTTTATCTGCGTCACTCCTAGTGTTCCGGTGAGCCTGCCCTGCCCTCAGCTGCCTCTCATCAGCTAATATGCTAAGATGTAATCCCCTACTAGGGCGTGCTCCTACACCTGGTGTTTTTGTTTTTGCTGGTTGCTCATAGCAACCCTGATCCATGTGCTCTGAGCTGTCACTTTTTGACCTGCTCAGCTCTGTTTTTCCTATTTCTATAGGCAGATTCTGACTTACCCCATGACACAGAGGAAAAACCCCGGTAAGAGGGTAAAGAAAATGGAGCTGAAGAAAACTTACAATATAGTAAGTTAATAGAAAGGAAAGGAGACATGCTGGCACAGGAAACTATCATTTGATAGTGGATGGACCTCTTTCCCTAGAAGGAAAAGAGGAGAACCCTGTGACCTAGGAGCATGAATATCCTGACAACTCATAGAGAAAAGATGGATGTCTTTCAGGAAGAGATCCATGTTTAAGATTTAGAATGACAGCAGTGGATTGTCTCTATGGAGAAGAAACAACTGCAGATTGTAAATCCCCAGAGTCACAAGCATCTGATGGGTTGATTAGAAACCCTGTGGTTGCTGGGTTTGCTTAGCCTGGCGAGGGGATGAACCCTGCAGACCAGGATGATGCTTCCCCTGTTTGGGAACATCTGTAGGATGGGTAGAGGATGCATAAAACCTTCTTCTGTTATGGGAAGAAGGTTTGGCAGGACATTTCTTACCTACTGGGACAGAAGAAGGTGCAGAAGAGCCCCTAGGAACAGGTAAGTCAGTGGAAAACTGAGTAACCTGACGTAAAGACTCCTTGTTCAAAAGATTATCTCCAGTGCAAGGAGTATGTCCCAGTCTGTGTTGTGCCCATTTGTCCAAGCCTGAAGCTTGGAGCCAGGCTCTACGTCGTGCCCCTATAGATATAGCAGGAGTCCTGCTAACAGACTCAAAAGAGTCTAGGGAAGCACGAGTAAGAAACCAAGAAATATTCTGGAGATGCTTGAGCAGTGAAGAGTAGTCTGCACTCCTGGACTCTGGAAGGGAAGGAGTCAAAAGATGTAATTGCTTTGTGACCTCCTCAAGAAATCGACTCATATAGAAAATATATGAGAGAATTCTTGCAGAAAGCATAGATGTCTGGAAGGCTTGACATCCAAAGTCATCAAGCATCCTAGATTCACGACCTGGCGGATAAGAAGAGTGCTTTTTCTTGCTCTTTACCCGCCTCAATGCTGATTCCACAACTATGGAATGATGAGGAAGTTGAGTCTTTTGAAACCCTGGAGAGGGGGGCACCTGATAAAAAAGATCAGTTGCTCTGGAAGGTGGGGGTACCCTTAAAAGTGTTTCCCACATTCCTAGAAGGAGATCCTGTAAGGAATGATGCAAAGGAAGCATTATGTTGTCCTTTGCTTTGGTAGAAAGAGAGGCCTGTGCAGGATCATGTCCTGGGATAGGAATGGCAAGAGCTCTTGATATATCCCGGAGAAAACTCTGAAAAGAGGGTTCCCAAATAGGAATGTCCTTTAGACAGGTTAGATCCGAAGAACTAGCCTGCGCACCTACAGAGCTATCCAGATATATAGGAATAGAAGATCCTGCACAGTGCAATGTGGAATGCTTAAAGGATGGACGCCGGTACTGACTGTCAGGAGCAGCGACCGATATTACCACATTGTCCATGCCAGATATCGACTCCAAGCTTGGCCTAGAAGTGAGCAATCCTGTTGAAAAAAGCATGGCAGGAGTTGGCCACGATGGTACTGTGGATACCGGTACCGATGTCGATACCGGTACCGATGTCAGAGTCGAACCCGACAAAGACATCGGAGCAGTCATCGGAGACCGTTCAATCGGTACCAAGGCAACCGAAAACATTCCGGTGCTATCCTCGGTACCGAGCCACCAGGATCAGTCGGTGTCGGTACCAAATGATATTGGTACCGAGTCTTCCAGACTAGAGAGCGATTCTAAACTGGGCATCGAAGACACCGACCGTAAGGGTAATGAGGACATCGTCACCGACTTCGGTACCGTGCCTGAAACCGGTGAATGAAGGTCAACCAGTGGCAACTCAGTGGGCCTCGAGGGAACCGAGAGTTGTGGATCCGAATTGTCGGAACCGAACCTTCGGTACCGAGAGGCGGTACCAAGGCGAGTCGGTACCCAGTCCTCCAGACTGGAGATCGATTCCAGACTAGGCATCAAGGGAAGCGAGGCTATCGATGCACATCTGGAGGGTACCGACATCGGTGGTACCCATAATGGAAGGTCAGTCTGGAGCGTATCCACCGGTCCTGAAGGCACCGAGGACACCAGATGACCATCCCTGGTGAGGAGTGTTTCATCCAACACCAGTGCCGATGTCGGGGTATCGGTACCACTCGAAGCGGATGCCACCACCAGACACGGCTCAGGTATGTTCTGTGAGGGGAGAACCCCAGGAACAACCTGAAACCCCTCAAATGCTTTGGAGACCGAAGACTCCCGCTAGGGTTTTGAAGCCAGAGGGCCCTCGAGGGCAAGGCCGGAGCCGTCTACATGCTGTGCATAAGACCTACCACTCGAGGGCTGGCTAGTCTTAACAGACTGTTTGTGGGTTACCTGATGCTGTGTAGAAGAAGACAGGGACGGTGCCCCGAAGCTGGAGGGAAACCGTATATCGAGGGAACCTCGATATTGAAAACGTCTTCTCAGCAAACTGTTGTCAAGACTCAAACAGGTTAGACACCGATTTCGAGGGTCTAAAAATAAAGTTGTACCGCCACAGTGTGAACATTTCTTGGAGAAAGTGGCTGGCGGTTCCATGAAGGAAAAGAAGAGGCCTAAAAGGCCTAAGATACCGTGAGACACTATGAAGAAAAAATATATTCCTTGAAGAAGGAAGATTTTACAAGAAAAGAAAAGAAAACACCGGCGGTACCGGTGGCGTCGGGAAGACAGCCGCGACCCCAAGAAAAATAAAGAAATAAAAGAAGAATTTTCTGCGGTGACAGGAGGACGTCCTGCCGGCTCCACGGAAAAACGAAAACTGAGGAGAGGCAGTTGGGAAAGGCGGGAAGGCAGCATGCAGGCGTGGTGGGATGCTTCCAAAAGCTTTTTGATTGGACGCTGGGAAGCGTTCTCGCGCAGACTCCGTCGGTACCGACGTACCCATATGTGAAGACTCATTCCTGCTCGTTCCTGGAGATGAAGAATTCTTAAAGTTAGAATGACGATTTTATACTTTGACGGTAGGAGATTGGAGGTCAATGGTATTCTTTCAGGAAAGGGGTGACATGGGCAAATTTGTTTATGCCTGAAATAATTTTTACAGCTTAGTTTTATGAGTTGGAGGTGTTTCATATTTGTAGCTGAAAACCAGTTAAGAGACCATTACTGTAATCAAGACTATGTTTATGTTTTATGTTAATGTTTTTTGTAAAATTTGTTATACCGCCCTTTGCAGGTATCAAGGCAATTTATGGTAAAAAGTAAAGCAGATAAAAAGGATAAAAATACTAACACAACAATACAAACAGACAGTATACATAAAAGAAAGGAAAAAGGAAAAGCAACTAATACAATGGAATTTACATAACCAGAGAGACAACAAAGAGGAATAAAAGCCATAGTAATCCTCTAAGAGTCACTACCGAGTGGATCAGTTGCAGTCATCTCAGACGCATTTGCGGTACTCCATTATACAGTGAGTTACAATAGTCTAATTTACAGAACATGAAAGCATGAATTAATGTCAATAATGCTTTCTTCTCAAGAAGTAACTGGGTAGACCTAATTAAATGTAGTGAGTGGAAATACGACTAGGTAACCGAAGAAATCTGCTGTGTAAAGGTCAACTGTGTATCCAAGTAAGAGCCTAGAATGCACAGAGCAGATTGCAGTGAAGGCGAGTGGCCATCAATTACTGGTGTTACAGATGGGGCAACAGGTCAATCCATTACCCACATTGCATAAGATTTAGAATAACTGAGCTTAAGTTTATTAATGGCAAACCAGGTTGCTACCTCATCCAAGCAACTGTTCAGAGCTGCCATATCCATGGTCAAAGGGTTTATATAGGCTAACATCTGAATATCATCTGTGAAATAAAAGCCACTAATACCATGGGTTTGCATGATTAGCAACAAAGGACTAAGGAATAGATTGAACAAGTGTTTGTAATTTTCCTTTCTTAAGAAAGATTAAAGCAATCAAATTGCTTATTGCGGTTCTTTCTATACTGTCCTTTGGGAAAGTCAACAGAGCATAAGAAAATGAATGATTTTTTTTTTTTACCACAACCAAAATGCGATAGTTGAAACTTTCGAATCAAAGCTGATATACATGTGAAAAATGTCTAGCAACAGATGATATTCAGTCTTTTCTGGGAATATTACTGAGATGTTCCTGAATACTAATCTTTAATGTTCTGACAGTATACAGAATCTTATATACTGCTTCTAACAGTCTAAGGGATTTGTGGTGATATATTGCCTAGAGGAAGTTCTGCATATCTTTCTTTTGGGTAATCTGTGTTGCCTGGCAATGAAAACTGAGATGCCTTATTTTCTCGGCGATTTATTAGCAAAACATAAGCTATGCCAGTACTTACAAAACAGTGAGATAGTTAAGTTATTCTTAAGAGCGATAGTTTTCTGTTATGAGCAAAACTCTTATGCAAAACTAATATAAACTCTTAACAAACAACATACAAATGCTTATAAATTTCCTAACAAAACATAAGTACAAAAATATCACAAGTTCTGCCTTGTACTTACAAGACTAGAAAAGCTATCTAGCTGACCTTAGGCTTGACAATATAAGGGATCACTACCATACAACCTTTAGGGTCAGAGAGAGAGGCCAGTCTCCAGTCCAGTTCTAGACAGCCACTACTGTGATTTCTTCTGCCTGGCTCCAGCTATAGAGCTAGTCAGCATCGGAGTCCAGAGGTTAAATTTCATTGACTTAGAGTGGTGCTATGTCAAGACAAGTCTCGGTTCAGACACTATGTCTGCAATAAATCTTGGTCATTCTCTATATGAGAAAAGGCAGATGGACAGTCTGTGGTGAAGAGCCAAGGCCCCACTCTGGAAGGCAGAAGACTACAGTGACAGAATTCAAAATGGCATGGGACAGACACAGTGGATCCCTTTACTGCAACAGAATAAAATCAAAACAAACTTAACTATCTCTTATATCTCAACAAATAGAGGTGTCCTACATGGAGCGGTGGGTTCACCCCTAAACAAAGACATAGGGAGGGGTGGCCTGCACGGATCAGCAGGTGCACCTACACTTGCCGTCTTACTGGGCAGACTAGATGGATCATACTGGTCTTTATCTGCCGTCATTTGCTATGTTACTATGTTAATGTGTGGCCAAAAGCAAAATGCAAAGGCAAAGGTGTTGTCTTTGCAGACAGTTTTATGATTTTGGCTTCATTGTTTTCAGTGCACATGAAAAAGTCTGGAATATGAAACAGTCTCTTGATTGGTTAGATCCATGCTCATGGTGCTAACTGAGCAAATCAGAAATCTTCTATCACATTCTGGTCAGATGTACAAGTGTCATTGATGATGAGAGATAGAAGCACGCGATGACAGTCAGTTTCCAGTGCTGGCCTTAGGCTGGTTTCCAACATGTGCATCTTCCAAGGTCTTTAGCTGATCCCAAGGCTGAGAATGTCTGGGAAGAAATACTACTTATCTGCATGTTCACAGAAAGCGAACAAAGAACAATGTTTCTCTCATTCTTCACATACAAATTGCTTCGCAGTTAAGCAGTGTCACAAATTCAGGATGCTCTGCTAGAGGAACCCCATATCAGTATGGCTCATGTGACTCCTTAGAGTTACAGGCTCTAGTATTTACATTTTATTTTGCTCTTTGAAGCTGAGGGGACCAGCGGTAGCCCAAGGGAGATGCGGAGCCATGTGCGGAAACTCATTGTGGGGCTTCATTTGCATAAATAATTCCATAACCATGGGACCTTGTACCAATGCTCCCATTCAGTCTAGTCTCTCAAATGTAATAGTTATGTGCCTAATAGTATACAACTATAGCAGGTTTGTGCCTCTTAAAGTAACATTTAACAATAAGAAAGCTTAGCATTATGCAATGCAAGAAGAACCAGAGGGTAATATCCGAGAGCAATCATTTTCACCTTTATTATTTATACTGCTTTTTATTTTGAAAAGAAGCCAAAGCACAATAATTATTTAAATAGCATAATTTAACAGGTTGTTTTTTCATTGTTGAACAGATGGTACATGTTTATGTAACCAACCATGACAGTCCAAACACGTGCAATAAGCATGGCAGTATTCAAGACTAACAATCAGATGCTGAACTTCCACAGGTTCTATTAAATACTCTTCTTTAGGTGCTGTCCTTGAAGGCTATAGTCCATTATGGGAGGAGTAGCCTAGTGGTTGGGGCAAGGTACTTCAGGCCGGAAGATTGGGAGTTCAAATCCCACTAGAGGACAGCAACCTTGGGCTGGAAGGACTGGGGTTTCTAGTCCCACAGATGCTCCTTGTGGTCTTGGGCAAGCCACTTAACCCTCCATTGCCCATGTTCCCTGTAAGTATTAGTGTATGTGTCTCATATCCCCACGTGTTAAATGTATCCCCCAATTGTGTTGTGACTGCTTTGATTGAAGGATAAGGCAGTATACAAAACTGTCTAAATAAATAAATAAATTATACATTGCACATGAAACAAGGAATAATCTTCCAACTGGAAAACACTACTAACCACCATATGCAGCCTGCACTATCAATAACTACCAAGGAATACTCTGTTTTGAAAGAGACTACCGTATCAATCCATCACCCTCGGCGGGATTAACAGAGCCGCGAGAAAGGCAAACTCTCACGGCTCTGAAAGAAGCCCGCGTTTTGGGACTTGAAGGTAGCTGATGATGCAGGGAGGCTCTGCTGGGCAGGGGGGGGGCCCCGCGGCAGAACTCATGATGCTGCCGCGGCAGAACTCTTGATGCTGCCGTGGCAGAAGCAGCCGGTTTGTTTCGTTTTTTTTTTAAATTTGGGATGATAGGGGGGAAGGGGGTTTAGGACTCTTAGTGGGCTATGGGGGGGAAGCTAAGACTGGAAGTGGGCTGATGGGGGGGTTAGGACTGGTAATGGGCCATGGGGGGGGGGCTAAGACTGGAAGTGGGCTGATGGGGGGGTTAGGACTGGTAATGGGCTATGGGGAGGTGGCAAATACTGGAAAAGGGATGATTGTTGGGTTAGAACTGGTAATTGGCCATGGGGGGGGCTAAGACTGGAAATAGGCTGATGGGGGGTTAGGACTGGTAATGGGCTATGGGCTATTTGGGATGATAGGGGGGAAGGGGGTTTAGGACTGGTAATGGGCTATGGGGGGAGGCTAAGACTGGAAGTGGGCTGATGGGGGAGGGTTAAGACTAGTAATGGGCCATGGGGGGTGCTAAGGCTGGAAGTGGGCTGGTGGTGGTGGTGGTGGGGGGGGGTTAGGACTGGTAATGGGCTATGGGGGGGCTAAGACTGGAAATGGGCTGATGGGGAGGTTTAGGACTGGTAATGGTTTATGGGGGGGGCTAAGACTGGAAATGGGCTGATGGGGGGGTTAGGACTGATAATGGGCTATGGGGGGGCTAAGACTGGAAATGGGCTGATGGGGGGTTAGGACTGGTAATTGGCTATGGGGGGGCTAAGACTGGAAATAGGCTGATGGGGGGGCTAGGACTGGAAATAGGGTGATGGGAGTTAGGACGTAATGGGCTGATGGGGGGTTAGGACTAGTAATGGGCTATGAGGAGGCTAGGACTGGAAATGGGCTGAGTGGAAGGAGGGCTTGAACTGCAAATAGCTGATGGGGACGGGGGCTTGGAATGGAAATGGGTTGTGAGGGGGAGGGAGCTAGAACTGGAAATGGGTGAGTGGGGGGCTAGGACAGGAAATGGGCTGATGGAGGGGCTAGAATAGGACTGGAAATTGGCTGTTGGGGGTGCTAAGATTGGAAATGGGCTGTGGTGGGGGTTTGGATTGAAATGGACTCATGAAGGGGCTAGAACTGGAAGTAGGCTCATGGGGGGCTTGGATTGGAAATGGGCTCAGTGGAGGGGAGCTAGGATTTGACATGGGCTGATGGTGGGGCTAGGAAAGGACTAGAAATGGGCTCATGGGGGGCTGGGATTGGAAATGAGCTGATGGAGGGACTCGGATGGGACTGCAAATAGATGGGGGAGCTAGGACTGGAAATAGGCTGATGGTGGGGCTAGGATAGGACTGGAAATGGGCTTATGGGGGGCTAGGACTGGAAATGGGCTGATGCGGGGACTAGAAGGGAGCGGATGCTGGGTGGGACTGGAACTAGAATGGAGCTGATGTTGGGGGAGGATTAGAATGGGATGGAGCTGGGAGAGTGAAATGGAGAGGGAAAAAATATTTTGTGTGGGAGGGAAGACAAATCTACAATTGTCCGGATATTGGGAGTGTAAGTGGGGATTGAGGATGGAGGGGTAAAATTTGAGTGGATGAAATAGGAATGAGGAAAGAGCAAAAGGAGAAAGATTAGTATGTTAAAGCAGATGTAGAGAGAGAATGGAAAAAAACTAGAAGAGAGAAGAAAAGACAAATGGACAGCAGACGATGAAGAGTTAGCGGAAGACATGAAGAAACCAGAAGAAAGTGGCTGGAGCAATTGCAGCTGAAAAAAAATGCACAAAAGGTAGAAAAATATCTCTTTATTTTGAATTTATTAATTGGAATATGTCAGCTCTGGGAAATGTGCATCATTAACGTCTGCGCTTTGTTTAGTACAAGAGCAAATTAATGTATAGTTTTATTTCTACAGTGTTGTACATTCCAAGTTTGGCTTTTGGGATTCCCAGTTTAATTATTGTCTTCCTGTTTCTAAATTGTGATTCCTTGTTTGGTGATGGTCTATGTTCTGCATGTGTAACTGAGCTGAAGTATTCTGTTTATGTAATTCCTATTTGACATTGCCACTTGTTCTCTTTCCCCAGTAGGTCATGTATTGTTGTTCTCTGAAATGTATTGGTTTAATATTTGCAGTGTTTCCTTTTGATAGTTAGGGTATGGTGCTTTGTGAATCCTGGTAGTGCTGTCAGGATACGGTGGGTTTGCTATGGGTTCTAAATGGGCAGTGTTTGTAGTAGTTCCTAATGTGTCTGGCAGTTGGCACTGGATTATAGTAATGTAGAAGTCTTTTAGTCTTTCTTTATCCATACACTCTTTAAGAGGCATGTTTACTAAAAGTTAGTGTATGGTAACATTATGCAAATATTTATTCAAATGAGGCCCCTTATGCAAATGAGGCCCCGCACGAGTCTCCGCACATGGCCCCGCACCCCCCTTGGGCCACCCCTGTCTTGATCCATTTTAGCTTTGAAAAGCTGTGTTCTGCTGATGCCACCCTGTCTGACATAGTTATTCAAAATCCTCAGTACAACGGATTTGTTAGGATATGCATCCAACGGACAGCTTTTATGAAGGCATTTGACGACTTCTAGAGCGGAGCTGTTTTCCTGAATGACTGATAATCGCTGTAGCTCCAAAAACAGATCTTCTCCATCTAGATCAGAATTCTGACCCCCAGCATCACTCAGAAGGTGCTGTACATTTTTGCAGCATTGCAGGAGTTCTTCTGTGGCTTTTTCCTTTAATCGTCCGATGTTGTAGAAAGAGACAAAATTTGTACTGTGCTGTTTGTACAGTTCAAGTCTTTCTTCAACTGAAATTAGAGCATTATCAGTGACTATCATGAAATATTCTGCTTTGAAAGATTGCTCTGCATCTTCAATAGGTTTGTCACATGCCTCATAGTCAAAAGCTCTCTTCCTTCTCATAAGCTCTCTTCCTTCTCTAGGAATATGGGTTCCACATCCATCTCTGCTGCAATTTCTTTGGCTCTAATAATTGCTGAAATGAAACCAGTTTCCTTATATTTCTTAAAAAATGTACATAAATATTCTTTATGTTTCAGAACCACATCAGTCTGAATCTCTGAGTCTTGCATAATTTTGCTAACTACATTCACTTCAGCTTACAGATCATACCATAGAACTAAACTGACCAAGAACTCGAAAGAGCTAAGCTCGTTGTTAGCTAGCGACTGGGCTTCACTTTGAACTACAGAATCATTTGTTTCATCTGCGACCTCCAAAAAGGCTTCTCTGATATTAGTTGCTTGAAAAAAAATTGCTTTTATACTATCAATTTGGCACTCCCACCGGATTTCTGATAGAGGTTTGACAGTCAGTGAGGTGATATTGTTCTTCAAAATTTTCCATCTACTTGGACCAACACTAAATATCGTATAAATCCACTGCAGCAGACCAAAGAATGTTTTTGCTTGGTTAGATGACTTTGCAGTATCTCCAAGCAGCGAGTTCAATCTCTGACATGGTGAAAAGAATGCTCTGGGGTTTCTTTTCAGGAAACAAACCTGGACTCCTTGTTTATGTCCTTTCATATTGGAGCCATTATCAAAACCCTGGCCATGACAATCCAGCAAATTCAGTCCTAGTGAGTCATGTTCTTTTATTAAAACATCTGCCAATCCTTCTCCAGTGGTATCATCAACTACAATAAAGTCAGTAAAGTATTATTTGATCTCAATATCCTGATCAGTTGCTTCAGCCTTAACAATTCTCAGAATAACTAATAACTGTTTTTGATGACTTCTATCAGGAGTACAGTCCAAAATCACCAAAAAGAATTTAGCTTGTTTCACGTCTTCAATTCTAACATCTTTAATTTTTTTGAGATATTACATTTATTATTTCATTCTGAATTCTGTGGCTTAAGTAATGTTTATGGACAGTCTTGTTTTTAACTTTGTTAACATGTTCCTGTATCACAACTCTACCAAGGTCCTGCAATGTGCCAATAGCTCTACCAAGCTCAGCAAATCTCCATTGGTTGGAGAGTACAATGTATCATTATGACCATGAAAAGCATTATTTTGAGAAGCCAGGTGATAAGTAATAGCAAACAGACACGCAAGAACATTCCGCCACCTTTGTCTTTCAGTGTTAATGGCAGATTAATTAACACTGTCAATAGTGGTATTACTTGCTAGTTTCTGTTCCAGTTCAGTCTACTGTTGCAGGCAGTCAAAATGTGTTACCAGCCCATTCATGCTGTTTCAAGCCTGAAGTTAAATGGGCCCAATCTGAATATCCATTCTTTGTGAGTTGTGTGGGATTAGAAACATCAGAGCTGAATAATGAGCAACAGAAGCAAAACACGGTGTTGTTTTTTAGCATATACAAGTCAATAACAGTGGACAGATTCACCTTTTGACAACTTACGAACATAATATGCTGCCTTGAAACTATGGTTGTACTGGTCATTTGGCAATTAATAATCCTTGATCTGATTGGGGCATCTTATCACAAGAAAGTTAATAAACTGAGGCAAACATCCTGGATCATCATAGTGGGTGACTGGAGCAGCGCTTTTGTGGGTTACTCTTCTCAAGTGTTGCTCACGTGTGGAGCTTGTGTTTGGCTCAGTCATCTCCAGTGTACTCTTCTCATCATGTCTTTGCTCAGTTTACAATTCTGGTAGCACTTCCAATTCGCTCAGCTGTATGATATCTGTTGCCTCACTTTCTTCTATATTTTGATCTTTTTTCATGTATTTTTCCAAAGTTCCTTTCTATGTTTCTCTTGTTCACGTTTTCTTTTCCTTGACTTTTCTGCACCAGAGGGATATTTTTGAAATCTGTCTGTCTCTGCTGGTCATTGTGTGTTTTATTTACTCTCTCTCTAGTCCTTTGCTGTGAAGAGTAAGCCCCAACATGCTGTAATCAATAAAGATGAATCAGATATAGTACACTGAATAGAGTTATCCTAATTCACTTTTTTCAATGTAAAATGACTCCAGGGATGTCTCCATGATTTGGACATCCACATGGAAGTTTTCAGATGTCCAAATCATGACTATGGCTTTTAAAATGATTCCCTTAGAGTATTATTTGATAGTCATTTAGACAGAGATCTCAGACCTCAGGAAGAAAAGAAACTGCCTGCCATATACTAAGGGCAGCAAAATGCCCTTTTATTTGGAAGAGCTGAACAAATCAACTAATCAACTAATTCTCATGCCTATCACATAGATGCTCAGCACCTGTGTAGGAACCCTGCTATTCTGAACGTCTCACAGCAATAATCCTAGCTATGAAAAGACAACAATACATCTTCTACTGGTCCAGAAAAACAGAACAAAGTAGACTGCTTCAAATTACATGCTAGCACTGACCTCAAGTGTCAACAGTTTTCATAAAATCTAGAAGCCAGCCCAAAAGTGGGAACCGCATGTTAAATTTTGTATTTGCAGCATAGTGTGTGCCATTGAGTCGATGCTGACTCCTGGCGACCACGCCCCTGGGTTCTCTTGGCAAGGTGCGACCGGAAGTAGATTGTCAGGCCTTTCTTGCGCAGAGCAGGTCTACAGTAAAATAATGTGAAATAAAACGTGCAAAACTATTTTCAAATAAGGAATTACAAAATTACTGAGCCTCACAAGAACACAGTAGACAAATGTGGCAGCAATCAAAGACCCCCAAAGATCACGCTGAAATATTCATTGTAGCTGTTTAGCAATAGGAACCCTTTGGAGGGTGCCACGTTCAATTCAATGCAGAAACACCATGCTAGAGCCCGGCACTAAAATTCTAGAGCAGGGCTTTCCTCAAACTAATCAAACCTAGATGTCAGACTCTCCGATGCTGTAAGCAAACAACATGCAAATACTTGTAAGTGTTAGTTTTGATGTAAACCGCCCCTGATCTTTTGGAAGGGGGCAGTATAGAAAAAATGTTCAAATAAATAAAACAAATAAATAAATAAAATAAGTTGTGCACAGAATGTCTGCGCTAAACCAGGAGAGCATGCCAGATGCATGTACACATGGACCTGTTAGCAGCAGCTATATCATGTGCATAAAAAACCTGTTTGGCACTTGTGCACATGTGCAGGAATGTTATCTGGCATATATATAAACACCGATATTATTCTTCCCAGAAATTCTACGAAGAATATTGCTATTTATGCACGAGACAGCACACCTCCCCTGACATTTCTTTCACAATTTCCTTCAGCAAACCAAAATGTCACAGGCGCTGTACATCCAAGATAGAAACAGGCATAAATTCCTCACCAGCGCTGACCGTAGACCTGTAAGCTAACCTTTTATGCTTCCTCAGACTTGCATTAAAATCCCAGTGTTGAGTTCATCCTTCTGGTGCTTTGTGCACGTCTCTAATTAATTATTTCATTACCATGGGTTTAAAAGTTGCCGTGTGCTGCTGTCCCTGCGAGCCTTTGTGCACAGTCAGCGTGTGCAAAAAACTCCTTTCTACATTGAGAGCGCTCAAAATTGTGGGCAATACTGTATGTGCTAACCTCTGTGCAAAGCCTACCACATCTTGCTGCTAAGTTTGTACCTGAAGCAATGGAGGGTTAGATGACTTGTCCAAGGTCACAGGGTGCAGCAGTAGAATTTGCACCTGACTTCCTGGTTCTCAGTCCACTGTTCTAACCATTAAGCTTCTCCTTCACTCCTAACCATTAAGCTCACCTAAAATCTATTTTATGAAGTCAACATAGGGACCTATGTTCCTTTATAAAGTAGGCTCCCAGTGCACAAATGCTGATGTACACATTACTCCTGTTCTGAAGAAGGTATAAATGCATGTGTGTGTGTTCTACATGTATATTTGCATACAGTACACAGATCCATCTCCTAAATATAAAGTTTCCATTGAAGAACTTACTGAGTTAGTAAGGTTTTCAAAATAGATCTCCACAATGCCTGTATGTGAATTCTCAAGAGAGAAACAGCTAGTCCAGTGTTCTCTAGAAAAATCAATGAATCAAGCAATCACTACATTGTTCTATCACAATCTCAGCCCATATCAAGTTACAATTATTTCATGTGGATAAATAAATCTTACTGGCCCTCATATTATGGACAGAATGGACTATATTTAAAAAAACATATTGAACGTTTTTAGAAAACAACGCTAAATAAATTGATGGTTTAAAATTAAACTTGTATCTTCGAGAAAAACATGTATCAATACTCAAAAAACTGCAATACCTGTGTAGTGTGCTACAGAGATCTGTCCTTGGTCTGATTCTTTTTGATATTATGGAAAGGCTATCAGATAAGGTTTGCCCACTAGATAACATGAGGAGGGATCTAGCAAAGCTTGAGGAATGTCTGAAAAACAAGCAGGCACCTCCAGGTGCTAACATAGATATGCCCGATATGGACGTCTGTGTGTGTGTGTGTGGGGGGGGGGGGGGGACATCTACATAAACTTCCCCAAAACCATGCTTTAGTAGCTAGACATTTAGAATGGCCTAATGCTGTGCATAGTGGCCTAAGAATAGAACAGGCAGGGTTCAAATCCTGCTTCTACTATTGTGCTGGAAATTAGGGATGATGGAATGCTATCTTTTCTATACCCTCTGGAAGCTTTTCAGCCATTCAGCCAAAACGTTTGTGTTTTTAAGTAATGCACCTTGCTGCTAACCATGCTAGAGGTGGATATCAATCCATCAATAAAAATAAACATTTTCAGGTACCTTATCTTGCCTAGAGCAAGTCTAAACTTAGACATGACACTAGATCAATGTTCCCTCTAATTTTCTGTTGTGCAGCTTTTGAAGGGAGGTTAAATTTTTGTGCGCCACATAACGACACTCGGAGTTATATACTTTAAAATTTGACTACACGTCAGAATACAGTATGTACACCACATTGATTTTAATCAAATTAAATGAAAATAGACAATTACTAAATGAAGTGGGAAATTTCTAGTAATTACAATCATAACTTTTAAATTTTAAGACGTCTGTGTTGTTTTCTATCAGAATCAGAGCCGTAATTTTTGTGCGCTCTGTTCTAAAGTATGTGCGCTAGCTCGGCGAGGTGTGTGCGCGCACACACGCGCACAGCTTAGAGGGAACAGTGCACTGGATGTCCATGATGTTTCTGTGATCAGGTGGGGATGTCCAGGTTCTTGGGAATACCCTGGCCACATCTCTACCATGACTTGGACGTCCTCATGCTGGGGACTTCCCCAGAGCCAGCTTCTCAAATGACTCTGGAAATGTCTCTTTGCTTTGGCCATCTCTATGCCCATTTTTGGACATCCAAAGCATGAATAGGGCTTCCTAAATGACCACCATAGTATAACATCCCCTTTTTATTTTGGGTTTCTATATGTGGTTTTTGTGCAAACATACTTCAGCAGACCTTTACCAAAGATCACTACATTATGCTCTGATTGAAAGCTAACAAATATTCATAATTTGTAAAATGAGATTTGTTTCCCAAACCAACAAGCTGAGAAGGCAAGTGGCCATACTCACTAAACTCAGCACATCGAATCTGTCTGTGCATGATGAAGTGGTTAATAGCTTGACCCTCTAAGTTGATTAGTTGACACTTTGTTCCCATAGTTATCCCAGGATTACTCAGAAGTCTAAGGCAGATACATATGTATTCGCTGTTGTAAATAGTTCCTAACATTTCATAAAATATTAGGGACATATTTCTACCCTATTCCCTGAAGATGAAGTATTAGTTTTGGTACTGTACGTCCATTTTGCATAGCAGACAGTGCAAGGAGCACTTCATTCAGATGTGTGAATCAGGCCACCTTAAAAACAAACAAAAAAGAATTGGTTAGATCTGATCTTTCAAATCTAAACATATCTTTAGCAACATAAATAATAGCTGAGTATGAGGTAAAACAAGCCATTGGCAATTTGGTACAAGAGCAGAGGAAGAGAAACCATCCTTACAACAGTACCATCTAGTACAAACTTCCTATAGACAATCTGCTCCTCTGTGACTCCCCTAAGGACTTTCTGTTAGGTATGGGAAGTCTGCAGATGGAACTGGTACTCTGTCACATGAGTGAGAGAAGCTATGGTAGTCACGAGAGGCTAATGTGTCAAGCATGGGTGAACAGTCACTCGATCAAAGGCAACTATCAGGGTCTGCGCTGCTTTCTAACAGCTGGCACCTGGGCCACCAAGTGTTGGTTCAGTGCAGAAACAGATGGCATGCCTTTGGGAATGGTTCATGAGCTTAAGTTGCCATCTGCACTGAATCTCTTTCTCTCTCTTCCTTTCCTTTTTTCTATCTGTTCTCCTCAACTTTCTCTCTCAATGCCTTCCTCTCTTTCTTTTGTCTCATGTTTCGCTTGAGCTTCTCTTCTCTCACCCTCATTTTCTAAGCCACTCCTAACCACTGATCTTGTCTTCTTTCTCTTCTGTTTGTTTACTCTTCCATTCTCTTCTCTCTCTTTTAGATTTTCCTTCCTCTTTCCATATTTATTTCCATTATTTCTGTTTTCCTACTTCTCAGTCTATCACTGTTTACCATGATCAGTGTTAATTCTCTTGTGTGATGCAACTGCCCATCTTAGCAAGGACACGTCTTGTCAAACAAATATTATTGATTTCATTGACTAGGTGATCAGGGAGTTGGACCGAGGGAGAGCCCTAGATGTGGTGTACTTGGATTTCAATAAAGTCTTTGACACCATTCCACACAGGCAACTTATCAACAAACTGAGCACCCTAGGGATGGACCCTAAAATTACTGACTGGGTTAGAAATTGGTTGAGTGGGAGGTGACAAAGGGTATAGGTAAATGGAGCACAGTATGAGGAGAAGGTGGCGTACCCCAGGGATCTATTCTTGGCCTAATTCTTTTTAACATCTTTGTTAATGATATTATGGAAGGGCTGTCAGGTAAGGTTTGCCTCTTTGCTGATGACACCAAAATCTGCAATACAGTAGACCCCAGGAAGGAGTAGATAACATGAGGAGGGTTCTAGCTAATCTTAAAAAATGGTCTAGATTTTTGCAGCTGAGATTTAATGCTAAAAAATGCAGGGTCATGCATTTGGGCTGCAAAAATACATGGGAGCGGTACAGTGTAGGAGGTATTTCTGTACATGAAAGAAGTGCGGGACCTGGGCGTGATTGTGTCTGACGCTCTTAAAGTAGCTAAACGGGTAGAAAAAGCAACGACAAAAGCTAGAAGGATGCTTGAGCGCATAGGTAGAGGAATGGCCAGCAGAAAAAAGAAGGTGGCAGTGCCTCTGTATAAATGTTTGGTGCAACCTCATTTGGAGTATTGTGTGCAATTCTGGAGACCGCACCTTCAGAAGGATACAAACAGGTTGGAGTCGGAGCAGAGGGTGGCTACTAAAATGGTTGATGTTCTTTATAAAGCATATGAGGGCAGGCTTAAGGATTTTAATATGTATACTTAGAGGAGATATGATAGGGACACTTAAATACCTCTGTGGCACAAATGCACAAGAGGAGAGCCTCTTTCTATTGAAATCACGCTCTGCTATTAGGGGACAGAGGATGATGGTGAAAGGGGATAGACTCAGGAGTAATATGCGGAAATATTTTTTTACAGAAAGAGTGATAGATGCGTGGAATAGTCTTCCAGTGGAAGTGGTAGAGATGAGGACAGTATCAAAATTCAAAAAATCATGGGACAAACACAGAGGATCTCTAAAGGGAAAGAGGGGAAAATTGTAGTAATTGATAATGGAAGCGCAGACTAGATAGGTCATATGGTCTTCTTCTGCCATCATGTTTCTATGTTTCTATCTTAGAAGAAATGTCATAATCCTGCTCCATCTGCTTTTGTGTCTTCATCACAGCATATCCTTTGCTCTCTATCTAAATCTCACAGGATCTAATTCCCAGTCATTGATGAAGTCTTCCCCCAGTCTACAGGATCTTCTTTGCTTCAAGACCTATACTGGGACAAATGTTTTCAATGACAGGACTCTAATTTGGAGGCACACAGTATGGCTGACATCAACCCCTCTCTCCCTTACTGTGTTTGTCCGGCATATCCTGCCTGGTCTTCCTCTGGTGTTTTATAGCTTTTCAACTTGTCAGTGCTCTTTTGGCTCTCTTCAGGTTTTTTAGAGCCTTCAAGCCAACTTAATATTGTGTCAGCTCTCTTTTGGTGTGTTAACATAAAAACATAAGATATGCCATACTGGGTCAGACCAAGATCCATCAGTCCCAGTTATCTTGTTTCCAACAGTGGCCAATCTAGGTCACAAGTAGCAGTTTCCCAAGAAAACACTCAGGTTCCACAATGCTTGAATTGGGACAACCAGTGGATTTCCCAGGCCCTCTTTAATATTGGTATATGGACCTTTCCCCCAGGAACTTGTCCAAACCTTTTTTAAACCCAGCTACACTAACAGCTTTTACTACACCCTCTGGTAACGAATTCCAGAGTTTGATTACATGAAAAAATATTTTCTCTTATTAGTCTTATATGGGTTACACTGTAGCTTTATTGCATGTCCCCTAGTCTTTCTATATTTTGATGGTGTAAACAATTGATCTACGTTTACCCGTTCCACTCTATGCATTAGTCTATAGACCTCTATCATATCTCCCCTCAGCCATCTCTTTTCCAGGTTGAAGAGCCCTAACCTTTTTAGCCTCTTCTCATAGAGGTATCCTTCCATCCCCTTTACCATTTTGGTGGCTCTTCTCTGTACCTTTTCTAATTCCGCCATATCCTTTTTAAGATACGGCAACCAGAATTGCACACAATATTTGAGGTTCAATCGCACAATGGAATGATACAGAGGCATTATATTATCCTTTGTTTTATTTTCCATTCCTTTCCTTATGATACCTAGCATTCTATTTGCCTTCTTGGCTGCTACTGCACACTGGGCAGAGGGTTGCAACGTATTAACCATGATAATACCTAAATCTTTTTCCTGGGTTGTGGTACCTAATGTGGAACTTTGCATCGTGTAACCATAGTTTGGGCTGTTCTTTCCTAGGTGGATAAATTTGCACTTGTCCACATTAAATTTCATCTGCCATTTGGATGCCCAGTCTTCCAATTTATTAAGGTCCTCTTGCAACTGTTCACAATCTTCTTGGGTTTTAACAACTTTGAATATTATGGTGTCATCAGCAAATCTGATTATCTCACTCGTTATTCCCATTTCCAGGTCATTCACGAATATGTTAAAAAGCAGCGGACTCAGTACAGATCCCTGGTGTACTCCACTTTTCACCTTTCTCCATTGGGAAAATTGGCCATTTAGCCCTACTCTCTGCTGTAGGATGTGTTCCTACATCTTTAAGCCAATGTTATTGCTGCTTTAACGCATGCGTGCTGCCTTGGAGTTGTCTGGATAGTGTTGCTGCCACTTTACCCCCATACCGATGCCTTGGAGTGTTCCTTTCGATAATGTTGTTTTAGTCCTCTTAAAATATCTTGGTGTTTTCCTACCATTTTTGGTGTTGCTTTGTCCTCTTCTACTATCTTGGGATTTTTATTCTGCTTTTTGTGCCAGTTTGCCCATCTGAAAGTGGCTTATAGATAGGGCTTCCATCCCCAGGTGTTTATCATTTGTAAATTCAGGGGTTTCCTTTTGAGACAATTAAGAGCTTTCCCAGGATCATGAAAACAGGGATTTATTGGCCTATTTATTGGAGTGGAGGAGTGGCCTAGTGGTTGGGGCAAGGTGTTTCAGGTTAGAAGGTTGGTGGTTCAAATCCCACCAGAGGACAACAACCTTGGGCTAGAAGGACTGGGGTTTCTAGTCCCACAGGTGCTCCTTGTGGTCTTGGGCAAGCTACTTAACCCTCAATAGCCCATGTTCCCTGTAAAATAGTTATCTCCAAGTTATAATGCCCTGTTTGATGTAATTTCAGTTTGTTCAATATAAACCACACTGATGCAGAATAGCACAGTATGTAAGAGAATATAAATAAATATTTGTGTCAGGGAAAAAAAATTTTTAGTAACATTTTATTTGGATTTCTTTCAGTGTCACAAAATACAGATTTCTGAGCCCCAGCATCATCCCCTGCCCCCACTTACGCAAGGCCCAGGGACAACATCAGCATTCCCCTTCCATTTTCTAAGTCCCAGCAACAGCCCCCTTCAGCCTCATGCATCTGCCCTTCCCTACCTGCCCTCAGAGGTTGGAGCTTATGCTTTTTGTTCCCACCACACTCTGCTGCTTCTCTTTTCAACCAACACTAGAAAGGGGTTGAAACTGAGAACAGGAAGTGCCTTTTCTTGCATTTCAAACTCTTTCCAATGGCAGACAGAAGCAGCAAAAAGCAGCAGGAGTACAAAGCACAAAAGTCCACTGCTGCCAAGGGGACTCTACCTGCAGCTTTCATATCTGATAACATCAGCCGTCTGCGATGGCAGCTACCTAGTGACATCATCAGAGCACCGAAAACCACAGATTCCCCTTTGGGGCTGTTTTATTAGGGTTTTTCAGTTATTCATGAAGACTGGAGGCCCCACTTATAGTCTTCCTGCTATTGTTAATGTCTTTGCCCCTCTTCTAATGCCGTAGGGTCTTTGTGACACTCTTGATGGCTTTTAGTGCTCTTGCCTATGTTACAGATCTGGCAGCAAGTTTCACTTAATTGGCTGGAAAGATCCATGATTATATTATTATTATTATTATTAAAGACTTTTAAAGTGCCGCAACATACGAAGTGCTGTACAAACATAGAAGAGAGACAGTCCCTGCTCATCAGAGCTCACAATCTAATAAGACAGAAAACAAAATAAATTACATAATACAAATAACAAAAATTTACAGGACAAAGTAAGAAAATGTTGTCCCGTAAACTTCAGTGGAGATGAATGAAACAAAATATTAAGCAATCTGAGATTCAGAGACTAACTAAAAGGTGTTTGGAACCGAATAAGAAACAAACTGAAAATTGTTTGTGAGTACGTTCTTACAATATTTCTGTGTTTCTATGAGAGCATGGAATGAGAGAATAGAGCTGCAGGGAAGAGAGAGAGAGAGAGACAAAAGAGATAATAGAAGGGGTTGAGAAATGGGTAATAGGGTGAGAGAGCAGGGGAATGAAAGAGGAATGGTGAGAGGTGAAAGCAAGAGGAGAGAACAGAATGTGAGAGAACAAGGAGAGAGATATGTCATAGCAAGGAGAGGGAAAAGAGGTGAGAGCAGCTGTTGAAATAGAAAGTTCACTCTCTCCACTTCTCTCACTGCAAAGAACTCAGTCAGGCCAAAAGTTGGTTCTGAATCTGAAGACGTTTACTTAAAGAAATATTAAAGTTGCTCACACAGGAGGGAGTGTGCCAGAATCCTATTGGGCCATGAGAAGTGATCTAGAAGGTGCCGTGAAGGACCATCAGGCAGTGCTAGGCCAGTCTGCTGGCAAAGCTGGTGACATCAGCAGATCACTATCGGATCTCCTTTAAAACCATGGCTTGGCTGCAATATGTGGCCAAAGATAAGTGCCCAAAAGGAAGTACCCAAAGGAGCACATCACACCCCTTTGGAGCACTTTGGAGGACCAAGGAGGATTTGACCTTTGGACTTTCTGTGAGTACTTCTTTATTAGAATGCGTAAAGGGAAAAGGACATGGAGGCTGCCTCAGAGTAGGATTTCTACTCCACAGATTAAGGGACCAACAGCTAAACATCTAGTGTAAGGGTTCTCCCAGGGACTTCCCCGGCTGTTTCTGACTGTTCACCAGAAGGAGCTTCTTTGAGCTCTCCGGACAGACCTCCTCGTACTCGACCTGGGGCCTCCTCGTCTCCTTCTCCCATCCTTTTAGCAAACCAAAAAGGCCTACTATTATGAACTGGTAACTCTTTGCCTGTGAATGTTCCTTTACTAAAAACTGTTTGTATGCCAGTGGTCTAAGCCCCTGCTATGCCTTCTCCTCCTAAGGATATTTCTCTTATAGACACTGGACAGGTGGTTACCAGGATTGAAAGGATATTAACAGTGACTATATCGGAGTTATGTGAATTTACCAAAATAGTGGATAAGTTTCAACAGATTGACTAATTTTTCTATGTGGCTGATCAAAAGCTGGCTAAAATGAGTCAGCTACTCTCGGCCTTAGAGTCGGTGGGTGGTGCTTCTTTGAAGTGTAGTTTCTTTGTACACACAAGGCTAGAAATGTTTCTAGGGCAAATAATCTCAGGCTTCTGAATTTTCCCATCACTCATCTGCTATCCCCTGAGATACTGTTAAGGAAATATTTGAATGAGGTCCTTCAGATACCTATCTGAATTTCTTTTTCCACTATGTATTATATGCCTCGTAAGGTGTGACAGAGGAATGAGCAAGAGGGAGGCCTGGATACTTTAGCATCTCAATCAGTGGTGAATTTAACTGAATTTCTTGAGGATTCTATGGATGCTGTATCATCTCGGGCCACCCTCTTGGTCACCTTTACCGCCCTTGAAGATAGAATTGCTATTTTGACAATTTATTTCCAGAAGACAGATATGATTTTCTGTGGTCAGAAGATTGCTATTTCTTCTGACATGGCCAGGACTACCAGGTTTGTTGGAAGCAGCTTCTTGCCCAATGCACTAAAGTTGTGGCCACGGGTATGACCTTTTTCCTAAGGGTCCCCTGTAAATGTTTAGTTTCATTTATATGTTTATTGGGAGGTGGTGGATGTGAAACTTTTGTAGAGCTAGAATATTAGGATATCATTTATCCTTAGTTCTTGGTTCTATGTTTCTTTTGAAGTAATTATCTCCCTCCTTGAAGTGGGCTGCTTTACATCTTGTTCTATTGTACTGTGTTTCTTTATTTGGAATTTATTTTTCATTTTCTTTGTGATGTAATTCCTTGATCTGATTATGGATTATAGATTTTGAAAATTCTTATAAATAAAAAAACTTAAAAAGGTTATTCACCAGTCACAAAAATGTCACTTCTAAACAGGTAGCAAAATAGCAAATTTAACAGATCAAATTGCAGCCCTATGACACCTTATTCAAGTCCAAATCCTCAGGTTCTTAGCAAACGGAGTCCCTCACTCCAAACTCTATCCCCTCTTTGTCAAGGAGTAAATACTGTAATCTAGTTTCTGCTTCTCCGCTGAGGATGTTCCCTTTATTAGCTCCTGATGAGGCCCCTGTGATGCCTTGGCCTAAGTGACCTTCCTCAGAAGTCCTTGGAAACAAACAACATAGTTTCCAGGTGCAGCGCCTGGTTTCTCCTCCAGTAGTTCTTGAAAGACACCCAGTGGTGCTTTGACTTAAGTGGCCTCAGTCACCTTTCCTCAGAAACCCTTTTGAATGTGCACAAACTTACCCCACTTCTTTTCCCTCTCCTAGGTGCTTGGCTGCTGTCAACTCACATCATTATTCCAGGAGCCTCCCAACATTACTTATTGAGGGCTTGATGCAAAAGCCGTGCCCTAAAGTCCAGCACTAAAGCACTTGTGCAGGGAATCCTACTGCAAGGGTAATGCAGAGCTTGTGCTCACACGTGCTGTAAGCAAACAGCATACAAATGAGCTGTGTGCAAAAGACCTACATTAAACATGGAGAACAGGCCAGACAATGCACACAAGGGGCGGTGTTAGCAGGACTGGTGCAGGTGTGCATCTATTGGATTACCAAAATAAAGGTCATCTGAGATAAAGTTTGATACTTCACCTCAGATTACCATTGCAAGGCAGGCCCCCCCCCCCCGATTGTGCATTCCTATCATCCTTCAACCCAACACTTCCAAAATATCATTGCTTGCCCAAACCCCCAACCTCCCAAACCTAAAAAAAAGGCAAACTGACAGACCCCATGCTGTGCGTCCTAAGATGCACTCACATGGTCAGTCTGCCATATAAAGCATAAATTGCCTTATGTACAGACGGACGCTGCCTGGTGCCTTCTAGGATTACTACTACTACTACTACTATTGATCATTTGTATAGCGTTACAAGGCGACACAGCGCTGTACAGACATATGGTCTCTGCTCATCAGAGCTTACAATCAAGACAGACAATGCAACAGCTTAGGGCAAGGATGTTTCTAGGGGAGTAGTAAGGAAACACATAAGAGACTAAGCGACTCAGGATCCAAAAAGGGCCTCAAAGAGGTGAGCTTTCAGCCTGGACTTGAAAAGGGCCAGAGATGAAGCCTCACATACAGGCTCAGGCATAAGGAGCAGCAAGGTGGAAGGATTGGAGTTGGCAGTGGACGAGAAGGGCACAGATAAAAGGGATCTGCCAGAAGAGCAGAGTTCCCAAGGAGGGGTGTATGGAGAGAGGAGAGAGGCAAGGTAGTAAGGAGCAGCAGAATGAAGGCATTTATAGTCAGTAGGAGACGTTTGAACTGGATATGGAAATGCATAGGGAGCCAACGAAGTGACTTAAGAAGAGGGGTTATATGAGCATATCGAGGCTGATGGAAGATTAGCCGCACAGCTGAGTTATGAACAGATGCAGCACACAGGAGTCAGATGCTGCCATTTTCCAAGATGGGCAGGAGCATATGGGCGTCACTTTTGCCCACCTAACAATCAAAGTAGCAGAAGGGTATCAGACGGGTGGGGGGGAGGGGGGAGGGGTAAGGACCATAAGAGAGATTTTTTGTGGAAGTGCAAGGGGTTGGGCGATTAACAGCCACAAGCCCACCAATGACATTTTGGTGGTTTCAGGGTTGGCAGAGGTGCTAACATGCATTCAGGGCATCTTGGAATTGCCATCTGAGATGAAGTGTCAAACTTCATCTCCAATGATGCTTTTGCTCTCTACTGCATCTTTACACTTGCCCAAAGTTGGCATAAATATCCAGTCTTAAGAGAAGAGTAAAAAGCCGTGCTAAGTTTCAGCTCAGTTTTTATATCAGGAGCAATTAAGAACTCATTCTCTTGCATTTGATTAGCAGTGGTTTTGTTCACGTTTTTCCTGCACTTGTTTGCTTTCTGCATTGAGGAGAAAGAATAATGTGGGAACTTTCTAGCAAAACGCTGCGCTAGAGTGTAGCACAGTTTGCTGCACTGAGCCTTGAGATTTGCCTGATGAGTCAGGAGCAAGAAACTTCCCTCCTGTTTTAGAAGCAGGTTGCTAAAAGGTTAGATGGAAGTTCTCAGGTAGAGCCACTAGAGGTCCTGTAAAAATAAAAGATACAGGATGTCAGGAGTCTCTACAATACCGACTTCTAACACTGCACATTGGACTGGCATAGTATTAAATGCAAATATGTATTCTGCAAAAGCCAAAAGAGATGCAAGGTGATCACGCATACACCAAGGAGCAAAAAGGAAAAGTGAGAACCACAGTACAATTCATAACACCTAAATAAAATTTTCTAACTAATTTTATTTTGGCATTTTAAACTGCACTGCGGTTCTCACCTTTTCTTTTTGAACACATATTTTTCTTCCAAAGACATTCTTCTCCCAGCAATGGATGCAGAACAGAACTAGGACATTTCCCCATAGAATTCAACGTACAAAAAAAAATTTCTTATTCGGGTTCATCTCAATAATAGCAATATAACCCCTCATCAATACTGGGCATGTTGTGAAGTACTATAAATCATTGCAAAATGTACTCAAAACCTATAGAGAAAATCTGCTATACTATAACAGCATCAATTTGCAACACTCATACAAGGAGCTGAGCCAGAAAAGAGCAGATCATAAACATTGCAGTGGGCTTTAGAATATCCATACACTTATTCAGAGAACTGAACATGCTCGATTACTACAGACCCCTACAGTATACAGAAACTTCATGCTAACAGAATGCCAGGTCTTGGTCACACACGCAGAATATAGATAGATCCTCACCAAATATTGAATAAATTACCACAAAATAAAAATTGAATTATATAAATAAAATGTAAATTGAAACCTCAAGACACCAGACTCATGCAGTACAACTCCAGAGAAATACAAAGAGATACAGAAGTCCTTGTAGTGTGTAAGCTATAAATATAGAACATGCAAATTCCAAAGACTGACATATTCCAGTTGCTAAATTGAAAATATAATTCGTTTTTCTACATTTGTTGTCAGACCCTTTATTCTCTAATAATGTTGATCCCAGTTTCTGGTTTCTTATTTCCTCTGTCTTATCTTAACTTACTTTCTAGATTCCTCAGTCCATCATCTATGTTTCTCTCTTCCTATCTTCTTCACTTCCTTACATCTCTGACATTGATCTTTTCCTTTCAGCTCTCTTCCATTTAGTTTTCTCTCTTTATCAACTCAGATTTCACTCTTCCTGCTTACCATCCAGTCCTCAATCTCCCTCATTTTATTGCATCTACTACTCTTCAACTGATAACACAACCCTCTCATTTCCTTTTTCTGTCTCCTTCTCCAGTCTATTCTCTCTTTTCTCTCCTCCATCCCCATGTCCAGCATCTCTCCCCTTCTCTTCCCCTGTCCAGTGTCTCTCCCCTTTTTCTCCCCCATCTAGCACCTCCCCATCCAGTGCTTACTCCCTGTGTCCATAATTCCCCCTCTCACGACCTATCTCCCTGTGTCCATCATTCCCCCCTCACTCCCTATCTCCCTGTGTCCATCATTCCCCCCTCACTCCCTATCTCCCTGTGTCCATCATTCCCCCCTCACTCCCTATCTCCCTGTGTCCATCATTCCCCCTCTCATGACCTATCTCCCTGTGTCCATCATTCCCCCCTCACTCCCTATCTCCCTGTGTCCATCATTCCCCTTCTCACTCCCTATCTCCCTGTGTCCATCATTCCCCCCTCACTCCCTATCTCCCTGTGTCCATCATTCCCCTTCTCACACCCTAGCTCCCTGTGTCCATCATTCCCCCTCTCACGACCTATCTCCCAGTCTCCCTCATTCCCCCTCTCCCTCCCTATATCCCTGTGTCCATCATTCCCCTCTCACGACCTATCTCCCTGTGTCCATCATTCCCCCTCACTCCCTATCTCCCTGTGTCCATCATTCCCCCTCTCACTCCCTATCTCCCTGTGTCCATCATTCCCCCTCTCACTCCCTATCTCCCTGTGTCCATCATTCCCCCTCTCACGACCTATCTCCCTGTGTCCATCATTCCCCCTCACTCCCTATCTCCCTGTGTCCATCATTCCCCCTCACTCCCTATCTCCCTGTGTCCATCATTCCCCCTCTCATTCCCTATCTCCCTGTGTCCATCATTCCCCCTCACTCCCTATCTCCCTGTGTCCATCATTCCCCCTCTCACTCCCTATCTCCCTGTGTCCATCATTCCCCCTCACTCCCTATCTCCCTGTGTCCATCATTCCCCCTCTCACTCCCTATCTCCCTGTGTCCATCATTCCCCCTCACTCCCTATCTCCCTGTGTCCATCATTCCCCCTCACTCCCTATCTCCCTGTGTCCATCATTCCCCCTCTCACTCCATATCTCCCTGTGTCCATCATTCCCCCTCTCACGACCTATCTCCCTGTGTCCATCATTCCCCTTCTCACTCCCTATCTCCCTGTGTCCATCATTCCCCCTCTCACTCCCTATCTCCCTGTGTCCATCATTCCCCCTCTCACTCCCTATCTCCCTGTGTCCATCATTCCCCCTCACTCCCTATCTCCCTGTGTCCATCATTCCCCCTCTCACGACCTATCTCCCTGTGTCCATCATTCCCCTCACTCCCTATCTCCCTGTTTCCATCATTCCCCCTCTCACTCCCTATCTCCCTGTGTCCATCATTCCCCCTCACTCCCTATCTCCCTGTGTCCATCATTCCCCCTCTCACTCCCTATCTCCCTGTGTCCATCATTCCCCCTCTCACTCCCTATCTCCCTGTGTCCATCATTTTCCCTCTCACTCCCTATCTCCCTGTGTCCATCATTCCCCCTCACTCCCTATCTCCCTGTGTCCATCATTCCCCCTCTCACTCCCTATCTCCCTGTGTCCATCATTCCCCCTCACTCCCTATCTCCCTGTGTCCATCATTCCCCCTCTCACTCCCTATCTCCCTGTGTCCATCATTTCCCCTCTCACTCCCTATCTCCCTGTGTCCATCATTCCCCCTCACTCCCTATCTTCCTGTGTCCATCATTCCCCCTCTCACTCCCTATCTCCCTGTGTTCATCTTTCCCTCTCTCACTCCCTATCTCCCTGTGTCCATCTTTCCCCCTCACTCCCTATCTCCTCATGTCCAACATTTCCCCCTCACTCCCTATCTCCTCATGTCCAACATTTCCCCCCACCCATCCCACCCCTGTCCAGCATTGCCTCACTCCCTATCTCCCTGTGTCCATCATTCCCCCCTCACACCCTAACTCCCTGTGTCCATCATTCCCCCTCTCACGACCTATCTCCCTGTGTCCATCATTCCCCCTCACTCCCTATCTCCCTGTGTCCATCATTCCCCCTCTCACTCCCTATCTCCCTGTGTTCATCTTTCCCTCTCTCACTCCCTATCTCCCTGTGTCCATCTTTCCCTCTCTCACTCCCTATCTCCTCATGTCCAACATTTCCCCCCACCCATCCCACCCCTGTTCAGCATTGCCTCACTCCCTATCTCCCTGTGTCCATCATTCCCCCCTCACTCCCTATCTCCCTGTGTGCATCATTCCCCCACTCTCTCCCTATCTCCCTGTGTCCATCGTTCCCCCTCTCACTCCCTATCTCCCTGTGTCCATCATTCCCCTTCTCACTCCCTATCTCCCTGTGTCCATCATTCCCCCTCTCACTCCCTATCTCCTCATGTCCATGTGCGCCTCACTCCCGATCTCCTCATGTCCAACATTTCCCCCACCCATCCCACCCCTGTCCAGCATTGCCTCACTCCCTCTCCCCCCCCCCCATGTCCAGCATCCCTTTCTCTTTCTCATGTCTAGCATCTATCCTTTGCTTCTCCCTCCCCATGTCTAGCAGAACCCCCTTATCCTTTGCCCTCTGTCCAGCATCTCCTCTTTCCATCTCCCTACCATGTGCACCATCTCTCCTCTCCCTCCCCTTCCTGTGTCCAGTATTTCTCCTTCTTTCTCTCACTCTGTACATCATCTCTCATCTCTCTCTCCCTCCACCTGTGTCCATCATCTTCCTCTTTCCCCCATGTCCAGCATCTCTCCTCTCTATTCCTATATTCACCATATCCAGCAACTGCCCTCCATTTACTTATGCCCCAGCCTGGGTCTACTTTCTGCCCTCTGCTGCCCAGCCTGCATCCAACATATGCTCTTCACTCCAACCCAATCCACTATCTTTCCTCTGCCCCACAACAAATCCAGCATCCACCCTCCACCCCCCATGCTCTGCATCTTCCATCTATCCCCCCATGTCCAGCCGCCCTCTGTTCAACTCTCATGGTGTCCAGCATCTCTCCTGCCCCTTCCTGTTACTCCCCCCCCCAGTCAATTAGAAAGCCCAAAATGTGGGGTCTTTGTGAATCCTGTACACTTGGAAGACCCTGCTGGTCCCACACCTCTAATGCAGATAACATGTGTCCAAAGAGGTCGGGGCCACTAGGGCTTTACAAGTGAGCAAGAGTCAAAAACACTCTGTAATTTTGGTTCCTTAATGCCATTGGTTTACCGCTACCACTCCAGAAACAGACCCAATGAGAAGCAGTAATGGCCATGGGAGTGACACTGTCACCACGGATCCAACAGAGGCAGTGGCAGAGAGAGGTGGCCACTGCTGAGGTGTTTGCCTGATGATCGAGCCAGCCCTGTAAAGCATGTCCAGGTTTTCAGGATATCCTAAATGAATATTGTGGTGAAGAGCGCCCTCCTGAGGAAATGGAGACTGAAGGAAATCCTGAAATGCAGCAGAATTTACACAGGATTTACAATCCTAAAAGGAAAAAAAAGCCCTCTTCTGGTGAGCTGAGAATGAAGACCAGCCCAGGGGAGGAGTTGAGCAGTGCTGATTGGGCACACCCAAGGGTTGGACGGGGTGTGTCTGAGAAAGAATCCCTTTATGAAGTGGTGAAGGACGCTGCTAAACAGATTAAGGGGATCAAGAAGAACAAGAAGAGAGAGAATAGCTTGAAGCAGAATTCCCAGGAGCAGAGGACCTGTGAGCAGAAGCAGAATAGCTGTGAGAAACAGGAAAGCCATGAGCAGTTGACCAGGAAGCAGTTTGGCTGCACATCTGAGCCTGGTAGCAACAGAGGACCTGCAAGGATCTTAACAGGTGCTTGGAAAGGAAGTCCTGCGAGAAGTGGACGAAACCCTGGTTTAGAGTCTTGGGAAAAGGCAGAGCCCTCGTGGATACAGTTTGGACCGGAGAGGCCCAGAAGCCCTCACAGCTACAAAGCTTTTGAGCTACCTAAAAGGAGAGGAGCCTGGCAGAAAGACAGCAGTTTCTATAGGAACCTGGATAGAGAAGGTAAAGTCCCATCTCCTATATTTAAGGCTGTTTTAAAAGATCCCAATTGTTACCCTGAGTCATGCAAGCCAAGAGCTGAAGGGGGAAACATTATTGATTGGGAGAAAAACTCAGTGTTGGCTGACAACTGTTTGTCAGGAACTGAACAGGCTGAATTGCTCCTTCAGGACTTTAAAGAGTTCTTAGAATTGAAAGCAGGCAGACAGTCAAAGCTGAATGAGGACAATAGCTCTGTGCAGTCAGAAGATTTTATGCAAGTGGAAAATGCCTTACCTTTGATAAACTCTGACGATAATAGCATGGACTGTTCAATATGCTGTAAGGAAATAGCAGTATAACAAAGCTTGCCTGTACCTTGTATGAAAAGAATACAACGTGGAAGTTTCTGCTGCCGTGCTCTGAAAACCTAATTGTTTGCACCTGAGTTTGAGTTCACTGTGAATGGAACAGTGATTGCATGAGGCTGCAATACATGTAAGTCCCCTCTTGAGGCAGAGCTGAGTTAAGCTCCATAGAAGAAAAGCTGATCTCACTTTACGTTGTCTTATATTCCTGAGTTTCTTCTGTTACCATTTAAAGCACCATTTATGTTCATGTATCTGAATTTTGATGCGCTGGAGGAATCTCCCCAACACGAATAAAATATTCTTGCAAAGCCTTACTGTCTCTGGCGCAACTACATTTATCAGTGAGAGAAAGGAGAACAAAACTACATCTCCCATCATTCCAAGGGAATAGTTTTAATCCATTCCTCACGGGACAATAGGCCACTCCTGTCCTTTAGCCCTAGGGCGGGGGCAGGAGCGTCGCAATATGTATGAGAAATATTTCCATACAATGAACATAGTGGGCACGCAAATCTTTTTTAAGCTTATTCACTAGGTATATCCTGAAAGCTGATCTTTTAACAACCCTCAAAATGGGAGTAAAGAACAAGGACTTAAGGTGATGTAAGAGAAGAAGGTCCCTTTCTCTATTAAATTGTGATAGGAACTCCCTATCTATTTTGGAGGGAACTATAAAAGTGATAGTGTTAAAGGAAATTAGGAGGATTCAAGGATTGCTATTGGAGCAGTAGGGGAGTTGACCCTTTGGATGTCCAACTAGGCATGAGAAGGAGAGAAGGGAATCCTTTAGGGCAGACAGACCTAATTGAGAGAAGAAGCTGGTGAGGTGAACAAATTTAACACGGATCTAGAATGAAGAGCCAGAGGGTATGTGTTAAATGAAAAATGCAGAGACTACCAGTACAAAGCCAATGGATATCTGGGAAAGTCTGGCTGCCACAGTGTTGAGGTTGCATCAGGAGGTGAGTGGATCCAATAAGGTGCAATCCACCTGACCTACTAGGAAGTCCATTCTACAGCTTGAGGAACCTACCCCAGGGCATCTCTAGCATCTAGAGAAAATGTCTGACATTTTGTCATTTAGGGAGGTGAAGTATTTCTCCTTACTTGGGAGCCTTCTTCAGAGGTACTATCTTTTTAGATTATTTAGGAGTTTCCTGCTTGAGTTCCAGAGGCCTAGTTGATACAGAATACTTTGCCAAAGTATCAGATGTGATTTGTAATATGGTTGTGGAGTTGTATTTTGCCTGGAATGTCTTTCACTGTGTGAAGAGCCTAAGGCGCCTAGATGGGGGCCCTGAGAAGACGCACTCTTGAAAGGAATACCAAAAGAGGGAACCTGACCATTGCCACCAAAGTACAAAGGAAGGACATTTACCAGCAACTCACTGTCTTTTTGTGCCATCTTGTTGAACTGTAACAATTTGTTTCACTTTTCTTTGTCTCCATCTTGTAAATAATTTATATTTGAGGATGTGCGTAACAAAGGTGCTTTTATGAAAAATCTCTCCTGCACAGCATTTGAGTTCTTTAACAAGTGTGGAGTAGTGTAAGGCTTTTTCCCAATGTGCCAATGTGACCAGGCAGTCAAGACCTTGGAGCTCTGGCCTCTGTCCACCCACCAGAACCCTACATTTGCTTTTTACACATTCTTTGTGCACCCTCTTTGGGTTAACCAGCCCAAACACTACCCCCAAAGAGGGAACCATGGGCTACAAACAGAAAGTTTACAAAACAGAAAGTTTACAAAATCATACAGTTCCTTTTGCCTTTTTTCCATGAAATTATAGAGGCACAAGGATGTAATATGCAGTGGGCCATGAGAACAATAATGCAGAAGAGGGGGATGGAGGCAGAGAAAGAAAATTGCAAGCCAAAACCCAGGGAGATGAAGAGTAAGGAAAAGGGAATATCTGAAGAATTAAAATTAAGACATTAGCCTTCCTTTTTGGGGCTTTTTTTTCTGAGAAAATAGGTTATCCACAAGGATTGGCTAATTCATGCAGTCTTTTAAATCTGCTGGCTCTCTGCTACCACTGGCATACCCTTTATAGTAATTAGACACCATAGACTAATTCATTATGAATCATGCCCACATTATAATATTTTGTGATTAATCATAGATGGGTGGTGTCACCCTAGAAGGCTTAATTAGACATTCCTTGTTAAAAGTTGTTAAATAGTCCTACTTTGTTTTTAATTGCATTAAACTCCCTGGGGTTTATTGATCTAGGGATTTGCTTTTTTGCACAGCTAAAAGGCTTTTACTAAGCTCTTCTGAACACTTCCATGTGAGTCTCAATTTCCATTTTTTGTTTACATCATCCACAGAAAAGCAGCCCTTAGAAAAAAGAGAGGGCTAGGTTTACCAAAGTGTGAGGCTGCATTAGCACCTGCTAACATGTATTAATGTGTGTTATTCTGCAGGTCCCATAGAATGCACCTTAAAATGATGACAGCGTGTGCTAACACTGTAGCATATTTTAGTAAATGTGGCCCAGAATGTGATGGGAGAATTGGAAGGCCAGCTAGTGTGTCCATATCTAGGGTTCTAAGGTGTGGAGGCACTTTTCAGATAGCACATGGAGATTGGAAATGAGGTGTTGAGGTTGCTGCATTATTTTAGAAAATGTTCTGCTAAACGTGGAGTCTGGTCTAAAACAGTGCAAGAGCGCACAGTGCGGAGCCAGAGGACCCATTCTGCAAATCTACATGTGGAAAAAATCAGTGGAGGAAATTGGGCAACTTCCAAGTGTAGGAGGCAGCACTTCGGCCATTTTGCAAACCTGTACATATAAATACTACCAATAGCCATAGACGCTGCTGTCTTTATCTAATTTCAACTTGGAGGGGGAAATAACAGGGGATTAAGGAGGACACCTATAAGAGCTGGCCAAAATGAGTATTTTTTAAAACCTATATGTGCCAAGAGAGCAGCAGTAATCCAGATGTAGACAATTATAGTCATATAAGTCAGGAGTGGAGGAGTGGCCTAGTGGTTGGGGCAAGGTACTTCAGGCCAGAAGGTTGGGGGTTCAAATCCCACTAGAGGACAGCAACCTTGGGCCAGAAGGACTCAGGTTTCTAGTCCCACAGGTGCTCCTTGTGGTCTTGGGCAAGCCACTTAACCCTTCACAGCCCATGTTCCCTGTAAAATAGTTATCTCCAAGTTATAATGCCTTGTTCAATGTAAACCACACTGATGCAGAATAGCACAGTATATAAGAGAATACAAATAAAATATACATGTATTCCCTATATGAAATGGGGAATACACTTGTAGATTTTTGACCCGCCTAGGCTGCTCCCTAACTCCCTAACCCACCCCCAACAGGACTTCAGAAAAAAGCTTAAAACCCATCTATTCCAAATACATTACGGTATCACCTAGACAATTTCATCACCCTCTCCTTACACAAGTTGCCTAACCCCTGAAGCTTAGGAGGCAAAAATAGATCAGATGTCAATGTTAATAAGAGTGCATATCTGCCAATGTATTATACAACTGTAATCTATGTTCTTGATAAACCTGTAATTTTATCTGGTTGCTCAAACTGGGTGATAAAATTGTAAATTATTGTGATCAATCAAATGTATATTTATAATCTGATCAATCAAATGTATATTTATTAGCTCATTGTTGCTCAAACCTGGATGATCAAAATGTAATGTATATTTGTAATTTCTATGTGATTGTGGTGTACCCCTCCCTCAAATCATAATGTATCTTTATTTCTGATTCTATACTTTACTCCCTTGTATTTTACACCATTGGTTCGCTGCTGATCGCTGGAAGTGGCGGCTTACAAATGTATACCAAATAAATAAATAAATAAAATAAATAAACATGCCTCCTTGCCATTTTTATGTAGTAAGGACATTCACATGTAAATACAGCTCTTTCTAAAATCACCATTTATGCATGGATGTCATTTCCATATACAAATGCCTGATTTTACACATGGAAATCACACATAGCTTCTAAAATAACCCCCATAGTCTTGAACCCTTGTATCCATTCCTCGGTCACCACTAAGCAGTTTGGCTTAAAAACAAAAGACAAGCATAAAGCACTCCAACAGAGGGCTGGTGCCATCCAGTCTTTTGCACAGTTTGACATTTACAATGCAACTGTCTTTTGAAGGCAGATTAGGCAGATACATTGTAAATGTGAATTTAGTGAAAAAGACTAGATACCCACCATCAATCTGTGGAGGGAGGAGTGATAAGATCAGTGGTGTGGTAACCAAGAGAGCTGCGTTCAGTTCCCACTGGCACGCCTTGTGGTCTTGGGCAAGTCATTTTGCCCTCTATTGCCTTGGAGAAAGAGCTGGCAATCGACTTCCAGTCACACTTTGCTAAGAACACTCAAGTGCTGCTGGATTGCCAGGAGTCAGCATTGTCTTGACATCATACATTGCATTACCTTTTGAAGAACCACCCTACAAGTATACCTATTACAAAGAGCTTCTTCCTCCAAGGGAGCAGGTCCAGTCTCTGGAGGCTAGAAGGCAAAGCTAGAGGAGCTGAGGTACAGTGTATATGGCAGAGCAGACCATCAGAAACATAGTAGAGCAGTCCTTCCTCCACTCGTGCATCTTCGATGCTGCTTTGGAGAAGGAAAGCATTACCTGGAGTGGCAGATCCTAGCAAAGACCTGTCTTCCAGGTAATGTGCTATCCTCCCACCCTCCCACCCATCTTCAAAGGTCTGTGCACAGGAGGGATGGGTTAGGACTGCCATTGCAATTAAGAATTTAATCATTAGAAAAATAGAAGAGTTGGCAGCTGCTTGGCGCAAGGATTGTTTGGCCTCTTGACTACCTGAAGGAAAAGTAGTAGATCAGCAGAGTAGTAGAGTGCTGAGTAAGACCTATTGGGATAAGTATCTCCATAACTGGGCAGGTAAAAGGCTGTCCTAAGTCTATGTGGATTGGCTACCAGGATAGCAACTAAATATTGCTGATATCCAGATAGCCGCCAGCACTGACTACAAATGCTGGCTATTCAGCAGTGGCCACTGTCCAGATACTGCTGCTGAGTGTGTGGTATATTTTTCCCATGACAGCCAATGTTTAAAGAAACTGCTGACCGCCTTCTACTGAATCAGTCTGACAGTTTCCTTTTCATCCTTGCCAGACCATTCCAGATAAGTAGGTCAGCCTCTCCTTCCAGCAGGTGGAGACAGAGCAGCACCAGGTGACTTCCTGCTTTTAAGTTGGTGCAGCATGGGAGTACCTCTGGATTGCTGTCTCCAGCAGAAGTCAGGATAGGCTGATGTGGCAGGAATGAAAACGAAACTTAAAAAAATTAAGCAGAAGCTCGTTGGAGGCTTTGCCTCAAAGCACCAGAGAGCAGAGATCAGGCACCAGCCCTGCTCCCCTGGCCGACTGACTTGGGCTGTGAGTCTTCAGGCCCCCTCCTGGGGATTTTCCAATGTGGCCAGGGGAAGAGGAAAAGTTAAGCTGTATTTCCAACACACCAACACCCGTGCAGCTCTTTGGTAATTTAAAGAACGTGGCATCTATATCATATTGACAGCAGCAGTGTGTTGGAACATATAAACCCAGCATTTTTTTGTGTATTTCTCTCCCCACTGCATAGGGGCAGATGCTTCAGTGTTTATAGAGAATATAGGATCCCCACAGTGGTCAGCTCCTACTGCAAATAATGTTGTGGGGAGTGGGGGAGCACAGCAGCATTCCCCTTTGGCAAGAAATGAGGGAGGAGAGATCAAGTCCCAAACTTTCCCTTAGAGGTCCATCGAGCCTGTAGCTCGAGGGGAGCAGCCAGAGGATCTTCTCCAAGCAACATATCCTTTTCTTTGTATTCTTGTGTGGAATCCTGAAGAAGGAGATATTCCTAAAACCCAGAGGAATGCTCTGAAGTATCCCCAGGAAAGATAAGAAGTTAAAGAGGGGGTTTCAACAAGCAACCGAGAGGTCTGAAGAGTAAGGACAGAGCTGCCCTTGCTCCCCCCAAGTTCTTACCCCTTCCCCAGCTCCCATTGTCACTGCTGCCAACCTCCTCCAGGATCCGAAGCAGCAGCAATAGTTACAAAGTGTGCCACAGCGCTTACCTTCAATCCCTGGTGCTGCGAGGCTGTTTCCATTCTACCCCCACCAAGGCCTGATGCAAACAGGAAGTTGGCAGGAGCTCAGCAGGAGTGGAAGGGAAACAGGCTCGCAGCACCGCAGGTTGAAGGTAAGCACTGTGAGGCTGTTTGTAACCAGTGCCACCACTGCAGGTCCCAGAGAAGGGCGTCAGTGGTGGCAATGAGGTGCGCCTAGACCATTGGCACTTTAGGCCGCTGCCTAATTCACCTATTGGTCACATCGGAGGAGGGCTGGTGTTGACTAGGTGAGTGCTGTTGAACAGCCACAGATATGGCCACCGTTATCTGGATAAAAGCCTTTAAATACCAGAATGATCATTTTACTGGTTGATTCCTTTCAAACAAAATTTATTCTGTTGATGTGCAGGAAATGACAAACTCAAAAGTGCTAAAGGTGATTTTCTGTTTAATATCTTTGGAAGTGACATTATTGAAGGGTTAGAAGGAAACGTTTCCCTTTTTGCAGCTGACACAAAGATTTGTGACAGAGTAGACATCTTGAAAGGAGTTGACAACGTGAGAAATTACCCACAAACATTAGGAAAAAGGTCTAATGCTCGGCAGGTAAGTTTTAATGCAAAGAAGTGCAAAGTGATATGCTTGGGATGCAGAAATCCAAAAAAGCAGTATGCAATTGGGGGTGAGAGGATGATGTGTGCAGACCAGGAAAGAGACTTTGGGGTGGTAGCGTCTGAAGACCTCAAGGTTACAAAACAAAGTGACAAGGCAGTGGCCGAAGCCAGAAAAATGATATTTGCATGGAGAGGGGCATAACCAGTGAAAGAAGAATGATGATATCACTGTACAGGACATTGGTGAGGCCTCATTTGGAGTACTGGGTTCAGTTTTGGATGTGGTTTCTCACTAAGGATATAAAAAGATGTGAAGCAGTTCAGAAGAGAGTGACCAAAATGGTATGGGGTCTGCGCCAGAAGCTGTATAAGAAGAGATTTGAAGACCTGACTAAGTCCTGTATATCTTAGAGGAAAGGAGGGGCAAGTAACATTTTGATATAGACATTTAAATACTTGAAAGGAATTAATAAGCAAGCAAACCTTTTTGAAAGATAGAGAAGCTATAAAACTAGAGGATATAAAATGAATGTAGAGACTGCTTGGATGTCATTGCTTTGAGCAACTGATGCCACCCAGTGTCCCTACTAGAAGACTACAATATAAGCTGGAGAAGAACTGGCATTTTCCAGTACAGGAGAGTTTCTGGCTATCCACTTACCTCATTCTGGGAGGGAAAATCCAAAACATATATGAACAACTCCCAAAGGCAGACCTCTGTCTTTGGCACAGTCACTACGCAGAGAACTCTGTACGCATTGTAGAGCTTTACAAATGATAAGCAGCAGTAGCAGTAATAACACCACCTAGGAGTAAGGAGTCTGCCCTTAAGGGGCAGGTGAGGGTTGTTATTATCCAACTCCAAATGTCATCCTGAGAGAAGCTGCAGACACAGGAGAGAGAGAGAAGAGAGCAGATGAGAAGGTGACTGTGCAAAACCTGCCAGCACACCCACTGACCCTTAGGAGGGAGTTTCTGCTTGTGAAGGGAACAGGGAAAGCTGCATCCATTGGAGGTAAAGGAGATGATCCAAAGGAGTACATTGCAGTACAACCGACCAGCACATCAGAGCCAAAAGCTGCTGCAGAGCAGCATCAGAGACTTACCTCTAAGGAAGCCACCAACTCTGGGGATAAGAGGAACTCAGAAGCTCATCAGGAACACCAGAGCCCAAAGAGAGATCCAGGACAGTATCAGGGGCAGGTGCCTGCATCGCCAGCAGCACCAGGTGCACTGAGAAATGTATTCGTTCGGGGAGAAGGGTTCCCACTCAGGGAAACCACAAGAGATACTGCAAGTGTGGCAGAAAAAGAACACTTAAACTCTACCAGGTAAAATAACACTGAGAGGAGGACAATACTTATCTGCTTGTAACCAATTTTGGAGTAAAGAGGAGGAGTTGACTGCATGTAGTATAGTTACAATGTTTCTGTCTCTGTCAATTGTATTGTATCAGTGACCCTAAAGTTTAAGTATACCCATGGTTCAGAACACAAACTCTGGAATGGGCTTGGTTATTTTGAGTGTAGTGCAAATTCAAAGACCTCCCAGTGGATGCTGGTCCCCATTAAATAAAACTCCAAGAGCAAAGACTGAAAATAAGAAATTCCTAAGTTGGTGGGACCCCTGTCCATCAGTTAGCAAAAGAAGAGCGCCTGTAGGGACTACAGATAGAGGATGGGTTGCATGAAATTGAAAGAAGAAATTTTAAAAGCAATATCAGAAAATATTTTTTCACAGAAAGGGCAGTAGCTGCTTGGAATGCCCACCCACTGGAGGTGTCGGGACAAAAGTGTTCCTCATAATCCAAAACCTAATTTAAAAAACAAGTTATGAAAACACAGCAATGAGTAACATAAGTGCTCAACAGTTCACAGATCATTACATAGAAAAATAAAAATTCAAGTCGATCTGCAACACAAAGTTCTATGACCCAGAACCAACCGGCCCTCCAACCTGGATTTCATTCTCAACAACAAGCAAAGATCAGACTGGTCACTGCATCAAATCATTGAACACCACTACCTCAATCATAGATCCTTGTCCTGTCAGCTGGATCAAATCAACAAAATCATAACTCACACCATATATATAAGAATAATCAACCTCTCTCTATCCCAAGGTCAACTACCAAATAATCTAAAAAGAGCTTCCATACGTTCAATATTGAAACAAAACACCCTAAATAAATCCTGCCCCACATCTTACAGACCAATATCTAGTCTACCATTCCTATCCAAAATCATCAAAAAATCAGTTCTACTGCAACTCCAAGACTTCATTGATTCAAGTGCACCAATTCACCCCCATCAATACGGATTTAGAGCACATCATGGTATCGAAACTCTATTAACATCTCTACTTGACACAGTCATACAAGGAATTGACAACATAAGACATGCATTCATCCTCATTTTCCTCGACATATCCTCAGCATTTGATACTGTAAATCACAATATCCTAATCAACCGCCTAAAGCACCTTGGCATAGGTGGCACCACTCTACAATGGTTCCAAAACTACCTGTCCAAGCTCCCAACAAGTACACTTCAACAACAATCTATCCAACCTATTCACCCAACCTCAGGGCATCCCCCAAGGATCTGCATTATCTGCATTGCTTTTCAATATATACCTTCAACTTATCTGCAAAATCATACAATCTCATGATGTCGACTACAGAATTTATGCAGATGACATAATGTCATTCGCAATCTTTGACACCTCAGGCCCCTCCTATAAGAAGATCACCAACTGCTTCAATGACTTTGCTGCATGGCTCAATTCAGTCAACTTTGCAGTCAACCTGAAGAAAACTGAAGCACTCATCATTACTAGAAACAAAGCATTCAACCCTCCCTGTTCACTCCATATAAACAACGCAACACTGAAAATAAACACAAATAAATTAAATAACTTGGAAGATCAACAGCTTGACTTGACCAGACACATCCACATGACCACCCATGCAATTTACCATAAAATCAAAATGGTACAGCACCTGAGACCACTGCTCTCCCACTCCGACTTCCGCTCTGTAGCTCAAGCGCTGATTTGCCTACACTTTGACTACAGCAACAGCATACTTCATGGACTGCCCAATAAAACACTAAAAAACCATTACAACTTGCTCAAAACACTGTTGCACGTACAATTATGCATGCCAAAAGATCCGACCACATAACACCAATTCTATTCCACCTCCACTGGCTCCCGATTCTTCAAAGAATCAAATTCAAAGCCCTTACAAACATGTATAAAATAATATACAAGATGGCACCAACATACCTCAGCACACTGATAAACATACAGCAATGCATAAGGACAATAAGAGAGAACCTGAAAAACACCCTCTCCAACCCAAAAAATGCAAGAAAAGCAAATCAATCAACCACCAACAGAGCTTTCCCCTTCTATGCACCTGTCCTTTGGAATAACATACCCAATACCCTAAGAGAAACCAAAGATCTCACCCAATTCAGAAAACACCTCAAGACTTTCATCCTCACTGACTATTATAAATGTCAGCAATAATTTCATATTTACCTCCAGTCTACATTATAACTACTCTCACCCTTTTCGCACTGTTACCACCAATGTTCCCGCTAACCTGCGCTGGGTCCGCCGCCAACATTCCTGCCTGCAGGGGGAGGTGCAGAGCGATCGACACTCTGCCCCTCCCCCCACCGGCAGGAATGCCGGTGGAGGACCTGGCGCAGATTAAAGAGAACATTGTGAGGGTGCTGCGGCATGTGTTAGACCCTGTGTCGATCGCTCTGTACCTCCCCCCGCCGGCAAGAGTGTTGGCGGTGGACCCAGCGCAGGTTAGCGGGAACATTGGTTACCACTCACTCTCTTTTAAAGCAATAAGAATACAAGAACATGTAAATAGTTACATTATTTATTGTTATTGTTAATTACAATTGTTATATGTAAGTGTTTTTTGTTCCATATAAACTGCATTGCGCAGGAGTTCAAAAGTTCCATGTAAACTGCTCTGATTTCTAAGACAAACGCGGTATATAAAAACAAATAAACAGAATTCAAAAAGGCATGGGATAAACACAGAGGATCCTTATATAGGTAGAGGAGCATTCCTGCTCAAAGCAAAACTCAAATGACTTTCACACTTAAAAATAGTATAAAAGGAGAAGTTGTCACAGAGCAGCAGTTACAATCCAAAGTAAAAAGCATTGAGGGGGAGCAATGTCCATGGAGTGACAGTTATAATCCAAAGAAAAAACATAGAGTTGGGGGTAACCTGCACAGAGCAGCAATTGCAAAACAATGTAAAAACCATAGAATGGGGATAACTCGCACGGAGTGGCAGTTACAAACCTAAATGCCTTGCTAGGCAGACTAGCTAGGTCATGCTGGTCATTATCTGACATCATTCACTATGGCACTGTGCTAATCAGGACCAATGCTAGTTTTTTTGCTGTTCATGTACCCCCCCCCCACCCCCACCCCCACCCCCACCCCCAACATTGCAGTGTCTTCCCTCTCCAATGTGGCAAGAGGAGCAGCCACACAAGCCCCGGCATTTTTCCCTAATTGATGCAAGCTGTGCATCTTCCATGCCATTGCAATCCAAGGATGGAGCATAGCTCTGATCTAGTTAGGGGAAAATGCTGGAGCTTGTGCAACTGCACTGCCTGTCACTTGGAGAGGGAAGAAGTTGCACTTTTGGGAAAGAGATGGGGAAAGGAGAGATGGTGCACTGTTGGGAGGGAGGGGGAGATTCGGGACTTTTAAGGAAATGGGAGAGGGAAGGTGCTTGACTGTTGGGGAAAAAGGAGGAGGGAGATGCTGCACTGTTAAAGGACAGGCGAGCCTCCATTTGTTAGCACTGGTCTGGTGCCACCCCCAGTATGGCATTTCTTATGTTCTTATGTAATAATTTTTTTTTTTCAAAATTTTATTTAAGAACCATCAAAGGAAACAATAAGTACAGAACAAATAACTGCCGCTCCCTGGGGTTGACTCTTTTCCCCAGGGGCAGAGCACATTGATGGTTACATAAATTTTCAAAAATTACCCCCACCCCCCCTCCCCCAGCCCCTCTCCCCCCCTCACCCACCTCCCCCCCCCCATCCACCCAGGTCAGTGCCACATAGGACCAGCTCATAAAGTTCCACATATCACCCACTTAACACTGCAAACGGGCAAGTTTATCAACAACCTAGCTGCAGGACCACATTGCGGGTCCGGGCACTCAGATTTTGAATATATGGCTCCCAAAGTAGCAAGAAGGCGGACCATCGCTTGACATGGCCTCGGGCAGCTCTACACTCCAGAAGCATAAGCTGATGGAAGGAGTTCCGCCACTCCCAAAAGGAGGGAGGGTGGCTGTCCCTCCACCGCCGCAAAAGTGGCCCTTTACCCACCAGACATGCCTTGCGCACCAGCCAACGGCTCCATTTCCCCTTCGGAGAAGTAATGCTCAGGAGATCCAAGGCAATTAAAGCAGCATCCCAGTTAACAGGTTGTCCTAACAAATTAGCCATGAATAGAGAGATTCTCCGCCAATATGGGCGGATCCGTCGGCAACCCCACCACATATGTAACAAAGTCACCATAGGCTCCGCACACCGCGGGCAGCTGCCATCGGCGGTCAAGTGGCAATGAAGAGCCCTCCGCGGGGAGAAGTGAACCCTCGTTAAACATTTAAGTTGTATTTCCCGCCAGCGGGCACCGTCCGCCAGGCCCACCACTCTCCGGAGGGCTGCCAGAATTGTATCATGAGGGATCTCCTGCCCCATTTCGGCCCCCAAGCCTGTTCCACGCAACGATAGTCCGGCAACGGCCGAAACTGCTCCAGCCTGAGGTGGAACAGCCGAATTGACGGTCGTTCCGCGTCGCCTAGGCCAAAGAACGCAATAATCTGAGCCGATCGGTCGCTATGTAACTCCGCCCCCGTGAGGGAGGCCACATAGTGGGCCACTTGCATGTACGCAAAGGAATGGTGGGGCCTCAGTTCATACTCGCGAGATAATACAAGAAAGGGTTTAGGTTTCCCGGCCAAGTCCACCACATGGCCTATATTACGGATACCGCTCTCCCCCCAAAGACGGAACGCAGCGGTCTCGGTGCCTGGAGTAAAGTTGGCATTCCCCCGAAGGGGTAGCCAGCTCGACACCTTCCAACTGCGGCCCCAGTAAGCATTCAGCTGCCGCCATGTCTTACATACCGGAACTAGCAACACACTATCAGCCAAATGGGTAGGCCACCTGCTGACCTCCAGATGTAAAAGGGCCCGTAGGGAGTGGGGTGCCACATATGCCTCCTCCAAGGCTCTAGGCGTATAAAGATCGGTATCACCTAGCCAGTCCCCCAGGTGGCGAGCCTGGCAGGCTAATGCATAAGCACCAAGATCCGGAAGCCCCCACCCCCCCTCCTCACCCTCCTCACCCTCCCCACCAGCCGACCGTATGGGATATGGGCTCTCGCCCCCCCCCCCCCCCAGAGAAGGCCACGAAACTCTGCCTCAAAGCGCCGAACATCCCGCCGGAGGATCCACACAGGAAGGGTCTGCAGCCAATATAATATCCGCGGCAAAAGCACCAATTTAATCGCCGCGATTCTCCCCGTGAGAGACAGGGGGAGGGGCTGCCAGGCTTGCAACTGGGTTCTTACCTTGGTCAGCATCCGCTTCAGGTTGCTACCATAAAGTTGACCTGGCTGGCAGGGCAGTACAATCCCCAGATATATGAATTGGTTCTCGGCCCATTTAAGAGGGAACTCACCCGGCCAGCCACTCCGGAGGCGTCCCGACACATCCAGGGCTTCGGATTTATCCCTGTTAATACTAAGCCCCGCAAACTGCCCAAAGGTTCGGAACTCCCGTAAGAGAAGGGGCAAGGAATCTCTAGGTGAAAGCAAGTGTACCAACAGATCATCGGCAAAGGCAGATATCTTGAATTCTTGATTGCCAATGCTGACCCCCCTAATTGTACACAATTCCGCCACTTTCCGCAAAAGGGGGTCCAACGAAAGAACGAAGAGGAGAGGAGAGAGGGGGCATCCCTGACGAGTCCCCCTTTGCAACGAAAAAGTCTCAGATAACACCCCATTGCAAAGTATCGCTGCCGTCGGATCGGCATACAGACTCGCGACCATGTTACAGAATAAAGGCCCTATGCCATAGCATGGAAGAATATATTTCAAGTATTGCCAGTCCACCCTGTCGAAGGCTTTTTCTGCGTCGAAACTGACAAGCAGGGAGGACAGATGTCTATACTGGACCCACTCTAAGGACGCAACGATTTTGCGCAGGTTGCGAACGGCATATCGCCCTTTAACAAAACCTACTTGGGATTCATGGACCAATAGCCCCAGAAACTCCGCCAGGCGATCCGCTAAGATTTTTGCCATGAGTTTAAGGTCAAAATTAAGTAAAGAGATAGGACGATACGAGGCCGCAGAGAGAGGGTCCTTCGCCGGTTTAGGAATAAGAACAATATGGGCATGGTTAGCCCCCCACCGAAAATAGCCCTGCTGCGCCCTCCGGTTATGCACTGCGGCCAGCGTTGGTGAGATCAGATCATTAAGAATTTTATAGAATTCAGCACCGAGCCCATCGGACCCCGGGGATTTGTAACAGCTGGCTTTGGAAATAGCCCCTTGCAGCTCAGCTGCCGTAATCGGCCATTCCAACTGTGCTCTTTGCTCCGCCCACAAGTGAGGTAAATCCAATTCCCCCACATACTCCGCCATCTGCGTGAGGGAAGTCGACTCTGCTGTATAAAGGCTCTGGAAAAAGGAACGAAAAACTCGCGCTATCGCCGGCCTCTCCCGATGTAACGTCCCCGAATCATCCCGCAAGCCTGGTACCAATTAGGAGCCCCTGGGTCCACAAAGGCATCTGGCCAGTAATTTCCCGGGCTTATCCCCATAGCGGTACAGTTGGTAACGATAGTATAACACAGACTTCTTTGCCCTTTGATGCAAGAGTTCACTTAATTCCGTTTGAGAGTCCCACAGCAGCTTTTTAAGCCCTGCGTTGGGTTTTGGGCAGGGGCGGCCCAAGGGGGGTGCGGGGCCATGTGCGGAGACTCGGTGCGGGGCCTCATTTGCATAAGTGGCCTTATTTGCATAAATATTTGCATAATGTTACCATACACTAACATGTCTCTTAATGAGTGTATGGATAAAGAAAGACTAAAAGATTTCTACATTACTATAATCCAGTGCCAACCGCCAGGCACATTAGGAACTACTACAAACGCTGCCCATTTAGAACCCATAGCAAACCCGCCGTATCCTGACAGCATTACCAGGACTCACAAAGCACCATACCCTACCTATCAAAAGGCAACACTGCAAATATTAAACCAATACATTTCAGAGAATACTGGGGAAAGAGAACAAGTGGCAATGTCAAATAGGAATTACATAAATAGAATACCTCAGCTCAGTTACACATGCAGAACATAGACCATCACCAAACAAGGAATCACAATTTAGAAACAGGAAGGCAATAATTAAACTGGGAACCCAAAAACCAAACTTGGAATGTACAACAACACCGTAGAAATAAAACTATAAATTAATTTCCTCTTGTACCAAACAAAGCACAGACGTTAATGATGCACATTTCCCAGAGCTTTCATATTCCAGTTAATAAATTCAAAATAAAGAGATATCTTTCTACCTTTTGTGCATTTTTTCAGTTGCAATTGCTCCAGCCACTTTCTTCTGGTTTCTTCATGTTTTCTGCTAACTGTCCATTTGTTCTTTCTTCTCTCTTCTAGTTTTTTTTTTCCATTCTCTCTCTCTACATCTGCTTTAACATACTAATCTTTCTCCTTTTGCTCTTTCCTCATTCCTTTTTCATCCACACAAATTTTACCCCTCCATCCTCAATCCCCACGTACTCTCCCAATACCCGGCCAATTGTAGATTTTTCATCCCTCCCACACAAAATATTTTTCCCCTCTCCATTTTACTCTCCCAGCCCCATCCCATTCTAATCCTCCCCCAAGATCAGCTCCCTTCTAGTTCCAGTCTCACCCAGCATCCATTCCCTTCTAGTCCCTGCATCAGCCCATTTCCAGTCCTAGCCCCCCATCAACCCATTTCCAGTCCTAGCTCCCCCATCCATTTTCAGTCTGAGTCCCTTCATCAGCTCATTTCCAATCCTAGCCCCAATCAGCCCATTTCTAGTCATTTCCTAGCCCCACCATCAGCCCATGTCAAATCCTAGCTCCCCTCCACTCAGCCCAATTCCAGTCCAAGCCCCCATGAGCCTACTTCCAGTTCTAGCCCCTCCATGAGTCCATTTCAATTCAAGCCCCCACCACAGCCCATTTCCAATCTTAGCTCCCCCCAACAGCCCATTTTCAGTCCTAGCTCCCTTCCTTCACAGCCCATTTCCATTCCAAGCTCCCTCCTCATCAGCTATTTGCAGTTCAAGCCTCCCCTTCCACTCAGCCCATTTCCAGTCATAGCAACCCCCCAACCCATTACCAGTCCTAGCCCCCCATCAACCCACTTCCAGTCCTAACCCCCCATCACCCCATTTTCAGTTTAAGCCCCCCTATAACCCATTACCAGTCCTAACCCCCCATCAGCCCACTTCCAGTCTTAACCCCATCAGCCCATTTCCAGTCAGCCCCCCATAGCTCATTGCCAGTCCTAACCCCCCCCATCAGCCCACAGCCCATTACCAGTCCTAACCACATCAGCCCACCTCAAGTCCTAACCCCTCCCCATCGCCCCCCATAGCCCATTATCAGTCCTAACCCCCCCCCCATAGCACATTACCAGTCCTAACCCCCCCCATCAGCCCAGAGCCCATTACCTGTCCTTGCCCCACCGCCATAGCCCATTATCAGTCCTAACCCCCCCATAGCCCATTACCAGTCCTAACCCCCCCCCCATAGCCCATTACCAGTCCTAGCCCCCCCATAGCCCATTACCAGTCCTAGCCCCCCCCCATAGCCCATTACTAGTCCTAGCCCCCCCCATAGCCCATTATCAGTCCTAGCCCTCCCATAGCCCATTACCAGTCCTAACCCCCCCCATAGCCCATTACCAGTCCTAGCCCCCCCATAGCACATTATCAGTCCTAAACCCCCCCCCATAGCCCATTATCAGTCCTAGCCCCCCCATAGCCCATTACCAGTCCTAACCCCCCCCATAGCCCATTACAAGTCCTAACCCCCCCATAGCCCATTACCAGTCCTAGCCCCCCATAGCCCATTACCAGTCCTAACCCCCCCCCCATAGCACATTACCAGTCCTAACCCCCCATAGCCCCATTTCCAGACAGCCCCCAGCCCATTGCCAGTCTTAACCACCCCCTGCCATTGCCGCCGCCGCCGCGCCCATTACCGGTCCTAACCCCCCACTCCACCCCACATACACCGGCTTATGGCAAAATTTAAAAAAAAAAAAAGCTGGCTCTGACTGCTGCCGCTGCCGCTACCACCGCAGCAGCGGCAGAATGGAGTGTCCCGCGGGGACTCCTCTGCTCGTTGAGCCCCTCTGCAAAGGCTTTCAGATTCGCGAAGGGAGAGTGTCTCCCTCGCGTCTCTGTTAAGCCCGCAGGGGCTAATGGGAAATTTCCCATCAGCCCCTCGCGTCTAAAGGGGCAGATGGGAAATTTCCCATTAGCCCCTGCGGGCTTAACAGAGACGCGAGGGAGACACTCTCCCTTCGCGAATCTGAAAGCCTTTGCAGAGGGGCTCAACGAGCAGAGGAGGCCCCGCGGGACACTCCATTCTGTCGCTGCCGCGGTGGTAGTGGCAGCGGCAGCAGCCAGAGCCAGCTTTTTTTTTTTTTTAATGAAATTAAAAAAAAAGCAGAATGTTCTTTGCGCGGGGCCCCCTGAAACGCGGGGCCCTGTGCAAAAAACATTCTTGCTCAATGGACGGGCCGGCCCTGATTTTGGGCCCATCTGCGCCGCAGCCTCGTCACCAATCTCTCCAAACAAATAATATGTTCGGCCCTCAATCTTCTCTTCCTGGCAAGGAACCCTATAATGTCCCCCTGCAGTACAACCTTCGCAGTTTCCCAAAGCAACTCTGGGTCATCTGGTGGCCCCTATGATCAGCTTCAAATTCCTGCCACCGCTGCTGAATAAAAGAACGGAACTGCGCGTCCCTATATAATTGAAGCGGAAATCGCCATGGCGGGGTCCGAGGAAGGTTCCCATTCCAATAGACATCGAGCCAAACAAAAGCATGGTCAGATATCTCCATGGGCCCTATCTGAGCATCCTCTACTTTAGCAAACAGACCAGTAGAAATCAACAAGTAATCTATGCGTGCGCTGGTGCCATGAGCCCGAGATTGGTGCGTGTAATCCCGCTCGGCCGGATGTAACAGTCGCCAGGGATCCACCAACCCCAGCCTGGAACATAAACGTCGCAATGCCCAAACTGTCGCCATTCTGTGTCTCGGCTCCCCCCCTTTGGATGTATCGAGATCGACATCCATGACTCCATTAAAATCTCCCCCCAAAATCACGGGGGACTCCGGCAGCGTCTCGATTTTAGAGGCAAGGCGAGCATAGAGGGGCAAATCTAACACATTGGGACAATACAAATTGCCCAGAATAACAGGCCTCCCCTCAAGAACTCCCTGCACCAGTACAAATCTGCCCGTCGGATCCACAAGGTCCCTGACAACCTCAAGCCTTAAACGCTTATGTATCAAGAGCACTACACCCCCCTTATTCCCAAGAGCCGGGGCCCCCCATACCTGTCCCACCCACTCTCGGCAAAGTTTACGGTGCTCCTCGGCAGTCTGGTGGGTTTCCTGGAGCATAGCGATGTCCACCTTCTGCCTTGCCAAGGCCTGCAGGATTTTGGCCCATTTAATCGGATTGCCCAGACCACAAACATTCCAAGAAATAATCTTAAGCGGCACGTAATACAAAAATAGGCCCACTATTATACATCACATACCATACATGATTCAGGGTAGGCACCTCCCCAGCCTGAGGTCCTCCCCTCCTCCCCACAAGATAATTCCCTCTCGCCGTCCACTCCTCAACTGGTCCCCTAGAATACTGCTCCCCTCCTCCTCCCCCTCCCTCTCCCTCCCTCTCCCCTCTCTCTACCCCTACCCTCCCCCCCTTCCCCTCCCCCCTACACCCCCTCTCCTCTCCATTCCCCCCACTCTGCTTCCATCCACCTCCCGTCCCCCCCCAATACCGACTCCCCTGCGAGCCTCACGGGGGTGCCTCCCCCCCGGTGCCCCCCCCCCACCACTGCGACCGCGCCCCTCCCCACTCCCCTCACACCGAACGACCCCAACAGCCCAAAAACTCCCCTCAACAACACCCCCTGACCAGGGAACAGCCAACAATTAATACTTATAACAGCTTTAACAGACCCCGTACAACCACCTCCCCCCACAGGATTACCACCACTGCCTCTTCACAGTCCACGGCAGCGTGTGCCAAACTGGTTCTTCGGATCCACACTCCTCCCCACTTGGCCTCATGTCTCAGCCGCCCTTCGCCGTATCTCCTCCACGTAGGGGGTTGCTGCTGTCGCGGAGTCAAAGGACCGGCGAGTCCCCCCATGAGTAAAAATCAACCGGGCAGGGTATTGTACCATGAATCTAATATTGGTTTTTTTTTTTTTTTAATGCTTTATTTTCGTTTTATAACAACAAAGGAAAGGAAGACATACAGCTAAAGACAAATACATACATAGAATGTGATACATACACCAAAGTAAACCCCTGCCACCCCCCTCCCCCCTGCTTCTTCTCTAGAAACTAATCATTCCCGAAAACGGGCGTGTACTGACATTATTGTGGTACAAGACCTAACGGTGATCTGAAACATGATGAGTATACATTAAACAGACATGCCGGAGCAATGAGCAGAGTGTACATAATCATTAAGCATCTGCCATTTAGACAAGCGAGAGTGAGTTTGGATATGGGGAATAGCTCTCCGAGATATCTGCTCATATTTACTATATAAGCAGACGAGGTTCCACCATTCATTGGCAGTAATCCAAGAGCTATCCTTCCAATTCCTCGTGATTAAACAGATGGCTATACCCAGCATGAAATCAAGGAGAAAGCGACCCTTCTTAGGAAGAGAGGGGACCTCCGCCACTGAGCGGAGTCCCACAATCTTCCAAGAAAGAGGCTCGTGGAGGTGTAAGATAGATTGAATACGACCCCAGACCCGCCCCCAGTAAATCTGCAGTTGAGGACATTCATAAAGAACATGAGCAAGGGTTCCCACAGCAGTATGGCAAGACCAACACTGATCCCTAGCAGTTGTGTTCCATTTGGCTATTCTTTCTGGAGTATAAAAGCATCTATGTGCAAAAAAGAATAGAGTTTGGGTTACAGAGGCAGATCGGGAAACCCGCACTACTTTGCTCCAGAAAACGCTCCATTGCACAGGGGTTAAAGTGGTTTGCAGTTCGCGTTCCCAGGCTTGTTGAGCTCTACAAGTAGCAGTATCGGTACCCTGACATAATAATTTATAAAAGTTAGAGGCTACCCCATGTGTACTACTAATAGAGTGAATTAGTTCTAATAGCCCATCCTCCGTAGGGGCAGAGGGCGGCAGGATTTGAGCACTTTTGAGGCAGTGTTGAAGCTGCATCAATTGAAAGTAATGTTTCGCTGGTAACGCAAATTCCTTTTGTAGATCAGAAAAGGTCTTCCAACGAGCTGCAGAGAAGAGTTGTTGGGGTGTCCAGATCCCCCTAGAGTACCAGGGTTTCCATGCAATCGATTTATTTAGGACTTGAATTCTGGGGTTATTCCACAGCGGGAGTCCGTCAGGAGGGCACACGTTTGGGCCCAGTGACAGAATGAGAGTGTTAAAGGCCGCAAGAGTATCGACAATCATTGGGGGATGGCGTGTATCTACTTGATGGGACATGCCGGGGAGATGGATCAACGGAATTGGGCTACTTAGCTCCTCTTCAATGTCAAGCCAAACTGGTCTGTTGTCTGTTGAGGCAGCTAGCCATCGGGCACCTTGCTTAAGTAGGAAGGCTTGATGATATCTAAGAAAATCAGGAAAACGGGTACCCCCTAGTTCCTTCGCAGACTGTAGTTTTTGTTTAGCTACTCTTGGTGGTTTTCCCTGCCAGAGATAACGGACGAGAAGGCCCTCTATGTCTTTGTAGGTGTGTAGCGGGAGGAAGCAGGGCAGCATTTCTAAAATATAGTTCACTTTGGGGACTATCATCATTTTGACGGTTTCTAGGCGGCCCCACCATGTTAGGGATAAGGGAGACCACCGATTTGTGAGCTCCCGGACTTTGGAGACTACCTCCTTGGCATTAAAACTGATAGTGTCTTCTAAAGGAGAACAGTAGTGGACGCCAAGATATTTCACCATGCGGGATTGCCAAAGGAAAGGAAAGGCCTGCATGTCAGCTTCATGTACCCAACGGTTCAGTGGGAATGCTACGGATTTGGTCCAGTTTATTTTATAGCCCGATAATTGCGAGTATCCATCAATCAGGTCCAAGACAGCCGGGACCGAGTCCAGGGATACAAAGAGCATAAGGTCATATGCATATGCAGAGAGTTTAATCTCTCTGTGACTGAAGGGGACACCTCGAATACGTGCGGACTGTCTAATAAGGAGGGCGAGGGGTTCAAGAGCTATATCAAAGAGCATGGGTGATAGGGGGCAACCTTGACGCGTGCCTCTTTGAAGATTAAAAGGCCGAGACTTAATGGCATTTACACAAATACTGGCAACGGGTTGAGAATACATGACTTGGAGGTATCGGAGGAAGCCCTCCCCAAAGCCATACCAGCGGAGAACTGCAAATAAGAAGGGCCATTCCAGGCGATCAAAGGCTTTTTCAGCATCTAGGGAAAGACCCACCCATGGGTGGTCTAAATTGGCAGCACTGGATAGCACATGGCACAAGGTCCGAGCATTGTCAGCGGTGGAGCGGCCGGGTATAAAACCACATTGGTCGGGATGGACTAAGGTGGCCATCTTGTCAGATAGCCGGGTGGCCAAGATCGTAGCGAAGATCTTATAATCGGCATTAAGTAGGGAGATTGGACGGTAGTTGGCGGTTAGCAGCGGGTCTCTGCCTTCTTTCTCAAAAACTACCACATTAGCTGCAGAAAAGGATCCCAAAGAGGATGTATCTACCGCAAGGGCAGTAAAGTAAAGTTTTAAGTAGGGAACTAAATCTGCACTGAACGTTCTGTAGAATTCTGACGGGAGACCATCAGGCCCAGCGGCTCGACCCGAGGCTGTTCGTTTTAGGGCAGAATGGATCTCTGAAGTAGAGAAGGGTTCATCCAGCGCCTCCCTATCAGCTTCAGAAAGGGTCGGCCGCTGAATACCAGAAAATAAGCGCTCGAAGGTCTCGGATGAGAATTCACATTCAGATTGATATAAGTGGGTATAGAAATCCCGAAAAAGTTCTACAATATCGGAGTCTGTGGTCAGTATGCCCCCTCCCTGTGAGGCACGAAGGGCCGCTACGCGTTTGGCTTCTTTTTGACCTTTCAAGGCGTTGGCTAAAAGTCGACCGGCTCGGTTGCTTTCACGGTAATATGTCCCTTGCTGAAGTGCAATACTCTGAGAAGCTGCAGTTGAGAGGATTGCATTATATTGAAAACGGAGACGCTGTAAGCGAACTAAGACACATGGATCAGTATGTGAAGTTAGAACTCGTTCGCCTGCTTTGATTTGTTGGTCTAGTATAAGGAGCTGCTGTTTGCGTTGTTTCCGCAGGCGAATTTGATAACTAGTGATCGTTGCACGAATGGCCGCTTTAAAACCCTCCCACCAAGCCCAATTTGCAGTGTCCTGGGGTAGATTAAAGTGAAAGTAGTCCTGTATGGCTGCACAAATTTCTAACTGGAACTCTGGTTGAGTTAATAGGGCTCTATCAAAGAACCAGGCCCCCGAGTTTCCTTGGGGCGCAGTGGTGTGTAATTGAAAAGAAATGGCAGCATGATCTGAGATATGTTGGGAGTGAATTTTTGCAGTGTCTACCTGAGGAACTAACAGTTTTGATATTAGAAAGAAATCTATGCGAGACTGGGATTTATGAGGGGAAGAGAAGAAGGTAAAGTCAAGCTCATTGGGGTGTAGTAACCTCCATAGATCGACTAAAGCAAGATCTTTAATCATAGAGGTAAGCGTAGTGTGACTCTTGGGGGGACCACTCGTCCTAGGCGGCTGTTTGTCAATCAGGGGATCAAGAACTAAATTGAAATCCCCCCCAATTATCAATGAAGTATTAGCAGAGGCCTGCGCAACCTGAGCAATGGTAGCAAAAAAGGCAGGGTCATCTACATTAGGAGCATAAAGGCATATACATGTAGCTTCGAGGTTACCAATCTTAAGGTGAGCCCTGGACCATCTGCCTGCTGTATCTGAGCTAGTCGCAATAATAGTAGCATGCAGAGATTTCCTAACCAGTATGGCAACCCCACATTTCTTGGAGACAGCTGGGGAATAGGCGGCCACCATGTAAGGTTTAACATTGAGTTTTAAGAGTTTCCTTCGAATTTAAATGCGTTTCTTGGAGGAAAATCAGGTCCGCAGCTTCATGACTTAGGTAGCTCAGGATTTTCTTCCGTTTTAATCGGATTATTGATACCCTTTACGTTCAATGATAAAATCTTACATGGTGCCATCAATCGGTAATAGACATTTTAGGTAAGGGCGCTTGAAAACATACAACATAAGCAGAATCTGTACGGCAATGACATAATCACCGAGCATGCTGGCTAATACACCCCATATTGAAAAGCATGTACCAAAGTAACTTAGAGAAGAAGCAAAACCCCCAAAGAATATGGCGACCATATGTCTGCGGGAGGAGGCCCTAGAGAGGAGGATGAAGACATGAAAAAAAAGAGAAGAAACACCAGAGTCCATAATTAACACTGTCTCTGATATTCATCGAGGCTACTCTGGGTAGATGGAGTCGGGTCACAAACATCATCAAAAGAAGGCAACAAACCGCCCTCGATAGACTCCTCGCTGGACCGTGGCAAATCCAAGATGGCGGGTACAGCGGGTAGGAGAAACTAGTAGGAACACTCTGGAAGTCAGCGCATCAAGTCGGCTTCTTTAGCATCCAAAAACTCCGCTAGTAGATCAGGGTCCTCAAATGTTCTTGTCTGATTGTGCAGCGTGACTCGAAGCTTGGCCGGGTACATCAGGCCATAGCGTGCTTGCAATTGTTGAAGCCTCGGCCGGAATTCCAGAAAGCGCTTTCGGCGATCAACCGTGGGTTTAGCCAAGTCAGGATAGAAGGAGATCTTGTGGCTCTCAAACTCCATATGGCCCTTTGCCCGAGAGGCGCTGAGAATTTGCTCCACATGTTGATATCTCAAAAGTCGAAAGATGATAGGCCGCGGGGTCTTCCTGTTGAGCGTTATGTTTGTGGGTATACGATGAGCGCGATCGATCTCCAATTCTTTGGTAAAGGTGATTTGGAGCAGAGAAGGGAGGATTTTATATAGAAACTCCTTCATATCTCCCGATTCCGCTCCCTCCGGTATGCCCACTAGTCGCAGGTTGTTGCGGCGCGCTCTATTATTGCCATCTTCCACTTCTTTCTGCAAGGCCCGCACCTGACGTTCAACTTTGTCGAGTTTGGATAGCCGGACCACATGAGAATCCAATATGCTCTCCATTTTGTCCTGACGCGAGGAGAGCCCCTCTAGCCTGCCTTGCAACACACCAAGGTCTTCCCGCAGCGCTCGGAGTGCTTCCCCGTTTGACTGCACGAGGTCTTTAACCCCTCTGATCTCTGCGAGGATCTCCTGCTGCATTTCGGGGCCCTCGCGTAGAGCCAGCCCCTTCTGCGGGGACGGGGGTTCAGTTTTGGAGCGTTTGCCGTGAGAAGCCGCTGGAGATCCAAATTCCAGGTGCGTAGGTTTGGTCCCCGCCATCTCACCAATGTGCCCCGGTAAGATCAGAGCAGAAATTCAAGAATGTCCGGTGTTAATTCAGGATTCTGAGTAGGCCTCTCGGGAGCCTCAGCGTTATGCGACCATCCCGCTGGACAACAGGCTCCGCCCCCCTGAATCTAATATTGTTATCTATCAAAGTCTGGCACAAAGGTCCATACTCTCGTCGTTGCTGTCCCAGGGACGCCGAATAATCCTGAACAATACGCAGCTTAACATTGTCCTTATGAATTGCTCCTTTCTTCCGTACTGCACGCAAGACCACTTCCTTTTGCGGGAATCGCAGGAACCGTGCCAGAACCACCCTGGGTCGACCGTCACTGGCTCTCTTAGGCCCAACCCGGTGCGCTCTCTCTATTTGCACCGGGGTACCTTCAGGATCAATCTCCAAGATTTGTTTCACCCGGTCCTCCAAGTAGGACTTTAAGTCCCTGTCCTCTATGGCATCCGGGATCCCCAGGAATCTCAGATTGTTACGGCGTGACCTGTTCTCAAGGTCATCCAGCTTGGCCTCCTGGTCCTGGAGTAGCTTTTTCACACGGGTCATCTCCTGCTGCAGCTCCAGCACATGCTCCTCTGTCCACTCTATCCGGTGCTCTGCTTCCTGCATTCGGCTCCCCAGGGCCTCCACTGAAGTTTGGAGGAGGTCCATGCGGCCCCACAGATCTTCGAATTGCGCAGACAGCGCCCCCGCCAAGGCCATGGAGATTTCATCTACCATCCCCACTTTGGCTTCCCCCTTCAGCGGTGAGGAATGCTCCCCCCCTCTAGGCGGCGGAGGGACCTTCTCCTTCTCCACGCGGCGACCACCCTTTGCCGCCATTGCCAGGGCTGCGTAGGTCTTCGGGGGCCTCGTCCCCCATCCCCCCACCTCAGTGTCCAGTTACGGCATCGCGGGTCCATCGCTCACTTGTGTGCGGCTCTCTGTCTCCGCGGGGGGGGGGGGCAGGGCCTTCTCCATCCCTGGTTCCGTTGGCGCGTCCCGATCTCCCAACGCCGGAGGGGGGGCCTATGCCAGGTTGCGCGGCCCCCGAGGAGCTCTTGGGACCGACGGAGCAAGCAGTGGCCCAATCCAGGGCCCGACAGGGGCTCCCGATCTCCCCCTGTGATGCTGGTTTCTGCCGCCCTCCGGAAGCACTAGTTATAGCTGGGGGGGGTGGGGGTAGCGATGGGCATTAGTCCGGGGGGGCATCCGCCGCCGCGGATCGCAGCTCCAAGGTCTAATTGCAGCTTGCTGCTTACTGGGTCATTCCACGGCGTGGCTCTCCATGCAGGCCCGACGTCTTCAGCGCCGGCCTCCCAGGTCTAGGCTGCCGCTGGAATTCAGCGCGGGAGGGAAAAGTGGGAGCTCGGGGGGCCTTCTCTCGCTGCAGTCCGGTCGGGGAGGCAGGGGGGGGAGGTTCAGAACCCCGATTTTGCCCCCGCTATTACATTTTTCTGCGCCGGGGAGGCGAGGGGGCCCAGAGCTCAAGCAGCGTGCGACTGCTCGAGCTCACCGCATCACCAGAAGTCTTATGTAATAATTTTTAATCCATAAGCCATTGGAACAGCAGCCATGGAAAACCATTCATCTTTCAACTTTATGGATTCTTATTACTGTTTCCGTAAAAATATGGCATTAGCTTGAACATTTCACAAGTATGACAATATAAGAACATAAGAAATGCCATACTGGGTCAGACCAAGGTCCATCAAGCCCAGTATCCTGTTTCCAATAGTGGCCAATCCAGGTCACAATTACCCCAGTTTCCCAAAAAGACACACAGGTTCCATAATGCTTGTATTGGGACAAGCAGTGGATTACCTGGGTCTTTTTTAATAATGGTTTATGGACCTATTAACTATTTTGTTTATTTTTATTTATTTTATTTATAAATACTTATATACTGCACTTTCCCATGGATCAGGCGTGGTTTACAATGAACAAAAGTATGTATGGGTGCAACATTTTACAAATACCCATTCATAGTACATAGAACATGTGTAAACCTTTACAAAAAAACTTATAACGTGATTACAGTGACTAACTTGATTTCATTAACTATGTACAATGCAACTTTTTACAATGAGGGGATTGGCACCTTAATACATTGTAGCCCCTAGTCTGGATTATGACAGATATGTTATGTCCTATTTGCCTTTGTCGTTTTGTGTTACTGTCTTTGAGCACCATAGTGCATCTTGAATAAGTGTGTTTTCAGTTTTTTACGGAATTCTCTAATGTCCATTAGATTTCTGACCTCGTCTGGTAGTGTGTTCCAGAGGATGGGTGCAGTGTGAAAATGCCTTATTGTTGGTTGATTTTTTAGCCTTTGTAAAGTCTTTCGGAATCTTTATTTTATTTGTGTTTTTACTCCTTTGCTTGCATTTTGGAGTTTCTTTGGTAATTAGTGTGCTGAGAATCAAAGGGGCTATGTTATTTGTTAATTTAAATGTTGTTACTAGGATTTTATAGCTTATTCGGCAGTAGATGGGGAGCCAGTGAAGCTCTGCTAGTATGGGTGTTATATGTTCGGTTGGGCGGGTCTTCAGGATGGTTCTGGCAGTAACATTTTGTACCACCTGTAGCCTCTTAAGGTTCTGTTTAGTAATTCCCTGAAATACCATATTTGCAAAGTCAAAGTGGGGTGTAATTATTGCTTGAATTATAGATATGAAATCTTGCAGGTGAATTAGAGGATGTAGTTGTTTCAGTATCTTAAGTTTGTAGCGTATTTCTTTTGTTGTGTTTTTGATATGGGCTTCCATGCTAAGATTCTTATCCAGCAACACCCCTAGGTACTTCACTTCACTTTTAGTTTTGATCTCTTGGTTCTGAAGTACTATGGATGTGTGTGTTGGGGGGGGGGGGGGTATGATCGCACAGATGTTTGTATCTTAATCCTTAATTCAGGAGTCTGATATGGAGGGTAGGTGGGTCCTATTGTAGCGGCAGAGCGCAAACAATCCAATAATACCAGGAGTCTGTTCAGAAGGTCCAAATCATTTATTTGTGCACAAGTCTCAAGCAGAATCACATTCAAAATGGCTGAGCAATGGTTTCTAGCAAAACAACAACTTTTATACTGTTCTTCTCCATTCTGTACATAGGCAAACTTTTCATTGGTCCCAGTAACCCCTTCTATCCCATCTATTGGTCCCGGTACCATTACGTAGTCATCCAATGAGGACCTTGGTCTGGGCTCAGCACCTGGTTGCCCCCCTTACAGTCCCCATTACAATGGTCAGTTCTTAGACTCTTGATACAATTCTCCTCCAAGGTCATTTAGCTGACTAGAACATGTGGGAAAGCAGGGCACTGTAACCCTTCTCTCAGCAGAATTAATTAGTTCACAGAAGCTTCACACATCTTATCAGTTCCAATTAAAGTTGTTTTTCTATCTCTTCTAAGTTTCGTTTCTGCTTAGCTATGCTGGGCTATGCTTAGTTAAGTTTCAATTCTATGGAAGCAGTATTGGGGGGGGGGGGTTTACTCCTCTGGGCCTAACCACAGGCTTCATTTACAGGTCAAGCTGCTTAGGCCTGTCTGTTTAGTTCAAGCAGCATGGATCATAGGCCTTCGCCTACCACATTCCCCCCTTTGATTATTCTCACCCGCAAGTGAGAAAGGGTGATAATCAAATCACATAATACTAGGTAAAGGTATCACTCTGTGGTATAGGGTAGTAGTTTCACATAGCTAGTATCTTTGTAGCTGCCTTGCGCTCTACAGTGTTATTAATAACGGAAGTTATCATTCGCAAGCAAAGTGGCAAGAAACAAGGGAGCAACAAGCAGATAGTCAGAGTCCATAGTTTGGCAAGAGTGGGAAAAAGAACTAAAGGAGTAGAAGGTTCAGGAGCATTTATGCCGGACCACCAAGATGTCTTCTTTGTTGTGCTGTTGTAAAACTGCTAATTTAGATAGTCCAGCTGTCCAATCTTCATAGCAAATTGTGGTCCGGTGCGAACAAAACACAAACTGTCAACAATGGGGTGGGCCAATACCCACTCATTAGTAGTATTATGTAAATCAGTCTGATTGTAAGGGATGGAATAATGCTACTGCTCCAGCAAGTTCAAGAAACAAGTTCTGGGAGGCATGAGGAACCTTCAACCCAGTTCGTGTGGTACTTATACAGGCTGCACAGGGAGGTAAAGCAAAAGTCATTTCAAAGCACCCCAAAGCTGCTGCCGAAATAAAGCAATAATAAGAATTCATAATAGGCATAGTCTCTGGAAAATTGGTGGAACTGTCGGCATCCACAACAGATAACAGATGTAGAGTTGATTGTAGATCCTCGAGCTCATAGTACAGTCTCTCAGGCTATTATTGCCTCCTTAGAGCAGTTCACTTTTTAGGAGATCAAAACAGTTTTGTTCTCAGAGCATTTGAACACAGTCTCTTAGAAGACTCAATTTCTTAACACAACACAGTTTATTTCTGATGATTGCAGCTTTCTCCAGATGCGAGGCTTACCTTCAGATAAACGGACAGTCTTGAAATAGTGCAGTTTCCGAGGGACCAATAAGTCTTAGGTCCGTGGCTGTTGTCGTAGGGTGAGGCGCAATGGAGTCTCAGGATGCTGTACAGTAGTCCAGTGATCAGGTTCAGAAACAGTTGCTGGCTTTACTCGACTATGATGGATCCAAAGTTCGAATTCTGCGACTTTTACTGCAGTTGGAGTTGACAGGATGACAACATAGGGTCCCTTCCAATGCAGGGCTAACGGTATCCTTCTCCACTCTTTGATCCACACCGAGACTCCAGGCTTGAAAGGATGCAGGGGTTCAGGCAAATGGATGGGTAATCGATTGTGTACCCAGGTATGAAGACTCTGCAAAACAGAACTTAAAACCAATAGTTCATGCCTAATAATTTCAGATCCTATCTGTCTCACATCTCCTTTTATTCCCTATAAATAGGCTACAGATTCTCAGAATCTCAAAAAGGGGGAACTCCTAAAGACTTAGCAGGGGCTAAGTATATCCTAAGAAGGGCTATAGGAAGAACCTGGGGCCACTTCAGGTAAACCTCTTGGCAAAGTTTGGACAACTGAGATTTCAAGGTTCTATTCATACATTCTACTTTTCCTAGATTTTGAAAGCTGTAGGTAGTATGCACCTGATAATGTCAATATCTTGGGGCCATACTTAATGGACTTGCTTCCTAAGGTTATCCACCCCCATTATTTGTACAGGGTCCCATGTGCATGCAAGGTTGTAAGGGCATACTTAGAATCTGGGTACACATTTAGACAGAGACCTTTTCCTATTGTTAGTGCTCTAGTGAGGGCTATCAGTTCAGCTTTCTGTGGTCAAGTTTCTGGGGCCAGGGCTGAGGACTCAACTACCAAATCAGGGGTCACCACTGCATATCTAGCACAACAATGTCCATTGATGATGAAACTGCCTTCAGCCACAAAGAAAGTCTGTTCAGGGTTCTCCAGAGGGACATCAGTCAAATCCAGGTGGCTTGAGAATACAGTGTCCATAATTTCTAAACAGTCATGATCAGGGGATCAAGACCAACTGGTAACAACATAGCAGGATTCAAAGCTTGACTGACCTTCAGTTGTATCTGGGGGTTTTCACGCAACATACTCTGATACTTCAACATTCGTAGATTTGTTAGCTAGTAGTTTCCTTTGTGTTTTATATTGGTTTTTCTGGACATCTGGTAGACCCAGAGCTGGTGATAACATCAGAGCGGTTTTCAACGATCAAAAGGCTGCATCCTGTTCAAGTCCCCATTCCAATGGAGACTTTTCCATTCCTTTGGTAGCTTGATACAATGGTTTTGCTAGCAGCGCAAAATTGGGGATCCATATACAACATACTCTGTGGCACCCAAGAAGGCTCTCACTTGCCTCCTGGTGGTTGGAGTAGGAATACTGCATACAGCTTCTTTGCATTCTGGTCCCAGGCATCAAATTCCTCTGGACAACTGGAATCCTAGGTATTTAACTGGTTTGACATAATTGCACCTTGGCTCTTGAGACTTTGTATCCAGCCTCATTAAAAAGGTGCAAGAGTTCACTGGTGGCCTGTAGACATTCACTTTCTGAGTTGGTGGTTATGAGCAAGTTGTCCACATATTGAAGTAGAATTCTTTCTCCTGGAATTACTGGATAACTTGTCAAATCTTTTGCTGAGTGAGGCGAGTTCTTGAATCCTTGAGGTAATCTTGTCCAGGTGAGTTGGCCCCGCCTTCCTGTAGTGGGGTCTTGGGCTCAGGTCCTGTACTGGATGGCCTCTGGGCCTAACCACAGGCTTCATTTACAGGTCAAGCTGCTTAGGCCTGTCTGTTTAATTCAAGCAGCATGGATCATAGGCCTTCACCTACCACACTATTAAGGGTTAATACTGGGGAGGTGGAAACAACTTTGGTTAATATGTAACCTGCACAGAGCAGCAGTTGCAACACAATGTAAAAACCATAGAATGGGGCTAACTCGCATGGAGTGGAAGTTACAAACCTAAACGCCTTGCTGGGCAGACTAGATAGGCCATGCTGGTCTTTATCTAGCATCATTTACTACATTACTGTGTTAATCAGGACCAATGCTAGTTTTTTTGATGTCCATGCAAATCCCCCTGCCCCAACCCCCAACATTGCAGCATCTTCCCTCTCCAGTGTGTCAAGAGGATCTATACAAACCCCAGCATTGTGTTCAGTTTTGGAGATCATATCTCACAAAGGATATAAAAAGACTGGAAACGGTTCAGAGAAAGGTGACCAAACTGATTTCGAGCCTCCACCAGAAGACGTATGAAAAGAGACTTGAAGACTTAAATATATATATGCTAGAGAGGAGGGACAGGGGAGATATGATACAAACCTTTAAATACTTGAAAAGTATTAATGAACAAACAAACCTTTTTCAAAGACAGAGAAGCTGTAAAACTAGAGGGCATAACATGAAGCTGCAAGGGGGTTAACTGAAAGGAAAACGTCAGGAAAGCATAGTTACTCACCTGTAACAGGTGATCTCCGGGAACAGCAGGAATTTAGTCTTCACATATGGGTATCGTCGGTACCGACGGAGCCTGTGCAGGAACGCTCCCCAGCGTCCAATAGGAAAGCTTTTGGGAGCATCCCACAGCGCCTGCATGCTGCCTTCCCGCCTTTCCCAACTCTCCCTCTCCAGTTGAGTTTAAAGCTGAGACAAAAGAGAGAGGGAAAGAGAGAAAGAGATAGATAGAGAGATACAACTCCTAGGGGAAGTGGGTGGGTTGTGAAGACTAAATTCCTGCTGTTCCTGGAGATTACCTGTTACAGGTGAGTAACTATGCTATCTCCAGGAACAAGCAGGAATGTAGTTTTCACATATGGGGACTCCCTAGCTGCAGATGCCAGGGAGAAAACCCAGAGATTGTATGCCCTTGTGAAAGGGCTCCACTTCCCCCCATGGATCTCTGGCATCCTATCAGGGATGGTGGGTAGGAGTTGATTAAGTATGGAACAGGTGTTGAAGAACAGCCTGACCAAACAAGGCATCCCGGTGGGAGTCCTTGTCTAAGCAGTAATGGGCTGTGAAGGTATGAACCGAAGCCCAAGTAGCTGCTTGGCAGATGTCGTCAATAGACACAGAGTGAAGATGATCCATAGAGGCTGCCATGGCTCTCACATTATGAGCTGTGACATGGCCTTCCAGAGGAAGGTTTTTACTCTCATAGGCAAAAGATATACACCGTGCAATCCAGCTGGACAGTGTTCTTTTGGAGACTGGAAGTCCCAAATGACTAGGATCAAAAGCAACAAAAAGTTGAGAGGACTTCCTATGTTGCTGTGTCCTTTGTAAGTAAAAAGCCAGAGCCCTTTTACAATCCAAAGTATGAAGATTCCTTTCTGTATTTGAGGCATGAGGCCTTGGGAAGAATACAGGAAGGTAAACCGCTTGGTTTAAATGAAAAGGTGACGCCACCTTTGGCATAAAGTGTGGATGAGTCCTAAGGACAACCTTATCATGATGGAACCTTGTATAAGGAGGATCAGCCACCAATACTTGCAATTCACTGATGCAATTGCAATAAGAAAGATGACCTTATCTTGGGATGACCTTATCTTGGGATAAGCTGCCCAAGAACCAAATTTAAGTCCCATGCCACAGGTGGTGGCTTAATGGGAGGCTTAGTCAAAAGAAGGCCTCTCATAAATCTCGCTATGAGAGGATGAGAGGAAATAGGTTGCCCATTTAGAGGCTTGAAAGAAGCTGCAATAGCACTCAAATGAACTCTCACTGAATTGGTCTTAAGCCTTGCATTAGATAAATGAAGGAGATACTCCAGTAATGATTCCAGAGGTATCGCAAGAGGGTTAAGACCCTTCTGTGAGCACCAGTCGATACTAGAAGAAATCAAACCTAAGCTTTCTTTAGAAGCTCAGATGACAAGACTTTGACTTTCATACTTTGGACACATCATGCGAAGAGAGAGATCATTAGAGAAAGACATCATGCTTGGCAAGATAGAAGATCAACGCAAAAGAGGAAGGCCAGCAATGAGATGGATTGATACAATAACAGCAGCTATGGGTACCTCCCAACACAACAATGAACATAAGAACATAATATATGCCATACTGGGTCAGACCGAGGTCCATCAAGCCCAGTATCCTGTTTCCAACAGTGGCCAATCTAGGTCATACGTACCTAGCAATATCCCCAAAAGACACAGGTTCCACAATGCTTGTACTGGGTCAAGCATTGATTATCCTGGGTCCCTTTTTAATAGTGGTTTATGGACCTTTCCTCCAGGAACTTGTCCAAACCATTTTTAAACCCAGCTACACTAACAGCCCTTACTACATCCTCCGGAAACAAATTCCAGAGTTTGATTACACGTTGAGTGAAAAAATATTTTCTCTTATTTGTCTTAAATAGTTTACCCTATAGCTTCATTGCATGTCCCCTAGTCTTTATATATTCTGATAGCGTAAACAATTGATCCACGTTTACCTGTTCCACTCCATTCATTAATTTATAGACCTCTATCATATCTCCCCTTAGCCGTCTCTTTTCCAGGTTGAAGAGCCCCAACCTTTGTAGCCTCTCTTCATAGGAGTAGCCTTCCATCCCCTCCACCATTTTGGTGGCTCTTCTCTGTACTTTTTCTAATAATGCTATGTCCTTTTTAAGATACGGTGACCAGAACTGCACACAATATTCAAGGTGCGGTCGTACCATGGAACGATACAGAGGCATTATAATATCCTTTGTTTTATTTTCCATCCCTTTCTTTATGATACCTAGCATTCTATTTGCTTTCTTGGCTGCCGCTGCACACTGGGCATAGGGTTTTAACATGTTATCCATGATGACTCCTAAATCTTTTTCCTGGGTGGTGGTTCCCAATGTGGAACCTTGCATTGTGTAACTATAGTGTGGTTTGTTCTTTCCTAGGTGCATAACTTTGCACTTGTCCACATTAAATTTCATCTGCCATTTGGATGCCCAGTCTTCCAATTTATCCAGATCCTCCTGCAGTTTTCCACAATCCTCTTGGGATTTGACAACTTTAATCAGTTTTGTATCATCTACAAATTTGATAACCTCACTCGTTATTCCCTTTTCCAGGTCATTTATGAATATGTCAAAAAGTAGCGGACCCAGTACAGATCCCTGGGGTACTCCACTATTCACCTTTTTCCATTGGGAATATTGGCCATTTAGCCCATCCCTCTGCTTTCTATCTTTTAACCAGTTCCCGATCCAAAATAGTACACTGCCTCCTATCCCATGACTTTTTAGTTTCGCCAAAAGTCTCTGATGAGGGACCTTATCAAAATCTTTCTGAAAGTCCAGATACACTATATCAACCGACTCACCTTTGTCTACCTGTTTATGCACACCTTCAAAAAAACATATCAGATTAGTAAGACAAGATCTTCCTTGTCTAAAGCCATGTTGGCTGTCTCCCATTAGGCCATGACTATCTACATGCTGTGTAATTTTGTTCTTTATGATGGTTTCTACCATTTTCCCCGGTACTGATGTCAGACTCACCGGTCTGTAATTTCCAGGGTCACCCCTGGAATCCTTTTTAAAGATTGGTGTTACGTTGGCGACCCTCCAATCTTCAGGTATTACAGATGATTTTAATGAAAGTTCACAGATTACCAATAGCAGGTCCGCAATCTCATATTTCAGTTCTTTCAACACTTTTGGATGTATACCATCCGGTCCAGGTGATTTGCTACTATTCAGTTTATCAAATTGTTGTAATATATCTTCCCGGTGTAGCGATATTTCTCTCAATTCCTCTGCAGTATCACCTTTAAATACCAGTCTTGGGTAACATCCCTACATCTTCCTCAGTAAAGACCGAAGCAAAGAATTCATTCAGTCTCTCTGCTATAGCCTTGTCTCCTCTTACTGCCCCTTTTACCCCTCTATCATCTAATGGCCCAACTGACTCTCTCACAGGCCTTTTGCTACGAATGTACTTGAAAAAGTCTTTATTTCGTGTTTTTGCTTCCATAGCAAGTTCCTTCTCAAATTCTCGCTTTGCGAGCCTTAACAATGCTTTGCATTTAACTTGCCAGTGCTTGTGCTGTTTCCAGTTTTCTTCGTTTAACTCTTTTTTCCATTTCCTGAAGGATGCTTTTTTGGCAGCAACAGCCTCTCTGACCTCACCTTTAAACCATGCTGGCAGTTTTTTGGACTTTCTTCTACTTTTCTTAATGCGTGGAATACAGCTGGTCTGGGCTTCGAGGATAGTATTTTTAAATAACACCCAAGCTTGCTGTAAGTCTTTAACCTTTGCAACCGCTCCTTTTAGTTTTTTCTTAACTATATTCCTCATTTTATCATAGTCTCCCTTTTGAAAGTTAAAAGGTAGTACTGTGGATTTCTTTACTATCCCTCCTCCACTAATTAAATCAAACATGATCATGCTATGATCACTATTGCCAAGTGGTCCGAACACCCTTATTTCTTGCACCAGATCTGGCGTTTCACGAAGGACTAGGTCCAGTATGGCTTCCCCTCTGGTCGGTTCATGAACCAGCTGCTCCAAGAAGCAGTCATTTATTTCATCTAGAAACTTTATCTCCCTAGCTTGTCCTGCCGTAACACTGACCCAGTCGATACCAGGGTAATTGAAATCACCCATTATTACTACTCTGCTGTGACGTTTGTTAGCTTCCTTGATTTCTTTGAGCATTTCATCATCCATTTGTTCATTCTGGCCAGGCGGTCGATAGTACACTCCCACTGCCATCACCTTAACCTTCATACATGGAATTTCAATCCATAGAGATTCTACAGCAAATTTTGTTCCCTGCAAAACTTCAATCCTTTCTGACTCAATGCCCTCTCTAACATAGAGCGCAACCCCTCCACCAATTTGATCAGTTCTATCATTACGATATAGTTTGTATCCAGGTATCACAGTGTCCCAGGTATCACAGTGTCCCACTAAAAGTACTTTGCTGATGGTAGGCCCTGAGTGACTATTAAATTTAAACTACAGCTCTCTGCTGGGTTCCAAATTTAACCACAAAGCTCTTTTCTCGGTTTTAAATTTAAACTAAAAGTACTTTGCTAATACTAGGCCCTGAGTGACTATTAAATGAAAACTACAAGCTCTCTGCTGGGTATGAAATGTAACCAGAAATTCTCTTCTGTGTTTTAAATTTAAATTTAAACTGCTGCTACTAGGCCCTGACTGATTTAACAAAAAATAGTGGGTTCACAGATTAAATAGCTTTAATAGAAAGAATTCCTTTCAGAATATTCCCAGAAGTATATACTCACAATTGCAGATCTCTCTCCAGAAGTAACAGTCCCCTTTTCTAGTCCTTCAAGACTGAGGCTCAAAGAGCTCTGGTTGAGCTATTTATGCCTGTGCTGCTGAGGTAGGCTGCAACCAACTTCATGGATGATTAACAGTCCTTGCTTGGATAGAAGGAGTCTTTCAAAATGGCCTTTTGACCTGAAACCTGGTGTTAACACCTATTGAAAACTTTCAAAGATCTCTTGCCCCCTAGGTAGAAGGCCTCTTTGTAAAGGTATCTAGAAGATTTTATTTGCTGCGCAAAGAGTACTGACTCTGTTTTGCCTTTTGTGCTAATCTATATTCATATTGGATTTAAATTATAGGTCTTTGCTGCTGCTAGGCTCTAACTTATTATGAAATTTAAACTACAAGCTCTCTGCTGGGTTCTAAATTTAACCATAAAGCTCTCTTCTGTGTTTCAAATTTAAACTAAAAGTACTTTGTTGATGCTAGGCCCTGAGTGACTATTAAATTTAAACTACAGCTCTCTGCTGGGTTCCAAATTTAACCAGAAAGCTCTCTTCTGCGTTTTAAATTTAAACTAAAAGTACTTTGCTGATACTAGGCCCTGAGTGACTATTAAATTAAAACTACAAGCTCTCTGCTGGGTATGAAATGTACCCAGAAAGTTCTCTTCTGTGTTTTAAATTTAAATTTAAACTGCTGCTACTAAGCCCTGACTGATTTAAAAAAAAAATAGTGGGTTCACAGATTAAATAGCTTTAATAAAAAGAATTCCGTTCAGAAAATTCCCAGAAGTATATACTCATAATTGCAGATCTCTCTCCAGAAGTAACAGTCCCCTTTTCTAGTCCTTCAAGACTGAGGATCACAGAGCTCTGGTTAAGCTATTTATGCCTGTGCTGCTGAGGTAAGCTGTGACCTACTTCCTGGATGATTAACAGTCCTTGCTTGGATAGAAGGAGTCTTTCAAAATGGCCTTTTGACCTGCCACCTGGTGTTAACACCTATTGAAAAATTTTAAAAGGTCTCTTGCCCCCTAGGTAGAAGGCCTCTTTGTAAAGGTCTCTAGAAGACTTTATTTGCTGCTCAAAGAGTACTGACCCTGTTTTGCCTTTTGCGCTAATCTATATTCTTTTTGGATTTAAATTATAGCTCTTTGCTGCTGCTAGGCTCTAACTTATTATGAAATTTAAACTACAAGCTCTCTTCTGGGTTCTAAATTTAACCAGAAATCTCTCTTCTGTGTTTTAACTTTAAACTAAAAGTACTTTGCTGATGCTAGGCCCTGAGTGACTATTAAATTTAAACTACAGCTCTCTGCTGGGTTCCAAATTTAACCAGAAAGCTCTCTTCTGTGTTTTAAATTTAAACTAAAAGTGCTTTGCTGATACTAGGCCCTGAGTAACTATTAAATTAAAACTACAAGCTCTCTGCTGTGTATGAAATGTAACCAGAAATTCCCTTCTGTGTTTTAAATTTAAATTTAAAATGCTGCTACTAGGCCCTGACTAATTTAACAAAAAATAGTGGGTTCACAGATTAAATAGCTTTAATAGAACGAGTTCCTTTCAGAAAATTCCCAGAAGTATATACTCACAATTGCAGATCTCTCTCCAGAAGTAACAGTCCCCTTTTCTAGTCCTTCAAGACTGAGGCTCAAAGAGCTCTGGTTGAGCTATTTATGCCTGTGCTGCTGAGGTAAGCTGTGACCAACTTACTGGATGATTAATAGTCCTTGCTTGGATAGAAGGAGTCTTTCAAAATGGCCTTTTGACCTGCCTCCTGGTGTTAACACCTATTGAAAAAGTTTCAAAGGTCTCTTGCCCCCTTGGTAGAAGGCCTCTTTGTAAAGGTCTCTAGAAGACTTTATTTGCTGCGTAAAGAGTACCGACCCTGTTCTGCCTTTTGTGCTAATCTATATTCTTATTGGATTTAAATTATAGCTCATTGCTGATGCTAGGCCCTGAGTGACTATTAAATTTAAACTACAGCTCTCTGCTGGGTTCCAAATTTAACCAGAAAGCCGCCTGACTAAAGACCGAACACAATTTAGGATAGCTATCCAGAGGGTCGCCATGAGTCGACTCCGACTCGACGGCACTTAACAACAACAACAACAAAGGAAATAGGGGGAGTAGAACCCTGTACCCTGTTGGAGAATGGGTACCTCTTCTATTGCCCCTTGGGCAAGAAGCATAGTGACCTCTTGACCTAACTGGTCATTGAGAGAGGTCTGAGAATTGAACTGTACCATTGTAGGAGGGGGCATGCTGAGGAAATGAAGCTTGTACCCCTCTCTTACAATAGACAGAGTTTAATTTTCTGCTGCTATCTGCCCCCATCTGGGGGCAAAATGACTTAACCTTCCTGGAATGGTGGAAGGCTCTGGGCCGTTCAGTGCCAGGAAGGCAATGTTCTCTAGATAGGAGTCAAAGCAACTGTGGAGGCTGAGTCTGCTGAGCCAGTTGAGGCTTAGGAGCTTTTGTTTTTCTTTGCCTAGGTTGCTGCTGCTGTCCCTTTTGGGCAGACTGACCTAAACGATGCCCCTGCTAGGTATAGGAGGGATAAAACTTCTTCTTCTTACTGAAGAATGGTTTCTTGTAGGATTTTTTCCTTGCAGGATCAGCTGTAGATTTAGACAATTTATCCAAAGTGATATTGTCAGCATCTATCTCATTAGCTTTTTCCTGCCAATTCTTGCCAAAGAGATTCTCTCCTGTGCAAGGAATATTCCCTAGCTTATCCTGCACCCAAAGTTCCAAGTCAGATGTCTGGAGCCAGGCAATCCTACGTGCACCTATGGCAATAGCAGAGGTTCTGCTTATGCACTCAAAGCAGTCAAAGGCTGCATGATTCACAAACTTGGAAACATCCTGAGCATGTTTGACAAGGGCAAGGTAATCCTGCCTCTTATCATCAGGAAGGAGAAGGCTCATAAGCTCTAAATCTCCCGTGACCTCCTTAAGGAACATTCCCGTATATAATATATAGGAACTGATCCTAGCAGAAAGCATGGAAGCCTGGAAGGTTCGACGTCCAAAGGCGTCAAGAGTCCTACACTCACATCCTGGAGGATTAGATGCATGCCTTTTTACATTCTTGATCCTTCTCATAGCTGATTCCACCACTATGGAATGGTGTGGTAGCTGAGTCTTCCGAAACCCAGGACAAGGAGGAACTCGATACATGGTGTTGAGTCTTTGAGAGTGAGGAGATGTGGTTAGAGGTGTTTCCCACATCCTTAACGTGAGATCATGCAAGATCTCATGAATAGGTAAGGTCGCTGCCTCCTTGGGAGCTTTAGGGTATTGTAGGATTTCTAATTCCTTTGCCCTAGGCTCTTTTTCAGGAGTCAATGTGATGGAAAGACCTCGAGCCACATCTCAGAAAAAATCCTGAAAGGACATATCCTCTGGTGGAGACATCCTACGCTGAGGAGAAGAAGAATCCTCAGGAAGAAGTACTCTGGTATCGGCAGAGCTTTCAGAGTCTTCAGACTCATCCGAGGATTCAAAGTATCTCTGATCCGGGTGATTGTGAAAGGCACGGTACCGGTACCGATCGAAGTCGGCATCGGAGGGGTCCGGTACCAACTTGTCGATACTGTATGGATAAGCATGATTCGGTCCCGGTAGAATACCTGCCGATGTCGATGCAGTCGGTACCGGTACCGGAATCGGTGCCGGTACCAGTTGAATTGTCTGAAGCGGTTTCAAGGGCATCGAGGCCATGAGAAGAGCTGCCAGACTGCTTTCAATAGCCAAGAATCTCTAGTCTATCGACGCTGCCGATGCTTGGGTATCGATACCGGATGAAGCAGCCGGTAACTCAGAGCATGGCACCAGTAGTTCTGCCGAGGTTGAGGCCTCAAGATCATCCTGGAGCCCCATTAGTGCTTTGGAAGCCGAAGCCACCCACCGGGGCAATTTTGCCAGAGAAAGTCCCTCAAGGGCAACGCCAGAGGCATCTCGATGCTTAGAGGGAGATCTACCCTTTGAGGACTGGCTAGATTTATGTTTAGTTACCTGAGATCCATGGGAGGAAGACGAAGCCCTGGAAGACATCAATGCCACAGAGGCTGCATCAGAGGGAAAAAGGGTGCTACGTTTAGCAGCTCGGTTCTGCCGGCCTCTTTTTGACATCATCCAACAGGCAACACACTCTGAAATAGAGTGGTCAGGACCTAAACATTTGAGGCACCACTCATAGGCGTCGGTGACGGAGATGGTACCGCCACACTTGGAACACTTTTTAAAACCCGAAGTGGGTTTTTCCATTTTAAAGGAAAAAGTTGGGCCTAGTGCCCAAAATGGTGCGTGGTACCTGAGGAGAAAATAACTGGAAAAGACTCCAGAAGAAAGGGGGGGGGGGGTTGGAAAAAAAGAAAGAAGAACCAGCAGTACCGGTGTAGTGTCGAAGGAAGGCAGAGGCGACCACAAAAAAGAAGAATAGAAGGGAATTATTTTCTGCGGTGACAGGATGTGCGACCTGCCGGCTCCACGGAAAATGAAGAACTGGAGATGGACAGTTGGGAAAGGCGGGAAGGCAGCACGCAGGTGCTGTGGGATGCTCCCAAAAGCTTTCCTATTGGACGCTGGGGCTCCGTTGGTACCGACGATACCCATATGTGAAGACTAAATTCCTGCTTGATCCTGGAGATATACTTTTTCACTGAAAGTGTGTTGGATGCTTGGAATTCCCTGCCGATGGAAGTGGTGGGAGCAAACACAGTGACAGAATTCAAAATGGCATGGGACAGACACAGTGGATCTCTTTATAGCAATAGGATAAAATCAAAATAAACGTAACTACGTATCTCTTATATCTCAACAAATAGGGGTGACTTGCACGGAGTGGTGGGACACCCCTAAACAAAGGCATGGGGAGGGGTGACTGCATGGAGTGGCAGGTGCACCTACTCTTGCCACCTTGCTGGGCAGACTAGATGGACCATACTGGTCTTTATCTGCCGTCATATACTATGTTACTAGGTACTGTATGTTCCTAGTGCAGATCAATCTGCATTTTCCACTGAACTGGCTGGGAATCTCATTGAAAATGCAGGTAGGGGCCTCATTATTGAAGGGGGGGGAATTTCAATCTGCCTTTGGACATCTTAGACAGACAGTCAGTTGCTGTGTTTCGGCCAACTAGATCCTTGCATATGTTGCATTCCATGGTAAGCAAGTTGGGGTCAGGGACCTTGGAGGTACCTGAAGGGCAAAGATTTTACTTTTTTCTCTTAACACCACACTTTCTATTCAAGGATAGATTTTTTTTCTTGATGTCCACATTCCTAGTTACTGTCTACCATCTCAGATCATGCAGCATGGTTCAGACTGATCCTTGTAAAAATGTTGGCTACCCCCAATAGAGGTTCAACGCAGGACTTTTAGCTGCAGATGGGTTTCAGGAGAAAATAAAATAAGTGATTGCTTCCTATTTTCTGCACAGTCCTATTGAGGAAACTTCCTTTGTACACTGGTGGGATGCCTTTAAGGCTACACTGCAAGGTGAGATTGTCCTTCTCAGTAGGGTTGCATCAGATTTAAAACAAAGAGATTCAGAGCTTAAAGAATAAGATCAAGCAGTTGGAAATACATTAATAATAGGGATAATTTCCTAATTCTTCAGCTAAATAAACTAAAATATCAATATAAAAAGTTATGGAGTGGAAGAAGGGGCATCATTATTTTTGCAGAAAGCCCCTTCTTATGACGAAGGAAATAGACAAAGCCAATTATTGGCATAATATTTCTAAAATAATGATAGAGAAGAATAGGATAGAGGCTGTTCGTACAATGGCTAATTCCATTATGACTAAGAATGAGGATATATTACAGCACTTTGTCGAATTCTATTCCAATTTGTATTCATCTGAATGGACTGTGTCTTCTGCCCCAATAACGATGTTCTTACAAGATTTACATCAGCCAATGTTAACCAGGGAGCAGGTTACACTGCTAGAAGTTGATATTACAGAGCCGGAGATTTTAGCGGCAATTAAGTTACTTCTGAACAATAAAACCCAGGGACGCAATGCCTTACCTATAGAGTTCTGTAGGGCCTTCTCTAACCAACTGGTCCATAATTCGAATAAACTTTATAAAGGTTTCTTGGGTAATGAGATTGTGGGGGAAATTAAGAAAGTCCATAGGAAACAAGGGAATGATTCACTATTAGAGGTCTGTCTACTAAACCATGTTAGCCTTTACAGCTAACATGGGGTAATAGCTGCAAAAGAACCACGTCAAATGGAAAAGGCCCAAAGTATCTGAAGGGGTCATTCCCAGCCATTCACCTGCAGATACCATGGAGGAAGTGCTGACTTTGTGGGAGACAGCTACCCTGGATGCAACTATTGCCACCCATTCAAAACTAAGCAGCTACCGCACAATGCAATCACCTGCAATAGCTGTGCTCATGCCCCAATCACACCTTTGCCTGCAGCTATCGCGGAAAGAGCAGACATCGTGGAAATGTTCCGCGATGTCTGCACTTTCCCTGCATTAGCTGCCATTGCCAGGCAGTATTTCCCTAGAGACCTGTAGTAGCAGCTAACATGGTTTATTAGACAGACCCTTTAGTGTCAAATTATAGTCCATCTCGCTGATTAACACTGATTGTAAAATCTATGCCAAGATGTTAGCTGGGAAATTAAGAAGGTTCTAGATTCAATTATCAGTAGGGATCAAACAGGATTCATGCAAGGATGTTGTCTGCTGATAATGCTAGACTATTATGTAATCTGATGACGGCAGCACAAAAACAAAAGGCCCCTTATTGACCCTCTCATTAGTTGCAGAGAAAGCCTTTGACAACATAGATTGGGCATATTTATTTAGGGTTCTTTACTGGAGGGAAAATGATACAGATTATTAAAGTACTCTGTATGGATGGTGTTGCATGTATCTATTTCAATGGCCTTCTCTCATCAACCATTCATCTGCAGAAGGGGACAAAGTAGGGGTACCCCTTTCACCCTTGCTATTTAATATAACAATATGGTCATTCTTACTGTTAATAAAGGACCATATGGTCATTCAAGGTATTAGATGTAAAGCCCTGAGATTCAAATTATCAGTTTAAACTAGTGATGTCTTAGTTTTAATTAATGTCCACTCATTAATTCTCTTGATAACAACAACTATGTCTGGTTATTATGCTAATTGGTCAAAATCTGAATATTTGCCATTAAACATGTATGCATAAGGATCAGATCTGGCACCCTATCCCTTTCATAAGTGAGTAGATAGTCTTAGGTACATAAGTATAGAATTTTCCCCCACTTTGGAAGTGACTATTGAGTTGAATGGAAAAATTGTACTATCTCTTGTCAATGATTTGCTCACTGCCTGGTTCCCTCTGTGTATGTTCTGGTAGGGTAGGGTGGAACTGTAGGCAAAATGATGTTGACTCCAAAGGTTAATTATATTATTAGTATGATCCCCCTCCCTTTCCCACCTGAGCTCTATAAACAAAGAGCCCAATTCCATAACGTGCACGTCCGGCCCGTGAACACGTTTACATTAAAAACAGGCCCCTGTTGAACATAACTCCATATCCGCGTGTCTGGATGTGGCCACAGATCCAGAATTGAGGGAGATAGATGTATTTGGTTCAGCACGTGCAAGCGCTATTCAGCTGGCCCATACTCGCATCTGGAGCACAGAGAAACACGTCCCCGTCAATATTATCGGAAGTGGGTAAACGTTGAGGATGTCCCCGCATCCACCATATTCTAAAATGTTACACATTTCGGATTCTGCCCATCCCCGCGATGTACCCGCGGACGTCTTGTCCCTGGGGAAAAACATGCATCTCCTAAGCTGCACATCACAGACAATAATTTGCTGATGCACACTAGAAATAAATACCAATGAGAAATGACAGCTGCTGCAACCTAGGCCATACACCAGCCTTCCTCATGCCCTGAAAAGTGCTAGGTAATCCCAGTGCATCCTAATATGGTATATGAGAATGTAAATATGAACATGTATGTCAGGACATATCTTGCATCAAATGGTACATGGCAATAGGAACTGGCCCCAGTGATTCCTGCCCTGGTCATCTCCAAAATCATGCTTTAAAATGCTAGGGATGGACCCTTACCAAGTGCCCAAAACCCAGAACTAACCTTACAGTTTCCCAAAGGATGCATAATATTGCTGAGCAACAAATGTATGCCCTTTTCATGCCTCTGGCCTATAAGTGCACCCATTCTGCTGCTCCGCACTACCATTCCCCTCTTATCTCCCTCAACACCCCTCCCCTGGTACGCCACTCTTCTGTTAGATTGCTTCTATCTGTGCCCTTCTCTTTCACTGCCAAATCCAGATGTTGCTCCTTTCACCTTGCTGCTCCTTATGTCTGTAACAAACTATCTGAGTCTGTACATCATGCTTTGTCTCCAGCCCCTCTCAAATCCAGGCTGAGTGCTCATCTCTTTTTTGCCACTGTTGGATCTTATCCACCTAAGCTCCCTTGTGTTTCCTGACTATTCCCCCTGGATGTATTCTGTTCACAGCTGCTGTATTGTCTGTCTTGACTAGATTGTAAGCTCCGCTGAGCAGGGACCATCTTTTACATGTGTCTGTGCAGCATTGCATGCACCTTGTAGTGCTATACAAATGATCAGTAATAGTAGCAATAGTAGTAGTAGGGCTTTCTGCTATGACAACTGAGGCCCACCTATCTGGGTATTGGCATTTTTCACAGCAGCTATACCTGTCCCATCGTGGTGTATGAGGGTCTGTATACATGCACTATCTGTGGGGCAACCCTGTATGCCTTCCCACAGTCTGCTTTGTGGCACTGCTCCCCTGATCGGGCCTGTGTGGGCATGTGAGGGGAGATCCCTGTGCCATCACACCAAGTAGCCAGGTGCCAGATATATCACCACTCTCGCAGCTCTCATTGATCCAGGCCTGGGTAGGGATGTAAGTTGCATAGTACAATCTGGAGAATGTTGGCACAACATCAGTCATGTCTCCCAGTGCCTGGTATAGCGAATGTATGGCTGCCCTATCACACTGCCAACAATATCAGATCTTATTAGAGTACCCTATGAAAAATAATCCAGAGGGAATCAGCATAGGTTCCCTATGGCTAAATGTCAAAACGTATCCCTGTCAATAATAAGGGCATTCAGCAGTGCAATCAGTACTAATACATGCTCAACAGCAACCCCATTGGTCCCACAAAATGTGCATTATTGGCATGCATTAGTGCTGCCTTTACTGTTGAGTGCCTTTATTCTGAGGGTGACTTATTATTGACAGGCATATGTTTGACATTTAACTATAGTGAACTCTCTCTGAGTTTGACTGCCCAATCACACTGGCACCTGGTGACGCTGCGGTCATCCATATGGTCCAGATACTGGCCAGGCTTTCTTGTCCCTTCTGAATTTCAAATGAGCACAACAGATCCCCCTGTGCAGCCCTCAAATCACACACACACTCTCTCACACACACACACACACACACACACACTCACTTGATTCTGCCAAAAAGATGCCCTGAACCTATACATAACAGCTGCGGCATAACATAATAACATGGGGTACCAGGACTATAACTATGATCTCTGTTTCTCAACCAAAAAAGAATCCTTTCCCTGGTCACACCCATGCTATCCCTGTATCAGCAGTCCCAGTTTTCAGAACATGGGAATTGTTAGGGTCCCCTAGATTGGCTCCTTTAGCACAAACCACACATTTAAACATAGCCAGAATAAACACTATTGCTCTCTTAATATTTCTGTAAAAGGGTTTATTAATGTGTCTATACCTTCCAACATTCCTTCACCTCTGATCTCTGTACCCTAAAACAGCATCTTGTGCTTTTCCAGACTGCAGTCTCACCAGTTCAAAATATACTTTCACAACCATTCTTCAATATGGGAAGCATTGCAGAGAGATCCCCGTGCTAGCGCCATGGACATGAATGTCAGCAATGTTTCAGAATAAGGTCTGGGACATTTTGGGCACACAAACGTCCCCACCACATGTACAAACCCCTTATTCATGTTCTAGAATGGCCTCCAAAGTGAATAGAAACTCATGGGATTTCTTTAGAGGCATAAAGTAAAATTCCCAGGATTGCCACTAGGAAATTGAAAATAATATGATCAGAAGGTGGTATTCATCTTCCTAATTTATTTTCAGTCTCATCTTTCTTTCCCATTGCAACAAGGAGGATTATTGTTTATTGATACAGATCAGTCAGTGAAGCAAACCTGGTTCATTTTAGAGGAGCAGACGATAAGCCCTATTTCGCTAAAGCTGTTACCAGGTACAGTATGTCCCCATTGGTGGTTAGCAAAGATCAACTGGTTATGATTGCCACCTTGTCTACTTCCTGATATTTGTGTTAAATTGATGAGGATTACAGCTTTCCTACTCTAGGATCTACTATTTGATTCAATAATAATATTAAAGTAGGAGGGGGGATGTAAACAAATCACCTGGGAAACTTGGATGCTATGAAATGTATGGACTCTGGGACAGATTGTATCCACTTACTGTGTTACGAACTTTGCGGGGCTGCAAATTGAATTTGGTCTCTCAGGTTCAAAAATGTTTTATTGGGTACTCTTCTGTCTGTCTATTACGCTTGAGAGTGGCTCTGGAGGACTTACTGGAAGTTAGAAAATGAAGTAAAGGATTAAGTTATGCATAGCTGTTCGGCCTCACATTTATATAAATTAATGAGATAGAATGTCCCCAGAGGCAATATACAGTAAGTGCTCAGAGACTATGGAAGCTGGAGTTGGGTGTATCTTATTGCCAGAGCAATGGGGAGTTTTCTAGAGCAAGTCTACTAGAGTATCCCATCAGCTTCAGGTACCCAATCCTTTTTAGCCCATCAAGCTTACCTTACCCTATTAAAATTTTCCAAGTTTTCCAGAGATGTGCATAACAGTTGCTGGACCTGTGGGAGACTCTTTTGCATGTATTATTTTTATACCCCAATATCAATAAGTTTTGGGAGGATGTATAGAACTTTAAATTTGACAGAGCAACTAATATATGCAGCTGTTATATGGAGGTCCGTCAGTGATACTATCTGATTACACCATACCAATGCCTGTGTATTGCATTTTATTCTGGCAGTCTCCCTTAAGTTAATTGTTAGTCTTGGCAGATGTGTGACCTGACTTGATTCTACATTGAAGTGGTGTGCATTTATTGGAAATATGTGAGGGTTGCTGCAGAAAAATGTTAATTCTGCAGTGCAATTTCAGCAGAGGTGGAAGAAAACTGAAGGAGTTCATCTAGTGATGCGGATTGATCTACTATTGGTGCAATCATATACACAGCTGTTGTGTAGTATCTTTATTGTTTTATGAATATGTAAAAGAGTTAAGATATTTGAAAAAAAAAATGGAGATCCCCAAGACATCCAAAAATGATCAGGAAGATGAACTCTGGTTTGGGGACTACCCCCCATCCGTATTATTTTAAATTTCTTCGAACAAATCACTTTTCTGAACAACTAGCACTAAATAATTTTTTTTAATCATTTGGCATGTTGGAGATTTTGCACAGAAAATTGAGGTTTTTATTGATCTGTGATGGGGAAAGATGTAAGCTGTTTATTGGAACATAGGGCTGAATGATCTCAAGGTCTTTTTCTTCCCATTTGATTTAATAGAAATGTATGATTGTGTACTTTAGATCACTTGTCCTTATTTTACTAGCTGGCCTAGACAGCTAGACAGAAGTGAGTTGGGTTGCTCCCGTTCAGGCCCTATTAGGTACACCCAGGGGGGGGCCTTAAGAAAGTTGAGGTGGGTTTGGTTCAGGGTCCAGGGTGGTGGGACTTTGATGGTGACTTTGGGGGCTGGAGAGGAGTCAGAGGCATATATGTATGGTGGAATTTGGTGGGGAGGCCAGACTCCTTGGTGGTGCTGAGGGGTGGGGCATCCCAGACCACTGGATCATTGTTCAAGCTTGGTTATTTTTTCATGAATAAAGTGTCTTGTGGTTATCACCACAAGCCGTGTTATTCAGTTTGAGTCCTAATGTGGTACTTTGCCTGCATCTTCATGTTCTGCATCTCAGTATTCAACATGCTTTGCAATGTCAAAATCTGCATTATGGTACAATGATGCATGTTATTGTCCTTTAATATGCATAAGGGCACTTTAATAAGATCTTCCATAGTCAATTGTCTTCAGTTGAGATGAATTCGCTCGTGTTTTTCTTTTGCATTTATTTATTTAAAATATAATACTCTCAATCCACAATATCCTGCTCTATATCAAACCCCATAATCAAAATGACTATTATTTTAAAGTCTTGTGCATGTCAAGCTCTTTTGACCATTTATTTGCATGCCTAAAAATGAAGTGTGTGCATATGGCTTGGGTGCGCATATATCAATAGTGTGTGCATAAATTCATAGGCATGCAATCATGAGAGAAAACAGAAAACAAAAAAAAATCTGCTTTGTTTTCAATGAAAATGATGAAACTTTTAGCCCTGCACATGTCTATTATTTAATGCAATAGCTGTTATGCCTTATTTGTAAGGAAAACATTGGGGACCTTAGAGCTTGCTCCATCGCTCTCCAGCTCTCTGCTATGAAAAAATGAGTTGACTCAACCAAGGGAGGTATTAGCAGCAAAAAAAAAAAGGCTTCACTCAAGATACAATCTGAAAAACATCCACCTCCTCTCCTACAAAGAATCAGGAATAAATAGATTATAGTGAACAGGTATGACCTGTAACAATGGCAGCCTACTCCCACAAAGAACACCCCTGCAAAATGCCTTCTCTGCTTTGGTAAATGATGATGCTCCAAGAATAGTGACCTTGGTGACAAAAAGTGACACCCAATGCACCAGAAGTCTCTCAGATAATGTCAGAAGATCTCAAAACAGACAAACAGCTGCTACTGGGAGTCTCCATTATTAGATGCATTAACTTGGGAACACAGTTCAAGGGACAAAAATAAATAAATAGATGTCTCCCCAGATCCTCAGCTAGCAGAAACGCAAACCAAATAAGTAAAATAAGAGAAGAAAGCAAGGATCCTAAAAGTGATGTTATGATCCATCTGGAAACAAATGACCTAACTAGAAAGAGCACCTCTGCGGTGCAGAGACGTCAAAATTTTGGAAGAAATAAATAAACCCATAGTCAACACTATAGCATTCTCAGAAGTTCCACCTGTCCATGGCTCCAAATCTGGTGTAAACAAGAATGGGCCGATATACAAAAGGATTTAGCAAGTTAGCAGGAGCTGCTAACCGGCTCAACCCCACGCTGCCCAAAATTCAGTGGCACTAACCAGTTAATATCCCCACAGACCACCATAGAAACATGGCTGCCCTAACTGTATGCTGCTGTTGTTATCTAGTTAACACCTGAATATCGCTGCTAACCAGATTGCAGCACTGATCGCTGCCAAAAGCAGATATTTAGCGTCGGATGCTGGAGAGTCTCCAGTGCTGAATGTCTGTTTTCATTTTTGCCCATGGCAGACAGGTACTTTAGCAGTGCTGACTGTTATGGGTTGAAAATCAACCCCAAAGATTTTAGAAATATAGGTAGCTGAGACAATAGAAAGAACAATAAGAGGTTACACTGTAATGATGGACTAAATCTATTTGTTGCAGGAAAAAGAATCCTAAATGAAAAATTCACTGACTATGGAGGTCATTCATGAATGCAGGTTGCAGGGCTGAACATCCCAGGACCCACAAGCCATCCATGCCCGATTCTCCCTATGGCTCTCCCTGTACATTCTGTGTATTAGAACGGAGAGAGCCAGCAGGGGGTGGGAGGGGGCAGGAATGGGGTGGTGTGGGGGCAGACCATTCTGGCAGCACGTACATGGCCGATTCAGGTCATGGCCCTGTATGTGCTGCCAGGCCCATGGGGACATGGTGCTTATACCACCTTAAAGGTGATATAAGCAGCGCTTTTGGCCTGATCAGGACTGAGGATCCCCCACCCCCCGGGGCCAGGGATGGGTGTGGGGGATCCCTGCTGCCTGATCCAGACCACGGCAGGCCAGTGGTGAGTCAGGTGGCAGGGAACTGGGGGACTGGCGCCGCAGATGTTGGGGGCACCTGTGGGGAGGCAGGCCTGAATCTGGCTACTGTGTAAATGTTTTGTTCCCACGGACCAGAATCGGGTTCACACAGCCCATCTTCAAAAGGGACGTCTGGATGGCCCAGATATCCCCCTCCTTGAATCGTACTCTATGTGGACAGGCATTTAAACTAGTGGAAGAGGCTGAAAGATGAAAGAAAACAAGTTCATGATGTCACCTCCAGCAAAAATAGCAGTGGAGAAAATAAAAAGAGACAGCATCTTAACTCCCTTCTAAGCAACAAAGGAGAAGAGAGGCAGGAATAAAAACTACCATACTCTAATGTAGCTCTCTCTAGCAAACTACCTTCATTTTTTGTTGGACTATGTCAGGAGTGGAGGAGTGGCCTAGTGGTTGGGGCAAGGTACTTCAGGCTGGAAGGTTGGGGGTTCAAATCGCACTAGAGAACAGCAACCTTGGGCTGGAAGGACTGGGGTTTCTAGTCCCACAGGTGCTCCTTGTGGTCTTCAGCAAGCCATTTAACCCTCCATAGCCCATGTTCCCTGTAATATAGTTATCTCCAAGTTATAATGCCCTGTTCAATGTAATTTCAGTTTGTTCAATGTAAACTGCACTGATGCAGAATAGCATGGTATATAAGAGAATATAAATAGATAATCCAAAGCTGCTTCTTTCTTTTCAGTCCTTTTAATTCTTTTATAAACTGATAATGTAAAAATTCAATAAAGTTCTTAAAAATTATCAATATGAAAACATAAGAACATAAGAAATGCCTTACTGGGTCAGACCAAGGTCCATCAAGCCCAGTATTCTGTTTCCAACAGTGACCAATCCAGGCCACAAGTACCTCACGGGTTCTCAAGGAGGCACACGGGATCCACAATGCTTGTCACAGGGCACACAGTGGATTTCCTAGGTCCTCTTCAATAATGGTTTATGCACCTTTCTTCCAGGAACTTGTCCAAACCTTTTTAAAACCCAGCTACACTAACAGCTTTTACTACATCCTCCAGTAACCATTTCCAGATTACAGGTTGAGTAGAAAAATATTTTCTCTTATTAGTCCTCAATGGGTTGCATTGTAGCTTCATTTTGTGTCCTCTAGTTTTCCTACTTTTTGATGGCATAAATAACTGATCTATTTTCACCCGTTCTTCTCCAATCATTAATTTATAGACCTCTATCATATTCCCTCTCAGCCCTCTCTTTTCCAAGTTGAAGAGCCCCAACCTTTAAGCCTTTCCTTGTAGGGATATCCTTCCATTCTCTTTAGCATTTTTGTTGGTCTTCTTTGTACCTTTTCTAATTCATTAATATTCTTTTTATGATATGGCGAACAGAATTGCACACAATATTCAAGGTGCAATCACTCCATGCAATGATACAGAGGCATTATAATGTCCTTGGTTTTATTCTCTATTCCTTTCCTTATGATTCCTAGCATTTTATTTGCTTTCTTGGCCTCTGATGTACACTGGGCAGAGGATTTCAAAGTATTATCCACGATGACGCCTAAATCCTTTTCCTGGTTGATGGCTTCTAAGGTGCTACCTTACATTGTGTAACCATAGTTTGGGCTGTTCTTTTCTAAAACCATAACTTTGCACTTGTCTACATTAAATTTCATCTGCCATTTGGAAGTCTTCCAATTTGTGAAGGTCCTTTTCCAATTTTTCACAACCCTCCTGGGCAGGGCCGGATTTACCTTGAGTGAGGCCCTACGCCAACAAAAATTGTGGGCCCCCAGCAGGGGCGGCCCAAGGGGGGTGTGGGGCCTCATTTGCATAAGGGGCCTCATTTGCATAAATATTTGCATAATGTTACCATATACTCACTTTTAGTAAACGTGCCTCTTAATGAGTGTATGGATAAAGAAAGACTAAAAGATTTCTACATTACTATAATCCAGTGCCAACCCATAGCAAACCCGCCGTATCCTAACAGCACTACCAGGACTCACAAAGCACCATACTCTACCAATCAAAAGGCAACACTGCAAATATTAAACCAATACATTTCAGAGAACAACAATACATGACCTACTGGGGAAAGAGAACAAGTGGCAATGTCAAATAGGAATTATATAAACAGAACACCTCAGCTCAGTTACACATGCAGAACATAGACCATCACCAAACAAGTAATCACAATTTAGAAACAGGAAGACAATAATTAAACTGGGAATCCCAAAAGCCAAACTTGGAATGTACAACACTGTAGAAATAAAACTATACATTAATTTGCTCTTGTACTAAACAAAGCGCAGACGTTAATGATGCACATTTACCAGAGCTGACATATTCCAATTAATAAATTCAAAATAAAGAGATATTTTTCTACCTTTTGTGCATTTTTTTTCAGCTGCAATTGCTCCAGCCACTTTCGTCTGGTTTCTTCGTGTCTTCTGCTAACTCTCCATCGTCTGTTGTCCATTTGTCCTTTCTTCTCTCTTCTAGTTTTTTTCCATTCTCTCTCTACATCTGCTTTAACATACTAATCTTTCTCCTTTTGCTCTTTCCTCATTCCTATTTCATCCACTCAAATTTTACCCCTCCATCCTCAATCCCCACTTACTCTCCCAATACCCGGCCAATTGTAGATTTTTTATCCCTCCCACACAAAATATTTTTCCCTTCTCCATTTTACTCTTCCAGCCCCATCCCATTCTAATCATCCCCCAACATCAGCTCCCTTCTAGTTCCAGCCTCACCCAGCATCCATTCCTTTCTAGTCCCTGCATCAGCCCATTTCCAGTCCTAGCAACCCCCCAACCCAATACCAGTCCTAGCCCCCCCATCAACCCACTTCCAGTCCTAACCCCCCATCATCCCATTTTCAGTTTAACCCTTGGATACACTCGGTAAATCGACTGACACGTATACACTACCCCCGGGTCACCCCTGACCCATATGTAGAAATATGGTAAAACATCTACTTCTGTTTGTAAAACATGGTTAAATTGTGAAGAAAAAGACATACTTTTATTTATTTTTTATAATACTTGTTATTAATTCACCCTTTCAAGTGAATAATGTGCAATGCTAGCCAAGATCAGGCAGGACAAGTTGTACAAGGTCAGATATATGCTGCATAATGTCAATACCTGTTAACTATTCAGTTGCAAGCTTAAAAATGGTGTGCAGCACTGCACGCTTTGCAAACTACAATAGTTCTATATTTATTCGCTAGGTGGACAGCAACAGTCAAAGTATGGTGCCATTATGTCAAGTAATGGCATGATGCAAATTGTGACAAAAAAATTACCGTGTTATAACAAATTGACAACGGTGCATTGTAAACAACAGAAAACTAGTAAGCAATACATGAAGTACATTGACTGTTTTTTTCAACAACAGTTTATGCACAATGTGCTAGTAGTTGTTCTTGAATGTTCAGGACACACTCGCTTCATACAGATTTCACATTCGGTAAATACTTTTCAATCTCTGTCACTTGGACAAAAGGAGCATCTTTTTCTTTTCTTTGCTGATGCCCGTGTGGTCAACGGTCTTGGTGGCTTAGGCATTTCAAGGCAAGGATAGCCAACATTGGCCATGGATTGACATGTATGGCTTGTCAGACCTTCTGGATGGCTTTGACGATTTTGTAGCTGAGGCTTCATGAGATTCAAAGCGAGTTCCTCCAGAAAAAACCTTCTCTTGCAGTTTTCCTTGTGATGAAACATAGGATTGTTGTACATAAATATTATGAATGAATTTACAGCCGCGATATCAAGCAGTCCATAAAACACGCAAAGTGGCCATCGACGAGTTGATCCTTTCACACTGTATGTGTGGCACAACTTATCTACTGTGTCAACACCCCCTTTCATTCTGTTGTAGTCAAGTATTATTTCTGGCTTCTTTGATGTTTCATCAATTTTATTATCATGGTGAAGTGTTGACAGCAGCATAACTGATTTGTTTCATTTTGGGACGAATGACACCAAAGTCTTGTCTCCACTGAAGCCAAATATTGAGGATCCCACAATTCTTGAGCGATTTGCCTGGAATTCTGAAGGTATGTCACAGTTGCAACGTCTTACAGTGCCCAGTAGTGTCAAATTCTTGCTAAGAAGAACATCAGCCAGTTGTACGTTAGTAAAGAAATTGTCACAAGTAATGTTCCTGCCAGACCGTTCCAGAGGTTCAATAAGCTTCAAAACAACATCAGCTCCTAGAGATACTGTTTTGTCACGAGTAACTGACTCTTCACGCCCTAGGTATGGCTTCATGTTGAATACATAATACGTTTCGGCATCTGCACACACCCATAACTTTATACCGTATAGGTCTGGTTTAGACTTGATGTATTGACGAAACGGACACTTGCCTCTGAACCCCAACAATTGTTCATCAACAGTCAAGTATGCAGATGGTGTGTACATTTTCATGCACTGAGAAATGAATAAATTCCAAACATCTCTGACTGGAGTAAATTTGTCATTGGCCCTTCATGATTCACGGGTTTGTTTGTCATCAAATCGAAGTAAACTCAATATTTCTGCAAACCTTTTACCTGACATAACAGCTGGAAATATAGGATTCTGGATAGGACTTTTAGCCCAAGTTCTGCGTACAGATACTTTGTTCAACCTGAAAACACCACTCATGTACAGAAGACCCAATGTTGCTTGGAGCTCTTCCATTGTTACCTGCTTCCAGTCAGTACATGGTGGCTGCATTGCTTCAGCTCTACGTATGCCTTCAGAACTTGTGAAATCTAACACTGCTGACAATATATCTGGAGTTACAAACATGTCAAAAATATCCTTAGCATTAGTTATACCTCTGATCAGAGCAATTGGTCCAGAAGATTCTCTGACTATATTTGCTTCCCTTGTTCTTGATGTTGGCGGTACAGTTTTATTCCAATGCATGCCAGAACGAGCTGTGTAATGACTGTCAGTAATTTCCTCATTTTCAGAATGTGATTCAGAAGTTTCAGAATTGCTGTATGAACTGCTATCGTCATCACTTGTTTTATTTTCTTTGACAGCATCTTCCGCTTCACTGCCGCTATCATCAAGATCAAGCTGATCGGACTGGGCGGGAACGACTGCACTATCCGTGTCAGCACCTTCAGTATCATTACTCAAACTATCATTACTGTCACTTTCTTCATTCAACCAACGTCTAATTTTTTCAGTTGCTGCACAGCTGCTGAAGCGTTTCGGGAGTGGCATTGTTTACCTTTGTTGTAAAAAATTTTAATCCACAGAAACAAACAAGGAACTGACGTCAGGTAACGTCATAAATGTAAGCAAGACGTTAGAAAACACAGGATTGTAATGTGGACTTGGAGTGGTGACTTTCTTTGCTGCTATAAAACAAAGGAGAGTGTTATTGTGCGAGTGTCGAAAATCACCCCTTGTTTGTTCAGCAGCATGCAGTACTGTATAAAAACGTTATTTTTGCAAACCATATGTATGAAAATACTTAAAAATGGTTCGTTGAGGAATACCTAGAGTACCAAAATACAATTCCTTACCATTTTGAAGAAAAAACACAAAAACCGACACCCGGGTCACCCCTGACCCAGGGGTAGTGTATCCGAGGGTTAAGCCCCCCCATAGCCCATTACCAGTTCTAACCCCATCAGCCCACCTCCAGTCTTAACACCTCCCCAGCCCATTTCCAGTCCTAGCCCCCCCATAGCCCATTACCAGACAGCCCCCATCAGCCCACAGCCCATTATCAGTCTTAACCCCCCTCATAGCCCATTACCAGTTCTAACCCCCCCCCCAACAGCCCACTGCCCATTATCAGTCTTAACCCCCCCCAAAGCCCATTACCAGTTCTAACCCCCCCCAACAGCCCACATCCCATTACCTGTCCTAACCCCATCAGCCCACCTCCCTTCTTAACCCCCCCCAGCCCTTTTCCCGTCCTAGCCCCCCCATAGCCCATTACCAGACAGCCCCATAAGCCCACAGCCCATTATCAGTCTTAACCCCCCCCCCCCATAGCCCATTACCTGTCCTAACCCCCCCAGCCCATTTCCAGTCCTACTCCCCCCCCCCATTTCCAGTCCTACCCCCCCCCCCCCCATCGGCTCAAGTAAAATAAAATTTTAAAAAAGCAAAACCGCTGGCTGCTACCAAGGCCGCGGCAGCATGGACAGTCCCGCGGGGCCCCCTCTGCCCTGCCGAATCCCTCCCTCCGCGACGGCTTTGAGAGGCACAAAGGGAGAGTGTCTCCCTCGTGTCTCTGTTAAGCCCGCAGGGGCTGATGGGAAATTGAGATGCGAGGGAGACACTCTCCCTTCGCGCCTCTCAAAGCCGGCACGGAGGGGCTCAGCCGGGGATTCGGCAGGGTAGAGGGGGCCCCACGGGAACGTCCATGCTGCCGCGGCAGCTTTTTGTGGGCCCTTGCCAGCTGTGGGCCCTACGCCATGGCGTACATGGCGTATAGGTAAATCCGGCCCTGCTCCTGGGTTTTAACAACTTTGAATAATTTTGTGTCATTTGCAAATTTGATCAGCTCACTCATTATTCCTATTCTCAGGTCATTTATGAATATGTTAAAAAGCAGCGGACCCAGCACAGATCCCTGGGGTACTCCACTATTCACCTTTCTCCATTGAGAAAATTGGCCATTTAGCCCTACTCTCTGCTTTCTATCTTTTAACCAGTTCTTGATCCACAGTACCACACTGCCTCCAATCCCATGATTTTTTAATTTTGCCAAGACCCTCTCATGAGGGACTTTGTGAAAGGCTTTCTGAAAATCAAGATACACTATAGGCCCCATTTCGAAAGGTGGGTTACGGTGCTGCATGTCTGGCAGGAAGTGCAGCCCTGCAAGCCGTCAGGACCCGATTCTCCCACCGGTTCCTGTGCATCAGGATGGGAAGAGTCGGCGGGGGGTGGGAGAGGGCGGGATCGGAGTGGAGCAGAGGTGGGCCAACCCAGCAGCACGTACATGGCCAACTCAGGTCATGGCCCTTTACGTCTTGCCAGGTCTGTGGGGATGCGCTGCTTATTCCATCTCAAAAGTGGAATAAGCAGTGCTTTTGCTATGATCAGGGCTGGGGCCAGATGCAGGGGGTCTCTGCTGCCTGATCAAGGCCACAACAGACCAGACTTGGATTGAGCGGTGGGGAAAAGGGAGGCCAGGAACACCAGAATTGGGGATGCCTTTGGGGAGGAAGTCCCCGAAGGTGGCAGGGGCACGCCGGGCCATCCTCTGGCCTGATTCTGGTTTCCGCAATCTAGAATCAGGTCCAAATGGGCCCGTTTTGCTTGGAGTTGTCCAGATGGCCCAGACCTGCCCCTTACCGGAATCAGGCTCTACATCAATGGCTCACCTTTATGTACCTGTTTATTCACACTTTCAAAAAAATATAACAGATTAGTAAAACAAGACCTTCCTTGGCTAAATCCATGTTGGTTTTCTCCCATTAAACTATGGCTATCTAAATGTTCAGTAATTTTATTCTTTATAATGGTTTCTTTCATTTTGCCTGGTACTGACATCAGGCTCACCAGTCTGTAGTTTCCCAGATCACCCCAGGAACCAGTTTTAAAAATTGGAGTTACATTAGCCATTCACCAATCTTCAGGTACTACAATGATTTTAATGATAGTTTGCAGATTACTAATAGTTGGTCAACCACGACTGTCGCATTTCGAATTGCCAAAGCTAAATTCTGCATTAATGTATTGATAATGTAAATATACTCATCTTTAATCAAATTTGCTGCAGTCTTATGTCCCGTCTGTAAACTCGGGAATCCAGACTTCTTTCAGTCAGAGAGCTTCCATGGCTTATACAAAAGATGGCCACGTATTTTTTTAATCTTATATAAGCTCCTCCCATAAGAACACTCATTGAATTCAAATATTAAAAGGATACTCCCCCTCGGAGGCGGAGCCAGCCGGAAACCAGCATGGCCGCATAAGAGTGTCTCTCCCGGTTGAAGACACCTTACCTAGCCCCCATCGGCGATAATACCTCCTGGAATTGTATCTCAGAGCTTGCATATGGTGAGAGTATGTCGAGCGGGAGACAAACGCGACTGGAATTTGCGGGGCCGTCTTCTATGGGCTCTAAAAGATCTAAAACGGATCCCCCCTCACCGATAAAAATGGCGCCTGGTCAAGAACAGCCTGAGGGTATTAAAGAACTGCTTCTTGAGATCCGAGCGGTCAGAGCTAAAGTAGAGGCGAACGGCGACACCCTTGCTGAATTGCAGTCTGACATGAAAACCCTGGGCATGCAATTGCAGACACTTACGGTTAGGGTGGAGACGGTAGAAAATAAGGCAATGAAGCAAGCTGAGCAGATTCAAACGCTCACAGCGGCGGCCCGAAAAATAAACTGGCTGGAACGCAATCTGGAAGATATGGGCAATAGGAGCCGCCGCAACAACATTCGCATATTGGGCTTACGAGAAGGAGTTGAGGGAGGTGCTCTGATTCGTTTTCTTGAGGACTTCCTACCTACCCTGCTCAAGCTTGAGCTGAAGTTCCCGCTGGAAATCGAAAGAGCCCATCGCATCCCAGCTGCAGTGGTTCAACATAGCACGAAGCCGAGACCAATGATCTTATGCATGCTACGGCATCAACAGGCCTTGCAAATTTTTGAGGCTGCAAGGAAACAGCAGCCGCTGCAACATGAGGGGCAGAAAGTGGCCTTTTATGCAGACTATTGCAAACACACGGTTGAAAAGAGGAGGCAGTTCCTGGCCCTGAGACCGCGGCTCCAACGGCTACAAGCGCGCTATGGCCACTTCAACCCTGCGAGGTTTAAAGTCACGCTAAACAATTCCACTAAATCATTCGATGACCCTGCTGCCTTACAACGATACATCGAAGATCAGGAGGCACTAGCGATGCAATTAACCTGAGCTAGTTTGCGGTTATTGCTCACTTTTTTGAATACTGATGCCTCACTTAGGACCATGCTTTGGCCTAGGGAAGTTCAGTTCCGTGCCTGGTACTTGGCTTGGAGGACAAAGAACGTATAGCGGGGGGAGGGAAGGCCGATGGGGGGCCTCATCATGATTGTAATCATAACGGTATTTTTCATCTGGTTATCTGTTTTTCTTCTATTTTTTTTTTTTTTTTTTTTGAGGGTCTTCAACCGGGTTGCGCTATGCTGTAATAGTGTTTCTGCTGCCTAGCCCTGTTTGGTTTTGTTGGGGGAACGAGGGAAATGGCTCTCTGGGGGGTTATATAGATTTGACACCTTTCTGCATGGGGCTCACGGCTGTAAGCATTGTCAATATATGTGGCTACCACAGCTATGGCTAAAGCATTAAAAGTGTTGTCTTTAAATGTTAAAGGCCTACACTCCCCGATGAAACGTAAAAAGATCATGGCCTATTGTAAGTGCCAGAACCCAGACGCCATTTTTTTGCAGGAAACTCATCTGTCTCTGGCAGAGACCTCTAAATTGGAGGGTAAGGGGTATCAGCTAGTGGGTTCCTCCCCTGCAGTCCATAAGAAAAATGGCGTAGCCACATTAGTTAAAGCCTCGTTATGCTGTAAGATTATACATGCTAGCAGTGATACTGAGGGCAGATTTGCGAAATCTTTACTAATGATTGGTGGTGTGAAAATTTTATTCATTAATGTTTATGGACCCAACAGGGAGGATCCTACTTTTTTCTGCAATTTGAACGAGAGCATGCAGAGAGAAGGAGAACCCTTTATTATTTTGGGTGGTGATTTCAATCAGGTGCGAGAACCCTTGGTAGACCGGTACCCTGGGAAAATAGAGCGCCCATCTCGGACGAGCTTGGCGCTCTCTGCCCTAGTGGATGTATGTGAGCTAGTAGATATCTGGAGATTACTTTATCCGCGTGACAAAGATTACTCCTTTTTCTCTCCTGTCCATAAGTCCTCGTCTCGTATAGACTTCTTCCTAATATCCAAGCCTCTAGTGTCTGATGACTGTGCGGCGGAGATTCTTAGTGTTACGGTGTCTGACCACGCAGCCATCACGGTTACTTTGGCGATCCCAGATATTGAGAAGATCCCTCCCATTTGGTCCTTTAGTAGAACCTGGCTGGCAGAACCCACATTTCAAGCAGAGGTAAAAGCGACTATCACCTCTTACTTCAGCGAGAATGTTTTGGGCGATTCGTCTAGTTGGGCGTGGTGGGAAGCATTCAAGGCATCGTTGCGGGCCTCCATCACTAGTTATAAAATTAGGGAATCCAAGCGCCGCAGAGCCTAGTTAACGGCCTTGGAAAACCAGATCAAGGCAGGTGAGCGGCTGTGGCTCAAGCAACCAGTGCCTGGCCTCCTTCAGCGCTTACAGAGACTAAGATTCCAATATAATGAAATTCTCAGCTCTGATGTGGAGCAGGTAATGCTCCAACAGTCCTCCAGGTACCATGTAGAGCGGGATAGATCAGGACGATTGCTTGCCCAAGCTGCTAGTGGCCAGCGTCGGAAGACTAGGATCACGGCTATTGAAGATAGTCAAGCAGAGAGACATACCACTAGCTCTAAAATAGTTGAGGAATTTTCCAAATTTTATAGGGCCTTATATTCATCTGAGACGAAGGCCGAACTAGGGGACTTCCGACAATTCGTGGAGCAGCTAGATCATCCCGTCCTGTCGGAGCAGCAAGCTGAGAATCTCGGAAAGCCCATTTCAGGTGCTGAAATTAGTGCAGCGATTAAATCTATGCCCCAGGGGAAAGCTGCAGGCCCAGACGGCCTACCCGCTGAATTATATATCACATTTAGAGCTGAACTGCTGCCTTACCTATCACAATTTTATGAGGAGTTAGGGGAGAATCATGCACAGACGGGGTTATTCTCAGATGCAACTATAACTGTCATTGAAAAGCCTGGAAGAGATCCTAGCAAGGTGGGGAATTACCGCCCCATCTCTCTTTTAAACGCTGACTACAAAATATATGCAAGTGTTCTGGCAAAGCGGCTGTCGACTCTGATGGGAATGATAATTCATCCTGATCAGTGTGGTTTTATACCTGGGAGGTCCACGTCCGACAATGCACGGTTGCTCTGCAATCTCCTGGACAGAGCGGCGGTGGTAACCAAGCCCTATGTTGCCCTCTCCCTTGATGCAGAGAAGGCCTTTGACCGTCTAGAGTGGCCATTTCTATTTTTCACCCTAAGCTGGTTTGGGCTTGGGGAGGGTTTCATTAAAAAAGTGCAGGTATTATATGCTAAAACATCCGCACGTATAGTGGCAAATGGATTACTGTCTCGTTCATTTTCTTTGCATAGGGGCACCAGACAAGGTTGCCCTCTTTCCCCCCCTACTTTTCAATCTGGCAATGGAGCCGCTGCTCCTTGCGGTCCGCCAGCATAGTGGCCTGGCTGGCGTTGAAGGGAGGGCATCGGTGGTGAAGCTCTCGGCATATGCTGACGACTTACTGCTTTTTGGACAGCCGTCTGAAATTCCAATAATTCTAGACTTGATAGAGTCTTACTCTACTATATCCGGCTATAAAATCAACTGGAATAAGTCGGTGGCTTTCCCTCTCAACAGGGTCTCTACCTCTGCTGACATGGCTAACTTTCCTTTTAGATGGGAGGCTGCTTGTATTAAATACCTAGGCGCTTGGTACTGTTCCTCAATGGAGACCATGATTCAAAAGAATGTAGAGGAGCTGGTGCAGGTGATAAGAGGGAAGACCCTATCGTGGTCCGTCCTTCATTTTTCATGGTGGGGTAGGTTGGAGCTTATCAAAATGATCCTGGTGCCAAAAATAAATTATGTCATGAGCATGCTCCCTGTCCCCCTACCGTGCAGCATCTTTTCTAGGCTGGAAAAGCATCTTATTAGCTTTTTGTGGAAGGACGCCCAGCCGCGCATTGCTCTTCGGAAACTTAAAGCGGCCCGGGATATGGGAGGTGTGCAGTTCCCGGATCTTTTTTTATACCATCAGGCTTCTTTGTTGAAGCAAGGGGCTTTATGGTTGGAAAAGGGAGAATTAGAGTCGTGCCCGACTTGGCTAGATTTTGAAGCAGGACTGGCAGCCCCTTACCCTTTGGGATCCATGCTAGGGGCGTTGCAGCCTGAGTGGCTGAATGCGGGGGGTGTCATTAGAGCAACGCAAGAAGCATATTTAAACCTGGCCAGTAGGGCGGACATACACAACTTGTTTGCGGAAGCCTCACCGATTTGGTGGAATCCACAGCTTCGAATTAGAGGCAAAATGTTTGCCTGGAAAGCATGGCAAAACTGTGGAATCTGGTCCCTCAGCCATTTAGTGGGGCCGCAAGGCTGGAAGGATTTTGCAGCCTTACAGTTGGATTATTCTCTCCCATGCACTAACTATTTCAAATGGCTGCAGCTCAAGCATTGTCTTGTCAACTCTCAGGCCCAGGTACAGCAAATCCCAGAGGAAAGTAGAATGATGAGACTACTCCGGAGCACGATTGGGCAGCAGAGTGCGCTCTCCAAATTATATGCGTTCCTTAGGGACAGTGCCCCGAAAGGGTTGATTGGGTTGAAGGGAGTGTGGGAATCTGACATGGTTGGCCCAATACCTATGGGCACTTGGAAGTTGCTATGGGGTCCGGTAACTAGAGTCTCCCGATCGGCAGCTCTCACACAGGCACTTTATTTTTTCCTCCATAGAGCTTTTATAACCCCAGTGAAGTTAGCTAAATGGGATAAGGAGACCTCAGGTAAGTGTTGGTCCTGCCAGACCGGGACAGGTACATACTCTCACATGTTCCTTGATTGTCCCTTTATTAAAACCTATTTGGACCCAATTTGGGAGCGAATCTGTCATATTTTGAAGATATCCTGCGACCTCACGTGGAGTGTGTTGTGCTTGCGTTCTTTGGCACCGAGCCTGGCCATAAAGCGTGGGGAAGGTTTCCTATTAAATTTCTTGCTGGCTATTGCGATTAAGCAGATCCTGGCCAATTGGAAATCTTTTCCTAAGCTTTCTTTTGTGCACTGGTGGAACTCGGTCTGTCAGTACTCCAAATATGAGAAATTGTATTGTAAACTATATCGTCCAAATGATGTTCAGTTAGTTACTAAGCGGTGGGAGCTGCTAGATCAATATATTGCATGTTCTAAAGTAGTGCTGTGAATGCCATCTTTAATGGTCGATGCTTTGTTGGGACCGCCGTTTTGGGTCACTGTTGTGGTGACCCGGACCTGCGGTTGGTTGATGCCCAGAGAGCCGGGAGGAGGGTGGGTTGGGTGGGTATTGGGGCTTTTATAGTAGTGGTTTCATTGTTATTGTACTGGTCTTGTAAGTAGATCTTGTGTTTCTTTCTTTCTGTTTGTTTTCTGAAATTATAAATAAAGAATTTAAAAAAAAAAAAAGGATACTCCCCCTCAAAAAAGAATCACAGGTAAACGTTTACAAATTTTTAAAGCAATGTATGCCGATCTATCTGCTGATTGAAGCCATTAGGTTGCATAGTTTTAAGTGTGAAAATCCAATATTGTTCTTTATAATTTGAGTTTCACAACTTCCACCCCTCCAAGAACTGTGTACATGGTCAATCACAGGTCAATAAAATTGATCAAATGAATGGTTATACTGAATGTAATGTTCCACAATCAGTGCATTTTTATTAGCAGTTCTCAAACATGAGCGGTATTTTCTTAACCGCTGTGCCGTTGTGCATTTAGTTCACCCAACATAAAGGGGCATGTTTACTAAACCTTCTTAATGTGCGCCCGCCGTTAGTGTGCAGGATGCCATATAAGGAGTGGGCGTTTCAGTCTAAAGTAGCAAAATGGGATTAGCGCACGATGACGCGCGCTGCTGCGCACATTATCGAGCTAAGCGCATTACTGCGCGGTAATCTTAAGTAGGCGCACAGACATCCAAACATAGAAACAGAGGTGTAGCACAATGATTAATACACTGACTGATGCTACAGGGGTCATGAGTTTGGTCCCCCAGTGTGCCTAATGCATAAGGCTGGCTGAGGCATCAGCTTTGACATGTAAGTATTTTTTCCTGAAGCATTTTATTTGTATTTTAATTAGTGCTGCCAGCAAACACACCCTCATGTGCCTTAACCTAAGGTGCCGCATAAGGCACCCTATAAGGCACTCCATAGGGCACATTATAAAGTGCACTGTCCGCCACGGCACCCTATAATGTCCCCTATAGGGCACCCTATAAGGCGCTCCATAGGACACCTTATAAGGCACCTTATATGGACTGTAACCATAAGGTGCCTCAGAAGGCGCTTTATAGGGCACCCTATAGGGCGCCCTATAAAGCGCCTTCTGAGGCACCTTATGGTTACAGTACTCTGAGGGTGTTTTTGCAGGCAGCACTAATGTAAATTAAAAATAGACAATGCTTTGGACAGCCCTATCAAATAACCCCACTGTGGGTTTGAACCCATGAACTCTGGCTCTACAAGCAGTGAAATAACCAGTGGACTACAGCTCCACAGCTGCTAACAAACCCCTGGCTGGCTGCAGAAGGGCTGCACGTCACCACACAAACAGTCTGCAGTGGTCACCAGGATAGGGTTAACCCACCCATACCCATGATGCACTGCACATGCAAATCAGCAGTCTACAGATGATCACAAGATGGGGTATGCACCCCCACAGCACCTCGGCCTGGTAGGGGGAACTCACCGTGTGTGTTACTGACACAGAGTAGCTACACACCGTCACATTCAATGGGTACTGTACTCACCCTGAGGGTGAGGTGGGGCGCAAAGCACCAGGTCCACAGCACCTTCCATGGCAGAAATAGGTCATGCTGCAGGTCCCCAGCAGTGCTAGTGTGTGAGATAGGTAGCTTCTGAGACACACCTTGGATACATCTGTATTTCTCAGTCAGGTTTAGCCCTTATGTACCCATAGGAGGATTATATACCACCACCCCATCCTCTGGGGCTGAGGGTGGTAAACAGGGTCTCCCACCAACAGATCCACATTCTATCTCCCTGCAATGGTGGAAGTAGAGGAGACCATCAACCCCAGTCCTGCTGGGGAACAAACAACCTACAGGGCAGTCAATACAGCTCTGTACACATCCATAAAGCAATAGCAGACAGACATTAGGCCTGGAAATGCTAAGCTGCACTCCACCACTATCTGATATTCTCCTGCAGCAAGCCTTCAGCCACTGCACCCTGCCAGGTGTTCCAGCAAGACACATACCAGCTGCAGACAGTCTGCTAGCTAATCCATAGTGAATGTTTCTGGTGGAGATGCGTGCACCCAGAACTGGGATGTCAGCATACACACCAAGCAGATAAGTCAGTGACTGGGCCCCAAAAAGGAACCCATAAATATCACATGAGAAAAATACTATATAGCACTATGGGGGAACCTAGCCATGCCGTGGTTACTGCTCAGTTAGGGTGAGAGTGATCTCCCAGCAGGACATGCTGTGGCCACCCTGTCTGTGCAGGTGGTGGCCGGGCACTACAATGTCCCAGTCATTGCCCTATGCCCTGTGCAGATGCATCCTGGCCAGGCCACCCTGTCCGGGCTATACCCATGTTACCTTGCTCCTCATTATGCACATTGGCAGGCCAATTCTGGTAACAGTGCTGGCAGTGTGGGCTGTGGAGGGTGTTTGCAGCCACCACACACTGAATAGACAGACACACACTCCCACACCTATGCCAGCAGTGTGCTACTATAGAGATGTTTGGCAGCCCTGGCCACCACACCAGTCCTGGGCACAGTGCAGGCATGGATATGGTACGCAATACTGTTGGGGTCACTCCCCAGGGTGGTAAACACTGTCAGACACCAGACCTGAAGCACACTCCACAGACATCAGAAAGGTTGCTATGATGCAGCTCAATCAGCAAATTGTGCTTAACTTAGGAATTGCTTTCTGCCAGTAATCATAGCAACCTTTTGATAGCTGTGTATCGTATTCCCAGGTTTAGGGTGGCATTGCTAAGGTATGCAAGTGCTAGTATTGGGAGATGCACGCAGGGCCCAATGTCCTGCCTCTCCAGGATCTAATGAATCGTTCAATTTTAAATCTGAAGCAAGTCAGAATAATACTTTAAAGCACTTCAACAGGTCTCGAAATCAGCTTCCACTCTTATTTTTCTAGCTTTCAGTCTTCTTTTTTTTAAAAAATCAATTTAACATCAGCGACCCCAGTGCTTAGAAAATCATTGTTCTTAAAAAATAACAACTTTATTAGAGGACTTTCTTTAAAATCTTCACCCCTGTGTTCATTCTAATCGAGCGGATCTCGACGCTCTCATAGGGCGCCTTTGCGGCGTTTCAACGACTAGTTTTTCTTCAGGAGATCCTTGACGCTCTCATAGGGCGCCTTTGCGGCGTTTCAACGACTAGTTTTTCTTCAGGAGATCCTTACCTTAAAAACACAAACAAATTATTTAAACAAAAAACTACCTCTACCCATTATATTTCCAACCTTATTGTGATCTAAAAACCTTAACTTACTATATACTAAAAACTCTAACTTACTCTTACGACGGATGCTGCCCACGTCCAACCATTTTCTCATTCTTGAAAAGACACCGCGCATGCGTACGGACTAAAGCTTCCCCTATTTAAATCCCTCTGATATCATCATATTAAATTGGATACCCACTTCATGGAATGTTAAAACCAAACCTCACTACCCATATATCCATAGAACAGTGTATGTATGGAGCCAATTATTCATCTGAGATGTTTATTCTGCTTATGCTCGATTAACGTGGGGACTCCTATTTAAAGTCTTCTGTTATTCTATTGATCATTGCACATGATCTAGTGATGTGGAAATCCCTATTCAAAATTCAAAATTTCCTGTGATTCTGTTAATCACTACTCATATACTAATGATGTAAAGATCCCTATTAAAAATACCCTATCGTCATGTTAATCATTTCCTATCGGTCATTTTCAAATACATAGTTGCTCATATTTGCTCATATACTGATAATGTGAAGATCCCTATTCGAAGCACCCTATCATCATATCAATCACTTCCTGTCAGTCATCTTCAAATGCATAATTGCCAATCAATAGTGAGATTCAAGCCCTCTGGGCTAACAGTGTTTACCTTATATATCCACTGTTGTTCTTTTAACAATAGGGTTTCATCTAATGTGCGGCCTGCCAAGGAATAGTGTACTTGTTCAATTGCTAAACAGCGTAGCTGTTCAAAAGTGTGCTTTTGGGCTAAGCAGTGTGCAACTATAGGTGCCTCTAATCGTTGACATTTTAAACGGCTTCTATGTTCCCGTATCCGCACTCGCAATGAGCGTGCTGTTTTACCTATATACATCAACCCACAGGGGCATAGAATGCCATATATCACTGCTTCCGAAGCACAATTAGTGTGACTATAAAAGGTGAAGCTGGTACCATGATACTGAAATTGTGTTTGTTCTGCCATAACTAGGCAAACATCACAGTCTCCACATTTTGCTTCGCTCAAAATTCAACTGGGGAAGTACAGTGGGACTTAGATATTCTTTTAAGTTCTTCCCTCTCTTCCATACACATCTTATCTTCTTATCCTGTAGACCAGGCACAGCTGCTAATATATTACTATATTTTCGGCAGATCTTTTGAATATGATAGCTCATCGGGGAATAGGTTGTAATTAAATTCACGTTATTTTCTTCATGTTTTATTTGAGCTGGTGGTCGCATAATTAATAGCCCCGGATGATGGTTATAAAGCGCACGTTGATAAGCGCGTTGAATTATCGACCGGGGATAACCCCTTTGTTCAAAATCACGTTTTAACTGTCGTGCTTGTTGTTTATAATTTTGAATGTCAGAACAATTGCGCCTAAAACGCAGTTTTCATATCCGGCATCCTCGGTTCTTTATAGACCCTAAGGCCCCTAGGGATCTGTTGACGGGTAATGTACTCTACTAGTGAGGAGCGATGTAATTCCGTTCTTATCTTTCTCTTCTGTAAATTCGTTAATTGCTCCCATGAGGTGTTCAGTCCACTATTACTCTGAGTATCCAATATAGTGAAAGGTGTACGTTCTTTAGATAATTCAGAGATGTGATCTTGGGAAAAACTGAAAATATTCTTCCATCCTATTTGACCTTCCATTTTGTATAGATACAACCTATTGGGTTTAAAAAAAGAAGACTGAAAGCTAGAAAAATAAGAGTGGAAGCTGATTTCGAGACCTGTTGAAGTGCTTTAAAGTATTATTCTGACTTGCTTCAGATTTAAAATTGAACGATTCATTAGAAACTATAGTAAAACGTTCAATCAAGTAGACCCAATAGGCTGCCTCTCCAGGAGGCATTGGCTAATGGAGCCTGTGGGTGCGGGTGTGTCTGCCCGTTGGCTGCTGCTTTACGGCAGAGGTTCCCAACTCCAGTCCTGGTGTGCCAAACACTGTTTGGGTTTTCATGCTGTCCCTCATGAATATGCATGAGATACATCTGCATACCATGGGGGCTGCGCATAGAAATGCAGCACAGGCATCTTTATTAGAGGCAGCATGGAACCTGAATGGTGTTTGGCCCTCCAAGACTGCATTTGGGAGACTCTGCTCTAGGTAATGAGCCTGTTTATGGTGTCTGTGCTCTGTAGGGTAAAATGTAGGTGTTATGGGCATGTTTACGTCATCTGCAATAAAGGTTCTGTCTGTATTAGCACGTTTTAGTAGTGGGTAAAATATGGGGGCTGGATTGGCAGGAACTTGAACCTGTGACCTTCTGCTTCTGAACACACTGGCTGTGTGCACTGTACCACCGTGTTGCCACAGAGACAGTACATTCCCTGGGGATACCATGACTGTTTATAAGACAGGGCCTGTCTGTTGCAGTGCATGGCACCCACCTACACATGGCTAGGCCACGGTCTGCTCTGGGCAGCTGCCACTGCCCCCTCTGCCACCCTGCTGACATGCCCTTCTGCTGGTGGTGCTGGTGGAGCGCAGTCTCAGGCCATCCAGTGTGCAGGTAGGGGGTTGCCTATGGTGTGGGTTCTGGGGTAGGGGTGCCTGCATAGATGTCCATGCTTCCCCCCAGCACCGCCTGCCACAGTTCTGTGCCCTTGGGGGTACCTACTGGGTACTATCCCCTGTGACACTGTGGGAAGCACACTCGTGCCCATGCTGGGCCCTCATCAGTTGCTGTCTGGCTGCTCTACTGTTTCAGCATTCCTATGGGCCACCTAGGCATCACCCTAGTCCGCACTGTGGCCCAGCTGCAGTACATCATGTGCAGTCTGCAGCCCTCTGTGTCCCCTTCCCCAACATCTGTCCAGTTGCTCATTCCGACATGCCCGCCCTGCTGTTGTGGAACATGTGCATGTCATAGGAAACCTGGCCAATGGAGAGGGAAACCCTGATGAGCGCAATTGCACTGTGGGATCATTCACCTTGTATGGGGACGGAGCGTAGACCCTTCCAAAATTCATATCTTTTTTTTGGAGCTTTCTCGGGAGTGCTTTTTGATGTTTCCCATTAATATCACTATTGCCCAGCTTGGTTATGTTTTTTTTATATTTTGTTGGGGGCATTTTCAATGTTTATTTGCCCTTTTGTTCCGTGCACATGTATCACACTTGTCACTTTTTTGTAGGTTTCTTTGGTTTTGCTGTACATTGCTGACAGAAATGGTTTCTCTTCCCTTTAAATCATCTCTAACGCCAGGGTTTCACTGGCGTTAGTTTTGAGCCTCGGATTTCACATCGTTAGTGTGCGGGGGGCCTCTCCCCTCCCACTCTCCACCCATTGACCCCTTCTCTCTGCCCCTGGGGAGCCTTCCTCTGCCCTCCGGGAGCCTTTCCCCAACTTCAGCGCTCATTTGCGCTGCTGCGCGCGTTAATGCGCGCTAAGGTACCAGAGCGCCTGCTAAAGTGCCATTTTCGCACGCTAAGGTACCTTAGCGCGCGATAACATCACAGAGCGCACATTAAGAAGGTTTAGTAAACATGCCCCAAAGTTTCTGTATTGATTTTCAGCAAGTGAATGCATATTTCTGACCTAATTTGCATAGCATTCACATTTCGTGTTGATAAAAAGGACCCTGGTAAGAGCTACTTTGGACCCGGGGAAGGGACAGTTGCCCAGATAGGGGGTGCAGACCCCAGTGTGGGAAGAGATCCCACCAAATGTGGACTTTAGGACTATTGGATCATTCACTTTAATGTACAGAGGAACCCCAGAGATAGACCTCCCTGCTGGGGGGAGGGGGAGAGGCCATAAAGAGGGTGGTTTTTGGACTTGTTTTTGACAGTGGATTAGATCAGCAGATCACAGGAGGGATTTGAGGGGATTACCAGATGTCTACTTGCTGGACATGGAGACGGACAGTACTGGACTCATGATGAGCAGCAGTGACCAAAGAACTTGATCAAGGATATGTGCTGGATATGTTTTACTTAGATTTTAGCAAAACCTTTGATGCTGTTCCTCGGAGGCTTATGAATAAACTGAGCAGCTTGAGGATGGGACACAAGGTAGTAAATTGGATCATAAATTGATTGACTGATAGATAACAGAGGGTTGGGGTAAAAAATTCACTTGGAATAAAGAAAGCTAAGTAGTGACATGCCTGAAGAATCAGTTCTGTTGAATATTTTTGTGAGTAATATTGATGAAGGTTTAGAAGGTAAGGAATGCCTTTTTATGGATGACATGAAAATTTGCAATAGAATGGACACCCCAGAGGGAGTGGACAAAATGAGAACTGATCTACAAAAATTAGGAGGGGCGAACGGTTGGCAGTTAAGCTTTAATGTGAAGATGTGTAGCATGTTGGAGGTGTAACAATTCAAAGGAGCTTCAATGCGTTAGGAGGCAGGAGGCTGAAGTGCTAACAATTGCACATCCCCAATTTATTCACATACGCTTCAATTTTCAAAACTATACATTAATGTAAACACCCCCAGCGCCATCTCCAGAGACTGCCTTTGCTCAACTCAGGTAAACTTACACACTTAAAGGACACACGTGTTTGAAGTTACCTGTATTTTGGGAGAGCGTTTTTTATCAATGCCTATGGACAGAACCATTTTACCTAAGGAAACGCTTCTGAACATAACTCTCTCAGGGGGCAACTTTCAGACCTGCAAGCTAATTTACAAAGGGAAACTTCCCATGCTGTTTCCTTTTGAAAATTTGAGACTGGTGAATCTACAGGTACAGAAGTTCCTGTGAACTTTAAATCTGTTTTTATTCAGATGAAAAGTACATGTGGGACAGTATGTATGCAAATTTTAAAATTCCTATACATACTTTCCCTTGCCTGCACTAGCACTGCCCCTTTTCACCAGAACCAAAGTAGTGCATGTACTTTTGGCCGCAGTTGCAACCAGGGCTATATAGCCATATTAATCATTAGCAGCATGGCTGGGTGCTGGGCCATAAATTCCACCCAAGCAGTCCCTGTAGTATGGGGGATGCAGGGGCTGTACCAAGCCATGAATGCGCCCTGTGAGACTTGCACATCTGGCCCACCCCCTCCCCCCATCACAGGTTTGCCATTTGCCCCGTGCCCAGCATCTTGCCTTACCCCACACCTCCATGTCCAGCCGGCTCCACATGCTGCCTGCCCTTGCCCCACTTTTCATCGGCGGCAGCTGAGCAGACATTCAATTTAAATAAAAACACGCAGGTCTTTCTGACTCCACACTTGCATGCAGGTCTGATCCCTCCCTCCTCTGATGTATGCTCTCGTCAGAGGAAGAAGGGACCAGACCAGCATTCAAATGCAGGTCTTTGCAACTCCATGCTTGAATAGCTGGTCTGGTCCCTCCCTCCTCTGACATGAGAATATGTCAGAGGAGGAAGGGATTAGACCTACATGCAAGCGCGGAGTTGGAAAGACCTGCGTGGGTTTTTTTTAGAACTGGATGTCCACTCTGCTGCTGCCACCACTTCCACCAAGGAAACACAAAAAATGGTGGCGGGGCAAGGGCAGGCAGCATGGGGGGAGCTGAGGCCGGCAGCCACAAATTCGCCCCTATTTCTTTTCACCCTGTGCGACCGCATTTCTCGGACAGGGCTTGGTATGATGCTGCCAATATCTTCTGAAGTGGATTCCCTTTGCTCTGGGACCTCTTTCTGATCGTTTGCTTGGGGGTCTTTAATTTGAACTTCTGCCACTGATTGGATGCATTTGAAAAATGTGTCATAAGCGATAGTGTAAAAGGTCTGACTCTCCAGTCTAGGGTTCCACCAGTGGGAGCATGCATATGTATACATTGATGGCCCTTCGGGATTCAGACCTTGGTGTATGACCTCCAGTCTTGCTATCCATGGTGTGACTGAGGACTGTTGAGGATGACACAACATGCTGGCTCTACAGGATGAAGACCAGCCAGAGGGGCACAAGCTTCACTCATAGCAGACTCAGAAGAAGAGGAGGCAGGCTCAGCAGCTCCCACAACCAAAAGCAAGATAAACTTAATTGTAATTACAATATTTAGATTTCCAAGTAAATGTATGTTTTGTATGCCTGTGAAGCAATTTTATAAAGTATTTCTCACGTGTGAAGCATATTCTACATGTGGAAGTTGGTTCTTATTAAACTTTGCAGGTGTATACGTGAATACAAGCATGCATGGCGACAAGCCTGCCCATAGACATTCCTGGAGAGTATGCTGAGTAAAGCAGGAGTGGACTTGCAGTGTACATGCGTCCTTTGTAAAACACATGCATACACGCGTAGCATTCATGCACATATTTGCACCTGCCTCCGAGATGGGGAAATTTGTGAGAGATCATCCGTGTGCTGCTGGGGATTATGGTAGGGGCCTGTTTTAGTAAGGCACATAGGCATTTATGTTGCCTTTACAGAACATATACCATCATAAAACAAAAACCCTTGGTTCTTCATCCTTTTCTATTTTTTATTTCAAAAACTTTTGTTTTTGTTAGATCCCACATTTGACGGTGCACAGCTATTAAGGTTAGCACCAACCCCTAGTGGAGTTGTTTTTACTTTAATTTAGTTAATTTAATCCAGCTAAAACTCCTCTTTTAGCTCATAAAATCCATTTCATAGTACATTACAGTTATGCCCCGTGTTCAATCCATAGCCCTCAGTTCATATCCCTTCAGTTCTTGTACCAAAAGATTCTGTTTCAAGGGAACTTCATTCTTGCAATCGCTCTTTGAGTCTGACTCTTCTCTCAAAGCTGCAAACGGAACCTGCTTCACCCATAGTGAAGAATCTTTTCATGGCTTACGAAGGAGCTTGTGAGACGCCATGAAAACATTCTATGCTGTGGGTGAAGAAGGCTCGTTTTGCAGCTTTGAGAGAAAAGCCAGACACAAAGAGCCTAGTATATGTTGTGATGCTACCCCTGATGTTTTGAACAATTGATTTGTTAAGTCCTTTACAGAACAGACATAAAAATAGCCACATTTTGAGAAGTTGTATAGCTGTCCTGTTACAACAATTACCGCATATGATGTGTTGTTTTTTTTCTAGGTGTAGCAGTGTGTGAGATGATGTGCCTGATACAGAATAAGTGAGTATGGACTTCTGACAGAGTTGTATGTGTTGAAAGTTAAGTCTGTGTATGAAAAGGCATACAAGACGCAAGTATACAGTGATGCTACAATGTGTGACTGTGATGGACCCCTGAGCATGGCTGTGACTGTCGGAGCATGAACTGTGATATGCATGACGTCCAAGGACTTCCTGGAGCCATGCTTTCTGTCTGATCATGATTGCGGATCTTCTGTACAAGAGCTTGTATGCATGTGTACAGTGTGTGTGTGTGTTTGCTTATTACACACATGTTTATGGTGTGTATAAAAGTGAGGATGTGAACAAGATGAAAAATAAAGGAGAATAATATGAAGCAAGGGAGATTTGGAGGCTGTTTTCAGTAGGGTTGCATAGATTTTAAAGTCTGAGCAAATGATTTTAAAAACACATTCTTCAGGAAAAGGATACCGTCCCTTTAAAAGTGGCTTCAGCCTTTAAAAAGAGCAATCGCTGTGTTTCTTCTACAGAGAAGGTATTTTTCACATTTCCTTCTCATGGCATGTGATAGAGTAAAACAGCACAGATTGTTTTACATATGTTTTCTGTTACATATCTTTCCCATGAGAGAAAAAGTGCCAAAATCCTTCCCGTTGACTTTAATGGGAGCCTTAAGACTGTAGCAAGGCGTCTTCCAGAGACAGTCCAGCTCCAAGCAGGAATAAATATATTTCATTCTGAAGGTTCCAGGAGGTATGCAGGTTCATGGTGAGCAAGCCTTAGTGTGTCCCTTCATAGAGTATGAAACACAGAAACAAAATATGACTGATGAACAGATATGGTCCATCTACTCTGCCTACCATCATTCCTGGTTCAGTGTTGTGGACCTTAAATGATTTACTACAGACCCCAGTTTTATTTATGGGCAACATGGAGATCTTTAATGCAGCGTCAGTAATGGCTCCTTCTTCTCTACACCCTGGATATCTTATTTTGAGCTGCAATGAATAGCTGCTCGAAGACTAAGGATATCAACTCATAGGACAGCTGCAAGTCAGAAAAATCGAAATAAGCTGGCATATTCACCCTGTAGAGCTCAAACAATCAGCCTTTTATCAGTTACTCACAAATTCATCAGCAAGTTTTCCATTTGAGAACAATACTCTCATTGCTCCAGTGCTGCGGGTGTTTTTTACCAATTTTTGTAACCGGCTCTTAAATTTGGCTCCCTGTGTTCTGGTAGAAGTGCCGGTGTCCTAGCTCTAGGTAAGACATGCTTGTCTGTGCTCGCTACTGATTCTCCTATAAAGAGTGAGGAAAGGAGTGCACAAAGAACCAGGGACTTTCAACCTGGTGTTTACTGACCTGTCACCAACAAAACATCTCCATGAGTGCATACAGCATTACAGCCAGGATTAAGAGTACGTGCCACATGACATGGAACACAAAGACGGTGAACAGAACAAACCGCAAAGCTATTAAGAATAGGATGAAGTAACAGAAGACATCCAGAATCCACTCCAGAAGGCAAAATTCATCCATCAGGCTACTGTGGAGGGCCTGTTATTGGCCACAGGCGCTGACTGATGAGCCTTCTATGGACTGGGCCTGAAAAACAAGAGAAGAGGGGTGTGAAGGCAACCCAGACTCTAAGATAATCTACTTGACATTTAGGATTGTTCATCAATGTACATAATAATGTAGAGCTATGTATTCCCAATATGTTTATGTTTATTTAACTTGATATACCGCCCTTCATTACACCAGGGCGGTTTACAAAAATATTACAGGGATGGGCACAAGCCCTCATTGCAAGAAAGGAAATACATAGCTAGACAGGAAAGAGGAAAGAGAAAGAGGCTACATAGGAAGGACAAAACAGAGGGAAAGACACGGGTAGACATGTATAAACCAGGTCAGCTGGATACGGCTGGGAGATTAAAAGCAGAGACAAAGAGATGAGTTTTTAGTAGTGACCGGAAGGTAATATAGTTTTCTTCCAAACGAAGAGGAGTAGGTAAAGAATTCCACAGAGCTGGACCATAGAAAAAGAAGGCAGAATGGCGAGTGGATTGTAAATGTGCACGAGACGGTGGGGGAAAATGAAGCAGGTTGATGTGGAGAGAGCGAAGACTACGCGTGGGAGTGGTAAAATGGAGAAGATCGGTAAGATACTGAGGTATATGCGTGTATATGGTGCGATGAACTAGAGTCAATATCTTAAATTTGATGCGATGGTCAACTGGGAGCCAATGAAGATGAAGCAATAGGGGGGTAACGTGATCAAAGCGGGAGGAGTGACAGATAAGTCTAGCTGCAGTGTTTTGTATGAGTTGTAGTCTATGAAGTTGGACTTTGGTAATACCAGCAAAAACAGAATTGCAATAATCCAGCCATGATAAGACTGTAGCCAATGTGAAGGTGGTCAGGGCTGAGGGGGAAAGAAATGGGCGGATAGATCGAATTTGCCGGAGAAAAAAAATATGATGTCTTAGCCAGGTGTGATATGTGTTCTTTGAAAGTGAGGTTTGAGGTATTTAAAAGAAGAGGTGATAGGAATTGTGGAGTGGTCAAGGATTGGGGTGAGAGAGGGGCAGGGGCTTCCAAACGTGAACCAGATGGCTGAAGTTTTAGTGACATTGAGATAAAGACAATTTGAGGATAACCAATTAGAGATGAAGGTAAGACAGGCATTCGAAGGTGCGAGGTCTGGATAAAGTGGATTAGTGTGGTGAATGATAATTATGTCGTCAGCATAGTAAAAAGCAGACAGGCCAGTCTGTTGAATACAAAGTGCCAGTGGTGTGAGGAAAAGATTGAACAGTAGAGGGGCAAGAACTGAGCCTTGGGGAACACCACATGGAAGGGGAAAAGCAGTTGATGGAGGGTGCGAAGCTACAGCAGAAGCTATGGAGAAAGAACGAGAAGATAGGTAGGAGTGAAACCAGCGAAGAACAGTACCACAGAGGCCGGCATCCCGCAACTGAGAGGAGAAGAGAGTGATCAACAAGGTCAAAAGCAGAAGAAAGATCAAGGGAGACCACCACCGAGATATCACCCCAATCATGTGAAGTGTGAAGTTCATTGAGAAGGGCAGTCAAAGTTGTTTCTACACTGTGTCCCTGACGGAAACCAGATTGCCGGTGGTGAAGATAATTAACAGAGTGAAGATGCTGTGAGAACTGATCAAAAACAAATTTTTCCAAGATTTTTGAAAGAAAGGAGAGGTTGGAAACTGGGCGGTAATGGGCAGGAACCAGGGGGTCAAGGAAAGGTTTCTTGAGGATGGGACGTACCAGTGCATGCTTCCAGGAGGGGAAAGATCCACTTGATAGACTGGAGTTAATCAATGTACAGATATAGGGAATTAATGATAGGGAGGATTCCAAGAGCCAACTGGTGGGGATAGGATCTAATGGGCAGGTAGTTTTATGAACAGAGGAAAGAGAGGGGATTAATTCAGAGGTAGTGATGGGATAGAAAGTGGACCACGTGTGGGAAAGAGAGGGAGGAGAGGTAGAGGTAGAAGGAGGGGAAAGGAGCGGTAGGGAAGACAAAGGGGGTGGGCAGGAGGGAAGACAGGAACGGAGATCATGAATTTCAGTAGTGAAGTGAAGGGCTAGTTGGGTAGGGGAAGGCATGAGAGGAGGAGGAGCAGGGGAAGGACCAGAATGAGTAGAAGTGAGTGAACGAAGGATGGAAAAGAGCTGTCGAGATGGATTAGAGGCGGAAGTAATGGAATTGGAGAAAAAGGAAATAGTATAGAAATAAGGCTGTAATCCCAATCTGATCTTTTTTTTCTGAGACTGTTGAGCATAAATCGTCAAGCTGAAGGTCAAAGAGTTTCTAGAAGCTCCCAGAAGCTTAGTATTTATAACAGGGATAGCCAAGTTAGTCTGTATCAGCAAAAATGCAGATGCTGTTTGTGCCTTATAGATTAATTGATTTATTGAGGCATTGGCCTTTGAGAAAAACAGTTCACCTTGCAAGGTTGTCGCTACCAATAGGTGAACTAGACAGTCACTTAGCGTGCCAGCCCTCTAGGGGTGCCTATTGCCAATGATGCTGCCACCCCTCTCCGGGGCCTGCAGCAGCATCAATGGCTCAGAAACTGCAGGGACGCACTTACCTGAACTCACCAGTGCTGCCGTATGGTTTTTGCCTTTACTATTTATCTCTTCTTCCTCCTTCAACACAGACTTCAAAGTGAAAGTCTGAACTGGAGAGGTCAGAAGAGACAAAGTAGAGAACAGAAACTGTGGGGCAGCACCAGCAAGTTGATATAAGCTTTGCTTTGTGGTTTCTGAGCCATTGATGCTTAGGGGAGGCATCGGGATGGAGCAGCCTAGCTAGGGTGCCTCCTATCCTTGTGCCAGCCCTGCAACTTTGCCAGATGTGTGAAGTGTAGTTCAGGAGGCGAGAGAGCTGGATTTAAGATTATGGCACCCAGAGATACGATTAGAGAGGTTTCTTTTGGAGATTAAAAAGCAGAGGGTGGGGTTCTCTTTCTGAGACTGGAGAACACTTGAGATGTGGGGGAAGTCACAGTTTTTGGGTGCCTTCAGCGTTTCGTACCCTAGGCATGTTTATGTCTATTATGCTTGATATACCGCCTTCGCAAAGCAACAGGGTGGTTTGCCCATTCCTAAATATGACTGGGAAAGTGGCTAAATAGACTTGCAGTTGGAGTGGATGTGAAGGGAAAGAGGACACCGATTATAGAGCAGGCATTGAAAAGTGCAGAGCAGAGTCTGAAAATGGGGTAGTAATAGTAGTAGTTCAGCTGTCAAGTGTTGACAGAAGGATCTGAGAATAGTTTAGTCCATTCAAAACCATGAAGCCTAGTGTGATGATGTCAAGCTTTTCGATGAATTCCTGTTCAGTAGTTTCACACTGGAGTGTCCCTTTGACGTTTCTTTGCATGAAAATGGCAAGTTTTGGTCAGCTAGAGAGTATCCAAGAAGATTAAAATGTTCTATTTCTGGTTGCAATGCTATTCAAGAACTTGTGACTGTACATTTGTGCTGCTGTTGCTGCTGCCATAGCTTCCAGGCCTTCTCCTGCATCGATTGGTTCCCTGGAGCAGAATGAACCACTCAGCCACAGAAAGAGGGGGAATGAAAGAGCGGCGCAGGAAGGAGAGAAAGAAGGAAGGGCGAAAGAAGAGAGGGAGGGAGAAAAGAATAAGTGAGGAGGAAGGAGAAGAAGGGATGAGTGAAAGGAGAAGAAGGGGATGTGAGGGGAGGGAGAGATGGTAAACAGTGGTGGAGAAGGCAGAGAAATGAGGGAGAGTGTGAGAAAGGAATAAATCAGGAATGAGAAAAGAGACGGCAGAAGTGCAATAAGTTCTAATGAGGGGCTACAAAGCAAAATTTTGTTGAGGACCCCCCCCCCCCATTGTTACGATGGCATGTTCCCCCACCTGTGTGACACCCCCCATCCCCTCCCTCACTGTTGCAGCTGTGCTGCCTCCACTCTTTTAAGTTCCCACAAGGCCCAGCAGCTCTTATCTCCCGGGCAAGGCTTGTGCTTCGGCTGTTAACGTGAGACATCAGCCTGGGAGGTAAAAGCCACTGAGTCTAGTGGAAACCTAAAAGAGCAGAGGCAGCATGGCAAACCTATTAACTAAGTTTGTCGCTCTGCCTTACCACTGCTGTGTGGGCCCCTTTCCTGCCTGGGATCCCCCCCCCCCCTCATTGCGGGGGCTTCTTGGGCAGAATTTATGCCTCTGGAAAGGAGAGCTAGAAGTAGAGAAAAGTGAGGAGTGAGCTGAGGGGGGAGAGAAGAGTAGATCTAGCATAAAGAAACCAGATTTTTTGCAGGCAAATCTGAGACATTTATCCAGAGTGTTTGGAGGGGAGAATGGGATACCTTAGTTTCAGATTTCAGTACCAAGCTGTGGAGAAGGCGAAGCACCGTAGGGGCTGTCTTGAATATGGGGGCTTGCAGGCCCTGTGGTGAATCTATACAATGTTTTTGCTGCTGCTGCTGCTGCTCCAGGGCACAGGAAAGGTGGGGGGAGGGGAGGGAAAACAAGAAGTGGAAACAGAGGCGGGGCAGAAGCATTAACGGCACCACAGCGCTGCAGGTGAAGGTAACCCTGGCGCTGCAGTGCAGTTTTAAAAGTGCTGACACTACTGCATGTCCTTGAGAGGAGGGGCAGTGAATGCAATGGGCTCCTTCAGACCATTGGCTCTCTAGGCAACCGGCTAGTTTGCCTAATAGTAGCACCAGCCCTGGATTTTGAGCAAATCACTTAACCTTCCATTTCCTCAGGTATAAACTTGGATTGTAAACCCCTTTGGGGCAGGGAAATACCTACTGTAACTGAATGCAGCTCACCTGGAGGTGCTACTGGGAAATGCCAACTAAATCCAAAAATCCCCACACCCTGAACTGCAGGAGGAAGGACACAAAAGAGGCAAAATGAAGAACATAGGCAAAAAAGTTTTGTTTTGGGGGCCAAATCTGATCTGGAAACAGCAAAAAAGCATGGAGGGCCAGAAACATTTGCCCGAAAGGTCTTCGTTTCGAGACCCCTGATTTAGAGTAATTTTATAATAGCTCAGCGGATACGTGAATAAGTTACGTCTGGGAAGCTATGTGCATAAGAGCTATTATAAAATATTTCCCTGGAAAGTAGCTGCAAACATTTATACCTCTAAATTTTACTCACATTTCTGCATATTTTAAACAAATGTGCATAAAGCCAAGGTTCACCCAGTTTTGTCCCCAAAACCCTTTATGCTCATCTCAGGTAAAAGTCTGCACTAAAAACCTGTTCATCTGGCAACATTATAAGCTTCTATTTGTATGCAGAAAGCATTATTTTACCAGCAGCAGCGGTTTATAAAATTGCTCCATTTAAGTAAAGAGAGCTGGTTATGCAATCGTACTTACTGTAAATGAATAAAGAGGAGGAGATGGTGCGCTCTCCAATTATCTTTTAACCCCCATCCCTGGGACAATTCTCCCTAAATGGATAACTCTGCGACAATGAGATCTTTTGGCAAAAATTATGCATTCGGCTGCCGCAAGTTAAAAAAACAAAGATGTGTACCGTTCACACCAAACTGCATAAATTGGTCTGAATATTGACATTAACTATATTTAGCTAAGACTGTTAAGACTTGTATACATTAATCAAACTACTAAACTGTAAAATCAGCTTCTAGTGATACAAGGGGATCATGCACAGATATTCATTACAATTATTATTTCACCACATTGATTGTTTCTCTAATTATATTTTTGCAATTTTAGTCTCTGAGCTGTACCCTCCTTACCCCTTCTGCTCAGTTGTGCTCATAAAGGCAGTCAGCAGTATTCCAAAATCATGTTAGGGCCAAGATCAGACAACATCCAGTTGGGGGTAAGTTTTAGAATCAGCACATAGCTTCAGGAGGGACTGTTAACAACAGAGGGGAGCGTTTTCAAAACATTTTAGCCGGTTGCAGACCTGCTGACCAGCTAAAACGCCATGATATTTAACCGGTTAGTGCCTCCGAATCATCCCTACGGACTGCCGATAAATGCCTGAAGAAAACTAGGGCCATGACAGCTGCTATTTGGGTGGTGGCAATATTGAGCCGCTAAGCAGACAGCTTCAGCGGTTACATTTAGGCTAGGTGAATGGCTGTCCTAACATTTATTTATTTATTTAACATTTCTTATATACCGCGCTCTTTGTCATCAGTGCGGTTTACATTGAAACAATATAACACTTGGTCATTTGAGTATGACTTTTGTTTACATATAACAGGGATTTTAACATGGAGGTAAACTGGGGAATCTATTTACATTTCGAGCAGTATACATGTTGGTACTCAACTCGCAGTAGTTTTATGCAATTAGCTATCAGAGGTTAGGAAATGTGAGGGTGGGGGAGGGCGAAGTAGGGGGGATATCTAGATGTTTAAAATGCATAAGAAACAGGTGGTGTTTGATGGATTTTCTAAACTGCCTAAGGTCCCTGATCGCTCTAATGCTGGGAGGAAGTTTGTTCCAACACCTGGGGGCGAAGTTCCCAAATGCCCTATTGATGGTTGTCTGGTTAAGCTTTGTAGAATTACTTGGTATAATCAGCATGTCTGCAGTTAGTGATCTCCTAGATCTATTGTTTCCGTTGTGTGTGATTAGGTCAGAAATTGATGAAGGTGACATTTTGTTAAAGGCCTTGAAGGTTATGAGGAGGGCCTTGTATAAGATTCTACAGTTTATTGGAAGCCAATGGAATTCTTTTAAAATGGGGGAGATGTGGTCACTCCTTGATACTCTGCAAAGGACGTGAGCTGCTGCGTTCATAGCTAACTGTAGGGGGTTAAGGGTAATCTTTGGGAGGCCATGCAGTATGATGTTAGCATAATTGAAGTGAGGTGTGACTAGCGCTTGGAAGATGGTGCGGAAGTCATCGGGATCCATCATAGGCCTCAAGTGCCGTAGGGTTTTGATCTTGAAGTAGATCGCTTTTACAGTGCGTTTTATGTGCTCTTTGAAGTCCAACTGCTGATCCAGTATCACTCCTAGGTAGCGTAAATTGGTTTTGACTGGAAGTTCTGCGTCTCTGACCTTTAATGTTGGAGGAGGTGAGAAGGATTTGTTTCTTGTAATTATTAGGACTTCTGTTTTTTTTTAATTTATACGGAGGTTCTGATTGAGTAGCCAGTCCGTTATTGCGTTGAAGCAGTTAATTAACACTGTATAGTCCGGGCAGGAGACAGATATAGGTGTAAATAGCAGCACGTCGTCTGCATACATAAGGCAGGATATGCCAAAAGATTGTGTAATGCCATAGATTGGTTGCATATAGATATTAAAGAGCAGAGCAGACAGGGAGGAGCCCTGGGGTACGCCCTGTTTCTGCTGGAAGGGTTCGGATGTGGCGTTGTCGATACAGACTTGTTGCCATCTTCCTTCGAGGTAGGATTTGCACCAGTCCCATGCTCGGTCATGGATTCCCTTCTTGTGAAGCCGCCAAAGTTGCTGTGCGTGGTCTACGGAGTCGAATGCTGCCGCTATATCAAGAAAGAGTAGCACAAAGCCTTTCTTGATGCTGTCTATGCCACTGATAAGTATATTGGTTAACGATGTTAGGAGAGTTTCTACACCGTGGGCTTCTCTGAATCCATGTTGACAAGGGTCTAGTGGGGAGGATGAATCGATATGCTGTTGAATCTGTCTCTGGGTCAACTTCTCGAGGATTTTAGCTAGAAATGGAATACTAGATATTGGTCGGTAGGAATCCTCTTTCTTTGGGTCCAGTTGGTTGTTTTTTAGTAGTGGACAAATGGATGTGTGCTTGAGGGCATCTGGGAAGACTCTGGTTGCAAAGGAGAGCTTTGCGATGTTAGCTATGAAAGGGCTGAGTTCTGCACGCATTGATCTGATCCAGTGAGCTGGGCATGGGTCGGTTGGTGCAGTTGTAGTGTTGATAGTGGCAATAATATCGTCAATAGTCTTTGCTGAGGGAGGTGAGAGTTTGGTAATTGGGAAGTGTACTTGAGAAGTCTGGGAGGGTTCTTGCGATGATACAGTAGTTATTTTTATTGCTTTGGATTGAATGTAGTTAGCGTACGCCTGGGGCTGAATACATTCTTGTTGTGGTGGGGATGGTTGGTTGGTAAAGGATTTTACTAATTTGAATAGTTCTCTTGGCTTATTTAGTGAGCGGTTTAGGATCTCAGCATGGAATTCTTTCCTCTTGGCCCAAGTTGATTCACGATGGAGTTTCAGATATTCTAAATATATGGCTCGATCAGCGACACTATGGGTACTTCTCCATTTTCTTTCTAGTTTTCTGAGGTGGAGTAGTGAAGATCTTAGTTCGGGGGAGAACCATGGAGCAGATCATTTTTTAGCGGCCCGGATATCGGGTGTTGCATTTTTGTTGAAGGCAGGCTGTTGAGCATATGAGGAGAGGGTATCATTCCAGTTGGTGACCATTTCGTTGAGGTTGGTTGCTGGTCGGGCAAGCTTTGGGAGTGCATGGTTAATGATCAGCTCTTTGTCAAGTTGCTTGAAGCGGGAAGCTCTTGAGAACTCCTTTGTGTTTGGGAGGTGGCTTGTGGTTTGTTGTGCTGGTATCTGAAATGTTATCAGGTTATGGTCTGACCAGGGAACAGGAGTGATGGAGAGCTCAATTTGGCTTATCGTACTTGTATCTGGATGAGGGACGAAGACTAGGTCCAAAAGGTTCCCTCGTTGATGGGTGGGATCATCTATCACTTGTTTGTAGTCAAGGTTGGAAATTGCCTCCAGGAAGTTTTTGGCTAGGGCAGGTTGGGTTGAAGCGAGGTTAAAGTCTCCCAACAGCCAGTTCGATTTGGAAGGGTCTTCAGGGTTACAGGCTAGGTCAATAATATCTGAGAGCTCATCTGAATCAGCACATGGTGCCCTATAAATGAGGTTGATAGTATTGAATTTGTTGGTAATTGTTAGCGTATTCAAGTACTGCATGCTCTTGGTTAAGTTAGTCCGATATTGTAGCACTGTTTTTGCAAGTATAAGGACACCTCCACCTCTTCTGTTTTCCCTGTTACAGGAGTATATCGAGAAGTCAGGTGCTGTGAGGTTGTTTAATATGACATTGTCGGTGTCGGAAAGCCAAGTTTCCGTGACCATTAGAATGTCTAGATTGTGTTTGGTTATTAAGTCTGTGATTACAGGCCATTTATTGCAGTCTGAGCGGGTGTTGATGAGTGCACATTTAAGGCCTTTCTGAGGCTTTACTTCTTTGTTTCTTGTGGGGGTTGTGATATCTAAAGATACGTAAAGTAGGTGTGACTGTCTTCTATGATAGGGGTTTGGAGGTAAATGGTGTTGGTTATTGTAGTATTTCTTGTTTGCACTGAGGATTTTTTGGATAGGGTTGTAGCCATTTGCAAACGCAGCAGTGTCATGGAATGTACTGGCTAGTGTGTGGATTAGTGCAAGAATGAATATGGAGGCGGCCATTTATGTAGGTGTGGTGGGTTGGTTCTAGGAAAGTGCGTTTTGTTTTGAGGTGGAGGTGCGTTTGTGGTAGGGAATGGGGTGGGCATGTACAGATTATGGATAGACAGATCAGGTTACAGATTAGGTGTGAGCAAATCGGTTCAAAGATACAGGTGGACTCACGTATTTTAATCCAGGTTACAGAGAAGCTAATATGTTACACAATTGTTCAGTGAGGCTACTTTGTTACCCAATTGCTCAGTGAGGCTAATTTGTTACCCAATTGCTCAATGAGGCTAATTTGTTACACCCTTACACAAGGTTAAAGGAAATCTAAGTGGAATACAACTCGGGCATTAGAGTGGAATAAACTTTCTGTGAGCTGGTGAATTTTGAGATTGACTTACAGTTCCTGGTACAGCAAGCCTGGAGTTAGGAGTGACTCTGTCAGCGAACTGAGACCGCTGACAGTTTAGAGGCAGAATGAGATAGGTAGCAGGAATTGCAGGATAGTGGAGTCTCTCTTTGGACGGTCCTCTCGATGGATCGCTTGTTCTTCTCTTTGGTCCTCTCGTGTGACTTGTGGGCGTGGTAGAACTGTAGGCTGCAGAGTCCCCGGCTGTATTCAAGGTCCTCGCCCAAGGGCCATGCCAAAGGGCCCTCTGGCGAGGCCTTCAGGCGCAGGCCCGCCGGCGCGGGTGCGCCAGATGGCGCCCTCTTTAAAGTTGAGCCAGTCAGCCCCGATTGGGCAGCTGCTGTTCCTGTGCCGTCCCGCTGCTGGAAAAGCTCGATCTCTCCTGGGAGAGCACGCGGGGGATGAAAGGGCTGCTTGCTGGAATGGCGCCCTCTTTAAAGTTGAGCTGGTCAGCCCCGATTGGGCAGCTGCTGTTCCTGTGCCGTCCCGCTGCTGGAAAAGCTCGATCCCTCCTGGGAGAGCACGCGGGGGATGAAAGTGCTGACCCTACTGCATGTCCTTGAGAGGAGGGGCAGTGATGGCAATGTGCTCCTTCAGACCATTGTCTCTCTAGGCAACCGGCTAGTTTGCCTAATAGTAGCACCAGCCCTGGATTTTGAGCAAATCACTAACTGCTTTGCGTTATTTGGAGAACTGGATAGCGGTGTCAGTGGCCAGGCAGCCCAGATATTCAGTAGCGGCAAGCGGCTATGTTCTACCACTAAATTAAAGCAGCGGCAGCTAGGGGCTTTATTTTGCCTAGCCGCCACCGCTCAATATAGCTCTCAGAATTTTTTAGAAGGTGATTCTTTTCAAGTACATATTAAAATTATGAAAGAAGGAAAAACTGAAAATAAAAGACAGTAAACATAAACAATGTGCTTTTTCAGAGTAAGTTAAAGCCTTAACGAAAAATATCAGAAGCATCCTTACTAATTAAGGAGTATGTTTAGTATGCAGTGGTAGCGGCTGCCGTGCAGTATCGGAGCCGTGACCTCATTGAATTCAAAGGGCCGCGGCTCCGATACCACATGGCAGCTGCTACCGCTGCTTAGTAAGCATACCCCTAAGTCTCATAATGCCATCATTATCATCATCTCAAGGAATGCCTTACCCACGTTCTGACAGACCTGGGAAGTCAGAGTTTTTTAATCCAGCAGCATCAACTTTCTAGTGAGGACACGTGCTCTCCCCATCATATGTTTAGCAGGTCTCCTGAAGTGAAAAAACCCAAATAACTTCACTGAGCGATAGGATGCTTGAATTCTTGTTACTCAAGCAATTGAAGGAGATAGTTTGTTATTAACAATATCTAGTCTATGAAAGGAATATTTCTTCCTGGTTTTTTTTTTTATCACTGAATAAGTTCTTGTCTATCTTTATTTCCTTAAAATGATAACAAGCAGAGATTCTGAAATGATTTATTAAAAGGCGCCACCACATTACCATACAGTAATATGCATGAATGTGTATTATTGATCTTAGGTCCCATTTTATGTACCAATAACACACATTAACAGTGTTAGCACATGCTGTGCAGTACTGCACTTTAGTAAATTTAGGTTGAAGGCTTGCTCTGGTCCTTAAGGACATATAAGAATCACACTTCAAGCTGCTGAGTTCAGGGAAAGTTTTACAATATCCCTTATCAGATAAATTCAAATGGTTTGATCCATGATATTGATAGCCTAGTGCCTCCACTCCCCCAACTACCTCCCACCCTCATGCCACAAATATCAACAGGAGAAAACCCTGCACAGAATGCATACCTGAGGGTTTCTTTGTAGACTGATCACCTCAATTTATTTCTACTTTATTTTTATTTCATTCAGAAAGAAGTAAGGGTCATAGATGCTATCCATTTTTGCCACAGAATGGGAAAAAAAACCTTTGGTGAATAGACCATATTATTGTAAGTCACTTTGGGACTTACTTAAAAAGGAAGGCAGTCTAAAATAAAAATTGATGACATGTCTTGCAAGTAAATCCACTGCATTGCTCATACCATCCCTACTGTATTAACACACGTTTACTATCATAGCCCTCAATGGCACCTCTCCCAGCATCACGAGGACCATAAGGGTCCCTTTTACTAAAGTGTGCTGGGATTTTGCAACAAGCATGCATTTAGTGCAAAAAATGAAAGCACAGTAGTTGCAACCACTGCATGTTCCCAGCAATTTCAGCATTGGACAGTACCTAACGTGTCGCAGCGGCATGCACAATTACCATGGGTGCACTTAACTCTTATTAAAGTGGCATTAGGTGAACCTGCGCTAATTGCAAGGGTTGCCCCTGAGCTAACTGTGCAGTGCTCACCATGCCCACTTTCTGCCATTAACCCACCCTTTACCACCCCAAAAGCCTGGAAATTGATCTGCGATAACAGTCACTGCCCTGTGCTAGCTCTCAATGTATGTCCCAGCAAGCCTTCAGCCAGGGCTGGAGCTACCGTCAGGCAAACTAGGTGGTTGTTTAGAGCACTGGCCCTCCAAGGGCACCCATTGCCACTGCTATCACCCCTCTCAGGACAAGGAGCGGTGGCAATGACCGCAAACTGCCCAATGGCACTTACCTTTAAAAATCAGTCATGTAGGGCCATTTGCTTCCACCCCCTCTCCAACACTTGATGCCAACTTCCTGGTTGCAGCAGGAAGTCGGCATTGGGCCATCTGAGGGTACAGAAGCAAACAGCCCCATGGCACCAAAGTATAAAGGTAAACACCGTGGGGTTGTTTGCAGCCATTACTGCTGCTGCACATCCCAGAGAGGGGCGATACTGGGAGCAATGGGCACTGGAGGGGGCCCTAAGAGATGAGGTGCACAAGCTCTGCCAACAGCACACACCAGAACACATGCTGACAGCTAGCACACCTTAGTAAAAGACCCCCTTGGGTTTCATTTTCCTGAGGAAATAACTCTCAAACAATTGATACCTGAGCACCGGGCAGCTAACTAATCAAAATGTTCACAGTACAATGTATGACAATAGCGGGTCAGTAGAAGCAGCTGAAGGAAGACGGGAAGTCCGCAAGTGGCCATCACAGTGGTGGGCAGTGGAACTGGCTGGGCTTCTTCATATTGCTGTGGCCCTTTCTCAGACAATCACCAAAGCAAAAGTCAAGTAGTATTCAGCACGAGTTACAGTAACATAGGACCCGATATTCAACGGAGGCGGCTAGTGGGATTCCAGTGCCTAGCTGTCCTCACTGAACACAAAGCATGAATATTCAATGCTGGGGCCATCTTCGGCCACTGGCATTGAATATCCGGGTCAGTCGCACAGCCGAAAGCTAACCGGGGATATTCAGTGGCACTCACCATACTGAATATCCTGCTCAGAGGCATTTATATGCTTTACAGGTCTGTAAACCGTGTAAATGTCTTTGAATATCGGACCCATAATAACATTGTAGGTGATGCCAGATAAAAATCAGTCTGCCCAATAAGGTGGCTAGAGTGCTTGTACCTGCCGCTCCTTGCAGGTCCGCCCTCTAAGCCTTGTTTAGGGTTGTACGCACTACCCCATGCAGATCATCCCTCTATTTGCTGAAGTCTCAAAGATATTTAAGTTTGTTTTGATTCCATTTTCTTGGTATATAGGCATCCTCTGTGCCTATCCTTATTCTTCACCCATAAAATATCAGACACTTTAGCCATAGATTAAAAAACAAAAGTATGTGACTTGTTTTCCTGACAAATTAAAAAAAGATCTATTCTAGTTTGGAAGGTATTATAATGAGCAGTAGAGACAAATAACAATCATTTTTTCAAAACGTCCTCCTCTGCAAGGGATAATCTGACATCAGAAAGATTTACAGTATAATTTCAAACAGTCGTCATCCACAGCCACTCCCCCTGCCTCTCATCCATGTCCCTTGCTTCTCACCTTCTTCTTTCCTCCTTTCCCCCCTCAGTCGGTCTCTTGACTTTGGTCTCATATGATCATATAAAACCTGTGTGGACATTGATGGGGATGGAGTGGGGTTGGGCATCGGGCTGCCCGGGTAAAATGTATTATCATCTCTACTCCTGATCCTTCTGCAGCTCCCGCCTCTCTGTTCCCATTGTTTTTTTCTGAGTTATGATAGAACAGAAATTTTGCTCTGTAGATGGATCCTTTCTTGTAGTCTAATTCACCTCTCTGAAACTTCTCTATTCACAGTCAGGCGGGGTCCACCAAACCTCCCAGAGCAAGGCATGTTTATGGTTATATTTCCTAAGAGTGATTGCTATGACTGAGTTTGTGCTTATTTTATTTAAGGAATGTTTTCTATTTCTGGGCCATTACTGGTTATTTATGCTTTAATTACCATCAGGAAAATCATCTGAGATTTGGGACCCCCCCCCCTCAGAACATACCTTATGTAGTACTATCATGGGGAAAGTAGTAGGTCACTGAGAGGCCTTACAGAAGGATGTGATCTCCTCCAGGAAGGAGCCAAGCATGAAAGCTGAATGGCTGTGCGATCATGGGAGCCTGGTGATTATACATGTGCCAGATTCTGGAATAAGAACCAAAGAAGAAAACAGACACTGGGGAAAGAGTTTTTTATGAGACAACAGGCAAAAAATTACTGTATATGCTGTGTATGGACAAGGTCCACGTATGTATAGTCCACATGGGCAATTAGAATATCTCAAAGACAAGATGTTTTGTTCTCATGGTCCTACTGCATCATAAAAACCAAATGTCTGCTGAAATGCACATCAAGTTCGTGTTTTGTTACTGGCTCCACCACTGACTGCAGAATTGCTTATGAACCTTGATGGGCTTGTTTTTATTTGTCATCTGTTTTCACTTTTTGAGCGTATCTACTTATGATTTATTATTTCTTGATAAACCGCCTTTCTGTCGACAAGCAAAGCGGCTTACAAAATAAAAACAAAAATCAGGAAACTGAAAGGAACTCCAAAATTAACAGGACAGGAAAGGAAGGAACTAATATTAACAGAAACCAGAGAAGACAGACCAGTAAGTACATGACAGGCAGATGGTAGGCAATCCAAGCCATGAAAGTCTAGGAGCTCCAATGCCCAGTTACTGAGGCTCTGGATACCGTCCTGACAGCATCACAAGTTGTGCAGACCACGCATTTTCTGCATCTCCTTCCTTTGCCCACCTGTGAGAAGCAAGGGACATGGATGAGAGGCAGGGGGAGGGGCTGTGGATGGCGACTATGTTTGACCTTCCATCCCCTTCCTCTGAGCAGTCTCCCCCTTAGCTCGCTCCCTTCTTAGTCTATGTTCTTCTCCTCTCCTCCCCATCCGCCCATTGCTCTTTTCTCCATTCTCTTTCTTTTCTGTCCTGTCCTATATATGATTGGCTTGCTTTTCCTTTTCCTTATTTTTAATTTAGATTTTTGTAAACCGCTCTGATGCCTTGCTGCCCAGGGCGGTATATCAAATGACAATAAAGATAAAGATAGTGAAAAGAGCTGAGGAGCTTTATCATGAGGAAGTGTATGCAAACTCCTCCATCTTGCGCACAAGAATTTATAGTCTGCATTATAGCTCTAGGCAGATTACAATAAGACATAGGCAAAATGAGCAATATACACAATACAAGCTCAAAAATTATACCAAAAATCTCAGTGTGAAAGTCACATCTAGCACTCTTTTGATACTCATCTGCTACCAACAATTAGCTCCTCAGAAACAATGAAGCAAGGCAGCATATCTAGCTAAGGTATGCCTGCCTAAACAAGCGAGCCTTTAGTTATTTCCTGAACATAAATGCAGGGCCAGCCCAACCATTAGAAAAAGCTAAGCAGCCGCCTAGGGTGTCAACTTCTGGAAGGTGGCAAAAACAGGCTATTCAGAGCTAAATAATAGATTTTGACTGCAGGGGGGGGGGGTGTAAAGTCTGAGGTTTGCCTAGGGCTCCAACACTTTGGACCAACTCTAGAGCTGGCGCGGCATAATTATCTCTGCTGTAAGACATAATTCTGCAGGCAATGAGTTCTATAGCTTTGGAGCTACCATATAAAATGTGCGTTCCCGCAAATCATGGAAATGTACACTTTGAAATGAAGGTGCATCCAAACATAATGTAGCATGGGAACGCAAAGCATGAGAGAGTCGATAGACCCTTAAAACTACTGAGAGGCACAGAGGAGCTTCATGATGAAGAGATTTGTAAACAAATTAAAGTACTTAGTATATAATGTGCCACTTAATAAGTAACCAATGCAATCCATGCAAAACAGGTGCAACAGGCTCAAAATATCCTGTGCTAGTGATAACTCATGCAGCAATGTTCTGAACTAACTGAAAATAGACTGCTTACCTATGCAGGAAGGCCAAGATACAGATTATTACAATATTTTAAAGATGACATAACTAATGTTTGGACAACTGTTCAAAGACTCCTTTCAAAGGGACAAGGCTTCATTCTATGAATAATATTCAATTTATAAAGCACTAGCTTTAGAAACCTTTTGAAACTATGATAGCATAGACAACTGTGTATCAAGAATAATTCCTAGATCTCTAACTTGCAACCAGACAGGAAGAGTTCAATCGTCAATGGTATCTGAAGTGAGGGATTGTGAGTTGACAACTTGTCTCTATAGTGCATGCACTCTTCCTAGCACTGATAGCATTTAGGGCCTGATTTACTGAACTTCTTTCTGCAGACAGAATAGGAGCAAAGGTTCTAGTAAATCAGGCCCTATTGTGCACTGTTTTCACTGAGTTTTGTAAGTTTATTTCCACTTTTTTTTTTTTTTTTGCTGTTTTCATTTCCTGCAGCTAATGGTTTTTGGTACTTCCTTTTGGCAGACTTTTTTCACCAACAGGTAAAACAATACAATAAATTTAAGCACAAAAAAAAGAAATGGATTAATCTGCATATTGTTCTTGCTGATCCAAAAAGAAAAACTTGAGTATTGAACCAAGGCATCAGTTATTAAGTTCTTTTTATATTTAGCACATGAGCAGAAATGTAAATAACCTGTATGTGTTATTCAAAATCTTTACACTAATAGGATCACCTTTAGAAGCTTTGTTTGATTTTGTGGTCTTCATGTATTGCACTGTGATAAAACAAGACCATTCCGTCACATTAATAGCAAATAAATAAAGACAATCAGGGAGAAATTAAGGTAATGTATGGAATCCCTAAAATATTACACAAAATAAAATGTTTAAAATGATCTTCTGAGGGGAATTTTAGAAAAGACGTTGAAGTGCGATCTGGGACATCTAAGCCAAAACGCCTGAAAAAAAAAGCAGGTATGTCCAGGTGCAGACACAGTTTCACAAATGGGGATGTGCTCCATATGGACATCTGTTGGGGGGGGGGGGTCCACAAAGACATTCCCAGAATAGTATTGCAGCACCTAGCCATACAGGAATAGCCTAAGGGATAGAGTTATAGATTAGGAACAGGGAAAGCAGAGTTCAAAGCCACTGATGCTATCATTGAAATTGTACAGGGGATGTTGGAATGTGTTCTTCTCTTCACCCTCTGGATGTTTTTTAGCCAAACTAGCACCTTTCTGATGCTTAGTCGTGCCTGGAGCAGGTCTAATCTTAGTTATAATTCTGGACGTCCAGGACGTTTCTGAAATCAGACAGTGACATCCTGGTTCCTGGGAATGCCCCAGTCACGCTTCCACCACACCCTCCTTCAGACTTGAATGTCCTCACGCTGGGGATATCCACAAGTATGCCTTGGAACATCTCTCTGCCCATTTTCAGACATCTAAGCACAAATAGGGCATCCATTGTCTCAGAAATATCTTTTGCCATTCTATACCTCCTGAAGGTGTCCCTTTCCAACTAAAAGTGAACTCGAAATTTTTTAAATGTTAAATCACTCCTGTGCCTAAGCTGACTACTACTCTTCTCCTTCAGTCAATGTTTTAAGACTATGAACATGCCCTCACACTTACTCTTTTTATGGTGCCAGTCTTCCTGGCTTTTTCCTGATTTTCCCTAGGAAAGTTGAAAGTGCATCCGTCTCATAGCACAGGTGCAGATCTTTGGTTCATGTTTGCAATTGTGATGCGAGAAGCAGAACGTCCAGTCAGGGCTGTCAACCTCTGATGTCATAAACAGAGTCTGCAAGATAATTCCAGGGCAAGAAAACAAAGCAGGCTGGTGTTTTATTTTTTTGAATATAAGAAAACCTAATCAACTAAAATCACTATTATTCCATGGCTTGCAAAACATGTCTGATTTTTTTTTTCTTTTAAGGAACAACTGGCCTTATTACACTGATTTCATGTGTATGGAATGCAAACTAGTGGTGGAAAATTTCAATTGATTGTATGATATCATCTGTCACTATCCACAAAATTCTTGTTTCTCAGTAGAATGTCATGAGTATTTATGGGTGATACACTGCACCATAGATGTACAATAAGAATCCAAAAGGTATTCTCTGTGGACTACACAAATTTTTAAAGGTACTTTTTGCATCAAATGGAAATTTCTAAAACATATTTGCATGTGCCTGTGTATGTGTATGAACTTGAGAGCGATCTTAAATTTGTTTGCATGTGTGTTGTTGGTGGTGTGTTGGTGACAGAAATGTTGTTCCTTATGTGTGTGACAGAAAATTCTGTGTGGATAGATGTGTGTTGGTGTGTGTCAGAAAGCAAGTGTTTGTGTTTATGTTGATTTGTTAGACACAGAGGCAGTATGAGAAATGTAATACATTTGCTTGTGTGTGTATATATCATTACCATTTTCTGTTTATATCCCTATTCAATCTGCTCCAGTAACTGTTCATTGCTGGTCTATTTTGACACGTCAGCTCTCTGCAGCCTAGGAAATATTTGTGCCTATATGGAAACAGATATGGAAATCAACGTTCATGCCAAGCTGTATGGGAGTCCTCCGCCCATGGTGCTGCTGATAGGGGGAAGTGTTGCAATATCTCAGTCAGTTTGCTACATTTGAAGTATTCAACATGCATATCTATGTTTCTGATACCACAAAGCTTACAGATACAGTTTTCACAGCTGCAGAAAGTTATGTGAATAACTGAAAAAAGACAGAGATGAGAAACTGGCTCCATCGCTTCCCACAAAGAACACCCAAACATTGCCATGTTTATTTTGTAGATTGTTTGGAAAATATTCCTTAAAATGGGCATATTTACATATGTATTCATCATAGACCATAGTAGAAGATGTGAAAAATAATAAAAGTTGTATTTATTTATTTATTTAATGTTTTTTCTATACCGCGCTATTTGTCATCAGTGCAGTTCACAAGTAACAAAATCGCTCTATGTAGGAGGTCTATAATGAGCTTACAATAAACGGGGCATTTAACAGGGATAACAGGGATAACATGCAAACTATATACAATTGTCGGCCAAGATCGTAATTGCAGCCGGCATTATTTACAGGTTAAGCAACAACATGATTATATGCAATCTAGGTGCGATCTAGTTACCCTTTCTGTAACATTTGACTTTTTTAAAGAACAAAAGAATACATTTGCAAGTACTTTGGAAAGCATTTTGGGCTTTTTCTTTGCCTCACCAATCAGCAATCTAAATTATAGCTATATGATACCATGATGGTCCCACATTAGGAGTCACCACCCAGGAAAAGGATCTCACCATTTCCATAGACAATACATTGAAATCTTCTGTTCAGTGTGCAATGGCAGTCAAAAAAGCAGATTGTTGGGAATTTTTAAAAAAGGACTAATGAAAAAACAAGCAATATTATGATGCTTTTGTATCATTCCATAGTGTGAATATGCCTTGGAAGTTATTTTAGAAGCCCTATACATGTTTTAGACATCTGAAACATAGGGTACGCAAAGGTGTCCCTGGAACCATTTTAAACACTGGCTATATAGACGTCCCTAGCACAAGGACATCCAAATAGAATGGGGGCCCGCCAGAAGAGTGGTCTGGGCAGAGCAAAGAAGATGCATGTTGTGGTGCGATTCCAGAACAACACAAGAACATGTGGCTCTGATTGTTGAAGCATCTGCCCTCTTACTGCCACTGAACTCTCGAAATCCATTTCCACATCCTGCAAGACAAATTGTCCCTCCGATCCCGTACCTTCATACAGGCTCTTGGTACCCTCCATTGCTCTTTTGCCCTTCATACTCACCATGCTGAATTCTAGTCTCTCTTCTAGAATTTTCCCTGCACCCTGGAAACATGCCATGGTTCATCCACTTTTTTGGGTCCTGGCCTCTCTGTGTCCTACCTTCACCCTCTGCATGATTGAACTACTCTTTCCTACCTAACATTGTAGTTCCTTTTCCTTTACAGCTTCAGCCATGTCTGTATATTTGTCAATTGTAAACCATCCTGGTGCCATGAAGGCATGGTATATCAAGCAACTGAATAAACATAAACATACATGTCTATAACTGTTCATTGCTATGAATAAGGAACAAAAAGGTGCTTATTTCATGGTGCAATGCAACCAGAGGGAAGAGCACAATGTGTAGTCATCATCATTGTAAATATTTCCTGGGCAAAGAAACCTGAATATCAATACAAACCCCAAACAGATTATTAACCTACTAACCCCTCCCCTCTCCCACTGCATGTCTGAGTATCTGCAATGTCACTGAACAAAGACATCCCCATTCTGGAAAATGCCATCTAGGATGTCCAAGAAGTTGTTTCTGCAGTCATCCATTTGGGGATGTCCATGTGGCTAAAACTAGGCTGAAATGTAAATGTCCCCTGGGTTTTCTCAGACATTTTGCCCTGGACATCCTAGATTGCAGCAGGATGTCCTTTCTAAAATGCCACTTCTTGAGTATTGTGTACAGTTCTGGTCATTTCAAAAAGGATATTACAGAATTAGAAAAGGTACAGAGAAGTGTGACTAATATGACAAAGGAAATGAAATGACTCTCCTAAGAGGAAAGGCCAAAGAGGTTTTGGCTCTTCTGCTTGGGGAAGAGACAGCCGAGGGGAGAAATGATAGAGTTCTATAACATCCTGAGTGGAGTGGAATGAGTTCATAAGAGCATAAGAACATAAGATATGCCATACTGGGTCAGACCGAGGTCCATCACGCCCAGTATCCTGTTTCCAACAGTGGCCAATCTGGGTCATACGTACCTAGCAGTTTCCCCAAGGGACACAAGTTCCACAATGCTTGTACTAGGCCAAGCATTGATATCCTGGGTCCCTTTTTAATAGTGGTTTATGGACCTTTCCTCCAGGAACTTGTCCAAACCTTTTTTAAACCCAGCTACACTAACAGCCTTTACTACATCCTCCGGTAACAAATTCCAGAGTTTGATTACACGTTGAGAGAAGAAATATTTTCTCCTATTTGTCTTAAATAGTTTACCCTGTAGCTTCATTACATGTCCCCTAGTCTTTCTATACTCTGATAGCGTAAACAATTTATCCACGTTTATCCGTTCCACTCCATTCATTAATTTATAGACCTCTGTCGTATCTCCCCTCAGCCGTCTCTTCTCCAGGCTAAAGAGCCCTAACCTTCTTAGCCTCTCTTCATAGGAGTAGCCTTCCATCCCCTTCACCAATTTGGTGGCTCTTCTCTGTACTTTTTCTAATAACTCTATGTCCTTTTTAAGATACGGTGACCAGAATTGCACACAATATTCAAGGTGCGGTCGTACCATGGAGCGATACAGAGGCATTATAATATCCTTTGTTTTATTCTCCATCCCTTTCCTTATGATACCTAGCATTCTATTTGCTTTCTTGGCCGCCGCTGCACACTGGGCGGAGGGTTTTAACATGTTATCCACGATGACTCCTAAATCTTTTTCCTGGGTGGTGGTTTCTAATGTGGAGCCTTGCATCGTGTAACTATAGTGTGGGTTGTTCTTTCCTAGGTGCATAACTATAGTTTATTTTAAAAATTTCCAAGGTGCTAAGGCTGTTTACAAGTTTTAAAATTAATAAAATAGGTTAAGACAGCAATATTAGGTTTGAGGGGAAAAGTAAATATAAATCAAGTTTTTACTCTTACAAAAACTACAAAGACAAGGGGACATGCCAAGAAGTTACAGAGTAGTACAGTTCAAACAAAGAGAAGATTTTTTTTTAAACTCAATGCATAGTTAAGCTTTGGGACTCATTCATTGCTGGATGCTGTGATAAAATTAGTTTTAAAAGGTTTGGACACATTCCTGGAGGAAAAGTCAATAGACTGTTATTAAGGTAGACCTGGGGAAAGCCACTTCTTTTCCCTGAGGGTACGTAGCATGGAATCTAGCTATATTTAGGACAGCTGACCAGGTGCTTGTGACCTGGATTGACCACTACTGCAAAGATACTAGGCTTGATGGACTTTTGGTCTGATCCAGCTTGGCATATCTTATGTTCACAGGCATTTATTTATTTATTTATTTATTTATTTACAGTTTCTTTTATACCGCGCTATTTGACATCAGTGCGGTTTACAATGAACATAAAACTACACGTCACAAAGATTGATCAGTGCTTACAATGAACAGGACAATAAGCTGGGTATACATTAAACAGGTTTCATAAACAGAGAACATGAGAACTATGTACAAAAGCAACTATGTACAAAGCAACTAAATGCAGCTATATGTAGAGCTTAAATGAGTCTAGGTAATTTCTTGATGAGAGGAGGTGCAAGGTGAGATTGCAGTTCTGCGAATTAAGACTATGGAGTGCATGGGTTTAATGTGTTGACCTGGGGTGTAGAGGTGGGTTGGTGTGAGAAGGTGTCTGAAACATCGTAGTGCTGCAAGAACAGGTGATGCTTCAGTGCCTTCCTGAACTGGGAGAGGTCACTGATGGTTCTGATGCCTGATGGTAGGGCGTTCCAACATGATGGTGCAAAGTAAGAGAAGGCTCTGGATCTGGTGACTTGAGAGCATTTCGTGATTGCCTTAGGTAGTACAAGAGAGTTGGAGGCAGTCGATCTCCTTGCTCGATTAGGGGGTGTAATTGATATCAGGTCGGTGATAGAAGATGTGGAGTTGTTATTGATCGCTTTGTGAGTCATAGTTAGGATCTTGAAAGAGATCCTGGATTGTATAGGAAGCCAATGTAGCTGTTTCAGTATTGGAGTGATGTGGGTTCTCTTGGAGGCTCCATAAAGGATTCTTGCAGCTGAGTTCATAGCCAATTGTAAGGGGTTAATCGTGCTCTTTGGTAGGCCTTGTAGGATCGCATTGGCATAGTCCAGTTGAGGCATTATTAAGGCCTGAAAGACTGATCAAAAGTCATCTGGTTCTAGCAGCTGACGCAAATGACGAAGGGTCCGGATTTTATGATAGACAGATTTCGCTACGTTGCTGATATGAGCCTTCATATTGAGTTGTTGATCGAGCGTAACCCCTAGGTATCTAACTGTAGTCTTGCAGAGGAGTTCAGCGTCATGCACCTTGATGGACGTTGGTGAGGTAAATGCAGGGTTTCTGGTCACGAAGAGGACTTCTGTCTTTTTAAAATTTATCTTAAGCATTTGTGAATTTAGCCAGTCTGTGACTGCGTCAAAGCACTTGATTAGTGGGGAGAGGTCCAGGAGTTCTGTCGAGAATGGCATATACATAAGGACATCATCAGCATAGACCAGGAAGTTGATGTTAAAAGAGTGGATGAGGTCACAGATAGGCTGCATATAAACGTTGAAAAGTAAGGCGGAAAGGGAGGAGCCTTGTGGCACACCTTTAGTTTGAGGGAAGGGGTCAGAGGTTGAAGATCCAGAACGAACATGTTGCCAACGGTCTCTGAGGTATGAAGAGCACCAAGAGAGGGCTGATCCATGAACTCCCTTCTCTCTAAGACGTGACAGGAGTACTTCATGATCAACAGTGTCAAACGCCGCGGCAATGTCCATGAAGATTAAAGCAAAACCTTGTCTGACGTTGTCTAGGCCTATGGTTAGAGCATTAAACAGGGATATCAGTAGAGTTTCCACACCATGTGATTCACGAAATCCGTGCTGACATGGGTGCAAGGGTGCATTGGAGTCAAGATAATCTTGTAGTTGACGTTGGGTAATCTTTTCGATGATTTTCGAAAGGAGAGGAATGCTGGAGATGGGTCTGTAGGATTCCATCAAGGAGGGGGTCCAACCTGCTGTTTTTTAGGAGAGGTCTGATGGAGGTCTGCTTCAGAGTGTGAGGGAAGGTCCCAGTAGAGAACGATACATCTATCATTTTAGCTAGAAATGGGCTGAGATCCGCCCGTAGTGACTTTATCCAGGAAGCTGGACAGGGGTCGGAAGGTGATGTTGTGAAGTTTATTTTTAAGATGGTGTCTTGAATGACTCTGTCATTTGGGGTGGAGAAGGATGAAAGAGTGTGTTGAGTCTCGCCTGAGAATTGGCTAGGTGAGGGTAGAGGGACAGTGTAGGGAGTGTTGGCTGAAGTAGGGGGCATAGAGGTTGGAGCAAGCTGATTACTTTTGCTTCGTAAGTAGTTGGCATATTCCTGAGGGTCTAGGTGGGGCAGTGCACCCTGAGAAGGTTCCTTTGCTAAGGTTTTCACAATGTGGAAGAGCTCGTGAGGTTTGTTGAGGGAGCGCTGTAGTCTGCCTGCGTAATATTGTTTCATACTGGAAGATATGGATGAGCGATGTCTTTTTAATTGTGTTTTGAATGCATCATGATTTTCGGCTGTTCTTGATCGTCGCCACCGTCTTTCTAGTTGTCTGAGGAGGAGGAGTGATTTTCGTAGCTCTGGGGAGTACCATGGTGCATTCTTTTTCTTATGAGGTGCTTTGATTGAGGTAGGAGAGTGGATCACAGCATCTAGGCAGGAGTTCCAAGAATCGACCATGTCATCAAGGCTTTTTTCAGGAGGGCAAAGTAAGTTCTGGGTCCTCTTTAGGATGTCTTCTCTGTTAAAAGTGTGAAAGCGTCTAATGTGTTCTGGGGAGGGTGCATCTACTGGTAATGTCTTGGAAGATCTAGAACATATTGGCATCTGGAACAGGATCAGGAGATTATCAGACCATGGTACTGAGATTGAATTTAGGTAGGAATTGTGCCAATGAGTAAGAGCTGATTGTGGTGCAAAGATAAGGTCCAGTGTGTTACCTTTTGTATGAGTAGGAGTGTCGACCAACTGAACATAGCCTAGTTCACTGAGAGCATCAATAAAGGCATTGGTTTGGCTGTCTTGAATGGTTGGGAGGTTAAGGTCACCTAGAACCCAGTTTGGGGTGTGTGGGTTCATAGAGTTACAGGCAAGATCAATGATTGTGGCTAAATCGTCTGGTGAAGAGGATGGTGCTCTATAAAGTAAATTGATAGTGACCTGCTTATTTGTGATGGTCACAAAGTCAAGGGTCGAAGTGCTGTTTGAGGCTACAAGCTGGAACCTAAGGTCAGATTTGGATAAGATGTGTACCCCTCCACCGCGGCGGTCAGTTCTGTGACATGAGTGAACTATGAAGTTGGGAGGAACAATCTGGTGGAGGAGCACAGAGTCAGAGGCGGATAGCCAGGTCTCAGTGACACATAAGATATTGAGGTTATGAGCTGAGAGAATATCTGTTAATGCTGGCCATTTTTTCCGTATTGATCGAGCATTTATTAGTGCGCATTTGAGGTTAGAGGGATGGAGAGGCTGTGTGCTCTGAGGAGGGTTGTGCTGCTGTAGGGCAACATAGATCACATGTGGACCAGGTGGGCGCCGTGGTGGTTCAGTTTGATGGTTGGGGAGGCCAAAAGGTCTTTTCCCTAGTCTATGAAGGATTGGAATAGTGTTGTGGGGTGAAGTAAAGGCTAGGGTGTCATAAGTTAAAGCTATTAACATATAACAGAGAGAGAGGGTAAAGGGGTATGAGGTTGAACAATATGGTAGCATGGTGAAGGTAAAGAGTGAGCTAGTGTAATGGTACTAGATAATATCTGTGTGCACTAGGAAGTGTTCAAAATATATATCTAAACAAAAATGGTTTGCAGATCAGCTGCTCCAAAAAGCAGTTATTTCATCTATAAACTTTATTTCCCTAGCATGTCCTACTTTGACATTGACCCGGTCGATACTGGTACAACTGAAATCACCCATTATTACTGTATTATAACTTTTGTTAGCTTTCCTGATTTATTTTAGCATTTCATCATCCATGTCTTCATTCTGGCCAGACAGTCAATAGTACACCCCTACTACCATCTCCTTCCTCTTTTTACATGGAATTCCTATTCATAGAGATTCTACAGTGTATTTTATTTCTTGTAAAACTTTAATCCTGTGTGACTCAACACCTTCTCTAACATAGAGCATAACCCCTCCACCAATTTGATTTACTCTATCATTGTGATATAGTTTGTACCCAGGTATCATGGTGTCTCATTAGTTGTCCTCCTTCCACCTGGTCTCTAAGATGCCAATTATATCTAACCTTTCATTCAGTGCTATATATTCTAACTCTCCAATTTTATTTTTTAGACTTTTAGCATTTGCATACAAGCATTTTAGAGGTTTTATTTTATTCATATCAATCTGGTTATCAGCCAATAGGGGTAATTTGGAATCTTTCAGCTCTGTCTGCTTCATAAAGGGCATCTGGGTAATTTTTATCTTTATTGGAACCTCTCTATTGAGATGCCCTAGCTTCCTTCTTTTGCTAATTTCCTTCAAGGGTACATACTTCCGAGCCATGAGCTCTTGGGCGACTGTCGGCTTTCCCCTATTATCTTGTCCATCCTGGTAAAGGTGGAGCCCATCTTTTTAAACCCCCCCCTTCCCCAGAATGTTGCCCAGTACCTATCAAAGCCAAAGCCAAAACTCTCTTCCTTGCACCATCGTCTCATCAATGCACTGAGACTAAGGAACTCTGCCTATCTTTTGGGTAATGCGCATGGAACGGAAGCTTTTCAGAGAAAACTACCCTGGAATTTCAACTTTCTACCTAAAAGACTAAATTTATCCTCCAGAACCTCCCTCCCACAGTTTTCTTTGTCATTGGTACCAACATGTACTAAGACAGCAGGCTCCTCCCCAGCACTTTCTAAAACCTTGTCTAGGTGGCGCATGAGATCCACTACCTTTGCTCCAGACAGGCATATTACAAGGCAATCATCATGTCTAAAAGCCACCCAGCTATCTATATGCCTAATGATTGAATTGCCAACTATAACTATAACGACCATCCAAACCCTTCTCTCATGGACACATGGCCCTGGAGAAACTTCCTCGGTGTGAGAGGGTTTTACATCCTCTGGAGGGCATCCCAACAGGATCGCTTACTGCCACACCAAGGTAATACTCTTCTTTCATGTGACCTCTCTCCTCCATGGCAACTGAGAGGCTGCCAGACTGGAGGTGGGACCTCAGTACTACCTCCCTGTAGGTCTTGTCTATATACCTCTCTGTCTTTCTTATGTCCTCCAAGTCTACTTCTCTAGCCTCCAGAGATTAGACTTATTCCCTGAGAACAAAGAGCTCCTTGCACCCATTGCACATATAAGACCCCTCACCAACTGAGAGAAAATCATATATGTGACACTCAATACAAGACTGGATAGCCCCCATCTCACTGTTGAACTCCTGCCTGCATCTTATTTTAAAGGTTTTATTAGGATATTTAAGTGCTTTACATACTTAAAGTTGCTAGGGATAGTTGTACAAACACAATTGTACCTAATAGGTTTAAGGGACTTTGTTCACATTAGGATTAATTTCAGGGCCATAATTAATTAAGCTATACCTGATGAGGATAACCAGCTACACCTGAAAATGAATTAGACTACCTCTGTCCTTGTAAAAGCTGTAAGAGTCTATAAATCTAAAATTATGTCTGGGGTGAGTGGGAGGGAAAGAAACCCTTAATAGAAGCTGGCTTGCTAAAACAGTGCCCTGTGTGACTTTAAAACACACAGCTTTAAAATAGACAAAAATTGTATCAGTTTAAACCCAAAGAGTTCCCTTTAACCCAAGAGTCTGAATAATTACCAGCAGGTAAATACTTACAATTACAGACTCCTTCCCAGCAAGAGTAGCTTTTCTCAGTAGTCTTGCAGACTACCTCCCATGATCTGATAAATGCTACACCTTTCTTCTACATCTTGTAATAATTAGTAGGAACACTGGATGGAGATACTATTTCTGGCCGCAAAATTCAAGTAGTCTCTCTATATGGTTAGAACCTTTTAGCACAAGTAAATTGACTTAAGAGCCCTTTTACTAAAGTGTATTGTGGTTTTGCACCTAACATGTCAATAGCACAGAAAACCGTGGCATGTTAGATGCAACACCACCACGTTAACTACACTGCACTGCACTGCACTGTACCCTAACACGTCCCAAAATTAGCATGGGTGCACTTAGATCCACCTATTGAGTTAATGGTAATTGCACCTGAGCTAAATGCAGGCCTTGCAGTTAACATGGTTATGCTAACTACAAGACGTTCACCACAACCACTCTCTGCCCCACCCCCATTCTTAGATACTCTTCCAGGGACATCTATGTAGATGTACACATAGATTTCCATATTGAACATGTCCACATTTGTGAAATCGTGCCTGAACTTGGATGTGCCTGCTTTTCTTTTTTTTCCAGACATTGTGGCTTGGATGTCCCAGACTGCACTTGGACGTCCTTTGTAAAATGTGCCTTCATGTGTCTTAATAAAATATTAGCACAAATCCTGCAGTAATTGCACCTAGTTTGAAGACACAGGCATTATACAATACCTGCTTTAGTAGGCATAAATGTTAGTGTGTACTTTCTGCCCATACCTGCATATTATAAAAAATGCACGCATAAACTGCGACTCTATCCACACTCCGCCCAAGCTCTGCTCATGAGCATGCCTGCTATACAAGGCAGTTTGCACCGCGCATACTTTTAGTACTAACCTAATTTTATAAGATGGATGAATGGCAGTGTTTCACATGCATAGATGGCATATAAAATTGCCCTCTTAGATGCTGCTGCTAAATGTATAAACCCCTTTGAATACCGACACATTTTTCAAAGTCATATCAGACTATTTTCAAAATGGAATGAAAACCTGAAATTCCTGTTGTCAATACCACATGCTATTCCATAATAGCATGCACTATTTTGATTTGTGTGCAGTATTAAAGAATCGTGGCTATTAATAGCAAAGAGAACATCCAAAATGAAATACTTCTTAAAATGAAATAAAATAAATAAAAAAAAAAACAAAAATGATATGAAAAACACAAGGCTAGTTGCAAATGTTCATCTTACTGCAAATTTCTTCAAGCATTACAAGAGGAATCCAAGTAGTGGTCAAAAAGTTTGAAAAGTCAGCCTTTGTACCTGCCCTGAGGCACACACATGTCCCAGCTTGAAGGGGCAAGTACAAAGGCCAATGCTACCCCTCCCCATGCCTCTCACATCCCCTCAACAGCAGGAAGATTCCCCTCATCACACCCTGGACAGATAAAGACACCCCCTCCCAATTAAAACCTCAGCAGCAAGAAGATCCCTCTTGCCAAGGAATCCCAGGGGCTGCTGGATTGCCAGGAGACTGCATTGACTCAGGTGCACACATTGTATTTTAGCCAGGGGTAAAAAAATCCAAATATTCAGTGCTGGTATCTGGATAGTGACTGGAGCTGAATATTTAGATACATTGCTGGCTGCCCAGTGCTATACACATAGAGGCACATTCCGCTTTGGCTGTCCAGCCCCCTGTGTGGCCGATCGGAAGCAGGACGCTCAGAGTTAGACCTGATTCTGATCCTGTGGGGCTAGATATGCCCGCGGGATCAGAATCAGGTCTATGGCCTGAACGTGCAGACCGGGCCTTGATTCCGATCAGCCTGCATGCCCAGCAGATCCCTTGCTACCTCAGTCAGGCTCCCAAATGGAGCCACAAATGCTGGCTGCCACAGTTTTTCTCCTTTCCCTGTAGCCGGACACTCGATCTGGCCTCCCATGGCCAGGGTTCGGCTGCAAGGAACTTCCTGCATCCCTTACCTCTTTGTCCCGGCCTGGCTACAGGATCCCCTGATGTCCAGGGGGACTTATTCCACCTCTGTGGTGGAATAAGTCCCCCATCTATGTTCACGGCCCCGGACGTACAGGGCTGACCTCAGAATTGGCCCTGTACATCTGGAGTCACAGCCAACCCATGCCCCGCCTTTGCTCTGCCTGCTCTGCCTTTGTTCTGTCTCAGACACGCCTCCTGCTGCCCCTGTCTCAACCTCCCCTTACAAACAAGCTATTCATACAGGGAGGCATTAGCCGGGGATGGCAGGGGAGTGAATAGCGAGGATGAATGTCCAATCCAGATGCCCATCCCCACTATTGGTGCCACTGAACGACCCCCATAGCTCTTTGAATAGTGGGTTGAAAATCGCTGCTAGCTGCAAAGGACTTAGGATGACATTTTTGCTGTCCTTATTTATGTTAAAGAAAGCAAAACTAAACCCACAACAAAGTCCCCCAAATAATTTTTTTGTTGGAATGGGCTGGAGGCGACAGGGATGGAGCCCCAGTCACACCAGGCAACCCGTTCCTTTTTAATATATAGATTGAAAGCGAACAACGCTGTACTTAACTTATAATGACAATCCGATATAGTTTCCTACTGGCAAGTAGTCGATCTTTCATTCCGACTACTTGCCAGTAGGAAACTATATCGGATTGTCATTATTTATTTATTTATTTATTTATTTAGTGTACATTTGTAACCCGCTGCTTCCAGTGATCAGCAGCGGTGTCTATACATAGGAGGTTTGGCTGTACTGGCCAGGATTAATTTATATACAATGTGATTTGGGGGGGGGGGGGATAGAGCACAGCAAGCATAGGGTTACAAGATTTACAGTAGATTGAATATTGTAGTTACATACAGGTACTTAATACATATTTACAGTGGCTGCCTGTTAGGGCTTTACAAATGATGACCCTTATATACAAATTTACACATTGCTGAGTTTACTTCAGGAGGTTAGTATATTTCATGTGGTTAAGTTGTAATGTGCTTGGAAAAGATGTGTCTTGAGTAGTTTTCTAAAGTCTTTCAAATCACTGACTTCACGTAGTTCGGTTGGCAATCGGTTCCAGAGTGCTGGAGCTGTAAAGGAGAAAGCTCGGTTGCTGGTGCAAGCATTAACCTTTGCGAAGCACTTCGGGATACAGAGGGTGTTGAGGTTCTGTGTTCTTCTACTTCTATTGCTAGGTAGTTTTGCTATTAGGCTGTTGAGGTGTGATGGCGCTATATCATGTATGAGTTTGAATGTAGTGACTAGGACTTTGTATTGAATGCGGGCTGTGATGGGGAGCCAGTGGAGCTCCATTAGTGCGGGTGTGATGTGGTCGGAGAGGCCCTTCTGCATGATGATTCGGGCTGACACATTTTGTGCCATTTGCAAAATATTGATAGTTTTTCTTGGCAGGCCTTGCAGTATGGCATTGCAATAGTCCAGGTGTGGAATGATGAGGGCTTGTGCGACTGATCTGAAGTCAGTATGATCGAGGATGTTACGCAGGGGCTGTATGACTCTTAATTTGTGAAAAATAGCCCGATTGGTAATACGAAGGTGCTTGTCCATATTCAGGTTGCTGTCAAGCATCACTCCCAAATATTTTATCTCTGCTTTGATGTTGTAGATATTATTGTTCATGGTGACTGTTGTCGGGGGCTCGAATCCTGGTTTCCTGGAGATACACATTGCTTCTGTTTTCTTGTGGTTGATGGACATATTATTGCATTGTAGCCAGACTTGAAGCTCGTGTAGGCATTTCTCTAGGTTGCAGAGGTTCGGGTTGTTTACGTCTAGTTGCGTATATAGCATTAGGTCATCTGCGTAGATATGGTAGTTGATGGTATAGTCCTGGAAAATCTTGCATACTGGTTGAAGGTATAAGTTGAATAGGAGGGAGGAGAGGGCAGAGCCCTGTGGAATGCCTTGGGTTTGTGGGAAGGGGGTGGCTTTGACATTGTTGAAATTGACCTGCTGCATTCGGTTTGTGATGTACGAGGAGAACCATTTTAGAGGGGTACCTGTGATGCCTATGGACTCGAGTCGCTTTAGCAGTGTGGGGTGATGCACAGAGTCGAAAGCTGCTGAGATGTCTATGAAAATAAGCATATACATTTTACTCTTATCTTCCAGACCCTTAAGTAGGTTGTCCATTAGGACTAACAAGAGGGTTTCCACGCCGTGGTGCTGTCGAAACCCGTATTGATGCACATCCAGGGTGGTTATGTCATCAATGTGGTTTTGTAGCTGCTGCTGCACTGCCTTCTCAATGATCTTGGCGAGGAAGGATATGCTTGAGATGGGTCGGTAAGAGGTGGGGTCGTCCTTGTTGAGCGTTTTGTTTTTCAGGATTGGACGTATAAGCGATCTCTTGAGGGGTGATGGCATGATGCCTTGTTGAAGTGAGAGGTTCACTATGTGGGAGATGTGTTGCGCTACTTCCTCTTTGGTTGCCTTAATCCAGGAGGCTGGACATGGGTCAAGAGGGGAGGTAGTGGATCTCAGGCAGTTGATGATGTCTTTTACCTGCTGGTCATTCACTCCCAGGAATGTTGACCATTTACCACTCTGGTCTGGACTTCTCCGGGTGTAGGTTTCTTGCAGGGGGTTGGTTGTATCCAGTTTTGGATCGAGATGTTCATGTGTTGTGGGACTAAGTTTGTTGGCATAGTGGTCCGCTAGCCGTTGGGCTGTCATGGCGCCTCCGGGATTGTTGTCTTGTGGAGGCTTGGTGAGTGATTTTACGAGGGCGAATAGTTCCCTAGGTCTGTTGAGGGCCTTGTTGAGTGTGGTTGTGTGGTGAGCTTTCTTAGCTTGGTTGACTTCCTTCTTATAAGTTGCCAGAAGGTTGAAGTAGGTCTTTTTACTTTCTTTTTTTTTTTTTAATTCTTTATTTTCGTTTTATAACAACAAAGGAAAAGGAAGACATACAGCTAAGAGACAGATACATAAAGTGTGATACATACATCAAAGTAAACCCCTGCCACCCCCCTCCCCCCTGCTTCTTCTCTAGAAAACTAATCATTCCCGAAGCGGGCGTGTACTTACATTATTGTGTTACAAAACCTAACGGTGATCTGAAACATGATGAGTGCACATTAAACAGGCATGTCGGAACAATGAGCAGATTGTACATAATCATTGAGCATCTGCCATTTAGACAAGCGAGAGTGAGTTTGGGCATGGGGAATAGCTCTCCGAGGTATCTGCTCATATTTACTATATAAGCAGACAAGGTTCCACCATTCATTGACAGTAAGTCGAGAGCTATCCTTCCAATTCCTCGTGATTAAGCAGATGGCTATGCCCAGCATGAAATCAAGGAGAAAGCGACCCTTCTTAGGAAGAGAGGGGACCTCCGCCACAGAGCGGAGTCCCACGATCTTCCAAGAGAGAGGTTCGTGAAGGTGTAAGATAAATTGAATACAACCCCAAACCCGCCTCCAATAAACCTGTAATTGAGGGCATTCATAAATAACATGAGCGAGGGTTCCCACAGCAGCATGGCAAGACCAACACTGGTCCCTAGCAGTTGTGTTCCATTTGGCTATTTTTTCTGGGGTATAAAAGCATCTGTGTGCAAAGAAGAAGAGAGTTTGGGTAACAGAGGCGGACCGGGAAACCCGCACTACTTTGCTCCAGAAAACGCTCCATTGCACAGGGGTTAAAGTGGTTTGCAGTTCGCGCTCCCAGGCTTGTTGAGCTCTAAAAGTGGCAGTGTCTGTACCCTGACATAATGTTTTATAAAAGTTAGAGGCTACCCCATGTGTACTACTAATAGAGTGAACTATCTCTGATAGCCCGTCCTCAGTAGGGGCAGAGGGCGGCATGATTTGAGCACTTTTGAGGCAATGTTGAAGCTGCATCAATTGAAAGTAGTGTTTCGCTGGTAACGCAAATTCCTTTTGTAAATCAGAAAAGGTTTTCCAACGAGCTGCAGAAAAAAGCTGTTGGGGTGTCCAGATCCCCCTTGAGTACCAGGGTTTCCATGCTATCGTTCTATTTAGGACTTGAATTCTGGGGTTATTCCATAGCGGGAGTCCGTCCTGAGGACATACGTTCGGACCCAGTGATAGAATGAGAGTGTTAAAGGCCGCAAGAGTATCGACAATCATTGGTGGATGGCGGGTGTCTACTTGATAGGACATACCGGGGAGATGGGTCAACGGAATTGGGCGACTAAGCTCCTCTTCTATGTCAAGCCAAACTGGTCTGCTGTCTGTTGGGGCATCTAGCCATCGGGCACCTTGCTTAAGTAGGAAGGCTTGATGATATCTAAGAAAATCAGGAAATCTGGTACCCCCTATTTCCTTTGCAGACTGTAGTTTTTGTTTAGCTATCCTTGGTGGCTTGCCCTGCCAGAGATAACGGACGAGAAGGCCCTCAATATCTTTATAAGTATGTAACGGGAGTAAGCATGGCAGCATTTCTAAAATGTAGTTCACTTTGGGGACTATCATCATTTTCACAGTTTCTAGGCGACCCCACCATGTAAGAGATAAGGGAGACCAACGATTTGTAAGCTCACGGACTTTGGAGACTACCTCTTTGGCATTAAAACTGATAGTGTCTTCTAAAGGAGAACAGTAATGGACCCCGAGATACTTCACCATGCGGGATTGCCAAAGGAAGGGAAAGGCCTGCATGTCAGCCTCATGTACCCAGCGGTTCAGTGGGAATGCTACAGATTTGGTCCAGTTAATTTTATAGCCCGATAATTGCGAGTATCCGTCAATCAGATCCAAGACAGCTGGAACCGAATCAAGGGATACGAAAAGCATAAGGTCATCTGCATATGCAGAGAGTTTAATCTCTCTATGACTGAAGGGGACACCTCGAATACGTGCGGACTGCCTAATAAGGAGGGCTAGGGGTTCAAGAGCTAGATCAAAGAGCATTGGTGATAGGGGGCAACCTTGACGCGTGCCTCTTTGGAGATTAAATGGCTGAGACTTGATGGCATTTACACAAATACTGGCGACAGGTTGAGTATACATGACTTGGAGATATCAGAGGAAGCCCTCCCCAAAGCCATACCATCGGAGAACTGCAAATAAGAAGGGCCATTCTAGGCGATCAAAGGCTTTTTCGGCATCTAGAGAAAGACCCACCCATGGATGATCTAGAGTGGCAGCACTGGATAGCACATGGCACAAGGTCCGAGCATTGTCAGCGGTGGATCGGCCGGGTATAAAGCCGCATTGGTCGGGGTGGATTAGGGTGGCCATCCTGTCAGATAGCCGGGTGGCCAAGATCGTTGCGAAGATCTTATAATCGGCATTAAGTAGGGAGATTGGACGGTAGTTGGCGGTTAGCAGCGGGTCTCTGCCTTCTTTCTCAAATACTACCACATTAGCTGCAGAAAAGGATCCCAAAGAGGATGTATCTACCGCAAGGGCAGAAAAATAGAGTTTTAAATAGGGAACTAAATCTGCACTAAACGTTCTGTAGAATTCGGTCGGGAGACCATCGGGCCCTGCGGCACGGCCCGAGGCTGTTCGTTTTAGGGCAGATTGGATCTCTGAAGTAGAGAAGGGTTCAGCCATCGCAGCCCTATCATCTTCAGAGAGGGTCGGCCGCTGAATGCCAGAAAGCAGTCGCTCGAATGTCTCTGACGAGAACTCACATTCAGATTGATATAGGCGGGTATAGAAATCCCGAAAGAGTTCTACAATGTCGGAGTCTGTGGTCAATATGCCCCCTCCCTGTGGGGCTCGAAGGGCCGCTACACGTTTAGCTTCTTTTTGACCTTTCAAGGCGTTGGCTAAGAGTCGACCGGCTCGGTTATTTTCACGATAATATGTCCCTCGTTGAAGCTCAATACTCTTAGAAGCTGCAGTTGAGAGGATTGAATTATATTGAAAGCGGAGACGCTGTAATCGAATTAATACACATGGATCAGTACGTGAAGTTAGAACTCGTTTGCCTGCTTTAATTTGTTGGTCTAGTATGAGTAGCTGCTGCTTGCGTTGTTTCCGCAGGCGGATTTGATAGCTAGTGATCGTTGCTCGAATGGCCGCTTTGAAGCCCTCCCACCAAGCCCAATTCGCAGTATCCTGGGGTAGATTAAAATGGAAGTAATCCTGTATGGCTGCTCGAATTTCTAACTGGAACTCTGGCTGAGTTAAGAGGGCTCTATCAAAGAACCAGGCCCCCGAATTCCCTTGGGGTGCAGTAGTGTGTAATTGAAAGGAAATAGCAGCATGATCTGAAATATGTTGGGAGTGAATCTTTGCAGTGTCCACCTGAGGAACTAACAGTTTTGATATTAGAAAGAAATCTATGCGAGACTGGGATTTGTGAGGGGAAGAGAAGAAGGTGAAGTCAAGCTCATTGGGGTGTAGTAACCTCCATAGATCAACTAAAGCAAGATCTTTGATCAAAGAGGTAAGCGTGGTGTGACTCTTGGGGGGACCACTTGTCCTAGGCGGCTGTTTGTCAATCAGGGGATCAAGGACTAAATTGAAATCCCCCCCAATTATCAATGAAGTATTAGCAGAGGCCTGCGCAACCTGAGCAATGGTAGCAAAAAAGGCAGGATCATCTACATTAGGAGCGTAAAGGCATATACATGTAACTTCAAGGCTACCTATCTTGAGGTGAACTCTGGACCATCTACCTTCTGTATCTGAGCTAGTCGCAATAATAGTAGCATGCAAAGATTTCCTAACCAGTATGGCAACCCCACATTTCTTAGAAACGGCTGGGGAATAGGCGGCCACCATGTAAGGTTTAATATTGAGTTTAAGAGTTTCCTTCGAATTTAAATGCGTTTCTTGGAGAAAAATCAGATCAGCAGCTTCCTGACTTAGGTAGCTTAGGATTTTCTTCCGTTTTATCGGATTATTGATTCCTTTTACGTTCAATGAGAAAAGCTTACATGGTGCCATCAATCGGTAATAGACATTTTAGGTAAGGGCACTTGAAAACATACAACATAATCAGAATCTGTGCAACAATGACATAATCACCGAGTAGGCTGGCTAATACACCCCATATTGAAAAGCATGTACCAACGTATCTTAGAGAAGAAGCAAAACCCCCAATGAATATGGCGACCATATGTCTGCGGGAGGAGGCCCTAGAGAGGCGATAGAAAGACATGAAAAAAGAAAAGAAACACCAGAGTCCATAATTAACACTGTCTCTGATACTCATCGAGGCTACTGTGGGTAGATGGAGTCGGGTCACAGATATCATCAAAAGTAAGGCAAACAAACTGCCCACGCCTGACTCTGTGCTGGGCTGCGGCAGATCCAGTATGGAAGGTACAACGGATATGGGAGTGCTGGCAGGAATATTCTGGAAGTCAGCGCATCAAGTCGGCTTCTTTGGAATCCAAAAACTCCGCTAGTAGATCAGGGTCCTCAAATGTTCTTGTCTGATTGTGAAGCGTGACTCGGAGCTTGGCCGGGTACATCAGGCCATAGCGTGCTTGTAGTTGTTGAAGCCTCGGTCGAAATTCCAGAAAGCGCTTTCGGCGGTCGACCGTGGGTTTAGCCAAGTCAGGATAGAAGGAGATCTTGTGGCTCTCAAACTCCATAGGGCCCTTTGCCCGAGAGGCACTGAGAATTTGCTCCACGTGTTGATATCTCAAAAGTCGAAAAATGATAGGCCGCGGGGTCTTCCTGTTGAGCGTTATGCTTGAGGGTACACGATGAGCGCGATCGATCTCCAAATCTTTGGTAAAGGTGATTTGGATTAGGGAAGGGAGGATTTTACATAAAAACTCTTTCATGTCTCCCGATTCCGCTCCCTCCGGTATGCCCACGAGTCGTATGTTGTTGCGGCGCGCTCTATTATTGCCATCTTCCACTTCTTTCTGCAAGGCCCGTACCTGACGTTCAACTTTGTCGAGTTTGGACAACCGGGCCGCATGGGAGTCCAATATGCTCTCCATTTTGTCCTGACGCGAAGAGAGCCCCTCTAGCTTGCCCTGCAGTACACCAAGATCTTCCCGCAGCGCTCGGAGTGCTTCACCGTTTGACTGCACGAGGTCCTTGACCCCTCTAATCTCTGCGAGGATTTCCTGCTGCATTTCGGGGCCCTCACGCAAGGCCAGCCCCTTCTGCGGGGACGGGGATTCAGTTTTGGAACGTTTGCCGTGAGAAGCCGCTGGAGATCCAAATTCCAGGCGCGTGGGTTTGGTCCCCGCCATCTCACCAATGTGCCCCTGCAAGATCAGAGTAGAAGTTCCAAGTATGTATGGTGTTAATTCAGGATTCTGAGTAGGCCTCTCGGGAGCCTCAGCGTTATGCGACCATCCCGCTGGACATCAGGCTCCGCCCCCGGTCTTTTTACTTTCTGCGGTCTTATGTTTTCTCCATTTTCTTTCTTGCTTTCTCAGATCTTTCTTGAGGTCCCTTAAGGTTGCGGAATACCAAGGTTCTGACTTGGATTTGGTTGAGCGCCTCGGATGGCTCCAGGTGGGTTTAGAGGCGGCCTCAATCCCCATGTTCCAGAGGTTTGCCAACGCCTCAAGATCCGTGTGATCTGTGTGTATGTGGTTTGCTATGGATTCTAGGAGAGCCTCTTTGTTGAACTTTTGGAAACATCTTTGCTGCTGCGTTGTTTGGTTAGGTTGTGCTTGGTCAGGGGTTGCGGGGAGCGTTAAGAGTAGCTCTATTTGATAGTGGTCGGACCATGGAACTTGGGTTATTTGTGGTTCGGATTTCAGCAGTTTGGGATGCTTGGTGGGTAGGAATACCATGTCCAGGGTATTACCCTTGATGTGGGTTGCGCTTTGGATGATCTGTTCATAGCCCAGTTGTTCCATAGCCTCATGGAACGTGTTGGATTGCGCCGTGGAGGTCGAGGCTAGGTTGAGGTCTCCTAGGATGATCTGGTTCTTTTTGGGCGCTGTAGTTGAGATGATTTCTAGAGCTGCTGCCAGGGATTCCTGCGGGGAGGCTGGGGGCCTGTAGATAAGACATATAGACAAGGTTCTGCTTTCTATCTTGAGTATGTCAATGCCATCGAGCACGCTTATTGGTGTGTTGGTTAGGGCTAGGTCCGATTTGGCCATGATTAGCACTCCTCCTCCCCTTTTCTTAGAGCGGGGGCAGTTGTAGGTTGTGTAACCAGGCTTGCTTATCTGGTTGACAATTACTGGATCAGCTTCGGTTATCCATGTCTCAGTGATGCATAGTACATCAGGCTTCAAATCCGTGATGAGGTCATGTAGTATGTGAGTCTTATTTCTTATTGACCTGGCATTTATTAGCATGATGGAGATGGTGGACTGCTTTTGGGTTCCGATCTGTGAGGTCCTGGCCGCATTTGTGCCTTGCTTGGTGTTTCTTATTTCCTCCAGCCGTCGTTGGTTCTTTGATTTGTGGTTGTGGTGGGGATGCTTTCTCCTGGTGGTATCATTAGTTTCTAGTCCCACAGGTGCTCCTTGTGGTCTTGGGCAAGCCACTTAACCCTCCATAGCCCATGTTCCCTGTAAATAGTTATCTCCAAGTTATAATGCCCTGTTCAATGTAATTTCAGTTTGTTCAATGTAAACCGCACTGATGCAGAATAGCGCGGTATATAAGAGAATATAAATAAATAAAATAAAATAAATTAGTGGGCCCCTGAGAGTGTTGTATGCTTATTTGCGTGCGTGGATTCAGATATGAGTTGTGGCATACATGGACAGGCAGTGGGCTGCATATGAATATTGGTTTCCAGGCATATGGGGCGTAGAAGTGAGGGATGGGGTTTCCCATGCAGGTGGTTAATGTTGTGCAAAGGAAGTTAAGTTATAAGTTAAGTACAGCGTTGTTCGCTTTCAATCTATATATTAAAAAGGAACGGGTTGCCTGGTGTGACTGGGGCTCCATCCCCGTCGCCTCCAGCCCATTCCAACAAAAAAATTATTTGGGGGACTTTGTTGTGGGTTTAGTTTTGCTTTCTTTATCTTTAATTGTACTGAACCAAGCAATATTTTACTGTCCTTATTTATGTGGCTAGCTATCCGGATAGTGGCACTGAATATCAGCAATATCTAGATAAGTTCCCATTCCATCCCTACTCCGCCTCCTAACCTCAGATAGAGCCGAGATGGTCTGGTGCAAGTGGCACTGCTCAATATTGGGCCTTTGGACAGCTTATGAGGTATCAGTTAAACCCAAAAATTCTATAGAGAAAAGATTACACATGTAATGCTCACAAACTATTTAAATAAGATTCTTATATCCCTCCCCCCCAGCTTGCTTCAAGCAGAGCAACCAAAGCAAACCATTTCGAATCAGATCATAATAAGACAGCAGCCAGAACTCTTCCATCCTTCTTCCTCTATCAGCTCAAAATGTTTCAGTACAAATACTTTAAGATGGATCTCTGAACCCCACCCAAACATAACCCACCCAGAATGAATCACATAAAGATATCCAGATGTAATTTGCGCAGGTCAAAGCAAATGGAAACTCTTTTACTTCTTTCCTAAAGCAAATGTTACCCATAATCATTCACATCTACTTTCAACATGCATTCCACTGCTGAGGGACGATGGCTTAATGCATACTCTTTGGCATTACAGTGCATCAAAAGCTATTTGAAAAGCTTTCTGCATTCAGAATGAAAATAATTTGCATGTTGTTTTCTGCATGTTTAATTGACTTAAATGAATAACTAATGATCTGCTGTATTGGAAAATCATGCAAAACAACTCATTAACATTAATGTGTAGATAAAATGTATGCAAATTGGGTTCAAAGTTCACACATCACATATAATAATAAATAACTACTCCTCATAGAGGTAAAGGATACTTTTTGGCAAAATTTTCTATTGTAAAACGTTACATGGAATTTTTCTACAGAGCTTATTTGCATAGAAGTCTCAGTAGAAGAAACACAAGCAGTATTTTACAAACGGGGTGGGACATGTTTACAAAGAATCACACCAGTAGCGTATGTTGGGGCCCAAATGTGCACGTATCTGCACTAATGTTTGGCGCTTGTGCATCTTGTCCTTTGCCGTTAATGCAGTGGTAATGCTAAACAAACATCCCAATACAAACACACTGGAGGACAAGACCACATTACAACAAAAGAAACCTCCAGGGACTATCATAAACCTTAGAATGGCTATAGAAACACATATACCTCACTGAAACACTTATCAAAAAATACTGAAAAATATTGAAAAGCTGAAGGACTATCTATGGGAGTCCTTGCATGTTTTGAACAGATAGGTGTTCTTTCAGGACTGCGACCGGGATCTTTCTAGTGAAATATATTTTTATTATTTTTCCACCAAATATAAAGATCAAGAAAAAAGATAAAGAAAATTCATAAACCACCGATCGAGATAACTCGATCCAAGTAATGTACAATAGGAAATTAAACACAAATAATATAGTCCACATCATGGGAGCAAAATTAGATAATTAAACAAACAAAGTATAATCATACAGAAACCAAGATCAAAAGACCCACTCATTAAAGGGGAAATTATAGTCTATCGATCTTATCCACCACCAAACCCTGTCTGTCTGTCAAAAATTTATCCAGGTGCATCACATCCACAAAAATAAAGGAAGCGCCGTCATAATTGACGACGCACTTGCAAGGAAACCTCAGGAAAAACGTGGCACCCATTGCAATCACACATGGCTTCAAGGATAAAAACTGCCTACGCCACAATTGGGTGGAACGTGATACATCTGGGAAAACATTGACAACCTGCCCACAAAACTTCACAGCTTTCACATGGAAATATGCTTTGAGTATACGCTGCTTGGCCACCACCGAAGAGAAGGTGACCAATAGGGTAGACCGCAAAGAAATAATCTCTAAGGAGTCTTCAATAAAGGCAGTGAGGTTAGAAATAGAGGGAACCACCTCATCCAGGTCACCTTCCACTAAGTTAACCTTTTTTGAGGAGGAGGGGATGTAATAAATCTGAGTAACATCAATAACATCAGAAATGGCCAATATTTCTTTAAGATACTTATCCAACAAGATCTTAGCAGAGAGTAATGGAGATTGAGGAAAATTAAAAAACCTAAGGTTACACACCCTCAACGAATTTTCAAGCGATTCCACTTTTGAATGTAAAAACAAGGAATCTTTAATACCAGCAGCACTAGATGCATGAAGAGGAACCACCTGAGATTCCATTTTAGAGAAGGCCAAATCAATAGTTGATACTTTCTCCTCAAGATGCTGTAGAGCCACCACAGCCTCCTGAGTGAAAGCACAAAGGGAATTAAATTTAGAAGACACTTTCAAGTCAATACATTTTAAGGCACCCCACAAATCCTTTAAGCTAACTTCTGCGTCAGGTGTTAACTCCGGAAGCTCTAAGCAGACCTCCGAAGTTAAACATTGAACCGGCGTGGGCAAATTCATCCTCCCTTTCACTTCCTTAACTGCCGAAACAGACAAACTAGAAGAGGCAGAAAGAGCTGACCCAGGACAAGAGGGAGGAGATCTCCCGTTGGGGCTCAGAGAAACCCCTTCGGGAGAAGACTGAGCCAAAGGAGGGGGGAGAGTAATTAAATGTTTGTCCATGGGGCCAACTGGTTTGGACCCCCCAGAGTCGGTCCCAGCACTCTTGTTGCCCGCCTTAGCTTTACAATAAAAGAGAGCAACAAACACAAGGTAAAAATTACTTATCCAGGAAAAGGAATCACACAGCAAACAGCAAACACATCAACCAGCACACTGCGACACGAAAACAGTGATGTCAAAATTGAGGCGTCAAAATGGCGTCGAAGGGGCGTCTAAGGGGCAGTACCTGCCCCTTTAGACACGCCCCGCGGACACGCTCCACGGTAGCAGATACTGAGAATATAACTCCCTCAAGGCCCCTCAGGGGGGAAAGACTGTCCCGGGCGTGCCTGCCCGATTTCAAGCCGCAACGTCACCTCCACAGGCTCAGACCGATAGTCTCCGGTCACAGTCTCCACTGCGAGCTCCCCTCACTCCACTCTCCAATCTCGCTCCAAGGGTGAAGTAGCTCAGCAGGCGCTTTAACTCCCTCAAGGCCCCTCAGGGGGGAAAGACTGTCCCTGGCATGCCTGCCCGATTTCAAGCTGCACCGTCACCTCCACAGGCTCAGACCGATAGTCTCCGGTCACAGTCTCCACTGCGAGCTCCCCTCACTCCACTCTCCAATCTCGCTCCAAGGGTGAAGTAGCTCAGCAGGCACTTTAAATCCCTCAAGGCCCCTCAGGGAGGAAAGACTGTCCCGGGCGTGCCTGCCCGATTTCAAGCCACACCGTCACCTCCACAGGCTCAGACCGATAGTCTCCGGTCACAGTCTCCACTGCGAGCTCCCCTCACTCCACTCTCCAATCTCGCTCCCGTGACCGGGATCTTTCTAAAAGTCCGGTATGTGTATTGCAATGTTCAAATTTGTCTCAATATGTGGCTAATATAATTCTCACCCATTGGCATGTTTTGGCTCTTCTCCAGGTTTTTAGTGAAGGCCGGTGTGTTCCATTCCAACAGGCAACCAATGTGCGAGACAGAGTGGTCCGTACAGACATTCTGCAGCAATGTACCGTGGTCCATACAGACATTCTGGCCATGTACCGTGACAACATTGCAGATGTAAGGAACACAAAGGGAGCAAGGCCCTCACAGAAATAGCAAAGGAACACACAAGACAAAGGCCAGTAGAGGTCACAGGTGCCAAACTTTATTGGTTAAAAGTCCCCAACGCATTTCAGCGTCACAGCCTTCATCAGTGGGTACGCATCTAAGAACAATTATAACAAATAATAATAATAATAATAACAATAAATGGAATCAAAGCATATAAAAACTAAAAACATTAAAATATGTGTAATGAACAATAAATATACATGAAAACAATTATACGACAAATAATATAGATTATCATTCAGAACCTGTACAAATATGTAAATAAGTAGATGAATAAATAAATAAATAAAACATATACATATACAGTTGGAATGAACAAATAAAACCCATAGAATAGAAATATAAGAGAGAATAAAAGTCCAGACAATTGATAGTTAAAAATGTATATATATAATGATCACAGAGAGGGTACTTACATGTTGCACCATGTAAAGTTAAATGTAAAGACCTTTTTGCATTACTGTTTCAAAGCTAAAAGAATAATGATAAATAAATAAATATGTAAACAAAGCAATCAAATTCATATACATTTAAAATACTTATTGTAAGAGTCAGGAAAACACACACACACAGAGCCAGAGAAGAGAGGAGCAAAAACCATAAAAATTATTGAGTGAATAATACACTAATCAATATTTTAGAACTAGAATAACACCAGAAAAAATTGTAATTAGTAAAAATAAATATTGTAGAGGAGGGCTTATAGACCAAATGAAGAATATTTAAAAATACACAAACTTGTTAAAAAGAAACCATTGGGAAGTCACAGAGGAAAGCTTATTCTTATCTTAAAAGAAAATGGTTGTCCCATGGAAATATTTTTTGACCAAATATAACTTATATGTGAAGTGTCTAAAATATATATAAACTGTAATGCAGGCAATGGAGGCATGGAAAATGGAATTATTAAAAGAAGGGGGAAATTAATTAACCTTACCTACAAGTAGATTAAATACTGAAAAGATAATGAATAAATAATAAAAAGTATAAAAACAAGGGAATGTATTGTATCAGTTTTAAGAATCAGATGATATACAACCATCTTAGAACAAATAAATTAAAAATCATCTTAAAACAATGAAATATCCTAAACATAACTATCAACAAAGAACTGATTTATAAAAGTGCCGGTATTATGACAAATGTTGAGTACTGAAGCCTACTAACAAAACATGTGCCCAGTGGAGCATAGCAAAAAAGAAGAAGAACGTCTGACCCTAGTATCGAAATTATGGCAAGAATGGTTACTAAAACTATTGTACAAAAAATCAGATGATATGAAACCATCTTAAAACAAATAAATTGCAAATCATCTTTTTAAAAAACAAACAGAAAACTGAGTTACAGAAGTGCCGATGTTTCGGCAAACGTTGAGTTCTGAAGCCTAATTACAGAACGTGTTCCCTAGCGGAGCATAGCAGAAATTGTCTGACCCAAGTATCACAAATATGGCAAGAGTGGTTACTAAAACTATTAAACAAAGAAAAACACAAGAGAAATTAAGACATTGTAAATTTAGTAACAATAATATAAGTGAATATAAACTATCCCAACTCTTCGTGAAATATATCGACTGTTGCCATGTATAAACAAGGACACGTCTGGGCAAAAAAGAAACATGAAAGAGATCGTGCCGGTCTAACTCACTGGAGATTGTGTTGACCATCCTAAAGGGAAATGTGTCTGAGCATCTCAGAATAAATAAACCGGCTTTCGCGCCAAACATCCATTGATTGACAGGTCAATGCACATGGTGGAAAGAGGAAAAATAAAGTGCAGAAAATGAAAGCGGAACTGCAAATGTAGTAGATAATGAATAATAAATATTACAAAAGGATATTGTGCATAAAGATTATGTATTGTCGGAGCTCCCCCGTGTGGCCAGGCAGTTGCCTAGTAGTGTGAGAGGGCTCCGATCGTCCTTTGTATAAAAAGTTAGCCCAATAGCATGTAGTTGTGTCTTAAATAGATTAGAGCCAAGATCAAAGGTCGCAGGAAATTTCTTTTATTTAAGAAATAAGGTTTTCCCAACCAAATTAAATTCTTTGGCAAGAATGTTGAAGGCTACAAAACATAAAGTTCAGGATACTTCTCCAGTCATAAACGTAAGCCTGGTTAAACAGTCCTTGGCTTGGCTTAGTTTAAACACACCTTTTTCACAAGTAAAAATCCTTTACAACAGCAGTCTGTTCTCCGGTCCCCAGGAGGCAGTACAATACTTCGCTGTTCCTTTCACAGCTGGTATAGCATAACATTCCCTGGTCCACCAACAGATTTTAAAATTCAGTAGTATTTCTTCAAGATACAATTTATACTTTTAGCTCCTTTCTGGCTTCATTAACCATGCAGCTTTCTCAGCCAAGCAGTCATTGGTTAGCCTAGCTAAAAGTTATGGGCTTTTGCATAGAATGTCCTTATTAAGAACTCCTGGGTTCTTCTCCAGTTACTAAAACCCTATTCAGTTCCTTATTCTTCTTTGGCACAGATAGCACATTCAATTTCCATATCTGAAACCCCACTTTCATAAAAAGTGTCTCCTAATTCCATTTCTTCCTCACTGGGCTCTTTCAGATATTTGTCCTCCTCAGGGTCTGCCTGAGGAGCCTTTTCACGATGTAAAGCTTTCAACACTTGTTCCCAATTATGCTTCTCAGTACGTGAGCTAGTGGGGGAAGGGCAGGAAAAGGTTTCCCTATTTAAAAGCTTCTTTAAGGCTTGTAAAGGGCTCACCTTGCCAGTAAAGTGTTGTCCTCCTGTAGGCCCCTTATACTGAGAAGGGCCAGACCAGGAGCTTCTGGAAAATATCTCCTCCTCAGAAGAATCTTCTCCTGAGCTCTCCTCTGGCCTTCTCACCTCTCTGTTCCTGTCCTTGGTCAGCTTCCTTCGTCCCACTGGCGCTGCAACAACTCTGCTTGTCTCAGTGCCTCGGTGTCTGCTTTCAATCTCATCCTCCTTCTCAGCTCGTGACTGTTTCTCCTTCCATGCCTGTCTCTGTGCATTCCCTTCTTGTGTCTCCTTCCGCGTCTGTGCAATCCGTTTGTGAGTGAAACTTCCCTGCCTAAATGTTTGGGGCTGTCCTATGGCTCTTGACTCCGCCCCCAAACCACTCCCATCTCCCCCCTCGGTCTCCATGGGAACTGGGTGTGTCTCTGGCTCTGCACTCCTCTGCAGGAGATCTTTGGCTTTACTTTGGGTGTTAACCCTTCCTGTGCCTGCAGTTTCTTTGGGTTTAGAAAAAAAAGACTGCTTTCCCTTTCTTTTTCTGCACTCTGAGCCTGCTTCTCCACCACAGTATATATATATTTGAAAGCCAATATAGATACAACTGATGAACGCGTTGGGGACTTTTAACCAATAAAGTTTGGCAACCGTGACCTCTACTGGCCTTCACCTTGTATATTCCTTAACATTGCAGATATGTGCATTTACTGTAGCAGCTGATGATTGGATTCATCCCATCACCAAGAAGTGTTACAAGTATCGTCATGTTGCTATATGTTCCACCTCTTTTGTCGTGCATCTCATTGTGTGTCCATGCCAAATGGTTTATGTTGTAAAAACAACTTGTCCTGTTAAAATTTGCTTGAGTGAACATAAAAGTAGTTTGAAGACAGTTACTTTTACAGCATCTATTGTGCCTCATTGTCAAATATTCAATCATATGTTTGACAGCTCAGTTGGACTGTCATTTGCTTTGTACCGGCTTTTGCCCTGGGTGGGGATAGGAGGGCAAAATTATCATATCGTGAACAATTTTGGATATATGAATTACAGTCTGTAAAATCGCTGGGGTTGAAGAATGAATTGGAACTTAATACTATCATCTAGTTGTATGTTTTTTTTTGTCTTGCCAATGAAGTGGAACAGTCATAATATCATCACGGTGGCTAGCATGTCTATGTGGTCTTTTTAAATGCTGGTGTTTGTCTTTGCCATCAAGGCTCTCAGCATTGCATTTTTTGCTGAATGTCTGAAGATGTTTTAGTGATTCGCCAACCTCTAAGGAAGGAATCAAAACATTTTGACCAAGTTAAAGTTGGGTTGAGGAAGCGAATGGAGCTGTTATTAACTGCTTGGAACTGCACAACTGAGAAATCATGACAGCACAGAATGTTACACAGGTAAGTACTGTTTAATGCTAAAAAATGCAGGGTCATGCACTTGGGCTGCAAAAATCCAAGGGAATGGTACAGTATAGGGGGTGAAGTACTTATGTCCATGAAAGAAGAGCAGGACCTGGGCATGATTGTTTCTGATAATCTTAAAGCAGCCAAACAGGTAGAAAAGGTGACAGTGAAAGCCAGAAGGATACTTGGGTGCATAGGGAGAGGAATAGCAAGCAGAAAAATGGAGGTGATGGTGCCTCTGCATAAGTCTATGGTGCAACCTCATTTGGAGTGTTGACACTGTTGACCACATTCTTCTCCTTGATACCCTGCCTTCGCTTGGTTTTAAGGGCTCTGTACTATCCTGGTTCTCCTCTTATCTCTCCCATAACTTTTTCAGTGCTTGTTCTGGTGGATCCTCCTCTGCTGCTATCCTGCTCTCAGTTGGTGTACCCCAAGGATCTGTCTTGGGTCCACTCCTTTTCTCTCTATATATGCAGTCCCTTGGTGCACTCATCTCTTTCCATGGCTTTCAGTACCATCTTTACGCTGATGACTCCTAGATCTACCTCTCTACATCTTAAATCTCTCTGGCAATCCAGACCCAGTTCTCTGCCTGCCTTTCAATTGAAAGCAAGCTCTGCTATGAGGGGACATAAGATGAGGGTGAAAAGGGATAGACTTAGGAGTAATATGCGGAAATATTTCTTTATGGAAACAGTGATAGATGCATGGAATAGTCTCCCAGTAGAGGTGGCAGAGATGAGGACAGTATCTGAATTCCAAAAAGCATGGGACAAACACAGAGGATCTCTAAAGGAAAAGGGGACTGTTGCAGTGGTTGATATGGAAGGGCAGACTTGATAGGACATGTGTCTTTTTCAGCCGTCATGTTTCTATGTTTCTATTAAAGTGACTGTGAAGTTTCAAATGCTTATTATATTCTACAATTTGCAACTGCCTTTCTGGAAGTGAGTTGTGGGAGCACAAGTACAATTATATATGTTTATGTTTATGTTTATGTTTATTTGGCATTTGATATAGCCTTTTTAAGAAAAACAAAAATTACAAAATCTTAATATTTCAGAATTTATGAAGAATTGAGTGTTTAATAAAGAATATGAAACTTTAAAGCACATTTCACAATGGAACATCCAAGTGCAATCTGGGACATCAAAGTCAGAGAGTCGGAAAAAAAAGCAGGCACATGCAAGTTCAGGCATGATTTCAGAAATGTGGACATGCTCGATATGGATGGCTATAGAGATGTCTACCTAGACATCCTCAGAATACCATCTCAAGATATGGGCATCTAATAGCATAATGGTTAAAGTGGTGGATTGGGAGCAAGGTGGTCAGTGTTCAAACTCTGGTGTGGGTGTTTGTGATCTTAGACTAGTCATTTAACTCTCCATCTTCTCTACACTCTGTATGTTTTAACTCTTTGAAGGCCTACTTTAAATTTTTAATCCACATTCTGCAGCCGGGTTAATTTTTTCATATTTCAGGAAAATTGTACCCGTCTTATTCAATATGTTCTAATAGTGATTTTCCTTCTGCTATGGTCATGTATTATATACCATTTGATAGGAATATTTAGTCAGAATTTTGGATCCCGAGAGTTTTGGGCTTGGCCTGGAAAGGGTTAAGGACAAAACAAGCACTTCCTGCTGCCTGTTCATGCCTGCAGATGTCTCCTGGTTCCTGAAATCGAATGGATACATGTAAGTCCATTGGGCCTCCACCACACCCCCTTGCATATTTGGACATCCCTGCAACAGAGACATCTGTAAATGTCATTTCTGGAATGGCTTCAGAGATGTCTTTGTGATTTTGACATCAACGTGCATGTCTTCAGACATCTTAAATCGCAACTAGGCCTTTAAAATGACTCCCTTTATTTCTGGTGAGTGGTTGAGACTAATGACTGTTGAGGAAACCTTATACTATGGTTTCTCCCTCAGCTTTTCAATATTTTTCAGTAAGTGTTTCAGTGAGGTCTCTGTGCCTCTACAGCCATTCCAAGGACAGGGATAGTCCTTGGAGATCTTTTCTGTCATGGCCCTGAAATGTCATAGGTCATTTATGACGGAAAGGATTCAGGGAGTTGTGAAACCGCTCTGGCTTTTCTCCTACTATAGAGGGGATGTTAATAACCTGGACTTGTTTTCAAAAACCAACAGTCTCTCTCTTGATGTGTTATAAGTAAAACAACAGATAATTAGTTAGTAGTCATCTACTGAAGAGAGTTTGCAGAGCTCATATTTTTGTTAAATCTGCTGTTGATAATTTAAAGTTCTAAAAGACATTTTTAGTTAAAAGAAAAAATTGGATTGTAAAGGTCCTTGATGTAAGGAAGGGGTCAGGAATTTCTCAGGCTTTTCAGTTGCTGTGGCCTGTAGCTATCCTCCCCCATTCATTCTGAGACCTATATCCAAATACAAAAAAAAAAATTCAAAAATGTTTGGTTATATGTTTTTGATCACATTTTTTTTATCACATTTTGATACATTAGGATTGTGTATATCAGTATTTGCAATATTTTGGGCAATTTTCTAATTTTTCTGGTTATATTGCTCTAAAAACCCTTAAATGATGGATGGTTAATGCCCTGGCAACATGAACCACTGTGCTAACCAGCATGTGGGTGCTCTTAATGCCACCCATTGAGAAGGTATTAAATACACCCACAATTCAGAAACTGCTTTCTTTATGGTTAGCACATGCCCAAAACACCCACACTAACCGTGAAGCACTGTCACTGCCCATGTTCTGCCCCTAACCTATCCAGACCCTGCCTAATCAACTGCTGACTGCTTAACATAGGATTTTATTGTGGGGCCCTGTGCTGCTAGCACCGTGCACCTACCATGTGCTAAGCCCCACACTAACAGTTAGTGCACTTTAGTAAACGTGCACTTGTATGCATTCTTTCACGTACAAATCTATAAAGCTCACATTTAAATATTGTAGGGGGCATAGTCAAAGCAATTTAGGCAGTTTTCCTACATGGGGTAGCATGGGGGCAAAGCGGAGGAAGCGCCCGGGGATAACTGGCTAGCGGAGATATCCAGCCACTAGCCGTTTATCCCAAAACAGTGAAAGTTAGGCATCTGAAAGGCTCTCCTATCATCTGCCTCTTTAAATAACCAGCCAGCGGCAGAATATCACCGCCAGCAGGTTAGCTGCTGCTCTATTAAGCCAACCCAGGCATTCAGTGTGTCTGGGAATTGAATATCTGTATTCGAAGTTCAGCAGCGATAGCTAGCCACTTCATCATTGCTAGCTGCTACAGCTGAATATCTCTCCCCCCCCCCCCCCCATAGTCTTTTAATCTCACACAAAATTTTACCTTATTCAATTTTTTGTTAAATGGAGTCTGGTAGATGATGAGAGCTCAGCCTGAAGGTTATTACTGCAGTGTACATGGTCTGGTCATACATAATTGAACCCAATAGTGTGCATTCAGCCATTGCTCCTCAACTATTTAACAAAAGCTGTCTACATTAAATCCAGTAGTATTTATTTCAGAAAGGCTAGGCAGGACTCTCAGAAGACTGCCCTTGATAAACAGGTCAATAAGGAGACAGTTTCCTGCTGCTGTTTGGATCCCGGTGCGGCGCTTGGGTGGAGGAGGAGTTTGGAGACCCCGCCCCCTCCGGGCCGTTATTTCAGCGTCAGCCCGCCGCTGCCAGGTGAGACAGTTTCCTGCTGCTGTTGTTTGGATCCCGGTGCGGCGCTTGGGTGGAAGAGGAGTTTGGAGACCCCGCCTCCTCCGGGCCATTATTTCAGCGTCGGCCCGCCGCAGAACGCAACCCGCGGGCATGTACCCGTGGGTGAGTACCCAATGGGACGTGACCGAAGGGGCAGGACATGCCCCTTTGGAGCCCCTTCGGAGCTGTGAGGAGCTTCTTGTCATGGTCTCATGGGTAGACGGAGGAAAAAGGTGTTTCCAGTAATCCCTGCCAAAGTTGGTAAAACTGTTGGCCCTATGGATCGACATCTCGTGGGTCCTGGAACTTCTCCCTCGCAGGAAGATCAATCGAGGGAGTCCGTGAGTACTGTGTCTGAGCCCTCCTCTAATACGCTAGGGGTTGTCCAACCCAGAAGGGAAGAGGTGTTGGAGGTTTTTTCTGTCCAGGAGGGTATACCCGGTGAAAATCCTCGCTGTGTTCAGGAGGCCTCATCTTTAATGACATTGGGAGAGCAGAAAGTTAAGATGCCTTCACTGGTGGTATTTTCTCCTGGGACGCTGGAAGTGACTGTACCTGCTGAGGTTTCCTTGAGAGATATTTGGGAGATGGTAGCGCGTATGGAAGGTTCTTTTCGCGCTTCCAAGTAGAGCGGTTTTCCACGGAAGTGGTACAGAAGCTCTCAGAGCATGAAGCACTGCTCTCCAAAAGTAATAAGTTGTTGACTAAATTGAAGGGTCGCTTTACTGTATTAGAGGCAGCTGCGTCTTCTTCTATTAAAGATAGTGCTTTGGTTCACCATCAGTTAGAAGCCCTTGAGAATATTAATCGTTCAAAAAATTTGTGTTTCTTAAATTTCCCTCGTACCCATTATCTTGCTCCATTGATTTTGTTACAAAAATATCTTAAGGAGGTCTTGCTAATTGATGATGTGGGTTCTATTAAGATTTCTTCAATATATTATATTCCTACGTTCTCTGCAGTAAAGACTTCCTCTCCTGATGTTGTACGGGAAGGGAACCCCAATGGCATAGAGTCCTTAGATGTCTCTCAGTTTTTGGAATCTTCTATTGACTTAATTTCTCAGCGTGCTACTTTGATTGTTTCTTTTATTTCATTACAAGATAAAAATTTGATTTTAAGTTTATACTTTAAAAAGAAAAATCAGGTTTTTTGTGGGGACTCTATACAAATTTTCCCAGACATGAGTAGGATTACTCAGGTTCGTCGGAAAGCGTTTTTAGCTTTGAAAGAACGGACTTTAGCCGTTGGAGCTTCCTTTTTTCTGAAATACCCTTGTAAATGTATTTTGGTGTTGGAAGGCATTAAGTATGTTTTTCTCAATGTCGGACAACTTGAGGCATTTCTGATCAGTAAAGAATCCTCATGAATATTATTTTCTGTTTCTTTCCATGTAAATTGGGCTTTGTAAATTTTGGATCCTGTTGCCTTGATGTTTTTCTGATTATTTATTCAGGTGATTGTCTCCTAGACGTGGACTTGATTTGTATTCTTACTTTATTTCAAATAAAGATTGTTCAAAACTTTAAAAAAAAAACAGGTCAATAAAATGTTCTGATTATTTACTTTTATCCAGTAATTCCTGAGCAAGTTTATAATTATCTAAACTTGTAGTATCATTTCATACATTTTCAACATTGCTATAGCTCACACAAAGACACCTTTTCTTGAGTCTTGCTCCCATCTTTGGGATTGCACCCCTTTTCCTTAAAATTTGAAATTATGCACAGTTATCCTTGGACTTTTTTAGATTTTGAAATGAATGTGAGATAATGAGAAAAAAAAGATGTCTCCTGGGTTTTTGAGATCACAGATTTTTATTGAATTTCTAAACAGAGAGCAAAAGAAAAAACCAACAAAAGCAACAAAGAAAACTCAAGAAAAACAAATTACATCATAGAGAGCTTCTAACAAAGCACAAAAGCCATAAGACATAATATCAATATTGCCATATATAATTGAGCTCAGTGGACAGGACACCATCAATCTTGATTATCCGACTTCAAGAGAATCATCTCGAAGGGTTCCCACATTTTAACCAAGGAAACAAGATTGCATGTCTTAATCGCTAAACATTTTTCATATCTGTATACCAAAATGCCACCAAAAATGAAATGAGATAAGGGAGGCATATTTCCAATTGGATAAAATGACTTGAAGGGCTATAGCAATTAATAAATCAAATAATTTCCTTTGAGAGGCAGGCAAAGAGACTATTTCTTGTAAAGACTGGAAAAAGACCCGCTCCACAGAGAGGGAAGAGGAAATGTGAAAATGTTTCTGCAATCTCTCCCATACTGCCTGCCAAAAAGGTTGAATAAGGGCACAATCGAAGATCATGTGGTGGAGAGTTACAGGGGCAGATTCACACTGCCAACACTCAGGGGCGGCCCAAGGAGGGTGCGGGCCATGTGAGGAGACTCAGTGCAGAGCCTCATTTGCATAAGGGACCCATTTGCATAAATATTTGCATAATGTTACCATACACTAACTTTTAGTAAACATGCCTCTTAATGAGTGTATGGATAAAGAAAGACTAAAAGATTTCTACATTACTATAATCCAGTGCCAACCTCCAGGCACATTAGGAACTACTTCAAACACTGCCCATTTAGAACCCATAGCAAACCTGCCGTATCATAACAGCACTACCAGGACTCACAAAGCACCATACTCTACCTTTCAAAAGGCAACACTGCAAATATTAAACCAATACATTTCAGAGAATAACAATACATGACCTACTGGGGAAAGAGAACAAGTGGCAATGTCAAATAGGAATTTCATAAACAGAATACCTCAGCTCAGTTACACATGCAGAACATAGACCATCACCAAACAAGGAATCACAATTTAGAAACATGAAGACAATAAACTGGGAACCCCAAAAGCCAAACTTGGAATGTAGAACAACACTGTAGAAATAAAACTATAAATTAATTTCCCCTTGTACTAAACAAAGCACAGACGTTAATGAGGCACATTTCCCAGAACTGACATATTCCAGTTAATAAATTCAAAATAAAGATATATCTTTTTACCTTTTGTGTATTTTTTTTCAGTTGCAATTGCTCCAGTCACTTTCTTCTGGTTTCTTCGTGTCTTCTGCTAACTCTCCATCGTCTGCTGTCCACTTGTCCTTTCTTTTCTCTTCTAGTTTTCTTCCATTCTCTCTCTACATCTGCTTTAACATAATAATCTTTCTCCTTTTCTCTTTCCTCATTCCTATTTCATACACTCAAATTTTACCCCTCCATCCTCAATCTCCACTTACTCTCCCAATACCCGGCCAATTGTAGACTTTTCTTCCCTCCCACACAAAATATTTTTCCCCTCTCCATTTCACTCTCCCAGCCCCATCCCATTCTAATCCTCCCCCAACATCAGTTCCCTTCTAGTTCCAGCCCCACCCAACATCCGCTACGTTCTAGTCCCCGCATCAGCCCATTTCCAATCCTATCCTAGCCCCACCATCAGCCCATTTTCAGTTCTAGACCCCCCTTCAGCCCATTTCCAATCCTATCCTAGCCCCACCATCAGCCCATTTCCAATCCTAGCTCCCCCATCCATTTCCAATCCTATTCAAGTCCTTTCATCAGCTCATTTCCAATCCCAGCCCCCCATCAGCCCATTTCTAGTCCTTTCCTAGCCCAACCATCAGCCCATGTCAAATCCTAGCTCCCCTCCACTCAGCCCATTCCAATCCAAGCCTCCCATGAGCCTACTTCCAGTTCTAGACCCTCCATGAGTCCATTTCAATCCAAGCCCCCACCACAGCCCATTTCCAATCTTATCCCAACAGCCCATATCCAGTCCTATCCTAGCCCCTCCATCAGCCCATTTCCTGTCCTAGCTCCCCCCCACTCAGCCCATTTCCAGTCCTAGCTCCCTCCCCTCACAGCCCATTTCCATTCCAAGCCCCCCCTCCCCATCAGCTATTTGCGGTTCAAGCCCCCCTTCCACTCAGCCCATTTCCATTCGAAACCCCCGTCTCCATCAGCTATTTGCAATTCAAGCCCCCCCTTCCACTCAGCCCATTTTCAGTCCTAGCAACCCCCCAGCCATTACCAGTCTTAGCCCCCCCATAGCCCATTACCAGTCCTAACCCCCCATCAGCCCACCTCCAGTCCTAACCCCCATCAGCCCATTTCCAGTCCTAGCCCCCCCATTACCAGTCCTAACCCCCCCATCAGCCCACCTCCTGTCCTAACCCCCCCATCACCCCATTTTCAGTCTTAGCCCCACCCCCCATTACCAGTCCTAACTCCCTCCCCCCCATCAGCCCAGGTAAATTTAAAACAAAAAAAAAAACCTGGCTGCTGCTGCTGCCGCCATGGCAGTGGCAGAATCAAATGTCCCGTGCCCCCCCCCCCCCCCACCTGCTCGTTTGAGCCCTCCCGGCATCAGCTCCATCGGGGCTGATGGGAAACAGGAAATGCCTGTTTCCTATCAGCCTCGGTGGGCTTAACAGAACTGCGAGAGAGAAACTCTCTCTTCGCGGCTCTGAAAGCCGCCACAGATGGAGCTGATGCCTGGAGGGCTCTGCCAGGCAGGCAGGGGGGGGCCGCGGGACACTTGATTCTGCTGCTGCCACAGCGGCAGCATCAGCAGCTAGATTTTTTTTAAGTTTTAATGCAGAATGTTATTTGCGCGGGGCCCCCTGAAACGCGGGGCCCTGTGCAAACAACATTCTTGCTCAATGGATGGGCCGGCCCTGCCAACACTGATTGCCAGGGGCCAATCCTGCACGCCACTTTATTCAGGGTGTCCAAACCACCCTGTGAAGTCCAACCAGGAAGCAAACCATACACTCACAAAGAAACAGCAACCAGTCTGGAGCAAGGTGCAAACCAAATAGTATTTTTCTTGATACCAGGGGAGAATCTATAAATGCCAACCAACCTGACATGGCCATGTTTCAGCACCGCCTTCATTAGGAGTTTTGGCCTATACAAGAAATAAATAAAATACAATAAGACAACAATATGGGGGTCATTCTGAATAATGAATAGTGGGAATGGACGTCCCGTTTGGACGTCCATCCCCACTATTCGCTCCCCTGATGACCTCAGCTAAAACCTTCCTGTTTGTACAGGGAGGCCTAGACAGGGGTGGGAGGGGGCATTCTGGAGATGGAATGAGGGTGGCGCAAGGGCAGGCCATGACTCTGGATGTTTAGGGCTGATTCAGAGGTCATCCCTGTATGTCCGGGGCTGTGAACTTAGACAGGGGACTTATTCCATCGCAAAGGTGGAATACATCCTTCTGGATGTCCGGGGATCATGCTGCTGGGCCTGGAAAGAAAGGTAGGTGGGTGCAGGAAGTTCCCCACAGCTGGACCCTGGCCATGGGAGGCCAGATCGAAGGTCCGGCTGCGGGAAAAGAAGGATTTCTGGGATGGCCTGCATTCGTGGCTCCTGAATAGAGCCATGATGCCATGGCGATGGGATGCCATGGCACTGTGGCTTCATTCAGGGGCCTGACTGAAGTAGCCAGGCATGTGTCTGGGCATGCAGGCTGATCAGAATCAGAGCCCAGCCTGCATGTCCAGGCCGTAGTCCCTATTCTGATCCCCTGGGCATTTCTAATCCCTGTGGAGTCTTAATGGGGTCTAATTCTAGGTGTCCCGCTTCTGGTTGGCCGCACAGGGGGCTGAACGGCCAAATTGGAATGTGCCTCCAGCCATAAAAACATCAAATAAATATTAAATGAATAATTAATTAAATAATTAAAGAATAGTAAAACATTATTGAAAGAAAGCTTGATTGTACCAGGCTGGATACACAGTCAGGCCCTGTCTATAACATTATATTACTATAAGCCCTAAGAAAGAGTTAATATCATTTGTAGCTCCTTATTTAATACCATCCTTGAAAACTCTGTAGAAGAAACTGGGTGAAAGGTTTTACATAACATAAACATTAGTCTTGTTATTAGAAAGATAAGTAAAAGGCAAGTTGTTTACCCAGCTTCTCAGTCTCTTAGTCTCTGGTCAGAGATATCAAACTGTCAGTGTTAGGATTAATTAGAATTAAGGCCTACATAGTCATGTTTGAGAATATATGTATGTCTTTTCATGATTGTCTATGACGTGCATGCCTATAGAAAAGTATGTTATGAATATACGTGACACTAGACGTAGAATAGAATATGTATATTATGAATATACGTGATGTGAGACGTAGAATAATAAAGTGAAATTATGCTGTGTAATGGAATCTTTACCTATAAATAAAGTGGCCTAAAGCTATGATATCAGAGTAAACATAGGCAAAGGCATAGCTTGCTCTCCCAAAGCTTTGGTGGATTTTATGATACAAGTGTGTTGTGTATTTTTTACAGATTTGTATATTATTCAAAGAATTGTGATCAATTAACCTTCTCCTTGTTTTGTGTGCGGATTTCTGTCACCCAAGAGCCCTGCCTGTTTGCAGGTGAGGGGGGGGGGGTGCAGAGTACTCTTTCAGTGTGTGCCGTGACTCGGATAGTTCTCTGCATTCAAGGCAAGGGCAGAAGGTGCCTAAAGATTTGTGAGTATTATGAAAATTACCAGTGATCGGTAATCTGTTAAGTAGACAGGCTCCGTCTCAGATGCGTGAGTGGCATGACAGAGCTAGGGCTTTAGTGTTTAAGAAAGATAGCCCTTCTTATTTTATGCTTCTATTGTATGTATGAGAAACATGGTGATGTAGCCATCGATTCCGTAGCACATAGGGATTCAGTGACAAAAGGTAATGTGAATTTGCAGTTTCCTTTGGAGGAAACTTTCTCTGTAGATAAGGTCCATTGCCTGAGATATGAGTTAGCGGTTGAAGGTAAACCATGCAAATGTGCTTACATGGTGGGAACGGATGGTACATGATGCAAAACATTGGAATGTTTATGTTTTGAAACAAAAGATGTTTGTGTTAAGAAATGTAATTAATGACCAGCTGAGCAAGTGTGGGTCATTTGTGTAGCAGAGCTAAGAGAAAAAGAAAATGCTTAAAGAGCAACAGCAGTTAGGGGGAGTAGTACTGTGTATTTTGGATATTTGGAATGTCTCCCAGCTCAAAGAATTGAGAGCACATTTGAACCAAGAAACGGAAAGTGTTGTACTTGTAATAAGAATTTTAAGAATGGCAATAGGTCATAGTGTTTCTGTTGCAAAAGAATTAAGTGTTTCTGATGAACGTATTGATAAAATTGAGAGAGATTTAGACATTATGAAACTTACAAAGAAGAATGTGATCAATTATATTATGATCTAGGCTCTATTCAGGATGTTCTACACCAGCAACATGATTTATGTTCTGCCACTGTTAAACTGAAGCAGCTGTGGGAAATGATATTGTGACTACTTAAAGAAGTGTTTGATTTGGCTAAAACATTTCCTAACTACAGGGATAATCCTGGTAGTTTTATGTCTTTATGGTCTCAAATAATTAACAGTTATAATCCTACTTGGGCAGATCTAGATAATTTGCTCAGATTTTTTTTTTAATCCAGCTGATTTTCATAGGGTCACTCATCCAGTTCGTGACAGACCCTGTGATAGATTTCCAAGAGAAGACTCAAAGAGATAATTTTGTTTTTGTGTAAAGAAAAAAAAATTGTTAGAATTCCTTACAGTAGTATGCAAACTTGTAAAGGATTGGTCAAGATTAACATCTCTAAGGCAGGATAGGGGTGAAAAAGTTACAGATTTTCACACTAGGTGTATGCTAGCTTTTAAAGACTATTCTGGTGATGCAGAAGACACACCTTCAGGATTTACTAATATTTTTGTAAATGGATTGATTCCAAGAATAAAAGAAATTTTAGAAACTTCAATAATAGATTGGCCAGCTAGAACAGCCGATGCAGTTTTGGAAGGGGCTCGATACAGTGAGTTGAAGTTCCTCAAGAAACAACAGGAACAACAAACCAGATTAGATGTAAAAAAAGCGAAGTTGCTTAATTTGCAGATTGCTTCCATGCAAACTCCCATGGGAAGGGGGAGGGGTAGATTCAGAGCTAGAGGAGGTTATGTGAATTCTCAGCGAGGGCGTGGACAGTCCAGAGAGCTGCGTACTTGTTACACTTGTGGAGAGGCTGGACATTTGCAGCAAGACTGTCCCCGGAATCGGAATCCTGATGGCCAGAGAGCTGGTTTCCCTCCTCCCCTTCCAGTACAAGCTAAATTCACTCCAGTATATCAGTGCTTCTCTAACCCAGAAGATTGTGGAGGTGATACATGGGATGCATGACTATTCCTGAATTTGACTGTAACTCCTCAGGGTGAGTTAGAAGCTAAACTGGGGGGTTCTAATTTGAAATTTGTTATTGATACTGGAGCTACAACATCAGCATTGCGTTTACAGGATTTGCCTGCCATCTATCATACTCAATTAGCACAAGCACCGATAGTACACTGTGAAGGCATTGAGGGAAAGATAATTCCTCATTGTAGACTTGAATATTTACCTTTGCAGATTGGAGAGATTGTATATCCAACTACTTTTCTTGTGGGAGACACTTTGCCAGTGAATCTTCTAGGTTGGGATTTTTTGATGTCACATCATGCTACTCTATCCTGGATGGGTGTCAAGTTCTCTTTCCAGATGTACCCTCTCTCCGAAGTGCCGTCCCCTGCAGATGCCAGTGTTGTTCATCCGGCGCTTGAAGACCTTCCTTCTACTTTGTGGGCAGTGCCAGGATCTAATGTCAGGTGCCTTTCTATTCCTCCTGTGAAAATCACCGTGAAACCTGGAGTTCAGCTTCCTAGACTCAAGCAATATCCATTGCCAGCAGCTGCCATTGAAGGAATTCGTCCTGTGATTGCGGATCTCCAGAAACAAGGTGTCATTTATCCTACAACTTCACCATGCAATACTCCAATCCTTCCTGTGCTAAAGGCTGATGGTAAGACTTATAGATTTGTACAAGACCTGCGAGCAGTAAATAATGTGATTTTGCCAATTTTTCCCTTGGTACCTAATCCACATGATATCTGGATGCAGATACCTTCAGGGACTACCTGGTTTTCTGTTGTGGATTTAAGTTCTGCTTATTTTTCAGTGAAAATTAGCAAAGACAGCCAATTTTTATTTGCCTTCTATTTTGACAATAAGCAATATACCTGGACCACTTTGTGTCAGGGGTACACTAATAGTCCTGCATACTTCTCACAGGCCATAAGAACTGCATTATTGGATGTAAAGCTCGACCATTCCTCTTTAGTACAATATGTAGATGACTTGCTTCTCTGTTCACCAAATTATGAAAGTTGTTTGTCAGATTCCTTGTCTTTATTAGCTCATATTGCTGAATTAGGTTTGAAGGTTAATTTGTCTAAGCTGCAGTTTGTATCTCAAAATGTTACTTTCTTGGGTGTTGCCCTAACACTCTCTGGTCGTGCAATTACCTCTGCTAGATTGAAACCTATTTTTGTAATAATAGCTAGCGAATTTCTCAAGATCTTACTGCTCCGCTTTATGCTCTCATCTTGGAAAGAAGGATCTGAAGGCCTCATTGTACCCACATTATCACAGTGGGAGGTTTGTTTTAAATGTAAAAATTGCATTGGGAAATGCGCCATGTTTATTGTATATGATTATTCTTTACCATTCAAATTGTATGTGGCTATTTCTGATTCCTCTGCTACCTGTGTGCTTTTACAAGCTTTCCCAACTGGTTGCAAGCCGGTAGGCTATTTTTCAAGGCGATTTGATGCAGTGACTTTGGGACTCCCACTATGTCTATGTAGTTTAGTAGCAGTGGCTTTTGCAATTGAAACCTCCTGATTTTCTGGTTCTACAGCACCCTTTTTGTTCCATCTAACCAAGACTCAGCCTTTGTCCTCCACACGTTTTATTGACTTTGGAATTAGTCATTTCTCCGCTTTATGTTTCAGTATGTACTACATCAATATGCAACCCTTCAACACCTGTGGAGGAGGATGGTTGTCATGATTGTTTCCAAACTATTTTGACATTTTCTCTACAAGATGGGTAATGCAGTCACAACAGTTAATGATGTAGTGGAAACAGCTTCTTTGCCATTTGCCAGTGCACAGTTAGCTGAAGTGTTTGCATTGACACGTGCACTTGAACTTTCCAGGTATCTTTTGGCAAATGTTTATACAGATAGTGCCTATGCGTTAAGCATTTTATGAGATTTTGGCAATATTTGGCAGCAACGAGGGTTTTTGACTTCTGCTAATAAACCAATTAAACATGCTGCATACATTCACCGTTTGTTACAGGCTGTCCTCTTGCCAGCACAAGTTGCAGTTTTGAAATGCAAAGGAATTCTTCTGCTGAAGATTTTGTGTCAAAGGGCAACCATTTTGCAGACCACGAAGCACGGAGAGCTGTTCTTCAAGCATCGGTGTCCCCGACAGTGCTGTATTTAACACCATCTAATATGACTTTGTTTTCCCTTTCATCTTTCTTGCAGCAATAGCAAGATACTTCCTTTGAAACCCAGACTCTGACTTCGTGGGGTGCACCTGTGATGCTCAGGGCTGCTGGAAAGAGGATCATCTGCTTATTTGTCCTGACAGTCTTTTGTTTCTACTTGCCCTGTTCCTGCATCATAAGCTTTACCGCTGTGGCTATGACTTATGTCTTTTTGGTTCTCCGGTATCACCTGAACTTCTGTTATTTTTATTTGGCACAGCTTGTCTGCACTGTTTCAAGACTGGCACTGTAGGGTCAGCTTAGGGTCAGTTATTAAGATTTCTGCCTTCTGAACTCTTTTTGATTTTGCAGCCTGTTTTGCATATCTGCCCTGTGCCAGAGGAGGGAGGTGGTATTTGTCTGGTGGTCACTTGTCTATTCTCCGGATGGGTAGAAGTTTATCCCACTACCAGTATGACTGCTGGGGTTGCCATCAGATTACTGATCACTCAGTTTATTCCTGTTTGTTCTTTCTTCTTGTCTGGGTCCAGCCTTTGTTGCGAGTGTCTGGGAGGGTATTGAAAATTTGGTTTGGTATTAAGAGACAACTGCACAGTCCTTATCATCCGCAAAGCTCTGGCCAAGTGGAACAGATGACTAGGACACTCAAAGGTCACTTACGCACTCTGACACAGGATTGGGCTACAGATTGGACAGAAGCCCTTCCTTTTGCCCTTATGGCAATGTGTAATTCCCCCAGTCTGACACCATATGAAATAGTTACTGGACATCCAGCTACTTCTCCACATGACTTGGTAGTTATCCCAGATCCCCAATTGTTGTGCAGCGATATTTTGACTTATTGCTCACGGTTGCACTCAGTCCTGTCTGTTTCCCCTTTATTTCAAGTGAATCCTCAACGAGATGACAGAATCATCATATCCAGAATCATCAGAATCATCAGAATCATTATATCCAGAAGTGAAGTCACCAGATTGGGTCCTGATTAAGAATTTGCATCCAAAGATGCTTCTGGCTCCCAAGTTTCTAGGTCCATTTTGTGTGCTCCTGGTGGGATACTCGGCTTGTAAAGTGGAAGGACATTCTCGTTGGATACACTTTACACAGTGTAAAAAGGCTCCTTCACAGACTCCAGATGGTGGCTCCCTTCATCAGTGAATCAAGAAAATACAACACAGAGACTTATTGAACATTACATTAATATTACAGAAAAGATCATCAGGATTTATGTGCTTTTTGAATGGACTAATTCTGCAAAAGACCTTTGTCCAGCATTTACACTACTGATTAGGTGGATATAGTTAGTTTGAATTAGTATTTTACTGATATATATGCAATGACCTTTTGGCAGTTAACCTCTACTTTATGAAAAGTTTGAGAATTAGAGGTAGTTATAGCTATACTATATATCTTCATCATATTAAGAAGAGTAGGTGTATTTTTAGTTTGTCTTAGAACATTTATTTTTTGAGTAATTATAGTTTCAGATATTTAGAGGTTTACTAAGAATGTTTCCGTATTTGGTCTAAGTTGTGCTGTGGCATATTATTGTTAATGAAGCAGTACTGCATTTAGAATCTTGGGAAAGTTATGAGGGCTATTCCAATATTTTTGTAGAATAATAATGTACGTTTGTAGAATAATAATGCTACATAATTCTTCCATTTGATATAAAAAATCCCATGTACAGAAACCTTATATTTCTGTAGTACAATTAATCCAAGTTCAAGGGAATCAGGTGCATGATTATGACTTGTTACAGTATAATAGTTCTGGCTACCTTTTGAATGACTCAGTCCGAGACATACCTAACTGGAGTTGCCCCTTATTAGGATATTACCATCCCTGGGAACGTAATCTATCTGTAGGAATTAAGGAAATGAACATTACTCAGTGGGCTTTGAATAATTGTACACAGAATCTAGTCTGTCCCCGCAACTTGACAATTTGGGAAAATGGATTAGTGGCTTTAAAAGGGAGACTATTTTGTGTGTGGTAATCTCGCATATACAGAACTTCCCAGAGGTTGGTCAGGTACTTGCTATGTTGCTCAGTTAGATACCCCGTGGCGGTTTTTGCCTTACCAAAATGTTACTTTATTATCAACCTTGAATAATTCCTTAAGAAGAAAAAGGGATGTTTCCCCTCAGGATGAAGCCATAATAGCAGCACGACAGTTGGTAGACTCTACAAGTCCTTTAACTAAATCTCAGATAGATGCATTTACAGGTGCTGTTTGGCTCTCAACTTTTGGAGCCATAGCACCCACTAGAGAATATGGTACCCAGATTATGCGATTACAGGCAGTTGTTGAACTTTGTGACATAGTGGGTCCTTCCAGCCCTGTAGAAGAGGCTAAAAAGCCAGGAACAGGAGTAGGGCTGAGTTGTAAACAAAAGCACATGGCTCCTGGTTACCTTAGAAACCAAGCACAGAGGCAAGAGAAACGCCCGTGCTACCATTCAGGGAATGAGTCACGAGCTAATGCAGGACACCTGCTAGGGGGTGGAGTTGAGCACTGCCCTAGAATTCACCCTGATAAAGAGAGTTCAGTTGAGCTTATGGAGTTAGAAGGGGAAGAAAGAGAAGAAGGAGAAGTGGATGAGGCATGCGTGCTGGATAAGGAAGCTAATGAGAGCTACGGTGAAGACAGCAGTGCCAGGAAAAAGCCAGAGTCTCTGTGGAAGGGTGAGACAGTGTCTTTCTTCAGGAAAAGAAAAGAAACCCCAAGGGAAGGATATAATAAGGGCAGAGTGGATTACCTGCAGTATCCAGGGGAACACAGAAGTGAAGGGAAGCCAGGAAGGCGAGTGAAATCTTCTGTGCAAGGCTTAGGTTGGGAACTTACAGCCAGTCCAAAGCCACAAAGAAAACCTCCACCAGCTAGGCTAAAAGGTAAGCCAAAAGGCTGGTATAAAAATAGTTACAGTGACTGTATTTACCCAGAGGGTTGGAGCTGGGAAGAGAATACCTGTGCTGATAACGTTTGTGACAGCCAGTATTTAACTCAGGAATATCAGGTGAAACCTGAAGCAGTTAGAAAGGGCGTGGCACCAAGATTGCTGTTACAAATATTTCCTTCTAGCCAGGAAGAGTTAATGGACTTTGAACCTGAGTGTGTGAATATTGATGAAGATATCATGGACTGTACGATATCGCTTGCTAATGAAATAATCTCATTACGCTGAAGGCATGTTTTAAAAGAGAAAGTACAGCATTACTAGCATTGGGAAGCAGAGAGCTGTGAAGAAACAGCATTGTTACGTTGGAATGCTAGATATCAACCTGTTTATTCCTGAAGTAAGCCTTTTCTGTTAAAGAACCTTTGATTTGTCCTTATGCCAGTAAATACCTGGTTTGTGTTACTTTGTTCATGGTGAAATCCACCCCGGGAGGGGAAATAAAATCCTTTGGTTGCTTAAACCACTTTTCCACAACTGCTCCTCATTGATTCGGTGAAGGGACTACATTTCCCAAAAAGCCCAGCTTCAGGATTTGTAAAGTAGCTGCTTCAGTGGGGAAAAATCCACTCACTTAACCTCTACTCACTTATACACGGGGGTTTAAGGAGAACTGGTGACAAATGGCGTAGTAGTTTGGATTTTTACCTGGATTTGAGGACACCACAAGGACGAGGTTCCTGCAGCAAGAGCTGACAGCCAGGAGGAAAAGATCCGGAGCTCGGCTGACGATCGGTCAGACTGGGGAGTTCCCTTTTCTCAGTGCCTGACTCTGCACTGGTGCCAGGTAATTGTAGCTGGGCACGGGTGGAGAAGGATACAAAGGAGAAAGGGTGGTGCACAGGAATAGTGCACGGCGTTGAAAAAAAAAAGAAGGGGAATTTTTTTCTCTCTCTCTTTTTTTTTGGGCCACACTTGGGTTTTTTTCGTTGTTCTGTTGCAGATACCAGGAGATCCAGAATGGACCCGCAAGAAATACTAAGGTGGATGTCCCTGCAATGGGATAAGCAGCTGGAGATGTCGCGAAGGGTGCATGACCAAGCGATGACTGCCTTGCAAGAACAGTTGAGACCAGTTAATGCTCTCATAGAACATTTAGCAAAGCAACAGCAGGAGCCAGCGGATGTTTTTCCAGGATTTACCCAAGGGGTAGGACTAAATGGTACCGGTTCACTTTTGCTGGGACAGTTATCTCCTACTGACAATGTAGATGATTATGTGGATGCATTTGAACGGATTGCAGAAGCCGTCAAACTGCCTAAGGAGCAGTGGGCTATAAGATTTGCCATGTCTTTATCTGGTGAAGCTTTGTCGGCATACAAGTCAATGCCAGCTACCTTAGCAATGAATTATGATGCAGTAAAGCATGCTGTACGAGACAGGTTAGGGCTCACCCCTCTGTTCTACAGATGCAGGTTTAGGGAGGCAAAGTTAAAGCCTGGAGAAACCCCTAAAGCCCTGTATTTTAGAATAAAGGGATTAGCCTGTAAATGGCTCAAACCTGAGCAGCAAAATGTAGAGTCTATGTTAGATGAAATAATGTTGGAACAGTACATGGAAGCTGTATCTGCTGAGGTTAAAAAGTTTCTTATGTTACAGAACTGTAAGACGACAAGTGAAGCAGCTGCCATGACAGAACGGTATTTTGAGGCTGAATTCTCAAGGACCTCAAAATCCGGTGTTCTGGGCATGACAAAGGCTGATAAAGTAAGTAAGAATTTTGAATGTAAAGCACCTTATGAAAATAGGGGTTTTTCCTTTACTAAGGGAAAATGTTTCAAGTGTGGAAATGTTGGGCACTTGCAAAAAGACTGTATTATACACACTGCCTTAGTATCTGGTAATGGGGAAAACCTCAAAGCAGGCTTTTTACTACCAGTCCAGGTGGAGGGCATAAAGGCCCAAGCACTACTTGACTCGGGCGCGGACCAGAGTATGGTGTCCCAACGACTCTGGGAAGCCATAAAAACTCAAGCAGCGCCAAGTCAAGCAGTGGGGCAGGTGAAGATAAGATGCATACACGGGGCCGCCCATCAGTATCCCTTGTATGAAATAGGCATAGAGGGTTTAGGAACAGAAATGAAAATTATAATGGCAGTGGTACCCCGCCTTCCGCAAAGTGTAGTCCTGGGAAGGGATTGGCCTCCTTTTAGTCAAGGGCTGGAGGAGGGCCTCACGGCTGAAATAAGTTTAGCACCCCACCCAGATAAAACAGGCTCCTTGGAAGTAAAAAGAGTGTCATCGGATACACCAAGGTTAGAGGCCATGGCCACCAAAGTCCCAAGCCCTTTGCTAGGGAAACCTGGGAAGACGAGTCGACAACACATAGTAGGAAGAAAGGAGGTAACCACAGAGAAGCCAAAATTTGTGCTCAAATTCTGCAAAGTTATGGATAATGTGTATCAATTATGACAGCAATGGTTAAGAAGTGTTTTCAGGTCAAGGAACAGGCTTTGATGGCACCTCCCTTTGGCAAGTACAGGCTGTGCATCTCAAAGATAAGTGTCAGAGAGGTTTAGGGCAATTTAACGTTGTACATACAGTAGGTTTGAGAATTGTACACTGCAAATTTTGTTTATATGTTTGTTTAAGGTTATGCTGTGGCCAACATTATCCAATAAACTCAAAATTTTTGTGGCAAAACGTCGTCTGTGCATTTTGTCAGTGGTGAGGGATGACTTAAGCAAGGGGACATGGATCAGGGCAAAAGGGGGGAGAAGGGGTGGGGGGGCAGTAGGAGAAGGTGGGAGGGGCAGGGAACATGGTCTAGGACTGGATGTCGCTTGCCTGGTTGAGGAGCTATCCAGTTTAGCTTCCTTGCTAGCTGCCATCAGAAAGAAAGGGACGGAACCAAACGTTTCTATGGGCAGTCAAAAGCAAAGTGATAGCACTCACATAAAGCCCATACCAGCTGGAGTGCCTAACTCATGCGACCGCATTCCGCACTGCTCGGGCTCCACAGTGCCCCCTCACCCCCCCTCCCCCGCCTAGGATTTTTGTTTATTTCTGTATTAGAGGTACAGATTACACACAAATTGTGTTCCATGCAAGTATACCAGAGCTGAGAGGTAGGAATTCAAGGCCTCATGTTGACTGCTGCAATAGAGTATGTTTGCCTGACTTTTCATATGACAAAAAGAATTTTCCCAGCTCATCACATCTAAACTACTACTTGTATTCAGTAGCCAGGAGATGTTTCTGTGAATGGAAACTAGTCATGGGAGATCTCAGAGATATGTAGAATTTCAGATGTTTCACTAAGACCCTAATTTTAGAAGCCTCTGTATGTGTAAATGGCATGTGTAGACTGCATGCAAGCAGTGATTTCATTAAGCTCCTATTTGCATTTGTATTATCCCCGGATGCTGCTATTCAAAGGGAATGTGGCAGGGACATGGCAAAACACTAGACATGGGCTTGCCTTTTTACCATAGGAAGCCAGATCTATAGTAAAACGTATCTCTTTCTGCAGCTTAGACAGAGGGTGGTTTCAAATAATGGAGTATTTTTTAGATATCCTGCTAAATGTTTGATGAAAATTATGAACCTTTGATGGTTTATGGTTTAGGCATTTGATATACTGCCCTTTACTTACGCATCAGAGCGGTTTACATGTATATACTAACAGGTACTTTTTTTATTCCCTTCTCTCCGCAGGGCTCACAATCTAAGGGTACCTGAGGCAATGGAGGGTTAAGTGGCTTGCCCAAGGCCACAAGGAGCGGCCATGGGACTAGAGACCCCAGTGGGTGTGAGGGGAGTATGGTCCTAGGAAGTGTGTGAAGGAAGGAGACTCTTAGGATGAGTGGGTGTGAGGGGAATATGGTCCTAGGAAGTGTGTGAAGGAAGGAGACTCTTAGGACAGGTGGGTGTGAGGGGAGTATGGTCCTAGGAAGTGTGTGAAGGAAGGAGACTCTTAGGACAGGTGGGTGTGAGGGGAGTATGGTCCTAGGAAATGTGTGAAGGAAGGAGACTCTTTGGACAGGTGGGTGTGAGGGGAGTATGGTCCTAGGAAGTGTGTGAAGGAAGGAGACTCTTAGGATGAGTGGGTGTGAGGGGCGTATGGTCCCAGAAAGTGTGTGAAGGAAGAAGGATGGGTGGGTGTGAGGAGGGTATGGTCCCAGAAAGTGTGTGAAGGAAGAAGGATGGGTGGGTGTGAGGGGAGTATGGTCCTAGGAAGCGTGTGAAGGAAGGAGGTTACTTGTCCCCATGCAGGAATTGAACCTCCGGCCTGAGGTAACCTGTCCCAACCACTGAGCCACTCCTCCCTCCATAAGTGGGTGTGAGGGGAGTATGGTCCTAGAAAGTGTGTGAAGGAAGGAGACTCTCAGGATGAGTGGGTGTGAGGGGAGTATGGTCCTAAGAAGTGTGTGAGGGAAGGAGACTCTTAGGACGGGTGGGTGTGTGATATATTTTTTTGACACAACTGAGTTAAAAGAGTTACTTGATAGTAAGTGCTGTCTGAGGCAAGAAAAGAGCTGACCCCCACCTCACTGCCCTTGCAATGTAGGGTTGCCAACTGGCTCCAGATTCACCCAACAGGCGATCCAGTCCTGGTTTGCCCCACTTCATGCAGGGACTTGTAGCCTTGCTTTTTTATGGGGCCTGATTCTGTAGTGTACATCCTGGCTCTTTGTGTGTCCGGTCGGAACTGGATGCACAGAGGGAGTCGCGATTCTGATCCTGCGGGGCACATCTAGCACCGCGGGATCAGAATCGCAAGCAGGCCTGTATGTGCAGGCCCGGACCCTGATTCCATCCAGTCTGCACATACAGACTTTGCCCGGCTAACTCAGTCAGGGCTCTTCAATGGAGACATGGCACCATGGCATCCGGTTGCCATGGCACCGTGGCTCCATTGAAAATCCACGATCCCAGCCGCCGGCACAAATGCATTCCCCCACAGCCCGACCCCCGATCTGGCCTCCTAAGGCCATGGTCAGGATGTGGGAAATGTCCTTGGGCCTCCCCTGCCCCTTTCGCGCCCCAGACCTGCCATCCCCCACTGACTAGGGAACTTATTCCACCTCCGAGGTGGAATAAGTTCCCCATGCAATTCACCGGCCATGGACATACAGGGCAAAAATTAGAAATGGCCCTGTACGTCCAGGGCCGACGACCGCCTGCTGCCCGCCCTAACGCCACCCCCGATCCGCCACTTTCCCGCCCCCATCAAACTTCCCCGTACAACACACGGGGAAAGAGGACAGGGTCAGGAAAGGCCACGAATAGCGGGAATGGCTCTGAATGACCCCCATGGAGTGCAAGAGGGAAATCAGAACTATAAATCCCTGCATGCAATGGGGTGAACCCAGGACTGAATCAAGCTAGTCAGTAGCATCTGGAGCCAGTTGGCAACACAACTTGGCAACCCAAATTTCGGTCTTTATTTAGAACAGAGATAATATAACTAACTTAATATGATGCTCTGTAAAAGAACTCGAAAGTCTACTGTAACTTTTTTGACAAAGTGCAATAAACAACTCTATATTAAATTCTAAAAAGCCAAGGCCTCAGAATCCCGGGCTGCCACCGACTTAATGAAAAACCGTCGGATGGACTAATGCCACTATTGCATCAACGGCCTTCACTTGGCTTTTGAATTATTAATGGACTTGTTCATTATTTTTAATTTTAATTTATATTTAATCTTTAAACTGTTTCCCAAAAAGGACGCTTATATGAGCTTGAGGAAAGGATAGCGCTGGACTTTAAACCATAAACTTCTCAACTTCTCAACTTCATCCAACTCCTTTCAATTCACTTCTTGAAATGCCAAATAATTGGGAACAGTAAATATAATAGCTGATATAAACGTAGTGCTTAACTTAAAATGGTGAACTTGTAACTTCCATCTTTTTCCCATGCATTACTTCAAAGGACAAGTTCGCAACTTTTAAGGCGATCCGCTTTAAATGGTGAGCATATAGCTTCAGATGGATTCCCATATAACTGCTGATAAATTCCCGACGCTGCCAAGCGCGCTACTCATAGCGTTTCACCCATTAAGGTTTCTTCAGGGGAAGCGGTAAAGCAGCACTAGAAAATTAAAATAAGTAGTGTTCATTAAGTACAGACTTTCTAAAATTGATTGTTGCATAGACACCAAACCAATGAATCCAAAGCCTTACTGGTAAGTCATCTCGAACACTGCTTCATGTGACTAACACACTCTCCTTCCAACAGCGGTCAAAAAACGCCGCGCATGCGGGCTGATTAAATAGGGATTATCATTCTCTCAAAATGAACGGAAACAAGGAGGCGGAGTTAAATCATAAACAGACCTCCCATTCTATTCGAGCATTCAGCCCATTTGGGATTACCGCTCTCAGCCGGTAGATCCATCGTTGTTCATGGTACAGCAGAGTCTGTTCTTTAGTTTTACCAAATTGCGGAGCGGTGACTTGGTCAATACAGAAACATTCAAGCTGTTCAAACTGATGGTGAAATTGTAAACAATGTCCCACTATGGGAGCCTCACGTCGGCAGCATTTCAATTTGCTTTTATGTTCCAACTTGGCAACCAAAATGGAAAAGCCTCCTCTAGTCAGGGAACAGGGGGGTCCCCTCCCTCAGAACATCAATCAGGTGGCTGCCCCAAGAATAAAGAAATCAATATGTTCCCAGATTATATAATGTTTCTTTTTAACTTTGTAATGATGTATATATGCAGCAAAAATTGGAGCAGCTTAATTATGTAGCCTGGAAATGTAATATAAAGCATTGACTCCTGACACTACACGCTGGATCAGCGTGGCATTTAATGTAAGCATACATTCTGCAAAAGGGAAAGGAGATACAAGGTGATCACACACCTAGGAGCAAAAGCAAAAAGCGAGAACCACGGTGCAGTTTATAACACCTTAATAAAATTCCTGTATCTTCATTTTGGTGTTTTAAACTGTGATAGGGTTCTTGCTTTTTCTTTTTGAGCATATATTTTGCATCCAAAGAAACCCCTCTCCTGACAATGGGTGCAAAGCAGAAATAGGATATTTCCCACAGAACTCAACATACACAAATAATTTCTGATTCTGATGTCACCTCAGTAATAGCAATATAAACCCTCATGAGCAGTGAGCATATTGTGACGTAATACAAAGCCCTACAAAAATTACTCAGGACCTATAGAGAAAATCTACCATACCATAATAGCATCAACTTCCAAAACTCATATAAGGGGCCTTTCCAGAAAACAGCAGCATGGTAAATACTGCAGTGGATCCTAGAATATCCATATACCTATCCAGAAAACCAAGCAAGCCAGATGAATACCAGTCTCTACATAGAAACTCCATGCTAACAGAACACGTAGGCTCAGTCACCCATGCAGAACATAGATAGATCTTCACCAAGTAGGGAATATACTACCACAAACTAAAAACAGACGGGGGGGGGGGGGGATTCAAATCCATTTTTAGTGGTTAATACCCCTGGATGCTGCCACTAAACTTCCAGACGCTAGCTGGCTAACACCAGGGTGTTCCAGGAGTGGAGCAGAGACAGTACCCGGGGATGACAAGGTTAACAGAGATATTCAGCTGCTAGCTGGTTATCCCAAAGCAACAAAAGTTAGGCCCCTGAAAGGCTCTACTAAATTTCACTGCTTTAGCTAACTGGCCAGCGGTTGAATATCCCTGCTAACCGATTAGCTGACACACTATCCAGCCAACCTGCATATTCAATTCCAGTGGGCAGATATGACTTTTGCATTGAATATCCAGGTTCAAAGTTCACTGGCGACGGCTAGCCACTTTCTCAACCACCACAGCTGAATAACTCCCCCCTTCCCCAACATATGTAGTCAAAAATTAAACTGAAACCTCAATAAGCCAGACTCTGAATCAGTGGAATAGCCAGGGCTGATATTTTGGTGAGGCTTGGGAATAACATGGGTGGCCAGAAGAGCAGAGCAAACGCTGACTTTCAGTTATCCTCTCATTTGACTGTTCTGCTGCTGCTGCTGACTGGGGGGGCTTGATGCCATGGCTCACCCAGCCTACCCTTGGCTACACCCTTGTATGCAGTACAGCACCAGGGAAATAGAAAGAGATGCAGATGCCCCCGTACTGTGCAAAACAAAGACAGAACATGTAAAATTCCAGATTGACATATCCCAATCACTAAATTGAAAATAAAAATCATTTTTTTACCTTTGTTGACAGTTTATTCTCTAATCATGCTGATCTCAATCTCTGGTTTCTGCTTTCTTCTGTCTTCTTTTTACTCGCTTTCCAGGGTTGGAAGTCCACTTCTATCCCCTCTTGTCTTTTTCACTTCCTTACATCTCTGGTATTGCTCTTTTCCTTTGAGTATTCTTCCATTTATTTTTCTCTCCCCCTCTCCAATCTGCCCCCCCAAGTCTAGCATCGGCCCTCTCTTCCTCTCTTGTCTCCCCCAACATGTCCAGCATCAGTCCTCTACCTCTCCTCTCCCCTCCCGATGTTCAACATCTTCCCTTCACCTTTCTACTGCCCCCCCCCCCCTACCTGCCACTTCTGTCCTCATCAGCAGCGGCAGCAATCACGCACATAAAAAAAGCATGGGGTCTTTTGACTCCAGTGTGCTCTGAAGGCACTGCTGGTCTCACCCCCTCTGTTGCGTTTTGCGTCAGAGGGGGGCGGGGCCAGCAAGGATCTCTGAGTGTGGTGAAGTTCTGAAGACCCTCTGCTTTTGTTTTGTTTTTTTAAACAGCCTGCTGCCGTGCCACCACTTTTCACTGGGTCTGAAGCAAGTTCCTGGAGGAAACCATTATTAAAGCAAGTTCCTGGAGGAAACCATTATTAAGCAAGTTCCTGGAGGAAACCATTATTAAAGAGGACCCGGGAAATCCACTGCTTACCCCAGGATGAGCATTGTGTCTTTTGAGGAAACTGCTAGGTACTTGTGAACTAGACTGGCCACTGATGGAAACAGGATACCGGGCTTGATGGACCTTGGTCTGACCCAGTATGGCATATCTTAAGTTCCTTATGTTCTTATGATCGGCGGCAGCAGCAGGAGAGGCGGATGATGTTGCCACAGACCCAAGCGACATGGCATTTGTAGTGGCAGTAGAAGGCTCACTTCTCCCAATAATTTTACTTTGCAATGAAGACAGTGAGGCAGTGCCACTGAGATGTTTTGGGGGCATTTTATGGCTGCTCCCAAAACTTTGCCACCTGAGGCAACCACCTCACTTTGCCTAATGGTAGAGCCACCCCTGTCTTGGGACTTGGTAGGGAACAAATATATTTTGCATATTTTCTCTTTTAAGTTTAAATTGCTATGGTAACTGCATTTTTTGAGTATTTTCTTGATGTCCCTTACAACTGCCTTGCAAGTTTTTCTGTACTTATAGGCTGCCATATAAAGGGTGGTTGCCTTACATGGCAGCTTGACCCGTGGTGGTAATACTGAGAGACTACTGCTAGGAGTCAGAAGTACCATTTTAAACCTAGATGCTCGACAGGTCAAGAGCCACTGTAGATCGCTTTCAAGGAGATCCCTCAGTAGTACCAGGGGGTTAGGGGTGATGGTGGGATGTCAGAGACTTGGCTTTGTGTCAGGGCAGTCAATGGGTATTGGGGGTGGAGGGGTTGACTTTGTTTTGCGTGGCTTAGGGGAATGTAATGGGTGTCAGCTTCTGTTAGGGGAATCTGGGGGAGAGGGGGGTAGATTACCTATCAAATGGCAGGTCCCTTACTGAGATAATGAGCCTGATTTAGGGCTCGCTATCTGCAATCATGCAGCCAGAAACCTGCAATGTTCCTGGCTGCAGCAACATGAAACAGGCCATGCTTTTTTACATCTTAGTTTGTTAAATTGCTGCTCCTATTGGATGTGCTGGCCAGGGTCGGCCCCAATGTTGATTCAAGGTGTTGGCACCCTAGACCCAGGGTGTCAAACTCCAGTCCTGGAGGGCCACAAACCAGTCAGGTTTTCAGGGTATCCCTAATAAATATGCATGAGATCTATTTGTACGCACTGCCCCCATTGTATGCAAATATATCTAATGAATATTCATTAGGGGCATCCTGAAAACCAGACTGGTTTGTGGCCCTGCAGGACTGGAATTTGACACCCCTGCGCCTAGACAAACCTTAAGCAGTATGCCCCTGTGGCTGTCAGCATCTATTGTTTAGCTTGAATGCCCCGATCTTTGCCATCACCACCCCCAGAAGCTTCTGCCCTAGGCAACTGCCCAGCTTGCCTAATGGTTGGGCTAGCTCTGGTGCTGGCAAATGGGCATATAAAATACTGAAGGAATTAAGCACGTCCTGACCTAGACTTCTCAGTTCCCCTCACCATATTCTATCTAAAATGAAGCTTCACATCTTTTATTTTTCCACTGCAAGTGACTTTTGAAAGCTTATTTCTTTCATTTATTTGCAGGGAGATTATTCAGGGGCAACAGGAAATGTTGCATTCAACTAATTTGAGGTTTGCGAGTTGAATAAAAACAGCTCTCAGACGGCTTTTTTCATCTCACCTCCATACCATTTAGACTTATGGTAGACTAGCTTACACTTTCAACTGGCTAAAGGTTGTGGAAGACAGCATGGTATGTGGGAGATGGTAGGAGATATGAATGAGAGCATAGTACGTGGGAGACATTGTATGTAGAGTATGTGGAAAGGAACATAGCAGCTGGAAGAACTCTTCTATAGGGTGAACATACTTGTGAGATCAATAATGGGGGTAACATTCTCAAAGAAATTCTTACAGGGATTCCCAACACTATCCTGGGAACCCTAGGCTAGTTTGATTTTCTGGATATTCACAACAAAGATGTCTAAAACCATGTGCTGGGGACCAGCTAGTATAAGCCTACTATAAGACCAAAACGTTTTCTTTACATGGCTGAAACTCAAACCCCAACAAACCTTTGCTTTGTTCTACATTTTGCAAAGAAAACTCTTCCATCATTGATTGAAATGTGACTCATTTCATGAGACAACAATACTGTCTCCTCATTATTTTTCTATGAGTTTTTTTGTGCTCTTAGAAATAACCTTTCTTGTGGATGCTAAAGGTCAATGATGTTGATCTCATCTTCAGGTTTTACTTTCCTACTTACATCTTCCAATTAGCTCACCTTTGCTCCAGCTTTTTACAAACAAACCTTATCACCGTTAACTCACACCCTCCATAGGGGATTAAGTATTTAATGACATACCTGATACTTGTTTTTGTAGCTCTAAAGAAATTATAATTACTAAAGCATCCACAGGCACATTTAATTACTGTGCAACTACCTGCCATTTATGTACCAAAGACTTAATTATGATAATTTGATCCCTTATTGAGAAGACACAGCTTTAGCCTCTAACAGGACATGGACAGTGTTCAGGTTTCGATGTATTTTCGCATTCTTAGTTCATATATGTGAGGCTTACTTAAAAGAGCTCTTGGTGACACTTCAGGGTCCACATTGAAGACACAGAATTGCAATTGAGTCCAAACCACCATGCTGTACTCTATAGAGTCATAAGAAATATTTACATGTAGTGATAGGAAGACTGTCTTCTTCTCAAATTGTGGCCATGTGATTTTGTAGAAAACACTAGCAAACTAAAAATCTCTTTCACAGTTTTCACATATTATGCACCAGTTCAGAAAGTAATTCATCTAAAAAGGAAACATTTTGTTGACCGAATTCATTGTCTTTCACGTGTATGTAAGCCTGTTATACTATTAATGTTTTATTATGCTTGCAGCGCTTTTATTTATGGGTAAACTAGCACTCCTTGTAGCCTTGGGCAAGTCACTTAACTCTCCATTGCCTTGGAAGAAAGGCCTGACAATCTACTTCCGGTCATACTGCCAAGAAAACCCAGGAGCTGCTGGGTCGCCAGGAGTCAGCATTGACTGGAAGGCACACATTGCATTTGCAAATATGAATATTCTGCTATTTCAGTGTCCTATACCGAAGCAAAAAATATAAAACAAGTCAGATGTACCATCACATATAGGCAAAAAGGCTCCCTTTCTCTAGATTTTATATTGTTGAATGGGAAGGCAGGGGGATTTGGCACAGGATAGGGTTGTCAACTATTTGATTTTCATCAGAAATATCTTTATGCCGGTTTTTACCAAGTTCAGAGTTAGAAAGGTAACTTGACACAATAAAAACCTGGTTAGCAGCCCTGAATCTGGGACTACTGGCAGCAGCTGGTACAGGTTACTGATTGCACCAAAGGACTTGGTTTGTCAGATGCAGGAGCACCATGTTCATGCATTGTGCTCAGTCTGCCTGAAGCTACGTTCCCACAGTGATGCTTGACAAGGTGACAGAGTCCCTTTCTCTTTATCCATCTGGGATGCAAAAATGACCACATTTTTGCTCCTTTTCTATTGATCGGAGTGGTGAGAGTCCATCCCCAGTGCTTCCCCCGCTTTCATTTCCCTCCCATTCTCCCCTCTGTGTACTGCTCCACTCCTCCTGTTAGCCTTCTTCAGCTATGCAGCTTCGCAATTCACAAGTCATAATGCTGAGTCTGATCTCCCAGACTAGCACAGGAACTGCCATTTTGAATCTTTGAGCAGGAGAACCAAGAGAAGTGAAGAAGTGTGTCAAGAGGAGTGATCATGTAACTCCCATTGGTTGTTGAGCAAAGCGTTCCATCTTAAGGTCCTTCCTACAGTTCTCAATTGTCTCTAGGATTGTGTTCTTAAGTATTTAGCAGCTGAATTGTTTTGCCCAGTGCAGCAAGGGATGGGCATAGGAAACATAGGTTACCAGAGGTCATGATTTTCAGGGATTGTACCCGATTTTGAGGTGGTGTCACCGATTTTATGGGCTATAATCACCTCCAGTTCCCGATTTCAGTGGGAACAGAGGCAAAGGACAATGCTTCTCCTGCCTACCCCTCTAATGCAGTCTTCTTGATCCTGGTAGAAGAAGATGTAAATTAACTTCTTTTCTGAAAAAAGAGGAGGGATTTTAGAAATATAGAGGATATTTATCTATATGTATAAAATAAAGTTTAAGCATATATGTATGTATTTATTTATTTAAGGCATTTATATATCGCCTGTATGCAATAACACATTCTAAGTGGCTTACAGTCAGATACTGTATACATTCCCTCCTCCCCGAAAGGCTCACAATCTACATGCGCACCTGAGGCAATGGAGGGTTAAGTGGCTTGCCCAAGGACACAAGGAGCACCTATTGGGCTAGAGACCTCAGTCCCTCCAGCCTGAGGTTGCTGTTCCAAACTGCTTATAACTCAAGAAGATCTGCTACTGTCTTTTTTAAACTTTGGAAATTACTGAATGCTACTTAGACTGCACATTTCTAAACATATGGGGAAAAGATGCCTGAGAAAGGAGGACCCCTGCCTCTCCCAGCCCAGCTCAGTCCTGCCCAGGTATCCCAGATTTGCTCTCCAAAAATCTGTTAACCCTAACTTACTGTATATGTGCATGTGGATAAAAGTGAGCCAGTTGATGTAATGGATTTGAACTTACAGAAATCATTTGACAAAGTCCTTTATGACAGATGCCTGTGGAAATTAAAGAGTCATGGGATAGGAGACAATGTCTTATTGTGGATTGGCAACTGTTTAAAAGATAGAAAACTGTTTGTGCTTCTTAATATACTGCTGCTCATACTGACATCACAGCAGCTTATAATACAATTACCAAAAGTAATAGTTTAAAAAAAATGTTAAAATCTAAAAGACAGAGGAAAAGCTAAAAGAAAAGCTAGAGGTCTGTCCAGTAGGACTGAGCCTCTGCTGCCTATTGCCTTTAATCCTCAAAGGCCTGCCAGAAAAAAGTACCCTAGTCTTACATTTGAAAAAGAGGTAGAATAGAGTTAAATGGTCAATTTTCTCAATGGAGACAAGGGAATAGCGAAGTACCCATTGAATCTGTACTAGGCCCACTACTTGGGAACAAGTAAAATGATGAAATTTCCAGGCAAAATTATTCAAAGCTGATAAATCACATGCAGATTATGCAAAATTGCAGAAGGATCTTGCAAGACTGGAAGATTGGGCATCAAAATGGCAGATGAAATTTAATATGGATGAGCGCAAAAGGATTCATATAGGGAAGAGTAACCCAAATTATAGCTAGGTTCCACATGAGGACTCACCAACCAGCAAAAGGATCTAGGCGTCATTGTGGAAAATTCACTGAAATCTTCTGCTCGGTGTGTGACGGCAGACAAAAAAGCAAACAGAACGTTAGGAATTCTTAGGAAAGGAATGGAGAACGATACAAAAATGATCACAATGCCTCTGGTGCGAGCGTACCTGGAGTGCCAGTGCCACATGGCACAAATACAGAAAGGACGCTGATATCATCGCTGGGCTTCCAGGAAGCTCAAAGAGAGTGTGCTACTGCACATGGTTGGGGTGGAGGAGGGCACCACATTAGTTAGTTGCCCAGGGCGCATTTCTATCTTGGTATGGTCCTATTGAGTACTGTGAGCAATTCTGGTCGCCACATCTCAAAAAAGATATTTCAGAATTAGAAAAATAAAGATAAGGGTGACTACAATGATAAAAAGGATGGAACGACTCCCATGAAGAGGTCAACAGGTTAGGGCTCTTCAGCTTGGAGAAGAGATGACTGAGGAGAGACGTGATAGAGGTCTGTAAAATCCTGAGTGGGGCGGAACGGGTACAAATGAATCAGTTGTTTACTCTGAAAAAGCACAAAAAGCAGGAAATACACCATGAAGTTTCTAAGTAGTACATTTAAAACAAACAGGAGGAAATACTTATCCACTTGGTGCATAATTAAGCTCTGGAATTCATTGCTGGAGGATTTCATAAAAACAGCTAGCTGAGTTTAAAAAGACTTGGACAAGCTCATGGAGGAAAAGTCCATAAACCGTAATTAAGGTAGACTTGTGGGAAAGTAACTGCTTATCCCTAGGATAAATAGCATGGAATGGAGAACAAAACCAAGGATATTATAGTGCCTCTGTATCGCTTCATGGTGCGACCACACTGTGAATATTGGTTGCAATTCTGGACACCAAATCTTAAAAAGGATTTAGCAGAATTAGAAAAGGTACAGAGAAGAGCCACCAAAATGGTAAAGGGAATGGAAGGATACCCCTGTGAGGAGAGGCTTAAAATGTTAGGGCTCTTCAACTTGGAAAAGAGACGGCTAAGGGGAGATATGATGGAGGTCTATAAATTAGTGAATGGAGTAGAACAGGTAGACATTGATCGATTGTTTACTCCTTCAAAAAGTAGAAAGACTAGGGAACACTTAATGAAGCTACAATGTAGCTCTTTTAGGACTAATAAGAGAAATATTTTTTCACTCAATGAGTAATCAAACTCTGGAATTTGTTACTGAAGGATGTAGTAAAAGCAGCTAGTATAGCTGGGTTTAAAAAGGGTTTGGACAAGTTCCTGGAGGAAAAGCCCATGAAGTATTATTAGAGAGGACCAGGGAAATCCACTGCTTACCTGAGGATAAGCATTGTGGAATCTGTGTACCTTTTTGAGAACCTGGTAGGTACTTGTGACCTGGACAGGCCACCATTGAAAACAGGATCCTGGCTTGATGGACTTTGGTCTGGCCCAGTATGGCAGTTCTTACATTCTTCTGTTCATGGTCTCTACCTGCTGAAAAGATGTCATCACATACATAGGGATTTCTGGCACTGTCATATATATCAGAAAAAAACTGCATGGACCTCATGACCCCATCCCCTTTTCCTAATAAGCTCATAGTGAGCAAACTCCAAAAGTTCCTAAGTATACTGTAAATCCTTTATAACACGACTCAATATAAGATAGGACTGCTTATAACACAGTGAAGGCTTAGACTCCATGTTTTAATGCTATTTCATCTTACACTGTAGATTCCATGTAATGTGGATTCACTTATAGCATGGTCAAATAGCTTGGACCCTAATGTCAGTGTTTTATGAGGTCTACGGTGTATTACCAAATGCTTGCTCTCCAGGGCTTTTTCTCTTTTCCCCTCCTCATTAACCTTTGGCTGTCTCTCTCCTTTACCCCCTTTCTCCCTCTTTTCCCCTCCATTAACTCTTTTTATGTCTCTCATTTCCCTGCTCGTTCTTCTGCACTCTCTCTCTCTCTCTTTGCTTCCCCTCACATTTTGCAGTCTCCCTTTCTCCTCTTTGCTCTACCTTATTTGGACCCCTTTGCTGTCTTTGTCATCTTTGAGCTCAGTTGCAGACTTTTTGCCATCGTAGGCATACTCTGAGACCACCTGCAGTCCCTGAATCATTCCCCTTCTGTCATTTCTTTTAAAGACAACAAAGATCTACACATTAAAACTCACAGAAGAAATGCTCAGCATGCACTCCCGAAAACTTTGATAAGTAATGCAATAAGATTTATCCATGCACAGTAATAAAATGTCCCAGTAGGATATTCACCCTATGACTGTGCATGAAATGTCAAAAGTGCATCGGCTCAATAATGTGGCCAAGATACTTGGGAAAGTTCAAAAACATGATCACACTGTGCTAAGCATGCTCTCCTCTCTCTCTCTCTCTCTCTCTCTCTCCTCTCTCCCTCTCTCTCTCTCTCTCTCTCTCTCTATCTCTCTCTCTCTCTCTCTCTCTCTCTCTTCTTTCTCTCTCTCTCTCTCTCTCTCTCTCTCTCTCTATCTCTCTCTCCTCTCTCCCTCTCTCTCTCTCTCTCCTCTCTCCCTCTCCCTCTCTCTCTCTCTCATTTTGAATCCACTTGCTTACTTCCAAAGGGAATGTGAATAAGCCTGGCTGCTGGGACTTATATGTCAGTCCAGAGGGAAATGCTGAGAGACGTACTCCACTCTGGGAAAGAAGGTTTATGGTTTATGGTTTTTTTAAATTTGATTTGCCACCCTTCAATAAAAACACAGCAAAGCGATTTACAATAAAAAAATGTTTTGTTTTGTTTTTAAAGATAGACATTCAGAAAGGAACTACAATGGTTGGACAGGACAGTTACACATTCATTCACACAAAGAACATGCTGCGGGGTAGAGTTGGGGAAAGGAAAAAACACTGCTTTATCTGATGGGCATAAGCGGCATGGAATCTCGCTAATTGTTTGGATCATGCTCCTGTAGGTACTTGTGACCTGGATTGGCCACTGTCGGAAACAGGATATTGGGCTTGATGGGCCTTGGGCTGACCCAGTATAGCAGTTCTTAGGTTCTAGAAGAGTTGATATGCATGCATGTTTATAACCCATCTGTCTACTATATCATTAAAGATCTTCTAAGAGTGCTAAGAGAAAGGCAGACATGGAGGCAGAAGTGAGCATGGAAAAGGGAAGAATTTGGCTACCCTGACTCAGAAGGACAAAGACATCTGACTATTCATCCCTCTATAACAGGGGTTCTCAACCCAGTCTCCAGGACACACCTAGTCGGTCAGGTTTTTAGGATAGCCACATTGAATATGCATGAGACACATTTGCATTCAAAGGAGGTAGTGCATGCAAATCTCCATCATGCATATTTATCCTAAAAACCTGACCGACTAAGTGTGTCCTGAGGACTGGGTTGAGAACCCCTGCCCTAGACGGACCCCATCTCTTGTGACAAGCCAGCAGTGGCATGGTCAGGGCCTTCAAGAGATTCATTGAATCCCCATCCCTGTGCTAATGCCATCTATCTTTGTTTTATTTTTGTAATATTTTATTCCTATGCAGAATTCACACTGTTACACTTCTCCACCATGACGCTGCATAACCTCTATGTGCCCATACCTCCCTGAAGCTCCTCCCTCTTGCCCTCATCCTCTCCTCTAGCACTCCCTGCTGTCTTGCCCTCTTTCGCCTTTGAGTAGGGTTGCCAACTTTTTCACCGAGAAAAACCCGACACCTGAAAAGCCGTTTTTTTGCTCTGGCCGCAAGATCGGGAGCGGCCAGAGCAAAAGACCGGCTTTTCATCCGACCCGATACCCGAAGTAAAAAAAAAAAACCATCCAGGGCCGGCCCACACACCGGAGGGCTTCAGAGGGAGCTGGGGAAGCCCGCGCGAGGCCCCGGCTCCCTCTGTACAGTCGCCAGCATGAAGAGCCTTTTCCTTCACGTTGGAGGCTGTTTCTGTGAAGCCGCGATTGGTGGGAAAGGTTAAAGGCAATGCCCTTTAACCTTTCCCAGAGCAAAAAACCGGCTTTTCAAGGGCCGGTTTTGCATCTGCGCCGGCAGCCGGCCTGGCCATGGAAAAACCGGCCAGGCCGGCTGAAAACCGGCCAGTTGGCAACCCTACCTTTGACACACACACACACCAAGAGCTGATTAGCAGAAGCAGAGGATGAGTACAGCAACTTTGTGTCAGGCCACGTCTTACTCCTCTGCAGCCTGGCTCCAACTACTAAGTTTGAAATGCACAGGACACCGCAGTGGAGGAAGACAAAGCTGCTCCTTCTCTGCTTGTGCTAATCACAGCCAGAGAGGCAGGGGTGAAGAGAAGAGAGGCAGATTGTGGGGATCCCTGGAGAGTGGGGCCTGCATGCAGCAGGTGGAGAAAGCTGAGTATGTCTTCTGGAGTTGGGGGATGGAGGGACTGAGATAGAAAAGAGAGCTGGGGAGGGCTTCAGGAAGAGAGCTATGGGAGGTGTTAAGAGAGAGCTATGGTGGTGTGAGTGTGTGCTGGTAGGGGTTTTGAGGCACAGCTATGGTGTGCTGTGCAACAAGGGGTGGGCAGAGAATTTATTTATTTACAGTATTTAATATACTGCTCTTCGATTAGACATAAGTATCTAAGCGATCTACAACATCCGGGAAGACGGATCAGAGAATAATAAATGACATCGGTAAAGGAATAGGAACATAATCCATCAAGGGATGTAGCATGTCAATAAAATCCAAAGGTAATACTGGTAAAACAAAAGAGGGGCAGGGAAAGGAAACACCCACTGACAACGCTGGAGTTCCAAACGCAATTAGTCACCTACAAATACTTTCCAGAGGAGCCAGTTCTTCAAGCCAAGTTTGAATTTTTTCAAAGACTCCTCTAAGTGAAGAACAAGAGGAAATGAGATCCACAGGGTAGGGGGGCCACAAAACCAAAAGCTGCAGTATGGGTCAGCTTGAGTTTGAAATGAGAAGGGGGTGGAATAATAAATTATTTGGATTGTGAAGACCTTAATGAGCAATGTGGACAGTACAAAATAATCAAAGCTGATTGTATGGAACACCAGTGAAGTGAATCCTGTGAGTGAGGAATAGAGTCTTATGTTTGATCCTACATAAGACTGGTAGCCAGGCCAAAGCTTTGGGCCGGAGGCGGGACCCTAACCCAGACATACAGGACCGATTCTGACCGGGGCCCTGTACACCAGGGCTGGATAACATGGATGGATGACTTAATCTACCTCGGGGGTGGAATAAGTCAACCCGAGTTTGGCAATCTATGGCTGTGGACCCCCTAAAGGTAGGGCAGGCACAGGAGACTCCCCACAGCCTAACCCCGACCTCGGAAGGCCCGTTCAGGGGTCGGACTGTGGGGAAAGCAAGCTATTCTGGGTCTGGGGATGAGTGCAACTACTGCATGGCATCCCAGTGCCATGATAGCAGGACACCACAGCACAGGGCTCCATGCAGGAGGCATACCAGAGTTGGATGGGGAGAGAGCGGGGCATCCAAGGGGCCTGAATAGGGGCACATCCTGCCAGCCTAGGCAGTAATTTTAGCTAAGAAGTTGAAAATGGAAATAAGGCAATAGTTAGAAGGTAGGAGTAGATCCAGTTTCAACTTTTAAGGAGCAGGCATATATAACGTTCTTTCTAGGCTTAGGCTATTATAACTTCAGACAAACTAGTAGTTCAACTGTCAAAGCTGGAGCAAGCTTCTTTCAAATCCAGACTGAAAGGAAAGTGGGCAGAAGGCTGCCTGGGTTTATAGAAAGTAGAATTTTCAGTAACAAAAAGCTGTATAGTGGCATAAATGTTTTTTAGCTGACTCCATGAGAGAGTAAACAAATTGAACCAAAAAATGCCAAAACGAGAATTACTTAAACCCAAAAAATATTTTAAAAAATCCCCAAATAACAGCTACACACCTTATATCCAAGTGGAGCTACACAAAATCTAAAATCACTTTTCTAATATTCCAGGTAAAATAAAAGGACGTCAAATCATAAGTGAGCTATAACAGGTTGCAACCGATTCTCTAGTATACCAGCCACAAAGGCCTGAACTAGTATGCTGAAAACTCATCATAGGTCCATAATTTTACCTTGTAAACCCTAAACTATACAAAATAATATCTAAAGACTACATTTACAGATAGTAACAAGTACCCGACATGATATTGTGTTTCGATAAGCAAAAAATTACACTTATCTGCATCAGGGAACATATCCTTTACATTAATAGCACACTAAAGTATCCAATAGGAAAAGAGCCAAACTCCAGCCGGCTGAATGCTCTACTCATACTAAATGAACTTTGCTATAAAAGCACAATGCATCTGGTGGTCACATGGTCAGAGCAGCCTAACAAAGCAGAGAAAACCAATCAACCACCTGATTCAAACCCTACAGTTCAATGGATCCCAATAGGTATATCAACAGGTATATCATGGATTGCAAGTTGCTTAATATAATTACCACCTCTCCAAGTGAACGGAAGGTGTTCCAATACTCGCCAATGAATGTCAAAGAGGGAATGCTGATATTGAAACCAATGGGCTACTAATAGGGCGGTCTTCAATTGAGTATTAATCTGGCTCTTATGTTCAGTCAATTGCAGCCAAACTTTCCGCGTTGTTCGAGCCCTCAAAAAGACCCTTTTGACATCTGAGTGGGGATAGCCCTGAGCTGAAAATCGAGACTTCAACACATTAGCTTCTGTCAAAAATGACATGTCCGATGAACAAATTCACTGCACCCTCAAATATTGACTAATTGGCAAGTTTTTGCAATGTCAGATGGTGACAGATGGTGTAAATAAGCATTACGATCCACAGACGTTTGATAGATAGTAGTATGAACTCCTGTCGAAGTCTGAACATGAAAATCCAAGAAAGCAGTACACTGGTCATGATACGTCAGCAAAAATTGGAGATTTTCGTACATATTGTTCAGCTACTCGAGGAAGCAAATAAGATCACTTTCAGATCCTGTCCAAAGCATAAAACCATCATCCAAAGATCATCACCATAATTTTATCTGAGCCTAAAATGGAGCTTTAAAAACATGCTGGGCTTCAAATTCCACGACATTCAAAGATGCCACAGATGGCGCTAACGTAGCCTCCATTGCCTCTCCATGATGTATTGATAATAAATCCCCTTGTACTAGAAGTAATTCTTATGAAGAACCAACTCAGACAGTTTGCTAAAAAAACTCAATGGGAACCGTGCTGGTGTGGGCTTGATTCATAGAGCTCTTTCAATCACCTGCACCGGACAATCTTGCGGAATGTTAGTATATAAACTCACAATGTCCATAGTGACCATATATGTAACTGAAGACCAATCAGTAAAATCTTGTAATAGCTGCAGAAAATGGGCTGTATCCTGGATATATGATGGAATATCTTGAACCATAGATTTTAGAAAAACATCAATAAACCAAAACAAAGTTTCTAAGACTGAGCCCCAGGTAGACACTATCGGGAGTCCTGGAGATTGAATTAAAGTCTTGTGTACTTTAGGCAGAAAGTAAATCATCGGGGTGACAGGGGTAGCTTCAATCAAAAATATTTGATCTCGAGAAGGTAAAAAAACCCTGTTAATAGGCAAAGACACAATATCTTTAATTATCTGATCTATCTTAAGCATCAGATCAGCAGTCAATGGAAAATAGTACTTAGTGTCTGATAATGCAATGCTTCCACTTCATATGCACTCCGATTCTGAACAACTCTACTCCCTCCTTTATCTGCATAAGTGATAACGGAAGTGTTACCCCAAAGTTCTTTTAATGCTGTCCGCTCCTGTATGGTGAGATTCCATTGAGCTGCAAAGATGTAAGGATCTGCATGAGTTGGTAGCCCGATGAGGGGAAAAAGGAGGTCAATACGTTGGCCAATCTTATTTAGGGTTCGGAGCAGATGACTGAGATATTGATCTGATGGATCTGATTTGATCCCGCATTTTCATCAAAAGGAATGAAACAAAATTTTTCAGGGTGAAATGGTATTTTGGGAGTGTCTGAGCCTCCCGTGAATTGGGATATGGCCAAGAACAGTTGCCGAGAATAGGATCTGTTGTAAATAGGACAAGAAACGTAATTCTGTTTTGCCTTCAGAATGAGAGAGTTAAGGTGGAATGTACATGTGGGAGGGGGGAAGAAGGGAAGGGAGGTTGAGAGAGAACTATGGAGATTTGTGTGGAGATGTCTCTATGGAGGGTTCAGAGATAGTCATGGGTATGTATGTGCCAGAAGGAGAGGTTTCAGAATGAGAGGGAAGGAGAGAGAACTGGGGATCTGCTGGGGATAGAGAGAAAGAAGGTGAGGTTAAGCCTACATTGGGAATGAGGCCACTGGATAGGGAGGTGGAGCCTGAGCAGGGAGAAATCTGGGGGGGAGGGGGTCAGGCATGGAGCATGGCAGAGCCAGGCCTTTATGATGGGGGAATTCTATGCAAAATAATTACACATCAAAATGCAGAATTTTTAAAAGCTGCACAGAATTTTCAAAATTTGTGCACAGAATGTTAAATTTGTTAGCACAGAAATCCCTCAGGAGTAAATCTTTGCACCGGCAGCCTAAGACCTCTTATGTTTGAGGTAAGTGGGCATTAGTGAAGGCACAGAACAACTCCCACAGGCCCACATGCAACTATCAGCAGAAGCTTCTGTGCCTGCCCGCAGTAGACTAAATTATATCACAGTAGGCCAGGAGGATCTGCTTCACATCTTTTCTGATCGTGCTTTCCTCAAGGTACTGCAGTACTGCTGATGTGATGCTGCTGGTTAAGGAGCCAAGCTTGGAACCCTTAGATGCTGTGCTTCTTTCCTGTTCCACCATGAACAACAACCACATCAAACTTGGATCCAGGCTGGAGCTCTAACCCTACTGCTGCCCCTCTCCTGGATCCACCTGTGACTGCCAGTGCTGACTCTGCCTATCAACATTCCTCTGAGTGTCAGTGTATCTGTGCCTATGCTGTTGCCTGCTAAAATCAGGTTGGCGGGGTCGACCAGTGAAGAAAGAAAAAAACAGGTTGGGTCATCATTGCCATCACTGAGGTAGAAGGAGGAGGTTCCTGTTATTAAATCCATTGTCTTCTTTTTTTGGCCTGGTCAGGTGGAAGACGGAGAAAGGGGAGTTAGGAACAAGACTGGAAAGAGAGAAGGGGTGAGCACAGTGTGGCGCAAAGAGCTAAGTGTGGGGTGGGGTTGGGTCTTGGAATGACGAGAGAGAAGTAATGGGGAAAAAAAGGGATAGAGAGGAAATTGGGGAAAGGAAGGGATTGGGGTACAGAGAAGAGAGTCTGGGATAGCAAGAGGGGAAGAGAGTAGTAGATAGGGTGGAGGAAAGATGGAAAGAGAGGGGAATGAGGGGAAAGGAGAGGGGTGGAAGAGAAAGGGGCAGAGTGAGGGAAGTTTGAGGCACAAGAACAGAAGGGCTAAGGGATGGGACAGAGAGGGTAGTGTGAGGTGAGGTCAGGATAAGAAGAGAGGAGGTATGGCAACAGGAGGGGAAGACAAGACAGTGGGGGGAGGGGGTTTGAGAGGATGGGGTAAGAGAATATGGATAAGGAGACAGCAGGAGAAGGGAGTGTGAGCACTAGGGGTGAGAGAGGAAAAAGCTGTTGGGTAGAGTATGCGTAGACCCTCTTGTTTTTCTTGGAGTGAGTGGTATGGTACTGGGGCCGCTGAGCCGCTCTCGTGTCAAAGTGGGAGGTATGGTATTGGGATCACTAAGCCCCTCTTATTTTTGTTAGAGTGGGAGGTGTGGAATGGGGGCTGCTGAATCCCTCTTGTCGTTTTTTCTTTGGGCGGAGCCACCAAGCTCCTCCTCCTTTTGTTTGGCACATTTACTGAACCCCCTACTGTAAATATCAGTGCACACCACTGCTAGCCAGGAGATAGATAAGGTATCCCACAAAAACATTGAGTACTCAGAACATCTGCAGTGCTCCTTGAAATGACCAAGTAAACAAGTGCAACAACAACCCTTTTAACTTGCCTGTTTACATGCCACTATAGTGGTTAGAGCAACTGCCTGGTACCCAGAAGATCAAGGGTTCAATTCCCACTGGCATTCCTTGTGACTTTGGGCAAGTCACTTTATCCTCCATTGCCTTGGAAGAAAAGGCTGGCAATCTACTTCTGGTGATACATTGCCAAGAAAATCCAGAGGTAGCTGGGTCGCTATGAGTCAACACTGACTTGATGGCACGAAAAAAAAAAAAAACATCTGTGTCGTGTGCACTGTAAGGTGTGGAGACATTTATTTATTTATTTATTTATTTAACATTTCTTCTATACCGCTCTATTTTAGATCAGAGCGGTTTACATTCAACATCAACCATACAACACAGGAACCCTGAGTTGTATTTACAATAAACAGGAGATCAACTTGGAAGTAACTGGGGGGAACTATGTACATTGTATAACATATCTACATCTTATTTACACTGGGGGTCCTGATTCCATTTCAGTGGGTATCTTCTGAGCGATCAGTTGATTATCCTTTTTCATACTGAGTCTGATTGTTTAATTGTAATGAGTGATTGTCTGAGGGGGCATATGTATGATTACTAGTGCTGGATTCAGGGTAGTATGTGGTGAATAGGTGCTGCTTTAATGCCTTCCTGAAGTCAATTAGGTAAGTGATGCTTCGAATAGAGGTGGGGAGAGCGTTCCATGCTCTGGGTGCGTAAATCGTAAAGGCCCTATTTGTCGTTGCTTTTGTGCATTTTGTTATTACTTTTGGGACCTCTAGTGTGTTTTGCATCATGGGTCTTCTGTTTCTGTTCTGTGGTACTTTATGTATCATCTTGCTGAGGGCTGTGGGGGTCAGGGTGTTTGCGGCTTTGAAAGTTAAGGCTAGAACTTTGTGGCGGATTCTTGCTTGAACTGGTAGCCAATGGAGGTTCATCAGTACTGGCGTTATGTGCTCTCTCCGTGAAGCCCCTGTTAGTACTCTTGCCGCAGTGTTCATTGCAAGCTGGAGAGGAGCCAGTGTTGCTTGAGGGAGACCGTGTAGAATTACGTTGGCATAGTCGAAATGTGGTAATATTAATGCCTGATAGATCGAACGGTAGTCGCTGAAGTCAAGCAGCGGTCGGAGATGTTTTAGGGTCCTTATTTTCATGTATACTGTTTTTACTGTGTTTCTTATGTGGGTTTTCGGATCCAGTTGTTGATCCAGTGTAACGCCAAGGTAGCGGATTGTGGGTTTGGTTTTCAGCTCTGTGTTGCCGACCTTTAAAGAGAGTGGCGGGGTGAAGTCCTGGTTCCTTGAGATGAAAAGGACATCTGTTTTACTGTAGTTGATTCTCATGTTTTGTGTGCTGAACCATTCTGCTGTTGCCTCAAAACATCTTGTTAGAGGGGAGAGGTCTGGTTGGTTGGTCCTGAATGGGATGTATAGTAGGATGTCATCTGCGTAGGCTAGACAGTTGACCTTGAATGAACGTGCTAGGGCACATATGGGCTGCATGTAGATGTTAAACATCAATGCAGATAGTGACAAGCCCTGTGGTACACCCTGGTTTTGTAAAAATGGTTCAGAGGTTGTGGAGCCTGACCTTACATGTTGCCATCTATTAGTCAGGTATGACTTGCACCACTTTAGGGCTGTTCCCTGAATTCCTTTCTCGCTGAGGCGTTGTATGAGGATCTCATGGTTCACCGAGTCGAAAGCCGCTGCAATGTCGAGGAATATGAGGGCGAATCCTTGATGCATTTTGTCGGTTCCAGAGACTAGATGATCAAATAGGTTGGTGAGGAGGGTTTCAACCCCATGTGCTTCTCTGAACCCATGCTGGGAAGGATCCAGTGGGGCTTCAGTATCAATATGCTGTTGGATTTGGCGCTGTACTAACTTTTCGATTACTTTGGCAAGCATGGGGATACTTGAAATTGGTCTGTATGATTCCACTTTCGTTGGGTCCAGCTTGTTATTTTTGAGCAGTGGTCTGATTGATGTTTGTTTCAGACTTTGTGGAAACGATCCGGTTGTAAGGGATTGGTTTATTAATTCGCTCAGATATTGGCTTAAGTCACATCGTAACTCCTTTATCCATAAAGCAGGGCATGGGTCATTGGGTGCGGTAGTGGGGTTGATTGCAGCGATCGTGTCTTCAATCTCTCTGCGTGATATTTTTTCAAAGTCGGATAGTGGTGATGGTTGGGGCAAGTTGTGCTGAGAGCTGTTTTCCACGGAGTTCGAGGTTGCACCAGCCTGGGTGACTTCAAGTTGTAGGTAGTTGGTTGCAGATGTAGTAGTCTGGATCATTTTTGACTGTAAGTAGTTGGAGTATGCCTGGGGGTGTGGCATCTGTGACTGGTCTGCAGGAGGTTCTCTTATGAGAGATTTCACTATATTGAAGAGGTCGTGTGGCTTGTTTAGTGACCGCTTCAAGATGTCGGAATGGTATTGTTTCCGCTTTTTTGTTAATTCATTGCGGTGTGATTTTAGGTGAGCGATGTAAGTATCTTGTGCTTCAGTAGAGTGAGATCGACGCCATCTTCTCTCGAGCCTGCGCAGGCACTTGAGTGAGTCTCGGAGTTCTCTGGTATACCATGGTGCATGCTCTCGTTTCTTTGTTGTTGTTTTATTTGTGGCTGGTAAACATGCGATGGTCTTGAGGCTCTCATCCCAGGTGGACACCAATGCATCTAGGTCGTGTGGTATGTTGTTGAGGAGTGGGAGGATCTTCTCTCGAAGCTCTTCTTTATTAAAGGGGCGGAAGCGCTTCAAAGAGGTTTCGTGGACAGTGTTGTTTTTGTTGGAGTTTTTATTGTGTGTGTTAATAGGTATCTGGAATTGGATCAGGCTGTGGTCAGACCATGGCACAGGCGTTATGGTTGGTGACATTGGTTGGGTGGTATCTTTGTCTGTGGGGCAAAGATCAGGTCAAGTTTGTTTCCCTTGACGTGGGTGGGATTATTGACTAGCTGATCGTAGCCTAGTTCTTGTAACGCTTCTAGGAAAGCAGAGGCTTGCGATTCCTGTAGCGTAGGCAAGTTGAAATCACCTAGGATCCAGTTCTGGGATCGTGGTTTGTTTGAGTTGCAAGCGAGGCCCATTATCGTTGCAAGATCTTCTGAGGATGGTGTTGGTGCCCGGTAGAGTAGGTTGATTGTGCAGGTGTCATTTGTTATGGTGAGGGAGTCCAGGTGGGCTGTGCTGGTTGAGTTGCACATCTGGAAGCCTAGGCAAGTTTTGACAAGGATGAGTGTTCCTCCTCCTCTCTGATTGGTTCTATGGCATGTGTGGACTGAGAAACCTGTGGGTAACATCTGGTTGATGATTGCGTTGTCACATTCTGATAGCCAAGTTTCTGTGATCATGATGATATCAAGATCATGGGTCGTGACCAGATCGGTAATTATTGGCCATTTTGTACGTATTGACCTTGCGTTGATGAGTGCACACTTCAGGGCTTGATGGTGTTGCTGACGGTCCAGATGTGACTTCTTGAGATGTTGAAGTGGGATGTGTAATAAATGTGAGTGATGTGCGTCCTTGGGTTCTCTTGGGGGGTGTTGGTGATTCTCCGTCCATCTTTTCCCGTCACTGCGGAGTATTGGGATGTGGTTAGTGCTTGTGTAAAAGGCGTGGGATGTAAGGGGGAGCCAGGAGGCTAGGTGTAGACATGCCAAGGCTAGGAATGGGTGCATTTTGTGATGTCTTTGTGAAATAGTATGTGAACTGTTTGATGCTGGGTAATTAGTGGGACCGGTATTGACTATTGTGCTGGCTTGACTATTGTGCTAGCTATTGGCAGTGTATAAACTTACTGTCTGGCGATGAGTATGTATTTGGAACAATGTGGCAATGTGGTAAGACAGGAACAGTACAGCATCGAGCAAACAATGAGGCAATGTGTCAGTCAGTGGAAAATGAGACAATGTAACAGTTGTCAGCAGAATATGAGACAATGTAACATTCAGCAAGGAACTAAACAGAATAATATACTGCCAACAGTAATAATAAGTTAACACTTTTGGGTAAGGGTGAAATTCTGCCAACAGTAATGAGGTATGACACAGTTGTCAGTAATAAGATTATCACTGATGCATGAAAAATGGGTTTTTGACAACAAGATAGACTCTAGTAGTTAAGTGATACTAGCAATAGTATACAATTAGAGCTGTTACATGTAAATGTAAAATCTAGCAATGTAAAATGGGTTTTTGACAACAAGATAGACTCTAGTGGTTAAGTGATACTAGCAATAGTATACAATTAGAACTGTTACATGTAAATGTAATATCTAGCAATGTAGAATTGTTGGTAACAGAAATAATATCTAGCAGTTAAGTGATAGCAGTTAAGTGATACTAGCAATAGTATACAATTAGCACTGATGTATGTGAATGGAGTATTGGCAACAATAATAAACTCTTAAGGTATATATTTCTCACTATGGTGATTTCTTTAGATGTGACGCTTGGTAATGACTGTCAGCGTTAGTGCTAGTGAATGTGTGATAATCAACAGACAACAGATTTACTGGTTAGATATTACAAATATTATGGTGATTGGTACTACTTGCGGTTCAGGAAAAGGGATCACAACAGCGTGGAAATGGGTCCAAATTAGAAGTATTTCTTGTTGTTCTTGGTGTTCTTCAACGTGCCACCGCCTAAGGGCCACGCCAAAGGGCCCTCTGGCGAGGCCCTCCGGTGCAGGCACGCAGGCGCAGGCACGCCTGTAAGGGGATGCAGACATGCTTGAAACTGTTTTATTTGAGAAGAACTATATATAGTATGAGAGTCTTCAGCTTTCCTGAGTGAACCTGCTCTCAGCTGATTTCTGAAGCTAAGCAGACTCAAGCCTGGCTAGAGCTTGGATGGATGGCTGCCTTGGAATACTAGGGGCTGTAAACTCACCACCTGGAAGAAAGGCCTGGCATCTACTTCTGGGTGCACCTTTCCAAGAAAACCCAGGGGCTGGGTCACCAGGAGTCAACATTGATTTGACGGCACACATTGCATTACATATATAGAATGAATATGTGCAGAACTAGCCCAACTGCTAGGCAAAGTAAGCAATTGCCTAGGGTGATAATTTCTTGGTGTAGAGAGGAAGAAGGCATTCAAAGCTAAGCAATAGATTCTGACAAGCAAGGCAGGGGGGGGGGGCATAAGAGGTGCGTAGGGCAGAGGTTCTCAACCTAGTTCTTGAGGTACACCCAGCCATTCAGGTTTCAAGGATATCCACAGTGAATATTCATGGGACCGATTTGCATACAATGGAGGCAGTGCATGCAAATCTATTCATGCATATTCATTGTGGGAATCTGGAAAATCCGACTAGCTGGGCATGTCTCGAGGACTGGGTTGGGAACCCCTGGCTTAGGGCACCAACACCTTGAATCAACCCTGTGTATGTGTACAGTAGTGTAGTTGCTGAGTTTTGTTCCTTAAAAGTGCAAAAATAAAGTTTATTAACAAAGGCTCACATTGCATTGCATTGCACACATGTAAACTGCCATTTTAGAAAGGGGGAAATTTACATGTGGCTGACTTCATCGCGTCAAAAGTAGCTGGGGGCATGCTCTGGGCAAGATAAAAATCTGTACATGCTTTCCTCATTTCATATAGCGTATACGCATGCAACCCCCAAACATTCCACATCCAGTTTATACCTGCTCCCTGGCATGCATAGGATTGCAAAAAGGGCTCCTTTTGGATCTCTCTTTACAGGAGGGCTTAAGAGGGATGTCCCACTTAATCCTGCAAAATGTTTATTTCCCCCTCCAAATTGAAATTAGGCAAGAGAGTCCTCTGAACTTAAGAGCATCTGCATGACCACCTTTGCAAAATGGCCCAGATACATATGTTATTTCCGAGGATCCCCCCATTGATTTTTCCCACCTGGATATTTCTGAAACAGCTCTGGCTGCGCACGATTGTGTAGTTTAGAAAAGGCTTCATGTTTGGCACAGCGGATCCTAAAATACTGTCAGAATTAAGCACATCCTTACCTCAGTGTCTCATGTCTGATCTTCACATACTATCTAAAATGTGCCTTTGTATGTCTGTGTGCAAGAAGTGCACAGAAAAGAGGAGTGTGCGATATGAGTGCAGTTCTACAGGGTCCTTTCCTGTAAAAGGCCTTCATTTTTCAGACCTTCTGTTTGAACCAGTCACAAACATGTTAGCAAGTTATCACATGGTACAAGGTAGGTACAAAATAGTGTGGGATTAGCAAGTCCTCTTTAAATAGCATGAAGGGAAAGCTTACCATGCTGATTATCTTGCACACGCTAAACCCCTATTTGCATAGGGCACTCCTTAATGTACACGCACAGACATGCTCATTTCAGCATGCTCAAGTTAACATTTTTCCAGACCACATTAATATGCACATTAATGCTCTATTGCGCAGCACATTCTTTTTAGCATGCAAACAAAGGCCTTAGCGTACTTGTTAAAGTTTATTGCATAGAGAAGTAAACCACTATGCAATGCAATGTGTGCCTTTGAGTCAGTCCTGACTCCTGGCGACCCAGAAGCTCCTGGGTTTTCTTGGCAGTGTCACCGGAAGTAGATTGCCAGGCCTTTCTTCCGAGGCAATGGAGGGTTAAGTGACTTAAACCACTATAGCAAGTTTGTAATTTACCAAATTCAAACATCAGTATTGTGATGCTTAACAGTTTCCATCTAATGCCTTGCCATCATTCTGTGCCTGTAGCCAGGGGGTGATGCTCTTCATCACGTCCAGACAATGCATTTTTCTATTTCCAGTATATACCGCATTAGTCACCATAATCCTGAAAGAGAACGTGTAACCAGACTTTGGGGATTCTAATCGGCAATCAGATAAAATCATGGGGAATTGTCTCTGCCCTCCAGATCCCCTTATCTAGCAATTAGAGGCTTTCGCTAAAATATCGATTCAATTGATTCAGACAGGATCCTTTCCGAGTTAAAGTTATGACCTTGAAAGCCAAACGGACCAAAATTTAGGCAGAGAGTGGTACAGAGATGCCCAAATTGTCATTCTCATCACTTTCCTCGTGGCAAAGTCAATCACTCAAACCTATTCTTATGTAACTTGAGCCTTGCCACCCTTATTTCAAACTATACTCTCTTGATGTAAACAAATTAGGGCAAATGTATTGGCGCCCAAGGATATGGGATTTGTAGATTGATTACAACGTGAATGGGGTCATTGGAGTAAGGACTAAGACTGCACAATGTGATGCCGGGGTTGTCAGAAATTGATGAAATCATCTTTAACCATGCTTAAGCAGCAAGATGTGACTATGAGGACAGATCGCTCAACACTTTTATTGTTCAACCCCTGGTGGACATACTGGAGTCTTACTAATGGTCGCAGTGAAGATGTTTTAGGTTTATTTGAATATTTGCAACCAAAATACAAATTTGCCTCATAAAGGAAAAGCAGCTCACTTGTGCCTCACTCTCTTGCATTTGTCTTTGCTCTGTCTCCTCCCACTAAGGCACATGCCCCAAGCACAATTTCCATTTGCTCCGCTATCCACTTCAGATACTCATACATTGTCTGTCTACTATTCTATGTAGACAAAGGTAGAATGTACAATTGGCAGAACTGTAGTGCTTTGCTGCCACTTAGTGGTAATGAGTTGAAACAGAAATTCAAAATCCAATATTATGAACTCATTACACTTTGTACCATACCTAAGAGGTTCTTTGTCCTGAAATTAAGGGTCTCCCTAATGGGGCCTCGTAATTAGATCTTCTCCTACTGTGTTTTCTTCCTCAGTAATAGCAATGGCTCCATGTCAACCCCCCATAATCCTCTTTCTCTCTCCTTTGCACCCGCTTTTCATCACCATTGTCCATCCTTCCTCCTTCTCTTCTTCCTAACTACAGTGTCCAGCATTCCCCTATTTTCTCTCCCCCCCACCCTCTGCCCATCATGTTTACCCTAACCCCCTCTCTTTCCTCCCTGCAGACTGTGCCTAGCATCTCTCCCCCTCCCTCCCCCCAGCATCCCCTCCTCTGCCCTCCTCATCCCAGCAGACTGATCCTCCACCCACAACCACAGACAGGCCGTCAGAGTGCTTTCAATAGCAGCTGTAGCAGCACCATCCTCAGTACAGCACCAGACATATATATTGCCACTTCCTGCATGCATGTGTTGTAAAGTTCTGTTCCCATTCATTGCATGGAGATGGAGTATTGGGCTGTGACTGGTTGCACCCTGAAGACATTGAAGTGGAAGGTGGGGGGGGGGGCGGAAGGGGATCAATGGCACCCTCTCATGCATCACGTCTAATACAGCTGTGCATGTTGCATTCTCCATGCAGGTCCGGAGCATTATAAACAATTACAGAGCAAAGAGCCCCTCTCATGAAGATCTCTTGACTTGCAGCTGTAGAGAAACTGACAGTCAGGCAAATTCTTTTTTCCACCCTCCTCTCCAGTATCAGTCTTCCCCCTCGAGTTCTTCTCTCTCTAGCAGTTAGAGTCAATCCAGGCAAATTTTGTTATGTGAGGAGTGGCCTAGTGGGTGGGACACAGTACCTGAGGGCTGGGGTTCAATTCCTACCTGGGGACAGCCATCTTGGGCCAGAGGTCCTTGGGTTTCTAGTCCTATAGGCACGCCTTGGGCAAGCCACTTAACCTCCATTGCCTCAGGTACACATACAGTAGATTGTGAGCCCTTTGGGGAGAAGGGAATGTATCTTGTTTGTTGCAAATGCATAATGTAAACTGCTTTGATTGAAGGATAAGGTGGTATAGAAAACTGAATAAATAAATGTGAGAAAGTTAACCCAGCTTTTTTTGCAAAGTTGATTGGTTCGTTTTAGCAAGGCTGTGGCTACTCTCTATTACATGACTGCAGTTTTGTGGCTTCTTTCAATCAAACATAACCAAACTTGGGCTAGATTTTGCAACAAACAAGTCTTTCAATGGGTTTAAATTATATGGTCAGCTCTTCCTGTGAGCATCTTCTTATCCTGTAGCTCCCAGCCATCCTTAGAACATGAGATCCTGCATTACACCATGCAATATGTATGGGCTTTCCACTGCACTGTCTCTATTTTCTAGTCTGGTGCCATCCTGTCTTCTGATGCCGTTCTCTGCAGGATTTATGCCAAGCATTCTTAGCTAAAGTTGTAGGCTTCTGCTACTCTTTTATTCATAAGGATAGGTGGAGGGAAATTTTAGGACTGTCCAAGTAGAATCTGGGATGTCTAAGCCAGAATGTCTGGAAAAAAAGCAGGTACGTCCTGACATAGACATGATTTCACAAACGTGGATGTACCCAATATGGACATCTCTGGAGTGCCTACATAGGCATCCTCGGAACAGTATTTCAGAATTTGGCTATTGTAATGGCCCCCCTGCTGGCCAGGCGGTTGCCTATAGGCAGAGGGCGTACCTCCTATTGTCCCTTGGTATTATGGGTTCCCAGAGCCAAGGGCTTCTGGGGATTGTAGTTGTGAAAAAATGAGTAGCCGAGGGTGGAAGGCAAATACAGGAAACATTTATTCTTTTCTTCTTTTGACCTTTCAAACATACAGCAACAAAAGTAGGATACTTCTCCAAATAAAGAAAAAGGAACTTTCACAGTAACACTGGTAGCAACTGCTTCACTCAGCTTGTTATACCAGTAATATATCTTTTCCAGAGTTCAAGAATACAGCTTAAGGGTTCCTGGCTCAGTTCAGCCCAGATAACTGCTCTTCCAAACTGAGCATTAGGCCAAGCACCACCCACTTTACTTCTGGTTGTTTATACACTTAGGTACAGACTTCTTAAGCATTCAAATCAGCCCTTCTGAACCTTCTCTGCCAGCTTTAAAATGTTAGCAACTTCATTCCAAACATTTCTAGCAGAACAGGCAAGTACAAAGCTTCTGGGTTTTCTCAGTTTTAAACCTTACAGCTTCTTCACCTTTGCTTTACACACAAAGAACAGTCCATTTGAGAGTCGGCAGAACTATTATCAGAATCATAGTTATCTACCTGCATGCTCTCATACTCGGGGTCAGTTAGCATCTGGCTGGAATCAGCTTCTGGGATTTCAGGTTTTATTTATTCTAATAACTTTAAAACCTTCTCCCAATGAGACCTCTTTCCATGCTGAGGTATGCTGGAAAGGCTGAGGGGATTCTTATCCTTCAATAAACTATGCAAGGTTTCAAATGGGCTCACCTTACTTCTAGTAACAGAGCTCTTTACAGACCTTCCTTGAGGTGAAACTCTTCCCCCAGGTTCTGGCAGGACCACGCCCATGCTCTGCTCAAAGACAGCACTTTCCTCAGGATAAACTCTCCTGTCCTCAGGGCCTGCTGCAATGCTCCTACAACATGGGCTTCCTTCAGAGCTGTAGTTTCCTGTGTGCTGGTTGCAACAAGAACCTTTCCTGAGGCTGTTTCTAGAACACCTCTCTCTCTCAGCTTTCTTGCAAGAACCTTTCCCTTTGCTTCCTGGATCCTCGGTTGTCCCCTCTCTCTCTGGTTCCTTGGCTATTCCTTCTCTTCCTGGTTCCTCGGTTGCTCTTTCTCTTCCTGGTTCCTCGGTTGCTCCCTCGGTTGCTCTTTCTCTTCCTGATTCCTCGGTTGCTCTCTCTCTTCCTGTTTCCTCAGGCTTAAATGACTGGGGCTTGCCCTATGGCTTCAAACTCCGCCCCCGGGTGTTCCCCATTACCTACCCTGGTTGCCTTGGAGCCAGGGCGTGGCTTGCACTCAGCAACTCTATGTGTGTGGTTTTTTTCCATGGTTGGAGTTTCAAAGTCAAAACTCCCTGAACTATTCTTCTGCTTAGGGGTAAATGTCTGTTTTCTATCCATTTCCCTGGGCTCCCCTACAGTCTCGCCACCACAGTATCTAGGAATAACCTAATGTTTAGAGTAGTGGACTAGGAACTGGGAAGTCAGGGTTCAGATGCCACTGCTGCTGTCACTGTAATTGTACTGGAGATAAAGGAGTACTTTCTTCCTTACAGCATTTGCATGTTTTTCAGCCAAAATGAGTGTGACACCAGACATCCAGGACATTTCTGCGATCAGGCAGGAAGGTCCCGGGTCCTGGGAACACTCCAGCCACACCACTATCACATCCCTTAGACATCCTCAGGCTGGGGACATCCGCAGATCCAGCTTCTAAAATGGTTCTGGAGATGGCTCTGAGCTTTGGATGTCTCTAAGCCCATTTTGGGATGCCCAAAGCATGAATAGGGCTTCCAAAATGACCCCCATAGGCTACAAAATAAACACTAGTAACCCTAGCGGGACGCTCCTGGCTAGCGCTGCATTTTAACTTCCATTCCATGCATTCTGAGATTTGTAGGTTTGTGTTGACTTTTGGAAATGTAAACCAACAATGACCAAACAAGCTTCAAGTTGTTTACAGAATTAAAGAGGACTCCAAACATTCACTGGTTTGCACACCAAGAGCTACACGGTCACATAGGTACTTTTACCATTTCTAAAGCGCTACTAGGCCTGCATAGCAGCACACAGACACATAGAGCAGAGATGGGCCCTGCTTGGCAATGTCGGCAAGGGAAAACATACACGACAAACAAGAGTCCAGAGAAACGTATTGTAGAGAAGTGGTCAAGATATAAAAGCAACCTTGTTTTTAGTTTGAACGTGAATATGGCCAAAGGGGGAGCATGATACCCCAACTCAAAAAGTCTGTTCCAGGCAACTGTAGGGTTGCCAACCAGCCGGTTTTCAGCCGGCCTGACCGGTTTTCCTGTGGTCGGGCCGGCTGCCGGCAGTGGACCGAAACCAGCCATTGAAAAGCCAGTTTTTTGCTCTGGCTGCGAGATCGGAAGCGGCCAGAGCAGAAAACCGGCTTTGCGCTTGCGATTGCGATTGCGATCACAGTCCTGCCCCCCCCCCCCCCTTGCAGCCGCTGCTGCTGCTTCTTACAGAGCAGCGGCTGCAATAAAGTTAATTTAAAAGTAAGGAATCCTGTGAGGGGCCTTCCGTCCCTATGAAACTCCTTCTGCAGTGCCCACCCCTCTGATGTCACTTCCTTTTCAGCCAGGGACCCTGCAGAAGGAGTTTCATAGGAGCTGAGGGTTTCTCACAGGTTTCCTTACTTTTAAATTAACTTTATTGCAGCTGCTGCTCAGTAAGAAGCAGGAGCAGCTGCACGGGAAGGGGGACTACAAATGGGCTGTGATGGGGGGGGACCTGTACTGGAAAAGGGCTATAGGGGGGGGGGGACTTGCACTGGAAATGGGTTGTGATGGGGGGGACCTGGACCGGAAAAGGACTATGGGGGGGGGGGGACTTGGACTGGAAATGGGCTATGGTGGAGGGAGGGGAAACTTGGACTGGAAATAGGCTGTGATTAGGGGGGCTAGGACTGCAAATGAGCTGTGATGGTGGGTGGGGGGGCTAGGACTGCAAATGGGCTGTGATGGTGGGGGGCCTAGGACTGGAAATAGGCTGTGATGGGGGACTTGGACTGTAAATGGGCTGTGATTGGGGGCGGGGCTAGGACTGGAAATGGCCTGTGATGTGAGGGCTAGCACTGGAAATGGGCTCATGATGAGCTGGAATAGGACTGGAAATGGGCTGATGTGGGGCATGGGAGAATGGGACTAGAAGGGAGTGGATGCTGGGTGGGTCTAGAACTATAAGGGAACTGATTTTGGGGGAGGACTAGAATGGATGGGGAATGAGAATGGAGAGGGGAAAAATATTTTGTGTGGAAGAAAAATCTATGATGGGTCGGGTATTGGGAGAGTAAGAGGGGCTTGAGAATGGAAGGGTGAAATTTAAATGGATGATAAAGGAATAAGGAAAGAATTGGGGGAAAGAGCAAAAGGGAAACAATCAGTATGTTAAAGCAGATATAGAGAGAGAATGGAAAACATCTAAAAGAGAAGAAAGGACAAATGGATAGCTCGCAGAAGACACGAAGAAACCAGAAGAAAGTGACTGGAGCAATTGCAACTGAAAAATGAAATGCCCAAACAGAAGGTAGAAAAATACTTTTTATTTTGAATTTATTAACTGGAATATGTCTGGTCTGGGAAGTGTGTATTGCTAACATCTTTGCGTTTTTGTTTAGTGCAAGAGGAAATTACTTTATAGTTTTATTTCTCCAGTGTTGTACATTTCATGTTTGGATCTTGGGGTTCCCAGTTTAATTATTATCTGACCAAGGAAGTTAGCCTACACGTATCCTCGGTAATTTTTGTGGGTGGGGCTGGGGGTGGGGCAGGGGTGGGCCTAGGGGAGGAGCATGGGTGGAGCATGGCGAGCCAAAGGTGTCGGGTTTTTCTCGGTAAAAAAGTTGGCAACCCCAGGCAACTGGCCTAACAATGTTGAAAAATGGAGTGCAGCATTAGCAATGGATGAGAAGGGCACAGATAATGGTGTCACAGAGTTCACAAGGAAGAGAAGAGGCGAGTAAGGGCTCGATATTCAGTGGTGGCAGCTATTGCTGCTACAGGGACTAGCCGCTGCCACTAAATATCAGTCCCAATTATTCAATGCCAGGGCCATCTCTGGATTCCAGCATTGAATATCCGGGTTACCCAGTTAACGATTAAACTAACTGGACAGAGGCGATATTCAGCCGCTACCCAGTTAGCTTCAGCGGTGACAGACCAGCCTTTGCTGCACCTGATATCCACCACGTTGTGATAACCGGGCAGCGGCTCCATTTCACCACTGCCTGATAATCTCCGGGTTTCTCCCCCGCTCTGCTCCCGGAACACCCCGATGCTAACCGGTTAACATCAATGTACACAGCAGCAGCACCTGCAGATATCCCGAACAAGGGGTTTAACACCATTAGCAGCTCTGATAACCATGTTAATCCCTTTGAATATTGGGCCCTAAATATATTTGTGTAAGTGACTGAGCGAAGCTTGAGAAGTAGCTGTAGCACTATGAACATTGGGAGATTAGAAGACTGTGATAAAGCATTTATTCTTTTTCCAGAGACAGGTCTGGTCAGATGAATCTTATCAATTTCTTTGACTGGGTGACCAGAGAGTTGGATCAAGGAAAAGCGCTAGATGTAATATACTTAGATTACAGCAAAGCCTTTGACACGATTCCACACAAGTGTCTTATGATGTCCGATGATGTCCTACTGTACCTGCCGATATCCCTGGACTGCTCAGACCTTACCCCTCTGACTAAGTGCTTCAACACAATATCCGAATGGCTCCTATCTCAAAATTTGCGCATCCAACACAAGAAAACAGAGGTCCTGTTCATCTCCAGAAATCCAGAGTTCACACCACCCAGCTACTTGAAAGTGAACAACGCCGAGTTGCAAGTAAAATCAGCTGTACGTTATCTCGGAGTCACACTGGACCAGAACCTCAACATGAAGCAACACATAGGCAACACCGTCAGAGCGTTCTACTTCAAGATCAGATCCCTCAGACACTTACGCCCATTACTCGAACCAAGCGACTTCCGCACCATCTATCAAGCCCTCATTATTCCTCATTTTGATTACTCAAACGCCATCTTACAAGGACTCCCTCAGGCCACCTTAAGCCCCCTACAACTTGCCATGAATAGTGCTGCGCAGATTCTCTTCGGAGCTCCGAGAAGAGAGCATATCACACCCCTCCTGAAGCAGCTTCACTGGCTCCCCATTCAAGCCAGGATCAGTTTCAAGACCTTAGTGATGACATTCAAGGCCACCAAGGGGCTCTCCTCCTCTTCACTATGTGACATCATCCAACCACCCACACCCAACAGGCTAAGGAGATCCTCAGTAGCCAACATGCTAGTGATACCAAGAGACACGACAAAATGCTCCAAAGCAACATTGAGTAGAGCCTTCAGACTATGCGCCCCAAGTCTCTGGAACTCCCTACCACCATACATCAGAGCAATCCCCAACTTGAGCCAGTTCAGGAAGGCCTTGAAACACTTTCTCTTTATCAAATACCTCACTGACTCCCCTGAACCCCAGCCACCATTATTAGGGCGCCCCCAAGTATGATCAATACCTAATAATTTCATTTGTACATGTATATAGTTTACCCTACTCAATGCATCGCATATTTATATAGTTTACCCTGTTTTCCAAGTTACTTGTTCCTGTTCAATGTAATGACCTGACTTTTGTTTATTGTCGGATACTGTTTGTTTTATGTAAACCGCGCTGATCGCAAATAGTGCGGTATATAAGAAATGCAAATAAATAAATAAATAACCTGAGCTCCCTAGGGATGAACCCTAAAGTGACCAACTGGATTTGAAACTTTTTGAGTGGGAGGCAACAAAGGGTACTGATAAATGGAGCCCACTCTGAGGAGAAGGGCATAACCAGTGGTGTGCCACAGGGATTAACCCTCGGTCCGATTCTTTTTAACATCCTTGTTAGTGATATTGCAGAAGGGCTGTTGGGTAAGGTCTGCCTCTTTGCAGATGATATCAAAATCTGCAATAGAGGAAAAACCCAGAAAGAAGTCAAGAACATGAGGAGGGATCTAGCTAAGCTTGAAGAATGGTTTAGAATTTGGCAGCTGAGATTTAATGCTAAAAATGCAGGGTCATACATTTGGGCTGCAAAAATCCAAGGGAGTGGTTCAGTGTAGGGGGTGAAGTCCTTCTGGCCACAAAAGGAGAGTATGGCCTGGGCATGGTTGTTTCTGATAATCTGAAGGTGGCTAAACAGGTAGAAAAGGCGGCGGCGAAAGCCAGAAGGATACTTGAGTGCTTTGGGAGAGGAATGGCCAGCAGGAAGAAGGAGCTAATAGTGCTTTGTATAAATCTTTGGTGAGACCTAATTTAATTTAAAGTATTGTGTGCAGTTCTGGAGATCACACCTTCAAAAGGATATAAACGGGATGGAATTGGTGCAGAAGATGGCTACCAAAATGGTCAGTGGGCTTTGTCATAAAGCATATGGGGAAAGACTTAAAGGATCTCAGTATGTACTGTATACTGTGGAAGAAAGGTAGAGGGGAGATATGCTAGAGATGTTTAAATACCTTGTGGCATAAATGCACAGGGGGACTGCCTCTTTTGACTGAAGGAAAACTCTGCAATGAGGGAGCTTAAGATGAAGGTGAAATGGGATAAACTCATGAGTAAACTGAGGAAATATTTCTTTCTGGAAAGTGTAGTGGATATGTGGAATAGCCTCCTAGTGGAGATGGTAGAGATGAAGATTGTTTCTGAATTCACGAAAGCATGGGACATACACAGAGGATCTCTAAGGGATTGTAGAGCTCAGTAGTTCGTATGAATGGGCAGCTAGCATAGGCCGTATGGTCTTTATCTGCTGTCATTTTTCTCTGTTTCTGCCCTTTTATGTATTCATATTGACTGCTATCTATTATATTCATTGATTTTAATGTATTTGTTTCTATGTTCTTTTGTAATATGCTTTGAGCTCAATGGTTTTATTGCAGAATATGAATACTGCATTCAATGAAATTAAAAGTCTATGCAAAAGCAATGTAACTCAAAGAGAGGGGTGATGTAGTTGCAATGATGTTAAAGGAAGATAAAGTTGCACAGCAGCATTTTCAATAGATTGCAGTGGAGAACAATGGTTCTGTGTGCAAACAGGAATAGGGAACAGAAATGTAAGAGGGAGATGAGGAGAGGCTAAATGAGCAACGTGGTAGCATGTTCAAAAGGGAAGGGATAGGTTTTAGCAAAGTTGAAAAGGAACAAACGATAGACAAATTTTAAGTGTTCTGACTCTCGGTAAAGGAGGTGCACGTCATTATTAAGTTACAAAAGTTGTGTTACTGCTGCGTTCAACCTTCGCTGCTGTTGCCTTTATGATTGCAGTGTTAGCATTTAATGTCTAATTAAAACCCAGTAGGGTTGTGCATTCAATGAAAACAACAAAGGAAATGTCAAACAATATTTCCTACATTGTTTCATGACACTTTCAATCTGAAATGGAAGTTAAAAAAGCTCAAAATTTCTTTCTGTCATCATTATTGTGCACTACTGAGTGATAGTGTGTGCTAGTAAAGATATCCCCCCCCCCCCCACACCAAAAAAAACCACATCAAAACAACATGGGAACCTAATTGAATTAAACGTTTTGGCCTGTGCACCCCTAAAACCCACTCTAAACCAGTATTTCTGTCAAGTTCTTAGAAATTCTCTTAATTGTGAAAAAGAAATTATGGTTCAGGATTTCTCAGAAATGATCTCCAACATACTACAATCCCAATGTATTTGGGAGTGATATTCGGAATGGTCCAAACCCGATGCCATGCCCCTCCCTTCTTATTATCTCTCATATATTCTTTGGAGAATAAGAGAGGTGAATACAAAAAACACTTGAAACATAACTTTTAATTGCTTCAGAATCAAAATAAATATGTTTTTAGATGAAAATTATGTTGGTGGAATTAATAATGTAGTTTGACTCTAGAGAAAAGAGTTAATTCAGAGGCATGAACTAATCACCAGTAGGCCAATTTACCGAACTGCATTAGTGCAAGCACCCAGGCCTTTAATGCATGTTAAAACAGCATTAACACATGTTGAAAACACCATCAGTTTAGTAAATACCAGTTTAGCATGAACACATACTAAACATGGTTTCCTGTGCCAAAATGTAAATGAGCTCATTAATATGCAAAGGCATAGAACACTAATGAGATCATTGGCATGGTAATGCAGCCTGCATAAACTGCTTTCATGCGGTGACAAGCAGAAGTGAACTACAGCTCCCTTTTTATTTTAATCGCCTTATGTATCGCTTTGGCATCTCAAATGTAAAACTGTCATGCTAATGAAGTTATTTTGATCTGTATCCAAAATGTTTTCTGCCCTAGCATCGGCACAGAAACGTGCAGACCCAATGCACAATGCAGGCCAGCAAATGTTAAAGAGGCAGGCAGCCCTGAGGTAGGACTTTCCCCCGTCAGCCAGCAAAAATTAGCCCCTCCAAAGTATAGATCCCTCCTTCTCACCTTTCGGCAAAATTTAATCCATTTGCCCCCCTCCCTCCCAAAAGTACACCAAAAATTCCCTATTGTGAAAAACCGAGTGACAGCATCCCTCTCCCTTTTATAGTAGCATGCCAGTTTCTGCTTCCCAGAGAGAGACAAGCAGGAAAAATAAGCTTTCTGTCTAATATAAGGTCTCAAGGAAGTGCAGTTATCAGCAAAAAATGGATATGTGACTCCCTTCCACAGAGGCTGTTCAGCATGGAAATCTGTGCACCACATAGAGCTGGTTATTTGCATAATTCATTCCTCACTGTAACATAAAGAGCAGAGTAGTTTGACATAGGTCCATCAACTAATGTGAATACAGCACAAAGGCTGTGTGGTAGCCTTAGAGATTAACATTTAAAGAGTGTTCAGTTCTGGAATTTTGCAGCTTAAGCCATGTGCTTATAGTCAGCCAGTTATAGGCATGGAGAGGTCATTATTTAGTGGGACTGCCAACACATAGCTTTAAATGGATAAGTTGTTTGTTTAATCTAGGCAAATATTCAGCGGTGAATCCCGCTTAGAGTTATTTATTATTGCTGTTTCTGCGTTCAGCCTTGAATGCATAAGTTAGATGGACTGCAACTGGATTTTAGTGGTCTCCATATAACTTTTATCCCTACCCCATCACCTCCCCAAATCCCACCCCCAATTTAAAACAGCCTGATATTTAACCAAAATGGTCACCGTATAAAATTAAGTGCCAGCCCCTGGGCTTAATTTTCCACATGCATTAGGCAGCATGATTCGTTTAAGTAGTGTCACTGAATACATATGAAAGTGGTAACTGCATCAGCAACTGTACATTCAATAAATGGCAGGCCTTTATGAAAATAGGTAAAGGGGGCAACATCTGGAAAGCAGTTTGTATAAATGCCCGCAACATGGGAACGAAGATCCCAGATGTTGAGGCTTTAATTGGAGAGACTGACTTCGATTTAGTGGTGGTAACAGAGACATGGTTCATGGACAACCATGACTGGGATGTAACTATACCAGGCTATACTTTATTCAGAAAGGACAGGGTAGGAAGAAGGGGAGGAGGAGTGGCACTATATGTAAAAAATAATATTAAATCTATGGAAATACAGGGCTTAAAAGGAAAATAGGAGGCACTGTGGGTTAAACTAGAAAGAGGGAAATAGAAATTTATTTGCCTTGACTTGATATACAGACCTCTCTCACAGGGATAAGAGGTGGACAGAGATTTAAAAGAAGACATACTCAGCATTGCCAGGAAAGGGAAGTACTACTGATAGAGGATTTTCAATATGCCAGATGTTGATTGGCACATCCCTGCTGCAGTATCATCTAGAAGTAAGGAGATCCTGGATTCTCTACAGGGAGAACTATTCAGGCAACTGGTAACAGAACCCACATGTGAAGGGGCCATACTGGGCTTGGTGCTTATCAATGGTGAGTGTTTCTGATATTATAGTGGGAGATCATCCCGTGATCACCAGATGGTATCATTCAATATTAGGACTAGGGGTGATAAAATACATTCAAAAGCGAGGGTCTTAGACTTTAAGAAAACTAACTTTGCCTAGATGGGCCAATACCTAAAAGAGTCATTAGAGGGACAGGAACAGCTGGGGGGATGTAGAAAGACAGTGGGCAAAATTGGAAGGGGATATTTTAAGGGCAACCAACCTTTTTGTTAAAATGCTAAATAAAGGTAAAAGGAAAAGACTGCTATGGTTTTCAAAAGAAGTAGCTGAAAAGGTGAAGAATAAGAAGAAGGTCTTCAAGAAATACAAAAAGATCAGAGAGGAAGACAGGCATCTATATTTGGAAAAACTTAGGGGCATGTTTACTAAAAACCGCTAATTTGCGCGCCGCAAAATAGCACACTAAAAGCGGTACTTAAGAGCGCTTAAATGCCCCGCAATCGTGCGTGTCACCCCCGCACAGGTGCACGGCACAATAACGGGCCCCGCACAAGTACGGGCCTGCAAATGTCCGATAGAGGCGTGGAACGGCTAACGGAGGGTGGAGGAAGGTTCCTGAGGGGCGGAGAGACGGGTTTAATGGGCGGGGAAGGGGAGGGGAGAGGCTCCCCACACATTATCGGGGCCGAATCCCAAAGCAAAACTACCGCGAGTGAAACACTCGCGGTAGAGGGCATTTAAAGGGAAGAGAAACCATTTCCGTCAGCAATGTACAGCAAAACTGGGGAAACCTGCAAAACGTGAGCAGTGTGATACATGTGCACAGCACAAAAGTGAAAATAAAAATAGAAAGTGACCACAACAAAAATATCACAAATAGTAATGCAGCTGGGGAACAGTTATAGTAATGGGCAAATATAGAAAACACACCCAGGAAAGCTCCAGAAAGAAGAAATGAATATTGGAAGGGTCTACGGAGCAGAGACTCATCCAAAACAAATGTCCTTTTTGGAGCATTCCTGGGAGTGTTTGCTATGGTTGCCCATTAATATCACTTTTGCCCAGCGTGGTGATATATTGTCCCCCAGTGTCTGTGGTCATTTCCGGGGTTTATGTGCACGTTTGTCACCAGACAGAGTGCATGTGCCCACAGTAAAAATGCGTAGAGCAGGGTTTGTGACTCCATCCTGCCAGGTATACTACCTCCAGGGGCTACATTGTCTCTGTGGCCATAGTGTGGTGCAGCAGACAGAGCCAGTACCTCTAGGACCAGAGGTTCAAATCCCAGCTGGGGCACATGCCAGCCCAGCCCCTATATTTTACCCACCACTAAACAAAGATAGCGCAGACACCCCTGTATTGCAGGGAACATAGGTAATAGTGTAAATATAATGTAGATAGTTTCCCCAGTTGTTTCCATGTTGATTTCCCTGTTTATTGTAAAGTTTACAACTCAGAATGCCTGTGTTGTATAGTTGATGTTGAATGTAAACCGCACTGATCTGAAAAGCGCGGTATAGAAGAACTGTTAAATAAATAAATAAATAAATAACATAAGCATGGGGAAAACACCCATATTTTACACAACACTGCAAAAACACAACAACAATGGGCATTACCTACAGCCAAATCCCCCAAATGCAGTCCCGTACTGCCACATTGCAATCTGGTCATCTGCTGTTTCTGAGAGAAGCTCATGCCAGCATGTTGGCGGACGAGTACATGTGGTGCAGGGGGCAGTGGCTGCTAGCCACAGAAGACAGAGGCCTAGCCATTTGCAGGCTGGCACAGTCTACTGCAACAGACAGGCCTTGCCGGATCCACAGTCATGGACATTCCAGGGAAACCAGCCAATCTGTGGCTACACAGTGGTGCAGTGCACACAGACAGTGCATGCAAGAACAGAAGGTCACAGGTTCAAAGCCCAGCTGGGGCTTCCACCAATCCTAGCCACATATTTTTCCCACACCTACACAGTGATAGTAAGGACACACCTTTCATGTCGAGGACATAAGCAATGGTAATACATCTATCTTTTACCCCACTGAGCACAGACACCATGAACAGGGGCAGTACCTAGAGCAGACTCTCCCAAATGCATTCCTGGTGTGCCACACACCAGTCAGGTTCCATGCTGCCACTCATACAAATGCCTGTGCTGTATATCTATGCACTACCCCCATGGCATGTAGATGTAGCTCATGCATATTCATGAGGGACAGCAGGAAAACACGAACAGTGTGATGCAGACCTGGACTGGGGTTGGGAATCTCTGCCGTAAAGCAGCAGCCAACAGGGGCAGACACACCCACACCCACACCCCCAGGCCCCATTGGCCAATGTCTCCTGGAGAGGCAGAACAGTGGACCCTGCGTGCATCTCCCAATACTAGCACCTGCATACCTTAGCAATGTCACCCTACACCTGAGGTATACGGTACACAGCTCTGAGACGTTTGCTAGGAGTACTGGCAGATAGATATCCATACGTTACGCACACACTGCTAGTTGACCCCATCAGAACAATCTGTTAGGTGTTTGCGGGTCGTGCTCCAGGACTGGCCTCTGACGGTGTTTACCACCCTGAGGAGTGACCCCCAGCAGTAATGCGTACCATATCCATGCCTTGCCGTGCCTAGGACAGGTTTGGTGGCCAAGGCTAATTACCTCCTCAATAGTAGCACCATGCTGGCATAGGTGTGGAAGTGTGTGTCTGTCTATACAGTGGGTCCTGGCTGCAAGCCCCTTCCACAGCCCACACTGCCAGCACTGTTGCCAGTATTGGCCTGCTAATGTGCATAATGAGTAGCAAGGGACCATGGGTATATCTCAGACAGGGTGGGCTGACCAGGATGCAGCTGCACAGGGCATAGGGCACTGGCAGGGGACATGGTAGTGCCCGGCCACCACCTACAGAGACAGGGGGACCTCTGTATGTGCTGCTGGGGGATCACTCTCACCCTGAGTGTGCAGTGATGGCAGCATGGCTAGGCACACCCATAGTGCTGTACTGTGTTTCTCTTGTGTGATATATATGGGTTTCCTGTTGGGGCCTTTTCACTGACTTATCTGCTTGTGTGTGCTGCCACCCCAGTTGTGGGTGCATGCATTTCCATCAGGACCAACCAGCAGACTGAGCACAGGTGGTATGTGTCTTGATGGAGTGCCTTGCAGGGTGCTGTGGCTGATGGCTTGCTGCAGGAGAATTGGTGGTGGTGGTGGTGGTGGTGGGGGTGGGCATCTATGAATATCCAGGCCTAATGTCTGTCTGATATTGTGTTAGGGATGTGTGTGGAGCTGCTTGGACTGCCCTGCCCGGGGGCAGGGGGCGGCGGCGGCTGTCTACTTCCCCAGCAGGATTGGGGTTGATGGTTGGCTCTACTGCCATGGGGAGGGAAAGGGGAAAAAGGAAGATAGCATGGGGATCTGTTGGTGGGACATTCTAGGGTGCCTTGGCGGACGGTGCACTGTAACATGTGCCTTATGGTCCGCCTTATGTTAACATGCTGTGAGAGTGCGTTTGCTAGTAGTTATCACAAAATAGAATTAAAAAGCCTCCTAAAGCACTCCACAACATAAAATATACTGCCTCAGCTAGCCTTTTTCAATGGGCATTGTGAGGGATTGAACCACTGGTCCCTGCACCATTGGTCAGTGTCTTAACCATTGTGCTGTGGCTGTGTTCCTTTGCTTTAGCATCAGCGCGCCGCCTTGTGGCCATCAGCGCGCCGCATCCTGCTGCCCACAATGAACAGTGCGCCGCCTTATGCCGCCCCACAATGAACAGTGCGCCGCCTTATGCCGCCCCAATATGAACAGTGCGCCGCCTTATGCCGCCCCACAATGAACAGTGCGCCGCCTTATGCCACCCCAATATGAACAGTGCGCCGCCTTATGCCGCCCCACAATGAACAGTGCGCCGCCTTATGCCTCCCCAAAATGAAGAGTGCGCCACCTTATGCCGCCCCAAAATTATTTTGCCTCCTGACACACATTTCCACATTCAAGGTGGTGCCTCAGCCAGCCTTTTTGGGCTGCACATACTGGGGGATTGAACCCATGGCCCCTGCACCATTGGTTATTGTCTTCACTGTCGTGCTACGGCTCTATTCCTGTATGTGCACAGCTGCGCCCCACTTAGCCTTCCGACGCGCTAATGTGGGCCCCACACATTAACGTGACGCGCACACATACGGTCTTTTTTTTTCCTTTTTCGGCCTGAACCGCCCACTCCTTATATGGCACAGGCACACTACCGCAGCCCCGCACGTTAGGAATGTTTAATAAACATGCCCCTTAGAGAAGCTAGCAAAGTAATCAGGAAAGCAAAGATTCAAAAAAAGGAGGAAATAGCCATTGCAATAAAATGGGAGGATAATCCATTTTTCATATATGTTAGTGAGAGGAGGAAGGGCAAAAATGGTATTATCAGACTCAAGAGTAAAGGAGAGGAATATGTAGAAGCTGATGGGGATAAAGCGGAATTGCTTAACAAATATTTCTGTTCTGTGTTCACAGTTGAAGAACCAGGTACAGGACCTCGGAAAACACCCACAAACAGGAACAGAAGTGAGGGGCATCTTGAACGATTTTCTGAAGACTGTTCGTGAGGAACTAGCTAAACTTAAAGTAGACAAAGCGATGGGAGAGCAGATGGGATAAACCCGAGAATACTGAGGGAACTTGAGGACGTTCTAGCAGCAACACTGACCGACCTTTTCAATTCCTCTTTGATGTCGGGAGTGGTGCTAGAGGACTGGAGAGAGGCACATGTGGTCCCTTTACACAAAAGCGGAAGTAAGGATTGAACACTACAGGCCTGTTAGTCTAACCTCTGTGGTGAGTAAATTATTGGAAACGCTGCTGAAAGAGAAAATAGTGAGGTTTCTGTAGTCCAACAGATTACCGGATCCGAGGCAGCATGGATTCACCAGAGGCAGGTCTTGTCAGACAAATCTGATTGATTTCTTTGCCTGGGTGACCAGGGAGTTGGACCGAGGGAGAGCCCTAGATGTGGTGTATTCAGGGCCAGCCCGTCCATTGAGGAAGAATGTTGTTTGCACAGGGCCACGCATTTCAGGGGGCCCCACGCAAGCAGCATTCTGCATTAGAAGACTGCTGCTGCCGCCGCCGCCAAGGCAGCAGCAGAATCAAGTGTCCCGTAGCCGCGGCTGCACCCCCCCCCCCCAACCACCATTTTCCTGGCAGAGCCCTCCCTGAATCAGTTCCCTCAGAGTCAGCGCCGGCTTTTCAGAGCCACGAAGGGAGAGTTTCCCTTTCTCGTGGCTCTGTTAAGCCTGCCAGTGCTGATGGGAAACAGGCATGTCCTATTTCCCATCAGCCCCGGTGGGCTTAACAGAGTCGCAAGAAAAGGAAACTCTCCTTTCGCGGCTCTGAAAAGCCTGTGCTGAGGGAACTGATTCATGGAGGGCTCTGCTGGGCAGACGGGGGGCCACAGGACACTTGATTCTGCCGCTATCACGGCGGCAATGGCAGCAGCAACAGCCAGGTTTTTGGGGTTTTTTTTAATTTCCTGGGCTGATGGGAGGAGGGGGTTAGGACTAGTAATGGGCTATGGGGGGGGCTAAGACTGAAAATGAGGTGATGGGGGTTAGGACTGGAAGTGGGCTGATGGGGGGTTAGGGCTGGTAATGGGCTATGGGGGGAGCTAGGACTGAAGATGGGGCGATGGGGGGTTAAGACTGGAAGTGGGATGACGGGGAGGTTAGGACTGGTAATGGGGGGGCTAGGACTGGAAATGGGCTGAGTGGAAGGGGGGCTTGAACTGCAATTAGCTGATGGGGAGGGGACTTGGAATGGAAATGGGCTGTGAGGTGAGGGAACTAGGACTGGAAATGGGCTGAGTGGGGGGGAGCTAGGACAGGAAATGGGCTGATGGAGGGGCTATGATAGGACTGGAAATGGACTGTTGGGGGGTGCTAGGATTGGAAATGGGCTGTGGTGGGGACTTGGATTGAAATGGACTCATGGAGGGGTTAGAACTGGAAGTAGGCTCATAGGGGGCTTGGATTGGAAATGGGCTGAGTGTAGGGGAGCTAGGATTTGACATGGGCTGATGGTGGGGCTAGGAAAGGACTAGAAATGGTATGATGGGGGGCTGGGATTGAAAATGAGCTGATGGAGGGACTCGTATAGGACTGGAAATGGATGGGGGAGCTTGGAGTGGAAATGGGCTGATGGTGGGGCTACTATAGAATTGGAAATGGGCTAATGGGGGTCTAGGACTGGAAATGGGCTGATGCGGGGACTAGAAGGGAGTGGATGCTGGGTGGGGCTGGAACTAGAAAGGAGCTGATGTTGGGGGAGGATTAGAATGGGATGGGGCTGGGAGAGTGAAATGGAGAGTGGAAAAATATTTTGTGTGGGAGGGAAGAAAAATCTACAATTGGCCGGGTATTGGGAAAGTAAGTGGGGATTGAGGATGGAGGGGTAAAATTTGAGTGGATGAAAAAGGAATGAGGAAAGAGCAAAAAGGAGAAAGATTAGTATGTTAAAGCAGATGTAGAGAGAATGGAAAAAACTTGAAGAGAGAATAAAGGACAAATGGACAGCAGACGATAGAGAGCTAGCAGAAGACACGAAGAAACCAGAAGAAAGTGGCTGGAGCAATTACAACTGAAAAAAATGCACAAAAGGTAGAAAAATATCTCTTTACTTTGAATTTATTAACTGGAATATGTCAGCTCTGGGAAATGTGCATCATTAACGTCTGTGCTTTGTTTAGTACAAGAGGAAATGAATTTATAGTTTTATTTCTACAGTATTGTTGTACATTCCAAGTATGGCTTTTGGGGGTCCCAGTTTAATTATTGTCTTTCTGTTTCTAAATTGTGACTCCTTGTTTGGTGATGGTCTATGTTCTGCATGAGAAACTGAGCTGAGATATTCTGTTTATGTAATTCCTATTTGACATTGCCACTTGTTCTCTTTCCCAAGTAGGTCATGTATTGTTATTCTCTGAAATGTATTGGTTTAATATTTGCAGTGTTGCCTTTTGATAGATAGAGTATGGTGCTTTGTGAGTCCTGGTAGTGCTGTTACGATACAGCGGGTTTGCTATGGGTTCTAAATGGACATAAGAACATAAGAACATAAGATATGCCATACTGGGTCAGACCTAAGTCCATCAAGCCCAGTATTCTGTTTCCAACAGTGGCCAAACTAGGTCATATGTACCTAGCAGTTTCCCCAAGAGACACAAGTTCCACAATGCTTGTACTGGGTCAAGCATTGATATCTTCGGTCACTTCTAAATAATGGTTTATGGACCTTTCCTCCAGGAACTTGTCCAAACCTTTTTTAAACCCAGCTACACTAACAGCCTTTACTACATCCTCCGGTAACAAATTCCAGAGTTTGATTACACGTTGAGTGAAAAAATATTTTCTTCTATTGGTCTTAAATAGTTTACCCTGTAGCTTCATTGCATGTCCCCTAGTCTTTCTATATTCTGATAACGTAAACAATCGATCTATGTTTACCCGTTCCATTCCATTCATTAATTTATAGACTTCTATCATATCTCCCCTCAGCCGTCTCTTTTCCAGTTTAAAGAGCCCTAACCTTTTTAGCCTTTCTTCATAGGAGTATCCTTCCATCCCCTTTACCATTTTGGTGGCTCTTCTCTGAACCTTTTCTAAAATCGCTATATCCTTTTTAAGATACGGCGACCAGAATTGCACACAATATTCAAGGTGCGGTCTCACCATGGAACGATATAGAGGCATTATAATATCTTTGATTTTATTTTCCATTCCTTTCCTTATCATACCTAGCATTCTATTTGCTCTCTTGGCCGCCGCTGCACACTGGGCCGAGGGTTTTAACATGGTATCCACAATGACGCCTAAATCTTTTTCCTGGGTGGTGGTTCCTAATGTGGAACCTTGCATCGTGTAACCATAGTTTGGGTTGTTCTTCCCTAGGTGCATAACCTTGCACTTCTCCACATTAAATTTCATCTGCCATTTTGATGCCCAGTCTTCCAATTTATCAAGATCCTCTTGCAATTTTTCACAATCCTCTTCGGTTTTAACAACTTTAAATAGTTTTGTGTCATCTGCAAAATTTGATAACCTCACTCGTTATTCCACTTTCCAGGTCATTTATGAATATGTCAAAAAGCAGCGGACCCAGCACAGATCCCTGGGGTACACCACTATTCACCTTTCTCCATTGGGAAAATTGGCCATTTAGCCCTACCCTCTGCTTTCTAGCTTTTAACCAGTTCCTGATCCACAATAGTACACTGCCTCCTATCCCATGACTCTTTAGTTTTGCCAAAAGTCTCTGATGAGGGACCTTGTCAAAGGCTTTCTGAAAGTCCAGATACACAATATCAACCGACTCACCTTTGTCCACCTGTTTATTCACTCCTTCAAAAAAACATAACAGATTAGTAAGACAAGATCTTCCTTGTCTAAAGCCATGTTGGCTGTCTCCCATTAGGTTGTGACTATCTACATGCTGAGTAATTTTATTCTTTATGATGGTTTCTACCATTTTTCCGGGTACAGACGTCAGACTCACCGGTCTGTAGTTTCCTGGATCACCCCTGGAACCCTTTTTAAAAATTGGTGTTACATTGGCGATCCTCCAATCTTCAGGTATTAGAGATGATTTTAATGATAGTTCACAGATTACTGATAGCAGGTCTGCAATCTCATATTTCAGTTCTTTCAACACCCTTGGATGTATACCATCCGGCCCAGGTGATTTGCTACTCTTCAGTTTATCTAATAGTTGTAAGACATCTTCCCGATGTATCGATATTTCCTTCAATTCTTCCACACCTTTAAATACCACTTCCGTCATGGGTAACATTCCTACATCTTCCTCAGTAAAGACCGAAGCAAAGAATTCATTCAGTCTCTCCGCTATCGCCTTGTCGCCTCTTAGTGCTCCTTTAACCCCTTTATCATCTAATGGACCAACTGACTCTCTCACAGGTTTTTTGCTACGAATGTACTTGAAAAGGTCTTTATTTCGTGTTTTTGCTTCCGCAGCAAGCTTCTTCTCAAATTCTCTCTTTGCCTGCCTTATCAATGCCTTGCATTTGACTTGCCAGTGCTTGTGCTGTTTCCAGGTTTCGTCGTTTGGCTCTTTTTTCCATTTCCTGAAAGTTGCTTTTTTGGCAACAACAGCCTCTCTGACCTCACCTTTAAACCATGCTGGCAGTTTTTTGGACTTCCTTCCACTTTTCTTAAAGCGTGGAATACAGCTGGTCTGGGCTTCCAAGATAGTATTTTTCAACAACACCCAAGCTTGATGTACGTCTTTAACCTTTGCAACTGCTCCTTTTAGTTTTTTCTTAACTGTTTTCCTCATTTTATCATAGTCTCCCTTTCGAAAGTTTCCTTACTATCCCTCCTCCACTAATTAAATCAAAGGCGATCATGCTATGATCACTATTTCCAAGTGGCCCCAACACCCTTATCTCTTGCACTAGATCTGGTGTTCCACTAAGGACTAGGTCTAATATGGTTCCCCTCTGGTCGGTTCATGAACCAGCTGCTCCAAGAAGCAGTCATTTATTTCATCCAGGAACTTTATCTCCCTAGCATGTCCAGTCGATACCAGGGTAATTGAAATCACCCATTATTATTACTGCACTGTAACGTTTGTTAGCTTCCTTGATTTCTTTGAGCATTTCATCATCCATTTGGTCATTCTGGCCAGGCGCTCGATAGTACACCCCCACTGCCATTGCCTTCCCCCTTTTATATGGAATTTCAATCCATACAGATTCTACAGCAGATTTTGTTTCCTGCAAAACTTTAATCCTTTCTGAGTCAATGCCCTCTCTAACATAGAGCGCAACCCCTCCACCAATTTGATCAGCTCTATCATTACGATATAGTTTGTACCCAGGTATCAGAGTGTCCCACTGGTTGTCCTCCTTCCACCATGTCTCTGATATTCCAATCATATCTAACATTTCATTTAGTGCTATATATTCTAACTCTCCCATCTTATTGTTTAGACTTCTAGCATTTGCATACAAGCATTTTAGAGAATGTATTTTGTTCATGTTAATTTGGCTATTGTTAGACATGGGTATATTGGGATCTTTAAGCTCTGTCTGCTCCATACTTGAGGGCATTTGGGCTACTTTACTCTTTTGTGGAACCTCTCTGCTTTTGGTAGTATCCTTCAAGGATACATTCTTCCGAACCATCTGCTCTTGGGCGACTGTCGGCTTTCCCCTAATATCTAGTTTAAAAGCTGCTCTATCTCCTTTTTAAAGGTTAATGCCAGCAGCCTGGTTCCATCCCGGTTAAGGTGAAGCCCATCCTTTCGGAAGAGCCCCTCCTTTCCCCAGAATGTTCCCCAGTTCCTAACAAATGCAAAACCCTCATCTCTGCACCATTGTCTTATCCACGCATTGAGACTCCGGAGCTCTGCCTGCCTTTTGGGTCCTGCGCACGGAACAGGAAGCATTTCGGAGAACGCTACCCTGGAAGTTCTGGATTTCAACTTCCTACCTAAAAGCCTAAATTTTGCCTCCAGAACCTCCCTACCACATTTTCCTATGTCATTGGTACCGACATGTACCAAGACAGCAGACTCCTCCCCAGCACTATCTAAGACCTTATCTAGGTGGCGCGTGAGGTCCACTACCTTCACACCAGGCAGGCATGTTACCAGGCGATCCTCACGTCCACCAGCCACCCAGCTATCTACATGCCTAATGATCGAATCACCAACTATAACGGCTGTCCTAACCCTTCCCTCATGGGCACATGGCCCTGGAGAAACTTCCTCGGTGCGAGAGGGTTTTACATCACCTGGAGGACAGGTCCTAGTTACAGGATCACTTCCTGCCGCACCAGGGTGATGCTCTCCTGTCACGTGACCTCTCTCCTCCATGGCAACAGGGGTGCTGCCAGACTGGAGGTGGGACTTCAGGACTATATCCCTGTAGGTCTCGTCTATGTACCTCTCTGTCTGTCTTATGTTTTCCAAGTCTGCTACTTTAGCCTCTAGAGAACGGACTTGTTCCCTGAGAGCAAAGAGCTCCTTGCACCTAGTGCACACGTAAGACCTCTCACCAACTGGGAGAAAATCATACATGTGACACTCAATGCAAAAGACTGGAAAGCCCCCATCCCGCTGCTGGACTGCTGTCTGCATCTTAGTTTTAAGTTTGTGTCTAGATCTTTAAGTTCTTACTTACTAGGGGTTGCTATGGGTATTTATAACAATAAAACTGTACCTAATACGTTTAATAAACCTTGTTCACCTGAAGCTAAATTAATCTCAGGTCCTTAGTGTATGACTGATATGGGTAATGAGCTTCACCTGAAAGCACCTCCTGTCCTTTAAGATGTGTAAGTACCTATAAAGCTATGATTATCCCAGGGGAGGGTGGGAGTGGGGAGGGAGAGAGGGAAATAACACCTATTAAAAGAGGGCTGCTACACAGTATCCTGTCTTGTGCTGCTGAGGTAAGCTAAATTCTGATTTGATTTAAATTATAGCTCTTAGCTGCTGCTGCTAGGCTCTAACTTCTTATGAAATTTAAACTACAAGCTCTCTGCTGGATTCTAAATTTAACCAGAAAGCTCTCTTCTGTGTGTTAAATTTAAACTAACAGTACTTTGCTGTTACTTGGCCCTGAGTGTCTATTAAATTTAAACTACAAGCTCTCTGCTGGGTATGAAATATAACCAGAAAGTTCTCCTCTGGGTTTTTAAATTCAAACTTTAATTGCTGCTACTAGGCCCTAACTGATCCAACAAAAAAAAAAAACAGTGGGTTCACAGATTAAGTAGCTTTAATACAAAGAATTCTTTTTAGAAAATTACCAGAAGTATATACTCACAGTTGCAGATTTCTCTCCAGAAGAAACAGCCCCCCTTTCTAGTCCTTCAAAACAAAGGATCACAGAGCTCTGGTTGAGCTATTTATGCCTCTGCTGCTGAGGTAATGCTGTGACCAACTTCCTGGGTAATTAACAGTCCTTGCTTGGATAGGAGGAGTCTTTCAAAATGGCCTTTTGATCTGCCACCTGGTGTTAATACCTATTGAAAAGGTTTCACAGGTCTCTTGCCCCCTAGGTAGAAGGCCTCTTTAGAAAGGTCTCTAGAAGACTTTATTTGTTGCTCAAAGAGTACAGACCCTGTTTTGCCTTTTGTGCTAAGCTAAATTCTGATTTGATTTAAATTATAGCTCTTAGCTGCTGCTGCTAGGCTCTAACTTCTTATGAAATTTAAACTACAAGCTCTCTGCTGGATTCTAAATTTAACCAGAAAGCTCTCTTCTGTGTGTTAAATTTAAACTAACAGTACTTTGCTGTTACTTGGACAGTGTTTGTAGTAGTTCCTAAAGCGGTTGCTACTGGACTATAGTAATGTAGAAATCTTTTAGTCTTTCTTTATCCATACACTCATTAAGAGGCATGTTTACTAAAAGTTAGTGTATGGTAGCATTATGCAAATGTTTATGCAAATGAGGTCCCTTATGCAAATGAGGCCCCCGTGAGTCTCCGCACATGGCCACACACGCCCCCCTTGGGCCGCCCCTGGGTGTATTTAGATTTCAGTAAAGCCTTTGACACCGTTCCACACAGGCAACCTAGAAACAAACTGAGCACCCTAGGGATGGACCCTAAAGTTACTGCTTGGGTTGGGAATTCGTTGAGTGTGAAGTGACAAAGGATACAGGTAAATGAAGCTCACTCTGAGAAGAAGGAGGTTAGCAGTGGTGTGCCCCAGGGATCTGTCCTTGGTCCGATTCTTTTTAACATTTTTGTTAGTGATATAGCAGAAGGGGTGTCGGGTAAGGTTTGCCGGATAATACCAAACTCTGCAATAGAGTAGAAACCCAGGAAGGTGTAGATAACATGAGGAGGGATCTAGCTAAGCTTGAAGAATGGTCTAGAATTTTGCAGCTGAGACTTAATATTAAAAAATGCAAGGTCATGGGGGGCGGAGCCTGATGTCCAGCGGGATGGTCGCATAACGCTGAGGCTCCCGAGAGGCCTACTCAGAATCCTGAATTAACACCTCACATACTTGGAACTTCTACTCTGATCTTGCCGGGGCACATTGGTGAGATGGCGGGGACCAAACCAACGCGCCTGGAATATGGATCTCCAGCGGCTTCTCACGGCAAACGTTCCAAAACTGAACCTCCGTCCCCGCAGAAGGGGCCGGCCTTGTGCGAGGGCCCCGAAATGCAGCAGGAAATCCTCGTAGAGATTAGAGGGGTCAAAAACCTTGTGCAGGCAAACGGTGAAGCACTCCGAGCGCTGCGGAAAGATGTAGGTGTGCTGCAAAGCAAGCTAGAAGGGCTTTCTTCGCGTCAGGACAAAATGGAGAGCATATTGGACTCCCATGCGGCCCGGTTGTCCAAACTCGACAAAGTTGAACGACAGGTGCGGGCCTTGCAGAAAGAGGTGGAAGATGGCAATAATAGAGCGCGCCGCAACAACATACGACTCGTGGGCATACCGGAGGGAGCGGAATCGGGAGACATGAAAGAGTTTTTATGCAAAATCCTCCCGTCCCTGCTCCAAATCACCTTTACCAAAGATTTGGAGATTGATCGCGCTCATCGTGTACCCACAAGCATAACGCTCAACAGGAAGACCCCACGGCCTATCATTTTTCGACTATTGAGATATCAACACGTGGAGCAAATTCTAAGTGCCTCTCGGGCAAAGGGCCATATGGAGTTTGAGAGCCACAAGATCTCCTTCTATCCCGACTTGGCTAAACCCACGGTCGACCGCCGAAAGCGCTTTCTGGAATTCCGGCCGAGGCTTCAACAACTACAAGCACGCTATGGCCTGATGTACCCGGCCAAGCTCCGAGTCACGCTTCACAATCAGACAAGAACATTTGAGGACCCTGATCTACTAGCGGAGTTTTTGGATTCCAAAGAAGCCGACTTGATGCGCTGACTTCCAGAATATTCCTGCAAGTCTCTTCATATCCGCTGTACCTTGCCATATTGGATCTGCCGCAGCCTAGCAAAGAGTCTGGCGTGGGCAGTCTGTTGCCTTACTCTTGATGGTATCTGTGACCCGACTCCATCTACCCACAGTAGCCTCGATGAGTATCAGAGACAGTGTTATTATGGACTCTGGTGTTTCTTTTCTTTTTTTTACATGTCTTTCTATTTCCTCTCTAGGGCCTCCTCCCGCAGACATATGGTCGCCATTTCTTTGGGGGTTTTGCTTCTTCTCTAAGATACGTTGGTACATACTTTTCAATATGGGGTGTATTAGCCAGAATACTCGGTGATTATGACATTGTTGTACAGATTCTGCTTATGTTATATGTTATCAAGCGCCCTTACCTAAAATGTCTATTACCGATTGATGGCACCATGTAAGATTTTCTCATTGAATGTAAAAGGCATCAATAATCCGATAAAACGGAAGAAAATCCTAAGCTACCTCAGTCAGGAAGCAGCGGATCTGATTTTCTCCAAGAAACGCATTTAAATTCGAAGGAAACTCTTAAACTCAATATTAAACCTTACATGGTGGCCGCCTATTCCCCAGCCGTTTCTAAGAAATGTGGGGTAATTGCCTGGAAACCCTGGTACTCCAGGGGGATCTGGACACCCCAACAGTTTTTCTCCGCAGCTCGTTGGAAAACCTTTTCTGATTTACAAAAGGAATTTGCGTTACCAGCGACACACTACTTTCAATTGATGCAGCTTCAACACTGCCTCAAAAGTGCTCGAATCATGCCGCCCTCTGCCCCTACTGAGGATGGGCTATTAGAGATAGTTCACTCCATTAGTAGTACACATGGGGTAGCCTCTAACTTTTATAAAATAATTTGTCAGGGTACAGACACGGACACTTTTAGAGCCCAACAAGCCTGGGAGCGCGAACTGCAAACCACTCTAACCCCTGTGCAATGGAGCGTTTTCTGGAGTAAAGTAGTGCGGGTTTCCCGGTCTGCCTCTGTTACCCAAACTCTCTTCTTCTTTGCACACAGATGCTTTTATACCCCAGAAAAAATAGCCAAATGGAACCCAAATGCTAGGGACCTGTGTTGGTCTTACCATACTGCTGTGGGAACCTTCGCTCATGTTATTTATGAATGTCCTCAACTGCAGGTCTATTGGGGGCGGGTCTGGGGTCGTATTCAATTTATCTTACACTTTCATGAACCTTTCTCTTGGAAGGTCGTGGGACTCCGCTCTGTGGCGGAGGTCCCTTCTCTTCCTAAGAAGGGTCGCTTTCTCCTTGATTTCATGCTGGGTATAGCCATATGCTTAATCACGAGGAATTGGAAGGATAGCTCTCGACTTACTGTCAATGAATGGTGGAACCTCGTCTGCTTATATAGTAAATATGAGCAGATACCTCGGAGAGCTATTCCCCATGTCCAAACTCACTCTTGCTTGTCTAAATGGCAGATGCTTAATGATTATGTACAATCTGCTCATTGCTCCAACATGCCTGTATAATGTGCACTCATCATGTTTTAGCTCACCGTTAGGTTTTGTAACGCAATAATGTAAGTACACGCCCGCTTCGGGAATGCTTAGTTTTCTAGAGAAGAAGCAGGGGGGAGGGGGGTGGGAGGGGTTTACTTTGGTGTATGTATTACACGTTATGTATTTGTCTTTTAGCTGTATGTCTTCCTTTTCCTTTGTTGTTATAAAACGAAAATAAAGAATTTAAAAAAAAAAAAAATGCAAGGTCATACATCTGGGCTGCGGCAATCCAAGGGAGCAATATGGCATAAGGGGTGAAGTACTTTTTGAAAGTGTACTCTGCACCTCCCCTCACCGGTAACAGTACCTGGGCTCTTGGGTAACAGATTTCCACACTCAGAGCAATGAGAAGGAAGCAACAACTATTAATAATACAAATCACACACAATTGTATTATAAAAACACCAAAGCTTTGGGAGAGAGAGCAAAGCTTGTACCTTGCCTCTCTGACATCACAGACTTCGGCTACTATATTTATTGGTCAAACTTCCATTTCACAGCATAATTTCCAACTTATTTTTCTATGTCAAGCATCACATATATTCATAATGTGCATCTCTTATGCCTCTATGTCACAGGTCAGAACTTATTAGTATAGGTCATCAGGAGGAGACATACATGTATTCCCAGATATAACTTCTTAAACAATAATTCTAACACAAGCAGTTTTCATATCTTTGTTTCAAGACTGAAGAGAAAGTTCTTCTCTGCACTTTATAAACAAACCTAGTTTCTCTGTTATCTGAAAGTTCAGCATAGCTTTTCAGTAGTCTCTCTCAAGGTCGTTAGCTAGGTAATAGGCCCTGGAATGTCTGAGCTACTGAATCTGTGGTGTTAACTCTTTCTGAGGGCTTTCAGTAATATGGTATTTTTAAGTACCCTCACAGTGTACACAGCCCTGTACAGACAAGCTTCCTTTCACTTTTGTCCACAAAAGAAGAGAGGGTCCTAGGTGTGTTTGTGTCTGATGATCTTAAAGTAGCTAAACAGGTAGAAAAGGCGACCGCAAAAGCTAGAAGGATGCTTGGGTGCATGCGGAGAGGAATGGCTAGCAGAAAAAAGGAGGTGATAGAGCCTCTGTATAAGTCTTTGTGTGATCTCATTTGGAGTACTGTGTGCAATTCTGGAGACCGCACCTTCAAAAGGATATAAACAGGTTGGAGATGGTACAGAGGGTAGCTACTAAAATGATTAGTGGTCTTCGTTATAAAGCATATGAGGACAGACTTAAGGATCTTAATATATATACTTTAGAGGAAAGGTGAGATATAGGTGATATGACTGAGATGTTTAAATACCTCCGTGGCATAAATGCACAGGAAAAATCCTCTTTCGGTTGAAAGCAAGTTCTGCTATGAGGGGACATGGGATGAGGGTGAAGGGGGATAGATTCAGGAGTGATATGTGGAAGTATTTCTTTATGGAAAGAGTGTAGATGCGTGGAATAGTCTCCCAGTGGAGGTGGTAGAGATGAAGACAGTATCTGAATTCAAAAAAGCATGGGACAAACACAGAGGATCTCTAAAGGAAAAAAGGGGACTATTGTAGTGGTTGATATGGAAGGACAGACTAGATAGGCCATGTGGTCTTTTTCTGCCGTCATGTTTCTATGGATATCTTATCCGTTTAGCAGCTGAGTGGGCCATTAGACAGAAAAGTGCCAGCTCCGCCTTTGTCCTTCCTTAAGCTGGCCCTTTATTTTCTGGTTAATATCAGGCTCTTTAGCAAGTTAAATGGCCCAATATCATCTGCATAATTTTTTCAAATGCATGACTAAGCAAGTTATGCATTTGACACCTATATGGCCATAGGTTATGAGTATAAGGGGGCTATTTTAGAAGCTTTCCCACGTGTAAATAACAGCTTTTAAATGTGTACATCATTCACGCCTGCAAACAGTGATTCTAGAAAGCCACTAATTCTATGTGGTGAACCATACCACGCAGAGATTGTAAGAAGGCACGGTTAAGGTGTGCATAGGGCTTGCTTGGAACGACTTCAAAATATTGATATACATCCCCCCATTTTACATGTGGATGTGAACAGATCTAAACATTGGCATTTACACTTGCCCTGAGGCTTGAAGGAGCAAGTGCAAAGTTGGAGGCCAGAACTTCTCCGATCCCCCACTCCAATAACCTCCTGGCACCATTCCCCATTTCTGACATTCCCCTGACCTGAAGCCCCACTACCTGATGGCATCTCCGGCATCATTACCTCCACCCAATGGCACCTGCTGACATCAGTCGTCAGACCCAACTCCTCCCAACATCAATCTCCCCACCCGATGGCCCCCCCTGCCTGACCACCTTCCAACAAAAATCTGCCCACTGGGCTCCTCCCAATATCTATCTCCCCACCAGCCCCCCAACATTAACTCCAAAATCACCCCCTGACATCAATCACCACACTCTATGATCTCTCTGAAGATCCCCCACCCCCACCTTCGGATTCCAACTTTGGCTCTTACCAAAGTTCCTGATAGTCTAGTGGGAGTGGGAACAATCCCCAATCACTCTTGCTCATGGTGGTTCTAGGTTCAAAATGGTGCCCATGACCCTTTGCAGTAATCTCTTGGTACTAACGCTAGGAGTAAAGCTGAGTAGAACAAGACTTCAGCTAGGGGCTGAGGCAATGTTTTGAACCTGGAGCTGCCATAAGCAGGAGCAACCGGGGATCACACCTGCTCCCACTAGACTACCAGGGATCAAGGAGTTGGGGGGGGGGAGTCTGCAGGAGACCATCGTGTGTGGAATTTAATGCTGGGGGAGTGGTGAGGGGATTAATGTCAGCAGAATTGATTTTGAGGGACATTGGGTTGGATAAATCATGACATAGGGGTATGTTTACTAAACCCTCTTAATGTGCGCCCAGCGTTAGTGTGCAGGATGCCATATAAGGAGTGGGCGTTTCAGTTTAAAGTAGCAAAACGGGATTAGCGCACGATAACGCGCGCTGCTGCGCACATTATCGGGCAAAGCGCCGCGAAGCGCGTTACCGCACGGTAATCTTAAGTAGGCGCACAGACATCCAAGCATAGAAACAGAAGTGTAGCACAGTGGTTAATACACTGACTGATGATACAGGCGTCATGAGTTCAATCCCCCAATGTGCCTAATGCATAAGGCTGGCTGAGACATCAGTTGTGAGATGTAAGTATTGTTTCCTGAGGCATTTTATTTATTGCTGCCAGCAAACACACCCTCACGTGCCGTAACCTAAGGTGCCGCATAAGGCACCCTATAAGGCACCCCATAGGGCACATTATAAAGTGCACTGTCCGCCACGGCACCCTATAATGTCCCCTATAGGACACCCTATAAGGCGCTCCATAGGACACCTTATAAGGCACCTTATACGGACTGTAACCATAAAGTGCCTCAGAAGGCGCTTTATAGGGTGCCCTATAAGGCGCCTTATAGGGCGCCTTCTGAGGCACCTTATGGTTACAGTACCCTGAGGGTGTTTTGCTGGCAGCACTAATGTACATTAAAAAAAGACAATGCTTTGGACAGCCCTATCAAAGAACCCCTACTGTGGGTTTGAACCCATGACCTCTGGCTCCACAAGTAGTGAAATAACCAGTGGGCTACAGCTCCATAGCTGCTAGAAAACCCATGGCAGGCTGCAGAAGGACTGCACGTCACCACACAAACAGTCTGCTGTGGCCACCAGGATAGGGTTAACCCACCCATACCCATGATGCACTGCACATGCAAATCAGCAGTCTACAGATGATCACAAGATGGGGTATGCACCCCCACAGCACCTCGGCCTGGTAGGGGGAACTCACCGTGTGTGGTACTGGCACAGAGTAGCTACACACCGTCACATTGTGCAGGTACTGCACTCACCCTGAGGGTGAGGTGGGACGCCCAGCACCAGGTCCACAGCAGAGATAGGCCATGCTGCAGGTCCCCAGCAGTGCTAATGTGTGAGATAGCTAGTTTATGCAGACACACCTTGGATATATCTGTATGTCTCAATCAGGTTTAGCCCCTATGGACCACCACCCTCCTTCTCCTCCTCCTCCAGGGCTGAGGGGGGTAAACAGGTCTCCCACCAACAGATCCACATTCTACCTCCCTGCAATGGTGGCAGTAGAGGGGATCATCAACCCCAATCCTGCTGGGGAACAGACACCCTACAGGGCAGTCAATGCAGCTCTGTACACATCCATACCACAATACCAGACAGACATTAGGCCTAGATATGCTAAGCTGCACCCCACCACTATCTGATATTCTCCTGCAGCAAGCCTTCAGCCGCTGCACCCTGCAAAGTGTTCCATCAAGACACATACCAGCTGCAGACAGTCTGCTAGCTAGTCCATAGTGCATGTTCCTGGTGGAAATGCGTGCACCCAGAACTGGGGTGTCAGCATACACACCAAGCAGATAAGTCAGTAACTAGACCCCAAAAGGAAACCCATAAATATCACATGAAAGAAACACTGTATAGCACTATGGGGGAGCCTAGCCATGCCGTGGTCACTGATCAGTCAGGGTGAGAGTGATCTCCCAGCGGAACATGCTGTGGCCACCCTGTCTGTGCAAGTGGTGGCCGGGCACTACAATGTCCCAGCCATTGCCCTATGCCCTGCGCAGATGTATCCTGGCCAGGCCACCCTGTCCGGGCTATACCCATGGTACCTTGCTCCTCATTATGCACATTGGCAGGCCAATACTGGCAACAGTGCTGGCAGTGTGGGCTGTGGAGGGTGTTTGCCACCACCACACACTGGATAGACAGACACACACTCCCACACCTATGCCAGCATTGTGCTACTATAGAGGTGTTTAGCAGCCCTGGCCACCACACCAGTCCTGGGCAGAGTGCAGGCATGGATATGGTACGCAATATTGTTGGGGGTCACTCCCCAGGGTGGTAAACACTGTCAGAGACCAGACCTGAAGCACACTCCACAGACATCAGAAAGGTTGCTATGATGGAGCTCAATCAGCAAACTGTGCTTAACGTAGGAATTGCTATCTGTCAGTAATCATAGCAAACGTTTGATAGCTGTGTACCGTATTCCCAGGTGTAGGGTGGCATTGCTAAGGTATGCAAGTGCTAGTATTGGGAGATGCACGCAGGGCCCAATGTCCTGCCTCTCCAGGAGGCATTGGCTAATGGAGCCTGTGGGTGTGGGTGTGTCTGCCCCTGTTGGCTGCTGCTTTACGGCAGAGGTTCCCAACTCCAGTCCTGGTGTGCCAAACACTTTTCGGGTTTTCATGCTGTCCCTCATGAATATGCATGAGATATATCTGCATACCATGGGGGTGGTGCATAGATATGCAGCACAGGCATCTTTATTAGAGGCAGCATGGAACCTGAATGGTGTTTGGCCCTCCAGGACTGCATTTGGGAGACTCTGCTCTAGGTAATGCGCCTGTTTATGGTGTCTTTGCTCTGTAGGGTAAAATGTAGGTGTTTTGGGCATGTTTACGTCATCTGCAATAAAGGCTCTGTCTGTATTAGCATGTTGTAGTAGTGGGTAAAATATGGGGACTGGGTTGGCAGGCACCATAGCTGGGACTTGAACCTGTGACCGTTTGCCTCCTAACACACTGGTTGTGTGCACTGCACCACTGTGTTGCCACAGAGACAGTGCATTCCCTGGTGATACCATGACTGTTTGTCCGGCAGGGCCTGTCTGTTGCAGTGCATGGCACCCACCTACACAGGGCTAGGCCATGGTCTGCTCTGAGCAGCTGCCACTGCCCCCCTCCACCACCAGTACTCCTCTGCCACCATGCTGACATGCCCTTCTGCTGGTGGTGCTGGTGGTGTGCAGTCTCAAGCCATCCAGTGTGCAGGTAGGGGGCTGCCTATGGTGCGTGTTCTGGGGTAGGGGTGCCTGCATAGATGTCCACGCTTCCCCCCAACACCGCCTACCAATGTTCTGTGCCCTTGGAGGTACCTGCTGGGTACTATCCCCTGTGACACTGTGATAAACACTCTCATGCCCATGTTGGGCCCTCATCAGTTGCTGTCTGGCTGCTGTACAGTTTCAGCATTCCTAAGTGCCACCTAGGCATCTGCCTAGTCCGCACTGTGCCCCAGCTGCACCACAGCATGTGCCGCCTGCAGCCCTCTGTATCCTCTTTCCCAGCAACTGTCCAGTTCCCATTCTGACATGCCTGCCCTGCTGTTGTGGAACATGTGCATGCCATAGGAAACCTGTCCAATGGAGAGGGCAGTGGCGTAGCGTGAGTTGTCAGCACCCGGGGCAAGGCAAGTAATTTGCGCCCCCTAACCCGTGGATTTTAGCCGCCGGGGAGCTTCTTTGCGTGGGGGAGCCGACCGTGATCCTACCCCGGGAGGGAGCGATCGTCAGCACTGACCTCGCTGAGCCGGAGTCCAGGGAAACGAACAGCACAGCAGCAAGAGCCCGACAAGCATGGTTAAACGCCCAACAGCAGGGAAGAGGAGGAGATCCGGAACCAGAAACTCGCGATGCCGCCCTGCAGCTCCGCCTTCTCGAGCACACAGGGCGATCCGACCCCAACCCCAGCTTTACATTGAGATCGAGGGGCGATGACGCGATAAACAGTCCCCCTCCCACCCCGCCCCGGCAGCTTGTGTGAAATAGCTACCTAGAGGGGGTCAATCGCATCGCCTGCGCTTTGTTGCCGAGGGTTTGCCAAGAACAATGCGACTCCCAGGACTGCGGGCTCGAGGGCTATAGCGCAAACCTCTTTGCAGTGCCACCACCAGATGGCGTACGCGCCAACATGTATCATAGGGACCTGCCTTTCCCCCTCATCGGCAACAGAGAGCTGCGACTGCGAGCGCGCCCCCCCCCCCCATGTTGCGCCCGGTGCGGCCGGCCCCCCCTGCACCCCCCACGCTACGCCTCTGGGAGAGGGAAACCCTGATCAATGCTATTTCACTGTGGGATCATTCACCTTGTATGGGGACGGAGCGTAGACCCTTCCAAAATTCATATCTTTTTTGGGGGGCTTTCTTGGGAGTGTTTTTTGATGTTTCCCATTACTATCACTATTGCCTAGCTTGGTTATGTTTTTTGTATATTTTGTTGGGGTCCTTTTCAATGTTTATTTGTACTTTTGTTCTGTGCACATGTATCACACATCACTTTTTTGTAGGTTTCCCTGGTTTTGCTGTACATTGCTGACAGAAATGGTTTCTCTTCCCTTTAAATCATCTCTAAGACGAGGTTTTCACTTGCGTTATTTTTGGCCTCGAATTTCACATCGTTAGTGTGCGGGGAGCCTCTCCCCTCCCACTCTCCATCCATTGACCCCTTCTCTCCGCTCCTGGGGAGCCTTCCTCCGCCCTCCGGGAGCCTTTCCCCACCTTCAGCGCTCATTTGCGCCGCTGCACGCATTAGTGCGCGCTAGGGCACATTTGTGCCCCGTAAAGCATCATTATCGCGTGCTAAGGTACCTTAGCGCATGATAATTGCACAGCACGCACGTTAAGAAGGTTTAGTAAACATACCCCATAGAGTCATTAGGGAGTGGAGGATTCATGTTGGGGTAATGTAGGGGGGTAGGGGGATGGATGCTGTCGAGAGCAGTGATTATAAACAGCCACTCCAATGCTCATTTAGGGGAAGCTGGATGCTTTTTTCCCCATGTAAAGCTTTTTAAAATGCTGCTCCCACTTGCAGGATGAGATGTTGATATCCAGTCCTGAGCTTTCATTCATGTATTTTACATGAGGCTCTGCATGTGGCATAGTCTTTGTAAATACAGTGAGAATTTGCCACGTCCTAACCTGGACATCTTAATTTCCCTCTCTATTTCCTATGTAAAATTTGTCTTCAGATGCTGACATGCCCCTAATTTTGTTATTGACCATTGGTTCTTTTTGTTTAGAATTTTTGTATCCTTGATCTTTTTAACTTTTGCTGAATATTTTTGTGCAGATTGCATTTCTCAGTATCTGAGCCTTGTCTGCCTGTTCACTTATTTTCTCACTAGATGGAGCTACTGTATTGCTGCACACAGGTGAATAATGCTGACCAATCTAAAATCATGCTAGCTCTCGTACCAGACGTATGCGTGCATCTTCTTTACATAGGCCTAGGTTTAGAGATGATGGTTACACAGATAGGGGTAAAGCTAGAAAAGTCAGGACCTTGGTCCCTCAGAAGGTCTAATACACAAGCTGAACAATTTTCCAATGCCTTCTATAACTAGAAGAATTCAGGATTTTGTGTCACACAAATATAAAGTATGGCGGGGAGGGGGGATATCCAAAAGCATTTACACAATTTGCAGGACCTGTGAACCGCATAAATGCCACTAAGAGGGATATTCAGCGGCAATAACACAGTTAGTGCTGCTGGATATCCGTGGCTGCCGCCTTTACACATCCCAAAGCTACGCGGTTAGCATCAAGGCATTCCGGGGCGGAGCAAAAGCGGCACCCGTCGTGATATTGAGCCGCTGCCTGGTCAGCAACCCATGGATAAAAGTAAGGAGCATGAAAGGCTGGCCTAACTACTCGCGGAGGCTCACTGGGCAGCAGCTCAATATCGACGCTGCCTGGATAGCCTCCGTGGTCTGCGGCCACCCAGATATTCTGTGTCGGATACGGCCCCAGCATTGAATATCTGGGGTTAGTTTTTAGCCGTGTTAGCAATGCTATCCGTCGCCATTGAATATCCCCCCTAAAAAAAAAAAGTTATCAGTAACCAAATAACCACTCTGAAGCATAGTTTATGGTTTATGGTTTATTGGGGTTTAATACACCATCTTTCATATTCATGGCAAGGCAGTTTACAAAAATGAATCATAGGCAGACTTTTGACTTTCAAACATTGCATGTCAGAGCGGATGTTTGTCTACATTATATTCTTGCAATGCAGGGGAGGGCTGTTTTTAGATAGCCGGCATAGCTGCAAACTATGTGGTTACTTAGGGCTCATGTAATAGTTAAAGCTGGCTCTGAAAAGGATTTGATCTACAAAAGAGTAGAATTAATTGGTGGCAGTGAATGAAGGATCTCAAATATAAAGATCTCTAAGAAGCAGCCCGTCAGTCAAAGCACCGTCTTTCTCAGGGTCCTTCTGTTTTTTACAATCTCATCAGGCAATGCAGTTGAAATGTATTTGCTTTTATTTTTTATGTTTTGATTTTGAGCATCTAAAATTAAAAAATATCATTGTTAGAAATTCTGAAATGTATTTGTTGTAATTTTCTGTTATTATACAGTACTAGCCACACCATAGACTCTCTTGGAGATTTTAATGTAATACAGTAAACTAGACAATCTATGTTACAAATGTTTTATCACAGAAACTGAATTGTACTATTGTAGCTGACCTCTCACTAAAGGGGAGCCTGGTAAATGCTGTAGAAAAGAAAATTCAGAGCACGTTTGTTGCTTTAAGTGGGGGGAAGAGTAAGTCAAACAGCAAACGGGGCACATAAAGTAAAATGTACAGTAAATGGTCTTAGAGGAAAGGGGGAGACTAAGCTCAGGGCCTACAGAGGAGCAAAAAAAGAAAAAGGGGTCAAAATAGTATCTTTAAGTCAAGCACCTTTATTATACAATCCCCAAAAGCAAATAAAGTCCCTTTTTCAGACTCAGAGCCCTGGGACTTTGGGTTCTTCATCCTTCCAGAAGTGTGAAGGGGGCTCCTCCCGTCCCCTGACAGACCTGGCCAAGAAAGAGAGTAGTAGTCTGCATTTTACCAGCAACATCTGGACTAGCCAGAACAGTACACATAACCTACCTCTCCGTGCCATGACCTACACAGGTGGCACATGGAACAGGGACAGGCTGAAGATGTTAGTGGAAGCACACGAAGAGCGTACAAATAGTCTGTGCTGCACACTCACATGATGGATGATAGCCATACCTTGGACCATATCTTAGTAAAAATAAGGGGAATACTGCAGGGCTGGCAGCTAGGACAATGGAAGAGAACGGTGGTTCCTAGCTATTTTGTAACAGATGGAGGATGAACTTGGTTAAGGCAGTGAGGGAAGGGTCTTTCATGGATCAGAAGATTAGCACACTTGCAATACCTAGTAGTGAGACTCCCTAAGCTTGGGGAGCAAGGAAAGTGAACCCTTGACCTGAAGGTACTAATTGAGAACTGCTGAAAAATATCAGGATATTGCCACCTCAGGGCAAAGGGTGGGCATAAACTGCATGAGAAGCAGGAAGCATCAGGGTTACAGCTGTGGTCAACATTATTGGCACCCTTGCATTTTAGGTATATTCTGTACAATATCTTGAGAAATAATTGGAAATATCCCAACTGTATGTCATCATAATATTTTCATAGCATGTTCAAAGGTACACAACAAAAAAAAAGATGTCTGTGCAACTTAGATGTAGTAATTTCTGAGAAAAAAAAACAAAATATGACCTGGACAGGATTAATGGCACCCTTCACTGGTATTTGGTTGCACAACTCTTGGCAGTGATGACAGCCTCCAAATGCTTCTTGTAGCCATCTATAAGTTTCGTACATCTGTCTGCTGGTAGTTTCTTCCACTCCTCATCTGCAATTTGTTCCAGCTCATGAATGTTTGCTGGATTCCTCTTAGCAATGGCAGATTTCAGCTCTTTCCAAAGTTTCTCAACTGGATTGAGATCAGGACTCATTGCCGGCCAGTTTAAAACAGTCCATTTGTTCCTTTTAAACCATTCTTTTGTACTTTTGGATGTATGTTTTGGGTCATTGTGCAGCTGGAGCACCCATGACCTTCAACCCAACCATAGCTTTCTGACACTAGGTAGCACATTTCGCTCCAAAATACCTTAGTAGTCCTCTGACTTCATGATTCCTTTAATACATTCCAGGCCTCCAGTTCCTGAGGCAGCAAAACAGCCCCACAACATTATAGAATTTCCATCATATTTAACTGTAGGAAGAGTGGTTTTTCCTTTATAAGCGTCATTTATTCACCTGTAAATGTAGTGTTGGTCTGCATTGCCAAAAAGCTCAAATTTGGTTTCATCTGTCCACAAAACATTTTCCCAGGACTGTGGTTTTTCAAGGTAGGTTTGCGCAAAGTTTAGGCGTGCTTTTTCTGGTTTTTGTTGGGCAGTGGGGTCCTCCTTGGCCTTCGCCCATGAAGTCCTTTTTTGTTTAGTGTCCAGCATATGATGCAGGTTGAAACCACTAATCCAGATTGCTCCAGATCGTGGTACATGGTATTTTTCCAACAGTTCACACTAACCTTCAAAGACTTCTTGGATTAATTTTCCTATTCCCACCATGTCCTGGGAGGTTACTGACAGTTCTATGAGCAGAAAACCTCTTAATAACATTGCGAACTGTAGTCACAGGAATCCCATGGTCTCTGAAGATTGCCTTGTACCCCTTTGAACTTTGATCTTTGGTGATAATTGATGGCTTTTCTGACGGTCTCCATCATTGTGAAAATGGAACAGGGAGTGAATATGGCCATTTTAAACATTAGAACCATCATTCATTGTTTGATTCAAGTCACGTGAATATTGACAATTGATTACAGGTGTGTCTAATTTACTGCAATGGGAATGTGGTTCTTCTGTCCAAAATGATTTGAATTGTTCATAAGGGTGCCAATAATCATGTCCTGCCAATTACCCAGTTTTTATACTCTTTTCTTTTTTAATTTATCTTGATTAATTTGATTTTTTTATGTGTAAAATATGTGTGTATATATAGTCCAAAACCATTTCAGTGGCCACTTTTTATTTTAGGAGAGATTGTGGCATTAAGGGGTTGAACAGCAAAGGTATGACTAATGTTGAGCACAACTGTACCTATATACCAGCTCATTTTGGATGTTGGCACCAGGTGGAATTCCACTGATATAATACTGGAGAGTTTAATGAAGCAACAGGCAGGCCTCCATCAAGCGTCATTGCAGATCAGGATTGATACTGATAGCTCCCTGGGGAGCTAGAATTGACAAATACAGTATAACTCAGGTTATAGAAGTTCTGTAGCCCTTCAAAGATGCCACAAAAGAACTTAGGGCATGTTTACTAAACTGCAGTAATGTCACTCGCATTAGGTTCCGCGGTAAAGGTACAGATGCCCATATAAAGGCGTGGGCGGTGCATCGTTACAGCAAGCCGTATCAACTAACGCATGTTACAAGGTGCCTTTGACTAATGCGCATTACAAGGCGCCCTACAAGGAACCTTACAAGGCACCTTACAAGGCACCTTGTAAGGCGCCTTGTAAGGTGCCTTGTAAGGTTGCCTTGTAAGGCGTCTTGTAAGGTGCCTTGTAAGGTTGCCTGTAAGGTGCTTTGTAAGGCACCTTGTAAGGTGCCTTGTAAGGTGCCTCATAAGTAAGGTGCCTTATAAGGTACCTTGTTAGGTGCCCTATAAGGTGCCTTGTAAGGTGCCCTATACAGTTGGGCTCCTTAGGCTAAGCATCGTATTAGGCACCCCTGTACAAGGCACCTTAGAAGGCACCCTGGGTTACGGAATCATAGGTTAAGGTGGTCTAACAAGGTTATGGTGCCCTAGGTTGGTGTGGCCTAAGGGCTGCAAGGTGCTTCAGGATGACATGCATGACCTGTGAGGAACAGAGACAAATGTAGCCCTAACACTAGATAGAGCACTCAGGAAAGGCAATGAGCAAGTGAGTGAAGGAGGGAGAGCTGGGAGATGCTGGACCTGCCATATCTGCGGGCATCCCATGTGGCAGCCAGTACTGATGACAAACATGATGGGGGCAACTGTACCACAGCACAGGGTGTTGGCAATGTAAAGTACTGGAAAGACAGTTGGTGGCAGACGATGGGAATACGTGTCCCCCAGTGGAGGCGGAGGTGGCAGGATAGTTACAATGGTGGGTGGACAGAGGAGTGGTGGTGCAGTGCATATCAGGCACAGGCGAAGGAAGCATGAAGAGGCACAGTGTAGGAAAGGGTAGCACTGCAGGACATGGGGTGACAGCCTGCACAGGCAGACAGGACTCTACACAGCTGACAGACACAGATAGATGGACTGAGGGAATGTTGGCAATTGTGGGAGGGTATTATGGGCTGGCAGCACAAATCTGCCTGTTACAGGCATGCACACTATTTTAGTAGGACAGGCATGAGAAGAGAGAACAATGAGTAATTGAACCCATGAACACTGCCAAGAATGGCATTGTATTAACCAATAGGCTATACCTCCATGGTGTATGTCACAGCAATGGCTGGGTACACAAGGACTGCAGGTCACAGCACAAACTGTCTGCTCTGAGCACCAGTACCCATGATGCAATGCACATGCTGACTAGCTGTCTACAGCTGATCAGAAAATGGGGTCTGCACCTCTCCGGTACCTCAGCTTGGAAAGACGAACTGACAGTGCGTGATACTGGCACAGAGTAGCTACAGACCATGCCATTGTGCAGGTTCTGTGTTCTCCCTGAAGGATAGGATGAGTGCCTAGCACTAGGTCCGCAATACATCTGGTTCTAGAGATAGGCCTTGCTGTACATCCTCATCACTAGCAGTGTGTGATAGGTGTTCCCTGCAATGCAGCTGAAGGTAATTTTTTGTTTATATTTATCCTGCAGTCACATGTGGCCCTCTGGGACTAGACGCCACCCAGATTAGTGTGTACCCTGTGTTGGGGTTTGGCTGACATGCACACCTGTTATCAGGGCAGAGGGGTTTCCAGACTTGCATGAGGTTTGTGTAGCAGTGCCTTTATAGGTCAAAGTGGAATATACTACATGCCCCAAAGGGCTCACATCACCCTTTTTGTAGGTAAGGGACAGGTGCCACAGCCCCTGTGAAGCAACCTCCATTCTTCTGGTATATGACAGCCCTCCAGGGTTGGTGGGTCAGAGCCATACCTGTGGCTGGAGCAGTGGCAGACCAGCAGCAAAGATGGGGTTAGCTCTGGAAAACCCCAACTACCTCACACCACTGTCTGCCAGGCACTAGCAGACCCAATAATCTATAAACCCCCTTAGTGAAACAAATAAGAAGCTAACGTATAAGATTCACCAAAAAAAGAGAAAGCCTCATCAAAAGATTATTTTTTTATCGGAGCAAGCCGAAGGAGGGACAGTATAAAAACACATCCCACACCAGACGGCAAGCTTCTTTTTTCAAGTATGGTTTCCCACCATCAAATTTCTTTATTATTCACTTATCTCATCAATCTTCTTTTTATCCATAAAATTCTTTTGACCACCTTCATAAACGTCGCTCCCAGTCAAACAATTCTGCACGATGTGCACGTTTCGGGCTAATGCCCTGTTTCAAGTGCTTACAAATCTCCTCTTCAACAGGCAACGAGATCAGCAAAACGCCGTCATCGCAGCTAAGGTTAAACTTTTAATCAGGCCATATTAGAATATCAGGCATATTTAAAGAGGAACCAACCAATGAAAACAGGGTCAACCCCACTGACAGGGGAATCCCAATCCTCATTGGTTTAACTAACAATGATGTCACAGTATGCTCTGCCATTCAATCTCACGATTAAGACATTTTGGTTCAATAGTATCTAACCGAAAGATCCATTTCTGCTCAAGCCACTGTAACTTTTTCATCTGGTCTCCACCACGAGGGTCTACCGGAACATGGTCGATGACGGACCATTTAAGATCTTCAAAGCGATGGTTATGGGAAACACAATGAGTTACTATCGGGGCTGAGAGCACCTGTTGACGTAATCTCGAAGCGTGTTCTGAAAGTATTATTTTAACTGGACGAATCGTCCAACCAATATAGAGCAGAAGGCAAGGGCATTGTAATAAATACACCACATAAATAGATTGGCAGGTAGTATCCCACTTCCGTTTATATATCTGTTCAGTTTTCGGGTGATGCCATACCAGCCCTGATATAGTAGTTGCACAATATGTACAAGAATCACACGGAGAATGCCCAGATGTCACTGATGATAATTGCACTCGATCAGATTCAAGTGATGTCTTCACTAACCAATCCCCCAAATTGCGACCCCTAGAAAAAGCAACCCTTAATGGTTTTTTGAAACAATCAAGCAGTTGTAATATTGGCCAATGGGTATGTAGAATTCTCAAAACCTCAGAGCTTCGTTCAGTAAATGGGAGGACCCCTGTAATTGAAACATCAGATTGTGGATCTTCATTCCTATATTATGGATCTAATAACCATTCACAATGAACATGACTAGCTCGACGAAATGCTCTTCGAATTACAGTAATAGGGTATCCCCTATCCAATAGGTGTTGGTGTAGATCACGTGCTTGTAAATTAAATTCCTCATTAGTATGACATAATCTGCGTAATCTTAAGAAAAAAGGTAAACCCCTGCGCAGAGGGCCAGGATGGTAACTTCGAAAATGTAACAAGCTGTTACATTGTACTTGCTTCCGATAAAGGGTGGTATACAGTTGACCCTCACTTAATGTAATTTGCAGGTCAAGGAATTCAATAGTTGTAGAACTAATATGTTCTGTAAATTGAATATTTGTTCGTAATGTATTAAGCCAGGCTATAAATTGTTGAAGAGATGGCAAATCCGAGGTCCAAATGAAGAAAATATCATCGAGAAATCGTTTCCAAATCAAAACTTTGTAGAATACCGTAGAGCACTGAATTTGGCTAGTTTCCATCTCATCCATATATAAGGTGGCGATCGATGGCGCTACTGTTGCACCCATCGCTATTCCTGAAATTTGCTGATAAAAAACACCCCCTGACAGGAAATAATTCTTTGTCAAAACCATCTCAATCAATTGGATAAAGAAGAACCGTGGTAACCGAGTTGGAGCAAAACTAAACCGTTTTTTTAACAAATTGAGTGCTTCACCCTGATCTATATTAGTATACAACGATACAACATCGAGCGTAACTAAATAAATATTTGATGGTATCTCCAAAGTAGTCAATATCTGCAAAAAATGTGTAGTATCTCTAATAAAAGAGGCCACTCGACAAGCCTCTTTTTTAAAAAGACATCACAGAAAATAGACAAAGGTTCCAACACTGAATCTTTGCAAGATACAATTGGTCTGCCCTGGGTGGAAATTAGAGATTTATGAATTTTTGGTACTAGATGACCGGAGTCTTCGGATGTAATTTAATTAAGAACTGATGTTCCTTTCCTTGACCTGCGAATTACATTAAGTGAGGGTCAACTGTATACCACCCTTTATCGGAAGCCAGTACAATGTAACAGTTTATTACATTTTCGCAGTTACCATCCTGGCCCTCTGCGCAGGGGTTTACCTTTTGGTCAATTCTTAAGATTACGCAGATTATGTCATACTAATGAGGAATTCAATTTACAAGCGCGTGATCTACACCAACGCCTATTGGATAGGGGATACCCTATTACTGTAATTCGAAGAGCATTTTGTCGAGCTAGTCATGTTCATCGTGAATGGTTATTAGATCCACAATATAGGAATTAAGATCCACAATCTGATGTTTCAGTTACAGGGGTCCTCCCATTTACTGAATGAAGCTCTGAGATTTTGAGAATTCTACATACCCATTGGCCAATATTACAATTGCTTGATTGTTTCAAAAAACCATTATGGGTTGCTTTTTCTAGGGGTCGCTTTTTGGGGGATTGGTTAGTGAAGACATCACTTGAATCTGATCGAGTGCAATTATCATCAGTGACATCTGGGCATTCTCCGTGTGATTCTTGTACATATTGTGCAACTACTATATCAGGTCTGGAATGGCATCACCCGAAAACTGAACAGATATACAAACGGAAGTGGGATACTACCTGCCAATCTATTTATGTGGTGTATTTATTACAATGCCCTTGCCTTCTGCTCTATATTGGTTGGACGATTCATCCAGTTAAAATAAGACTTTCAGAACACGCTTCGAGATTACGTCAACAGGTGCTCTCAGCCCCGATAGTAACTCATTGTGTTTCCCATAACCATCGCTTTGAAGATCTTAAATGGTCCGTCATCGACCATGTTCCGGTAGACCCTCGTGGTGGAGACCGGATGAAAAAGTTACAGTGGCTTGAGCAGAAATGGATCTTTTGGTTAGATACTATTGAACCAAAATGTCTTAATCGTGAGATTGAATGGCAGAGCATACTGTGACATCATTGTTAGTTAAACCAATGAGGATTAGGATTCCCCTGTCAGTGGGGTTGACCCTGTTTTCATTGGTTGGTTCCTCTTTAAATATGCCTGATATTCTAATACTGCCTGATTAAAAGTTCAACCTTAGCCGCGATGATGGCATTTTGCTGATCTCGTTGCCTGTTGAAGAGGAGATTTGAAAGCACTTGAAACAGGGTGTTAGCCCGAAACGTGCACGTCGTGCAGAATTGTTTGACTGGGAGCGACGTCTATGAAGGTGGACAAAAGAATTTTATGGATAAAAAGAAGACTGATGAGATAAGTGAATAATAAAGAAATTTGATGGTGGGGAACCATACTTAAAAAAAAGAAGCTTGCCGTCTGGTGTGGGATGTGTTTTTATACTGTCCCTCCTTCGGCTTGCTCCGACAAAAAAATAAGCTTTTGATTAGGTTTTCTCTTTTTTTGGTGAATCGTAGGCACTAGCAGACAGCACAGTCAGACTGCACCTTATAGGTCTTCTGACCAGGCATAGTCTAACTGCAGACAGTCCACTAGCTAGTCCATAGTGCATGCTTACAGAAAAACCATGGGGTATGTTTAGTAAACGGCGCACAATAGCTTGCGCTAAGGTACCCTAGCGCACGCTAATGATGCATTTTTGTGCCATGCACACGTGCGCACCGCACTAACGGGCCCGCTCAGGTGCGCGGCGCGCTACTGTGCGATAGAGGCGTGGAAAGGCTCCGGGAGGGCGGAGGAAGGCTCCCCAGGGGCGGAGAGACGGGGTCAATGGGTGGAGAGTGGGAGGGGAGAGGCTCCCTGCACAGGAGCGGGGCTGAATTTCAAGTAAAAAAATACCGCGAGTGAAAACCTCTCGTTAGAGCCGATTTAAAGGGAAGAGAAACCATTTATGTCAGCAATGTACAGCAAAACCAGGGAAACCGACAAAACGTGAGCAGTGTGATACATGTGCACGGAACAAAAGGGCAAATAAACATTAAAAATTACCCCAAGAAATTATAAAAAAATTATAATCAAGCTGGGCAATAGTTATAGTAATGGGGAACATCAAAAAACACTCCCAAAAATGCCCCAAAAAATAAATATGAATTTTAGAAGGGTCTACGCTCCGTCCCCATACAAGGTGAATGATCCCACAGTGAAATAGCACTGATCAGGGTTTCCCTCTCCATTGGACAGGTTACCTATGGCATGCACATTTCCACAACAGCAGGGCGGGTAGGTCAGAATGGGCAACTGGGCAGATGCTGGGAAAGGGCTGCAGGCGGCACATGCTGTGGTGCAGCTGGGGCACAGTGCGGACTAGGCAGATGTCTAGATGGCACCTAGGAATGCTGAAACTGAACAGCAGCCAGTCAGCAACTGATGAGTGCCCAACATGGGCACAAGAGTGTGTAGCACAGTGTCACAGGGGATAGTACCCAGCAGGTACCCCCAAGGGCATGGAACATTGGCAGGCGGTGATTGGGGGACGTGCGGACAGATATGCAGGCACCCCTACTCCAGAACCCGCACGATAGGCAGCCACCTACCCGCACACAGGATGGCCTGAGACTGTGTACCACCAGCACCACTAGCAGAAGGGCATGTCAGCATGGTGGCACATGGGTACTGGAGGTGGAGGGGGGCAGTGGCAGCTGCCCAGAGCAGACCATGGCCTAGCCCTGTGTAGGTGGGTGCAATGCACTGCAACAGACAGGCCCTGCCGGACAAACAGTCATGGTATCATCAGGGAATGCACTGTCTCTGTGGCAACACAGTGGTGCAGTGCACACAACCAGTGTGTTTGGAGACAGAAGGTCACAGGTTCAAGCCCCAGCTGGGGCTCCTGGCAATCTAGTCCCCATATTTTACCGACAACTATATCGTGATAGTAAAGACGAACCTGTATTGCAGAGAACATAAGCATGGCTCAAAGACCTCTATTTTACCCTACAGATCACAGACACCATAAACAGGCACATTACCTAGAGCAGAGTCTCCCAAATGCAGTCCTGGAGGGCCCCACACCAGTCAGGTTCCATGCTGCCTCTAATAAAGATGCCTGTGCTGCATATCTATGCACCACCCCCATGGTATGCAGATGTATCTCATGCATATTCATGAGGGACAGCATGAAAACCCGAACAGTGTTTGGCAAACCAGGACTGGAGTTGGGAACCTCTGCCGTAAAGCAGCAGCCAACAGGGACAGACACACCCACACCCACACCCAAAGGCCCCATTGGCCAATGCCTCCTGGAGGGGCAGGACATTGGGCCCTGCGTGCATCTCCCAATACTAGCACTTGCATACCTTAGCAATGCCACCCTACACCTGGGTATACGGTACACAGCTATCAAAAGTTTGCTATGAGTACTGGCAGATAGAAATTCCTACGTTAAGCACAGTTTGCTGATTGAGCTCCATCATAACAGTCTTTCGGATGTCTGCGGTGTGTGCTTCAGGTCTGGTCTCTGACAGTGTTTACCACCCTGGGGAGTGACCCCCAACAGTATTGCGTACCATATCCATGCCTGTACTGTGCCCAGGACTGGTGTGGTGGGCAGGGCTGCTAAACTCCTCTATAGTAGCCAGCAAAAACACCCTCAGCTTACTGTACCCATAAGGTGCCTCAGAAGGCGCTTTATAGGGCGCCCTATTGGGCACCTTATGGTTACCGTCTATATAAGGTGCACTATACGTTATCCTGTGGAGCAACTTATAGGGTGCCCTATAGGGGACATTTTAGGGTGCCGTGGCAGACAGTGCACTTTATAATGTGCCCTATGGAGTGCCTTATAGGGTGCCTTATGCGGCACCTTCAATTACGGCATGTGAGGGCGTGTTTGATGGCAGCAATTAATAAAATACAAATAAAGTGCTGCAGGAAACAATACATACATTGCAAAGCTGATGCCTTAGCCAGCCTTACGTATTAGGCACACTGGGGAGCAAACTCATGACCCCTGTATCAGCAGTCAGTGTCTTAACCATTGTGCTACACTGCTGCTCCTCCTTGCATATCAGCGCACCTACTTAAGATTTCCATGCGTTTAAATGCACAGTGCTGCCATCAAACACAGTGCTATGACCTTGCTGTGCCTCATAGGGCACCCTATATGGCGCCCTATAGGCCGCCCTTTCAGCAACATTGTAGGGTGACGTGGCGGACAGTGCACTTTAAAATGTGCCCTCTGGGGTACCCTATGAGGCGCCTTATGCAGCACCTTATGTTACAATACTTTGAGGGTGTGTTTGCTGGCAGCACTAATTAAAATAAAAAAAATGCCCCCACAGCACTATTACCTATAACAGGTAATGCCTTAGCAGCCTTTTTCATTAGGCACAGTGGGGGATTGAACCCATGACTCCTGCATCATTGGTCAGTGTCTTAACCATTGTGCTCCACTGCTGCTCCTCAGTGCCTTTCAGCACACCTACTTATGATTTTCATTCCTTAAACTGCACAGTGCTGCCATCAAAAACAGTGCTGTGACCTTGCGGAAACTCATACGGCACCCTATAAAGCGCCCTCCCTATCAGCAACATTCTAGGGTGCCTTGGCGGACAGGGCACTTTAAAATGTGCCTTATGGGGTGCCTTATGTTAACACGCTTTGAGAGTGCATTTGCTAGTAGTAGTACTTAAAATAAAAATATATTGCCTCCTAAAGCAATCTTCCCCATAATAAGTACTGCCTCAGCCAGCCTTCTTCATTGGGCACAGAGGAGGATTGAACCCATGATCCCTGCACCATTGTACTGTGGCTCTGTTCCTGTGCTTGCGCATCAGTGCGCCACTTATGCTTCCCGCGCAGCTTTCTCATGCGCTAATTTGTGGGGTGCACTTGAGCACCGCGCACATTTAATCCCGGTTTTGCTTTTTTCAGACAGAAACGCCCACTCCTTATATGGCATCCGCACACTAGCGCAGCCCGCACATTACTGGGGTTTTAGTAAACATACCCCCATGTGTGCCAAGCAGGCATCTCAATGATCAGCGCCCCACTAGGAACACAAAAATACCACTAGAGACAGATAATGTAGAGTGCTATGTGGGAAGCTAGACATGCCATGGTCACTGCTCAGTCAGAGTGAGTGTCCTCCCAGCATGCCATGCTGTGGCCACCCTGTCCATGCAGGCGGTGGTTGGGCACTACAGTGTCCCAGCCATTGCCCACCACCCTGTAAAGATGCATCCTGGCCAATCCGCCCTGTCCGGGCCATACCCACCATACCTTGCTCCTCATTATGCACATATTCGGGCTAACGCTGGTAACAGTGGGACATTGTGGGCCTGGTGAGGTATGGGCAGCCACAAAACAATGGAAAGACATACACACACACTCCTATTGCCTATGCTTTGGGCTTTGCACATGTTGCTGTTGTATCTGCATTGTATGGTAAAACATAGGGACATGCTCTGCAGGAACCACAGCTGGGGCTTGAACCTGTCACCCTTGGCTTCTGGATACCCTGGTTGGGTGTACTGCACCACACTGCTGCTGCAGATGTATGGCCTACCAATAGTCTGTCCCTTCCGCTTGGGGGAGGGTTGGCTGGGGGGATGTCAGGTTAGTGCCTTGGCAACTGTTAGCTCGGGTGGACCAGGTAGATGTAGGTGGATTGTGATTTGCCTATGTCAGCTGCTGTCATGCTGATTTCCGGTTTCTATGTTCCTATGTGCCACCTGGGCACCCACCTAGTCCACCCTGTGCCCCAGCTGCCCCTGCTACATGTCACGCCTGCAGTCCCTATGCCCCACTTGCACCATCGCCATAGTGGCCTTTCATACTTAGGCACTATGCTGTTGCTGGAAATGGAGCACTACTATCACGTTTCTTGGGCTCCCTGTCTATGCTGTACATTGCTGACACTGAAATGGTTTCTCTCTCCTGCAAATGTGCATCTAACGACAGGTTTTCTTTCGTGGTAGGATTCAGCACTTCAGTTCAGCGCATTAGTGTGCAGGGAGCCTCTCTCCGCCCACTCTCCACCAATTGACCCCTTCCCCCCGCCCTCTCTCCACCCTCTGCGGTGTTTAACGCGGCCGGGAACATTAACGATCATTAGGTAACGTTAACACGCGTTAACGTTACATACCGAGCATTAACGTTACCTAACGATCATTAACATTACCTAACACGTGGTCTGTAACGTTACCGCAGTTTAGTAAACATGCCCCTTAGTGTGAGAAGAGCTACCCTGAGCCGTGTGATTTCAATAGTGAATATTCTGGATGTGAAATTAGAGGAATTTTGGCAGAAACATGAATTTGTATGAATTTTGGCATACAAAAGAAGAAAATAAGGTTGGAGCTTCATAGATTGTCATTGATTGAATACATTAGTAGACAACAGATTCCACGAGGTTTGCGGATGTATAAAGAACCTTGCATGCCTACTATGGAGGTAACATTTGTAGAAAAGTGGAAAAGAATACTTAATAAATGCTCCTTAGATTTAATGGTGCTTATAGTGGATACAACGAAAACCACAGTAGAAAAAGTTATAGGAGAAATTGATGATATCCAAAATAGGTTGAAGGTCAGTGAAACTGAAGAAAAATATAACAAGAAAATGGAAGAACTACGAAAACAGATAGATACCTTTAGGCAGGATGTCATGTTTAAGAAGTCTAAAAAGTTAAAAAGGGATAACACTGATTACACAGTGGGGTACGTTTACCCCTGGATGAATTCCAACCGTAAATCGAAAAAATCTAAGAAACATGTGAATTCTGTAGATTCCTCTGAGGACAGTAGTTATACTGACTCTAGAAAATCATCAAGAGATGATTTTTTAGGAGAGGAAGAGGACGACAACAAGAAGAAGAAGAGAGATGCAGGGCAAGGAAAATATCGAGACCGCCCAGCTCCGAGACGGAAATAAAAAGCAAAGGTCAATCTGATTTGGTAGTAAACATATCGGGGATTTCATTTCCTCAAGATTATATAGAATTATTAAATAAGGGATTATCCTTTGTTCCAATGGCTAGTTTTGATCCATTTCAGTTTAGAATTGATTTTGAAGGCTTGATTAGAAAGTTAAATTTGAAGAACTTTTTTACATCACAGACACGATATGAAGTACTACGGGAAGAAGACACACAGGAAGTTTGATTAATGCAACGGATAAAATTGCCATTAAAGTCGACCTGGTCTCCGCCAGGTCCATTACATTTTTATTTATTTTTTTATTTTTTTATTTTATTTATTTATTTAATGCTTTTCTATACCGCACTATTTATCATCAGCACGGTTTACAAGTAACATAAGTTGTGCAATGTAGAACAGTCTGACATTGGACTTACAATGAACAGGGAAGATAAAAACATGGTGAACAGGATAACTATATACACTATGTACAAATTAGTATTATGGTTGCCCATACATCCTGAATTAATAATATTTAATAATATTATTTAATAATATTTAATAATATTAATAATATTTAATAATACATCCTGCATTATTTAAGGAATTGGTGTTGAATGAGATACAAAGTCTAGAAACTTCTAGCAGCAAAACATTTAGGGGTATGTTTACTAAACCTTCTTAACATGCGCGCTGTAAAATTATCATGCGCTAAGGTACCTTAGCGCGTGATAATGATGCTTTACGGGGCACAAATGTGCCCTAGCACATGCTAACGTGCGCAGCGGCGCAAACGAGCGCTGAAGGCGGGGAAAGGCTCCCAGAGGGTGGAGGAAGGCTCCCCAGGGGCGGAGAGAAGGGGTCAATGGGTGGAGAGTGGGAGGCCAAAAATAACGCAAGTGAGAACCTCGCGTTAGAGCTGATTTAAAGGGAAGAGAAACCATTTCTGTCAGCAATATACAGCAAAACCAGGGAAACCTACAAAAAAGTGATAAGTGTGATACATGTGCACGGAACAAAAGTACAAATAAACATTGAAAAGGACCCCAACAAAATATACAAAAAACATAACCAAGCTGGGCAATAGTGATAGTAATGGGAAACATCAAAAAACACTCCCAAGAAAGCCCCCCAAAAAAAGATATGAATTTTGGAAGGGTCTACGCTCCATCCCCATACAAGGTGAATGATCCCACAGTGAAAAAGCACTGATCAGGGTTTCCCTCTCCATTGGACAGGTTTCCTATGGCATGCACATGTTCCACAAAAGCAGGGTGGGCATGTCGGAATGGGCAACTGGACAGATGCTGGGAAAGGGGATACAGAGGGCTGCAGGCGGCACATGCTGTGGTGCAGCTGGGGCACAGTGCGGACTAGGCAGATGCCTAGGTGGCACTTAGGAATGATGAAACTGTACAGCAGCCAGACAGCAACTGATGAGGGCCCAACATGGGCACGAGAGTGTTTATCACAGTGTCACAGGGGATAGTACCCAGCAGGTACCTCCAAGGGCACAGAACATTGGCAGGCGGTGTTGGGGGAAGCGTGGACATCTATGCAGGCACCCCTACCCCAGAACACGCACCATAGGCAGCCGCCTACCTGCACACTGGATGGCTTGAGACTGCACACCACCAGCACCACCAGCAGAAGGGCATGTCAGCATGGTGGCAGAGGGGTACTGGTGGTGGAGGGGGGCAGTGGCAGCTGCCCAGAGGAGACCATGGCCTAGCCCTGTGTAGGTGGGTGCCATGCACTGCAACAGACAGACCCTGCCGGACAAACAGTCATGGTATCACCAGGGAATGCACTGTCTCTGTGGCAACACAGTGGTGCAGTGCACACAACCAGTGTGTTAGAAGGCAGAAGGTCACAGGTTCAAGTCCCAGCTATGGTGCCTGCCAACCCAGTCCCCGTATTTTACCCACTACCACAACATACTAATACAGACAGAACCTTTATTGCAGATGATGTAAACATGCCCAAAACACCTACATTTTATCCTATAGAGCAAAGACACCATAAACAGGCGCATTACCTAGAGCAGAGTCTTCCAAATGCAGTCCTGGAGGGCCAAACACCATTCAGGTTCCATGCTGCCTCTAATAAAGATGCCTGTGCTGCATATCTATGCACCACCCCCATGGTATGCAGATGTATCTCATGCATATTCATGAGGGACAGCATGAAAACCCGAACAGTGTTTGGCACACCAGGACTGGAGTTGGGAACCTCTGCCGTAAAGCAGCAGCCAACAGGGGCAGACACACCCACACCCACAGGCTCCATTAGCCAATGTCTCCTGGAGAGGCAGGACATTGGGCCCTGCGTGCATCTCCCAATACTAGCACTTGCATACCTTAGCAATGCCACCCTACACCTGGGAATATGGTACACAGCTATCAAACGTTTGCTATGATTACTGACAGATAGCAATTCCTACGTTAAGCACAGTTTGCTGATTGAGCTCCATCATAGCAACTTTTCTGATGTCTGTGGAGTGTGCTTCAGGTCTGGTCTCTGACAGTGTTTACCACCCTGGGGAGTGACCCCCAACAGTATTGCGTACTATATCCATGCCTGCACTGTGCCCAGGACTGGTGTGGTGGCCAGGGCTGCTAAACACCTCTATAGTAGCACAATGCTGGCATAGGTGTGGGAGTGTGTGTCTGTCTATCCAGTGTGTGGTGGCTGCAAACACCCTCCAAAGCCCACACTGCCAGCACTGTTGCCAGTATTGGCCTGCCAATATGCATAATGAGGAGCAAGATACCATGGGTATAGCCCGGACAGGGTGGCCTGGCAAGGATGCATCTGCACAGGGCATAGGGCACTGGCTGGGACATTGTAGTGCCCGGCCACCACATGCACAGACAGTGTGGCCACAGCATGTTCCGCTGGGAGATCACTCTCACCCTGACTGAGCAGTGACCACGGCATGGTTAGGCTCCCCCATAGTGCTATATGGTATTTTTCTCATGTGATATTTGTGGGTTGCTTTTTGGGTCCCAGTCACTGATTTATCTGCTTGGTGTGTATGCATTTCCACCAGGAACATGCACTATGGCCTAGCTAGCAGACTGTTTGCTGCTGGTATGTGTCTTGATGGAATGCCTTGCAGGGTGCAGCGGCTGAAGGCTTGCTGCAGGAGAATATCAGATAGTGGTGGGGTGAAGTTTAGCATATACAGGCCTAATGTCTGTATGCTATTGTGTTATGGATGTGTACAGAGCTGCATTGACTGCCCTGTAGGGTGTCTGTTCCCCAACAGGACTGGGATTGATGGTCCCCTCTACTGCCACCATTGCAGGGAGGTAGAATGTGGATCTGTTGGTGGGAGACTTATTTACCCCCCTCAGCCCTGGAGGAGAAGAAGGGTGGTGGTGGTACATAATCCTCCTAGGGGTCCATAGGGGCTAAACCTGACTGAGATATACAGATATATCCAAGGTGTGTCTGCAGAAACTACCTATCTCACACATTAGCACTGCTGGGGACCTGCAGCATGGCCTATCTCTGCTATGGACCTAGTGCTAGGCGCCCCACTTCACCCTCAGGGTGAGTGCAGTACCTGCACAATGTGACGGTGTGTAGCTACTCTGTGCCAGTACCACACACGGTCAGTTCCCCCTACCAGGCCGAGGTGCTGTGGGGGTGCATACCCCATCTTGTGATCATCTGTAGACTGCTGATTTGCATGTGCAGTGCATAATGGGTATGGGTGGGTTAACCCTATCCTGGTGACCACAGCAGACTGTTTGTGTGGTGACGTGCAGTCCTTCTGCAGCCAGCCAGGGGCTTGCTAGCAGCTATGGAGCTGTAGCCCACTGGTTATTTCACTACTTGTGGAGTCAGAGGTCATGGGTTCAAACCCACAGTAGGGGTTCTTTGATAGGGCTGTCCAAAGCATTGTCTTTTTTGATGTACATTAGTGCTGCCAGCAAAACACCCTCAGGGTACTGTAACCATAAGGTGACTCAGAAGGCGCCCTATAAGGTGCCTTATAGGGCACCTTATAAAGCGCCTTTTGAGGCACCTTATGGTTACAGTCCGTATAAGGTGTCCTATGGAGCACCTTATAGGGTGCCCTATAGGGGACATTATAGGGTGCCGTGGCGGACAGTGCGCTTTATAATGTGCCCTATGGGGTGCCTTATAGGTAGCCTTATGCGGCACCTTAGGTTACGGCACGTGAGGGTGTGCTTGCTGGCAGCAATAAATAACATACAAATAAAATGCCTCAGGAAACAATACTTACATATCACAGCTGATGCCTCAGCCAGCCTTATGCATTATGCACACTGGGGGATCGAACTCATGAACCCTGTATTATCAGTCAGTGTATTAACCATTGTGCTATACTTCTGTTTCTATGTTTGGATGTCTGTGCGCCTACTTAAGATTACCGCGCGGTAAAGCGCTTAGCGGCGCTTTGCCCGATAATGTGCGCAGCAGCGCGCGTTATCGCGATCTAATCCCGTTTTGCTACTTTAAACTGAAACGCCCACTCCTTATATGGCATCCTGCACACTAACGCTGGGCGGACATTAAGAGGGTTTAGTAAACATACCCCTTAGTATTTTGTCAAGAACAGAACAGAGGGCATTAAAGGAATTGCAACAGAGAACAGACATAGGGGTATGTTTACTAAGCAGTCTTAACGTGCGCCCGGCGATAGTGTGCAGGATGCCATAAAAGGAGTTGGCGTTCTGGTCTAAACGTAGCAAACCGGAATTATAGCGCGATAATGAGCACTGCGCACATTATCGGGCAATGGATTGAGCTATGCACGTTAATGTGCGTTAATCTTAAGTAGGCGCGCTGACATACAAACAGGACAGCAGAGGTGTAGCACAATGGTTGATACACTGACTGATGGTATAGGGGTCATAGGTTTGATTCCCCAGTGTGCCTAATGAATAAGGCTGGCTGAAGCATTACCCTTTTCATTTAAGCAGTGCTTTGTGAGGCATTTTATTTTTATTTTAATTAGTGCTGCCAGAAAACACACCCTCACAGTGCTGTAACCTAAGGTGCCACATAAGGCGCCCTATAAGGCACTCCAGAGGGCACATTATAAAGTGCACTGTCCGCCAAGGCACCCTATAATGTCCCCTATAGGATGCCTTATAAGGCACTTTATGGGGTGCCTTATGAGGCACCTTAAGGTTACAGCACTGTGAGGGTGTTTTTGCTGGCAGCACTAATTTACATTAAAAATAGACAATGCCTCAGACAGCCCTATCAAATAACCCCACTGTGAGATCAAATCCATGACCTCTGGCTTCACAGGCAGTGAAGTAACCAGTGGGCTACATCTCTATTGCTACTAATACACCCCTGGCTGGCTACAGAGGGACTGCAGATCACCACACAAACTGTCTGCTGTGGTTACCAGGATAGGGTTAACCCACCTGTACCCATGATGCACTGCACATGCAGATCAGCAGTCTACAGATGATCACAAGATGGGGTATGCACCCCCACAGCACCTCGGCCTGGTAGGGGGAACTGACCATGTGTGTTGCTGGTACAGAGTAGCTACAGACCGTCACATTGTGTGGGTACTGTGCTCACCCTGAGGGTGAGGTGGGGCATCCAGCACCATGTCCACAGCACCTGGCTTAGCTGAGCTGGCTATGCTGCAGATCACCATTAGTGCCAGTGTGTGATAGGTAGTCCTTGCAGACACCCCTAGGATGCACCTATGTCTATCTGTATTTCCCAGTCATGTCTAGTCCTTGTGGACTATGATGCACCCAGAATAGTGCATATCCTGTTTGGGTGCCATGGTCACATGATTTAAGGGACGGACGGGTGGGGTGGTGTTGTGTTTGGACCCATAGGCAGATTATGTACCACCACCCAACCCAACCCAACCCACTCTCTGTGGCTCAGGGTGGGAAACAGGATCTCCCACCAACAGATCCACATTCTACCCCCCTACAATGGTGGCAGTAGAGGGGACCATCAACCCAGTCCTCCTGGGGAACAGACACCCTACAGGGCAGTCAATGCAGATCTGTACGCATCCATAAAACAATAGCAGACAGACAGTAGGCCTGGAAATGCTCAGCTGCCCTCTACCACTATCTGATATTCTCCAGCAGCAAGTACAGTGAGTCTCTAGCTGCTGCATCCTGCAATATCTCATGTATAAATATCTCATGTATATAGTGAACCCCTGTTAACCAAGTTTGCACTCCTGTTCGATGTAAAACCAGGCAGCTTGTTGTTATGATTATTGTGTTATTATGTAAACCGCGCTGATACCGAATAGCACGGTATATAAGAAATTGTAATAAACAAATAAGGTATTCTAGCCATACACATACTAACTGCAGATAGTCTGCTAGCTAGTCCATAGTGCATGTTCCTAGATAAGACATGTACACCCACCAAGCAGATGTCAGTGATTAGGCCCCAGAAAGAAAACCCATAAACATCACTTGAAAAAAATGCTATATAGCACTATGGGGGAACCTAGCCATGCCATGGTCACTGCACAGTCAGGGTGAGAGTGACCTCCCATCAGGACATGCTGTGGCCACCCTGTCTGTGCAAGTGGTGGCTGGGCACTACAATGTACCAGCCATTGCACTATGCCCTGTGCAGATGCATCCTGCCCAGGCCGCCCTGTCCGGGCTATACCCACAGTACCTTGTTCCTCATTATGCACATTGGCAGGCTAACACTGGAAACAGTGCAAGCAGTGTGGGCTGAGTAAGGTGTTGGCAGCCACCACACACTGGATAGACAGATACACACTCCCACACCTATGCCAGCATTGTGCAAATATAGAGGCTTTTGGCAGCCCTGGCCACCGCACCAGTTCTGGGCACAGTGCGTGCATGGCTATGGTACGCAATACTGTTGGGGTCACTCCCCAGGGTGGTAAACACTGTCAGAAACCAGAACTGAAACACACTCCACAGACATCAGAAAGGTTGCTATGATGCAGCTCAATCAGTAGATTGTGCTGAACTTAGGAATTGCTATCTGCCATTAATCATAGCAACCTTTTGATATATGTGTAACGTATTCCCAGGTTTAGGGCGGCATTGGTAAGGTATGCAAGTGCTAGTATTGGGAGATGCTGCTGCATGCAGGGCCCAACAGCCTGACCCTCCATGAGGCTTTGGATAGTGGAGCCTGTGGGTGCGGTTGTTTCTGCCCCTGTTGGCCGCTGCTCTAGGGCAGAGGTTGCCAACTCCGGTCCTGGTGGGCCAAACACTGTTTGGGTTTTCATGCTGCCTCTAATGAATATGCATGAGATACATTTGCATACGATGGGGGCAGTGCATAACAATGCAGCACAGGCATCTTTATTGGAGACAGCATGAAACCTGAATGGTGTTTGGCCCACCAGGACTGCATTTGGGAAACTCTGCTCTAGGTATTGCACATGTCTATGGTGTCTGTGCTCTGTAGGGTAAAATATAGGCGTTTGAGGCATGTTGCTGTTATCTGCAATAAAGGTTCCCTCTTTAGTACCATGGTTTAGTAGTGGGTAAAATATGGGGGTTGGGTTGGCAGGAACCACAGCTGGGACTTGAAACTGTGACCTTCAGCTCTTGAACACACTGGCTGTGTGTACTGCACCACTGTGTTGCCACAGGGACAGTGCATTCCCTGGGGATACCCTGACTGTTCGTCAGACAGGGCCTGTCTGTTGCAGTGCATGGCACCCACCTACACAGGGCTAGGCCATGGTCTGCTGTGGGCAGCTGCCTCTGCCCTCTCCACCACCAGTACCCCTCTGCCACCAAGCTGACATGCCCTTCTGCTGGTGGTGCACAGTGTCAGGCCATCCAGTGTGCTGGTAGGCGGCTGCTTATGGTGCGGGTTCTGGGGTAGGGGTGCCTGCATAGACGTCCACGCATCCCCCCAGCACCGCCTGCCAATGTTCTGTGCCCTTGGGGGTACCTGCTGGGTACTATCTCCTGTGACACTGTGGGAAACACATTCGTGCCCATGTTGGGCCCTCATCAGTTGCTGTCTGGCTGCTCTACTGTTTCAGCATTTCTATGGGCCACCTGGGCATCACCCTCGTCCGCACTGTGGCCTAGCTGCATCACAGCATGTGCCGCCTGCAGCCCTCTGTATCCCCCTTTCCAGCATCTGTCCAGTTGCCCATTCTGACATGCCCACCCTGCTGTTGTGGAACATGTGAACGCCATAGGAAACCTGTCCAATAACAAGGGGAAACCCTGATCAGCGCTATTTCGCTGTGGGGGTCATTCACCTTGTATGGGGACAGAGCATAGACCCTTCCAAACTAATATCTTTTTTTGGAGCTTTCTCGGTAGTGTTTTTTGCTGTTTCCCATTAATATCACTATTGGCCAGCTTAGTTATGTTTTTTTTCCATTTTGTTCAGGTCATTTTCAATGTTTATTTGCCCTTTTGTTCCGTGCACAAGTATCACACTTATCACTTTTTTTAGGTTTCCCTGGCTTTGCTGTACATTGCTGACGGAAATGGTTTCTCTTCCCTTTAAATCTGCTCTAACGCAGGGTTTCACTGGCATTAGTTTTCAGACCCGGAATCCACAGCGTTAGTGTGCAGGGAGCTTCTCCCCTCCCACTCTCCGCCCATTGACTCTCTCTCTCTGCCCCTGCGGAGCCTTCCTCCGCCCTCCGGGAGCCTTTCTCCGCCTTTAGCGCTCGTTTGCGCCGCTGTGCGTGTTATCGTACGCTAAGGTACCTTTGTGCCCGTTAAAGTACCATTATCATGAGATAATGTGCCTTATCGCCCGATAACATGACAGCAGCGCAAATAGCGCCCTTTAGTAAAATACCCCATAGTGATAAGAAGGGCTGATAAAGGGGGCGCTATAGTGGTGTTAAATCGCGAATATTATCTAGCAGAAGCAATCCAGCAGTTACAAGATCAGACGGTGTATTGTGTACTCACAGAAGATCCTAAGAATATTTTACAATTGGAGATAAAAGAGATTACACAAATAGCTTTACAGAATAAATTAATCACTTGTAAGGAATATCAGTATTTGAATGTAACGACATCGACTATAGCAAAATTTTAGAGTCCCTAAAATACATAAAAATATAGAACGACCCCCGGGGAGACCGATAGTCTCAACTAGAGGAACAATTCTAAAACCTTTGTCTACCTTTGTGGATTCCTATTTACACCCTCTATTATTGGATATTCCATCTTATGTGAAGGACAGCACACATTTTCTGAATATTTTAAGCAATCAAGCACAGTGGGCAGCACACACAGATGTATTATTGGTAAACATGGATGTGACATCCTTATATACGAGTATTCCCCAAACAGCAGCGTATGATGTAGTGGAATGGTTTTTACGTCAACGTGGGGATCTTTCAGGATTACAGATATTATTTCTGTTATGGCTAGCTTACTTGGCGATATTTTGAAATTATTTTATATTTGAAAACATCATTTATCAGCAAATTTCTGGAGTGGCCATGGGGGCCACCTGTGCCCCATCAATAGCTAACTTATATATGAGTAAGTTTGAACAAAAATGGCTGTCACAGTCTCAATACACTTCTAATGTAATAATGTGGTATCGATACATAGATGACGTTTTCTTGCTGTGGAAAGGCTCTGAAGAAACATTACGGTCTTTTTTTCCAATGGATTAATCATTATGATCACAATATACAATTTACGTGCACGTACCATAAAGACAAGTTGATATATTTGGATGTAGCTATTACTAGAGGGAAAAGAGAATGGTTAACATAGGTTCACCAGAAATCCACTGATCGTAATACATTCTTACATTTTGAGAGTGCACATCCTCGAAGGTTAAAGGAGGGTCTTCCTTTTTCTCAATTTTTACGATACAGACGAAACTGTTCAGAAGATCAAGAGTTTAAAAAGCTATCAAAACAGTTGTCTGCTAATTTTAGAGAAAGACCCGGCCGCGAATTAACGCGGCCGGACACAGGTGCGCAGTGGCTGGCCGAAGGTTTTAGAGGAGAGCGGGGGGGCGGGGGGCGGGGGGACGGCGAGGGCGGGCCATAGAGCTGAGTACAAGAAGCGCATCCGGCGCCAGCTCGGCCTCTTTCGGCGCTCCCCCCCCCCCTGATTCGAGTGGAGGACGGACAGAGGAATCACTGGAATTCGGGACACTCACGGAGGATCGGAGAACGGAGGCAGCATTCAGAGGAGAATCGCGGCAAGTACGTTAAAAATATTACTAAATCAAAATAAAAGAAAGCATCGGGAGAGGGGAAGATGCGGGCGCAGCGGCGCGAGCCGTGGGGATACCACGAGGTGTCGTCTGGGTCCCGCCGGGGGGGGGTGTGTGAAAGGAAGTTATGGCAGCAGTCCGAGGCCCCTACCTTTTCTTTTCTTCTCCTGAAGTGGGCAACATAGGGTGCTGGGTCCGGAGGACAGAAAGGAGTGATGGGGGCTATTGCAGCCACGTGTAGAATGCCATAAGCACAACGCGGGTATGCGTGGCAAGGCAAGGCAATGGAGCAGGTACTGCATATCAGCTGTTAAGGAGAATAGCAAAAAAAAAAAAAAAAAGAGAACCGGATTCGGGTAAAGGAATGCACAGACAGGGAGGCTTTCTTGAGTATAAAAAAAAAAAAACCCGGGGGCATTGCAATGTTTAAACGGATGATTTAGAATGGAATGAGGTAGTAACTAATGGAGTAAGGCTGCCATCTCATGGATAAAAGCGGTATTGCAGAATTTTAAGAAAATGTGTTGTGTGGAGATTGAAGATGACCAGGGAATAAAAGAAATGGGGATTGTATTTATGTGTACAGAGAATGAAGTAGGTGTTGCAACCAAGTAGAGTGGTGAGCATCACCAGGGTGATTTATTTTCATGGAATTGTGGGATAGGGCTCTAGAGAGATGTATAGATATGGATAGTATGTAAGTATAAATGGAGATTGATAGATATAGATATGTATGGCTGTAGGAAATGAATGGCGGCACCCGGTGAGAGCACGGGATTGGGGGCAAGCATCTGAGACTGCCAGTAATGTAGACTCTCCATTGCCTCCGCGTAGTAATCTCATTCTAGGTAGAGATGCCGAGAAAGGAGACACAAAGGGCTTCCAGGACACGAGGCGCCAAGGCTACCCCGAAGGCAGCACCAGCACCAAAGGCGCGGGCGGCTGCTAGTCCGAGGAGGAGGAGAGCACAGACGGCCAGCCATGACGCAACCAGCAGTGTAGCAGCCAGCAAGCCGAGGCGCAGCAATAGGAAACAGGTGCCACAGCAACAAGCATGCTCAGCTCCTCCGCAGAGGCAGGAGCTGGACGACCTGCTCCAGGTGGTTCGGGAGCAGGTTACACAGCACGGCCTGACCTCAGTCAGACAGCGACTGGGAATGTCAGGCTTCGCGAGCGAGGAACTGCCGTCAAGAAGCAACAACACAGTAACACCTCACACGGCACATGGTAAGTCTGGGTGTGAAAAAGGGGCGCCAGAGGCGGTAACCTCGTCATCTGGTGATTCCTTTTCTGACAGTGACGGTGACATAGAGTGGTCTGATGTGATCAAATATGCAGTAAAGAAATTTAAAAGGAAGAGGAGCCCAAAACAAGCGAATCCCCTTAGGCAGGCCTGGGCGGGGCTGAGTCAGCGGGGCAAAGAGCAGGGGAGCACGCCATCGGGGGCAGCCCAAAGAACGCAGTTGGATTGGTGCGATACCAGCCGCGATCCACGCTGCGGGGTGAGCTCCCTTGCTGTGACGGTACCCAAAAAGATCAAAAAGAAAATTTGGAAGCGAGAATATATTGACTTATTCTCCCTCCTGCTCAGAGACCAGGATGACGAATCAAATAATGGAAAGGACAAGGATAAAAGAAGCGAGAGGGATAGAAACCTAAAATTCCCAAATCAATTAACAATGGGGTGACAGCATTCCACATCTTTATGAGCGTGGTGATGGAAAAAGAACCTGAATCGGGGCCATATCTGACCAGGTACCTGGACACGATCACCAGAGCGCATAAACAATACGGTGGGTGGGCCTGGTTGAACTACGATGTGAAGTTCAGGAGAAGCATGGCCGAAGATCCCACCCTAGCATGGCATCACAGAATTCTGGACATGTGGACAGAAGAGATGGCGCCCAATAGGCCATGGTGTCAGGACGGGCTTCAGCAGCACCTGCCGAGCACACAATGGCAACAGCCTTTTCAGAGCACGCAAGGGAGGAAAACCAATCAATTGGCAGGGAGACAGGCATGCCGCCAGTACAACGCAGGGAGTTGTACATGGCAGCCTTGTAAATTCAGGCATTCCTGCTCACTATGCGGAGGCGGGCACCCTGCTTTCACCTGCAGGGCAGCAAGAGAGGCCAAGCCTTTCAGGTCATTGCAGCAGCGCTCAACCGAGGGAGTTGGCCCCAACTCCCATCAGGCTTGAGAACATGCGTCCATGGCTAACAGCCTACCCTAAGCGGGATGCAGCCAACAGTATTGAAAAGGGATTCGCCCAGGGTTTCCGCATCCCATCCCTGATCATGCTCAAAAAAGCACAAACGAGACTTATAAATAACCCACCATCTGTCAAAAAACACAACGAGATCACCCGCTGTAAGATAGCAAAAGAAGTAGGTATGGGGAGAATAGCGGGTCCATTCCGCACAACCCCATTCGACAACATCATAATCTCCCCATTGGGGGTTATACCTAAAAAGGAACCGGGACAATTCCGGTTAATTCATAACCTATCATACCCGGAGGGAAAGTCAGTTAATGATTATATCGATCCGGCGTTATGCTCTGTTAAGTATACAACCATTGATCAAACCATTAGGCTCATACGAAGTAAGGGGCCGCGAGCACACCTGGCAAAGGCGGACATAGAGTCCGCGTTTCGGTTATTGCCGGTACATCCCGAGTCTTTCCCATTATTGGGTTTTTCGTTCAATGGGGAGTTCTTCTATGATAAATGTTTGCCCATGGGATGTGCGGTATCATGCGCCTACTTCGAACAATTTAGTTCCTTCCTACATTGGGTAGTGGAGGACCTGGCGGGCCCCAACACGGTGGTGCACTATCTGGACGATTTCCTGTTTGTAGGAAACGACCAGGACGACTGCAAAAGGATATTGGATATTTTTGAACAGATGGCGCAATCGTTTGGAATCCTGCTAGCGAAAGAGAAGACAGATGGCCCGAAAAGGATCATCACCTTCCTGGGCATACAGTTAGACGTGCCAGCACACAGGTCTCGTTTGCCAACAGATAAGGTGCTGAAGTTGACAAAAGATATTCAACTACTTCATAGCCAGCAGAAAGCGACGCTGCAACAATTTCAGTCAATACTTGGCCTGCTATGCTTCGCTTGCAGAGTGATTCCCATGGGGAGGGTTTTCTGCCGCCGCATGGCGTGGGCAACGAGGGGTATCTCGAGAAGATACCATCGCATACGGGTCACCAAGGAAGTACGGGAAGACCTGCAGGTATGGCTGAAATTCCTCCGCACCTTCAATGGCCTTGCCTTCTGGCAGGCGCTCCCGGTATCCAATGCCGAATTAGAATTCTTCACTGATGCCTCGGGGGGGATCGGTTTCAGCATCTATTACAAAGGGGCATGGTGCTCAGAGACATGGCCCAGAGAATGGCATGCCGAAGGGATCACCAGGGACATCACATTCCTGGAGCTCTTCCCGTTAATGGTAGCCTTATGTATCTGGGCACCAGGGCTAGCCAACAGAGCTATCACCTTCCATATTGATAACCTAGCGGTGGTGTGGGCAGTGAACAGTATGAGAGCTCAGACGCCAAGGGTAGTGGCACTATTATGACAAATAGTGTTACTATGCCTGGTGCATAACATAACCCTTTGAGCAGAGCACATTGAAGGCGAATATAATAACATTGCTGACGCTCTTTCTCGTTGCAAGATCCGGCTGTTTCACCAACTGGCGCCCAAGGCAGACACTGTCAAGACAGCCGTGCCCGAGCAGGTCTGGGAGTATGGTCCACCGAGGTATGGGAGCTACTGTTAGGCTCCTTAGCCAAAAATACCAGGCATAAATACATGGCGGCATGGGAACAGTACCAAACATTCTGCAGAGAAGCCATAATACATCAAAGAGACAGATTGAAAGTAGCAACGATTCTAAGATGGATTTTGCAATGCAAAAAACAATGGCTACACGAAAGCAGCAGTGCAAGCCCGCTTGGCAGCGATATCATTTTTTGCAAAAGCCATGGGTAAGGGGAGTCCCAAGGCGGCGTTCATCTTAAAGAAAGTAATGAGAGGCTGGTCCTTGGAGCAGCCCCAGAGAGCAGACCAACGCCGCCCCATCACGCATCAGATGCTCCAACAATTGGTAGTAATGACGGGCCAAGTGTGTTATAACGAGTACGAGACAAGGCTGTTTAGATGTGCCTTTTCTTGGGCCTTTTATGGAGCGTTTCAAGTAGGGGAACTAGTGGCTTCCTCATCATCGAAGCACAAGACTCCCCGGGAAGGTCTGGAAAAGCGCGATGTGAGCATACTCACAGGGGCCATAGTGCTACATTTGCGCAGATCTAAAACTGACACGGAGGGCAGAGGGGCACAGGTAGTGTTGGCAGCATTGCGCAATGACCCATCATGCCCACTACAAAATGCTTTAGCCTACCAGCAGTTACGGGCATCAGCGGGAAATAAATGGTTCGTGTACACGAACGGTGCCCCACTATCACGTTTCCAATTTATCAGAGTGCTTAAACAGGTGATAGAACGAACGGGACGGGATGCAAGCTTCTACGGCTCGCACTCCTTTCGCATTGGAGCTGCTTCAACGGCAGCTAGCATTGGAATGTCCGGAGCACAGATTAGGAATATAGGCCGGTGGCGCTCGGACAGATACAAACTGTAAATACGTCCAGCAGAAGGAGAAATGAGGGGCTTATAAAAAAAAAAAAACCTGTGTTATGTGTTATGTTCATTGTTGGATAGTTCTGTTGTAATCATACCTTTTCGATTGTGATCTAATGCAGGAGTGAGTCGCCGCCTCTGGCCTCGTGAAGCTTGGATTTGTGGCCATTCATTTGTTCACTGGGCCCAAAAACGGACTCGGTGCAGGCCACAGGGCTTGAATTTGGGATTACCAGGTAGTGAGGTGTCCGTGATGTGGCTGGGACGACGGGGTATGGTGTGGGACCAGCTGGTGCCGTCCTTGCTGCAAAGGAAGAGGCTGATGGGTAACCCAGTGATGATCGTGATCCACTTGGGGGGCAACGACCTGGCATCCACACGCAGCGTCAAGCTCACCAAGAAGATGCAAAGCGACCTGCTGACACTGGCGAACACCTTTCCCACGACGGTCCTGGCGTGGTCCCACATCATACCATGGCGAGTGTGGCGGGGTGAGAACTCGCACAGGGCTTTGGAGAGGACAAGACAAAAAGTGAACAAATGGATGGCCCGCTTCATAGGGGCAATAGGGAGTTACAGCATCAAGCATGACCTCATAGAAGAGAGATGCCCGGGATTGTATCGACCAGATGGAGTACACTTGTCAGATATAGGACTGGACATTTTTCTGTGCGCCATATAGGACACGGTCAAACGATTATGGCAGAAGCAGTGTTGGCCACAGCGGTGCATTGATCAGTGGGGCCCCGTCAACAAGCGAGGATTCGCTGTTGTCGGGGTTGGCAGGGAAAACGCACCCGGTGAAAGAGAACACAGCCTAGTCTTTAAGTAAAGGGGGAGAGGTGCAGGAGAGAAACACGGACCTGCCCCTGGAGAGATTGATAAGGCGACAACAACACCGCGCAGAGGGCCCCTTGCCTTGCTTTAATGGCGGGCAAAGGGGGGTAAAGCAAGAGAAGGTTGCCAAGCCTGCTTGGACGGCAGGCGTAACAGCTTTCGAATGAAGGAGAGGGAGAAGACTAAGGACTGAGGAAAAGCTTTCACGGCAATTTTCCACCTGACACTTACAAGGACTGTAGGACGTTGGCTGTGTCTCTCGAGGGGGCTGAAAGGGCAGGTGGTGCCAAAAGGAATTGTATACAGTGTTTTTGTTGATTGTTACGTGCATGCTGTGGCCAACAGTTTTTTGTACTGTTAATAACCATTGTCGTAAATAAATAGAAACAGTTTGTCGAAAGAAAATCATTGGCGAAATGCGTGACTTATTGGAGGGGGGGAGAAGGGGGGTAAGGGTGGGGGGGAAACCCGAGGCCGGCATGCCAGTTGCGCGGCTGAGACCCGGCCGCAAATTAACGCGGTGGGACACAGGCGCACAGTGGCCGGCCGAAGGTTTTAGAGGAGGGGGCAGGGGGGCAGGGGGACGGCGAGGGCAGGCCATAGAGCTGAGTACAAGAAGCGCGTCCGGCGCCGGCTCAGCCTCTTTCGGCGCTCCCCCCCCCCCTGATTCGAGTGGAGGATGGACACCCACCCGACCCACCCAAGTAGCAAACGGGGGGGGGGAGGAAGTGTCACAGCATGCGGGACAGCAGGGAAAACGCACCCGGTGAGAGAGAACACAGCCTAGTCTTTAAGTAAAGGGGGAGAGGTACAGGAGAGAAACACGGACCTGCCCCCGGAGAGATTGATAAGGCGACAACAACACCGCACAGAGGGCCCCTTGCCTTGCTTTAACGGCAGGCAAAGGGGGGTAAAGCAAGAGAAGGTTGCCAAGCCTGCTTGGACGGCAGGCGTAACAGCTTTCGAATGAAGGAGAGGGAGAAGATTAAGGACTGAGGAAAAGCTTTCACGGCAATTTTCCTTCTGACACTTGCAAGGACTGTAGGACATTGGCTGTGTCTCTCGAGGGGGCTGAAAGGGCAGGTGGTGCCAAAAGGAATTGTATACAGTGTTTTTGTTGATTGTTACGTGCATGCTGTGGCCAACAGTTTTTTGTACTGTTAATAACCATTGTCGTAAATAAATAGAAACAGTTTGTCGAAAGAAAATCATTGGCGAAATGCGTGACTTATTGGAGGGGGGGAGAGGGGGGGTAAGGGTGGGGGGAAAACCCGAGGCCGGCATGCCAGTTGCGCGGCTGAGAGGATATCCCTCAGTAGTAGTGAAACAAGCTTACTCCAGAGCTCTTTATAATAACAGAAATGTATTATTGGAGCCCAAGAGAACAGAGAACACTGATTCCAGTGTGGTCAATTTAATTACTAAATATTCTCCATTGAGTTTGAGGATCCAGCAAATATTAAAGAGACACGGGAACATCTTAGGGGTTATACCTGGGCTAGCAGGTAAAACCATACGCTGCCTATGGCAATGTAATAGAAATTTAAAAGAACAGCTTAGCCCAGCAGTTTTAAAATCCCCAGGACCAATGGATATTTCATCAAACATTAGAATGGGACATAGGAAATGTGGAGTTTGTGACATATGTGATATCACCATAGAAATGGAAGTCTTTACACATCAGGCTTTTACATATCCACTGAAAGGGCAGACGACATGTGATTCCTCTTTCGTAGTGTACATCATCAAGTGTCCCTGTGAACTAATTTATGTGGGAAAAATGACTCGTCCCCTTAAAATTCAAATGGGGGAACATAGGAGCCGTTTAAAATGTAAGGTTAGAGAGGCGCCATTAGTTCGACATTGTTTAATAAAGGGACACATATTTGAGCAAGTACGCTGTTTCTGCATTGACAGAGTACAGTCAAGTATCACTGGCAAATCACAAGAGCAATCTTTGCTCATAAGAGAACGGAAGTGGATATTCACTTTGAAATCAGTGGCACCCGAAAGTCTTAATGTATGTATTGATTGGACATCTTGTTTATAAAGTAAGGCAACGGGATAGAAAATGAATGGGAGAGTGAAAATAAGGTACTATTTATATAATAAGAGTCCTTTTAGATATAGTAAGGACAATAGATAATAAGTAACTATGAGAGGATAAGTGACTCACTCCAGAGAACGTTAATGTCTGAATCGTAGATTCAGTAATACCAGAAGCCAAAATGAAGTCATGAGAGGGTGGAGTTTAGAAACCACCAATAGAGTCATGAGAGGGCAGAGTTTTGAAACCACCAATAGATCGATAGATAAGAAGGGTTTAAAATTGGAAGTAATGACATCACACCCACATGCGCGGCGTTTCCACCATTGGGTTAGATGAAATGTTTTAGAGGCCGAGGTTCTATGAAACGTGTGCAGCATCATCCATCTCTCCAGTAGGTGATTGACTTAACACAGTTACATGATAAAGCATTGTTAACATAAAGGAATTTAGGAGGAGTTTTGATAAAGAATGGTTATACATATACGTTTATGTTTTCTAGCGATAGAAGAGGACAATAATCACCTGAGGAAAATTATAGTGAAACGCGATGAGGCGCCTAAGGAAGGTGTTGGGACAAGAACTAATACTATTGCTGGAGCGAATTTGAAACGTGAAGAATATAGAAACATAAGCTAAGTATTCGACGTTGGTTATGCGATAAGAACTAATACCATCGCGGGAGTGAATTTGAAATGTGAAGATACCTGGAAATGCAAGCTAAGCATTTGACGTTGGTCATACTGAACTCAAAATAATAGGTGCTGTTATGGAAGTTGTAGGGACAACCAGCACATTGAGTAACAAATAGAGCGCTATAAGCACTTACTTTCACGTTTCTAAAGAAATTTAGGATAGGTAGCTCATAGAGGGTCATTGATGCTAAAGGGCACAAAGATTAGATGTTTAATAAGTCTAAAATTTTAAGTGCCATTAAGTCTGAGACCCTCAATAGTATTGAGTAATAACCATATGAGACAAGAGGTTAGAAAAGAGATCTAGATCCTTTATTAAAATAATTGAGTGTTTTTGCATTTTACAAATTTGACATAAATTTACACTCAGAGAAACAGACCATTAACCAGTAGAAACATGAATTGGCATCATAGGTTTTGCTGTTGCTGGATTCCTTGCATGTTCAGGTGGAAAAAAAGATTAAAACTTCTCATTAAGGAGGATAGCTACATGTCAGCTATGTGACCCATAGGTGAGAGGGCTTATTGCTGATTTGCTGGAGAGATAGGCTGGTGAGCAAGATGAAGGGACGAGCTAGAGAAAGAGTAGGCATGCCGCAAGCAGTACAACCAAGATGATAAGCGCCGTGTCCACTACTACCTCCACTCATCTTTATTTGCCAATCCCCCATGGGCATTACCACAAAACAATCTTTATTTTTGATTGTTTTGATTGGAATGGAGGAGTAACCTAATGGTTAGAGCACTGGCTTGGGAACCAAGAGACCAGGATTTGATTCCCACTAGGACTCCTTGAGACCTTGGGCAAGTCACTTAACCATCCATTGCCTCAGAAAAAATCCACATTATCAATGTCCCTGTCCAAGGGGTATGTTTACTAAAACCCCGCTAATGTGCGGGCCGCGGTAGTGAGCGGATGCCATATAAGGAGTGGGTGTTCCGTCCTGAAAAAGAAAAGCAGTGATTGACATATGCGCTAAGGTGCATGGCGCCCATGTGCGCCCCGCACATTAGCGCATGAGGAAGCTGCACGGGAGGCATAAGTGGCGTGCTGAATATGCACACAGAAAAGTAGAGCCACAGCACAATGGTTAAGGCACTAACCCATGGTGCAGGGATTAGGGGTTCAATCCCCCACAGTGCTCAATGTAGACAGCTGGCTGAAGCATTACTTTAGGAGCTAGTCTAATATTGTGCAGCATAAGGCAGCGCACTGATGGGCATTAGGCAGTGTGCTATTGATTTAGGAGGCTTTTTAATATTGTGCAGCATAAGGCGGCGCGCTAATGCACAAGCACAGGAATAGAACCACAGCACAATGGGTAAGACACTGACCAATAGTGCAGGGATCAAGGGTTAAATCCCCCACAGTGCCCAATGAACAAGGCTGGCTGAGGCATTACATATTATGGGGAAGATTGCTTTTGGAGTCATTTTATGTTTATTTTAATTTTCATTTCTAGCAAACGCACTCTCAAAGCGTGTTAACATAAGGCGGCCCATAAGGCACATTTTAAAGTGCACTGTCCGCCAAGGCACCCTAGAATGTTGCTTATAGGGCACTTTAGAGGGTGCCGTATGAGGTACCGCAAGGTCAGAGTACTGTTTGTTATGGCAGCACTGTGCAGTTTAAGGAATGAAAAGCATAAGTAGGTGCGCTGACAGGCAAGGAGGAGCAGCAGTGGAGCACAATGGGTAAGGCACTGACTGCTGATACAGGGGTCATGAGTTTGCTCCCCAGTGTGCCTAATACGTAAGGCTGGCTGTGGCATCAGCTTTGCATTGTACATATGTTTCTCTGCAGCACTTTATTTTTAATTTATTAATTGCTGCCAGCAAACACGCCCTCACGTGCTGTAATTGAAGGTGCCGTATAAGGCACCCTATAAGGCACTCCATAGGGCACATTATAAATTGCACTGTCTGCCACAGCACCCTAAAATGTCCCCTATAGGGCACCCTATAAGTTGCATCACAGGATAATGTATAGTGCACCTTATATGGACGGGAACCATAAGGTGCCCTATAGGGCGCCCTATAAAGCACCCTCAGAGGCACCTTATGGGTACAGTACGCTGAGGGTGTTTTTGCTGGCATCAAAATATGTACATTAAAAAAAGGTAATGCATTGGACAACCCTATCAAATAGCCCCACTGTGGGTTTGAACCCATGACCTCTGGCTTCACAGGCAGTGAAGTAACAATTGGGCTACAGCTCCATAGCTGCTAGCAAGCCCCAGGCTGGCTGCAGAGAGCCTGCACGTCACCACACAGACAGGCTGTTGTGGTCACCAGGATAGGGTTGGCACACCCATACCCATGATGCACTGCACATGCAAATCAGCTGTCCACAGATAAACACAAGATGGGGAATGCACCTCCACAGCACCTCTGCCTGGTAGGGGGAAGTAACCATGTGCACCCCCACAGCACCTCGGCCTGGTAGGGGGTACTGACCGTGTGTTTAACTGGCACATAGTAGCTACACACCATCACATTGTGCGGGTACTGTGCCCACCCTGACTGTGCGGTGAGGCACAAGGCACCAGGTCCACAGCACCTTCCATGGCTGAATAAGGCCATACCAGAGGTCCAAAGCAGTGTTAAACTGTGAGATAGGTAGCTTCTGCAAAAGCACCCTGGATATCTCCGTCTCAGTCAGGTGCAGCCTCCCTCCTGTGGGCCACACACCATCTTCCCCCCCCCCCCTGGGCAGCAAACAGGGTCTCCCATCAATAGATCCACATTCTACCTCCCTGCAAAGGTGGCAGTAGAGAGCACCATCAACCCCAGTCCTGCTGAGGAACAGACACCCCACAGGGCAGGTCAATGCAGCTCTATACACATCCATAACACAGACATTAGGCCTGGACATGGTAAGGCTGCACCCCACCACTATCTGATATTCCCCTGCAGCAAGTCATCATCCACTGCACCCTACAAGCCACTCCATCAAGACACATACCAGCTGCAATCAGTCTACTAGTTAGTCCATAGTGCATGTTCCCAGTAGAGATGCATGCACCCAGAACTGGGATGTCATCATACACAACAAGCAGATAAATCAGTGACTGGGCCCCAAAAAAAACCCCCCATATCTATCACATGAGAGAAATACTACATAGCACTATGAGGGTGCCTAGCCATGCTGTGGTCACTGCACAGTCAGGGTGAGAGTGATCTCTCAGCAGGACATACTGAGGTCACCCTGTCTGTGTAGGTGGTGGCCAGGCACTAAAATGTCCCAGTCAGTGCCCTATGCCCTGTGCAGATGCACCCTGGCCAGGCCACCCTGTCTGGCCTGTACCCATGGTACCTTGCTCCTCATTATGCACATTGGCAGCCCAATACTGGCAACATTGCTGGCAGTGTGGGCTGTGGATGGTGTTTGCAGCCACCACACACTGGATAGACAGACAGCCACCCCCACACTTATGCCAGCATTGTGCTACTATGGAGGAGTTCAGCAGCCATACCCACCACACCAGTCCTGAGCTCAGTACAGGCATGGATATGGTACGCAATACTGTTAGGGGTCACTCCCCAGGGTGGTAAACACTGTCAGAGACCAGACCTGCAGCACACACCGCAGACATCAGAATGATTATTATGGTGGAGCTCAATGAGCAAAATGTGCTTAACTTAGGAATTGATATCTGCCAGTTATCATGGGCAACGTTTGATAGCTGTGTACCATATACCCAGGTGTAGGGTGGCATTGCTATGGTATGCAACTGCTAGTATTGGGAGATACAGGCAGGGCCCAATGTCCTGCCTCTCAAGGAGGCATTGGCCAATGGGGCCTGTGGGGGTGTGTCTGGGTGTGTCTGGCCCTGTTGGCTGCTGCTTTACGGCAGAGTTTCCCAACTCCAGTCCTGGTGTTCCAAACACTGTTCGGGTTTTCATGCTGTCCCTCATAAATATGCATGAGCTACATCTGCATACCATGGGGGTGGTGCATAGATGTGCAGCACAGGCATCTTTATTAGAGGCAGCATGGAACCTGAATGGTGTGGGGCCCTCCAGGACTGCATTTGGGAGACTCTGCTCTAGGTAATGCGGCTGTTTATGGTGTCTGTGTTTGGTGTGGTAAAATATAGGCGTATTAACCATGCGTAGGTTCTCAGCAATAAAGTTTTGTCCTTACTATCACGGTTTAGTTGTGGGAAAAATATGTGGACAGGATTGGCAGTAGCTCCAGCTGGGCTTTGAACCTGTGACTTTCTGTTCTTGCACACACTGTCTGTGTGCACTGCACCACCGTGTTGCCACAGATATGCTCCATTCCCTGAGGAGTCCATGACTGTACATCCAACAGAGCCTGTCTTGCGGTGGATGGTGCCAGCCTGCACAGGCCTAGGCCACTGTCTGCTGTGGCTTGCAGCCACTGCCCCTCCACCACCTGTACCCTTCCGCCAACATGCAGACATGTCCTTATCTGGGAAAAAGCATATGACCTGATTGACTGGTGGCACTCCAGGACTGAATCAGGGTGACACGGCTGTAGGTAATGCCCATTGTTATGGTTTGTGTGCGGTGTAGGGTAAAATATGGGTGTTTGAACCATGCTTATGTTCTCTGCAATAAAGGAGTGTCTTTACTATCACTGTTTAGTGGTGGGTAAAAATGTGGAGGCTGGGTTGGCAGGAGCCCCAGCTGGGATTTGAACCTGTTACCCTCTTGTCTTACAGGCACTGGCTGTGTTTGTTGCACTACACTGTGGCCACAGAGACAGTGCAGTCCCTGGAGATAGGAAACCTGGCCTGACGAGTCAGAAACCCTGCTCTGCACAATATTACTGTGGGCTCATTTACCTTGTATGGAGACAAAAGTGCAAATAAACCTCACAAATGACCTCGGAAAAAGGGGCAAACACCCATATCTAAGCTGGGCAACAGTGATATCACTGGGCAACATTAAACAACACTCCCAGGATAGCTCCAATAAACTGGAATGATTTTTGAAAGGGTCTACAGAGCGTAGACCCTTCCAAAAAGCATTTCTCTTTTTTTGGAGCTTTCCTGGGAGTGTTTTTTATTGTTTCCCATTGCTATCACTGTTGCCCAGCTGACCTCTAATTTTTACAATATTTCTTGTGGTCATTTTAAAGTTTTATTTGACATTTTGTTCTGTGCACATGTATCACACTGCTCACGTTTTGTAGGTTTCCCCGGTTTTGCTGTACATTGCTGACGGAAATGGTTTCTCTTCCCTTTAAATCGGCTCTAACGCGAGGTTTTCACTCACAGTATATTTTGGACCGAAATTCAGCCCCGCTCCTGTGCGGGGAGCCTCTCCCCTCCCACTCTCCACCCATTGACCCCGTCCCCCTGCCCCTCGGGAGCCTTCCTCCGCCCTCAAAATGCCTTTCCATGCCTCTATCGCACATCAGCGTGCCGCGCCCTTTTGCGGGCGGCACGCACGTGTGCGGGCGGCGTGCACGTGTGCAGGCGGCGCGCACATGTGCGGGCGGCGCGCATGTGTGTGGGTGGCGTGCATGTGTGCAGGGCACCAAAAATGCACTATTAGCGTGCGCTAAGGTACCTTAGCGCACACTCAAGTGCGCCCCGCACAATTGCGCGGTTTAGTAAACATACCCCCAAGTTTAAGTTACAATGTAAACTGCTTTGATTGAAAGGCTAAAGCAGTATAAAAGACCTGTTGAATAAATCTTTGGTGACAGATGTTCTAGCCACAGTGATATGTGACAGAGGCAGCATCAGTCTGGGGCTAGTGAGACCATTGAATGAATTTTCTGTGACATTGTACTTGCAAAGCTGATCAAGAGAATTGCCACAGACCTTTTGTCATACTGGGCACACAAGTCCACCATTGAGCTAGACCTGGCCAAAATTGTCCAGCATTTCTGTCTTGCTCTCCAGCAAACGTGCCCACTGAATGCATATTCTTTATGACAGGGGATATCGGGAATCCACATTGGCCAGGATGCATCTTCACAGGGTGTGGGGCAATGGCTAGGACACTGTAGTGCCCGACCACCACCTGCATGGACAGGGTGGCCACAGCATGGCATGCTGGGAGGACACTCACTCTGACTGAGCAGTGACCATGGCATGTTCTAGGTTCCCACATAGCACTCTACACTATCTGCCTTCAGTGATACTTTTGTGTTCTCAGTGCTGGGGCCCCAATCACTGAGATACCTGCTTGGTGCACATAGTTATTTATTTTATTTTATTTATTTATTTATTTTATTTATTTACATTCTCTTATATACCGCGCTATTCTGCATCAGTGCGGTTTATATTGAACAAACTGAAATTACATTGAATAGGGCATTATAACTTGGAGATAACTATTTTACAGGGAACATGGGCTATGTAGGGTTAAGTGGCTATGGAGGGTTAAGTGGAGGGTTAAGTTCCTCTGTGAGCAAGCACTATGGACTGGCAAGTGGACTGTCTGGAGTTAGATTGTGCACAGTTGGAACTTCTATAAGGTGCAGTCTGCTGGGGCCTGGCAGACAGTGGTGTTTGGCAGTTGGGGTTTTCCAGACCTAGCACCCGCATTACTGCTGGTATGCCACTGCCCCAGTCACAGGTATGGCTCTGGCCCACCAACCCTGGAGGGCTGTCATATACCAGCAGGATGGAGGTTGCTTCACAGGGGCTGGGGCACCTGTCCCTTACCTACAAAAAGGGTGATGTGGGCCCTTTGGGGTATGTAATGTATACCACCATGACCTATAAAGGCACTGCTACACAAACCTCATGAAAGTCTAGAAACCCCTCTGCCCTGATAACAGGTGTGCATGTCAACCAGACCCTAACACAGAGTACACACTGATCTGGGTGGTGTCTAGTCCCAGAGAGCCACATGTAACTGCAGAATACAGATGGGCACCAAATTACTTCCAGCTGCACTGCAAGGAACACCTGTCACACACTAGTAGTGAAGGGGATGTACAGCAGGACCTATCTCTAGCACCACATGTACTGCGGACCTAGTGCTGGGCGCCCATCCTATCCCTCAGGGTGAACACAGAACCTGCACAATGGCATGGTCTGTAGCTACTCTGTGCCAATATCACACACTGTCAGTTCGTCTTTCCAAGCTGAGGTACCGGAGAGGTGCAGACCCCATTTAGTGATCAGCTGTAGACTGCTATTCAGCATGTGCATTGCATCATGGGTACTGGTGGGGTTACCCTATCCTGGCACTCAGAGCAGACAGTTTGTGCAGTGACCTGCAGTCCTTCTGTACCCAGCCTTTCCTGTGACATACACCACAGAGGTATAGCCTATTGGACCCACACAAACAGGCTATGGGGAATGTCCCCACAGAAACCCACACAAACAGCAGGAACAAAAAAAAAGGTACGTAGGACCAGTGGTAAGGCTCTTTATTCAATTCTGAACGCACTCCAATGCGTTTCAGCCAAAGGCCTTCTTCAGGGGATGCAAACCTCAAAAATAAATAAATATAACAATACAATGCCATTCTCAGCAGTGTTCATGGGTTCAATTCCTCATAGTTCCCTCCTCTCATGCCTGTCCTACTCAAATAGTGTGCATGCCTGTAACAGTCATAGCTTTTCAGATCTGTGCTGCCAGCCCACTCCTCTATCCACCCATCATTGTAACTATACTGCCACCTCCGCCTCCACTGGGGGACACATATTCCCATCGTCTGCCACCAACTGTCTTTCCAGTACTTTACATTGCCAACACCCTGTGCTGTCGTACAGTTGCACCACCATGTTTGTCATCAGTACTGGCAGCCACATGGAATGCCCACATATATGGCAGGTCCAGCAGCTCCCAGCTCTCCCTCCTTCACTCACCTGTTCATTGCCTTTCCTGAATGCTCTATCTAGTGTTAGGGCTACATCTGTCTCTGTTCCTCACAGGTCATGCATGTCATCCTGCGGCACCTTGCAGTCCTTAGGGCACACTAACCTAGGGCACCGTAACCTTGTTAGGCCACCTTAACCTATGGTTCCATAGCCCTGGGTGCCTTCTACGATGTGTTGTCCAGGGGTGCCTAATTCGGCGCTTAGCCTAAGGAGCCCTATAGGGTGCCTTATAATGTGCCTTGTAAGGTGCCTTATAAGGTGCTTTGTAACGCGCATACGGCTTGCTGTAACAATGCACCGCTCACGCCTTTATATGGGCATCTGTACCTTTACCGCAGAACCTAACATGAGTGACATTACCGCAGTTTAGTAAACATACCCCAATGTGTTCCTCAAAAAATATATAGAAACAGAAATACTATACTCCCAACAGAAATAAATAGCACTATTAGGACTATTACCAACATATCGCTACTACTGTAAAATCGTAAACAGGAAGAATGCCAATTGGTGAAGCGGCAAAGCACCAAAGCAGAACCTTTCAGTTACAAGTTACTGCAGTATCTATGTCCAGACCAATGTCACAAGTTTGTAATCATATATCTCTAAACAAATCCACATCGATTAGGAAAGTCATTTTATAACTGGGCACTTAGCCTAAGGCAGCCAAAATGCACCTATTTTAAGTCTATTTCCTAAAGAAAGTAAGTGCCTACTTACCATTATTAAATGGTAGCATAAGTCTCTGAAAACGCACCTTAACTTAAAGCCAATCACTTGCACTGGCCCCAGAGCTGGTGGAAATGGCCGCATCTATATTAAAAAAAATGTGTCTTTTGGGGAGACTGCTAGGTACTTATAACCTAGATTGGCCACTGTTGGAAACAGGATATTGGGCTTAATGGACCTTGGTCTGACCCATTATGCCATATCTTATATTCTTATGTTCTTAATGTACAAACTCCGTCCATGCACACGCTCACAGTGAAAGAATATATCTTTGGATCTATGCATGTACTTAAAAATTAGCGTCCATCTTAATGAGTTCATTTATGCGTGTAAATAGACACTTATGTGCATAAATGACTAAAATGCCGGGATTTATGAGTGTTGCTGGCACCTAGAATTAGGCGGCTCTTTATAAAATTCCCCCCTAAGTGCATAAATGTCCACCTCCATTCCAAGCTTGCTTCACAAACAAAACCACCATATCTTGTCTTCAAGATGAGTATCTTTAAAATTCATTCAAAAAATTACTTAACTTCTAATGAAGAACATTTGAAGAGCAAACTAACACCTTAATCTAGTAAAACGCCACCTCTTTCACCATTCCTTTAGAAGCATGCAATCAATGGATGTTAGTGGTGCAATGCCAAATGCACACCTGCTAGGTGTTTGCTGTTTTAACATCATTTTGACTGCGTTTGGGGCCAAAACTTTCTGGAAAAGATCACAAATAAAATCATACAAGGCAACAACACTGTTTTAAAATAGAGAATTTGACTTCAGTCAGGCGCCATGTCTCATTCCGTGTAGAAGCAAAGGACAGGGAGCCAATCGCACTTAAGTAGCTACTCACTACAGCTGAAGAGAACACACCAGCAGATGGGGGTGAATTCCACCATCGCCATATAACCCTTTCAAGTGGCTCACATATCTCCAGAACTAAGCATAGTATAGGCTGAGAAACCCAGGCTACACCATTTGATAGACAAAACTGATCAAAGAACCCTGTAACTTACCAGGCTACCCCCCCACCCCCAGCCAGAAGCTTTGCTTACAGCTGGTAACAGCCACTCTGTGGCCCTCATGAACATTTCTGAAGTAGTCCTTTACAGGGGATTAAAGGAAGGACGGGATTAAAGATTGTTGCATCTATCAGCAGGGATCCCCTTAGAGCTTGGAGATCAGAAAGCTTCATTCCCAGATATTTAAAACCTGAGCTGGGGGTTTTGGATCAAAATGTTAGGGTGGTTCCTCTTTGATGTGACACCAATGCATGGCCTTAAAGTATGTGGAAGGAACCAATGGAGAGCAAGAAACCCACATAAACAGTAGGAACAAAAAAAAAGGTACATAGGACCAGTGGTAAGGCTCTTTATTCAATTCTGAACGCACTCAAATGCGTTTCAGCCAAAGGCCTTCTTCAGGGGATGCAAACCTCAAAAATAAATAAATATAACAATGAACAAGACATATAATAAATGCATAAAATATAAAATACAAACATAAACATCATTTTTTAATAAATAAATAATTAAAAATATATAAAACCATTGTAAAATAACCCATAGATATAAATAAATAAAAACATCAATCGGTAATAAAACTCATAAAGGCAAAGCAAGAGAAATCTGTGACAAGAAACAAGGAATAGACAAAACTAACAAATTAACATGTTTAAAACATTAAACATTAAAACTGCTAAAATAGCAAAGGGATGAGGAGAACCCAAAGAAAAAGATCATATACAAGGACCAGAGATGAGGGGTTCGGATTTGTTAGGAACTGGGGAACATTCTGGGGAAAGGAGGGGCTCTTCCGAAGGGATGGGCTTCACCTTAACCGGGATGGAACCAGGCTGCTGGCATTAACCTTTAAAAAGGAGATAGAGCAGCTTTTAAACTAGATAATAGGGGAAAGCCGACAGTCGCCCAAGAGCGCATGGTTCGGAAGAATGTATCCTTGAAGGATACTACAAAAAGCAGAGAGGTTCCAAAAAAGAGTAAAGTAGCCCAAATGCCCTCGAGTATGGAGCAGACAGAACTTAAAGATCCCAAATTACCCATGTCTACCAATAGCCAAATTAATATGAATAAAATACAGTCTCTAAAATGCTTGTATGCAAATGCTAGAAGTCTACAAAACAAGATGGGAGAGTTAGAATATATAGCACTAAACGAGAGGTTAGATATGATTGGAATATCAGAGACATGGTGGAAGGAGGACAACCAGTGGGACACTGTGATACCTGGGTACAAACTATATCGAAATGATAGAGCTGATCAAATTGGTGGAGGGGTTGCGCTCTATGTTAGAGAGGGCATTGAGTCAGAAAGGATTAAAGTTTTGCAAGAAACAAAATTTGCTGTAGAATCTCTATGGATTGAAATTCCATGTAAAAAGGGGAAGGCGATGGCAGTGGGGGTGTACTATCGTCCGCCTGGCCAGAATGAACAAATGGATGATGAAATGCTCAAAGAAATCAAGGAAGCTAGCAAAAGTTACAGTGCAGTAATAATAATGGGTGATTTCAATTACCCCGGCATCGACTGGGTCAGTGTCACAACAGGACATGCTAGGGAGATAAAGTTCCTAGATGAAATAAATGACTGCTTCTTGGAGCAACTGGTTCATGAACCGACCAGAGGGGAAGCAATATTAGACCTAGTCCTTAGTGGAACACCAGATGTAGTGCAAGAGATAAGGGTGTTGGGGCCACTTGGCAATAGTGATCATAGCATGATCGCCTTTGATTTAATTAGTGGAGGAGGGATAGTAAGGAAATCCACAGTACTACCCTTTAACTTTCGAAAGGGAGACTATGATAGAATGAGGAAAAACAGTTAAGAAAAAACTAAAAGGAGCAGTTGCAAAGGTTAAAGACGTACATCAAGCTTGGGTGTTGTTGAAAAATACTATCTTGGAAGCCCAGACCAGCTGTATTCCACGCTTTAAGAAAAGTGGAAGGAAGTCCAAAAAATTGCCAGCATGGTTTAAAGCTGAGGTCAGAGAGGCTGTTGTTGCCAAAAAAGCATCTTTCAAGAAATGGAAAAAAGAGCCAAATGATGAAACCTGGAAACAGCACAAGCACTGGCAAGTCAAATGCAAGGCATTGATAAGGCAGGCAAAGAGAGAATTTGAGAAGAAGCTTGCTGCGGAAGCAAAAACGCGAAATAAAGACCTTTTCAAGTACATTCGTAGCAAAAAACCCGTGAGAGAGTCAGTTGGTCCATTAGATGATAAAGGGGTTAAAGGAGCACTAAGAGGCGACAAGGCGATAGCGGAGAGACTGAATGAATTCTTTGCTTCGGTCTTTACTGAGGAAGATGTAGGGATGTTACCCACGACTGAAGTGGTATTTAAAGGTGTGGAAGAATTGAAGGAAATATCGATACATCGGGAAGATGTCCTACAACTATTAGATAAACTGAAGAGTAGCAAATCACCTGGGCCGGATGGTATACATCCAAGGGTGTTGAAAGAACTGAAATTTGAGATTGCAGACCTGCTATCAGTAATCTGTGAACTATCATTAAAATCATCTCTAATACCTGAGGACTGGAGGATCGCCAATGTAACACCAATTTTTAAAAAGGGTTCGAGGGGTGATCCGGGAAACTACAGACCGGTGAGCCTGACATCAGTACCGGGAAAAATGGTAGAAACCATCATAAAGAATAAAATTACTCAGCATATAGATAGTCATGACCTAATGGGAGACAGCCAACATGGCTTTAGACAAGGAAGATCTTGTCTTACTAATCTGTTATGTTTTTTTGAAGGAGTGAATAAACAGGTGGACAAAGGTGAGTCGGTTGATATTGTGTATCTGGACTTTCAGAAAGCCTTTGACAAGGTCCCTCATGAGAGACTTTTGGCAAAACTAAAGAGTCATGGGATAGGAGGCAGTGTACTACTGTGGATCAGGAACTGGTTAAAAGATAGAAAGCAGAGGGTAGGGCTAAATGGCCAATTTTCCCAATGGAGAAAGGTGAATAGTGGTGTACCCCAGGGATCTGTGCTGGGTCCGCTGCTTTTTGACATATTCATAAATGACCTGGAAAGTGGAATAACGAGTGAGGTTATCAAATTTGCTGATGACACAAAACTATTTAAAGTTGTTAAAACCCAGGAGGATTGTGGAAAATTGCAAGAGGATCTTGATAAATTGGAAGACTGGGCATCAAAATGGCAGATGAAATTTAATGTGGAGAAGTGCAAGGTTATGCACCTAGGGAAGAACAACCCAAACTATGGTTACATGATGCAAGGTTCCACATTAGGAACCACCACCCAAGAAAAAGATTTAGGCGTCCTTGTGGATACCATGTTAAAACCCTCGGCCCAGTGTGCAGCGGCGGCCAAGAGAGCAAATAGAATGCTAGGTATGATAAGGAAAGGAATGGAAAATAAAACAAAAGATATTATAATGCCTCTATATCGTTCCATGGTGAGACCGCACCTTGAATATTGTGTGCAATTCTGGTCGCCATATCTTAAAAAGGATATAGCAATTTTAGAAAAGGTTCAGAGAAGAGCCACCAAAATGGTAAAGGGGATGGAAGGCTACTCCTATGAAGAAAGGCTAAAAAGGTTGGGGCTCTTTAACCTGGAAAAGAGACGGCTGAGGGGAGATATGATAGAAGTCTATAAATTAATGAACGGAGTGGAACGGGTAAACGTAGATCGATTGTTTACCTTATCAGAATATAGAAAGACTAGGGGACATGCAATGAAGCTACAGGGTAAACTATTTAAGACTAATAAAAGAAAATATTTTTTCACTCAACGTGTAATCAAACTCTGGAATTTGTTACCGGAGGATGTAGTAAAGGCTGTTAGTGTAGCTGGGTTTAAAAAAGGTTTGGACAAGTTCCTGGAGGAAAGGTCCATAAACCATTATTAAGAAGGGACCCAGGATATCAATGCTTGAACCAATACAAGCATTGTGGAACCTGTGTCCCTTGGGGAAACTGCTAGGTACGTATGACCTAGATTGGCCACTGTTGGAAACAGAATACTGGGCTTGATGGACCTTGGTCTGACCCAGTATGGCATATCTTATGTTCTTATGTTCTTATGACCAATGTGTTTGTATTCATGAGTAACATACATAGTAACATAGTAAATGACAGCAGATAAAGACCAGTATGGTCCATCTAGTCTGCCCAGCAACATAGAGCAACTGTAAAGACACTAAGGGGCATGTTTACTAAACTGCGGTAACGTTACAAAACACGCATTATGTGATGTTAATGCGCGTAATGTAAGGTTAACGATCGTTATGTAACGTTAACGCGTGTTATGTAACGTCAACGCGCATTATCGTTACCTAACGATCGTTGACGTCCCGCGGCGTGGTTAACACCGCAGAAGGAGGAGAGAGGGCGGAGAGAAGGGGTCAATGGGCGGAGTGTGGGCGGGGAGAGGCTCCATTCACACTAACGCGCTGATCTGAAGGGCTGAATCCTAACGCGATTAAAAACCTGCCATTAGATGCACATTTGCAGGAGAGAGAAACCATTTACGTGTCAGCAATGTACAGCCCAGGCAGGGAGCCCAAAAACTGTGATAGTAGTGCTCCATGTACAGCAATACCATAGTGCCAAAGTATAAATGGCCACTATGGCGATGGTGCAAATGGGGCATAGGGGGCTGCAGGCGGGACATGTAGAATGGGCAGCTGGGGCACAGGGTGGACCAGGCGGGCACCTAGGTGGCACCTAGGAACATAGACACCAGAGATCAGCAAGACAGCAGTTGACCAAGGCCAAATACAATCCACCTATATCTACCTGGTCCACCCTAGCCAATAGTCGCTAGGGCACAGACCTGACATCCCCTCAGCCATCCCACCCCCATGTGGAGGGGACATAATATTGGTAGGCAGTGATGGGGGGATGTGAGGATGTCCATGTATGTCCGCCAACCCCGGAACCCGCTCCCTAGGCGGGAGCCTACCTACACAGTGGATGGCCTGGCACTGCGCACTACCAGCACCGACAGCAAATGGCCATGTCAGCTTGGCAGGGGGGCGTGTGCCCGTACTGGAGGGGGCAGTGCCACCTTCCTGCAGTGGACCTAGTCCATTCTCTGCATCAGTACGTGGTGTGCAGTGCAACATAAAAGGTCTGGCTGTGGAAAAGTGCAGGTAGCCAAAGGGACTACCATGCATCTGTGGCAACAGTGTGGTGCAGTACACCCAGCCAGTGTGTCCAGGAGCAGAGGGTCACAGGTGCAAGTCCCAGCTGTGGTTCCTGCAGAGCATGTCCCTATATTTTACCCTACAATGCAGATACAACAACAACATGTGCAAAGCCCAAAGCAGCGGCAAACAGGGGTGCAAACACCCACTCACACAGGCTCCACAATCCAATGATGCATGGAGCGGCAGGCTGTTGGCCCCAGCAATGGGATGATGTTATCACCAGAGCACTACTACTACCCCCGGCACAGTTTAGCAATGTCGGCACTGTGATCAGGACTAGTGTGGCGGACCTATCTTTGTATAATTCTGCAAAAGGAGTGAGCATGTTTGTATGTCTATCCATTGTTCTGTGGCTGCCCACAGTTCACTGGGCCCAAAATGTCCCACTGTTACCAGCATTAGCCTGATTAAATGCATAATGAGGAGCAAGGTATTCTGGGTATGGCCCGGACAGGGCAAATTGGCCAGGATACATCTTCACAGGGTGTGGGGCAATGGCTGGGACACTGTAGTGCCTGACCACCACCTGCATGGACAGGGTGGCCACAGCATGGCATGCTGGGAGGGCACTCACTCTGAACGAGTAGTGACCATGGCAGGTCTAGGTTACCACATAGTGCTCTGCACTATTGATCTCTAGTGATATATTTGTGTTCCCCAGTGTTGGGTTGTTGTTTTTTTTTTGTTAAATCTTTTTTTTATTGAAACATTAAAAAGAAAATACAAATTTCAATTACATAAACGTTACAAAAGAAAATAACTTAGTCCACATCTAGGGGAGCGAGCACTGTCAAAAGCAAAATACAAAATAATACGATACAGGCATCGAGCCTAAAAGGAAAAGGAGGAAATTACATGCCCAAAAATATACAAAACTCTAATTACATTGCTTACTGAAATACAGATTAATCAAACATTAAGCAGAAGACTCCTGGTTTGCAATAAATGACTCTAGGGAAGAGGTTTCAGAAAAAACACTGGGGTTCTAATTGTTAAGAGCAAGCAGGCATCTCAATGATTAGAACCCCAGTGTTGGGGTTCTAATCGTTGAGATGCCTGCTTGCTGCACATAGTTCCTGGTGGACTGTCTGCAGTTAGACTGGTCAGCACACCTTTAAGGTACAGTCTGACTGTGCTGTCTGCTGGTGACTGGCAGACAGTGGTGGGAGGCAGTTGGGGTTTCCAGACCTAGCCCCAGCATTGCTGCTGGTCTGCCACTGTCCCAGTCATAGGTATGGCTCTGGCCCACCAACCCTGGAAGACTGTCTCATACAAACAGGATGGTGATTGCTTCCCTGGGGCGGGGGTACTGTTCTTTAACTACAAAATGGTGATGTGGGTACTTTGGGGTATGTAGTGTATACGACTGTGATCTATACAGCCACTACTACACCCACCTCATGCAAGTCTAGATTCCCCTCTGCCCAGATAACAGCTGCCCATGTCAGCCAGACCCTTACACAGGGTACACATTAATCTGGCTGATGTCTGGTCCCACAGGGCCACATATGACTGCAGAATACAGATGGACACCAAATTACCTTCAGCTGTACTGCAAAGAACACCTATCACACACTGATAGTGAGGGGGAAGTATAGCAGAATCTATCTCTAGCACCACATGTACTGCGGACCTAGTGCTGGGCACCCATCCTATCCCTCAGGGTGGACACAGAACCTGCACAATGGGCATGGTCTGTAGCTACTCTGTGCCGGTATCACGCACTGCCAGTTCGTCTTTCCCAGCTGAGGTACCGGAGAGGTGCAGACCCCATTTGATGATCAGCTGTAGAATGCTATTCAGCATGTGCATTGCATCATGGGTACTGGTGGGGTTAACCTATCCTGGCACTCAGAGCAGACAGTTTGCACGGTGACCTGCAGTCCTTCTGTACCCAGCCATTGCTGTGACATACACCATGGAGCTATAGCCTACTGGTTAATACAATGCCATTCTTAGCAGTGTTCATGGGTTCATTTCCTCATTGTTCCCTCCTCTCATGCCTGTCCTGCTCAAATGGTGTGCATGCCTGTCAAAGTCATATTTTTTCAGATCTGTGCTGCCAGCCCTTAATACCCTCGCCACAATTGCCAACATTCCCTCGGTCCGTCTATCTGCGTCTGTCAGCTGTGTTGAGTCCTGTCTGCCAGTGCAGGCTGCCACCCCATGTCCTGCACTGCTACCCTTTCCTGCATCGCGCCTCTTCATGCTTGCCTCAACTGTGCCTGGTATGCATGGCACCACCACTCCTCTGTCCACCCATCATTGTAACTATCCTGCCACCTCCGCCTCCAATGGGGGACACATATTCCCATCGTCTGTCACCTACTGTCTTTCCAGTACTTTACATTGCCAACACCCTGTGCTGTGGTACAGTTTCCCCCACCATGTTTGTCAACAGTACTGGCAGCCACATGGGATGCCCGCAGATATGGCAGGTCCAGCAGCTCCCAGCTCTCCCTCCTTCACTCACCTGTTCATTGCCTTTCCTCTGTGCTCTATCTAGTGTTAGGACTACATCTGTCTCTGTGCCTCACAGGTCATGCATGTCATCCTGAAGCACCTTGCAGCCCTTAAGGCACACTAACCTCGGGCACCATAACCTTGTTAGGCTACCTTAACCTATGGTTCCATAGCCCAGGGTGCCTTCTGCAGTGCCTTGTCCTAGGGTGCCTACTATGGTGTTTAGCCTGGGCAGCCCTATAGGGCGCCTTACAAGGTACCTTACATGACACCTTACTTGGCACCTTATACTTTGTAGGGTGCCTTATACAGCGCCTTGCAAGGTGCTTTACGAGGCTCCTTGCAACGAGCGTTAGTCTACGGCGCCTTGTAAGGCGCGTTAGCCACGTAACGATGCACGCCCATGCCATTATATGGTATTTCTACCTTTACCGCGGAACCTAACGCAAATTACCGCAGTTTAGAAAACATACCCCTAAGGGATTTGTTTACCAAGCAGAGGTAGCAGCTTCCAAGCAATATTGGAGCAGTGGCCCCATTGAGTTCAATAGGGCTTCAGCTCCGATATCGCTCGGAAGTCGCTACCACTGCTTTGTAAACATACCCTTAAGTCAGGGTCACAATTTCTGTCTATAAATGGAACTAAACAAATCAATAATGATATTGTGATAATTTATTTATTTTATTTAACAGACACTTATATACCGCACTTTCCCATGGATCAGGTGCAGTTTACAAAGAACAATGGAATGAACCGGCAAAACAGTAATAAGTGCCTGTTCATCTTACATATAACATCTGTGAAAATTATACAAATAATGCTCATTAAGTAAATATACTGAGCCAAGATCTATTATAAGTATCCAAAATTTTATGTAGCCAATGGCAGTGTATGTTAAGCCTTAGGGACATTCAAATTGTAGAGCATACCGATGTGCTATAAGGTCAAAGGTTGGCCAAGCAGAGGAGAAAGACTTGGGGGTATGTTTACTAAGCAGTCTTAGGGGTATGTTTACTAAAGGGCGCTATTTGCGCTGCTGTCATGTTATCGCATGATAAGGCGCCTTATTGCGTGATAATGGTGCTTTATCGGGCGATAAGGCGCCTTATCACGCATTAACGTGCGCAGCAGCGCAAACGAGCGATGAAGGCGGAGAAAGGCTCCTGGAGGGCGGAGGAAGGCTCCCAAGGGGCGGAGAGAGAGGGTCAATGGGTGGAGAGTGGGAGGGGAGAGGCTCCCTGCACACTAACGCTGTGGATTCCTGGGCTGAAAACTAAAGCGAGTGAAACCCTTGCGTTAGAGCAGATTTAAAGGGAGAGAAACCATTTACGTCAGCAATGTACAGAAAGCCAGAGAAACCTACAAAAAGTGATAAGTGTGATACATGTGCACGGAACAAAAGGGCAAATAAACATTGAAAAGGACCTGAACAAACTGGAAAAAAAACATAACCAAGCTGGGCAATAGTGATATTATTTTTATTTTATATATTAATGGGAAACATCAAAAAACACTACCAGGAAAGCTCCAAAAAAGGATATCAATTTTGGAAGGGGCTATGCTCTGTCCCCATACAAGGTGAATGATCCCACAGTGAAATAGTACTGATCAGGGTTTTCCCTTTCTATTGGACAGGTTTCCTATGGCATGCACATGTCCCGCAACAGCAGGGAGGGCATGTTGGAACGTGCAACTGGACAGATGCTGGAAAAGGGGATACAGAGGGCTGCAGGCGGCACATGCTGTGGTGCAGCTGGGCCACAGTGCGGACTAGGGTGATGCCTAGGTGGCCCATAGGAATGCTGAAACAGTAGAGCCGCCAGACAGCAACTGATGAGGGCCCAACATGGGCATGAGTGTGTTTCCCACAGTGTCACATGGGATAGTACCCAGCAGGTACCCCCAAGGGCACAGAACATTGGCAGGTGGTGCTGGGGGAAGCATGGACGTCTATGCAGGCACCCCTACCCTAGAACCCACACCATAGGCAGCCACCTATCGGCATACTGGATGACCTGAGACTGCACACCACCAGCACCACCAGCAGAAGGGCATGTCAGCATGGCGACAGAGGGGTACTGGTGGTGGAGGGGTCAGTGGCAGCTGCCCCCAGCAGACCATGGCCTAGCCCTGTTTAGGTGGGTGTCATGCACTGCAACAGCCAGACCCTGTCTGATGAACAGTTATGGTAGCCCCAGGGAATGAACTGTCCCTGTGGCAACAGTGTGGTGCAGTACACACAGCCAATCTGCTCAAGAGCAGAAGGTCACAGGTTCAAGTCCCAGCTGTGACTCCTACCAACCCAGTCCCCATATTTACCCAGTATTAAATCATGGTAATAAAGAGGGAACCTTTATTGCAGATAACATAAACATGCCTGAAATGCCTATATTTTACCCTACAGAGTACAGACACCATAGACATGTGCAATACCTAGAGCAGAGTTTCCCAAATGCAGTCCTGAAGTGACAAACCCATTCAGGCGTCATGCTGTCCCTAATAAAGATGCCTGTGCTGCATTTCTATGCGCCGCCCCCATGGTATGCAGATATACCCATGCATATTCATTAGGGACAGCATGAAAACCCGAATGGTGTTTGGCCCACCAGGACTGGAGTTGGGAACCTCTGCCCTACAGCAGCGGCCAACAGGGGCAGAAACACCCGCACCCACAGGTGCCATTATCCAAAGCCTCCTGGAGAGGCAGGATGTTGGGCCCTGCGTGCAGCACCATCTCCCAATACTAGCACTTGCATACCATAGCACTGCCACCCTAAACCTGGGAATACGTTACACATATATCAAAAGGTTGCTATGATTACTGGCAGATAGCAATCCCTAGGTTAAGCACAATCTGCTCATTGAGCTGTATCATAGCAACCTCTCTGATGTCTATGGAGTGTGTTGCAGGTCTGGTGTCTGACAGTGTTTACCACCCTGTGGAGTGACCCCAACAGTATTGCGTACCATAGCCATGCCTGCACTGTGCCCAGGACTGGTGTGGTGGCCAGGGCTGCCAAAAGCCTCTATAGTTGCACAATGGTGGCATAGGTGTGGGAGTGTGTGTCTGTCTACCCAGTATGTGGTGGCTGCCAACACCTTCCTCAGCCCGCACTGCTTACACTGTTGCCAGTGTCAGCCTGCCAATGTGCATAATGAGGAGCAAGGTACCATGGGTATAGCCCACACAGGTTGGCCTGGCCAGGATGCATCTGCACAGGGCATAGGGCAATGGCTCGGACATTGTACTGCCTGGTCACCACCTTCACGGACAGGGTGGCCACAGCATGTCCTGCTGGGAGGTCACTCTCACCCTGACTGGGCAGTGATCACAGCATGGCTAGGTTCCCCCATAGTGCCATATAGTATTTTTTTTATGTGATGTTTATGGGTTCTCTTTTAGGGCTCAATCACTGATTTATCTGCTTGGTGTGTATGCTGCCATCCCAGTTTTGGGTACACATGTCTCCTCCAGGAGCATGCACTATGGATTAGCTAGCAGACTGTCTGTAGTTAGTATGTGTCTGGTTGGAGGCTTGTTGCTGGAGAATGTCAGATAGTGGTGGGGGGCAGCTGAGCATTTCCAGGCCTGCTCTCTGTCTGCCTTGCCTTATGGATGTTTACAGATCTGCATTGACTGCCCTGTAGGGTGTCTGTTCCTTAGCAGGACTGGGGTTGATGGTCCCCTCTATTGTCACCATTGCAGGGAGATAGAATATGGATCTGTTGGTGGGAGATCCTGTTTGCCACCCTGAGCCACAGAGGGTGGGTTGGGTGGTGGTACATAATCTGCCTATGGGTCCAAACACCCCCCCTTCACCTACATCATGTGACCATGGCACCAACACAGGATATGCACTATTCTGGGTGCATCATAGCCCATAAGGACTAGACATGACTGAGTCAAAGTGGGCAGTAACAGTTCAGTGTCCATAACATAGTAGTACAGGGACAAGCCTAAGAGTCCTGGGTCTCTGCTGCGACTAGGACTGCCTTTCCAAAGGAGATGCCTGTCCGCACCGCAAGGTCAAGGCAGTAGTGTCTCTGGAACGTGTGTAGAGAAGACCTGGTGGTGGCCTTGCAGATGTCAGCCCCCGGTATAGAGCACAATTCGGCGATGGTGGCAGCCAGCACTCTGAGCTGATGCGCATTAACCTTTGGCGAGGCTTGAGCCCCTGCCTGCTCAAACGATGCAGGCGGAGATCCACAGGGAAAGAGTTCATTTGGTGACTGGGTGGCCTGACTTATTAGGATCATAGGAGACAAAGAGTGTGTCCCCTGCCACAGGGGAGCCATCCAGTGTAGATAGATGCACAGGGCCCTGATGCAGTCAAGTGTGTGGAGCCTCTGCTCCTCTGGAGAAGCGTGGGGCTCCAGATGGAAGAAAGGGAGGTTGATGGCCTGGTTACTGTGAAAGGCAGATGATACCTTCGGGATGAACTTGGGGTGCTTTCAAATGGTGACTTGATCCTGGGAGAGCAGCATGTATAGTGGGTGCGCCACCAGGGCCTACAACTCGCTGATTCATCTAGCCCACGTGATCACTATTAAGAATAGCATCTTCTAGGAGGTGTACTTCAGTTCTCTTGACTGCAGAGGTTTGAAGGGCACCCTTGTTAGCTGGTTGAGGAAGATGAGATCCCAGTGGGGCTCGGGGGTCTGGATTGGTGGGTGGAGGTTAGCCAGCCCTTTCATGAATTGGGTGACTAGTGTTTGTGTTGTGATGGAGCTGTCGCTGCTTCGGTCGTGGAAGGCCGCGATCGCAGAGAGGTGTACTCGGATGGACTGTGTCTTCAGGTCACTGTGGAAGAGTGAAATGAGGTATTGGTCGACTCGTGCCACTGGGCAGAAAAAGGGGTCTAGCTATCGCGGTGAGCACCAGGCACTGAAGCGCCGTCATTTCAGTCTGTAAAACTTTCTTGTCGAGGGGCATCTTGCCGCTAGCCACTTGCTGCACCTCCAAGGGCAGGTTGAAGGACAACAGCATTATCCTTTCAATGTCCACACTGTGAGAACCAGTGTCTGTAGGTTGGGAATCAGGGCATCATCGCCATCCAGAGTAATGAGATCCGGTACCAGGGAAGACACACCGGAGGTTCCAGTGCCAGAGGGCAGAGGTAGGGGAACCACACCTGCCACGGCCAGTGGCGCACGATGAGAATGGCCTGGGCTTGGTCTGAGATGACATGCTGTATGGTCATCGAGATAAGGGGAGAGGGGTTAAAGGCATACACTAGTGACCACTCCCCCCACAACACATTGAAGGCATCCATGGCAATATTGTGGCTTGAGGGGTGCTTCGAGCAGAAGAGGGTGCACTTTGTGTTCTCCTCTGTGGCAAACAGGTCAATCTGTGGTTTTCCCAACCTCTGAAAGAGGGAATCTGCTACCCGGGGGTTGAGATTCCATTCGTGTGGGTTAAGCTGGTGACTGAGCTTGTCTGCCAGATCATTCAGTGTGCCCGGAAGATAGGAGGCCCACAGGGGACAGTGCTTGGAAAGAGCAAAGGTCCAGAGTTTGAGGGCCTCCCTGCAGAGGGAGCAGGAGCTCAACCCCTCCTGCTTGTTGATGTAAAACATGGCAACCTAGTTGTCTCTGGAGTAGAATTGTCTTGCAAGAGATGTGGGCTTGGAAGGCCCCAAGGGCATATCGGAGCGTTCTGAGTTTCAACAGGTTGTTGTGGAAGATGCGCTCCTTCACTGTCCAGGCCCCTTGGTTGCAGAACTGCAAACAGTGCACTCCCCACCCCACCTGTGAGGCATCAGTGGTGATGACCAACTGGTGGGTGGGTTGCTGAAGTGGCCAGCCATGCACCAGATTCTCTGCGCAGGTCCACAAGCGTAGAGAGTCCATTACCGCCACGTTAAGGGGAATGGACGTTGATGGGGATTGTGAGTGTTCATTCCAGTGGGTACACTGGGACCTTAAGATCTTCTCACACACTTAAAATGTCAAATTGCAATTCCTACTTAAGCAGGGCCAGCATGACCCATTGAGCAAACCGTGCATTTGCACGGATCGGCACCCACAGGAGGGCAGCACCATCAGCACAGTGAGCCGACCAGCTGGGCTCAGCTATGGGGTAGGAGATAGAAGACTGGCAGAAACAAACAAAAAGTAAGACCATAGCTTCCTCTCCTCTCCCTCTCCCGATATCCAAAGCCAGTCATCACTCTTCCTGTGGCTCAGAGCCAACATCAGCCTCATTCCCCCACCCCTGCCCTCCAGGCCCAGAGTCAGTGGAACAGCATCGGGCTGTCACTGACAATTTACTTCGCTGCTGGGCCCAAGCAAATACACTCCATTCTCTCCCTTACCTGTCACTTCCACAGTGTATTTCCCCAAGCCTACGACTGCAGCTCTAAGAAAAAAATTACCATAGCCGTGGGGCCTTTCTGATCCAAACACACCTCAAAGGGCTTGACGGTCCCACCCTCTCTGACCCCCATGACTATGGTATTTTTTTTTCTTACAGCTGCTGCTGCAGGCTTGAGGAAATACTATATTGTAGAGGTGGCAGGCAAGGGAGAGAATGGAGTTGGAAAGAAAATACTGAAATACAAGTCAGGAGCTTAGAGGGGCAATGCAGGGAAGTGGAGCAGAAAGAGAAAGGAGATCGGAGACATGGGTATGCAGGAGGACTAGGCCGATGGCAGGAAAATGCTGGACATGGAGAGATCTGAGCAGATGCTGGACAGGGGAGGGACCTAGGGAGATGGAGGGGAGATGCCAAGCACAGGGGGCATAGGATGATGAAGGGGAGATGCTGGATGCAGGGGGTTTAGGGAGATGGAGCTGCTAGATGTTGGAAGGGACAAGGAGAGATGCTGGACATAGATATAGGGATATGTGGGAAATGTTGAACAGAGGGGTTATAGGGAGACAGGGAAGAAGCTAGACATAGGGGTGCATAGGATGATGGAGGGGATGGAAGTAGGAGATTCTGAGATGGGAAAAATGGACTTAGGGAAATGGAGGGATGATGCTGAACACTGGGGAGGGTGGTATAGGGATATGGAGGGTAGATGCTGGACACTGGAGATGGTAGACATAAACAGATGGAGGGAGTTGCTGAATATGGAGGAGGGTAGACAGAGGGAGATAGAGGGAGATAGAGGGGAGATGCTGAACATAGGGACAATAGGAAGATAGAGAGAAGAGAGATGCTAGATACAGAGGATAGGGAGAGAGTGGGATGGGATACTGGACAAAGAGAGAGAGAGAAGGGGGAGGGAGATGCTGGGCAGGGAAGGATAGAGAGAGAGGGAGAAGACTCTAGGCCAGGAGACTGAGAGGGGGAAAAATCTGGGCATGGAGGGTGAGAGAGAGAGGGTGAAAAAACACCAGATGAGGGGTGGGTAGAGTTAATGAAAGACTGGGGATTACAAGGTTGGAGAAGGAGAGAGATGGGGAATGGGAGGACTGGGGTGAAGGTTGGAAAGCCATAAATAGATGCAGTAAAATGTAAGGGATTGAGGACTGGACAGTATGGAAGAGGAAGAGTGAAATGTGAGGTGGATAGAGGGAGAAAATGAAAGAAAGCTAAAAGGAAAAGATCAGTGTCAGAGATGGATGTAGGGGAGCAAGTGAAGAAGACAGGGGAGAGAAAAGAAGTGGCAGATGGACTGTAGACCCTGGAAAGAGAGTTAAGAGAAGGCAGACAAAAGCAGAAACAAAGAACTGGGACCAAGACAATTAGAAAAATGAAATGGTGAGGCAGCAAAAGTAGAAAAAAACGTATTTTCAGTTTAGTGACTAAAATATGTCAGTTTTTGACATTTGTATCTGTTACAGTATTTTTGTTTTTCATAGTACAGAGAGAAATACATTGCTGTTTCATTTCTCTGGTTGTGCTGCAAGCAGAATCTGGCTTCTTGGGGTTTCAATTTAATTTTTGTCAAATATTTCTGATTTGGAATTTGTGGTAATTTATTCTGTACATGGTGAGGGTCTATCTGTGTTCCTGCCTTTGTAACTGAGGCAGGTATTCTGTTGGCATGGAGATTCAATGCAGGGATTTGTAGTAATCTGGTTTGTTCAGTTTTTCCACAGTAATATTTACAGTGCTGATTTTTTCTGGATAGGTACCTTGTTCTGTTAGTTTTGGAAGCTGGCGCCATGATAGTATGGTAGATTTGCTTTATAGGTCTTGAGTGACTTTGTAGGGTTTTGTGTTAGTTCACAATATGCCTGGTAATGAAGAGGCCTTATGTTGTCATTCCTGAGATGACATCAGAACTTTTTTTTTTTTGTATGTTGAGTTCTATGGTGAAATGTCCTAATTCTGCTCTGCACCTATTGTTGGGAGAGGGGATTCTATGATGCAACGGGTACAGTATGTTCAAAAAGAAAAAGAGGGAACCATAACGCAGTCTTTAACATCAAAATAAAATTAGTTATAATATATTATGGTGTTATAAACTGTGCTGCGGTTCTCCTTTTTTTTATTTTTGTTCCTTGGTATATGATCATCTTGCATTTCCTTTGTTTTTTGCAGAATATATATTTACCTTTAACACTGTGCTGGTCCAATGTGCAGTGTCAAGAGTCAGTAGTTTTATATTAGAGCACTACTACAGTTTTTTGCTGTGTGAGTCCTGGTATTGTTGTTATGTTATGGAAAGTTTGCTATTGATTCTGAGTGGCTTTTTTGCATGGTTTTATGTGCATGTGCATGATAATTGGTACTGGAGGTAAGTCATGTAGAAATCTGGTAGCATCTCTCGAACACCACCACACATGTAAATGATGTTCTGACACTTATTATGGCAAAAATGACAGGCAGGTGACACCTTTGAAGTGAACTCATCCTGGAAAGCTAATGCCTCAATAAACTGGTTAATCTATAAGATGCTACCTGCCTCTGTCATTTTTGTTACTCCAGACTGACATGACTTCCCCCTCTGAAAATGTTCATCATGATGGGACCAAAGACAGGCTTGTGAAGGATACTATTGGAATCCACTGGAGTGGGGTGGGAGGTGCAGCACAGTAATCACTCAACAGGGCAGCAAAAAAAGCAACACTGACCCCCGCTCTTAAATAGGAATTGCAATTGTGTTTTTTTGTTGTGGATGGTGTTGTGTTAGTTCATAGAGATGCAATTCAAATTGGTTTATTTGAGAGGGGGGAACATTTTCCTAGGGATCGCTATGATAATCTGAAAACTATCTTCCTTCTGCTGGGAAAACTGCACAGCTGATGCCTACCAATACGAGCAGCATCAGTACAAGATGCTGATGGTTTGGGGAGGTGAGAGCAGGGCCGGTTCGTCCATTGAGCGAGAATGTTTTTTGCACAGGGCCCCGCGTTTCAGGGGTCCTGCGCAAAGAACATTCTGCTTTAAAAATAAATTAAATTTAAAAAAAAAAAAAGCTGGCTGCTGCTGCTGTAGCCGCGGCAGAATCAAGTGTCCCACAGGGCCCCCCTGCCCGGCTGAGCCTCTCCACGACGGCTTTCAGATCCGCAAAGGAAGAGTGTCTCCCTCGCGGATCTGTTAAGCCTGCAGGGGCTGATGGGAAATTTGGCTCTGTTAAGCCTGCAGGGGCAGATGGGAAATTTCCCATCAGCCCCTGCGGGCTTAACAGAGCCACGAGGGAGACACTCTCCCTTTGTGGATCTAAAAGCCATTGCGGAGAGGCTCAGCCAGGCAGGGAAGGCTCAGCCAGGCAGGGAGGGCACCGTGGGACACTCGATTCTGCCGCAGCGGCAGCAGCCAGCTTTTTTTTTTCCCTGGGCCAAAGGGGGGGGGGTTAGGACTGGTAATGGGCTGTGGGCTGATGGGGGGTGGTTAGGACTGGTAATGGGCTATGGGGGGCTAGGACTGGAAATGGGCTGATGGGGGGGTTAGGACTGGAGGTGGGCTGATGGGGTTAGGACTGGTAATGGGCTGTGCGCTGATGGGGGCGTTAGGACTGGTAATGGGCTATGGGGGGCTAAGTCTGGAAATGGGGTGATGGGGGGTTAGGACTGGTAATGGGTTATGGGAGGCTAGGACTGGAAATGGGCTGATGGGGGGGTTAGGACTTGAGGTTGTCTGATGGGGGTTAGGACTGGTAATGGGCTATGGGGGGCTAGGACTGGAAATGGGATGATGGGGGGGTTAGGACTTGAGATGGGCTGATGGGTTAGGACTGGTAATGGGCTGTGGGCTGATGGGGGGGTTAGGACTGGTAATGGGCTATGGGGGGGTTAGGACTTGAGGTTGGCTGATGGGGGTTAGAACTGGTAATGGGCTATGGGAGGCTAGGACTGGAAATGGGATGATGGGGGGGTTAAGACTTGAGGTTGGCTGATGGGGTTAGGACTGGTAATGGGCTTTGGGTGGGCTAGGACAGGAAATGGGCTGATGGGGAGGGGTTAGGACGAGGTGAGCTGATGGGGTTAGGACTGGTAATGGGCTGTGGGCTGATGGGGGGTTTAGGACTAGTAATGGGCTATGGAGGGGGTTAGAACTTGAGGTGGGCTGATGGGGTTAGGACTGGTAATGGGCGGTGGGCTGATGGGGGGGTTAGGACTGGGAATGGGCTATGGGGGGCTAGGACTGGAAATGGGCTGATGGGGGGTTAAGACTTGAGGTTGGCTGATGGGGTTAGGACTGGTAATGGGCTTTGGGTGGGCTAGGACAGGAAATGGGCTGATGGGGAGGGGTTAGGACGAGGTGAGCTGATGGGGTTAGGACTGGTAATGGGCTGTGGGCTGATGGGGGGTTTAGGACTAGTAATGGGCTATGGAGGGGGTTAGAACTTGAGGTGGGCTGATGGGGTTAGGACTGGTAATGGACTGTGCGCTGATGGGGGGGTTAGAACTGGTAATGGGCTATGGGGGGCTAAGTCTGGAAATGGGGTGATGGGGGGTTAGGACTGGTAATGGGCTATGGGGGGCTAGGACTGGAAATGGGCTGATGCTGGGGTTAGGACTTGAGGTGGGCTGATGGGTTAGGACTGGTAATGGGCTGTGGGCTGATGGGGGGATTGCTAGGACTTGAAATGGGCTGAGTGGAAGGGGAGGCTTGAACTGCAAATAGCTGATGGGGACGAGGACTTGGAATGGAAATGGGCTGAGTGGAAGGGGGGCTTGAACTGCAAATAGCTGATGGGGAGGGGGGCTTGGAATGGAAATGGGCTGTGAGGGGAGGGAGCTAGGACTGGAAATGGGCTGAGTAGGGGGGGGAGCTAGGACAGGAAATGGGCTGATGGAGCAGCTAGGATAGGACTGGAAATGGGCTGTTGGGGGAGATAAGATTGGAAATGGGCTGTGGTGGGGGCTTGGATTGAAATGGACTCATGGAGGGGCTAGAACTGGAAGTAGGCTCATGGAAGGCTTGGATTGGAATTGGGCTGAGTGGACGGGAGCTAGGATTTGACATGGGCTGATGGTGGGGATAGGAAATTACTAGAAATGGGCTGATGGGGGGCTGGGATTGGAAATGAGCTGATGGAAGGACTCGGATAGGACTGGAAATAGATGGGGGAGCTAGAACTGGAAATGGGCTGATGGGGGGCTAGGACTGGTAATGAGCTGATGCAGGGACTAGAAGGGAGCAGATGCTGGGTGAGGCTGGAACTACAAGGGAACTGATGTTGGGGGAGGATTAGACTGGGATGGTGCTGGGAGAGTGAAATGGAGAGGGGAAAAATATTTTGTGTGGGAGGGATGAAAAATCTACAATTGGCCGGGTATTGGGAGAGTAAGTGGAGATTGAGGATGGAGGGGTAAAATTTGAGTGGATGAAATAGGAATGAGGAAAGAGCAAAAGGAGAAAGATTAGTATGTTAAAGCAGATATAGAGAGAGAATGGAAAAATCCTAGAAGAGAGAAGAAAGGACAAATGGACAGCAGACGATGGAGAGTTAGCAGAAGACACAAAGAAACCAGAAGAAAGTGGCTGGAGCAATTGCAACTGAAAAAAAATGCACAAAAGGTAGAAAGATATCTCTTTATTTTGAATTTATTAACTGGAATATGTCAGCTCTGGGAAATGTGCATCATTAATGTCTGTGCTTTGTTTCGTACAAGAGGAAATTAATTTATAGTTTTATTTCTACAGTGTTGTTGTACATTCCAAGTTTGGCTTTTGGGGTTCCCAGTTTAATTATTGCCTTCCTGTTTCTAAATTGTGATTCCTTGTTTGGGATGGTCTATGTTCTGCATGTGTAACTGAGCTGAGGTATTCTGTTTATATAATTCCTATTTGACATTGCCACTTGTTCTCTTTCTCCAGTAGGTCATGTATTGTTATTCTCTGAAATGTATTCGTTTAATATATGCAGTGTTGCCTTTTGATAGGTAGGGTTTGGTGCTTTATGAGTCCTGGTAGTGCTGTTATGATACGGTGGGTTTGCTATGGGTTCCAAATGGGCAGCGTTTGTAGTAGTTCCTAATGTGCCTGGCAGTTGGCACTGGATTATAGTAATGTAGAAATCTTGTAGTTTTTCTTTATCCATATATTAAGAAACATGTTTACTAAAAGTTAGTGTATGGTAACATTATGCAAATATTTATGCAAATGAGGCCACTTGTGCAAATGAGGCCCTGCACTGAGTCTCCGCATATGGCTTCGCACCCCCCTTGGGCCGCCCCTGGGTGAGAGGCATGGAAAAAGGGAATACTGATGAATGGGGGAGGGGGTTGACAGAAGGCTATACTGGGTTTGTTGGCCTGGGGGTGAGACAAGGGAATATTGAGTCAATATACACCCTCAGCCCCCTATGCCAAAGCTCTAAGGGTGTGTGCCTCCCCCTGCAAAAGAAGCCTGCATGGGCTAACATTTAAATGCCATCAGAGAGAGAAAGGAAATTGCAGTCTGCCAGAAAGACCTAGGTGATTCCACTACCTCTTCATTTTTAAAACATTTGTTGCAAGCAAGGATTCTCTCTGTACTTATTGCAGTGTTGAAAGGAGCATGGGACGTCCTTCCTTCATTTACAGTTTCTAGTATAGGGACCTCCTGTTAGTATAGCTTTGACTTGTGCGGGTAATTACTGCTTGAGTTAATATAGTAAGGTATGAGCAAAATACAAATAAAAATATAAATATTATTAGGCTTCCTTAAGCAGAAAGAGAGAATTGGTTTTGGCCTCCCAAAAGTACAAGTAAAGTAATTGAGTATAGGTAGTATGTTTGCAAGGATAACAGTTGTTTGAAGATGCAAGCTTTTGGCACTCCTTGTGGCCTTTGGCAAGTCACTTAATCCTCCACTGCCTCAGGTACAAACGTGGATTGTAAGCTCTCTGGGGACAGGGAAACACCTATAGTACCTGAATGTAATTTGTCTTCAACTACCACTGGAAAGATGTGAGCTAAATGCTGCTAAATAATAATATAATACTAAAATCCTTCCTGGGGCACTGTCTGACAAAAGAACATAAGTAGACTCGGAACTTTGAAGTGTTAAAAATGTGTTTGCTTAATATATTTCTTCTCTACTCAATTACTTTACTTCAAAAACAGATCAGCTACGATGGTTTAGCTCTGGGGATGTTGTGGTTCACTCAAGGCCAAAAACTGGAATGCAGTAAGGACAAGGGGACTCTCAGTTGTGCTCAGCACTGAAGGGTTCTGCTATGGAAGAAACTTCTATCGCAGCTACTGCCAGCAAGAAACTTGAAAGTAGCCGGTCTGATCCTATAGAGAAGATGAGGAGGAGGACCAAGTTAGAAATTCCTTCCTTGAATCAAAAAACAAATATCTTCCCTCACATCTGATTTCTAGTTCCCTTCCCGCATTATACCACCAGAGCCAGAATTGAACATTACGCCTTAAATAACAATATCAAAGGTTTGATCCTCTCCCAAACAAACTGAGGCTCCCTGGTCTTGTTGCTCTTCTATAAACACTTCTTCCATGGAATGTTCTACAGTATTGCTTCATGGATTTGTGCAAAGATATCTATACCACTGACCAGAGCCAAAAAAATGACTTGTTTTTCTTCTGAAGCCAAGTTAAGTTCTCAGATAAGAGGACTAAGTCAATGAAAATAAATAAGCATCATGCCAAACTTTGAAATATCCTGCTCAGGGAGAAGCTTGATGACAGGATGCGTGCTTTCTGTTCTACCTGTAATTGGTGGATTCCTTGGTATGAGCAGTGAGCAGGGCTTCCTCGGAGCCACAGCACATTTTTCTTTGGTGGATCCTGAGGTGCAGGGGGAAGGAAGGAATCTTCAAAGCTCTAGCCAGGAAAGTGCACTCAGCTCTTACTTCAAAAAAGAGCTCACATCACAATTCTTCTGATTAAAAATATAGGGGAGGCTTTCAAAGCATTTTAGTGGTCAGCCCATTATTCAGTGACACTAATGATTTAGTATCACTAAATATCCCCACCAACCACTTAAAAAACACCCTGTTAAAAGTTGAGTGTTTTGTGGGCAGATCAGGGGTGGCGACGGTCGCTATCTGGTTAGTGACTGAATATCGCTGCTAACTAGCAAGCCCAAATGTTCAGTGGCATAAAACGGATAATTTCTTTCACTGAATTTCTGGTTTTAAAGAAAGCGGTGGCAGCTAGGTACTTTTAACTAATCTAGCCACCGCCATTGAATATCCCCCCATAGGGCTCATATTCCAATCATGGCAGTCTGCATGTTTTAAATGCCAGTTGGGGACTTCCGGTTGACGCATGAGCGAGTAAAGACGTGTCTCTGCTCGCTCCAGGGCCGCCTTAAGCTTTAACATTAATAAAGCCTGATTTTGACATCCCCCGCCGGTGGCTTACACAGGGCAGATCGAAGAGACGATAACGCCCGTGGGTCTGTGCAAGTTCCATGCACCATGCCGCTGCCTGCCCGGAAAGAACGGGAGAAAGGGGGCAAGCCAGGAACCACCATGCCGCCCGTGACCCAGCCGGCATCCCCGAGTGCAGACAGCGTGGGCTCCACCTCAGAGGAGCTAGCACGGGAAGTCGTCAAATTGCTAGACCCCAAGTTCGACCAAATTCTGGCAAAATTAGAGTCGATGGGGACTGCAATGGTGGAACTGGATCGCCGCGTAGAAGAGGTGGAGCAAAGGGTAGTACTCATGGAGGAGGAGGACGGACGGCGCGCGAAGGAGCACGAGGCGCAGGCCGCGAAAATTGAGTCCCTGCTGCTGAAAGTAGACGACCTTGAGAATCGCTCGCGCCGCAACAACTTAAGGTTGGTGGGGATTCCCGAGTCGACCACAGATCAAATGCTGATTCCCCTGATCGAAAAGTGGCTTCCGAAAGAACTGGGCTTGGAGCAGCTGGTTGGGGAGATCAGAGTGGAGCGTGCCCACCGTCTTGGAGCTAGAGCGGAGGGGGGCAGGAGGCCGAGAGTGGTGATTTTGAAACTGCTGAATTTTCAACATAAAATACATCTGATGCAGGCTTATCGCAAGAAGCGTGAACTGATTCTTGAGAACCACAAACTCTTACTTTTCCAGGATTATTCCGCCTTGGTAGCGGCAAAGCGCAAAGCCTTCTCCCCGCTCTGTGCAGAACTTTTTCAAAAAAATGTGCGCTTCACTTTGGCGTTCCGGCGGTGCTCCGGGTGACGCATCTGGGGCGGCAGCACGTGTTTGAATCGCCAGGAGCGGCGAAGACTTTTGTGGCAGGCCTGGAATCCATCTCAGAGAGACAAAGCGTTGCTACATGAGCTAAGCCGGTAGTATTGCTGGCAGAAGAACGATGGGGGAGCCGGCGAGTGGTTGCGCAGCGGCAGGGGACTACCCTGGGCTGTGGCTTGATTTAGCTGGAGCTTCCCGGGAGTACCCTGTTTGCTCTTGTGGGACTTTGACTATAATTTGCTATGGCACAGGGAGTTGGGGGTGTTTTACCTGTGTCGCGAACATTTGGGATAAGGGGATTTACTAACTAAATGTGTAATCGCTTATTGAAATGTTTAATTGTAATTGTTTATATCTCGAGAGGTTTCTTCTCAGAGCCCAATGGGGAGGGGAACTGTTTGTTTTTGCTTTTGGGTTGTATCAGGGTTTGCTTGTGGACATTGGGGTGGCGGGAAGCTGGGGCGGCCCTGTAGTGTCTGATACGGAAGTTTGCCTCGGTCAGTCGGGGCGGGGGTAGAAGTGATATCCTATTAGGGGTTTGGGGTACTGTTTTTCTTTTTCTTTAATTTGAGGGTAACATATGGGGGCAGTGGGGGAAGTGGGGGAGGGGGGGAGGGGTGGAGGGGGGAGGGGTGGGGGGGGAGGGGGAGGGGGGAGGGGTGGGGGCGGGGAGGGGGGGAGGGGACAGCTCGTCTGCACTATTGCAATGGACTATTTGGGAGGCAGGCAGTATCCTGAATATACCCCACGATGGGGAGACTGGCTGGGGGGCTGAGGCTGGGCGGCCCCTGGGCTGTTGGCTGGAGAAGAGTTGGGTGTGGATATTGTCAATGCTCTATAACAGGGTTCGGCAGGGAAAGATCGGCCATTCCCTAGCTCAATGAGTCAACACCTACGTATTGTTTCCTGGAATGTGGGAGGGCTTAACACCCCTGTCAAGCGTACCAAATGTTGCAGGCCTTGAAAAAGGCGAAAGCCCACGTGGCTCTGCTGCAGGAAACCCATTTAACGGCTTCAGAACATGCTAAATTGAAGAGAGATTGGGTAGCGCAAGTATATGCTGCTTCTGCATCGGTAAAAAAGAGGGTGGTGGCGATCCTGATTCGTAAAGGGGTCCCAGTGGAATTGTTAGGGGTTGAGGAGGATCCTGACGGGAGGTTTCTTTCCCTTCATGTGACTTTGGCAGGGGCAACAATGCTCTTGGTAAATGTGTATGCCCCAAATGTATACGACCATGCCTTTTTTCAGAGGCTATTGCGCAGAGTGGAGGCGTACCCACAGCTCCCAGTTATTTTGGCTGGTGACTTTAATTGCCCTCATGATCCGGCCTTGGATAAGTCTAACACTAACGAGACTTCAGGTTGGTCGCGAAAGGGGGTGAGCTATCTTTGCCAACAGGGGAATTTGGTAGATGTTTGGTGTGTCCTTCACGAGGGGGAGAGAGACTACACGCATCTGTCCCGCGCTCATCAGACCTGGTCTCGCCTAGATTATATCTTAGTCTCAGATAAAGCTTTTGGGAGAGTCGTGAAGGCTGAAATAGGGCCCGTCTTGGTGTCGGACCACGCAATGGTGTGGATGGATTGGAAAAGTGCGGGTATCAGCAGAGGTCGCTGGTCGTTTCCTTGGCATAAGTGGCGCGATCCGGCGTTTAAAAGTTATCTAGAGCAGCAATGGCGGGAGTTCCTGGAATTTAATGAGGCTAGCTGTGCATCAGTGGCGGTGCTCTGGGAAGCCGGGAAGGCGGTTTTGCGAGGGCACATAATAGCGTATTTAGCTCGGGAGCGACGTCGATTAGATGCGGAGATTCTTCGCCTGACACGGGAGTTGGCTCGACTGAAGGCGGAGGCGGTGGGGGTACCCCGTGGAGCCCACTTGGGAAAGTACCTGGTTGCCCAAAGGATGTTAAACGCTTTGCTCCAGGATAGAGCGGTGCACACTATGCACTACTATCGGCACCAGCTATTTCGTTTTGGGAATCGTTCAGGTAAATTGCTGGCGCGTCTAGTGAGGGAGAGGGGGGGCGTGCGGGCCATTACAGTTATTCGCGATAGGGAGGGGCAGATACAGAGTGAATCCAGGCGAGTGGCGGCGGTCTTTAGGCAGTTCTATAAGACTTTGTACACCCCCGATGAGGAAAGCCGCTCTCAGGAGCGGGCGTTCTTAGATGGGGTCCCGTTCCCACAGCTGTCCGCCCAGGAGCTCGGGGAACTCCATAAACCTATCTCTGGGAGGGAAATTCAGAGGGTTATTCGCAGAGGGAAGCCACATAAAGTGCCGGGCCCTGACGGGTATGGCTCCGAGTTTTACAAGCTCTTGGAAACCCAGGTGACTCCAACCTTGGCGGCCATGTTTGCGGAGGCTATAGAGGTGGGCAGCTTCCCCAGGGACATGTGGACGGCCTCCATTTCTCTTATTCCCAAGCCGGGGAAAGACCCGTTAGATCCTGCGGCATATCGGCCAATCTCTTTGATTAATTATGACATGAAAATTTTGGCATCTGTCCTGGCCGATAGGTTGCAGATCCTTTTGCCGCAGCTGGTGGGGGAACACCAGGCGGGCTTCGTGCGCGGTAGGGAGGCGGTTCGCAACATCAATAAGATTTTGTTGGGAATGGAGAAATATGCGTGACAGGGAACCCCGCTGCTCTTAGTCAGCCTGGATGCGGAAAAAGCTTTCGATAGAGTCTCTTGGGCCTACATGTTTGAAGTGTTGCGTCGGTTCGGGTTGGAGGGCGCTTTTACCAGCTGGGTGCAGGCCCTATATACGGAGCCTCTGGCATACGTGACAGCTGGCAGTGAGCAATCGGAATCTTTCGCGCTACATAGGGGCACCCGGCAGGGCTGTCCCCTCTCGCCTTTGCTCTTCGTGCTCCAGTTAGAGCCGCTTTTATTGACGCTGCAGACGATGGAGGATGTGCGGGGGATGCAATGGCTGAGGGGGGGGCTGACTATTAGCGCGTTTGCAGACGACATGCTGTTGTGCCTTACTGACCCTCAGCGCTCCCTGATGGCCGCTCTTCAGCAGATTGAGCGGTTTGGTAGATTTTCGGGCCTCAAGATAAACAAGACGAAATCCTTGGCCTTGGATGTGGGGGGACAGGTGCAGCGGGGATGGCGAGGTGAGTTTCCCCTAGTCTGGGCGGATGGGCAATTTCGATATTTGGGTCTCCAGATTCCCGGGGTGTTGTCCCAATTATATCGGGCCAATATCCAGCCTCTGCTGGCAAGCACAATTGAGAAATTGCGGAAATGGCGCGATTTGCCATTATCACTGAAGGGTAGAGTGGCGCTCTTCAACATGGTCGAGGTGCCTCAGTGGCTCTATGTGTTGCGAAACCTCCCTATCTGGGTCCGTTCGGTAGACCTAGCGATTCTCCAGCGGCATTTAACTAAGTTTCTTTGGAGGGGAAGGAGAGCGCGTATCGCTTTGGCAACCTTGATGGGGCTGGCGGAACAGGGGGGAGTAGGGTTGGCATCGCTCCGCGACTACAACTTGGTGTACATGATGCGTGCGCTTCGCGATGTGGTGTGTGGGACCGAAGAAGTGTTGCCTATCAGTCTAATGGATGACTTGGCGGGCCCGCAGCATCGCATCATGCTGTTACATTTACCCCAGCGGGATCTTGCGGGGGGCTGGAAACACTCGGAGATCTTGTACATGTTGCGGCAGGCGTGGAGGGTGATTTGTCAGCACAGAGGAGGGTCCTGGAAAGCGACGGACTGCCTTCCTTTGGAGGGCAATGTGGGTTTTGTCCCGGGACTGGAAGGACGGGTGGCGCGAATTTGGGCACAGCAAGGTATCTGCTGTATTGGACACCTGGCTATGGCAGAAGTGGCGGATTTGGATTCTTACGCCTCTCTATGCACGCGATATCAGTTAAGCCGCCGGGATTTTTATTTTTATCTGCAGATTAGACATTATGTCCATGGGTTACAACGGCGGGATAGTTTGAGGCTGTCTCAAGGTGGTATATTGGAGCTGTTTCGTGCCCTGGAAGGAAAAATCACTGTGCGGTCTTTGGGGGAGCAATTGGTCCCAGGGGGTTTGTCGCGAGAGCATACTCGGTCCCTGCGCCGCTTAGCGCAACGATGGCAGGCTGATCTGCTGCCAGGGGGTACGGTGGAGTGTTTACAGGTTGCATTTGGGGCGATTAGAGGTCTGGTGGAATCGGTTCAGCTACAGGAGATACAGTATAAATTTCTGTGGCGCGCCTATGTCTCCAATGTTTGGGCGGCGCGGGCAGGCCTGGCGGAAACAAATGCGTGTCCTCTATGTGAAGCTGCCCCGGGCTCTCTAGCTCATCGGTTCTGGTTCTGCCCCCGTATTCAACAGCTGTGGACTGCAGTACGGGTTAAACTCAGTGGGTGGGTGGGTTCCTCAGTGCAAATTTCCCCGGAGTGGGGACTTTTTGGGTGTTTTGGGGGTGGGGGGGGGTTTGCCCCATTCCCAGTGGGGAACGTAAGCTATGTGAGAAGGGCTTTCTAGTGGTGAAATAATGTATCTTGCGCCACTGGATGCTGCCCACGACCCCTGATATTGCAGAATGGGAGCGCGCTTTGCTTGACTTGGGGGAAATGGAGAAGCGGACGGGGAAATGTCTAGGGGCGGCAGCTTGGGACAGGTGGGTTAGAATATGGGATCCGGTTAGGAGGCATAATCTTTTGAGTGGAGAGTAAGGGGCTGGGGAAGTTGCAGGGAGCCAGACTTGGGGGAAGCCCTTGGATGACCTTGCTGAGCTTCCGATAGTTTACGATTTGGAAGCCTAGTAGCTTGGCGTAGAACGGGTTGGAGGGGGGGTCGGGCTGGCAGGGGGGGGTGTGGGGGGGAGGGTGGGGGGGAGGTTGGGTTTTGGGTTATGGGAGATGGGGGGGGGCCTTATGTTCGTTTGTTTGTTTGTTTGTGGGAGTATGGTGTAGTGTGCGTTCTGTACATAGTGGAGTATATGGTTCTGCTGTTTATCGTTGAGCTTGGCTCAGAGCTCTTGCTATGTCTGATCTTTGCGTTGTATGCTGGCAACTGTTTGTTTGTTTATGGAGTTGGTCATGTAGCATAATAATAATAAAAAAGAGTTTTCTAAATGCCAGTTGCTGCAGACAAAATGAAACTGGATATTCAGCAGAAATGTCGAGCTAATGACTTCTGCGGAATATTCGGTTTCAGTGGTGATCACTGCAGGCTATCCACATAGTGCTGATATTCAGTCACCATCTACATAACCAGACTACATAAAGTTAATCCTGGTTTGTTGGCCTGGGGGTGAGACAAGGGAATATTGAGTCAATATACACCCTCAGCCCCCTATGCCAAAGCTCTAAGGGTGTGTGCCTCCCCCTGCAAAAGAAGCCTGCATGGGCTAACAAGGCACCTTACAAATCGCCTTTGTAAGATGCCTTGTAAGATGCCTTGTAAGATGCCTTGTAAGGCGCCTTGTAAGGTGCATTATAAAGTGCTTTGTAAGGTGCCCTATAGGGCTCCTTAGGCTAAGCGCCGTATTAGGCACCCCTGGACAAGGCACTATAGAAGGCACCCTGGGCTATGGAGCCATAGATTAAGGTGGCCTAACAAGGTTACGGTGCCCTAGGTTAGTGTGCCCAAAGGGCTGCAAGGTACTGCAGGATGACATGCATGACCTGTGAGGACAGAGACAGATGTAGCTCTAACACTAGATAGAGCACTCAGGAAAGGCAATGAACAGGTGAGTGAAGGAGGGAGAGCTGGGAGCCGCTGGACCCGCCATATCTGCGAGCATCCCATATGGCTGCCAGTACTGATGACAAACATGGTGGGGGCAACTGTACCACAGCACAGGGTGTTGGCAATGTAAAGTACTGGAAAGACAGTTGGTGGCAGACGATGGGAATACGTGTCCCCCAGTGGAGGCAGAAATGGCAGGATAGTTACAATGATGGGTGGACAGAGGAGTGGTGGTGCCATGAATATCAGGCACAGGTGAGGCAAGCATGAAGAGGCACAATGCAGGAAAGGGTAGCAGTGCAGGACATGGGGTGGCAGCCTGCACAGGCAGACAGGACTCTGCACAGCTGACAGACGCAGATAGATGGACCGAGGGAATGATGGCAATTGTGGCGAGGGTATTATGGGCTGGCAGTACAGATCTGCAAAAATATGACTTACAGGCATGCACACTATTTGAGTAAGACAGGCATGAGAGGAGGGAACAATGAGGAATTGAACCCATGAACGCTGCCAAGAATGGCATTGTATTATCCAGTAGGCTATACCTCCAAGGTGTATGTCACAGTAATGGCTGTGTACAGAAGGACTGCAGGTCACCGCACAACCTGTCTGCTCTGAGTGCCAGGATAGGGTAACCCCACCAGTACCCAGTATGCCAGTGGAACACAAGGAGCAAGAGACGTGTAATGGTCACAGGAATCTTTATTAGGTAAACCCCAACGCATTTCGGCAATGCCTTCCTCAGGGGGCATGCAGCTTGCAAAATGAAATAAAATAAAATAAAATAAACTATGTTACCTTTTGTACAATCAATATTGCTTTAATTGTACAAAAGATAACATCGTTTATTTTATTTCATATTGCAAGCTGCATGCCCCCTGAGGAAGGCGTTGCCGAAACACGTTGGGGTTTACCTAATAAAGATTCCTGTGACCATTACACGTCTCTTGCTCCTTGTGTTCCACTAGGTCCACTGCAGGCAGGTGCCACTGCCCCCTCCAGCATGGGCTCCCCCCCCCGCCATGCTGACATGACCATATGCTGTCGGTGCTGGTAGTTCGCAGTCCCAGGCCATCCATTGTGTGGGTAGGTGGTCGCCTAGGGAGCGGGGTCTGGGGCAGGGGGCATTCATGAGCATCCTCACATCCCCCCATCACCGCCTACCAATAGTATGTCCCTTCTGCTTAGGGGAGGGTTGGCTGGGGGGATGTTAGGTCAGTGCCCTGGCGACTGTTAGCTCGGGTGGACCAGATAGATGTAGGTGGATTGTGTTTGGCCTTTATCAGCTGCTCTCATGCTGATTTCCGGTTTCTATGTTCCTATGTGCTACCTAGGTGCCCGCCTAGTCCACCCTGTGCCCCAGCTGCCCCCGCTACATGTCCTGCCTGAAGCCCCCTATGCCTTACTTGAACCATCGCCATAGTGGCCTTTCATACTTGGGCACTATGCTGTTGCTGGAAATGGCGCACTACTATCATGTTTCTTGGGCTCCCTGTCTATGCTGTACATTGCTGACACTGAAATGGTTTCTCTCTCCTGAAAATGTGCATCTAATGGTAAGTTTTCATTCGTGGTAGGATTCAGCCCTTCAGTTCAGCCCGTTAATGTGCAGGGAGCCTCTCCCCACCCACTCCCCGCCCATTGACCCCTTCTCTCCACCCTCTCTCCACCCTCTGCGGTGTTTACCGCGGGCTGGAACGTTAACGCTCGTTAGGTAACCTTAGCGTGCGTTAACATTACATACCATGCGTTAAGGTTACCTAATGAGCGTTAACGTTACCTAATGCGCGGTCTGTAACATTACCGCAGTTTAGTAAACAAGCCCCTTAGCTCAAAGATTTTTCTTTTGCATTGTTCTTGTGCCAGAAATTCTGTGAAACCATGTCTTCAGTATATAGTCACAGACATTTACCAAGCCTAATCCAGATCCTAATTGGAGAAATCTTTATTAATGAGAGATCTCTCTGAGTCTTTTTTGTTGAATCCTAGAAGCACCAGTACATAATCTTCTGGAAACTAATTCCCTGTAATATTTTTAGTGCTATTAACTACTGTTTGCAAAAAAGCCAGACACTCGTGGGTAATGTCACCACGTATGTTTAAAGATATCCTTTCTCCCATACCTCCTCCAACATTCACTTGAATTCCCTGATTTAATTTTCTGTAGCAGGCTCAGTGTGAGATAGAATATTTCAAAGTTTGGGATGATGTTTATTTATTTTCATTAACTTAGTCCTCTTATCTGAAACATGATCTTATTTGAGTGTCAAGTTGGGAAATACAAATTGACACCACCTTTATATATTCCCCATACCAGTCCCAACTAAATTCTCCTGGGGCTCCAATCAATTTCTCTTTCATACATTACACGGTATGGATTGTTTTCCATTACTCCACAGCCAGCCAAGCACGGAAACAACTTAGAAAAAAAGTCCTTACCCACTTTCACCCTCCCCATAATCTCTTCAAGCCTATGGAGATGTTGACAAAAATAACCCTAAGTAGTTTGCAAGAAATGTGACAGCTGGATCCTCGTAAAAATATGATCACTTCTGAATGATTCTCCTAAAGGTCCATCACTGTTATAATTTGGCCTTGTTAATAAAATCTAGTACAATTGGTCTCAATAACCCAGCCAAACTTATCCAGTTTGCTACACCCTGGCGGGAAGCTAGGATTCCCCAAAAATGGCATCAGCAGGAGAGCTCGGATACATGCTTTATGCATTTAAAAACCTTGCTGCAGAGCTTAATTATAGGTGATATGACTGGATGCTTCTGAACCTTTTCCACTGACTCCTTATTCCCACAGAGAAGAGACCTCATACTGTAAGATTTAACATTTTCCAGGTGGAACCAGCATTGGTCCAGATTTCCCATATGCCAGTTTTTGTGCAATCCTTAAAAATAACCTTTACAGTTTGGAAAGGATATCCCCCTAGTATCACATGGCCTAAACAACAGGGCCAGAGGGACTTTAGGGCACTTACAGTTCCACATATAGTCCAAAACCCTTAAAAAAAATCCTCTTGCACCACACACGGAAGCACTAAAAATAAGAGAAATAGTCTAGGTGCAGTTATCATTTCGATCACTTTAATTCTAGCTGTTAATGATGTATCCACCTCTCCAAATCATTCTTAAAGTCCTTTAATATGGGAGGGTAACATAATGTATATAGATCCAAGTTCATTGGCACAATAACACCCAAGTACTGAATATGGCTATCACTCCACTGAAAAGGATAGTGTGGCCTCAAGCTCTCCACCATTTCGACTGATAAATTAAATGGAATTACTATGGATGTCTTTCCATGACTTTAAAATCTGACAGATTACATCCTTCCTAGCCACCATCACACTATTTGAGCTCCCAAGAGAACGATGCATCTTACTCATCCAAGTTGCTTGCAATGTCTCGCTCTGCTGATTATCCATGTATGTCTTCTATAGCAGAAAAATATGAAAAGAAGTTCTTTCTAACTCCTTTAGATCCTTTTTATCAGATATTGCAGCCCCACACTTTAAACAAAGTAATATTCAGTATATTCCTGACTTGAGTTGTATAGCCATTCCTCACACATACAAAAATTAGCCATGCCAACACACTCATATCCCATCCCATCCATACCACACCATACCCACCTCCCCAATACGCAGCCCAAAAGCTCTTCTTACGCTTCATCCTATTTCCCTCCCTTCCCAGCCTACATCTCCCCATTACTGTAAGCCCCCCATGCATTTCCACTTTCAGATAAGACTTCAGTTTGGACTACATTCTTTGGAGTGCACTATGGCATAACAAGATTTCCCAGTCATGTGTGATGTCATCTACTTAACATAAACTTTAACATCACAATAGATTTCAAAACCAAAACCATCATAATGAAAGGAGCCCAGAATGACAGAGGATGACCAATCAGGCACAAAAGCTTCCCAAGGGTTATTCTTTTCCCTTAGATCTTGAAACGTCTAGGCAAAAAATAGAATTTGTCCTTCCCTCTTGTATGCTCCCATTCAACTACTGAAGAAGCATAACACATCCTCAAGAACTACCCTTATTTCTTCTTAACCTCTTCCTCTAAGGCCCCCCTGGCTGTCCAAGGCAAAAGATGAACCACCAAATGCCCCTAATACACAGAAATAACCACAAGATAACCTTAAAGAACTCCATCCTCCAGCACATTCCAGCAGTCCAATTTGCCATTCACCAACACCTTCCTGAAGACATCTTTATTAAGAAGGGCCACCATAGCCCTTTCTGACTAACAACATGATCATCTTGGCAATTTGGTCTGCATACTGTCATTGTTGATGTGATCTTCTGTTCTCCTGCTTTTTATTGAAAGCAGAAACCTTCTGAAATGGTGGGTCTCCAGGAAAATCTAGGTACAAAAACCTTTGGTCCTCCTTTACAGTAGAAAGTACAACCACCACTTCCCCCTTCTATCGAATTCTTATCTTATAAATCATGACTTGGGGCATATTGTGTTCATAATAATGATTTTTAACTTCAGAATATTGTAGTCACACCCTGTCTATTTCTGCACTGAATTTTTAATTATCATAACTCTCAAGTTTCTATGGGTCTCCAACCTTTGGCCCCAGCTGGAGCAGATGCTATCTAGGTGTATAATTTAGTACCTCAAATAGTATGATGCGCAATGTCAAGGTCATGCTCACAGTTTTCAGGGTATTGTTCATCATGAGTATGCTCCAAAAGGCCAAACCATCAATAAGGAGTACTACGTCCAAGGTCTGACTCATTTGAGAGATACAGTTCATTGTAAGAGGCCAGAGTTGCACAGGAATGGTGAATGGTTGCTTCATTACGATAAAGCCTCAGCTCATGCATCACATCTTGTCCAGCAGTTCTTGGCTGAATACCAAATCGAGCAAGTCCGTCAGCCTCTGTACTCACCTGACCTCACACCCTGCGACTTTTTCTTGTTTCCAAAACTGAAATTACCACTGAAAGGTAGGAGATTCGACAACTTGGAAAATATTAAGCAAAATTCAATACAGCAGCTTCACAACATAACAAAAGAGGCATTTCAAAATTGTTTTCAGCAGTGGCAGGAATGCTGAAGGTAGTGTGTTTTATCAGAAAGGGACTACTTTGAAGGAGACTGAGAGGTATGTTTACTAAAGAGCGCTAACGTCACAGCTGAGATGTTATCACGCGATATATGACATTATCACGTGATAATGGTGCATTACCGTGCGAGAACGTCACGTATCGCGTGATGACATCCCCTGTGGCGTTAAGGTGCGCAGAGGGTGGAGTACGGCTCCCCAGAGGGCGGAGTAAGGCTCCCTAGGGGCGGAGGTAAGGGGTCAATGGGAGGAGAGTGGGCGGGGAGAGGCCCCATGCACACTAACACTGTGAAATGAAGGTCTGAAAATTAGCGCCAGTGAAAACCTCGCGCTAGAGGCACATTTGCAGGGGAGAGAGACCATTTCAGTCAGCAATGTGCAGCAAAGGGAGGGAAACCAAGAAAAGTGATAGTAGTGATACATGTGCAGCAACATCATAGTGCCCAAATATGAGAGGGCACTAGAGTGAGGCTGCAAATGGGGTACAGGGGGCTGAAGGCGGGACATGCAGTGTGGCAGCTGGGGCACAGGGTGGACTAGGCAGATGCCTAGGTGACACATAGGAATGTGAAAGTGTAAAACCAGCAGGACAGCAAACATGGCCACGAGTGTGTGTCCCACAGTGTCCCAGGGGATCGTACCCAGCAAGTACCCCAAAGGGCACATAACATTGGCAGGCAGTGCCGGGGGGAAGCGTTGAGCTCTATGCAGGCACCCCTACCCCATATCATACATCATAGGCAGCCGCCTACTGGCACACTGGATGGCCTGGAACGGTGCACCACCAGCACCAACGGCAGAAGGGCATGTCAGCATGGTGGCAGAGGGGTGCTGGTGGCAGAGGGGGCAGTGGCATCTGCCCACAGTAGATCACGGCCAAGCCCCGCTTAGGTGGGTGCCGTGCACTGCAACAGACAAGGTCTGTCTGATGAACAGTCATGGTATCCCCAGGGAATAATCCACCCCATGGCAACAGTTTGGTGCAGTGCACACAGCCAGTGCATTCAGGGGCAGAAGGTCACAAGTTCAAGTCCCAGCTGTGGCTCCTGCCAACCTTGTCCCCATACTTTATCCAGTGGTAGTAAAGACAGAGCCTTTATTGCAGATAAAATAAACATGCTTGAAACATCTATACTTTACCCTACAGAGCACAGACACCATAAACATGTGCAATCCCTAGAGCAGAGTTTCCCAACTGCAGTTCTGGGGGGCCAAACACCATTCAGGTGTCATGCTGTCCCTAATAAATATGCCTGTGCTGCATTTGTATGCACCGCCCCCCATTGTATACAAATGTATCTCATGCATATTCATTAGGGACAGCATGAAAACCTGAACTGTGTTTGGCCCACCAGGACCAGAGTTGGGAACCTCTGCCCTAGAACAGCGGCCAACAGGGGCACAAACACCCACACCCACAGGCACCACTATCCAAAGCCTCATGGAGAGTCAGGCTGTTGGGCCCTGCGCGGAGCAGCATCTCCCAATACTGGCACCTGCACACCTTAGCAATGTCACCCTAAACTTAGGAACACGTTACACATATATCAAAAGGTTGCTATGATTAATGGCAGTTAACAAATCCTAAGTTAAACACAATTTGTTGACAGAGCTGCATCATAGCAACCTTTCTGATATCTGTGGAGTGCATTTCAGTTTTGGTTTCTGACAGTGTTTAGTACCCCGGGGAGTGACCCCAACAGTATGGTATACAATAGCCATGCCTGCACTGTGCCCAGGACTGGTGTGGTGGCCAGGGCTGCCAAAAACATCTATATTTGCACAATGCTGGCATAGGTGTGGGAGTGTGTGTATGTCTATCCAGTGTGTTGTGGCTGCCTACACCTTACTGAGCCCACACTGCTTGCACTGTTTCCAGTGTTAGCCTGCCAATGTGCATAATGAGGAGCAAGGTACTGTGGGTATGGCCCGGACAAGATGCATCTGCACAGGGCATAGGGCAATGGCTGGGACATTGTAGTGGCCAACCACCACCTGTATGGACAGGGTGGCCACAGCATATCATGCTGGGAGGTCACTCTCACTCTGACTGAGCAGTGACCATGGCATGGCTGGGTTCCCCCATAGTGTTATACAGTATTTTTCTTAAGTGATATTTATGGGTTCCCTTTTTTGGGGCCCAATCGCTGACATCCCATTTTTGGGTGCACACAGTTCTTCCAGGAACATGCACTATGTACTAGCTAGCAGACTGTCTGCAGTTAGTATGCATATGGCTGGAACACCTTGCAGGGTGTAGCGGGTGGAGACTGACTGTGGTCTCTGTTGGTGAATGTCAGATAGTGGTGGGGGGCAGTTGAGCTTTTCCAGCATTCTGCCTGTCTGCCATTGCTTTATGTAATGTGTACAGATCTGCATTGACTGCCCTGTAGGGTGCCCGTTCCCCAGCAGGACTGGGGATGATGGTCCCCTCTACTGCCATCATTGCAGAGATATAGAATGTGGATCTGTTGTTTGGGAGATCCTGTTCCCCACCCTGAGCCACAGAGGGTGGGTTGGGTAGTGCTACATAATCTGCTTTTGGGTCCAAACACCCCCATTCACTTATAACATGTGACCATGGCACCCACACAGGATATGCACTATTCTGGGTGCATCATAGTCTACAAGGGCTATATGTGACTGGGAAATACAGATGGACACAGGTGTATCCTAGGTGTGTCTGCAAGGACTACCTATCACACACTGGCACTGATGGAGACCTGCAACATAACCTATCTCAGCCAAGCCAGGTGCTGCGGACCTGGTGCTGGGCGCCCCACCTACCCTCAGGGTGAGCACAGGACCTGCACAACAACACGGTCTGTAGCTACTCTGTGCCAGTAACACACACGGTCAGTTCCCCCTACCAGGCCAAGGTGCTGTGGGGGTGCATACCCCATCTTGTAATCAGCTGTAGACTGCTGATCTGCATGTGCAGTGCATCATGGGTATGGGTGGGTTTGCCATATCCTGGTAACCATAGCAGACAGTTTGTGTGGTGACCTGCAGTCTTTCAGTAGCTAGCCAGGGGTGTGTTAGTGGCTATAGAGATGTAGCCCACTGATTGCTTCAATGACTGTGGTCATGGGTTTGATCCCACAGTGGTACACATTAGAAGGCACCTTGGCAGACAGGGCACTTTATAATGTGCTATATGGAGTGCCTTATACAGCATTGTGAGGGTGTTTTTGCTGGCAGCACTGATTTCACTTAAAAAAGGAAATGCCTCAGACAGCACTGATTTAAATTAAAAGGAATTGCTTCAGAAGCCTTCTTACATAACACCACTGCAGGATCAAACCCATTACCTCTGCCTCCCCAGTCATTGCAGTAACCAGTGGGCTACATCTTTATAGCTTCTAATACTGCACTGGCATGAACTTAGGGTTAATGCGCGTTAACGTGCTACAGCGCCCACTATCGCGTGATACAGATTCTTGCTACCTTGCTGCTGGAACACCCACTCCTTATATGGTATTCTTCACATTATCGCTGCAACTAGTGCCGGTAACATTAAGACGATTTAGCAAACATACCCCTGAGTGTTATACTTCTTGTGTTATTGTACATGTCTCAATACATTTTGATCACACCTGGTAAATCAGCCAGGGGGGCCTGCGAACCCTGATCCATACATCTTCCCCTCAGGTAGCTACCACTTGACTCCCCTATAGCGATTTTTTCAAAGGATGCAACTATGCTATGCCACCCTGAATGAGCCTGCTCTTGTCTGATCTAGGAAGCTAAGCAGAGTTTGGGCTGGTTAGTACATGAATAGGAGACTACCTTGGAATGCCAGTTGCTTCAGACACACTGGGGGGGTGGGGGCATTCTAGAACACAAAAAGGGTTTGTATTTGCAGCAGGGACATTTCTGTGCTGAAAATGTCCTAACCATATTCTGAAACACTGCTGTCATACATGTCCACAGTGCTAGTGCAGGGATCTCAGAACATGGGCAGAATGGGGGTGTGGTCGACTGCAGATACATGCATAGCATATTCTTGAAAAGCCTTTGAACATTCTGTGATGTCCCAATTACTCCTGATGAAAAGTGGAATAAAGCCAGAACTTAGAAAATCTTCTGCAGTGCTCTTCAATTCGTTCCATATTGGTTGTGACAAGTATGTGCTGAACTGGTGTGACTGCAGTCTGGAAAAACACAAGATGCTGTTATAAAGAACAGAAAGCAGAGGTAAGGGAATGTTGTAAGATAAAGAGACATGAATAAACACCCTCACGGAAATATTAAGAAGAGCAATAGTGTTTATTCAGGCTATTAGACATCTGAGAAAGATGAATAGTGGAGTACCTCAGGGATCTGTACTGGGTCTGCTGCTTTTTAACATATTCATAAATGACCTGGAAATGGGAAAAACGAGTGAGGTTATCAAATTTGCAGATGACACAAAACTATTTAAAGTTGTTAAAACCCATGAGGATTATGGAAAATTGCAAGAGGATCTTGATAAATTGGAAGACTGGGCATCCAAATGGCACATTAAATTTAATGGGGACAAGTGAAGTTATGCACCTAGGAAAGAAAAACCCAAACTATGGTTACATGATGCAAGGTTCCACATTAGGAGCCACCACCCAGGAAAAAGATGTAGGCGTCATCGTGGCTAACATGTTAAAACCCTCCGCCCAGTGTGCAGCAGTGGCCATGAGAGCAAATAGAATGCTAGGTATCATAAGGAAAGAAATGGAGAATAAAACAAAGGATATTATAATGCCTCTGCATCGTTCCATGGTGCGACCGCACCTTGAATATTGTGTGCAATTCTGGTCACCATATCTTATAAAGAATTTAGTGTTATTAGAAAAGGTACAGAGAAGAGCCACCAAAATGGTAAAGGAGATGAAAGGATACCCCTATGAAGAGAAGCTAAAAAGGTTAGGGCTCTTCAACCTGGAAAAGAGACGGAAAAGAGAAGATATGATAGAGGTCTATAAATTAATGAATGGAGTGGAACGGGTAAATGTAGATCGATTGTTTATGCCATCAATATATAGAAAGACTAGGGGACATACAATGAAGCTACAGGACAACCTATTTAAGACTAATAAGAGAAAATATTTTTTCACTCACCATGTAATCAAACTCTGAAATTTGCTACTGGAGGATGTAGTAAAAGCTGTTAGTGTAGCTGGGTTTAAAAAAGGTTTGGACAAGTTCCTGGAGGAAAGGTCCATAAACCATTATTAAAGTGAACTCAGAATATCCACTGCTTGCCCCAATACAAGCACTGTGGAACCTGTGTCTTTTGGGGAAACTGCTAGATACCTATGACCTAGATTGGCCAGTGTTGGAAACAGGATACTGGGCTTGATGGACCTAGGTCTGACCCAGTATGGCATTTCTTATGTTCTTATGTTCTATGCTGAAATGTGCTGTTTGTGCTAAAAGAGCTAATCCAGAGGACCCTAACAAATCCTGTGTTCAGAAAACTGAGACTGCTGATCTAAGAATAGTATGTGAGTCAGTCTGAAAATAAATCTTGTTGGAGTGAGAAAGGGAGATCATATGTGTAGTCCTGGGACATCATTACATTATGGTAAAGCAGCTATTAGTTATAGGTTTGGTTTGGCAGAATGATGTATTTTATGACTGCAAGTGAGAGTGTATGGTTTGGGGATAGCATGGGGGGACCTGGTGTGCTGATCTGCAATTCAGGGAGGCCATGAATGGCTGGCCGGTACCTGGACCATATGGATGACCACAGTGTCACCAGGTGCCGATGTGATAGAGAAGCTATACATCAGCTGTGGTAGGCACTGAAGACATGACTGATGTTGTGCCAATACCCCCCAGATTGTGCCATGAGGTCTACATCGTTCCCCAGTCCAGGATCTATGCAAACTGTGAGACTGATGATATATTTGGAGGCTGGCTACCTGGGTATGATGGCACAAGGATCCCCCCCCCCTCAGGCCCACACAGGCCTGACCAGAGGAGCAGTGCCACAAAGCAGACTGTGGGAAGGCAGACAGGGTTGCTTGCCTCAAAGATAGTGGATGTATAAAAACCGACATACACCATGATGGGACAGGTGTAGCTAACATATGAAATGCCATTACCAAGATATGTGGGAATCAGATGGCAAAGCCAGAAGGCCATACTACTACTACTACTACTACTGCTACTACTGATGATCATTTGTATTGTCCTAGTACGCAGCACTACACAGACACACGTAAAGGATGGTCCCTTCTCAGCAGAGCTTACAATCCAGTCAAAACAGACAATACAGCAGCTATGGACAGGATATATCTGGAGGGAATGGTAAGGAAATACAAGGGAGCTTAGGCGGATCAGATCCAAAAATGGCAACAAAGAAGTGAGTGTTCAGCCTGGATTTGAGAGGAGTCAGAGAGGAAGCCTGATGTACAGCCTCAGGTAGTTTGTGCCAGGCATAGGGAGTAGCAAGGTGAAAGAAGCGTTGGCAGTTGAAGAGAAGGGCACAGATAGAAGCGATTTGCCAGAATAGCGAGGTTCCCTAGGAGGGGTGTAGGGAGGAATAGAAGATGAATGGTAGTGCAGAGCAGCAGAATGAGTGCACTTATAGGCCATAGGCACAAAAAGGGCATACATTTGTTGCTCAGCAATATGATGCATCCTTTGGGAAACTGCAATGTTAGTTTCAGGTTTTGTGCACTTGGTTAGGGTCCATCCTTAGCAGTTTAAAGTGTGTTTGTAGAGATGACCAAGGCAGGAATCACTGGAGCCATTTTCTAATGCCAAGTACCAATTGATGTCCTGACATATATGTTCCTATTTACAATCTGAATATGTACCGTTCTGTACAAGTCAATGTTTTGTTAAATGCAAACCACATTTGATCATTGGAAAATGTGGTATAAAAATTTTAAATAAATAAATAAAATAAAAATTCTCTTATACCATATTAGAGTGCACAGGAATTACCTAGCACTTTTCAGTGCCTGTAGAGGACTGGTATGTAGTCTAGGTTGCAGCAGCAGTCATTTCTCATTGTTTTTTATATCTAATTTCTATCAGCAAACTACTATCAGTGTGAAGAGCAGCTTAGGAGATGAACGTTTTTCCCGAGAGGTGTGGCATCCACGGGTATATCGTGGAGATGGGCAGGATCCGAAACATGTAACTTTTCAGGACAGTGGACGCAGGGATATCAAAAACATTTACTTTTGTCTGATAATGTAGACGGGGGACATGTTTCTTCATTATATCTCATGGCTCTTACCTGCACCCATGCGCAGGCCATGGGCCAGATGAGTGCATGAGCCGGCTGAATAGCGTTTTGCCTGTTCCATACTGAACACGAACACTTTGCCCATGCCACACTTCACCGATTCCAGACCCGCAGGCACATCTAGACCCATGGATGTGGAATTAGGTTCAAACAGGGCCCATTTTCAGTTTAGACATGGCCAAAAGCAAGACATGCATGTTATGGAATCAGGTTCACTGTGTGGAAGAAAGGCCTGGCAATCTACTTCTGGCCTGCATCTTGTCAAGAAAACCCAGATGGGTTGCCAGGAGTCAGGACTAACTTGACAGCAAACAACAACACAATCAAAGCATTCCTCCTAGAACACACCCTTTCTATCTCTCAGCCACAAAACAGCATAATGATGCATTTGCAATTAGGCATAGAACTCCTTATTATCTAAACTATATTCATGTTTAACAGAATCAAAGCCTCTCACCCTGCTCCCATCCACTTCCAGGACCTGTCTTAAATTACATAGATCTTGCCTATTCCAGTCCAAAAAAAACGGATTTCCCCATTCCCACACAGTGGTGATAGAAAGGTTTAAATTGTTGTTTTTACAAAAGTATCTATACAAAGGTGATAAAAGAATGTAAAGTGTTATTTTTACAGAATGATCAGGAAAGTGAAGGCTGCGTGGCTGAGTCCATGCCGGCCGCCTGTAACCGGGCGGCACGGCGAGGGCGACAAGAAAGCGGCACGAAGGTAGCGGGGGGGGGGGGGGAAGAGACGTCGTTGGACGCATCTTTTAAATTCATTGGCTCCTTTCTCGGTGGGAGTGTGGGGGGGGGGAGCCAATGAAATAAAGGAAGGAAGTGGCGGGTTATAGAATTACCTGGACGGCCCTTAGCAGACAGGTGAGGAGCCCGGGACGTCTGTGTGGTCGGTGGTGAGGTGCGACAGCGTTCGGACAGAGGTGCTTGGGGAGTCCAGCAGGTGAGAGTTGCGGGCTTCGCAGCTTGAATCAGCGTGGTTTCTGAAGCAACGGCACATGGTCAGCTGAAGGTCGGAACGCTGGGAGTGTGTTTGGGAGCCTGGGAGCTGGCAGGCAAGTAGAGGAGCTGTTGCCGGGTGCGCAAATTTAAAAAAAAAAACCCGAGTGTAGCGGAAGCAGGGGGAAGGAGCTGGGGGGCAATGCCGCCTCAAAGAAAGCAGCGTGGCAAGGGGCCGGGGAGAGCTAGGGAGTTATCTGGGCGGCAGGAACAGCAGCCAGAGAGGGGTTCGCCGGGGATAAGGGCTTTGAATGCCTCAGAGGGGCAAGAGGGGGGGTTCAGGGGTATGGGGGAGGGGATGCAGAGCTGGAAGGGATCCCAGAGGGGCAAGGGGAGCGCAGGTTTCTCAGGTGGCGGGTAGGGGTATTGCAGCACCCCCGGGCGTGGTGGGAAGAGGGAGAGTGAACCGGGGGTCTCGCTCACGGTCAAAGAGGTGGGGGGGCAGAGAGGAGACGAGATAGTGAGGCAGAGAGGAGGATTTGGGGGCTCTGAAGTGGTTTTGGGTGGGTGGGGGGTACCTAGGGGAGAAGGGGGGATTGATTTCAATGGTGTCCCAGGTCCAGCCTGTGACAGTGTCTCAGGGCAGGGTTCACCCATGCTTTGTACTGGCTGGGGTGATAACGGGTGCACAGTTTTCAGGGAGCGCGAGCGCTTGGGAACATTGGGTAAGAGGGGGGCAGGGTTCATCTGGGGCTGATTGGCTCGGGGCTTGGCAGCCAGCTTGGCCTGCGGTGGTCAATTCCCCTGGGTTTCCTTTTTTGTTTCCACAGATGTCCGTTCTGGGGGCATGTCCCGTCGCGACGGGGCGTGAAGGCTACAGAGGTGAGAGTCAACCCGATGTGCAGCCGGCTGTAGGAGGAGAGCGAATATGCGAGCGACCAGTCGAGCAGTGGCAGCCCAGTGAGGAGAGCAGCATATCGGCGTCTGGGTCCGCTGTGGGAGGTGCAGCGGATGCGGCCACAGGTGAGTTCCCAGTAGTCCAAGGAGTGGTGTCTACGAGAATGGGTGAATCGGCAGAAAGAAAATGGAAGGGACATAAGAAGCGGAAGCACGGAGGGAGAAGGCGGCGTGGGTCGGACTCTTCATCGTCTTCGTCTAGCTCAGGGGTCTGCAACCTTTAAGACGTAAAGAGCCACTTGGACCCGTTTCCGAAGGGAAAAAAAAAACTGGGAGCCGCAAAACCATTGCGACATTTAAAACAAATCTAACACTGCATATATTGTTTCTTACCTTAATGCTATATACGACCCCCTACTTTTCCTGTTAAAATATAGGTGTTTGGCCTATACTCGCCGTATAAGACTACCCCTCTTCCTTCACACACCAAAAAAAAAAAAACGCCAGAAAATATCACAACAACAAGTAACAATATTTGATTTCAAAATTATGATGATTTTGTAGTCAAATCACTAATATGAAATAAAATTATTTTTTCTACCTTTGTTGTCTGACCAATTTATTCTTTGATCATGCTGGTCCCGATCTGAGGCTTCTGCTTTCCTGTCTTCTCTTAGCTCTCTTTCTGTGGTCTATGGTCCATCTGCCATTTCTTATCTCTTCTTTCATTTTCTTCACTTCTTTCCATCAGCCTATTTCCAGTCCCAGTAACCCTCCCCAATATCAGCCCCTTTCCAGTCCTCACTCCCAGTACCTTCCAGTGCTAATCCCCCCTCAACCCCATTACCAGTGCTAGCCTCCCCTAATCAGCCCAATACCAGTCCTACCCCCCATCAGCTCATTACCAGTCCTAGCCTCCCCTAATCAGCTCATTTCCAGTGCTCGTCCCCTCAACCCCATTACCAGTGCTCCATCCCTCCATGTCAGCCCCCTCCCTCCCTCCATCCATATCAGCTCCCTCCCTCCATGTCAGCCCCCTCCATCCCTCCATGTCAGCCCCCCTCCCTCCATCCATATCAGCTCCCTCCCTCCATGTCAGCCCCCCTCCCTCCATCCATCCATATCAGCCCCCCTCCCTCCATGTCAGCCCCCCTCCCTCCATGTCAGCCCCCTCCATCCCTCCATGTCAGCCCCCCTCCCTCCATCCATCCATATCAGCTCCCTCCCTCCATATCTGCTCCCTCCCTCCATGTCAGCCCCCCTCCCTCCTTGTCAGCCCCCCTCCCTCCCTCCATCCATATCTGCTCCCTCCCTCCATGTCAGCCCCTCCCTCCATCCATATCAGCTCCCTCCCTCCATGTCAGCCCCCCTCCCTCCATCCATCCATATCTGCTCCCTCCCTCCATGTCAGCCCCCCTCCCTCCATGTCAGCCCCCCTCCCTCCATCCATCCATATCTGCTCCCTCCCTCCATGTCAGCCCCCCTCCCTCCATCCATCCATATCTGCTCCCTCCCTCCATGTCAGCCCCCCTCCCTCCATCCATCCATATCTGCTCCCTCCCTCCATGTCAGCCCCCCTCCCTCCATCCATCCATCCATATCTGCTCCCTCCCTCCATGTCAGCCCCCCTCCCTCCATCCATATCAGCTCCCTCCCTCCATGTCAGCCCCCCTCCCTCCATCCATCCATATCATCTCCCTCCATCCCTCCATGTCAGCCCCCCTCCCTCCATCCATCCATATCTGTTCCCTCCCTCCATGTCAGCCCCCCTCCCTCCATCCATAACAGCTCCCTCCCTCCCTGTCAGCCCCCCTCCCTCCATCCATCCATATCAGCCCCCCTCCCTCCATGTCAGCCCCCCTCCCTCCATGTCAGCCCCCTCCATCCCTCCATGTCAGCCCCCCTCCCTCCATCCATCCATATCAGCTCCCTCCCTCCATATCTGCTCCCTCCCTCCATGTCAGCCCCCCTCCCTCCATGCCTGCCCCCCTCCCTCCCTCCATCCATATCTGCTCCCTCCCTCCATGTCAGCCCCTCCCTCCATCCATATCAGCTCCCTCCCTCCATGTCAGCCCCCCTCCCTCCATCCATCCATATCTGCTCCCTCCCTCCATGTCAGCCCCCCTCCCTCCATGTCAGCCCCCCTCCCTCCATCCATCCATATCTGCTCCCTCCCTCCATGTCAGCCCCCCCTCCCTCCATCCATCCATATCTGCTCCCTCCCTCCATGTCAGCCCCCCTCCCTCCATCCATCCATATCTGCTCCCTCCCTCCATGTCAGCCCCCCTCCCTCCATCCATCCATCCATATCTGCTCCCTCCCTCCATGTCAGCCCCCCTCCCTCCATCCATATCTGCTCCCTCCCTCCATGTCAGCCCCCCTCCCTCCATCCATCCATATCATCTCCCTCCATCCCTCCATGTCAGCCCCCCTCCCTCCATCCATCCATATCTGCTCCCTCCCTCCATGTCAGCCCCCCTCCCTCCATCCATATCAGCTCCCTCCCTCCATGTCAGCCCCCCTCCCTCCATCCATCCATATCACCGCCCTCCAACCCTCCATGTCAGCCCCCCTCCCTCCATCCATCCATATCTGCTCCCTCCCTCCATGTCAGCCCCCCTCCCTCCATGTCAGCTCCCTCCCTTCTTCTGCAGCCGCGGCTCTCTGCCTCTTAGGGAACCGCGGCTGTGCTTTTAAAATCATCTCGGAGCCCTTCCTGTCTTGACGGGCTCCGTGCAGCATTGTCCCGCCTCCAAAGGAAGTGGTAAACAACTTCCTTTAGAGGCGGGACAATGCTGCACGGAGCCCGTCAAGACAGGAAGGGCTCCGAGATGATTTTAAAAGCACAGCCGCGGTTCCCTAAGAGGCAGGGAGCCGCGGCTGCAGAAGAAGGGAGGGAGCCCATAACGCCATAAATACCGGGCGGGCAGTGTGCTCCGGAGCCGCGGCAAAGGTGAGAAAGAGCCGCATGCGGCTCCGGAGCCGCGGGTTGCCGACCCCTGGTCTAGCTGGTCGTCATCCACCTCCTCGAATATAGGGGACGAGGTGCCGGCAGCAGGGAGCAGCGGAGGGGTACCAGGTCAGCAAGTAAGGGGAGCCCCTACCTTAGCAGTTTACACGGAATTGTGGGAAGGTGTCCCCAAAAAAGTGCATCGGAAGATTAAAAAATGGCGGTACATCGACATCTTCCATTTGCTGGAAGGGAGAAGGCGTTCGGGGGATAGTAGGAAGAAGAGGAAAGAGGACGAGAAGGCAGGCCGGGTAAGGAAGGTCTCCCGAAATGTAGTGAACTGGATGCAAGCTTTTCTATGTTTAGCAAGCGTCTGGGGGCATTATCATCCCGAGCAATATGGGATGTTGCTGGCATATGCGGATGCTATTTTGGACGCAGCGCAAACACATGAAGGATGGTCGTGGTTGAACTACGACGAGAAATTTAGGGATAAGATGGAAGAGAACCGCTTCTTGTCTTGGGGTGCCCAGGACATTAACTTATGGCTAACACAAATGTCGGCTAAGGCGGGGGTAGGGGGACTTGGAGGGGGAAAAGTTGGGGGGGTGGCTCAAGGGGGGGGGTTATTCCTATCGGACTACAGGAGCCGGTTTGCAGCAGAGAGGGGTGTGGGGCGAACAGGGGACATGTCCTAGAGATTTAATAAGACCTCGTGCCCCTTCCCGGACTGCAAATTTCAGCACGCATGCTCCAGTTGCGGTGGGGGGCATTTGGCGGCAAAGTGCGGCAAGAAGGGCCAAGTAGGGCCAAGGTGGAAAGTTTGGCCCCTACCCCGATTAAGGTAAAGGAGTTGCAGGCCAAGCTCTAAAATTATCCGAAGCGGGGGGACAGGGTGCTTTTAGACAAGGGGTTTCGGGAGGGTTTTGTCATTCCGGTGGTGGGTGAAGTGGTTGGCAGGGTGTCGCGCAATGCACCTTCGGTGCGACGATTAGCGTACATTGTGCGGAAAAAGTTGTTAATGGAAGTGGAGCTGGGTCAGGTTGCCGGCCCCTTCTCCGAGAGGCCGTTCCCGAATTTAGTGGTTTCCCCATTAGGGATTATTCATAAGAAAGAAGCTGGGAAGTTTAGATTAATTCATAACCTATCATTTCCGGAGTGTGATTCGGTCAACGATAAGATACCGTGGGATAGGTGTGCAGTGCGTTATGCTTCCTTTGACTGGGCGGTGGAGTTGGTAAGGCGTTCGGGGAGACAGGCATGGATGGCGAAGGTGGACATAGAGTCAGCGTTTAGGTTGCTGCTAGCTACACCCGGATAGTTTCCCATTGTTGGGCTTTAGGTTTGAGGATAGCTTTTATTTTGATAAGTGCATGCCCATGGGTTGTTCGGTGTCCTGTGCGTACTTTGAGAAATTTAGTACCTTTTTGCATTGGGCGCTAGTGAAGGATGTGGGTTGTGCGAATGTGGTCCATTATGTGGATGACTTTTTGTTTGTGGGATCCGAGCAGTCTAGGGATTGCCAGAACCTCCTCAAAGGTTTTCAGGACTTGGCGGTAGAACTGGGCGTGCCGCTGGCGGTGGGTAAGACTGAAGGTCCTACGAGGCGGTTGACCTTTTTAGGGGTGGAGTTAGACTCAGGGGAGATGGTGGTTCGGCTTCCACCCAAGAAGGTGGTCAGGTTGAGGGTATTGGTAGCCAATGCAAGGGTGTCTAGTAAGTTGACTTTGAGGGAGTTTCAGGCACTGATTGGTGCTTTGAATTTTGCTTGCCGGGTCATCCCAATGGGTAGGGAGTTTCTGCGGCGTTTGGCAGGAGCCACGGAGGGAGTAAGAAAGCCACACCATCGTATCAGGGTGTCAAAGGTGGTGGAGGTGGATTTAAGGATCTGGGATATATTCTTGAGAGAATTTAATGGGACTTCGGTCATGATAGGTCAAGAGATTTCCTCAGATGACTTACAGTTGTACTCAGATGCGGCAGGGGGCATTGGTTTGGGCATTTATTTTGCCGGTGCCTGGTGTGCCGAGAAATGGCCACAAGCTTGGCATGTGGCTGGTTTGGTGAAGAATGTGGCATTTTTGGAGCTATTTCCTATGTTGGTAGCATTAGAATTGTGGCCTTAGTGTTTGTGTAATAGGCGGGTATTGTGGTGGTGCGATAATGCAGCGGTAGTTAGCGTCATCAACCATTATACACCAAGGTGCAGGCAGGTGGCTGAACTAATGCGGGAGGTGGTGTTGTCATGCTTACGCTTGAATGTGGTGATCAAAGCGAGACATATCCCGGGATGCATTAATGAGGTGGCTGACGCTCTTTCTCATTTTCAGTGGGAGCGGTTTCGCAAGCTGGCGCCAGGAGCAAAGGCATCAGGATGGAAGGTCCCAGAGCGATTGTGGCACATTGGCCTGATGGGATGTTAAGTTTGCTGCAGAGCTCTGTAGCGCGCTCAACATGGGCGGCTTATTATCGTGGCTGTGCCAAGATCGAGGACTTCTGCGAGGCGTAAGGATGGTGGCTGGAATTGGTTTCTGATGGGATGCTGGCACAGTATGTGGTGGAAGCAAGACAGAGAGGGATATCAAAGGTGGCAGTGCGGTCTCATTTAGCCGGTTTTACGTTTTTTGCAAAAGCGGTGGGCTGGGCCTCAGTAGGGAGCAGGTTTTTAACCAGGAGGTTGATGCAAGGGTGGGAGAGGGTGGAGCCGTGGCCAGGGGACAGCAGGCGGCCGATCACACATGACTTGCTGGTGCGGATGTGTGAGGCGCTACCTGTTGTGGCGTCATCAGGCTTCGAAGCGGTACTTTTTAAGGCTTTATTTTGCTTGGCGTTTTTTGGGGCCTTTCATATTGGGGAGTTAGTGGCTGCTTAGGGCGGGTCAGATGGGGTAGGAGGTCTACTGTTACGGCATGCTCACCTAGTGGGTGGGAGCTTGCGGGTCTTGTTGACACAGTCTAAGACTGATCAGCAAGGGCACGGTCGTTGGGTCGTGCTACGGGAGATTGGAGGTGGGCCAACTTGCGCGATAGCGGCATTGCGGGAATACCTGAGGTGCCGCCCTGCAGTCGGGGGTTTGGTGTTCATACATGCTGATACAAAAAGAGTGACAAGGTTTCAGGTGACAGCAGTATTACGAATGGCGCTGCAGCAAGTCGGGGTGGAGCCACGTCAATTTGCTGCACATTCCTTCCGCATAGGTGCAGCTACAAGTGCTGCGATGGCGGGGTTGCCAGATCAGGAAGTGCAGCGCATAGGGAGATGGAGATCCAAGGCGTTCATGGGCTATGTCCGTTTTTAAGGGGTGGGCGTTCAGGGGAGGTAGGCAACTAATGGTGTTTTTTCTTTTCCAGACCAAAGGTGGATTCCGCATAGCTGCTGGCTGATTGGACACTTGTTCGTGCATTGGGCGGGTCGGCGCGCAGCTGTGCGGCCTTTGGGCTCGAATCTGGGCCTAGATCCCTCACTGGTGACTGTCTCATGGCTGGGTGAGCAGGGTCTGCGGTGGACTCAGTTGCTCCCTTTGCTTCGGCACCATGCTCGACTTTGGGGGACGCCTGGCTTGATCTTACTGCATTTGGGGGGCAACGACTTATCAGCCTGGACCTGCAAGCGGCTAATTAGAGCGGTGCAAAAAGACTTGGTGGAAGTTTTGCTATTATTCCCGGGGGTAATTGTAATGTGGTCAGACATTATTCCACGGATGAGTTGTCGGGACCAGCGGCGCTGGTCGCGGGGCCTAGCGAAGATAAACCAACAAATTGGCCATTGGGTTTGTGCGCATGGTGGATACCAAATCATGCATTCCTGGGTGGATGTGAGCTGTGATGGTTTGTATGGGAGGGACAGGGTACACTTTTCCCCTGTGGGTTTAGATTTGTTATTGAACGATTGGCAGGAAGCAGTAGAGTGGGTAGCTTCACGGAATTCGTGCTGGTCGCAGCTTTGTTATGGGGGGGCGGCACAGTGGCGTGCGGGACATCTGCACCGGTGGCGGGATCCCGGAGGTTTCTGGGGTCCAGACGCTTAGGATAAGCTTGGGACGGGGGTTGGGTACCCCCGACCCGGACCACCCCCTGGCTGGGCTTTTGCTAATGACATGGCGAAGTCGGGGGCTAAGGGGGGGAATGAAGAGTACAAAAGCGGAGGCGCTATCACCTTGCTAGTGATATGGCTGGTGATTCAGGAGTCTGCTGTTATATGTTATTTGAGTTGATGTTTCATGCATTAATGGTTAATAAAGCTGCGACCAGTTATTTACCAAACTTGAATGGTGTCAGACTGATGTGTATCATGGGGAGAGTAAGGGGTGGTGGGGGAGGAAAGGGGGGGAAGAAGTTATAATTTGGGAGGTATGGAGGAGCGTGAGTCCACGCTCCCTCGGTTATTAAGCAAAAGTAAGTTTAGTATTATAGAGGCTTCTAGATGTGTGTTGCAAAAACTATCTGGTATGTAGATTTTTATCTCACTGCCTTGTTCTACACCAAGAGATAGTGGCTCTAAGGCTTTGCTAAGCACATAACTTCTCCTCTCCCCCCCCCCCCCCCTTATCTTTGTGGTCCTTTATGATAAGGACTGGCAGAAGGAACAGAAACCCAAAGCCAGAAGGCATATTGTGTAGACCATGAGAAAATATATTTAATGTGTGTTTATTATACTGCTTATAAGAAAAGTTGCTTCTTTTAGTTGTCATATTGTAAGAGACAAGAACCCTCAGTAGGAAAAAAAAAGAAAAATTAGTTTTGCAGAGGTCAGGCTGGTCATAGTTAAATAAAAGAGAGATCCTTGCTTTGTTGACCTATTACAATGCAAAGGTCTTATGGAGCAAGCACAAAAGTAAATAAACCAGTGACCACCTGAATATGCAAAAGAAAGATAAGGACTGACATCAGTATGTACTACCATAAAGGGGATAAAAGATGTCAGAAGATCAAGGTAAACTACATTCTTGCATATGGTCTGTCATGTAAGAAATTATGTCAAATAAAGTAAAAGAATAACTAGAGGGGATGGGGCTACAGTAAACAGGAGCAGAAACCCACGTGTGCTGCCTGAGCATAATAGATAGGTCAATAACACTGTATTAGTTAGCCAATAAGATACTGGGGGTAGGGGCTTGTTGATTTGACAAAGTTATAAATGTCACTGAAATATGTAAAGGGGTGTGTCTCTACTTGGACACCTGTTGCTGCAGGAACGAATAATAAAGAGCTCTTATACTGCTCCACAGCATTCTTCTCTGAGTCTCATTGGCCAGGTTGGCCACAGGTGAACTGGCCACAGGTAAAGGTGTTTATAACAGCGGTAAATATCTGGAACCCCTTGAGGAAAGGCCTAAATTCCTGTGAATCCACAGCCCAGCCCAACAGGTAGTACACACTAGTAAACTCTATGATATCTCATCAAACACACATGGAAATGCAATACGGAGGGAATAGGCCAAGGAATAAGGCTGAATCAACCATACCTTTAAATCCATATTAGAGTATTCAGCCAGATTGCAAAGCCAGTCCCTCATAATCCACAATAAACAACATCCATTATATAAACTTAGATCTGAAAGCCCAAAACCCTATCCTCCACTGTTCACTGCATCACCTTCAATAACCTGACCATCTTTTCTAAGTTCAAATACGGGACACTCAATCAAGCTGGAAGGTTCAAAGTTAAGAAAAATAAAAAATATGTTTATAATTACAATTTTAATTTTAACCCAAAATTGTAATCAGTAGGCTAGGTTTATAACTTTACTTACAAATGTGCCAATCAGGCCTACTTGTACTTCTCTACAGAGTGAATTTTAAAATAGCAACATTTCCACTAAGATAATTAAAAGATTCTGGGCAACTCAACTCAAAATTGTACTTTACAATCATTAGACATTTGAGAGTCTCTACATCCAGTTAGGTTTTTTTCTGTAGACCACACTTTGTTTATGATTGAAAAGCACCTTTCAGTTAGAGCATTGGAACCTGGCAAAGAAAAAAAATTCAACCAGTTTGCATCAATTTTTATATGGTATCTCAATACTTTCGAGGTGTCCAAACACCTTCCATTTTTCGTCAACCATGGTGTCTGGTTTTTTCCATTTTTGAACTTCTTCTTCAGAAACAAATGACTTAAGACAAGAGAACAACCAGCTGAGTATCATTTATTACTGACTCTAGGCCAGGTCTTGTAGACAATACATATTCTAAAGACGAATCTAGCTCACACCATGCTGGTTGTTTTTGAAGGAGAGTCCACTGTTGTTTCCCAATCTCCTGGAAGTGAGTGGTCCACTGATCCAAATAATCAGTGCAAGTGGTGTAGAAAGATGACACAGATTGCTTGAAATCTGCTTCATCAAGGCTACCCTCTTCTTCAAGATCTTTTATCTTTTTTTCTGATTGTTAGAGACAAAAACACTTCATTCTTCCTAGTTACTAACTTGTTTTCTTAGGTCACTGATTACTCCAGCCACCTCTATCATTGAGATTTTTTGAGACTCAATTTTAAAAATCGTATTTTGGAAAAGATCAGTAGTAGAACATGGTAGGCAGACAAGCCAAAGCTTACAGTAATTGTTACAGTGTCACTGATACTGATCTTTTCTATGATGCAAGGTGGGGTGGGGTGGATTGGGAGGGAGGTGTTGGGTGAAAATACAAAAATGAAAAACCTTAGACCTACATTGTGTTGTCTTAGGGTTCTATTGATAGGCACAACATGTTTCCTAATACCTGTTTGTAGCATGATGTAATCTTTGTATGTTTCTTGGTTCTTAATAAAAAAGAGTTGAACATAAAGTCGTATTTTGGAAAATCAGTGCCTGACTGTGCAGAAAGTACAGCCAAACATCTGCTGATTCATTCTCAAAAAGATTTTTGATAATAACAGCATTTTTCCTGGCTTAGAAACTATGATTTCACTGGTTGGAACATTTTAATTAACCTCTGCGTAGTGTTACTGTTCTTAGCAAAGTCACACATCTTTTTAAGTTCTTCAATTCTCACTGTATAAATATGAAAATGTCTGAATATCTTGTCAACGATAACTTCAATGTCAAATGGCAGGCATTTGGCAGCAGTGCTGATACAATTGTAAGCAATGTGAGTTGCACAGTTTGCACCAATTTCATTACTGCCTAAATCTTTTTGCAGCTTGTAAAAAACATATTTTTACTATCCCTCCTAGCATCCCCACCAAAATTACAATTGGTAATGTTAGCACACAATGCCAAAACTTTGGATCTTAGCCCTTTGGACTCAACTGTATCAAGAATGCACTTAGAAAGAATGTCTGAGGTTTCACCTTTGACTTCATGGACATCAAGAACTTTTAACTGAACCCCTTTCTCAGGAAGAAAGTACCTTATTAAAATAGGGCACACTTTAATGCTTTTGTGGTTTAAGCAATCACAAAAACTGTTAAAAAACTTGTCTTGGAAAGGTCTCTCTTGAGGGAATCAATACAGTCAGGTTTGAAAATATTACAGATGATAGCTTCCATTTTGGTTCATGCAGAAGAGTATATTTCATCAAGACATTTTTCAACAACTTTGACGTACACTCTGACGACTGAAAAGAATGACTGTTGTGGACAATACTGTGATAAGCCTATCTACCCTCAGTTGTAGCCAGTGACTACGTTTTCTCATCAAAAGTTTGACTTAAAAAAAGAAGTCACATTTCTACTTTAATTTAATTAATTTAATTAACATATTTTTTATATACCGCTCCTTCCATTGATCAGATGTGGTTTACATGGAACAACAGTTAACAGGGAGAGCTGTTTTTACAGATAACAAGTTGTAACTTACATTTAACATTTAACAGTATGTGAACTATGTACAAAGGAACATGGTTAAACTATATACAGGCATATTTGTTATTCATTTGTCATCAATATCTTGTATAGGCTTCAGTACTTGAAAAGGCACTACTTTCTGGTGTTTATCCGTCCTTAGGAGCTGAACAATGTCACTCTTTCCTGCATTTGGGATTGAAAAGGAAGACTGGGGGAGACTCAGGGAGGATCCAAGATGGCGATGGTGGTGGTGTGTTGAGCGGCACGGTGTTCTCCATGGGCAAGAAGCGTAAGACCAGAGGTGCCAAACAGCCTTCAACAGCACCTCTGGTTTCTACGCCATTACCGCTAGCTGTAACAAGTCCGATGGCCACTTTTTTCTCACCTGTGCCGCGACAGTTGGCTGCAGAAGGGGAGAGAGGCTCAGCTGTGCAGCGGTCGGAGGTGGAATCCTCACTGTCTGCTTCTGGCAGCGATCTATCCTCCCCGGGCTCAATCCGTGCTTCCAAGGTACCTCGGCAAAACATCAGTGAATTGGGGAGCCAGGAAGAGGGTGTCGAGTTGGCAGATTCCACCAGAAGGCAGAGCGTGGTCGGTGATCGTGGCCAGGGCCCTGAGGCTCCCCTGGGTTTGCAATTAAGGGAGGAGGCTTCGGCAGGAATGGCAGAAGGAGGCGTTGGCTTGGCGCCCGGCCAATCGGTTCTCGCCACGGTGCCGGGCGTGTCGTCAGAGATTCCAGTATCGGTGGAGACTGTTCCTGCAGCGTCACTGGGAGCCCCAGGAGTGGTAACTTTGGAGGTTATTTGGGCTGTGATTATGCAGCTTCAGGAGGAGTTGGCCCCGCGGATTAACAGCTTAGCGTCCCAGGTTGCTACTACTATGATATCCAGGAAAATGTTGGAAAACTTTCCTCTCTTCAGACGGAGATCTCGGGTCTTCATACTAACATTGTGACTGTTGAGAAGGATATGGAATGTCTTAAGAAGAGTGTAGTTCCAATACGGTTTAAGTTAGAGATGTTGGAGAATACAACTCGAGCTGCGAATATTCACCTGGTTAACTTTCCCAGAGTGGAATTGGTTTCTGCGAGGGATATGTTTCGCTCTTACTTGATTGAAATTCTAGGTATTCCTCCTGAATCCCATCCCCCTATTGCTAAAATGTATTATCTTCCATTAAGGAAAAAAGCTGAGGGGGTGGGTGAGGTTTCTGGAGTGGCTAATGTTGATGTGTTAAATGTAACTGATATGTTAGAAATATCTCAGGAAGAGCAGGTAGTACCATCTACTTTATTGATTACCTTAGCACTGTTATCAGATAAAGAATGGCTTATGAAGTTGTTCTTTAGGAAACGACATATGTTGTTTAAAGGTTTAAAGATTTCTATGTTTCCAGGTTTATCTAGGGAGACCCAGAAGAGGCGGCTGGACTTTCTTTTGTTAAGACCTGGAATTCAGCTATTGGGTGGGCTCTTTTTTATTTTTTAATTTCCTTGCAAATGCCTGATAAGTATTTTTATATATTTTATGAGCCCTCTCAATTGCTAGATTTCATTAATTCCCGTCACCCTGAGGGGGGATTGATCCTCTGTTCAGATTGAGCATGTTTAGGTATCGACTGTATAAACACACCCTATTTCCTTTAGACTGTTGGTAAAAAATTTATTTTTATAAATATCCTCCCTTTATGGTGGGCTAGAGTGGGTTGGGTATGGTGTTTTTTTCTGGTATTATATGTTAGGGACTTATATTTGTTCCTTTGTTGTATTTTTGTTTTCTAGCTCAATTTCTGTTTCAAGATGTATTCTTGATATGTTTATACAAATTTATAAATATTAAAAAAAAGAAAAGGAAGACTGGCATTTGCTACAAAATACAGTGCTATCACCAAAATGTTTCCTAATGGGTATTCATTTTATAGCTAGTCATTAAAAGCACTCTCTTTTTTGGCATTTTAAAATGAAAATAAAGTCTAAAGACAAAATAGAAACACACACCCTAAGCTAAGAGCCTACACAGATGACATAATCAACAAAATCAGCTGACCACTGACCATGATACCAATACTGATGTTGGCCCCAGGATCATAGGTGGCAGCTCTGTGGGTGCTGTGGGTGCTTGAGCACCACCAATATTTTCTCCTGTAGGTCTATATATCTGTAGCAAAAAAAGCCACCATACTCCAGACCTGCAGGAGAAGGGAGAAAGGAAGGTTTCTATATCCTAGTTACTGCTTTCACCTCTCCCTCCTCCCTATTGGCTTGCTGTGTCTGCTGCAGCTTATTGACTGGCTTTGTCTGACTAATGGTTGCCTGGGCCCTGGGAAGGAAGCAGAGCCAGAATTGTTAGATGTGCTGAGGACTCAGGAGTTTAGGATTGTCAACCATCTAAATTATTTTAGGATTCTACAACATTGTAAAGTAGCTGTCTTAGTAAGAATGATGTCTAAATTATCTGGGTATTTTTAAGAGTTTAGCTCTACAGCTCACTAGTGATTCCCCTCACTGTGCAGAGTAGGTGGTAGGGTCCAGCCAATGGAAAGGCAGCACTAGTCACAGGAAGGGTGGGCTGATTTTCTGCACAGGATCTGGGAGAAAGTCAGTGGAGTAAGTGTGTTTCTTGGTAGGGGTGAGTAGAGTTGCTGAGCAAAGGTGGAAATGTAAGAGGAATGGGGTAAAGTGTGAGGAGGTTATTGCAGGCTGAGAAAAAACAGCTGGTAGCAAAAGCAAGAACTGGGGGCACTGAAGAAGAAGAGTGCAGAAGCAGCACAGCGCCAGTAGACAGAGACAGAATCTGCCTGTCTGAAAAGTGCTAGTGTGCATGTGTATATATTTCAATCAAAGACACAGAAACAATCTCATATAAATAGTTTCCCTTTGAAAATTTCAGCTGGAGTGGAGAAGTTTGCTGGTACAAATGTGGTGGAGTGGAGGAGTGTTTATTTTGATTGTATAAAAATACAATCTATAAAGCGATCCACTGTGTCTATCCTATGCTATTTTGAATTCTGTCACTGTATTTGCCCCACCACTTCCATCGAGAGGGCATTCCAAGCATCCACCATCCTTTCAATGAAAAAGTATTTCCTGATATTGCCTTTCAGTTTACCCCCTTGCAGCTTCATGTTATGCCCTCTAGTTTTACAGCTTCCCCGTCTTTGGAAGAGGTTTGTTTGTTCATTATTTCTCTTTAAGTAATTAAAGGTCTGAATCATATCTCCCTTCTCCCTCCTCTCTTCCAGAGTGTACATATTTAGGTCTTCAAGTCTCTTCTCATACATCTTCTGATGCAGGCTCCAAATTATTTTGGTCACCTTCCTTTGAACTGTTTCCAGTCTTTTTATATCTTTTGCAAGATACAGTCTCCAAAACTGAACACAATATTTCAAGTGAGGCCTCACCAGTGAAACAATCACTCCGAGGTCCTTCTCCTGATCCAGGCACACCAACCTCTCACTTGTACTGTTCATAGAACTGATCAACTTCTTCTTCTGCAGCTGTTGTTGAGGCATATACCTGAATAATATTTGTGCTGATGAACATTTCTCATAGACAAATAGAAATTAAGGGGCATGTTTACTAAAAACCGCTAATTAGCGCGCCGCAAAATAGCGCACTAAAAGCGGTACTTAAGAGCACTTAAACACCCCGCAAACGTGCGATGAAGCCCCGCACACTTGCGCGTCACAGTAACGGGTGCCGCACAAGTACGTGCCCGCAAATGTCCGATAGAGGCGTGGAAAGGCTAACGGAGGGCGGAGGAAGGCCCCGGAGGGGCGGAGAGAAGGGGTTAATGGGCGGGGAAGGGGAGGGGAGAGGCGCCCCGCACATTATCGGGGCTGAATTTCCAAAGAAAAATAGCGCGAGTGAATCACTCGCGTTAGAATGCATTTAAAGGGAAGAGAAACCATTTCCGTCAGCAATGTACAGCAAAACCGGGGAAACCTGCAAAACGTGAGCAGTGTGATACATGTGCACAGCACAAAAGTGCAATTATAAATAGAAAATGACCACCACAAAAATATGAAAAATAGTAATTCAGTTGGGGAACAGTTATAGTGATGGGCAAAACTAGATAACACACCCAGGAAAGCTCCAAAAAAAAGGAAATGATTTATGGAAAGGTGTACGGAGCGGAGACTCGTCCAAAAAACATTACCTTTTTTCTGGAGCTGTCCTGGGAGTGTTATCTAGGGTTGCCCATTAATATCACTGTTGCCCAGCTTGGGTATATGTTTTCCCCCTTTGTTCCGTGGTCATTCCCGGGTTTTATTTGCACGTTTGTCACCACACAGGGTGAAGGAGCCCACAGTAAAAATGTATACAGCAGGGTTTGTGACTCCATCCTGCCAGGTTTACTACCTCCAGGGGCTGCACTGTCTCTGTGGCCATAGTGTGGTGCAGAGGACATAGCCATGACCTCTAGGACTAGAAGGCCAGAGGTTCAAATCCCAGCTGGGGCACTTGCCAGCCCCATCCATATATTTTACCCACCACTAAACAAAGATAGAGCAGACACACACCTGTATTGCAGGGAACATAAGCATGGGGGAAACACCCATATGTTACCGCACACACACCACAACAATGGGCATACCTACAGCCAAGTCCCCCAAATGCAGTCCCGTACTGCCACATTGCAATCAGGTCATCTGCTTTTTCTGAGAGAAGCTCATGCCAGCATGTTGGCGCACGAGTACATGTGGTGCAGGGGGCAGTGGCAGCTAGCCACAGAGGACAAAGGCCAAGCCATGTGCAGGCTGGCACAGTCCACTGCAGCACACAGGCCCTGCCAGATCCACAGGCATGGATGTTCCAGGGAATCCAGCCAATCTGTGGCTACAAGGTGGTGCAGTGCACACAGACAATACATACAAGAACAGAAGGTCACAGGTTCAAAGCCCAGCTGGGGCTACCACCAATCCTTCCCACATATTTTTCCCACAGCTACACAGTGATAGTAAGGACAAACCTTTCGTGGCAAGGACATATGCAATGGTACTACGTCTATCCTTTACCCCACTGAGCACAGACACCATGTACAGGGGCAGTACCTAGAGCAGAATCTCCCAAATGCAGTCCTGGTGGGCCACACACCAGTCAGGGTCCATGCTGCCACTCATACAAATGCCTGTGCTGTATATCTATGCACCACCCCCATGGCATGTAGATGTAGCTCATGCATATTCATGAGGAACAGCAGGTAAACCCGATCAGTGTGATGCACACCTGGACTGGAGTTGGGAATCTCTGCCGTAAAGCAGCAGCCAACAGGGTCAGACACACCCACACCCACACCCACAGGCCCCATTGGCCAATGTCTCCTGGAGAGGCAGAACATTGGACCCTGCGTGCATCTCCCAATACTAGCACCTGCATACCCTAGCAATGGAACCCTACACCTGAGGTATACGGTACACAGCTCTGAGACGCTTGCTAGGAGTACTGGCAGATAGATATCCATACGATACGCACATACTGCTAGTTGACCCCATCCGAACAATCTGTTTGGTGTTTGCGGTGCGTGCTCCAGCCCTTGCCTCTGACGGTGTTTACCACCCTGGGGAGTGACCCCCAGCAGTACTGCGTAGCATATCCATGCCTTGCCGTGCCCAGCACCGGTTTGGTGGGCAAGGCTAATTACCTCCTCAATAGTAGCACCATGATGGCATAGGTGTGGAATTGTGTGTCTGTCTATACAGTGGGTGTTGGCTGCATGCCCCTTCCACAGCCCACACTGCCAACACTGTTGCCAGTATTGGCCTGCCAATGTGCATAATGAGTAGCAAGGGACCATGGGTATATCTCAGACAGAGTGGACTGACCAGGATGCAGCTGCACAGGGCATAGGGCACTGGCAGGGGCATGGTAGTGCCCGGCCACCACCTACACAGACAGGGTGACCTCTGTATGTGCTGCTGGGGGATCACTCTCACCCTGAGTGTGCAGTGACGGCAGCATGGCTAGGCACTCCCATAGTGCTATATTGTGATTCTCCCATGTGATATGTATGGGTGTCCTGTGGGGGCCTCTTCATGGACTTATCTGTCTGTGTGTGCATGCATGTCCATCAAGACCAGCCAGCAGACTGTTCACAGCTGATATGTGTTGTGATGGAGTGCCTTGCAGGGTGCAGTGGCTGATGGCTTGCTGCAGGTGAATATTAGATAGTGGCAGGGTGCATCTTTGAATATCCAGGCCTAATGTCTGTCTGATATTGTGTTATGGATGTGTGTGGAGCTGCTTGGACTGCCCTGTAGGGTGTCTGTTCCCTAGCAGGACTGGGGTTGATGGTCCACTCTACTGCCATTGGGGTGGGGATCTGTTGAGGGGAAGCCCTGATTTATCCACATGGGGGTGGGGGTCCCCACTAACTGAGCCAGACAGAGATCTCCAAAATGTTTATGCAGCACCTACCTCTTCCACAGGTTATTGCTGCTTTGGAGCTCTGACATGTCCACATTCGGCCATGCCTGGTGTTGTGGACCTGGTCCTGGGCGCAACATCTCACACTCAGGGTGAGCACAGTAACCGCACAATGTGATGGTGTTTAGCTACTCTTTGCCGTTTGTCCACCCACTCAGGACACCCTACCAGGCCGAGGTGCTGTGTGGGTGCACACGGACACTTCCCCCTACCAGGCCGGGGAGCTTTAGGGGTGCATTTCCCATCCTGTGTTCAATCGTGGACAGCTGATTTGCATGTGCAGTGCATCATGGGTACGGGTGGTTCACAACAGCAGACTGTCAGTGAGGTGACGTACAGGCTATCTGCAGCCAGCCAGGGGCTGCTTACAGCTAGCTATAGAGCTGTAGCCCAATGGTTACATCACTGCCTGTGCAGCCAGATGTCATGGGTTTAAACCCACAGTGGGGTTATGTGATAGGGGTGTCCACAGATTTATTTTAATTTACTGTACATATGTTGCTGCCAGCAATACCACCCTCAGCGTACTGTACCCATAAGGTGCCTCTGAGGGTGCTTTATGGGGCGCCCTATAGGGCACGTTACGGTTGCCAGGCATATAGGGTGCACTATACATTATCCTGTGTCGCAACATACATGCTGCCCTATAGGGGACATTCTAGGGTGCCTTGGCGGACGGTGCACTGTAACATGTGCCTTATGGGCCGCCTTATATTAATATGCTGTGAGAGTGCGTTTGCTAGTAGTTATCACAAAATAAAATTAGAAAGCCTCCTACAGCACTCCACAACATATAACATACTGCCTCAGCTAGCCTTTTTCACTGGGCATTGTGAGGGATCAAACCCCTGGTCCCTGCACCATTGGTCAATGTCTTAACCATTGTGCTGTGGCTGTGTTCCTTTGCTTTGGCATCAGCGCGCCGCCTTATGCCCATCAGCGCGCCACCTCCTGCTGCCCACAATTAGTGCGCCGCCTTGTGCCACCCAAAATGAACAGTGCGCCGCCTTGTGCCGCCCAAAAAGAACAGTGCGCCGCCTTGTGCCGCCCAGATAGTACAGTGCGCCGCCTTATGCCGTACAAAAGGAACAGTGTGCCGCCTTATGCCGTCCAAAAGTACTTTGCCTCCTGAACCACTTTTACACATTCAAGGTGTTGCCTCAGCTGGCCTTTTTGTTGCGCACAATGGGGGATTGAACCTGTGGCCCCTGCACCATTGGTTAGTGTTTTCACCATTGTGTTACAGCTCTGTTCTGATATGTGCTCAGCAGCGCCCCACTTAGCCTTCCCACGCGCTAATGTGGGCCCCGCAAATTAGCGCGACGCGCACACGTACGGTAGGGGTTTTTTCTTCTTTCTGCCTGAACCGCCCACCCCTTATATGGCACACGCACACTACCGCAGCCCCGCACGTTAGGAATGTTTAGTAAACATGCCCCTAAGTGTTCACTGATTGCATTGTATTTCATTACAGTTCTTGTAAGTTTTATCTTAATTATAAATGAAACATACTTCTTCTTTGTCTTTCATTTCTGACATAGTATATCGTGTGATTATCAAAGTGCCCAATGTCAGTCCATTTCAGTTTGCTGATACCCAACATATCGAGTTGTACACATTCCATTTGAGACTTCCCTTGGTTCATGCTTCATACATTCCATGTCCCAATATGTAAGACATCTTTGCAGCTCCTGACTCTCATTTCATATTCAACTTCATCAGCAGTCAGATGTCCCGAGGGCTTTGTTCCAAGCACATCAAAAATGCTGGCTTTACTCTGAAAAGTCTTCAGCTCATCCCTCCTGCAGGTACTCACTGCTACTATTGGTCCCTTCTGGGCTCTCTTTTAAGTCAAGCCCATTTCTACAAAGTCTATCCAGGCCTTATCCAACATATCAACCTTATGCAACATTCTATGCACTGTGAAAACCAATCCAAATGGGTATGATCACCAGTAACACACACTGTCTTGCTGAGCCACAAATATTATCTCCTTAAAATTTCACCTCTTGTCCAGCATCACTGGGGACAAGTCCCTGTAGATCTCAAGTATTGCATTCTCCCAAACAAATTATCATAGATTTTTGGCTTCCTGAAAAATTCCTTCATTGGAAACAAGTGCAGGCACACTATAATGTCCCAGGGGAGGTTGTTTCTCTGCGATCCCAATGCCTGATGTGCTCATTCAATCAGCATGTCTGCCTCCTCACCGTAAACATCAGCAGCTTGCAGAAGTGCTCTAAAGATGTCCCACACCATCTCTTCCACATTATTGTACTTATCTAGCTCCAGTAAGCCATGCACCCGATCATTACAATGTCAGGTGAAGTTCTCAGGGACACCTCAATCACTCGGCAAACTAAGCGGCAACATCTGGGGGGCAGCAAAGAGCAGCTAGTCAAAGCAAAATGATGGGTTCTAATAGCCACACAAATTCAAAGATTCAGCGGTGCTTATTTTTACCTGCTGGAAGAATGGACAATTTGCAAACAGTAAGTGACTTGTAAGTGACACTTGAAAATGTCCTTCATTGTGTGTATATTTAAAAACAAAGTTCAGTATGTCAAAGTATGATGTGCAAATATGCATGTTTGCAATATTTTCTAGTGGGAATGAGGTTGAGATGACTATAATTGAGTTTAATCATCAAAATCTTTGGGGGGGTGCTAGAGGTCTAAAAGGCTAATTGTGAGGGGGCACAAGGTTGAAGGGTTGCCTGGGGCATCTAATAATCCTGCACTGACCCTGGCAGTCATACATATTCTCAATTCAGACTGCATCATCTCCATCTCAGGTTCCAGGTGCCAATAACCCTCCCTCCTGCATTTCATGGAGCTGTTCAGTTTCCTCTATGCGATTCTCCAACTCACTGATGTCCCAGCACAGGTCTGATAGCAGGTTTCTCACTCTGCTGATCTCTGTTTTAATCTCACATTTAAACTCCATCATCATTGCTTTCATCATTGCTGCAATAAGTGGAGGAACTCATGAGGATGGCTCAGAGTCACTAAGGGGTAGATTCTGACCCACGTTTAGAGGGGACATATGTCTGGGGCGGATGTATATGTTCTGCTAAACATCCAGGTCCGATTCCCACCAAAGAGCTCCCCGCATGTACAACAGAGATGTACGGGGAGTTCTGTACCAGGGTGGGAGGGAACATTCTGGATGAGCGAGGGCGGGCCGGAGGCGTGACCATCAACCTGGATGTACAGGGCCAATTCCGGTACATGGCCCTGTATGTCCAGCCTGGGTTACTTAGATGGGGGACTTATTCTACCTCGGATATGGAATTTCCGCCCCCCCCCCCCCGACACCAGCAGTCATCCAGCTCGGGAGCAACAGAAGAGGTGAGAGGTCCATGGGGTTCTCTGCAGCCCGATCCCAGCCCTGGAAGGCCCGATCAGGGATCGGGTGCCAGGGAAAAGGGACTTTGCTGCTGGTGCGGGCGATCGGGACTTCTGCATGGAACTGCAGTGCCATGGTGACAGGACAGCAATGCACTGTGGCTCCATGCAGGAGCCCTGGCTGAGCTAGCCGGGGAAATACCTGGACATGCTGCAGGCCAGATTCGGGGCACATCCTGCCTGTCCAGGCCCATTGCACTTGATTCTGATCCCACAGGGATGTCTAGCCCCCGTGGGATCAGAATCGAATGCAAATCCAGCTCATCTAAATTTTGAACATCCGGATGGGCCATACAGGCCCCAATTGAGATTGGCTGCCACCTGACTTGGACTCCTCATCAGACATGTGCTTCAGACTGGGATCAGAACTACCTCAGGTTCTTTCATCCATTTCCTTCCTGTTTGTCTAAAATAATGCTTTAATGCCCTGTCTTTCTTTCTAAGTGTAATTAACAAGTGGTAATGTGGTCATTTATCACAGAGTCTCAAATGCAGATAATAGTGTTGCTCTGTATTACAACTGAGGAAGTGTTCTATATATCATATTAGACTTGTGGCTAACGAGGTCTCAGAAACCATAGGCTGCCACTGTTTTATGAAATTTACAGTGGACTAATGCCTAAATGTACATCAATAACCTCCTGCTTAAACTATTAGCCACTATTTTTTCTTAAAGATTTTTTGTGAAAGATCTTTAGTAGTTCTAAGCTCTGACGTTTTCCTTAACAAGCCTCTTGAATATAATACTTATTTTTAGATAGTAAACCAGTGCTTAGCTGTGCTTAGGGAATTCATCGCACAGCTAAGCACTGGTTTACTATCTAAAAATAAGTATTATATTCAAGAGGCTTGTTAAGGAAAACGTCAGAGCTTAGAACTACTAAAGATCTTTCACAAAAAATCTTTAAGAAAAAATAGTGGCTAATAGTTTAAGCAGGAGGTCATTGATGTACATTTAGGCATTAGTCCACTGTAAATTTCATAAAACAGTGGCAGCCTATGGTTTCTGAGACCTCGTTAGCCACGAGTCTAATATGATATATAGAACACTTCCTCAGTTGTAATACAGAGCAACACTATTATCTTTCTTTTTAAGTGGACATTGCTGGTTCAGCCAAAGTTATCCAACTTCTCCACAACTACAAAACATGGATGGCAACAGATTATAACTTTAGCAATACTTTAATAAGGTCTCCCTTCAGAGCTTAGCTCTTAGGTTGCCATTCCTGAGGTGATGTCACTTCCTCTCTTGATCTAAATCCACTCAAGTCCATTCCTGGCCCTCAGTGCCTTTGACCCATGAGGAAGAAGTGGACCGTCACCGCTCAAATTTCAAAGCAGCTGCTTCTCGATACACCTCTAGGAACATTTGTCCCTTATGCCAAGGTAGTTTATGTTTAAACAAAGACTCACCAGGCTAATGAGGTCCTTTCTGATTTTTGGGGCTCAGAAAATATATCAGATGACTTGCCTTTGACTCAAGCTTTGCCAGCTTCCATGGCCACAGTCAACACCCTTCCTCAAACATTCAGAGCCTACTTATAAACTTTGATACTGTTGCAAATAACCCTGCTCTCTGCAGGGAACATTTCAGGACAGATGTCCAACTCTAGCAAGGTGAAAGTCTCATGGTTCCCATATGGACTAGAGGCTCTGGACTCTCTTTCCCTTCTTGCTCCTTAGTAAATACCAGGTAAGTCAGGGAATTCTTTGACTAAGATATTACTGCTCCAAGTGCTGCCCCTCTTTCTCCAAAAATAGTCTGGGGGGTTCTGCACCATCTCTGCTGACAAAGGCTTCATCCGAGTCAACTAGAGACCCTGATATTTAAGGGACTTTGTACTCTATGGTAGCAGGAGAATCCTCATACAATAATAGAGGCTCTTCTACAGTTGTTTCCCCTTTACTGAATATAGCAATATGCTGTGGCTGTTTTCACAGCTTCGGGGCTAGGGAATCATGCTGCACAAATAATTCCTTTTTCTTAGCCCAGAAGAATTCAAATCTTTGTATTTGTTTTGTGGCATCTTGCCCTTACCACGAGTGAGAGATGGCTGCTATGCAGTAGGATGTGTCCCCCAGGAAATGTATTAATTTGCATGATAATATCACTCCAGGGTGCTGTGGACTTAATACTTAAGGTCTGATACTTACGTGTAACTGATGCTTTATTTGCATTTAAAACATTTTGTTTACTTCCCATAGAAGTGTGGTTTGAAATCAAGCCTTGAAGGGTTCATTAGAAAAGCAAATGATTTCAATCCCAGGGAACCCTGCTTCCAAGAATAAGCTGAGCAGTTTTAAGAATCTGAAATCTAGGTTAGAATTCTAAAGAGATGCGGCCTTAAAACAAGAGAGTGCCTCAGAGAAAACACTGCATATTCCCAGCCTGTAAACACAGGCAAAGATAGAAGCTTCTCTGATTTCACGAGAGAGAGCAAGACGAGAACTAAAACACAGGAAAAGCAGAAGGAAATCATTTCCAGATTTCTTGCATTTATCTCCTAGAGTTCAGTGAACCCCGGAAAAGTGGAGATCTGTGTGAGTCTGTGGATGTGAGGAATTTAGGGGCACATGTGTCAATGAACCTGAGTCCTCAAGGTCTTTTCCCATAGACAGCCTCATGAATCGGACCCCAAAATGTATTTGTGTGTTTGTTGGAGAGCAAGGTGGAAAATAGTGAGGTGTGGAGGAAGAGGTGGTTGGGAAAGGATGTGTGTGGATATCTGAGGCACAATTTTCAAAGGGATCGAGCCAGGTAACTAAAGAGTTAACCAGCTACTTCCCCTGGGGAGGAGGGCATCGGATCCCAATCAAAGGGGCTCAATATAGCAGCCTAATTTCATTAAGTGTTAAATTTAGTTGTAGCAAAATCAGAGAACAATGGAGAATGGAAAATAAGTGCATAGATTTAATTTTCAAATCTGTCCACATGTTTTCAAACGTGCAACCGATCCACATAACCGATCCTCACTTGGTTTGCAGCTTGTCGTGCTGTGAGGGCTTGCGTGCATCAGTGATGCTGAGAGCTAAACTATCGGTAGTTTAACTACTGGCAGGGTCTCCCAAGATGGACAGGTCTCAGCTGAGGTGCCAGACCAAGACAAACCACCCATCTGGGCAGCAGCAGAATGGGATAGTGTTGACGGTGGAGGATCACATTTTTGTGACAACGGCAACAACACCAAACTTAAACTGCGCGGAAGAAAGGCCCGGCAATCTACTTCTGTATCTTGCCATGAAAACCCAATGGATAGTTACAACAAAACAAATTGTGCTATGGTGCTGGAAGATGAGACCCCCAGGTCGGAAGGCACTCAACTAGCTACTGGGGAAGAGCTGAAGACTTTTCAGAGTAAAGCCAGCAATTATGATGTGGTTGGATCAAAGCCCTCAGGAAGTCTGACTGCTGATGTAGCTGCGCATGAAATGAGAGTCAGAAGCTGTAAAGATGTCTTACACATTGGAACATGGAACGTACGAAGCATGAACCAAGGGAAGTTGGAGGTGGTCAAGAATGAAATGGAACGTGTACAACTTGATCTGTTGGGTGTCCATCTGAAATGGACTGGTATCGGGCACTTTGCATCAGATGATCACATGGTCTACTATGCTGGAAATGAAAGACAAAGAAGAAATGGTGTTGCATTTATAATAAAGAAGAAACTTGCAAGAACTGTAATGAAATACAATGCAGTCAGCGAACACTTAATCTCTATTCGTCTACGAGGATTGCCTATCAACACAACTATAATTCAAGTATATGCCCCAACAACAGCTGCAGAAGAGAATGAAATTGAAGAGTTCTATGAACAAGTACAAGCTGAAATTGACAGAACATGCAAACAGGATATCCTGATAGTCATGGGTGACTGGAATGCAAAAGTTGGCAACAAAGAAGAAGGCAAAGTAGTTGGAAAATATGGACTTGGCAACAGAAATGAAGCTGGAGAAAGACTGATAGAATTCTGCAAGACCAACGATCTATTCATCTCAAACACCTTCTTCCAGCAACACAAGCGGCGACTGTACACATGGATTTCACCCAATGGATTGTATAAAAATCAAATTGACTACATCTGTGGACGTCAACGATGGAAAAGCTCTATAACATCAACAAAGACAAAACCTGGAGTTGACTGTGGTACAGATCATCAACTACTAGTATGCAAACTCAAGCTAAAGTTGAAAAAGAGCAAACCACTCATGAATGCAGCAAAATATGACCTTGAGAATATACCACTGGAATTTAAAGACTGCCTGCAAAATCGATTTGCTGCTTTAGATACAAATGACAGAGCTCCGGAAGTTATGGAATGACATCAAGAAGGTTGTGTTGGAAGAAAGCGAGAAGTCTCTACAAAAGGTGAAAAAGCAAAAACGGCCAAAATGGATGACGGAAGAAACTCTGAAAATTGCCCAGAAACGCAGAGAAGCTAAAGCCAGAGGAGAAAGAAAGACAATCGCAGTACTCAACAGAGATTTCCAACATGCAGCAAGACAGGACAAGGAAAAGTACTACAATGATGCATGCAAGGAAATAGAAGCAGAAACTATTAGAGGAAGAACAAGATTGGCTTTCCTAAAGCTACGAGAGTTAAAGAAAAAGTTCCAGCCTCGAATTGGAATGTTACAAGATGCTCAAGGTTCTATGTTGAATGATGCTGAGAAGATCAAGAAAAGGTGGAAGGAATATACAGAGTTTTTATATGATAAATATCAAGTGGACCAACAGCCGTTTCAACCTGTACCTTATGGAGCCTGTGCCGATTTACAATATTTTGTGGTAGGTAATATTGAAGAGAGTGTTGAACGCAAAGACATCGGGAGGGGTGGCCTGCACAGAGTGGCAGGTGCACCTACTCCTGACATCTTACTGGGCAGACTAGATGGACCATACTTGTCTTTATCTGCCGTCATTTGCTATGCTATGTTATGATCGGGAACCATTGGTGATGAAAGAAGAAGTTGAAGCAGCATTGAAAGCCTTATCAAAGAACAAAGCACCAGGCATTGATGGCATTCCTATAGAAGTATTGCAGCAATCTGATGCAGCTGTTACCATACTTACATACTGCCAAGAAATATGGAAGACAACATCATGGCCAACTGACTGGAAAAGATCTGTGTTTATACCAATACTAAAGAAAGGTAATCCAACTGACTGTGAAAATTATCGAACAATCGCTCTGATCCCACATGCCAGCAAGATTCTACTGAAGATTATTCAAAAGAGACTACAACCATACCTGAACAAGAACTACCTGAAGTGCAAGCAGGGTTCAGGAAAGGGCGAGGAACGAGAGACATCATTGCGGATGTGACATGGATCCTTGAAAAAAGGATATCTATTTGTGCTTTATCGACTATAGCAAGGCTTTTGACTGTGTAAACCATGAGAAACTCTGGGCCACATTAAGAAGCATGGGTATACCAGAACACCTGATCGTTCTCTTGCGCAATCTGTACATTGATCAAGAAGCAACAGTTCGAACGGAACAAGGAGAAACAGAATGGTTTAAAATAAGCAAAGGTGTAAGACAAGTCTGCATACTTTCCCCCTACCTGTTTAATTTATATGCAGAACAAATCATCAGAGAAGCAGGATTGTATGAAGACAACAGAGGTGTGAAGATTGGTGGAAGACTCATCAACAACCTTCGCTATGCCGATGATACTACATTACTGGCTGAAAGTGAAGAAGATCTGAAACATTTGCTTCTCACAATCAAAGAACATAGTCTCAAAATGGGCCTGCACCTTAATGTAAAGAAGACAAAGATCATGACAACTGGCATAATCAACAGGTTCATCGTTGAAGGAGAAGAAATTGAAACTGTGAACAACTTTAACCTACTTGGATCAACTATCAATAAAGAAGCAACAAGCAGTCAAGAAATCAAACGACGCATTGCTCTTGGCAGAATGGCTATGAAAGACCTAGATAAGATTCTCAAGAGCAGAGATGTCTCTCTCCATACAAAGATTTGACTTGTTCAAGCCATGGTATTTTCAATAACATCATATGGATGTGAAAGCTGGACAGTGAAAAAGACAGACAGGAAGAAAATTGATGCCTTTGAATTATGGTGCTGGCAGCGAATACTGTGTATACCATGGACTGCCCGAAGAACAAACCAGTCAGTACTAGAGGAGATCAAAGCTAAGCTTTCTTTAGAAGCTCAGATGACAAGACTTCGACTTCCATACTTTGGACACATCATGCGAAGAGAGAGATCATTAGAGAAAGACATCATGCTTGGCAAGATAGAAGGTCAATGCAAAAGAGGAAGGCCAGCAATGAGATGGATCGATACAATAACAGCAGCTATGGGTACCAGTCTGTCAACAATGAGCCGCCTGACTGAAGACCGAACACAATTTAGGATAGCTATCCAGAGGGTCGCCATGAGTCGACTCCGACTCGACGGCACTTAACAACAACAACAAGTCCTTTTGTACCTGCCTACCTTGTAGATAATTTTCAAAGACAGACCTTCACTTTGAAAATTAGCTACAAGGAAGGTGGATAATGACATCTGGGATCCCACCTCACTTCTTCATATCTGCATGTGAGATGAATAATGAGTTGACATTCCACTGGCTTCATATAACAATGATTCCCTTTACACATGATGTGGAAGCAGAGGCTGCCAAATATGGCAACCATACCTTCGGGCCATTGCAGGGAGAATGGATGTGATGACAAACATAGTTTGCTGAAATTGTGCCATCTGCATTTATCATGTTGAGATATGGACAATCTCTGGCACTGGATCCATTTCTTTGTGTGTTCTCTAATGGCACACAATAACCTATGTCCTGTGGATATGGTCTACAACACCAGACATATTGTGCACGCTAGTGTGGGGGTAGGTAGATCTTTACCAGACCTAGCTCTGAAGACCTGCATCAGTATCCATGGACCAACATATCCCCTGATCAACCAGTGGATGGTCGCACTTTGCAGCAGGAAATGTGTGCTTTTGGTGAGGGTGGGAGTTTATTCATGAGTTAAGCACCTGACCAGCATTTATTTATTTTATTTTATTTATTTATTTAACTTTCTTATATACCGCGCTCTTTACACCAGTGCGGTTTACATATAACATAATTATGCAGAGCAGGGGAACTTCACTGCATTTACAATATAACAGGGGGTTTTGAACAGGAAACAAACGAACAGGGTAACTATGTGCAAATAAACTATTAACATATGTGCATGGGTCATTCAACTATTTACATATTGGATCTGTTGTGTGCAAACTGTCAGTGTAATGAGTGCGGTACTATTTCTCAGGGGGTCAGTGTTTGGTGGGCTGAGTTTCTGTCTTAAATGGCGGTTACATGGAGATTGTTTGCATGGGCTCATAGGTGTGGCAGAGAGTGTGTGGTGATCTGGGTGTGTGTAGTACTGTAGGAAGAGGTGATGTTTAAGTGCCTTCCTAAACTGGGAAAGATCACTTATGGCCCGGATAGCAGGGGATAGGGCGTTCCAGCAGGTCGGTGCATAAAACGGGAAAGCTCTTCTCTTGGCTGATTGCGAACATTTTGTGATGTTCCTTTGGGATGATAGAGGCTGATCTCCTTACTCTGTTTAGGGGTGTCGTATGGATGAGATCAGTGAGTGAAGTGGAGGAATTTTTATTAATGGCTTTATGAGTCAGCGTAAGAATTTTGAAAGTGATCCTGGATTGCACTGGGAAACAATGTAGTTTTTTTAGGACTGGGGTTATGTGCTCTCTCCTTGATGCCCCGAGCAGCACTCTGGCGGCCGCATTCATTGCTAATTGAAGCGGGGTTAAGGAGTTTTTAGGGAGGCCGTGTAGTATGGCATTTGCGTAGTCAAAGTGCGGGATTATTAATGCCTGATAAACTGTCCGATAATCCTCTGGTTCTAGTAGTTGTCTCAGGTGGCGGAGTGTCTTAATTTTGTTGTATATTGCCTTGGTCATATTGTTTATCTGGGCCTTCATGTTGAGTTGTTGGTCGAGCATGACTCCAAGGTACAGAATTGTATGCTTGCTTAGGAGCTCCGCATCCCTGACTTTCAAGGAGCTGGGTGGTATGAATGTTGTGTTTTTTGTGAGGAAGAGGACTTCTGTTTTCTTAAAATTTATTCTTAATTTCTGTGAGAGTAGCCAATCAGTAACAGCATCAAAACAAGCGGTCAGGGGTGATAGGTCTGGTTTGTTTAGTAGGAAAAGCATGTATAGAAGAACATCATCGGCGTAAATCAGGCAGTTGATGTTGAACGAGCGGATGAGGTTGCATAAGGGCTGCATGTAAATGTTAAATAGAAGGGCTGACAGCGATGATCCTTGCAGGACTCCTTTTTCCTGGAGGAAAGGAGATGATGTTGTGGAGCCGGAGCGTACTTGTTGCCATCTATCGGTTAGGTACGAGGCGCACCATGATAGTGCGTTGCCCTGGATGCCCTTCTCACTAAGGCGGGAGAGGAGTATTTTGTGACATACGGTGTCGAATGCCGCGGCAATGTCAAGGAAGATCAGGGCGAATCCTTGTTTGATATTATCCATCCCAATAGTAAGGGTGTTGAGTAATGTGGTCAGCAATGTTTCAACTCCGTTTGAACTGCGGAAGCCATGTTGACAAGGGTCGTGGGCTGCATTGATCTCAATGTGTTGGTCAAGTTGCTGATGTACCACCTTCTCGATGATCTTAGCTAGCAGCGGGATGCTTGATATTGGCCTGTAGGAATCCATCTTTGCTGGGTCCAGTTTACTATTTTTTAGTAGTGGCACGTAGCTGAGTGCAAGGGATGGTTGTTATTGCGGGAGTCCCTTTACCTTGTAGTCGACATGTGCTTGACTAGCTATCCCCATGGTGCCATAAGTTGGCTGGTGAACCTGTTATACAGGTGCTCCCATGCCCCATGCCAAAGCCCTATGGCATATGTGCTGGCCATGAGGTAGTGGAGAGCTGCAGATTTAGAGTGGTGAGATTGTGTGCATCATCAAGTAGCAGAGGGTACATATTGTAAACCAAAATGCTTTTTATTTCTTGGGCTTCCAAGGTCACTTTAATGAACAGATATAAATTGTATAACTGTCCCATATAATGTAAAAATCCAATCCCTCAAATAGTATGTATGTATGCATCAGCAAAAGGTCCTCGGACCTCATGACTAGAGAAAAGGTCTGCGGCACCTCACATTGCAGGACATGAGGTGCAGCAGGACCTCAGGATCCTCAAATTCCCTGGGGATATCATGTTGACATATTTATTCTGTAGGGAGGCAATTGGACAAATTGTCTCACCAGTAGCTGCAGTGGATCTCAAACCTGCCCACATGCCTCTTCCCTATCCTCCCCATGCCCATACTCCTTGCTCTCCACCTTCTTTGCATGTTATGGGGGTACAGATGTCCAGTCCCCTCCCTCTCTGAGCTCTGAGAAAACTGAGGGCTAGCCCTTTGCCACAGAAATGGTCCATGAACAGACTTTACCCCCGCTGCATCCTCATATGCATTGGGATGTGGGACTGGGTGTTTGCCATCCTCTTCTGGGGTGACTGGCATATTGGTGGATTCATCCTCCTCTCTCCTATCCCCCTCCAACATGGATGGCTCCCCTGATGAGAAGCTACTGCTGCTGCTGTCACCACTGCTACTGCTGCCTGCCTCTTCAGTGGTGGTGATAGTGTCTTGGCCAGCTTCTTGCCCAGATTGCACTGCAGGTGGTAGTGGTGGTGGTGGAGATGGTACAGTTTCTTTTGCTACCACTGCAGCTGCAAAACAGATGGGACCTGTTTAGTGCTCAGATTCAAGTAGATGTGTCACAAAGATCTGCATATGACAGTTGTGCCCTCAAAGGGCCTCCAGCACACAATGACATGATCTATATATATAAGGCCTGCTGATGGACAACTGTGTTACAGAGATACAATGTCTTGAAGTGGTATTTCACAGAAGTGCAACACAGACAGCCATTTCTTGGGCACCATCTGCATGCTCTTATATTATACCCATGGCAGCTACATCAATAGCTAAGTGGTAATGTCCTTTATAATAGTGCCTAGAACATGCAGTTTGTGCCACCATTGTGACCCTCTGCTGTGTTCAATATTTGGCTCATGCAAGCCATCAGGTCACAAGGCACAAGATGTTCTGCGTAGGGAAGCACCTTGTGCCCTCAAGAACGTAAGAACATAAATAAACAAATTCTTCTCTGTTTTTATTAGAGAAAATACTGGAGAAGGACCATCTGTGATTCACAAATATACAAAGGGGAATGTAGCAGATACCACATCATTAACAAAAGATGATGTGTTTGAACAGCTCGCAAAACTGAAAGTGGACAAGGCTTTGGGACCCAGATGGGATACATCCCAGGATACCGAAAGAGCTCAGTGAGGTTCTTGCAGGTCTATTAAAGGATTTTTTTAAATAAATCCTTGGAGACAGGAGAAGTTCTACAGGACTAGAGAAGGGCTGATGTGGTACCTTTTCACAAAAGTGGTAGTTCGGAAGAAGTGACAAACTACAGGACAGTAAGCCTTACCTCAGTGGTGGAAAAAGTAATGGAGGCACTCCTGAAAGAGCAAATAATGGACTTCCTCGAAACCAACAGGTTGCATGATCCGAGGCAACATGGTTTTACCAAAGGACGATCTTGCTAAACAAATCTGATTCAGTTCTTTGACTGAGTGACCAGAGAACTAGATCAAGGGCATGCGATGGATGTGATCTACCTAGATTTCAGCAAAGCCTTTGATACTGTTCCTCATAGGAAGCTTATCAATAAACTCAACAGCTTGGGGATGGGTGCCAAGGTGGTGAACTGGATCAAAACTTGGTTGACTAACAGACGACAGAAGGTGACGGTAAACAGAACTCACTCAGATGAAAGGAAGGTGATTAGCGCTGTGCCCCAGGGTTCGGTCCTGGGACCAGTACCATTCAATATATTTGTGAGTGATATTGCTGAAGGACTGAATGGAAAAGTCTGTCTTTTTGCAGATGACACAAAAATTTGCAATAGAGTGGACTCCCCTGAGGGAGTGGATAACATGAGAAAAGATCTACAAAGCTGGAAGAATGGGCTAATGCTTGGCAGTTAAAATTGAATATGAAGAAGTGCAATGTCATGCACTTGGGAAGCAGAAATCCAAGGGAATTGTATGCGATAAGGCACGAGAGTTTGGTGCGCATAGACCAGAAGAAGGACATCAGAGTGAATGAGGCTCTCAAGGTGGCGAAACAGTATGACAAGGCGATGGCAAAAGCCAGAAGGATGCTGTGTTCCATACAGAGAGAAATTACCAGCAGAAAGGAAGAGGAACTAAAGTCATTGTACAAGTCACTGGTGAGGCCTCACTTGGAATATTGTGCTTAGTTTTGGAGACCATATCTCGCAAAGGATATAAAAAGACTTGAAGCAGTTCAGAGGAATGCGACCAAAATGATTTGAAGACTTCTAAGAAGAGACTCGAAGACCTAAGTATGTACACTCTGGAGGAGAGGAGGGACAGGAGAGATATGATTCAGACCTTTAAATACTTAAAGAGTATTAATGAACAAACAAACCTCTTCCAAAGACAGGGAAGCTGTTAAACTAGAGGGCATAACATGAAGCTGCAAGGGGATAAACTGAAAGGCAATGTCAGGAAATACTTTTTTCACTGACAGGGTGGTGGATGCTTGGAATGCCCTCTCGATGGAAGTGGTGGGGCCAAATACAGTGACAGAATTCAAAATAGCATGGGACAGACACAGTGGATCCCTTTATAGCAACAGGATAAAATCAAAATAAACATAACTATCTCTTATATCTCAAAAAATAGGGGTGACCTACACGGAGCAGTGGGTACACCCCTAAACAAAGGCATGGGGAGGGGTGACCTGCACGGAGTGGCAGGTGCACCTACTCTTTCTGCCTTGCTGGGCAGACTATATGGATCATACTGTTCTTTATATTCTGTCATATACTATGGGGTATGTTTACTAAACCGTCTTAATGTTACCGGCGCTAGTTGTAGCGATAATGTGAAGAATGCCATATAAGGAGTGGGCATTCCGGGGGAAAGGTAGCAAGAATCTGTATCATGTGACAGTGGGCGCCGTGGCACGTTAACGCGCTTTAACCCTAAGTTCATGCCAGCGCAGTATTAAAAGCTATAAAGATGTAGCCCACTGGTTACTGCAATGACTGGGAAGGCAGAGGTAATGGGTTTGATCCTGCAGTGGTGTTATGTAAGAAGGCTGTCTGAGGCAATTCCTTTTAATCTAAATCAGTGCTGTCTGAGGCATTTCCTTTTTTAAGTTAAATCAGTGCCGTAACATAAGGTGCCACATAAGGTGCCCTATAAGGCATATTATAAAGTGCCCTGTCCGCCAAGGCGCCTTCTAATGTGCCCTATAGGGTGCTTTATAGGGCGCCTTATGAGGCACCTTAAGGTTACAGCACCGTGAGGGTGCATTTTGCTGGCAGCACTGATTTAAATTAAAAGGAAAAGCCTCAGACAGCTATATTAAATAACACCACTGTGGAATCAAACCCATGACCTCTGTCTCCACAGACATTGGAGTAACCAGTCGGCTACATCTCTATAGCTACTAGCACACCCCTGGCTGGCTATAGAAAGACTGCAGGTCACCACACAAACTGTCTGCTGTGGTTACCAGGATAGGGTAAACCCACCCATACCCATGATGCACTGCCCATGCAGATCAGCAGTCTACAGCTGATCACAAGATGGGGTATGCGCCCCCACAGCACCTCGGACTGGTAGGGGGAAATGACCGTGTGTGTTACTGGCACAGAGTAGCTAGACTGTGACATTGTGCAGGTCCTGTGCTCACCCTGAGGGTGAGGTGGGGTGCCCAGCACCAGGTCCGCAGCACCTGGCTTTGTTGAGATAGGCTATGTTGTAGGTTCCCATCAATGCCAGTGTGTGATAGGTAGTCCTTGCAGACCCACCTAGGATACACCTGTGTCCATCTGTATTTTCCAGTCATGTATAGCCCTTGTGGACTATGATGCACCCAGAATAGTACATTTATTTATTTATATTCTCTTATATACCATGCTATTATGCATCAGTGCGGTTTACATAGAACAAACTGAAATTACATTGAACAGGGCATTATAACTTGGAGATAACTATTTTACAGGGAGCATGGGCTATGGAGGGTTAAGTGGCTTGCCCAAGACCACAAGGAGCACCTGTGGGACTAGAAACCTCAGTCCTTCCGGCCCAAGGTTGCTGTCCTCTAGTGGGATTTGAACCCCCGACCTTCCAGCCTGAAGTACCTTGCCCCAACCACTAGACCACTCCTCCACTCCACATATCCTGTGTGGGTGCCATGGTCACATGTTATAAGTAAAGGGGGGTGTTTGGACCCAAAAGTGGATTATATAGCACCACCAAACCCGCTCTCTGTGGCTCAGCTTTGGGGAACAGGATCTCCCACCAACAGATCCACCTTCTACATCTGTCCAATGGTGGCAGTAGAGGGGACTATCAACCCCAGTCCTGCTGGGGAATGGGCACCCTACAGCGCAGTCAATGCAGATTTGTACACATCACATAAAGCAATGGCAGACAGGCAGAATACTGGAAAAGCTCAGCTGTCCCCCCGCCCCCCCCCACCACCACCACCACCACCACCACCACCACCACCACCACCACCACCACCACCACCACTATCCAACATTCACCAGCAGAGGACACAGTCAGTCTCCACCAAAGTACTCTGCAAGGTGTTCTAGCCATACACAGGTTAACTGCAGACAGTCTGCTAGCTAGTACATAGTGCATGTTCCTGGAGGAACTGTGTGCACCCAAAAATGGGATGTGAGCACACACACCAAGCAGGTATGTCAGTGATTGTCCCCAGAAAAGAGAACCCATAAATATCACTTAAGAAAAATACTAAATAGCACTATGGGGGAACCTAGCCATGTCATGGTCACTGCTCAGTCAGGGTGAGGGTGACCTCCGAGCATGACATGCTGTGGTCACCCTGTCCGTGCAGGTGATGGTCGGGCACTACAATGTCTCAGCCATTGCCCTATGCCCTGTGCAGATGCATCCTGCCAGGCCACCCTGTCCGGGCCATACCCACAGTACCTTGCTCCTCATTATGCACATTGGTAGGCTAACACTGGGAACAGTGCAAGCAGTGTGTGCTCATTAAGCTGTAGGCAGCCACAACACACTGGATAGACAGACCCACACTCCCACACCAATGCCAACATTGTGCAAATATAGAGGTTTTTGGCAGCCCTGGCCACCACACCAGTCCTGGGCACAGTGTAGGCCTGGTTATGGTACACAATACTGTTGGGGTCACTCCCCGGGGTGGTAAACACTGTCAGAAACCAAAACTGAAACACACTCCACAGATATCAGAAAGGTTGCTATGATGCAGCTCTGTCAACAAATTGTGTTTAACTTAGGATTTGTTATCTGACATTAATCATAGCAACCTTTTGATATATGTGTAACGTGTTCCCAGGTTTAGGGTGTAATTGCTAAGGTATGCAGGTGCCAGTATTGGGAGATGCTGCTCCGCGCAGGGCCCAAAAGCCTGACTCTCCATGAGGCTTTGGATAGTGGAGCCTGTGGGTGTGGGTGTTTGTGCCCCTGTTGGCCGCTGCTCTAGGGCAGAGGTTCCCAACTCCGGTCCTGGTGGGCCAAACACTGTTCAGGTTTTCATGCTGTCCCTAATGAATATGCAAGAGATACATTTGCATACCATGGGGGCAGTGCATACAAATGCAGCACAGGTATATTTATTAGGGACAGCATGACACCTGAATGGTGTTTAGCCCTCCAGGACTGTAGTTGGGAAACTCTGCTCTAGGGATTGCACATGTTTATGGTGTCTGTGCTCTGTAGGTTAAATTATAGGCGTTTCAGGCATGTTTATTTTATCTGCAATAAAGATTCCGTCTTTATTACCACAGTTTAGTACTGGGTAAGATATGGGGACAAGGTTGGCAGGAGCCACAGCTGAGACTTGAACGTGTGACCTTTGGCCCCCTGAACACACTGGCTGTGTGTACTGCACCACACTGTTGTCACAGGGGCAGATCATTCCCTGGGGATACCATGACTGTTCGTCAGACAGACCTTGTCTGTTGTAGTGGACAGCACCCACCTAAACAGGGCTTGGCTGTGGTCTGCTGTGGGCAGATGCCACTGCCCCCTCCGCCACCAGCACCCCTTCGCCACCATGCTGACATGCCCTTCTGCCGGTGGTGCTGGTGGTGAGCAGTCCCAGGCCATCCAGTGTGCCGGTAGGCGGCTGCCTATGGTGCGTGATATGGGGTAGGGGGTGCCTGCGTAGACATCAACACTTCCCCCCCGGCACCGCCTGCCAATGTTATGTGCCCTTTGGGGTACTTGCTGGATACTATCCCCTGGGACACTGTGGGACGCACACTCGTGGCCATGTTTGCCCTTGGTCAGTTGCTGTCCTGCTGGTTTTCAGCTTCCACATTCCTATGTGTCACCTAGGCATCTGCCTAGCCCACCCTGTGCCCCAGCTGCCACACTGCATGTCCAGCCTGCAGCCCTCTGTACCCCATTTGCAGCCTCACCGTAGTGCCCTCTCGTACTTGGGCACTATGATGTTGCTGCACATGTATCACTACTATCACTTTTCTTGGTTTCCCTGCCTTTGCTGCACATTGCTGACTGAAATGGTCTCTCTCCCCTGCAAATGTGCCTCTAGCACGAGGTTTTCACTGACGCAAATTTTCAGACCTTCATTTCACGGCGTTAGTGTGCATGGGGCCTCTCCCCGCCCACTCTCCACCCATTGACCCCTTATCTCTGCCTCTAGGGAGCCTTACTCCACCCTCTGGGGAGCTGTACTCAACCCTCTGCGCACCTTAACGCCGCAGGAGACGTTATCGCGCGATACGTGACGTTATCGCACGGTAATGCGCCATTATCACGTGATAACGTCGCAGCTGCACCGTTAGCGCCATTTAGTAAACATACCCCTATGTTACTATATGTTACTATAAGAAATGCCACACTGGATCGCACAAAAAGTCCATCGAATCTTGAAGGACTACCAAGAAGGCTGCTACTATGCGGAAGAAATCTGCATTGTAAGTACTTACTTCATAAGAAATTCTCTAAATCTTGAGGAAAAGGGAATTCTTTGGGTTAAAATGGATAAAATTTGTGTATTTTAAAATTCAGTAATTTATAATGTCAGTTAGTGCATAGTACTACAAGCCAGCTTTCAGTTAAATTAAAATTAGGATATATCTTAACAGAGATAGTAGAAAAGGGTAAACATTCTTTGTGTATATAGAGAGAAATTGTTTTCTAGAGACCATTTATACAGAGGCCTTCCATTTAGGAGGCAAGAGAACTGTGAAATTGTTTTAAATAGGTGTTAAAGCCAAGTGACAGATCAAAAGGGCAACTTGAAAGGCTCCTTCTATCAAACCAAGTACAGTGTGAATCACCCAGGAAATTAAGAGATTGCTTTAGAAGCACAGATACAAATAGGTCATCCCTCTCACCCACCACCCTTGATTTATAGCCTCCTTAACCAATTAAGGGGAAAGGAGTGATCTTAACTCACTTTCAGGTTTAAGTGAGTATCTCCATCAGCAAGTTACTAGGACTTAGGAATAGATTAATTAAGTCTTTGTGGTTCACCTTGAGGTGAACATGTTCCCTGTAAAATAGTTATCTCCAAGTTATAATGCCCTGTTCAATGTAATTTCAGTTTGTTCAATGTAAACCGGACTGATGCAGAATAGCGCGGTATATAAGAGAATGTAAATAAATAAATAAATAAACATGGAAAGTCCCTTATACTTATTAGGTATAATTGTATGGTTCAAGTATCGCTATTCTCCTAGCAACTTTAAATAACTCAACAACTTTAAAGAGCTAAAAGAAATCTTTAGATCTAAGATACAGCCAGCAGTGAGATGGGGACTATCCAGTCTTTTGCACTGAGTGTTATATGTATGATTTTCTCCCAGTTGATGAGAGGTCTTATGTGTGTACTAGATGCAAAGAGCTCTTTGCTCTCAAGGAATGAATCCAATCTCTGGAGGCTAGAGTAGTAGACTTGGAGGAGCCAAGGCAGAGAGGTATATAGATGAGATTTACAGTGATATGGTAGAGAAGTCCCACCTCCAATCTGGTAATCTCTCTGCTGCCATGGAGAAGAGAGATCATGTGAAAGGAGAGTATCACCTTGGTGTGGCAGAAAGTGACCCTATAGCTAGGACCTGTTCTCCATGTGATGTAATACCCTCTTGCACTGAGGATGTATCTTCAGGGCTATGTGCCCATGAGGGAAGGATTAGGACAGCCATTATAGTTGGAAATTCAATCATTAGACATGTAGATAGCTGGGTGGCTGGTGGATGTGAGGATCGCCTGGTTATTTGCCTGCCTGGTGCGAAGGTAGCAGACCTCACGCACCATCTAGACAAGGTTATAGATAGTGCTGGGGATCAAAGTGTGGGAGGGAGGTTCTGAGAGCAAAATTTAGGCTTTTAGGTAAATAATTGAACTCCAGAACTTCCAGGGTAGCATTCTCAGAAATGCAGAAGGGGGGGGGGGCTTTTCCAAAAGGATGGACTCCACCTTAACCAGAATGGAATCTGACTGCTGGCATTAACCTTTAAAAAGGAAATAGAGCAGCTTTAATAAGGGAAAGCTAACAGTCACCCAAGAGTGCATGGTTCAGAATGATATATCTTTAAAAGATACTAACAAAACAGGGAAGTCAAGGCATCCCAATAAAGAGGTTCCAATAAAGGTAAATCTAATTTGAAACATGGTAGCTAAGTAGAACACTAAGCTATTAGCTCAATACTTTGTAACTTGCTTAGGTCTTGCATGCGCACGTAACCATACGTCCTATCTCAATTTTGCCATCCTGTTTATAAGTTCTACAATTTTGTGGCTTAATTTTGCTTACCCGGTACTAAGAGTAGAGGCCTTACTCCGAGAATACAACTGCCCAGACACCCTAGTAGTTCCAGATAATTCAACTACCTGATCTTTGCCCCACAAGCAGAGGTTGACACAGCACTAGATAGTTCAATTGCCTAGCTTCATGTGCTCGTATCTATGTTTGCTTTAACATATAGCTCGTCTGTTATTATTCCAACCATACCCAACGCCAAACATAGGACCTAGGCTCTGCTGCATCAGGTCTTAGGAGGTGGTTCACACACCCACGAACAAACTAAACCTTGCATTTCCAACTGAACACCTCAGGAACAACCTCAGGATGCACCCAATCTTATCACTAGTCTTTATTTTCCTTACCTCTGGGCTTCCCAGCGTATCACATGCCTTCAATCCATGCATCAGTTGCATCCTGGTCCTCCACAGCAATGGGAGGAGATGGTCGGAAAACCCTCGCCACACCCCAACAGAAACCAACAATGCATTTTACCCCCACTTATTACATATCCCACTACAAAATATTAAAAAGACCCAAACCGAGAGACACTAATACCAACGTCTGCTGAAGTGTGCACTTATAACTGCCTGATCAATACGTGCAAAATGGCCAGTAGTCACCGACTTGATAACCCTCCATGAACTCAACATTATAATGATCATGGAGACATGGCTATCCGACTGCGACAGTGTACTCATCAACCAGATGTTACCTCCGGACTTCTCGCTCTACGCCTGTCACAGGACTAACCAGAGGGGAGGCAGATCACTCATCCTCCCTAAAGCCGAACTACAATTTAAACTGAGCAACGCCACCAGCACAACCCACCTGGATACGATCACCATAGCAAAAGATCACTGCACGATCAACTTACTTTACCGAGCACCAATACCATCACCAGAAGATCTTTTGACAATAATCGACCTCGCTTGTAATACAAACAATCCACGATCCCTGAACTGGCTACTAGGCGATTTCAACCTGCCTTCCCTACAAGAGGTACAAGCGACTGCCTTCCTTGAAGCACTTGACGAGCTGGGTTACAAACAACTTGTTGATTCTCCTACACACATGAAGGGAAGTAAACTAGACCTGATCTTCGCCCCACAAACGGAGGTTGACACAACCCAAGGCTTAATGCTATCTATAACGCCAGTACCTTGGTCCGACCATAACCTGCTCAGATTCTACATACCCATTAGCCGCTGCAACCAGAACAGCAACAAAGCCAATGCTCTCCTCAGAACACCAACAATACATTTTCGGCCCTTTGTTAGATAAGAAATTCTGGAGAAAGTCCTCCCACTACTTACTAACACAACCCTTGATCCAGATGAAATGGTATCTAACTGGGACGACAGCCTCAAAGCCATCGCCTGCCTCCCACCCACGAACAAGAAACCAAGGAAGCAGGAACATGCACCATGGTACTCAAAAGAACTACGAGCATCACTACTCCACCTGCGCAAGCTTGAGAGACATTGGCGCCGAACTCAAACCACCGAAGTACAACGTGCTTACATCTCATACCTAAAAACACACCGAGAGGAAACAATGGAGAATAGGAAGCAATACTATACAGATATACTAAAGCAATCAATAAACAAGCCACATGACTTATTCAATATTGTAAAGACTTTAACAGGAGATCCAGCATTAGATCAACCACACATGCCACAGCCGCAGGACTACTCCGACTATCTACAATCAAAGATGATCCGGACAGACAAGAGCACAACCACCACAAACCATACCACTCTGCATAAAATGCCACAGCCAGCACCACTGTTCAAATTCAGCGAGATATCTAGCAAAGAGATTGAAGACACTATTGCCTCTATCAACCTCACCACTGCACCCAACGATCCTTGTCCGGCTCTCTGGATAAAAGAGCTACGTTATGACCTAAGTCAATTCCTGAGCAAAATATTGAATCAATCACTTTCAATGGGATCCTTTCCACAGAGCCTAAAACACACATCAATCAGACCACTGTTGAAAAACAGCAGACCGGACCCATCCAAAGTTGAATCCTATAGACCAATTTCAAGCATCCCCCTGCTTGCCAAAATAATTGAAAAGGTAGTCCAGCGACAAATCCAACAGCACGTTGACACAGAAGCCCTGTTGGACCCATCCCAACATGGCTTCAGGGAAGCACACGGTGTGGACACCCTCCTCACAACCCTCTTCAATAACCTAGTCGCAGGACTTGACAACATCCACCAAGTATTTGTCCTCATCTTCATGGACATTGCAGTGGCCTTTGACTCAGTGAGCCATGAGATACTAATAGAAAGCCTCGAAGAAAAAGGGATACAAGGCACGGTACTAAAATGGTACAAATCATACCTGTCCAACAGAAGGCAACAAGTGAGGACAGGCCCCACGATCTCAGAGCCATTTCTACAAAAACAGGGGGTGACACAGGGATCATCTCTATCTGCATTGATGTTTAATATTTATATGCAGCCCATCTGTGCCTTGATCCGAGCTTTCAACGTCAACTGTCTTGCCTATGCAGACGATATCCTGCTATACATACCATTTACGATTGACCAGCCAGATTTCTTCCCTATAATAAGATGTTTTGAAGCAGTAGCAGACTGGCTCCTTATGCAAAATCTACGGATCAACCACAGCAAAACGGATGTTCTTTTCGTCATGAGGAACCAGGATTTTACCCCATCATCTTCATTACAAGTCAACAATGCTGAGCTGAAAACCAAATCCACAATTCGTTACCTAGGCATTACACTTGACCAACGGCTGGACATGAAAACACATATAAGAAACACTGTGAAAGCAGTATATCATAAGATACGAACACTACGACATCTATGACCATTGCTTGACCTCGCCAACTACCGAACGATCTTCCAAGCCTTAGTGATCCCACATCTTGATTTTGCTAATGTGATCCTTCACGGACTTCCACAGGCAACCCTAAGTCCACTCCAGCTTGGGATGAACTCAGCCGCGAGAGTCCTAGTAGGACTTTCAAGGACAGACCACATAACACCAGTTTTGAAGAAACTCCACTGGTTACCTGTACAGGCCAGAATACATTATAATATCCTAGTCCTGACATTCAAAGCACTAAATAATCAGCCCCCCATACCTATCAGCAAGTTGATTCACAGCATACCGGACAATAGAAACAGAAGATCTACAATGACGAACACATTAGAGGTCCCTAAAGTAATGACAAAATGCACAAAGGCAACAGCCAATAGGACCTTCACGATATATGCATCTAGAGCCCGGAATGCCCTCCCTACAGATATTCGAACCATCACGAACTTGGCCCTATTCAGAAAAGCGTTGAAACATCATTTGTTCTTAAGATACTACCCAGAAACTAATTCTAGAAAGCAGGCAATGAGCACTCTGTCTACCCGCCCAAACCGCCCCAACAAACAGACCCAGCCAGAAAATGGTTAGTCAGCTCAATTCTCCCTGACCCAAATCGCCTAGATCCAGGAACTTATGCACCAATATAAATGAATTGTAAATAGCTTCCCCCGTTATACCCAAGTTACTACCCTGTTCATTGTAAATACAATGTGGCTTGATGCATTGTAGTATGTTCTGTTTAATGTACACCGCACTGATTTGAATAGCGTGGTATAGAAGAAATGTTAAATAAATAAATAAATGTAGCCCAGGTTTCTTTAAGTAAAAATTAGACAGAGCTGACAGATTCCAAATTAACCCTGTCATCGAATAGGCAGACTGTTAATATGAACAAAAAACATACTTTGAAATGCCTGTGTGCAAATTCTAGAAATCTAAAAAATAAGATGGGAGAGTTAGAATATATAGCAATGAATGAAAGGCTAGACATAACTGGCATCTCACAGACCTGGTAGAAGGAGGATAACTCTATGGGGTAAGTTTACTATTCGGTGGTAGCGGCTTCCTTGTGATATTGGAGACGTGCCCTATTGAAATCAATGGAGCCGCGCTCCATTATTGCACGGAAGCCGTTACGGCTGAATAGTAAACTTACCCCTATATGTTAAAGAGGGCATCGAGCCAAACAGGACAAAGATTTTGCAGGAAACAAAATACATTCTATGGATAGAAATTCCATTTAAAAGGGGGAAGGAAATGGCAGTCAGGGCATACTACCGTCCACCTGAACAGATGAGCAGACAGATGATGATATGCTAACAGAAATTAGGGAAGCTGACAACATTTACAACACAGTCGAAATGGAAGATTTCATTTACCCCAGTATTGAATGGGTAAATGTAGCATCATGACAAGCTGGGGAGATGAAGTTTCTAGATGAAATATATGACTGCTTCATTGAGCTGCTGGTTCAAGAACCAACAAGAGGGGAAGCTATTTTAGACCTAGTCCTTAGTGGAACACAGATCTGGTGCGAGAGATAACGGTGTTGGGGCCGCTTGGCAATAGTGATCATAGCTTTATCACAATTGATTTAATAAATAGAGGGACAACAGCAAGAAAATCCATTGAACCAGAATTTAACTTTCAAAAGGAAAACTATGATAAAATGAGGAAAATGGTTAAGAAAAAACTAAAAGGAGCAGCCACAAAGGTTAAAGGTTTATATCAAGCAAGGACATTGTTTAAAAATACTACCTTGGAAGCCCAGACCAGATGTATTCCGTGATTTAAGAAAGGTGGAAGGAAAGATGAAGTCAGAAAGGCTGTTATAGCCAAAAAAGCATCTTTCAGGAAATGGAAAAAGGAGCCAAATGATGAAAACAGGAAATAACATAAGCAATGGCAAGTTGGATGTACTATAAGCTACTGATAAGGCAGGAAAAGAGAATTTGAAAAGAAGCTTGCTGTGGAAACAAAAACATATGGTAATAACTTTTTCAAGTACATTTATAGCAAAATACCTGTGAATCAGTTGGACCATTAGATGATAGAGGGGTAAAAGGGGAACTAAGAGAGAACAAGGCCATAGCAGAGAGACTGAATGAATTCTTTGCTTCAGTCTTGACTGAAGAAGATGTAGCCCATGCCTGAAATGGTATTTAAAGGTGATGTATCAGAGGAATTGAAACAAATCTCAGAAAATTGAGATGTAATATAGCTATTTCATAAATTAAAGAGTAGCAAATCACCTGGACCCAATGATATACATCTGAGGGTGCTGAAAGAACTGAAATATGAGATTGTAGACTTACTATTAATAATTTGTGAACTATCATTAAAATCTGAAGATTGGAGAGTGACCAATGTAACACCAATTTTTAAAGGGTTCTAGGGGTAATCTGAGAAACTACAGACTAGTAAACCTCACGTTAGTACAGAGCAAAATGATAGAAACCACTATAAAGAGCAAAATTACTGAATAAGTAAATAGTCATGATTTAATGGGAGAAAGACAACATGAATTTAGCCAAGGAAAGTCTTGTCTCACCATTCTGTTTTTTTTTGAAGGTGTGAATAAACAGGTAGATAAAGGTGAGCCAATTGATATAGGGCCCAATCCTGACCCACGTTTAGCGTCCGATGTCCGATCTGGATGTCCAGACCTGTTAAATGCCTGATCGCTAGCAGGAGACAGGGCTCCATGCATTTATAACAAGGTTGTTCAGGGAGCTCTTTTGTGAGTGGGAGGGAGCAGGCTGGAGGTGGATAGAGGGTGGACAGTGGGCAGCACCATGACCCTGGACATACAGGGCCAATTCCGAGGTTGTCCCTGTACGTCTGGAGTTGGCCATTTAAATGGGGGACTTATTCTACCTTGGAGGTGGAATAAGTCTCCCTGGACATCGGTGAATGCCGGAGCCGGGGCGTGAAAAATAGGTGAGGGGTGCAGGGGTGCCCTGCAGCCAAACCCTAGCTATGGAAGGCCCAAGCAGGGGTCAGGCTGCAGAGATTGAAGAATTTGCTGTTGCCACCAGGAACACAGCTCCTGCATGGAGCCGCGGTGTTATGGCAACATGACACCATGGCACTGCGGCTCATGCAGGAGCCAGGCTGAGCTAGCGGGGATATGACTGGACATCCAGGGTGCCTGAATTGGGGCACATCCCAGACGTCCAGTCACTATGCAGTGATTCTGCTCCCACGGGGCCATCAACCCCACGGGAGCTGAATCAGGTGCATCCCCGGGCCATCTGGATGTCTGGACGGCTCAGGGACACACAGGTTTGAATTGGCCTCCACGTGTATCTTGATTTTTGGAAAGCCTTTGACAAAGTCCCTTATGAGACACTCTTGTAGAAATTAAAAAGTCATGAGATAGGAGGAAATGTACTATTGTGGATCAGGAACTGGTTAAAAGAAAACAGAGAGTAGGGCTAAATGGCCAATTTTCTAAATGGAGAAAGGTGAATAGTTGAGTTCTCCAGGGATCTGTGCTGGGCCCACTGCTTTTAAACATATTCATAAATGACCAGGAAAAGGGAATAACGAGTGAGGTGATCTAATTTGCAGATGACACAAAATTATTCAAAGTTGTTAAAACACAAGAGGATTGTGAAAAATTTCAAGAGGATCTTGATAAATTGGGAAACTGGGCATCCAAATGGCAAATGAAATTTAGGGGCTTGTTTACAAAGCTGCGGTAGCGGTTCGCGATCGTTATCGGAGCCGCGACCCCATTGATTTCAATGGGGCCGCGGCTCCGATAACGACCGCGAACCGCTACCGCGGCTTTGTAAACAAGCCCCTTAATGTGGAAAAGTGCAGAGTTATGTGTTTAGGAAAGATCAATGCAAAGTACGGTTGTACAATGCAAGATTCCACACTAGGAATTACCACCCAAGAAAAGGATCTGGGTGTCATCGTTGATGATAAGTTGAAACCCTCTACCCAGTGTGCTGTGGCAGCAAATAAAGCAAATAGAATCATAACCAAAGGAATGGGTTTTATTCTCTGTATAATTATGCCTCCATGGTGTGACCGCACATTGAATACTGTGTGCTATATCTAAAAAAAGATGTAACAGAATTAGGAAAGGTACAGAGAAGAGCCACCAAAATGATAAAGGGGATGGAAGGATACTCCTACAAGGAAAAGCTTAAAAAGTTAGGCACATCACCTTGGAGAAAAGATGGCTGAGGTTAGATATGACAGAGATCAATAAAATAATGAATGGGGTTGAACGGGTAAATCTTGATCAGTTTTTTTATTCCTTCAAAACGTAGAAAGATTAGGGGACATGCAATGAAGCTACAATGTAACATATTTAATATTAATCAGGGAAAATATTTTTTTCTCACAACCGGAGGATATTGTAAAAGCTGTTAGTGCAGCTGGGTTTAAAAGAGGTTTGGACAAGTTCCTGGAGGAAAAGTCCATAAATATTATTAAAGAGGACCGGGGAAATCCACTGCTTACCCTGGAATAAGCAGCATAGAATCTGTGTATCTTTTTGGGAACCTGTCAGGTACTTGTGATCTGGATTGGCCACTGCTGGAAACAGGATACTGGGCTTGATGGACCCTTGGTCTGATCCAGTATGGCATATCTTATGTTCTTATATATTTTCCTTTTCTTTTATATGTTACTATGTAAACCTCTTTGTTGGTCTGTGAAATGCTTTAGAGGCAGTATAGTAAAACTTACAGTAAACTGAACTAAATAAAATAACTGACTTTGAATATCAGGCCTCTTGCTTCCAATCCAGAATGAATCCTTTGTATAAGATGGGACTCTCTTCTAAGCAAAGAAATGTGATTGCCATGTTAGTCCACCTAAATATGTGGAAATAGGAGTGAACAAACAAGTTGTAGGGACATCTCTTTATTCTCTACCCTCCACCACTTTTTAATAAGCTATAATGCATATACAGGCAGCTAAGGACACAGATTGCCCATCTAAACCCAGTGGAACTGTGCTGTTTCTTTACTGACCTAATGACTCTCAAAAAATAGTAGTCACAGATGTATTAAGTTAGTCCAAAAAACAAGATGCCGCCTACAAATTGCATGCTGACCCTTATTTCCACATACCATTTCACATATTGCATTCATCGTATTAAATGTCCGCCGATTCCTGTATGATCTAAAACACATTATCCCACATTAGTCATCCAGAAAAAAGAATAATGGTTAATTTTGGCATTATAGGATTTCAAACCCAAGGAATATTTCAAAGCATTTTACAGTTTGACAATTGTAATCGTCTTGTCTGATTGCAGATGGCTCAGCGGAGGCACAGACTGCAACCACTGGACAAGCATGAAGGTCTGTTGCCTTTCCTGCAGCTGTGGTGCCCACCCCCACCCCTCTCACCACTACAAATAGCTTATTGCACATTGATGAAAATTACCACAGACCTCAACACCATGCAAACTATGATTGCTTGGATTGGATCAAGACCAAAAAAACAGCACAAGGAACTCAGTTCATTGAATTTGAAAGTATGTCTATTTTTCTTACTTTTTTCCAGCAGCTAGGGCCTCATTTGAATTTGCATCCTAAAATGAATGCCCAGTTTCTAGAGAGAGATTCCAGGGTAGGTGCAGGGCATTCACTAATTGACTGCTGGAAGAGTATTTCCAGGTTCTCATCGCTCAGTAAGCAGCACATTCTGAAAGCATCCCAACACTCAACGTGTGCCGCTAGCAGTGAGGACATGCCTGCCTTGCAAATATCACTTCACTCCCCATGAAAGAACCTAACTTATTATTATTTCGTATATTTGTGAGTTGATGGTTTATAGGAATTGAGGTACTAAACTTTGGCTCATTTCAGCTTCTATTTCCTTTAATTATTTCCACTAATTGTCTTCTTAGTCTTCTCCTTGATGTGAGCTAGGATTGCATTTTATTTCTTTGAGATACGATGTCCTTATTTTGTGTGTGATGCTGTTTGTATTTCTTGATTAATAATGTTAAACTCCATAAAAACAAAAGAAAGTACCTAACTTGCCTCTTTCTTCCTCTGTTATCTTCTGATCTGGATTACTGCTATTTTTTTGCATTTATTTCCCTAGTCTCTGCATCCTGTTAACAAGCTCAGTGTGCGACAGCGATAGTGTTAGGGATTTTTCAGAAAAGAAAGGAAATAAAACTGAGAATATCATAATGCCTCTCTATGGATCCAGAGTGTGAGCATTTTGAGAGTACTATGTACAATCTTGGCCACCATATCTCAGAAAATAAATAGCAGAACTAGAAAAGGTACAGAAAAGGTTAACACAAAAGGATAGCGTGTGGAGTGGTGTTCTGATGAAGAAAGCCTAAACAGGTTGGGACTCTCTTACATGGAGAGGAGATGAATGAGAGGGGATATAATAGAGGTTTACAAAATTCTGAGTAGAGTGGAAGAGAGAAATAAGGACTACATATTTCCCTTTCATATGTAGTGCTTTACCAAAGTCTTCACACCTTAGTACATTTTTTGCATTTTGCTGTCTAAAAAATATAATTCAAAATGCATTAAAGTAAGAGTTTGTTTCCACCAGTCTACAGAATATACTCTAGACTTTTAACATGCAAGAACAATTATAGAGATATTCAAGAAGTAAGGGATATGTACACTAAGCTATGCTACCTGTTAGCATAGCTTAGTATACACTAGTGCACTATCAGCCTTATTAACAGATAGTACAGGGGAAAAGTAGATAGTACAGCACTTTTCTGTGCTATCTGCAGAGCCTCTGCCAGAGTGGGCAGTATATGGGCAGAGAGTGGGAGTGGCTGCAACATGCGGTTACTGCGGGCATGGACAGCAGGCGGTCACCATCAAAGTTGCAGACAGCATCCTCTCAGCGGGCGGCATCATGTCCATCCACGGTGCTGCCGGCCACGCTCTTTGCATCTTCAATGCGCTATCTGCTGGGGAAATGCTGTGCATGCCCCCAACAGACATCTCACTGGGTTTGCAGCTGTGCCGCGCTATTCGCACTATAATTCCGCGTTAGCTGCAAAATCCTAACACAGTTTAGTAAACATACCCCTAATCGTCCTAAATCTAGCCAGCTAGAAAACAGTCAATCATCTTGCTTCTAATGTTTTGAATATTGGCCGCCATGCTGAATAAAGAAATCAAGGTTGCCGTGGAAGAGTTACACTATTTGTAAAATTATTAACAGATCCTTACTAGGAAGCATGTGTCTTGATGAGATATCTATCTATAAGTTCAGAGGAGGTATAATGATGGTCATATGCACTCAAAGGGTAGTGCCTGAAGGCAGAAAAATTAAATAAAACCTGGAAGCAAAAGTTTATTTTTAATATTTTTTCTCTCTTGAGATTTAACATTCGAAGTGAGTTGCTTATTTATAAATGACTTGGGAATGGGAAAAACGAGTGAGGTGATCGGATTTGCAGATGACACCAAATTATTCAAAGTTGTTAAAAAACAAGAGGATTGTAAAAAATTGCAAGAGGACCTTGATAAATTGGGAGACTGGCCGTCCAAATGGCAGATGACATTTAATGTGGACAAGTGCAATGTTATGCACTTATGGAAGAACAACCCAAACTACAGTTGCATGATGCAAGGTTCCACATTAGGAACCACCACCCAGGAAAAGGATTTAGGAATCATCATGGATAATATGTTGAAACTCTCTGCCCAGTGTGCAGCGGCGACCAAGAAAGCAAATAGAATGCTAGAAATCATAAAGAAAGGAATGGAGAATAAAATAAAGAATATTATAATGTCTCTGTATCGCTCCATGGTGTGACCACATCTAGAGTATTGTGTGCACTTCTGATCACCATATCTTTAAAAGGATATAGCAGAATTAGAAAAGGTACAGAGAAGAGTGACAAAAATGGTAAAGGGGGATAAAAGGATATCCCTATGAAGAAAGGCTTAAAAGATTAGGGATCTTTAATTTGGAAAAGAGATGGCTAAGGGGTGATGTGATAAACGTCTATAAAATAATGAATGGAGTGGAATGGGTAAATGTAGATCAGTTGTTTATGTCTTCAAAGGGTAGAAAGACTAGGGGACATTCAATGAAGCTACAATTTGCACATTTAAGACTAATGAAAGAAAATATTTTTTCACTCAACACGTAATCAGACTCTGGAATTCATTACAAGAGGATGTAGTAAAAGCTGCTAGTGTAGCTGGATTTAAAAGAGGTTAGGACAGGTTTCTAGAGGAAAAGTCCATAAACCATTATTAAAGAGGATCGGGGAAATCCTCTGCTCACCCCTGGGATAGGCAGCATGGAATCTATATACCTTTTCGGAACTGACAGGTACTTGTGACCTGGATTGGCCACTATTTGAAACAGGGTACTGGGCTTGATGACGCTTGGTCTGACCTAGTATGGCTTTTCTTATGCTCTTATGTTTTAAAATCTGCTATTTAGTATTTAGTCTGTGTTCTTTTTGAACATTTTCAGAAGAGGTGGAGAAGGAACAGGGCAAGCCCCATACTGTATGTATGTGCAGCTGAATAGTCCTATAGCAAGGCAAGTGGCCACAATAACTAGGATTGGATCACCATTGGATACTCCCATTCCGACCAACAAAAAGCTGGATTCAAGGAAGCCAGACATTGTGGTAAAGGAGCAGGACAGTGAATGGCATTGATTATAGAGGTGTCAGTCTCAAGCGACTATTCTGTGAATCGCATCGAGAGGGAGAAAATCTTCAAGTACCAAGAAATACAGTCAAAGACCAAGAAAATGTGGCAGAAAAATATTGAGTTATTTCCCATCGTGTTGGGTGCCACAGGCTTGATTAAGAAGAATTTCCAAGCACGCTTTGATAAATTACCCATACACATAACATCTTACGAACTCCAGAAGGAGTCTCTCTTTGGCATGATACAAATACTATGCCCAGGTTTGGCCCTATGCATATGCGAGCATGTTCTTGGCACAGGACCTGCTGCACATAGTGCCTTTGTTCACGCCTGCTGCTGAGCTTACTTACCGCTGTTATCACCAGCTCTGAAAGATACCAGCCCTAGCCCAGGCCCAACTTGTTATTTTCATCCGGGGATTAGATATGTGCGGAGTCAGCAAAAGCACCGGCAGGGAAAGGAGATGTGATCGCACTGACCCCAGCAGTTCTTGTTTAATGTAGATTCAGTCATGCTCCTTCTCAGTGCCTGGGGTTCTTATTATGATTTCTGTTCCGGGTATGTTCTGTGCACCCGGAAGTGAAATCATTTAAGCACCGCTTGTTGCTGCAACCGAGAAGAGGAAGCACAGTTGAATCTATACTAGCAAAAATTGTCAGGATCGGGGAGGTTGCGACTTCTGCCCTTGCCATTGCTTGTGCAGCTCTGCAACACAAGGAGAAGCTTCACTGTTAGGGCCAGAAGTGAAAAGGGAAGGTGTTGTGGTGTTGACTAAGATGGAAGGGTTGAGAGGGAAAATGCTGCACTGTTTGGAGGGAGAGGAGGGAGAACATGGAAATTGCTGGACTACCAAGGTGGGGTAGAGGGAGAGATGTCTGGCTACATGGGAGGAGGGAGAAAGAGAGTGGGATGATGCCAGGCTATAAGTGTGGATGGGGGAAGAGACAGAGAGAGGGAAGATACAGAGCTGCATAGGTTGATGGATGAGGGGAGGGAGAGAGAGAGAGAGAAGATGGGAGAGGTGGGTGAGAAAGACAGAGGGAGGATGTTGGGCTACATATGTAGATGTGTGGGTGGAGATGGGTGATGCTGGCCTACATATGGCAGATGGGTGGGAAACAGAGAGCTTGAAGATGCCAGGGTACATGGATAGGTGGGAAACAGAGAGTGGGGAGTTGCTGGCTTATGTGGGTGTTTGGAGGGGGGCTCTAGAGGAGGGATAGAGAATAAGGGAGAGGGGAGATGCTGGGCTACAAGGGTGGGTGGGGGAGAGAGATTGGAGATTTTGGGCTACAATGGTGGGTGGGAGAGCAAGAGTGGAGATGCTGGGCTACAAGGATGAGAGGGTGGCAGAGGGAGGGATAATGTAGATGCTGCACATGGTACAGAACCTTGTCGGGGATTGTCAAGGAGACACAAGTGAGAGGAGACTGGTGAGTACAAAGGATAGAAATGTTGTAATGGGGAATGAGTGAAAGATAGAAGGGAATAAGAGGCCAGGGAAGGAGTGAAATGGGGAAATGGCAGAACCTGGGGAGATGGGCTGGGTAGGAGATGTAAAGCTGATACGTGAAAATTAAAAAGGAGAAGATTGAAGACTGGAAGGTAAAAAAACAGGGTAAAATTTGAGTGGACAGAGAAGCAGGAAAGAAAGAAATGGGAATTATCAATATGTCAGAAAAAGATGTAGGGAGGGAACGGAGGAAAATAGGAGGAGAGAAGAGAAAGTATAAATGGACAGCAAACACGGGAAAGAGTTGGCAGAAGACAGATAGAGAAAACAGAAAAGAGAAACTGGAATCAATATGATTGGAAAAATAAAATACCCAGGCAACAAAGGTAGAAAAAATATTTTATTTTGAATTTATTAACGGGAATATGTTAGCTTTGCGAGATGTGCATTGCTGATGCTTTTGTATTTTGTTTAGTACAAGAGGAAATGCATTTCTTTTTTAGCTTTCCAACTAGTTCTTGGGATTTTCATTAAAATTTTTGCCTTCATATTTCTATTTCTAATTTGTAGACCCTTGTTCAGTATCTGGTGAGAATCTGTCGGTGTTTTGCATATGACTGAGGTGCGGAGGAATTAGTATGGAGTTTCTCTAAAGATCTGTAGAAGTCCCATGTGTTCTGTTTTACCTGAAGTACGGTAGGTATATTGGTGTTCTATGGCTCAATGTAATATTTGTAGTGCTGCCTAGTCTTTCGTAGAGTTTGGTAGAATGTGTCACATATTTATGGGTTTATAAAAGCTTTTAAATAAATAGCTGCTTGAATCATAGGAATTAGTGCTGCTATGGTATGGCACATTTGCTACATATGTGAGTTGTGGGGTTTTTCAGGTTTTGTGTTCTTTTACAATGTGCCTTTTAGTGGGAAGCTTTATGTTACTGTTACTCAAATGGCATGTGTATCAGAATATTTTTATGTGGTTACTTCCTAGGAGAAATATCCTAGTTCTGATCTGTACCTGCTGTAGGGCTTTTGCAGATATAGAGCATGTTTACATTTAATTAGTATACTGTGTCAGACCAAAAGTCCGTGAGGGTCACGTGTGCGGTGTGTCACATATGCGAACATCGTCCGTCAGGTGTGTCCTAATGGAAAAAAGGGTTGAGAACCACTGTTCTAACAGCATCATATGTACTGTAACTTTAAGGCTTCTTTTCTTGGACTTTTGCACCCTCAGGTAGAATGTGTAATTTCTTATGAGTGCCATGTCAGGAAGAAATACTGGGATTTAAAAATTTATTTGAAAGGGTGATTTTTATGACTTAGTCAGTGGATAAAAGCTGCAACCTCCAACCACAAAATTCATAACATGTTCAGTGCTAAACACCAGTGAAAGATGTGTTTATGTCAGCATAACTATAGATCTGATGTATGTAGCTGTGACTCCAGGCTGGCTGGCTGTGCTTGGGCAATTTATTATAGTGAGGGAGACGCTGTCTCTTTCAAGGCTTCTATTAATTAGCTCAGCAAGCCAACTTCATCTGAAGCTAGTGGCTTTGCTTTACTTGCCCACTTCCCTGCCACTGGACACTGCCTTAATTTTTGAGAGTCCTTGGAGCCAGCTAACCGACTCCTTCAAACATAGGAGCCCTAATTTACCAACGTTTTTCTATGGGAAGAAAAGTTAATTAAATGAGGCCCATATGCCAATGCTCCCATTCAGTCTATTCTCTCAAGTGTACCTAATGTTATAGGTACAAGCAGGGGCGGCCCAAGGGGGGTGCGGGGCTATGTGCGGAGACTCGGTGCGGGGCCTCATTTGCATAAGGGCCTTATTTGCATAAATATTTGCATAATGTTACCATACACTAACTTTTAGTAAACATGTCTCTTAATGAGTGTATGGATAAAGAAAGACTAAAAGATTTCTACATTACTATAATCCAGTGCCAACCGCCAAGCACATTAGGAACTACTACAAACGCTGCCCATTTAGAACCCATAGCAAACCCGCCGTATCCTGACAGCATTACCAGGACTCACAAAGCACCATACCCTACCTATCAAAAGGCAACACTGCAAATATTAAACCAATACATTTCAGAGAATACTGGGGAAAGAGAACAAGTGGCAATGTCAAATAGGAATTACATAAACAGAATACCTCAGCTCAGTTACACATGCAGAACATAGACCATCACCAAACAAGGAATCACAATTTAGAAACAGGAAGGCAATAATTAAACTGGGAACCCCAAAAGCCAAGCTTGGAATGTACAACAACACTGTAGAAATAAAACTATAAATTAATTTCCTCTTGTACCAAACAAAGCACAGACGTTAATGATGCACATTTCCCAGAGCTTTCATATTCCAGTTAATAAATTCAAAATAAAGAGATATCTTTCTACCTTTTGTGCAATTTTTTTCAGTTGCAATTGGTCCAGCCACTTTCTTCTGGTTTCTTCATGTTTTCTGCTAACTCTCCATCATCTGCTGTCCATTTGTCCTTTCTTCTCTCTTCTAGTTTTTTTTCCATTCTCTCTCTCTACATCTGCTTTAACATACTAATCTTTCTCCTTTTGCTCTTTCCTCATTCCTATTTCATCCTCACAAATTTTACCCCTCCATCCTCAATCCCCACTTACTCTCCCAATACCCGGCCAATTATAGATTTTTCATCCCTCCCACACAAAATATTTTTCCCCTCTCCATTTTACTCTCCCAGCCCCAGCCCATTCTAATCCTCCCCCAACATCAGCTCCCTTCTAGTTCCAGTCTCACCCAGCATCCATTCCCTTCTAGTACCTGCATCAGCCCATTTCCAGTCCTAGCTCCCCCATCCATTTCCAGTCTGAGTCCCTTCATCAGCTCATTTCCAATCCTAGCCCCCCCATCAGCCCATTTCTAGTCATTTCCTAGCCCCATCATCAGCCCATATCAAATTATAGCTCCCCTCCACTCAGCCCAATTCCAGTCCAAGCCCCCCCATGAGCCTACTTCCAGTTCTAGCCCCTCCATGAGTCCATTTCAATTCAAGCCCCCACCACAGCCCATTTCCAATCTTAGCTCCCCCCAACAGCCCATTTCCAGTCCTATCCTAGCTGCTCCATCAGCCCATTTTCAGTCCTACCTCCCTTCCCTCACAGCCCATTTCCATTCCAAGCCCTCTCCCCATCAGCTATTTGCAGTTCAAGCCTCCCCTTCCGCTCAGCCCATTTCCAGTCCTAGCAACCCCCCAACCCATTACCAGTCCTAGCCCCCCGTCAACCAACTTCCAGTCCTAACCCCCATCACCCCATTTTCAGTTTAAGCCCCCCCATAACCCATTACCAGTCCTAACCCCCCATCAGCCCACAGCCCATTACCAGTCCTAACCACATCAGCCCACCTCAAGTCCTAACCCCTCCCCATCAGCCCATTTCCTGTCCTAGCCCCCCCCCATAGCCCATTATCAGTCCTAACCCCCCATCACCCCATTTCCAGACAGCCCCCATCAGCCCACAGCCCATTGCCAGTCTTAACCCCCCCATTGCCCATTACCAGTCCTAACCCCCCCATCAGCCCACAGCCCATTACCAGTCTTAACCCCCCCATAGCCCATTACCAGTCCTAACCTCCCCATCAGCCCACAGCCCATTACCAGCCTTAACCCCCCCCATAGCCCATTATCAGTCCTAACCCCCCATCACCCCATTTCCAGACAGCCCCCATTAGCCCACAGCCCATTGCCAGTCTTAACCCCTCCATAGCCCATTACCAGTCCTAACCCCCCATCAGCCCACAGCCCATTGCCAGTCTTAAACCCCCCCCCATAGCCCATTACCAGTCCTAACCCCCCATCACCCCCATCAGCCCACAGCCCATTACTAGTCCTAACCCCCCCCATAGCCCATTACCAGTCCTAACCCCCCATCACCCCATTTCCAGACAGCCCCCATTAGCCCACAGCCCATTGCCAGTCTTAACCCCCCCATAGCCCATTACCAGTCCTAACCCCCCATCACCCCCATCAGCCCACAGCCCATTGCCATTCTTACCCCCCCCCATAGCCCATTGCCAGTCCTAACCCCCCATCACCCCCATCAGCCCACAGCTCATTGCCAGTCTTAACCCCCCCCCCATAGCCCATTACCAGTCCTAACCCCCCATCACCCCATTTCCAGACAGCCCCCATCAGCCCACAGCCCATTACCAGCCTTAATCCCCCCATAGCCCATTACCAGTCCTAACCCCCCCCCCATCAGCCCACAGCCCATTGCCAGTCCTAACCCCCCCCCCATCAGCCCATAGCCCATTACCAGTCCTAACCCCCCCCCCTCCCTCCATCAGCCCACAGCCCATTGCCAGTCCTAACCCCCCCCCCCATCAGCCCACAGCCCATTGCCAGTCCTAACCCCCCCCCCCCCCCCCCCGGCTCATGGAAATGGAAATAAAAATAAAAGAGAGAGTGTCTCCCTCGCGTCTCTGTTAAGTCCGCAGGGGCAGATGGGAAATTTCCCATCAGCCCCTGCTTCCCATCAGCCCCTGCGGGCTTAACAGGGACACGAGGGAGACACTCTCCCTTCGCGTATCTGCAAGCCGGAGCAGAGGGCTTCAGCCACGTCGGGAGAGTTCAGCCGGGCAGAGGGGCCCCGCGGGACACTCCATGCTGCCACGGCGGCAGCGGCCAGCTTTTTTTATTTTTTAATTTCATTTTTAAAAAAATCAGAATGTTCTTTGCGCGGGGCCCCCTGAAACGTGGGGCCCTGTGCAAAAAACATTCTTGCTCAATGGACGGGCCGGCCCTGGGTACAAGGTCCGATGGTTATGCAAATATTTATGCAAATGAGGCCCCATAATGTGTCTCCACATAAGGCCCAGCATTCCCCTGGGGCCATCCCTGACTACGCTGAGCATTAGCAGCAAATTTGAGAAACTGTGATCATACTCCACATACCCTGGCTTAGGAGTGAGGTCTGTCATGGTCATGATATACGCAACATTCACCCATTTGGAGAAATTGCCCCAAGACCTACAAGACTAGGAAGGATCTAATTCTTGCCCATGGTACTCTACCCTGTTCATCCAGATCAATGTCTGAGTGAAGAAGTCACAATACGCTCAGGTACCAACCCAGAGCATTCTCCAAGTATATCAGGATCCCTGTAGAGTCTGAGAAAACACTGCATGCATGTGAACTGTTTATGTGACTGGATTTATTTTATACATATTACTCAAAGGAAGTATATTTTGCTCAGCTCATCACCATTCAGCAAGTTTTTTCAATAGATTCTTTTACTTTCTGAACCACACAATTGTGGACATGTTTTTTTTCTGTACTTCCAAAAGAGAGTCTCTAGTCCTAGAGACCTTGAAGCAAGACTTTCCCTCAGCTGAAGAACCTTGGAAGCCCCCATGGGTTACAATATGGCCCTGCAGCTTCCCATGTGCCCCCTCATCCAGGCTTCATAACTGAAGTAGGGTTACATATATCTTATGAATTTCCACCCTTTGTAGATTTAGATATCGGGGATTTTGCAATATAAGAAAGCTTTCCCGCACATCACTGTTTACTCCACCCAGTCAAGTGCAAAAGGTCATTCACAGCAGAAACAATTTTCTGTAAAAGACACACAAAACCTTAACCCGAAAGTTTCACAGGCAGAATGAAAGCTAGGACAATTTGTGAGGCCCTACCACTCCTGAGAATATGGTACTTGTATATCTGTGGAATTCCCTAGAACTAAAAAGGGGTGGGATTTGAAAGGAATATATGTACAGGCTGCACTTCCCAAGAATGTACTGAGGGGAGAGAGAGAGAGAGGAAAAAGAGTTTTAAACTTTTTGCTCCCAGGCAGTGTAGCTGCATCTTTTTGCAGAACAGATACACACACACACATACACACACACACACACACATACACAATATACATATTTGCACCTTGGCACCCCAGGATATGCAGTGGGTTTCAGTCATCCTGACCGTGATCTCCAGCACAGTCTGGATATCCCTGATGGAAGGATCCCCCCACTACACTACAAATATCAACCTAACTAATACTTCTCAAAGCAATCAGACCCAAGCAGAGGGCACACAGCCCACAGGCACTGAAAGACCCAACGGGACCGAACCGACCATCATCTCCGGCACTGAAGATCCAGATGAACCCATCTTAAAGGACAAGAGACTGAACCATACAGAAGAGAAAGAAGCAGACAAGAAAGGTAACCAGATCTGATCTTAATATCTGCCATTCATTCTTTTCTTGTCTCATTTTCTTTGAGAATTTTTTTACTTGTTTTTTTTGACCCGGCACTGAGCATGTTTGAGAACATACATAGAGTCCTAGCTCTTGTAGTATAGTTGCTTGCTTGTTTGTTTTATTCCCAAAGAGATTTTGTACAAAAAGAAAAGACTTAGAAACAATGAAGGTCTGTCCGAGGAGTCCTCATCTAATAACTCCCCCACCCGAGTTAGAAATGCCATCCCTTTGGGCAGAGGTCATTGAAATTCTAGGTGAATACATTTCAGATATCATTTGTAAAGTTACATGAGGACTGTGGTGAACAGTATTTTAGTGGGTGCAAACGTAGATTGTAAGTTTTGCGGGGACAAGCGAGTTGTTACCTAAATGTAAGTCTCCTTGAATTTCTGAGAAAAGGTATGAGCTGAATCCAATTCACAGTTCCTCTGGGCGCTAGGGATGCTATTAATGAAAAATGCAGGGAGACAAAATCCATCTCTTGGGCTGGCAGATTTTTTGTACCTTGTATCTTACATATTCATCCCCAAATAGAAAATTCAAACCAGATCTTTGTGGTTAGGTCACACGTTATCTCAGGCATCATTTCTTTCGTAGTCTCTCTGAACACTTCTGCCTCATAGACGATGGCGCAGAGACAGTCTTATATTGAAAGGAACCTGGGTGCAAGAGATTTTATAAAGTCCTCCCCACTCAGAGCACTGTAAGCTGATTGAATTATGAATGAATATACAGGACATCCAAATGGCAGTGAAGTTTAATGTGGACAAGTGCAAAGTTATGCACCTAGGTAAAAATAACTCAAAGGGGTATGTTTACAAAACCGTCTTAACATCACAGCGGTGGTATTATCGAGTGATAAGTGATGTTATCGTGCAATAATGTAACATTATCGCTCGCTAACGTCACTTATCACGCGATAACGCAGCGGCGGCGTAAAGGCACACTAACGCTGTGAAATCCGGGCCTGAAGGGTGGAGTAATGCTTCCCAGAGGGCGGAGAGAACGGGTCAATGGGCGGAGAGTGGACGGGGAGAGGCTCCATGCACACTAACGCCGTGAAATCAGGGTCTGAAAATTAGCGCCAGTGAAAACCTCGCGCTAGAGGCACATTTGCCAGAGAGAGAAACCATTTCAGTCAGCAATGTGCAGCAAAGGCAGGGAAACCAGAAAAGTGATAGTTGTGATACTTGTGCAGGGACCAAAAAGGCAAATATACATATAAAAGGACCAGAACCACATCTAAAATCCCAATTACCAAGCTGGCCAATATTGATATTAATGATAAACATAAAGCAACACTACTGACAAAGCGTATAAATTAAGATATCATGTTTGGAAGGGTCTATGCTCTGTCCCCCTACAAAGTGAATAATCCCTCATTGAAATAGCGCTGATCAGGGTTTCTGTCGTTTAGATTGGGCAGGTTTGTTATGGTGTGCACATGTGCAGCAACAGCAGAGTGGGCACATAGGAAAGGGCAACTGTATTGATGCTGTAAATGGGATACAGGGGGCTGCAGGCGGCACATGCTGTGGTACAGCTGGGGCACAGTGCGGGCTAGGGAGATGCCTAGGTGGCACATAGGAATGCTGAAAATATAAAGCAGCAAGACAGCAACTGACGGACCTCAGAGGGGCGTTATTATCTGAGGTCCCTCAGTCGCCTGGGAAGGCGGTTGTTGAGGGTCCCGGTTTGCCTTTATTACCAGATTCCTTTCTTAGGGTGAATATTTCGTCGGACTGTTTATCTGCTCCGATTCCTACTGTAGTTTTATTTCCTTCAGTTGCTGCGTAGGTTTCTCCACCTTCTGATGTGTCCTTGCGAGACCTTTGGTCTGTGATGGTGCGGATTGAGTCCTCTCTTTCTGCTTCTCTCCAAAAGGTCTCTGAATTTTCTAAGGAGACTGCTTCAAAATTTAAAGATCATGAAGATCGCTTGGTGTCTTTGGAAGCAGCTTTTGCAGCTTCGGAGGCACGTAAAGCTGAGCAGTTCGATTTACCTCATAAATTAGTTCAGGATGTGTCTATTTTGTATAGGCAGGATGAGAATTTGGAGAATGTATTGAGATCAAAAAATTTAAGGTTGTTAAATTTTCCTTGCACCCACTACTTGTCTCCTTCTATTCTTTTTTATATGTACTTGAAGGAGATTTTGTTGTTTACTAACGTAGAAGCAATTGTGTTATCAAAAATTTATTATTTACCCTCGGGCAAATTGGCCCAGGAGGGTGTGGGAGATGTAGATGGTGGTTCTGCTATGCATTTTGATCGGGTGGTTTCTTCTACTTTGGATCTCTCTGGCTTTCTAGAGTCATCCAAGGATGATATATCCACCCGGGCTACGCTTTTGGTTACTTTTTCGTCTGAAATTGATAAGGCCAAAGTTCTATCAGCCTATTTTAAGAAAAAAACTGAGAAATTTTGTGGACAACCGATACAAATGTTTCCTGATGTCTCCAGAGCCACTCAGAAACGCCGGAGGGCCTTTTTAGAGGTCCGCCAGCGTGTATTGGCTCTGGGGGCATCTTTTTATTTGAAGTTCCCTTGTAAGTGTCATGTGATCTTTCAAGGGAAACGCTATATTTTCTTTGCAGTTGAACAATTATTAGCTTTTTTGAAAGATAAGGAATGATAGCTGGTTAGTTTGATGTTAGATATTTTGGGTCTCCTGACCATGTAAAAGGAGTTTGTTTGTTTACAGGATCGTTTTGAATGCTTTATGATTTTTTATCTTTTTTTTTTTGACACCTCCTTGATGTGGGCTAGGGTTTGTGTGATGTATTATATATATGATGTTGTATTATGATTATGTGTGGATCTTGTTTTGTTTCCTTTGCATAAATGTAAACTCTCATAAATATTAAAAAAAAAAAAAAAAAAGACAGCAACTGACGAGGGTCCAACATGGGCATGAGTGTGTGTCCCACAGTGTCACAGGGGATATTACCCAGCAGGTACCCCCAAGGGCACATAACATTGGCAGGCGGTGTGGGGGGGGGTGGGAAGCACGCATGTCCTTATAGGCACCCCTACCCGAAAACCCACACCATAGGCAGCTGCCTACCGGCATACTGGATGGCCTGGGACTGTGCACCACCAGCACCACCGGCATAATGGCATGGCAGTATAGTAGCGGAGGGGTGTTGGTGGCGGTGGGGGCAGTGGCATCTGCCCATAGCAGACAATGGCCTAGCCCCATTTAGGTGGGTGCCGTGCACTGCAACAGACAGGGTCTCTCTGACGAACAGTCATGGTATCCCCAGGAAATGAACTGTCCCTGTGGCAACAGTATGGTGCAGTACACACAGCCAGTGTGTTCATGAGCAGAAGGTCACAAGGTCAAGTCACAGCTGTGGCTCCTGCCAACCCTGTCCCCATATTTTACCCAGTACTAAACCGTGGTAATAAAGATGGAACCTTTATTGCAGATAAAATAAACATGCCTGAAATGCCTATATTTTACCCTACAGAGACAGACACCTTAAACATGTGCAATCTCTAGAGCAGAGTTTCCCAACTGCAGTCCCGGAGGGCCAAACACCATTCAGATTTCATGCTGCATTTGTATGCGCCGCCCCATGGTATGCAAATGTAACTCATGCATATTCATTAGGGACAGCATGAAAACCTAAACAGTGTTTGGCCCACCAGGACTGGAGTTGGGAACCTCTGTCCTAGAGCAGCAGCCAACAGGGGCATAAACACCCACACCCACAAGCTCCACTATCCAAAGCCTCATGGAGAGTCAGGCTGTTGGACCCTCTGTGCAGCAGCATCTCCCAATACTAGCACTTGCATACCTTAGCAATGCCACCCTAAACTTGAGAATACATTACACATATATCAAAAGGTTGCTATGATTAATGGCAGATAACAATTCCTAAGTTAATCACAATTTGCTGATAGAGCTGCATCATAGCAACCTTTCTAATATCTGTGGAGTGTGTTTCAGTTTTGGTTTCTGACAGTGTTTACCACCCCGGGGAGTGATCCCAACAGTATTGCATTCCATAGCCATGCCTGCACTGTGCCCAGGACTGGTGTGGTGGCCAGGGCTTCCAAAAGCCTCTATATTTGCACGATGCTGGCATAGGTGTGGGAGTGTGTATCTGTCTATCCAGTGTGTTGTGTCTGCCTACACCTTACTCAGCCCACACTGCTTGCACTGTTTCCAGTGTTAGCCTGCCAATGTGCATAATGAGGAGCAAGATACTGTGGGTATGGCCCAGACAGGGAGGCCTGGGCAGGATGCATCTGCACAGGGCATAGGGCAATGGCTGGGACATTGTAGTGCCCGGCCACCACCTGCACGGACAGGGTGGCCACAGCATGTCCTGCTGGGAGGTCACTCTCACCCTGACTGAGCAGTGACCATGGCATGGCTAGGTTCCCCCATAGTGCTATGTAGCATTTCTCCCAAGTGATATTTATGGGTTCTCTTTTCTGGGCCCCAATCACTGACTTACCTACTTGGTGTCTGTGCTCATATCCCAGTTTTGGGTGCACACATCTCTTTCAGGAACATGCACTATGGACTAGCTAGCAGACTGTCTGCAGTTAGTATGTGTATGGCTGGAACACCTTGCAGGGTGCAGTAGTTGGAGACTCACTGTGCTTGCTGCTGGAGAATGTCATATAGTGGTGGGGGGTAGCTGAGCATTTCCAGGCCTACTGTCTATCTGCCATTGCCTTATGGATGTGTACAGATCTGCATTGACTGCCCTGTAGGGTGCCTGTTCCCCAGCAGGACTGTGGTTGATGGTCCTCTCTACTGCCACCATTGCAGAGATATAGAATGTGGACCTGTTGGTGGGAGATCCTATCTCCCACCCCTGAGCCCCAGAGGGCGGTGCTACATAATCCTCCTATGGGTCCAAACACCCCCCTTCACTTAAATCATGTGACCATGGCACCCACACCGGATATGCATTATTCTGGGTGCATCATAGTCCACAAGGGCTAGACATGACTGGGAATATGGATGGACATAGGTGTATCTTAGGTGTGTCTATAAGGATTACCTATCACACACTGGTACTGATGGCAACCTGCAGCATAGCCTATCTCAAGCTAAGCCAGATGCTGCGGATCTGGTGCTGGGCGCCCCACCTCGCCCTCAGGGTGAGCACAGTACCCGCACAATTTGACGGCCTGTAGCTACTCTGTGCCAGTAACACACACGGTCAGTTCGCCCTACCAGGCCGATGTGCTGTGGGGTTGCATACCCCATCTTGTGATCATATGTAGACTGCTGATCTACATGTGCAGTGCATCATGGGTATGGGTGGGTTTACCCTATCCTGGTAACCACAGCAGACAGTTTGTGTGGTGGCCTGCAGTCTTTCTGTAGCCAGCCAGGGGTTTGCTAGTAGCTATAGAGATGAAGCCCACTGGTTACTTCACTTACTGTGGAGGCAGAGGTCATGGGTTCAATTCTGCAGTGGGTTTATGTAAGAAGGCTGTCTGAGGCATTTCCTTTTTTAATTTAAATTAGTGCTGCCAGCAAAAACATCCTCACAGTGCTGTAACCTTAAAGTGCCTCATAAGGCGCCCTATAAAGCTCCCTATAAGGCGCCCTATAGGGAACATTATAAAGTGCCTTGGCAGACACTGCACTTTATAATGTGCCCTCTGGAGTGCCATATAGGGCACGTTATGCGGCACCTTAGGTTACGGCACTGTGAGGGTTTTTTTGCTGGCAGCACTAATTTAAATTAAAAAAGAAAATGCCTCAGACAGCAATGGTTTAAATTAAAGAGTAATGCCTCAGACAGCCTTCTTACATAACCCCACTGCAGAATCAAACCCATGACCTCTGTCTCCACAGTCATTGTCATAAGCAGTGGGCTACATCTTTATTCCTTCTGATAATGCGCTGGCATTAACTTAGGATTAACACGTGTTAATGTGCCATGGCACTCACTATCGCGCGATACCGATTCTTGCTACGTTAGGGCCAGAACGCCCACTCCTTATTTATTTTATTTTATTTACATTCTCTTATATACCGCGCTATTCTGCATCAGTGTGGTTTACATTGAATAAACTGAAATTACATTGAACAGGGCATTATAACTTGGAGATAACTATTTTACAGGGAACATGGGCTATGGAGGGTTAAGTGGCTTGCCCAAGACCACAAGAAGCACCTGTGGGACTAGAAACCCCAGTCCTTCCGGCCCAAGGTTGCTGTCCTCTAGTGGGATTTGAACCCCTGACCTTCTGGCCTGAAGTACCTTGCCCCCACCACCAGGCCACTCCTCCACTCCTTATATGGCATTCTTCACATTATTGCTGGAGCTAGCGCCGGGAACATTAAGATGGTTTAGTAAACATACCCCAAACTATGCTTACACGATGCAAGGTACCACCTTAGAAACCACCACCCAGGAAAATGATTTAGGTGTCATTGTGGATAATATGTTGAAACCCTCTGCCCAATGTGCAGTGGTGGCAAGAAAGCAAATAGAATGCTAGGTATCATAAGGAAAGGAATGGAGAATAAAACAAAGGATATTATAATGCCTCTGTATCATTCCATGGTGCAACCGCACCTTGAATATTGTGTGCAATTTTGGTCACCATATCTTAAAAAGGATATAGCTGAATTAGAAAAGGTACAAAGATGAACGAAAAAATTGGTAAAGGGAATGGAAGGATACCCCTATGAGGAGGGGCTTAAAAGGTTGGACTCTTCATCTTGGAAAAGAGACAGCTGAGAGGAGATATGATAGAGGTCTATAAATGAATGAATGGAGTAGAATGGGTAAACATAGATCAGTTGTTTACACGATCAAAAAGTAGAAAGACTAGAGAACGCACAATAAAGCTACAATGCAACCCATTTAAGATTAATAAGAGAGGATGTTTTTTTATTCAACGTGTAATCAATCTCTGGAATTCATTACCAGAGGATGTAGTAAAAGCTGTTAGTGAAGCTAGGTTTGGACAAGTTCCTGAAGAAAAGACCCATAAACCATTATTAAAGAGGACCCAGGTAATCCATTGCTTTCCCTGGGAAAAGCTTTGTGGAACCTGGGTGCCTCTCTGGGAATCTGCTAGGTAATTGTGGCCTAGATTGGCCAATGTTGGAAGCGGGATACTGGGCTTGCTGGACTTTGATCTGACCCACTAAGGCATTTCTTATGTTCTTAGATACTATAAATGTATCATTATTTTGTAACAGGAATAACTATCCTCCATTAGATTCAATCATTTCATTCATGTTTGTTAGTATGATAAAAGGGACTGTTTCAGGGGCCCCCTTGAAAACCAGCTACTAGTTTGCTGCATCTGGTGGAACTACCCCTACAGAAGCTAAAGCGGGGTAAATTTTCAAAGTCTTAGTCAGGATCTACAGAATCAGGGATTATATGGAGTGGAGGAGTAGCCTAGTGGTTGGGGCAAGGTACTTCAGGCCAGAAGGTTGGTGGTTCAAATCCCACTAGAGGACAGCAACCTTGGGCCAGAAGGACTGGGGTTTCTAGTCCCACAGGTGCTCCTTGTGGTCTTGGGCAAGCCACTTAACCCTCCATAGCCCATGTTCCCTGTAAAATAGTTATCTCCAAGTTATAATACCCTGTTCAATGTAATTTCAGTTTGTTCAATGTAAACTGCACTGATGCAGAATAGTGTGGTATATAAGAAAATGTAAATAAATAAATATGGGTGTAATGCAAGCTTGGATGTAAGCACTGGCAACTGCCTGGAGCACTAAATGTTGAAGGCAACCACCTCAAAATGAAACCTTCTCCTACTTGCTTTAGGGCTATCCACTGGTGTCACATCAGAGGCACCATCATGGCACCCTGACCCACTCCTACTTTCTAGGGATCTGTGCCTTCACCCTCCTGCCAATGGGTGCTGACATTTTAAATCCAGCCTGGTGGAATGGCTGACTGCACATAAGTGAATTTTCATCCAGTTAAAAGCACTGCTTGTGTTCCAAAAAGCTGGAGGTTGGGGATATTACTTAAAAAATAGATTTTCCAGGCAACAACCCACAACTTGGAGGTCTTGAGCTGTTATTTGCCTTGGCTGCTCTGCTAAAAGCCTGTGGGTAAAGCTTGGCTTATTAAGCATTTATCAACAACTTCCTGTCAAACAGAGCTTTGAATGGATTTGATTTCAGCTGCATGGAACGTAACTGGCACATGTTACCCACAAAGGCAGGGAACCTTCAGCTTATTCTTCAGTTTGGTGCCTGTTTCATGGTAACCTCATGTTAGCCATACCCATGTCCACTCCCTCACCTTCTCCCACCCCCTGCCCTAAAATTGTATCCTTTGAGTCATATTCAGTAAGGCAAATGTCTGAGGTAATTTGTATGACACAGAAGACGCACCTTTGCTGACAAGATGACCCCTTAAAATAATCACTACAGTTTCATCTCTGGTATCAACCTCAGCCCTGCTGAAAAGAGATTCATTTTTAGAGGTAAGTTGATGCAGGTTTTGTGGTCTGTGGCTTATGATTTATGATCCATTTGGCCAGTGAACTGCGGTTCATTTACTAGACTGCTATTACCACCAAACCATGCAGCAATCCTGATCTGAGGATCATCGAACTTGAGTCAAAGAATTCCTACATTGGTACACACAGTAGACACAGGACTGGCACGATCCCTTCCTCCCCACTTCCTGTGAATATGTCTCAGCTAGGAATGAAGGGGGAGACATACCTTGGGTCATAGTAGAAGAACATTGTAAACCTCACTGGCCAAATACTCCTTCCTGGCTGCCAGGGGAGGGTTTTGTTCATCCCAGGGAATGTGAAATGATCCACCAGAGCAATTCACAGTTCATTATCTAGCAGACAGTACAAGTTTCCATCTTGTGGCCTCTCTCTGGCTTGATTTTCTAACTCAGCACCTCTTTACATGTTTTGCTGAAAATTGACATTATATAGATATAGATGCATATGCAACTATAAAATTCAGGCCATGAAAATGTTTCAAATTTCTGTGGAGAATCCAGATAACTTGCAGTTTACAGGAAATGTTATTGCTTTGCATGGATCTGCTCATAGACTACCTCATTTGCACAGTTTTTTGCATGCATTGCACAGTATGCTCGATGTCATAGGCTTTTGAAACAAAGACGCTGGGCAATCTCAGCAGCTCAGTGGCAGTACTATGTGCTGCTAATCTAGACGTTCCCCAGTTTGATTTCAAAGTTGGATCCCTCTGCTTCGCTAGAGATAAGAGTACAGTAGACTTTCTCCAATCGGGACTATACTGTAATAAAGTGACCAATCATGAAGAAATGCTGTAATAATCTGATAAGAAGTCTATATAATCTCTCTGAGCCCTCTGGTGGGGGCCCAGAATTTGGAAAAACTATTTTCTCTGGGTCTGTGCACATTAAACCGTTGTTTCCTTCTAAGACTCCTTGGGTGTTTCTTTCTTCACTCGTTTATCTGCTACATTTTTGGTTCCCTGACCCGGCTGAGACAGCGAGATAAGAAAGAAAAGGTTATCTTGCTACCTCTAGGTTCAACCGGTTTGAGCCGGGCTGTGTCAAACGCAGGGGGGAATACAAGGCGCCACCAGACCAGTTGTTCTGTAAAGTATTCCTTCCTGATTTGCCTCTGCCGCTGGCTTTCTCCGACGGACACCTAAGAACCCGCTCTGGGGTCTAGGAAATAACCCATTCAACTCCAGAGAACATCTGAGTGGGGTAAGTGATAACGGGGGTCTGTGTCTGTCTGCAGTTCAGAAAAATCGGTCCTTCCTACGGGGAGAAGGAGAGCTTGATCACCTCTCGAGGGAATCGCCCTAGTACCCTGAGTTGAGCTGAGCTGAGCTGGGGTAAACCACATTCCTAATTGGGAGGCTATCTATGTGTTGGTCTGTGCTTGATTTATGTGTTTGGCACAAGCAGAGGCTTGTGCAGTGAGCATAGACTCCTGATTAGTGCAGTCCCTGGCCAGGCAACCGCGCCCAGGTTGGGGAAAAATGACGAAAGCGCCATTTTGTTAGGGTGTGGAGAAAGCACCATTTTCGTAGTTACCCTTCTTGAGACTAGAGCAGCCGTATTCCTGGCTGTCTATATTCCTTTCCCTCTGTGTTTTCAAAGCCTGGAAGAAAGATATGAGGGGATCAGAGATGAAATGCAGCCCCTTAGAGTGTACGGTAAAGCATTTCAGGAAGGGATTCTCTGCAGATTATGCAGTTCGTATGACTCCATCCTTGTTAAAGAAATATTGTTAAAGTCAGGGAGACTTTAAGTTGTTATGTATGGACTTTGTCAATGACCGCGTACAAGAGAAGTGTCAACGATAGAACGCACGATAAGCATTCAGCTTTAACAAGAGAGTATTGCATAGGAGAAGTGTCAACGATAGAACGCATGATAAGCATTCAGCTTTACCAAGAGAGTTTTGTATTTTATGCATTTTCAATTTTTCTATATTAGTACTCGATTTTTAGTGGGAGAAGTTCATTTGAAATTACACTGTATTAAAGTTATCTAAGAAGAGGTCATTGATGCAGATTGGGAGTTGTTGAGGGTCAATGTTGGCCCCGTCTTCTACCCTTCAGTCTGAGACCTCGTGAGATATACTAAAAGTGTAGTTCATTATATATACTACCTGCGAGAGAGACATAAAAGATATCACCTGCTTGTTTGATAACACAGGTACACTACCAAAAAACTGCCTCCAGTTTTGCAACTGATTCCTATAGATTTTGGGGTGCTGAATCCAGGAAAAATAGCCAAAATGTTCCATCACGTCACGTTTTCTTGCAAAATTAGATTTCTTACCCATATAAGGAATGTTCACATAATTTCTTTTTAGCCGACTGCAGTTTATTTTCTTGGCCCAAAATAGAGGTTGTAATGGTTAACTAACTAGAAACACTCGCTCATGATATTTTAGAGTGTTTTGTATTCATTTTATACATTAACAGGACAATTGGGAGGCGGGGGGCTAAATCCAGTACTCGCGCTGGCGCATGTTCTTTCCTGTTCGCCTCGCCTCGTTCGCTCGCTCAAACACGATGGTTGCGACATGAACGTTCCTGTCAAATTTCAGTTTCTTGCAAGTTCATTATTACCTTTTTGTTTGCTCAGTCGTAATCCAGCTTTATTCCGAAGTGGTTCACTATAGTTGTAGTTTGCAGTGCTGTGTATTTGTGATGGCTCACAGAGCCAGAGGTTGCGTCAACTCTCCGGACAGTTTTTGTTTTATTTCTGGGGAATATACGTGAAAAAGCGGCAGAGGAACATTTCTGCATTTATTAAAAAAGTATATTTCGCCTATTTCGGTTTGAAGTTAGGCGATCAAGACAAACCGTGGGCTCCTCACAAAGTGTGCAAGACATGTGAGGAAGATCTACGCTTATGGATGAAAGGTAAAAAACAAGCATTTCGTTTCGGAATACCTATGATGTGGCGTGAACAAAGAGACCACAGCAGTGACTGCTATTTTTGCTCTTGCATTGTGAAGGGATACAACTTAAAAAATAAGAACGTAATAAGTTACCCCAACCTTCCCTCAGCAATTAGGCCTATGCCTCATAGCAACGAAGTACCTGTGCCTGAACCACCAAAATCTTTGGATCATATTTGTGTGGACGGTTCTGATCATGATGAGACTCATCAGATGGCTTTTCCCGATGAGTCCAGTACTTCCGAGTTTGAAACTGAACCAGATCCGAAACCTGAACTTTTCTCTCAAGCTGAATTGAATGATTTAGTCCGGGATTTAGGACTCCCAAAAGATGCTGCCCAACTGCTAGGTTCTCGGCTTAAACAGAAAAATCTATTGTCACCAGGAACAACTTTTTATTGGTACCGCAACCGCGAGACACAATTTTTGAAGTATTTCAGCAAAGAGGAAGATTTGGTATTTTGCAACGATATATACGGAGTGATGGAAAAGTTTAAACTCAAGTATGATCCTGCTGAATGGCGGCTGTTCATTGATTCGTCAAAAGACAGCATAAAAGGTGTTCTTCTTCATAATGGCAACACATTCGCTTCAGTTCCTATTGCTCACTCTGTTATTCTCCAAGAAAAATACGAGAATTTGGCCCTGATTCTTCAGAAGATTCGTTATGATGAGCATAAGTAGATGATTTGTGGAGACTTTAAAATTCTATCCATGCTATTAGGGCAGCAATCCGGTTTCACCAAATATCCATGCTTCCTTTGCTTGTGGGATAGCCGGGCCCGCGACCTACACTGGGGGAAAAAAGACTGGCCAATTCGGGAGTATTTGAGACCCGGTGAGAAAAATGTTCTTCATGAGAGCTTGGTACCTCGTGATAAAATTCTATTACCACCTCTCCACATTAAGTTGGGTCTCATTAAGCAATTCATCAAGTCCCTTCCAAAAGATGGTGAGTGCTTTCGGTACCTTTGCTCAAAGTTCCCCCGACTTTCTGAAGCAAAGCTAAAGGAAGGAGTGTTTGTTGGCCCTGATATAAGGAAACTCATTTCAGATGGAGCATTCGCTGAAACGATGTCTGAGAAGGAAAAAGAAGCCTGGGATTCCTTCAAGGATGTTGTTCTCAAATTCTTGGGGAACAGGCAGGATGAGAACTATAAGGATATTGTTGCCAGGATGCTCAATGCCTTCAAAGAACAAGGCTGTAACATGAGCCTGAAAGTCCATTTCTTGCACTCCCATGTGAACTACTTTCCCGAAAACGTGGGGGCGTACAGTGAAGAACAAGGTGAAAGGTTTCACCAGGACATCAAGGACACAGAGAGAAGGTACCAAGGAAGATGGAACACCACTATGATGGCTGATTTCTGCTGGTTGCTGCTGCGGGAAACCCCAGATGAAAAATACGCCAAGCAGCGCACCAAGAGAAGCATTCGGGGGAAGAAGAAACGGGCCCACCAGGAGATTGATTGACCCAAGAATGACTTTAAAATCTAAACTGTGTTGACAAATATTGTGTTTTTACTAAACTTTGAAATAAAAATTTGCTAGTTATTACCACAGTGTCGGATCTCATTTATTAGAATTTTATTTTCACACCATCGGGTATTTGTCTTCATGTATTGCAATGGTGCGGTTTGCGTTTTCTATTCTTACATACATACCTGTACAACATTTTTTGCACATTTCTTTGCTTTGCTTTGTGTCTAACCTCGCTCTTATATGCTCAATGTTTGTGCACATGTATGTGGCTGTTTTAAGTGCAGACAATTTTGCTACCATCACAGTGTGTTTTGTTGACATTACTCTATTCTTATGTGCTGCCTTGTTACAATTTTCTTTATTCTTATTTGAATAACTACTAAACAATTAGTATAAAGAATTCATCCAAGAAACTTTTATCTCGATCGCACTCAATCTGAAACGTTCACCTCAAACTGCTAACCCAATGTAGCAAAAAATCTGTACGTGATGGAGCAAATTGGTTACCAGATTTGGATTCAGCGCACCAAAAAACGTAAAAATCAATCAAAACATTAGAGGCAGTTTAAAAAAATTTTTTTTAGTGTACCTGTGTAATTGATATACTTGGAGTGTATTCATATTTTAGTAAAGAAATATTGTGAGCATGAGTGGCTAGCTTTAATACTGATTGGCCCCGAGAAGAAACATTTGATTATGACTTGGTTAGCTGAGTGCACCAAGTTGTGGTAGCTAAACATCCTGATCAATTCCCTTATATTGATTCCTGGCTGGATGTTTGTCGGCAGAGACCTAAATGGCTCAGGAGATGTCATGAGGAAAACTGCCGCATACTTTTGTCTCGTAGCCAACAGGAAATGCAGCCTAAATTAAAATCACAATTGCCTGTTTTAGTACGGGAGCCAGAGACAGAAGAATTCCCCCCTTTCCCTCCTCCCAGGCAGATTTCTGTGACTTCAGCTAGGTCGGCAGTCTCAGCAGGGAAATTGGCTAGTTCTCCCCTGCCCCTCTCAACAGATACTACATTCTCTGACAGTCAGAAGAGCAGTGAGGGAAGCATACAAATGCCAGTTTCATATACAGACCTGCCCAGCACTTCAGAAAGTTCCCTGAGTCCCAGATCTGAAGAATGTCAGTTCCACGTTCATACACCCTCCCCCCCTCCCCCGCACTGCGACCTCATTTGGGGGCCTCAATGAGAAGCGCTGAGAGACTTTCCTGACCTAAAACCTCACCGGGCGGCAAACAGTGATGCAGGCCGCCTTGCTCTGAATTGTTATCATCGGGCTTTCCTTGAAGGCTTTAAAAGGGAGCCAGAAAGCGATGAATGTAGGGAAAATATCTAAGGTACTGCAAACCCCTGATGAGAGCCCTGGCCAGTTTTATGAAAGACTCTACATTCGAAGGAAACTTCAGAAGCTTGAGGGCTTTGCTGGAATGAATATAACCCAGCGGATGGAAGTTGCTATGAAAGTATTTGTGAACAGAGATCAGGAGATGAAGCGTGAGTGTGAACGAAAGATGAAAAAGAAAGCTGATATGTTAGCAGCGGCGCTAGTCAAGAAAGGACAAGGAAAGTCGACGTGGGGACTGAGAAGCCGAGGCTGGGGTAGAGGAACCCGGCGAGGATCATTGGAGCAAGGACTATTGGAACGAGATCAATGTGCCTATTGCAGAGAAATGGGTCACTGAAAAAGAGAAGAAAAAACGGATGTCCCAATTGTGTCAGGCAATATTCCCTGCCCTGAAGAGAGGTTGAGGGCATTCATAAACATCTCCAGCAACTACTTAAGTCTGGACTCCTGAAAACCATGCCAATCACCCTGGAATACCCCTTTGCGGCCAGTTCAAAAACCAGGTGCTGATGATTACCGACCTGTGCAGGACCTACGGAAGGTCAATGAAGCTGTTGTTACCATTCACCCTGTTGTGCCAAACCCCTACAATTTACTGAGTTTGATTCCTGCACAAGCAACCTGCTTCACTGTTCTGGACTTAAAGGATGCCTTTTTCTGCTTGAGACTGGCCACTCCTAGCCAGCCACTGTTTGCATTTATTTATTTATTTATTTAAGGATATTTATATCCCGCCTTATCCTTCAATCAAGGCGGTGAACACATCAAACGATCATTTAGCAATGTTGTGTGTGTCAGGTGAGGTTATGTAAGTGAGGGTGCATGGGTGCGGGTGTGCTGATTAGAGTGAGCTATTTACAGTGAGCTATTTACATTTGAATGGGAAGACCTATTATTGGCAGTAAGGGACAATTGACATGGACACGGTTACCCCAAGGATTCAAGAATTCCCCCATGCTGTTCAGGGATGCACTTAGTCAAGATTTGCGTCAGTTCCAGTCTTGCCCTTCTCAATGTGTATTGTTACAATATGTGGACGATTTACTCATTGCTGCTGTTTCCCGGGAAGAATGTATAACCGCTACTTCAGAACTTCTACACCTACTTTGGATGTCTGGCTATCGGGTGTCCCGAAGTAAGGCCAAATTGTGCCAGAGTAAAGTCAGATACTTAGGATTCCATGTTGCCCAAGGCCTTCGAAGATTGGACTCTGAGTGGAGGGAGGCTGTTTGTTCTATTCCTGAGCCACAAAATCACAGGCAGTTAAGAGGCTTCTTAGGGGCTGCTGGTTTTGTCGAATCTGGATACCCAACTATGCAGTGTTGGCAAAGCCTCTGTATGCAGCTACAACAGGGGGAGAACGAGATCCTTTTGACTGGGGCCCGGACCAAAAGGAGGCCTTTCAGAATATGAAGAAGGCTTTGCTATCAGCCCCTAGTCTAGGACTGTCCGACGTGGAAAAACCATTCCATCTGTACGTCCATGAAGAAAAGGGGATGGCAGTTGGTGTCCTCACTCAGAGCCTAGGTTCCTGGCAATGACCTGTGGCTTATCTGTCCAAACAGCTGGATCCAGTAGCAAGGGGGTGGCCTTCTTGTCTCCACGCAGTAGCAGCATCAGCTCTCTTGGCAACTGAGGCTGATAAATTGTCCCTTGGGCAAGAACTGTATATTAAAGTGCCGCATGCAGTACTGACCCTGATGGAGTACAAAGGCAATTATTGGTTTTCCAACGAGCAGATGACAAAGTACCAGAGCATGCTGTGTGTGAATCCTCGGGTTCACTTGGAGATAGTGAAAAACACTCAATCCTGCTACTCTACTCCCTGTAGCACCTGGGCTACCTCAACATGATTGTATACAGGTTATGGATGAAGTGTACTCCAGGCGTCCGGATTTGAAGGATGTACCTCTGGCCTCTCCTGATGTTCAATACTTTACCGATGCAGCAGTTTCATGGAAGATGGACAGCGGAAGGTCGGATATGCTGTGGTCACTCCTGGGGTTGTTGTGGAGGCTGAGCCCTTACCCTTAGGGACTTCTGCCCAGAAAGCTGAACTCATTGCCCTTACTCGAGCCCTCCAGTTAGCTGCAGGTCTGAAGGCAAACATTTTCACTTATTCTAAGTATGCATTCACTACACTCCATGCCCATGGGGCCCTCTATAGAGAGAAGGGACTCATAAATTCAAGCAGGAAATCTATAAAGTATGGGAGGGAGATTTTGGAGTTACTAGAGGCTGTGTGGGCACCAGAAGTGGTGGCTGTTGTTCACTGCAAGGCACACCAACAAGGAGACACTCTGTTCATCCAGGGTAACCCCAGAGCAGATAGGGAGGCCAAGTTAGCAGCCCAGCAAGGAACAGTCCCAGTAAGTGTTCAAGCCCCCCTGTTTCCAATTCCTATGTCAGAGTGGGACCCACGTAATACCAGGAAAGAGATGGATTTCTTCACTCAGGAAGGGGCTACTCTCACTACTGCTGGGTGGTTGCGGTTACTGGGAGATCCACCCCAATATGTTATCCCCGAGAGTCTAGCACCTGCTTTTGTCCGACAATTTCATGAGATCACCCACTTAGGCAAGACTTCCATGCACACCATTCTACAGTCTTATTTCTATATCCCACATCTGTCTGCCTTAACGGCAGCTGCAGCACATCGCTGTCTCCAATGTGCCAGGAATAACCCCCGCCAAGGGCCTCTACCCCCAGTTTCTATACAGGCAGTTGGTGCTGCCCCTATGGAGACTATTATAGTTGATTTCACTGAGTTACCCCGAGTAAGGGGTTATCGATATCTGCTGGTGATAGTATGTACATTTTCAGGATGGGTTGAGGCCTACCCCTGTAGAACAGAGATAGCCCGAGAAGTTACAAGGGCCCTGTTGAAAAAGATCATTCCTAGGTTTGGCCTTCCCCTTACTATAGGGTCAGATAATGGCCTTGCATTTGTTGCTAAGTGCCTTCAGGACCTTTCTAAGGCCCTCCAGATCACCTGGAAACTTCACACTGCTTACCGCCCACAGAGTTCGGGAAAAGTGGAAAGGATGAACCGAACTCTGAAGCGCCAGTTGTCTAAACTCTGTCAGGAAGCTCATCTTAAGTGGGATCAGGCTTTGCCAATAGCCCTTCTCCGGGTCCGGTCCTCTCCAACTCGGACCTTGGGTATATCCCCTTATGAAGTACTGTATGGTCGACCACTACCCATTGTTCAGGGCCTTAAGGGAGACCTAGAGCAGATAGGTAATGAACTTACGAGACAACACCTACTGGCATTGGGATCTGTTTTTCAGTCTTTGAACAGGTGGATACAAGAGCGACTGCCTATCTCTTTGTCAGAGCCGCTCCATCCCCACCAGCCGGGAGATCGTGTGTAGATTAAGGAATGCAAACGTGAACCGTTGTGCCCTACCTGGAGAGGTCCTTACACAGTTCTCCTAGCCACACCAACTGCAGTCAAGGTCGCAGAGGTTACCCCGTGGATTCATCATACTCGTCTTAAGAAAGCTGCTCCTGACTTGGATGATAAGCGGACAGCACACAAACATTCTCAGGATCCCTTACGCCTCACGCTGCGGAGAACCACAGAATCGGCAGACGACCGAGCCCTGCGCTAGCCGCATACTGGAAGCCGGCTAGTCTACGCACGGCAGAAGCTTGAGGAGTCATCTTCAGATACTGTTAGTGGGACATAAGCTCCATGGTCGGTATGCACCTGCTCATGCTGACTTTTGTTCTGGCATTCATGTGGGGCCTTCCCTTGTTGGCCTCAGGAACTATAAATATAGTAACACTACTTGCCGGGACTGCTTTGAATACTTCAGATTTTTGTGTACGCAGCTCTTCGCAGCCTGGAGTTTTTGATCAATATGCCTTATTGCTGTACCCACTACTTTGTGTGAAATGCAAACATTTACTGTAATGCATAATCTGAACTGCAAACAGCCAAAGCTAACCTTTTCTACATTTTTCTACTTCATTGGTGTTACTCGTCCTACCTCAGCCTATTTTAACAAGGCCCCTTTCTCCTTGCAGGTTGTCTCCATGCTTAAAGCTACAGATTGCTTTATTTTTGTAAATGCAACTGAAGGGTTTTTTTAATGTGTCTAACACTGTATTATCATGCAAGTCCATTACGAAGGTATCTTATGCTTACTCAGAAATGTATCTTTCCTTAGGATGGTTTTTGTTATGTGGCAAAACTGCTTACACTTATGTTCCCATAAACGCTACTGGAGGTCCTTGCACTTTTGGCAGACTTACTACTGCTGCTTTCTCTCATACCCCTAGTAAGGTTAGTTCCCACTCGCGCTATCCTCGATGAAAACCTATGCCTCCTACCTGTAACTCTAATGTGGAACCTTATAGTGATCAGACAGCTCTAGGACTGGCAATATCCATTGTAGGAGCAACTGGGTTAGCTTTGCACAACGCTATGGAAGTAAGCTGTATTACTTGTTCCTTGGCCAAATCCATTAATCTTACCTCAACCATCCTAGCCACTATGAATCATGAGATGTCTGCGGAGGACGATTCTGCAGAATAGGATGACCACTGATTTTCTGCTCCTACTGTTAAATCATGGCTGTGAGGAATTTGAGGGTATGTGTTGTTTTAATCTCACTGAGGAGAGTGTTTCCATTGAACGCTCTATTGAAGACCTACGTGATCTAGCTAATCATATCACCGCCCCTTCTATAGGTGCTTGGTGGTTTGCGGAATGGTTCAATTGGTTAGGAGGACTTAAAACCCTAGTGGTAGGGGTTCTCCTTATTCTCCTGCTATGTGTCATCCTGCCATGCTGTATCCCTATCCTTATCTGATTTATTACCTCCACCATTGAGACCATGGTGGAGCGGAAAACTGCTGCCCATGTGATGGCAGTATGCAAATACAAATCCCTTCCACGGTCAGATCAACTGCTATGAGGAAAACTTGGCCTCCTTCACTACAAGGCACATTTTTCCCTTAAAAAGTGGGGAATGAGGTAGAAATGCAGGCAGGGCTGAGAGCTGGAAGGGCTAAGTGAAGAGGATACACCCCTCTTGTTAAAGTCATACCCTGGTACATGCTTGTCCCGCCCCTATTCCTTTGTCCTGCTGCTCTCTCTGCTTGCTAGAGATAACTACTCTCCCTCTGCTTCGCTAGAGATAAGAGTACAGTAGACTTTCTCCAATCGGGACTATACTGTAATAAAGTGACCAATCATGAAGAAATGCTGTAATAATCTGATAAGAAGTCTATATAATCTCTCTGAGCCCTCTGGTGGGGGCCCAGAATTTGGAAAAACTATTTTCTCTGGGTCTGTGCTCATTAAACCGTTGTTTCCTTCTAAGACTCCTTGGGTGTTTCTTTCTTCACTCGTTTATCTACTACAGTATCTTTGTTGGTGCCTTAGACTTGTCATTGTATTGCTACTACTACTATTAATCATTTGTGTAGCACTACAAGGCATGCACAGCACAGTACAGAGACCTGTAAAGGACAATCCCTGCTCATCAGAGCTTAGTCTAGTCAAGACAGACAACACAACAACTGGGGACTAGGATATGTCTAGGGGAATGGTAAGGAAACACATAGTTGTCACTGTATGAATTTCACTCTCCTGAAATGCCATGCTGGTTTGTTACCACCTTTCAATCTGTGTGGTTCTGTGACCAGTGTGCTTTGCCTTTTTCTGGATCACTCCTCATCCTTCTCCTGCTTTGCATCTTTATGGATCCCTTTGACTTGTTATTATACACCTCTGTTCTGTTACCTTCTTTGACTTGCAATTCCTAATAACCCGAGACCAGGAGAAACTGAACACAGTGTGGTGGGGGGATACCAGCAGCCTATTGATGAGCCTTGAGCTGACTCTTCAAAGTTCTTTTCAAATTTCCTTTACTGTGCTTGTTTGGAGGTTCTATCAAGGGGGGTGCACCTATTGTTATACTCTCAACTGAAGAATGGTATTTCTACCAGGAGGGATAAGCATGGAAGAAGAAGACACCTGCCTAGTCAGCCTAAGAGCCCAAATCAACCTAGCCCTCATATTCATCATCCTCCATTACTGTACTTGTCGACAAAGAAAACATACTTGTCGAGCAATCAACTAAGAAACTCTTGGATTGTTCTGAATGACTGGATTACACTCCATGAACACAGTCCACCCTAGGGAGATTTTCCTCTGTACTTGCTGTTTGAATGCTGGTACATACCAAAGTCCTCAGTGCCAGGACTCTAACATGTAGGCCCACAGCATAACTGGACTCACCCTACTCCTGCAGCCTGACTCGTACCATCTTTTCCGTTCTTGTGTTGGCTTTTTGATGCTGTTTTAGGGACTTCCAGCCAATCTGTATGCTGTGATGGTCCTCCTGGCATAATTTAGGGCCTTCCAGGCAATCTGGGTGCTGTGCTGTGCTGTGCTGGTCCTTCTGACATAATTTAGGGACTTCCAACCAATCTCAGAGATGTGCTGGTCCTCTAGCATAATGTAAGGCCTTCCAGTCGATCTGAGTACTGTGTTGATCTCCTGGTATTATTTAGGACCTTCCTGTCAGTCTGAGTACTGGGCTAGTTTCCTTGCTGTTTTAGTCCTCTGAAAGTATTTTGATGTATTTGCACCATTAGTGGTGCTGTTTTGCCCTTTTCTGCTTTCTGAAGTGTTCCCTGTGCTTTTTGTACTGCCTTGCCCTTCTGATGGTAGTTTCTGGTACTCATCCTGCCATTGTACATACTCTTTGCCCCTCTTCTGGTGCTCCTGTGGAGTTTGTGACACTTGACAGCTTGTAGTGCTGTTTCAGAAGCCTACCACCACACTTGAAGTAGGTTTGATTGAAAATAGATAGGAAGCCTGACTGTTGTATTGCAAAATAGCTTTTTCCATAGACTTTAATGGGGATGAAAGGGATGAATACATGAATGGTTCGGCCTTTGAAGACTAACCAAAATAAGTGTATTTTGACAAACAAAAACAAGCTCAAAAATCTTTGGCATGTGCATTCTAGTGCGCACTATTTGTCAGAAATACACACTGTTGAGCGATTGTATGTGCTATTAACATTTCTGCCCAAAACAAAAAATGTAAAAAAAAACCCTCCAAAACAAAACAAAAAATCCTGCAAATGACACTGGAAACTAAACAAAATTAAAATTTTGGTCTGCATACCCCTAACAGTTATGCCATAATTCTCTGCCATGGTTCCAGTTGAGCTACTGAGCAATTACTTTGATGAACCAAGCAAATGAGCAATTGTTTTGTCAAAAGGTGATTCATCAAATCAATAAACATAAACATAAACTGAAACCCATGTGCATAAAAGAAAACGGCTAATTCAAAAAGTAAAAAAAAAGAAAATATTGGGACACTGAGAATTTTCATTCATTTACACATTCACATTTTCTTTCAAAAGCTCTCAAAAAGTAGCCCATTGTCAGCTTAGTGACTTTCTTCAACAAATGAATGCACTACATCCGAAACAAATGGGATCCTGTCATGGACACTGCACCATACCCTTGTTAGTATGCTTACTGAACGAAATTACATGCAATTATCTCACTAGAACACAGTGCATCATTTGATTTGGTCGACTCCTACAGTATCTCCTCTTGACAAGTATAATTGAGCTGGGTAGTAGAGGTCTAATATATCAGCAGTTTTCCACGTACTTCTAACTGTTCCTTTGCTGTCACCTCTGGTTCATCCAGGAACTTCCATCTTCCTTGTGGGGTTTATGCTAGTTCAGTGCTGGAACCAAACCCAACCCCCCCTCCCCCCACCACCATCACCGCCACACACCTTGTTTAACCTGTTCCTTGCCCCGTTGGTGATTCTCAACCATGGCAAGGGACATCAGCCTGGCCTTGAGACTTATCTCACTTAGAAGTAATTGGGATTTCCTATGTCTTTGGAATAGAAAAGAAGATAGATGCTAGGAAATCTCTAGAAAACCTAGAGTGTTTAGGGAGTTTACTCTTGGAACCTACTCTTTAAGAAAGCCTGTGATTGGAAACATTTTCTATCATCTTGGTAGAGTCAGTGACAAACTGAATTTTGACTATTAATATTTTCATATTTAAACCCTTGCTATATATTTTGCTACCTCTTCTACTATTCTAATGAACTTTGAGTAAAGCGCTATGGTTCAGAACATATGTCTGGACTGGACTGTGCATTTGTTAAAATGGAGATTGAGAGGAGCAAGTAATCCTTATGCTGAAAGCCTCCCAGCATTTCCTGGTCCCGTCCCAAGAACCTTGTTACCAATGGCTGTGGCTTGAGAATGTAATGAGCTGCAGAGACAGTGAGCAATTATACATTCATGACTTGTGTCCATAAAGGTAATATCAGCAAATGGGTGCACAAATATTGATCACTGTTCTATGAGCTGTCCATCAATAGCTGTGGTGTCTAGAAGGAAGCCTGTCTAACCTATGCTTTTAAATTACCTTTCTGAAGGTATATCTGAACAATTCTAGCTTTGGGAAAGGTTGCGTCTAATGGGATCTGAGAGTCTCTTTAAAAGAAGTTCACCACTCGATCCAATGAATCTGTAAAACTTTTGCACGTCTACTGAACTGATGCAAAAAAAGAAAAGAAAATCCACGTTTACAATAAAATCTAATTCAGTTGTGCAAGAAACCTCAAGCAGATTTCTTTGAATCAGCAAAGTCACTATAGATTTTGTCCAGATCTGTTGAAAAACATCCATTTTCCCAGTTCGACTGAAGAAGATTCAAAATGTCTGTTGAATTCAGATATGGCTGAAATTGACCAGATTCAATTTAGACTTCAATTTGTTCACAATTAAGTTAGCAACACCATCCTGGGCTTCTATGAACACTTCCTATAACTGGTTATCAAACAGCAGAGGTGAGGAAAATGTTTTATTGGTTTGGTTTTCAATGACCTGAAACTAAATCTAAGATCCTCTAAGGCAGAGTTAGAAGAGCATGGCAGTACCAGCCAAGTGATATTACAGGATGATAACAAATGATTCATCTGCCATGTAACCGGCATTCCTTCACTGGAGTACTAGTTGCTTCTGAGCTCACCAATCTGTACTGCAGCACTCGCCACACCATCCTATGTCCCAGGCTCTCATTCCACTGCTCCATTCCTGCCTGATCTCTCTTTATTTATTTATTTTATTTATTTACATTTCTTATATACTGCACTATTTGCCATCAGCGCGGTTTACATGCAAGAAGGGAATGATTACCACTGATCTGGTTTGTATCTTTTCCAGTTAAGGTGATGGTGAAAAAGAAGATTAAAATTGTGAAGACGGTGAAAAAGGTCTCCAAGAAGACAAAATCCAAGTCACTTGCCAGCGAAGCTAAAGGCATTCCAGAGGAACGTATGTACGCACTTTTTACTCTTCTTGTTTTATCGCAGTATAATTCCTGAGCAAACACGTCTATCTTTTGTTCGGCAGATCTTTGCAGTTGACCTTTTTGCAGTAATTCTATTTATGCCATTCTATTTATGTCAAATGCAGAATTGCCAGGTTGCCCAGTTCCAGGAGGGAGACCTTTTGGCCTGATTTTGATTTTACATCCCAAAACAATGTGGTTTGTATAGACCCTGATTCTACCCATTGAAATCTGTGCTGCAAGTCCCCTAATATATCAGGATAGGATGGTCAGAAATCCAGTACTGGCTCAAAATCTCCCTCCTAGAACTGGGCAACCTAGCAGCTCTGCAATTAGAGTTAGGGAGGTGCTTGGAGAGGATTTGATCACAGTTTATGCTGATTTCCTATTTGTACCATGTTTACAGTTTTGCAGTCCAGCTTGCGTTATCCTGACCAAGAATATTACCAATGATTTACTGCATTTAAGGGTCAAGACAACGCCTGCATTCTTAGCCTCCATTTGGTAAACAGCAAGATATTCAAGATGTGCTGAATATCAATTGTCACAAAGGATTTATTCAGAGGATATTCAGAGCAGGCACAGTTTGAAAAAAGAGTTATGAAGAGGGAACTTTCCATGGACTGGACGCCTTCCACCGGTCACAGCTGTATTTTGAAGCATAGGAGGCTTGATTTTAGGTCTCCTATGCAGCAGGGCCAGCTGGGTTAGGGTGAGTCAGAAGATGCTGCACTCAGTCCTGGGGCAGGAGGGAAGGCTGGTGTTGTGGCTACACTGAAACCTGATGGCCAAAGGAGTAACGCTAATGAGTGAGTCTCAGAGACTTCCCTACAGCCCTCCTATACACCTGTTATCCTGCGCTGTGGAGGGGAGGCTTCGATCAAAGAAGGAAAAATGTGGATGAAAACAAATGGGCTAAAATTGAGATGCTGTGGTTGGTGTTTTATTTAAATGCCTTTCACAGCATTTAAATAGAATCGGGATATTCAGCATCGATATCCAAATTGTAGCTGGAACTGAACATCAGGACAGAGCAGCGATCGCTGCTGATATTGAGACCACTGCCTGAATACTTCCGCTCTCCAAATAACTTCAGGGTCCACCCACATTCTGCCCCAGCACTATAAGGATAGTGCCGGAGTAGTCAGTGATTATTTACAGTGGATAGTACTGCTGACAGTCACCGGACAGACCCAGCCTGTAGCACTTATCCAGACAAGCTGTGATCCAGATAAAAACTTTTTCTTAAAATGAGGATTTTCATAAATTTTATATCAAGCCAAATAACAGAAAATAAGCAATAAAGGACCATTTACAAATCTCAAGCAAGCATCACAAGTGCTTTTTAATATTAGGCCAAAAAAAATATTTAGAAATTTCTTCACCCCAATTTAGAACTTTTTGTTTCGATGACAAAATCACCAGGGGCACATCCAATGGCGGTGGCTCGGCTAGTGAAAAGCACCTAACCATCACTGTTTTAAATAAAACTGGACATTCAGCAGTGGAAAATATTAGATGTCCACTACTGAATATCTGGGCTTGCCAGATAGCAGCAGCGTTGTCCTGTGAGCAGAGATACTCAGCTATTCACCAGATAGCGAAAGAACATAAGAACATAAGATATGCCATACTGGGTCAGACCAAGGTCCATCAAGCCCAGTATCCTGTTTCCAACATTGGCCAATCTAGGTCATACGTACTGTCATCAACCGCCCCCGGTGGCCTGTGGCTGCAAGGGCAGGTTGAGCATTTTATTATTGATGGAGTTAAAAGACTCTTTAAGCCAGATGCACCCTGGGTATTAGTCCTCCTCCTTATGAGAATAAGTTGTGCGAGCCAAAATGGAGGGTAAATAAGGCTTTTATTTCCCTTTTATGCACTGAGGTTCACTAGGTAACAGAGAAACGAAAGTATTTCCTTCTTGTCAGGTTCTTCTACACAGGCATAAAGTGAACAAATAAACTGTTACATTCTTTCACAGCTTCTTTGTAAAAACAACACAGGCTTTCCACTTTGGAGCAAAAAATAACTTGGTGAGCTTTTCTCTTTTGCTCAGCACAAACAAAACAATATTAGAGCTTGTCCATATACAATTACAGCTCAGGGAGTGACTCAAGGCTTCCTGCCATACACATAGAGCAATCCATTAAATCCTCCAGGGACGATATAACTGATATTCTTGTTCGCATCTAATTAACCAAATAACCATGTATATAGTAGCCATGTATATAGTTTTTTGTCTATAGTTACCCTGATTTTCACCAAGTTTATGTACCTTGTTCTATGTAAAAAACCAATGCTGCTTGTACCATTGTGTTTATATTTGTTCATATGTAAACCGCACTGAATTAAGAGCGCGGTATATAAGAGAAATAAATAAATAAAATAAATAAATAAATAATAAATCCCCATATTCCACCTGCATGGGCTCTGGGTCATTTGTGCTTCCCTCAGCAATTGACCTTTCCCTGGCTGCAGTGGTTTTAAAGTCAATATTCCTTCTCTCTAGCCTCCAGCTGGGCTGTTCTAGGGCTTTCAAGTAAACAGCAGGGCTTGTCCCCACACCTCTGGGCAATGGCTTGTAAAACTCCTGCCTGCTTTCTTTTCTCTCAAACTGCTTATCTGCTCTCACAGACGCTCTATGAGCTGGGTTTCTCTTTAGACCAAAAGAGTCACTGTACCTTGGCTTTGTAATGTCCGTGTGACCGGTACTTGCCCAACCAGGCACCTCTCTCTGGACATGGTCTCTTTTGTAGACTCCCTCTGGAATCCTCTTTGATAGTGCTTGTCTTCTCTGCAGATTGGGAAGACCAGATAAAACCTCCAGGCTTCTTGGCTTTCTAGCACAAGTAATCCTCCTATCAGGACTTTCTCTTCCAGTACCTTTAAATCTGGTTACAGACCCTTCTGGTGAGCATAGACCTCTCTCCAGGCTAGGCTCTCTGCTTCTGAGCTCACTGCCTCTGGGATTTCTTCTTACCGGGTCTCTTTCCAGTATGACTTTCCCAGGTCTCACTCCAGCTCTTCTTGGTCTGTATCTTTCTCTCTCTCCTTCTGAGCTTTCCTCTGAGCTCTCTTCCGAGGTTCCTTCCTCTTTCCAGGCCAGGCTCTCCTCTGAGGTTCCTTCCTCATTCCAGGCCAGGCTCTCCTCTGAGGTTCCTTCCTCCCTCCAGGCCGGGCTCTCCTCCGAGGTTCCTTCCTCCCTCCAGGCCGGGCTCTCCTCTGCTGAGCTGCCTCTCTGCTTATAAAGCCGTTTTACTTCTGAGTTCCTCGAGCTACTCTTCAGGTGGAACTGATTAGCTCCTGCACAATCAGTCCCCGGGTGTGTTAGCTCAGGCTCTGTAGGTTCATGCTTGCTCCCTCTAGCTGCTTTGCAAGGGAACTGCATCTTCTGCGCAAGTTATTTGTTTTGTAAGAAACAGCTTTTTTTTTCTAAGTTTCTGCTTTCAGTGGCTTCTGCCTTATCATAGTACCTAGCAGTTTCCCCAAAAGACACAGGTTCCACAATGCTTGTACTGGGTCAAGCATTGATATCCTGGGTCCCTTCTTAATAATGGTTTATGGACCTTTCCTCCAGGAACTTGTCCAAACCTGTTTTAAACCCAGCTACACTAACAGCCTTTACTACATCCTCTGGTAACAAATTCCAGAGTTTGATTACACGTTGAGTGAAAAAATATTTTCTTTTATTAGTCTTAAATAGTTTACCCTGTAGCTTCATTGCATGTTCCCTAGCCTTTCTATATTCTGATAACGTAAACAATCGATCTACGTTTACCCGTTCCACTCCGTTCATTAATTTATATACTCAGCATGTAGATAGTCATGGCCTAATGGGAGACAGCCAACATGGCTTTAAACAAGGAAGATCTTGTCTTACTAATCTGTTATGTTTTTTTTGAAGGTGTGATTGAACAGGTGGACAAAGGTGAGTCTGTTGATATAGTGTATCTGGACTTTCAGAAAGTCTTTGACAAGGTCCCTCATCAGAGACTTTTGGCAAAACTAAAGAGTCATGAGATAGGAGGCAGTGTACTATTGTGGATCAGGAACTGGTTAAAAGATAGAAAGCAGAGGGTAGGGTTAATGGCCAATTTTCCCAATGGAGAAAGGTGAATAGTGGTGTACCCCAGGGATCTGTGCTGGGTCCGCTGATTTTGACATATTCATAAATGACCTGGAAAGTGGAATAACCAGTGAGATTATCAAATTTGCAGATGACACAAAACTATTTACAATTGTTAAAACCCAAGAGGATTGTGGAAAATTGCAAGAGGATTTTGATAAATTGGAAGACTGGGCATCAAAATGGCAGATTAAATTTAATGTGGACAAGTGCAAAGTTATGCACCTAGGGAAGAACAACCCAAACTATGGTTACACGATGCAAGGTTCCACATTAGGAGCCACCACCCAGGAAAAAGATTTAGGCGTCATTGTGGATACCATGTTAAAACCCTCGGCCTAGTGTGCAGCAGTGGCCAAGAGAGCAAATAGAATGCTTGGTATCATAAGGAAAGGAATGGAAAATAAAACAAAAGATATTATAATGCCTCTATATCGTTCCATGGTGAGACCGCACCTTGAATATTGTGTGCAATTCTGGTCGCCGTATCTTAAAAAGGATATAGCGATATTAGAAAAGGTTCAGAGAAGAGCCACCAAAATGGTAAAGGGGATGGAAGGATACTCCTATGAAGAAAGGCTAAAAAGGTTAGGGCTCTTTAACCTGGAAAAGAGATGGCTGAGGGGAGATATTATAGAACTCTATAAATTAATGAACGGAGTGGAACGGGTAAACATAGATCAATTGTTTACGTTATCAGAATATAGAAAGACTAGGGGACATGCAATGAAGCTACAGGGTAAACTATTTAAGACTAATAAAAGAAAATATTTTTTCACTCAACGTGTAATCAAACTCTGGAATTTGTTACCAGAGGATGTAGTAAAGGCTCTTAGTGTAGCTGGGTTTAAAAAAGGTTTGCACAAGTTCCTGGAGGAAAGGTCCATAAACCATTATTAAAAAGGGACCCAGGATTTAATTTAATTTAATTTAATTAACAGTTTCTTGTATACCGCATCTTTCCAAGATCAAATGCGGTTTACATGGAACAAGACAACATAACAGACAGGTGTCTGTTTTTACAGTGAACAACTTAGAACCATAACAACTATATTACATTACATGGAACAAGCAAGAACTATTTACAGGGAACAAAATAAGTAATAGATACAGTGTTGTATGTGACATTTAAGGATAATAAGCATTTGGAGTTTCACATCATTTGTCAAATCCAGTTTGGTTTATGGGGAAACTGACATGGTATTATCCATTTTCTAGCTGGGGAGGTGTGTTTGGCAAAGATCCGTAGTGTGATGTGAACAGGTGCGTTTTAAGTTTTTTGCGGAATTCTTTGATCTCTACAAGTGATCTTATTTCAACTGGAAGGGCGTTCCATAGAATGGGGGCAGCATGTGAGAATGCCTTTTTGTTTGTTATCTTTCTGGATTTTATAAATTCTTTCGGAGTCCTTAATTTGTTTGTATGATCTCTCCTGTGTAAGTTATTAGTAGGTTCTTTAGTGATGAGGTTGGCTAGGGTGGGAGGTGCCATGTTGTTTAGAGTTTTGAAGGCAGTTGTAAGAGTTTTGTATATTATTCGGCTTTGTATCGGTAGCCAGTGTAAGTTCTCCAGTATCGGAGTGATATGTTGAAATGGGGGGACCTTCATAATGGTCCTGGCCGCTGCATTTTGTGCAATTTGTAGTCTTCTCAAGTTTTGTTTTGTTGTGCCTAGGAGTATTAGGTTTGCAAAGTCGAAATGAGGCGTAATTATGGCTTGTATTATTTGCTGGAAATCTTGTAGGTGCATTAGAGGGCGTAGCTGCTTTAGGATTTTAAGTTTGAAGTATACTTTCTTCGTTGTATTTCTTATATGTGTTTCCATGTTGAGATGTGTGTCAAGTATTACACCTAGATATCGTACTTCATTTTTTAGTTTGATTTCTTGGTTTTGCAGAGTGATGTGTGTAGGGGGTGAGTATGAGAGGTTTTTTGTTACAATTAGGGCTTCTGTTTTTGCATGATTGATGTAGAGGTTATTTTCATTTAGCCAGGTAGTTAATTCATTAAAGCACTCAACGAGTAATTGAATTGGTATATCGGGGATTGTAAATGGAACGTACATCATTTTATCGTCTGCATATAAGTGAGAGTAAACGTTGAAGTTTTTAAATATATTACAGACATGCTTTATGTAGATATTAAATAGGAAGGCTGACAGTGCTGATCCTTGAGGGAGACCTAGTTCCTGGTTGTATGTCTTGGATGTAAGGTTACCAATTTGTACTGTTTGTGTTCTATTGCTTAGATAAGAGGTGAACTCTTATCTAAGCAATAGAACACAAGGATATCAATGCTTGACCCATTACAAGCATTGTGGAACCTGTGTCTTTTGGGGAAACTGCTAGGTACGTATGACCTAGATTGGCCACTGTTGGAAACAAGATACTGGGCTTGATGGACCTTGGTCTGACCCAGTATGGCATATCTTATGTTGTTATGACATGTAGTTCGGTCTGTATGTTGCACCACCACGCTATGCTGCTGGTTCAACTGACATTCATATCTTACATGTGGGATCTGTCCAGTCATAGGGGCAGGCCATAATACATCAACCCACACCTCGCAGACCATGAGTGTACTAGCAGAATACACAACATTCCCATTCCCAGGCGTGTGCCTATGCGGCAGTCATGGACTGATCTCATATCCTGCAGACTAACATGGCTTACTTGGATTCACATGTGGTTTGTATGGTTGTAACTCACTAAGTACTTACTTATGGAGGGGTCACAGGTTCACACATAGATTTTTGTTAGGTGAGGGGGCAGGGTGGGCATTTTCTCTATGAAATGGGCTATTATCATCTTGCATACTATTCCTGCCTCAATGGCCTATTTTTCCACCCCCATGCACATATCCACTCTACATGTGTGGGTGGGGGGTATCCTGAACCCAGGGCCAGTCCATTCATTCCAAGTACTTGCCAGGTGCCAGGGTGCAACAATTATGGTAGCCAGCCGATCCCTCCCTCCCTGCCATCATGGCACAGCCACTGCTTCAGTGCTGCAGGCGGACTTCTTGAGGTTGCAAACATGCAGCTAGGCACACCTTGCCACTCCTGCTCCCCTCCACCGGGGGATGTGGGTATGCTGCCTTAGACCTCAGTAGGGAGGGATCACCATGTGCTCCGCTGTACTTTCTGCTGACATGTTTGCCATCCCATTGACAGTGGCAACTGCAGCGTTGCACCAGATACACAGGTCCAGGACATGGATTTTCTCCACAGTAGGCCGCAGCTGCTGCGACCACTGCCCACACCCTCACACAATTCTGACATGGCAGCATGGTGGCAGTGGAGGTGGCCTGATCTCTTTTTGACTGCCGCAGTTTGTATGTGTGCTGCCTCTGTCACAGTGTCTTACTGCCAGGCATCACAGATGTGTGCCCTAGGCAGTGGCCTTGTCAGCCTAGTGGACCAACCAGCCCCACCGCATCACCCTCATGACACCTCCTTTGCCAATTTGGCACCAACAACAGTGTGCCCTTTTTTGACAGGGCACCATTCTGTTGCTGCCAATGGAGCACTAATATCACTACTTTGGGAATGCTGGTTGGTGGAGCACATTGCATACATTTAAATAGGCTCTCTCCCCTCAGAAATAGCCTTTACCATGAGCTTTCTGATGGCTTTAGGACTCCCAGCACTAGCAGCTCTAATGCACAGTACCACAAGCCGGTGTTAAGGGAGTACACAATATTCCCGCCCAGTCTCCGCCCTGTCATTGCCCATTCACCACTTCCTTTCCCCATAACACTGACGGCATTGCTTCCGAGTGTTACTCCAGCATTATTGGTGCTTTCCATGGTGTTAACTGCTCATGGGCACCAATTACGCATGTTAATGGTGCTCTTGCTCCCTTACTGCCTTTTAGTAAACATACCCCTAAGAGTCAGTTTATTGTAGAATAGATACATCTGATATAGGTCTGTGAGCAATACTGTCACAGATAATGAAAGAAAAAGGGTATCCAGTACTATACCTCATCAGAAAGATGTCTTCTGTGGAACAAAATATATTGGACACTAGACAGAAATCTGCAAGTGTCCTATGAGATTCCGGACAATTGGAAGCCATTCCATTGGTTATCAAATGTAGCTGTTCATTTTTTAGCCCCATTAAACTCTGTGGCTTTCATGCCTTTCAGACCAATGCAGAAAATTGTGTTGCTGTTAGCGCAGACATCTATGCAGCATTTAGGCACAATTTTCTGTGGTAGTGTGGGCACCGAATGTAGAAAGGGATTTGCCACGAGTGTAATCACTGCGCAATTGCCAATGCTAATGGCAGCGCACAACCCATGTCAATATATTCAAACTCAATGATAATTAAGCAATTAGCTATGCCATGCGAATGCAGAGAAGGTTGGAGGAGATGTAAGGGTCTGTGGTCAGTTCTGAGGAGGAATTGATGCCTATTTCTTGAGCGGATAACTCCCAGAGATTTTTTTTGGGCTTTGCTGAAGTGAGTCAATCCTGAAAAATAAGTGGCAGGGAACGCATGCTGGAACAATGAATGTGCATTTGCTGCGATGCTATTTGGGGAAGCTGATTGTGCTTGATGGTGTACAGAGCCTGTAAAGTTTTCAACCAAAATGGGACCTCTGAAGTGTTGAATGACATTCCTGATGTAGATAATTTTTTTTAGAAATGCAATATTGCATTGGATGGTGTAATGCTACATGACTGACTGCTGTTATTTAAACTGTATGTATTATGCAGCAATTGGGCAATGGACCTGAATTGTAACGTACAGGACCTATGATGATATAAGCTGTGTCGGGCTTAACTGTCTGGATTTCCATGCCTGTTTGCCTGAAGCTGTTTATATATATTTCGAGGTCCTAAACAATATATAATATATAGTTATTTAAAATTACCTAAACTGGGTTCAATTTGGAAACTGTGCTGTTTTTTTCTTATCTTTGAGATGCGAGTTTCCTTAAACACTTTTGTTTGGAATGCTATGTGGAGCATAAGAGCAATCGTTCTGCTTAGAATGATATCGGTGTTCACAGACAGAGTTTTACTCTGGGCAGAACTTCCCAGCAGAACGATTGCTCTTATGTACCACATAGCATTCCAGCACATGTGCACAAGTGCCTTTTTGTGTACAGGATCTAGGCGCTGCTGACGCAAAGACCTGTGCGCATATCCCTGGTTTGCTCTTCTGGTTTAGCAAGGACATTTTGCGTGCAGCTCATTTGCGTGCTCTTTGCTTACAGCACGGCTGCACAATACTTCTGCGTTAAACCTGTGTTTGGAATGCTTGCACTAGAGCTTTAGCATTGGGTACTAACGCAGGTTTTCTGCATCAACCCCTTTATTTCTTTCATAGATTCCTCTTTCTTGCTAAAACCATCCTACATCTGAGATTCTACATCCTAGAAATAAGACAGAAACACTTGTTTTTTATTACAAATCTGCCAGGATTATCGTTTTCAGTTATGTTGCTCACAAAACTGTTTTTTCCTGTTTTGGACTTTTATTTGGGACAGTCTGTTTGGAACGCCTTTCATCTTGTCTTTGTGGAGTTCATAGGGTAAAGTTTCTGAACATCGTGAGTTTGAAGATGTACAGTAGCATACTGAATGCCTGAATCCGGATGCTGTCTCAACTTCCCTACAAACCTTGTCTCTTCTCTTCTCACTCTCTTTATTGACTCCCTCAGTCATAATATTCATCTGTTCTATAATCCACATCATTGCATGCACTGAAGTAGAATGTTGTGCAGAGAGTCTATGGCGGCAATAGACTCAAGTAATTTCTCCTGACTCTAAGCTCTTTCTAAGCACTCTCCATTAGCCCACATATCTGATGATTGTATTCCATCACATCATTCGCTATCATCATTTTACTATAGTAATACATATTGCATTGTCACAATTTTTCTTGAAACTACTGTTATTTAAATCATACAAGACACATAGTAATCTACACAGATCTGAGGTGTAGACTGCTATGAATGTAGCTTGTTGGTTGACTTAAAAATTACACTGGTCAACATTGAAATCATTTCTGACGTTAAAAGGCCCTAATCTGTAGTATCTTGGTGAGCTGAACACGAATATAACATTAAAAAAAATTTATTGGCTCTCATTTTGAAGATATTGCATGTAGTTCATTTTTTAAGCTTCACCATGTAAATTTATCCAGTAGGACATCAACAACATCCCATATAAGCCTTGAATGATGTAATATTGCATCACATTGCATAATACCAGCATGCACACATCATCCAGAGTTGATTGCATCATTTTCTGATGCAATGCAATACTACTGCCAGATGGCTGCTGAAGCCATCTGACGTCAGCAGTGTACTATACGCAGTCAGAAAGGAAAGTAATCTGGTATTCTGTTCCGATATTGAAAGCCTCATGAATAACTTAAAGGTCACTCATGACCCACAATACTGGAGACTATTTATAGACTCTTTGAAACTGAGTCTGAAGGCTGTGCTTTTGAACAATGGAAACCGTTTTCCATCTATTCCAGTAGCGCATACCGTCCACATGAAAGAGACATACGATAACTTAAAGCATCTACTGACTTCCATTAACTATAACAAGTACAGCTGGCACCTCTGTGGTGACTTGAAGGTAGTTGCCCTTTTAATGGGACTGCAGCAGGAATATATAATATACATGTGTTTCTTATGTGAGTGGGATAGCCGAGCAAGGGATTGGCACTACTTGCGGAAGGAATGGAATCGCAGACAAAATGTAACAGTTGGAGAGAAGAATGTCCAGCACCCAGCTTTGGCTGAGAATCACAAAATCCTGCTACCACCCCTTCACATCAAACTAGGTTTGATGAAAAACTTCATGAAAGCCATGGATTGTACTTCGCCAGCTTTCCGATACCTGCCTGAAAAATTCCCTCGATTCAGTGAAGCAAAGATTAAAGAGGGAGTTTTTGTGGGTCCTCAGATTCGAGAGCTCTTCAAAGATGACTGGTTCAACAACTTGCTGCAGGGTGATGCGAAACAAGCATGGAATGCTTTTCGCCTAGTGTCAACAAACTTTCTCAGGAATGTTAGGGCAGAAAACTACAAGGAACTAGTAGAAGACATGCTGATGCAGTATCAGAAACTTGGCTGCAATATGTCTCTAAAGATCCATTTCCTTGATTCCCATCTCGATTTCTTTCCTGACAACTGTGGTATGGTTAGTGATGAACAGGGCGAACGTTTTCACCAGGATATCTCAACGATGGAGCAAAGATACCAGGGAAAATGTTCCACTACAATGCTGGCTGACTACTGCTGGACACTCCCCAGAGAAGCTCCCGAACAGCTGTACAAGAGACAAGTGAAAAAATCTAAGAAGTAGTCTATGACTTGGTTTTTTACAGGCATTAACCGAAGGCCTATTATATTTACTATTGACATGCATTTTGTGATGTAAACATTAATTCTTGTAGATTACAAAAAATTAGAGCCAACTTTGCAATTTCACTGTCATATTCGTGTTCAGCATATAAAAATTGATAAGAAATGACTATTTTTATTTCAGTATCATGACTTTTGTAAAACTTTGTTGACCAGTGCTATCTTATTTTTTATGAAATTTACTTAACCAGTCTTCAACAATAATAACCATCAAAACAATTTGCAATCTAAAAAGAGTATAAAAGCATTTAATACACCATGTCAAACAAATACAAACTAAAACATGTAAAAGCCTGAAGCCACACATCATGCACAATCTAACATCCCACCTTCTGGTCCTATCAGCTCTTAAAAATCCCTTTGCAAAAACCAGGTTTTAAATCCTTTCTTAATTTTCAAGAAGTTCATTTCCTGTCTTGAGTAAAATAGAAGTGCCTTTCAATGATGGAACCAAAAAAAGTGAACATTGATCTTTGTGAGGATTCAAGATAATACTATCTCCAAAGAAGGAATTGAAAGCAGCAATATTTGCAATGAATGAAGGCTAATTTGCAGGGGAGTTTGGAATCACATAATTGCAAGATGCATGGGTTGGTCAGTATGTAAAACCTGTTGTGCCAACGCCTAATCTTGCACTTGAAACCGGCAGGTGGTAATGTGACCTCAGTAAAGGAGAGATGTGATCAAAATTCATGGCCCCAGAAAATAATTTAACTGCTATGCTCTGAATAAGCTGGAATCATTTCAGAGCAAGTTGAGGAAGACCATTGTAAAGTGCATTGCAATAGTACAATTTAGAAATAACTGGAGCATATAATAAAGTAATCATTTTTGACTTAGATAGCCATTTCTTGGGGGATCTAATTCTTTGAAGAAGATCCCACTACTACTGCAATCTAGGGCTTCAATTTAAACAAGTTTTCAAGAAGGAAACCTAGAAAAAAGGCCAGTCTCATGCACTGTGATGGATACTCCCTGACTAGATGGAGTGTAGGGAGAGAAGGATTTATGGAAAAGCAGATTGCCTCATATTTAGCCACATTTAAAATTAATTGTTTGTCTACAACGAGGATGTAATCTCTTCAAGATACCTATCCAGATTAGAGATATCCAAGAACTATGGATCATCCTCCGTCAAGATCTGAACATCATCAGCTTGTTTGTATGAGCTACAGCCAAATAACTGAAACAGGGAAGTTAATGGGACCAAAAATATATTTAAAAAATGAGGGCTAACCACAAACCTTTTGGGACCTCACATAATAGTGCATTTCCTGGGACAACATGTTAGCAGCTGACATCCTAAAAGAACATCCCTCTACGTGTAGATATGATCTAAACCAGCTCAATACAGAATCTTTCAACTAAATGTCATAGAGATGATGGATAAATAGAGAGTGATCTGTCATATAAAAAGCCAACAAGAGGCCAAGCAGTACCAATAATGCTAGTTTACCTACACCCCACAAGAAGAGACCCCTATACAAATGCCTTCCCCAAAGGCCTCGCTGCTGAGGGTGCAGGATCAAAGTCTACCCTAAGCATGGAATCAGTTGAAGAAGAACTATTTTTTATGAAAGTTTCAATAGAAAAGCTAAGTGGGAGGCTGGATGAAAATTTGAAAAAGCTGGTCCTCTGGTCCCTAAAGAATGGAAAGCTCAGAAAAATTTTCAAATAATTGACAACATATGCAGATCTAAGTCTAAGCACTATATATACACAGTCCGAAGTACAGCCTTTGCAAAATGACTTTAACCTCCTGGAATCGCCTTGAAGAGTAACATTCAACAGGCTCCATGGATATCTCCATTTGACCTTCCTAACTATAGACTGCTGTGGTACAGTCAGATGAAATTCGGAGTTGTTACCATTGATGACCTTATTAGTAAAAACGGACTTGATTCATAGGATTTGGAATGGACTATACAATTTGTAAAATAAGTAAATTGCAGTTTAATTAAATAAGTAGTTAGGCTTCTATTGTTGTGATTACAGAAATACATTTCAAGATTTAACTGTGGTTCAGTTTGCATAGATTTGTTATAGGTTTAATAGAGGCAGGAATTAGAAAGTAAGGGCAAATTCCTGTTCAGTGATGTAATTTGTCAGCTGTAAATAGAAGTAATATTGACAGAGGTCATGTCAAAGATATGATCTACAATGCACCATGGAGCGATACAGAGCCAAACATATGCAAATCTGTGTGATGAATATTCAATGTAGATATTCTAAATATCTGATTAGTTTGCAGCCGGTGAAGACTGGAAGTGAATACCTCTGCTCTGTATTATCGATGGATGTTCGTATCAACCCACTGGCCACATCTAATCATATGGTATACACTGTGATCACTGATACTTGAAACCAATTTTTATATCCAATGTGTGCTTAAAGATCTTTATTAATGATGTTTTTATCGCTTGACTTGAACATCATAAATGTTCACATCACACTGATAAATGTCTTTAAGCACAGGTTGGATATAAAAATTGGTTTAAAATATCAGTCAAGTGATGTATCATATGAGTAGATGTGGCCAGTATGCTGATATGAAGATCCGTTGATAAATAATAGAGAAAATTATTCATAACACACATTTGCATACATGTTTGGCTACTCTGACCCCGAACAAAATTACTAAACACATAGATAGACATGATTTAATGGGGCAGAATCAACATGGATTCACAGTAGCTAAGGGAAATCTTGCTTCATCAAATTGCTATTTTTTTTTAAGACATGTCATGTGATAAAGAGGAGCCAGTTGATATAGTGCATCTGGTTTTTTAGAAAGTGTTTGGCAAAGTCCCTCATGACAGACTACTAGGGAAATTAAAAAAAGCCATGTCCTATTGTGGACTGGAAATGGTTAAAAGATAGAAAAAAGTACAATTAAATGGCCAATTTTCTCAATGTAGGATGGTGAATAGTGGAGCACCTCAGGGATCTGTACTAGGACCAGTGCTTTTTAACATATTTATAAATGATCTGGAAATAGGAGCAATGAGTGAAATGATCAAATTTGCAGATGATACAAATTATTCAGACTTGTTAAATCACATGTAGATTGTGAGAAATTGCAGGAGGACCTTGTAAGACTAGAAGACTGGGCATCTACTGTAGATGGCAAATGAAATGTAATGTGAACAAGTTCAAAGCGATGCACCTAGGGAAGAATAATTCTAATTGCAGCTACATGATGCTAGGTTCCATATTAGGAGTCACCGCCCAATAAAAGAATCTAGGGGGCATGTCTACTAAAGGATTTTTCCCATTTTGTGTCTATGGGAAAATGTTTAGTAGACTTCCCCTAGGTGTAATTGCGGATTCTACATTGAAATCTTCTGCCCAGTATGCGGCGGCAGCCAAAAAAGCGAACAGAATGTTAGGGATAATTTGGAAAGAAATAAAGAATAAAAGCAAGAATACCATGATGCCTCTGTATCACTCCATAGTACAGCCACACCTTCAACATTGTTCACAATTCTGGTTGCTGCATCTCAAAAAACATATAGCAGAATTAGAAAAGGCACAGAAAAGACTAAAGAGGTTAGGACTTTTCAGATTCGAGAAGAGATAACTGAAATATAACTCTATAAAATCCTGAGTGGAGTGGAATGGGTAAACATGTATTGATTGTTTACTCTTTCAAAAAGTACAAAGACTAGATGACATGCCATGAAGTTACAAAGTAGTATATTTGGAACAAAAGGAAAAACTATTTTTTTCACTCAATACATAGTTAAGTTCTGGAATTCATTGCTGGAAAATATGTTGAAAGCAATTAGTGTAGCTGGGTTCAAAACAGTCTTGGACAAGTTAAGAACATAAGAAATGCTATACTCGGTCAGACCAAGATCCATCAAGCCCAGTATCCTGTTCAAACAGTGGCCAATTCAAGTCACAAGTACCTGGCAGGTTCCCAAAAAGGCACACAGGTTCCACAATGCTCATCCCAGGGTAAGCAGTGGATTTCCCAAGTCCTCTTTAATAATGGTTTATGGACGTTTCTTCCAGGAACTTGTCCAAACCATTTTTAAACCCAGCTATACTAACAGCTTTTACTACATCCTCCAGTAACAAATTCCAGAGTTTGATTATGCATTGAATGAAAAATATTTTCTCTTATTAGTCTTAATTGGGTTACATTGTGGCTTCTTTGCATGTCCTCTAGTCTTTCTACTTTTGATGGTGTAACCAACCAATCTACATTTACCCGTTCCACTCCATTCATTAATTTATAGACTTCTATGATATCCCCCTCAGCCGTCTCTTTTCCAAGTTGAAGAGCCCAAACCTTTTAAAGGATATCCCCATAGGGATATCCTTCCATCCCCTTTAACATTTTTGTCAATCTTCACTGTACCTTTTCTAATTCTGTTATATCCTTTTTTTTTTTTTTTTTTTATATCTTTATTTTCATTTTCAAAGAAAACAACAAGCAATAAAAACACTTAACAGAGAGAGAACAAACAACAAAGCAAACGAAAGGCAAAACGACCCCCCCACCCCCCACCCTCCCACTCCTCTAGGGTACGCAATGGAATGTAGTAGCACTGTGCAACCATGCTATATCAAACAGAGTCTGCATAAACAGCAATATATTAAGATTGTAAAGACTAAACATACGATTCCTTACTACATTGAGCCACATTCACAAAGTCGTTTAACAATTGCCATTTAGAACACATATCACCAATTCGAGGCAGGGTTTTCCGGGGCATCTGCTCATATTTACTGTATAAACAGACATGATTCCACCATTCAGGCATACTAAGATTGGCCGTATGTTTCCAGTTGCGCATGATCAAATGCAGCGCCAACCCAATCATGAAGTCTAGCAAGAAATAGCCCTCTTTGCATAAGGAGGGGGGTCTGGCCGCTGAGCGAAGGCCAATAATTCGCCAAGTGAGGGGCTCCTGAAATTTTAGGACACGTTGTATCTGTGTCCAAACCTGCCTCCAAAAGGTTTGTACCCCGGAACACTCATACACAAGATGAACTAGAGTACCAGCCTGGCTATTACAAGTCCAACATAGAGCGCTAGCAGCCCGATCCCATTTTGTTATTTTAACAGGGGTATAGTAGCAGCGATGTGCAAAAAGAAGAGAGTCTGAGTGACCGAAGCCGACTTGGAGACTCTCACTTGCTTGCACCAGAATTTCCGCCACTGCTGCGCGGATAGGACCATCCCACTTTCCTGCTCCCAACGTTTTTGAACACACTGTGTTTGTGAAGCATGCTTCTGTCTCAGCATCTTATAAAAGAGCGCCGCAGCACCCGATAATTGTACAGTTAGTTGAACAAGCTCCACAACCCCTTTGTCTCCCACCCCCTGTCGGGGGTCGACCTGAGAACTGGAGAGACAATGCCTGAGCTGTAGCCACTGAAAATAAAACTTAGGCGGCAGGCCAAACTCCTGCTGCAGCTCCCGGAACTCTTTCCATGCATTATCTTTTAGAAGTTGAGTGACAAGCCAGATTCCTTGTGATTGCCACTGGCGCCATAACACAGGCTTCTTTTGGATTTTGAAGCGGGGGTTATGCCAGATTGGCAGCCGAGTGGTAGGACATAAATCTGGGCCACCTGCTCGAATAAGAGCTCCAAAGGCCTCAAGGGTGTCAACTATCATATATGGGCGTTGTGCACACTGTTGAAACTGCATACCCAGAAGATATCTTAGAGGGATCGGGGCGAGGAGCTTTTCCTCAACGTCCACCCAAACAGGTCTATCTGCGGAACAACTCTCCAGCCACCGTGCCCCTTGCTTCAATAAAAATGCCTCATGATAAGTGTGGAAATCTGGGAACCGAACCCCGCCCTCCTCACGAGTAAGTTTAAGTTTCCATAATGCGATCCTCGGAACTTTATTCAACCACAAAAACTGACTCAAAATACGCTCGACCGTATGATACGCTCGCAGCGGCAGTAGGGAGGGCAACATTCCGAGAATATAATTAATCTTTGGGACAATCATCATCTTGATGGTCTCTAGCCGCCCCCACCAGGATAATACTAAAGGGGACCATTTGGTGGTCATCTCCCGGGCTATTGATATTATCGCTTCCGCATTAAAACGAATTGTTTCCTCAAGAGGATAACAATAATGAACTCCCAGATATTTTATCTTATTAGGTTCCCACACAAAAGGGAATTTACTCATGTCCTCTTTGAGCAGCCACCGGTTCAACGGGAAGGCGACCGACTTTGTCCAATTAATTCGATAGCCCGAAAGCACCGAATATCGGTCTATCTGCATTAATACCTGGGGGACAGAATCCGGAGAGACAAATAAAAGGAGATCATCGGCATACGCCGACAGTTTAACTTCTAAGCCGGCGACCACAGCCCCCTGGATCTCTGTACATTGCCGAATAAGAAGGGCCAGCGGCTCTAGCGCTAAAATAAATAGCATAGGAGATAATGGACACCCTTGTCGAGTACCCCGATGTAGTGCGAGTCGCTGAGACTTTGTTCCATTTACACAGATATACGCGGTGGGCTGCGCATACATTACCTCCAAAAAGCGAAGAAAGCCCGGCCCAAAGCCAAACCACTTAAGAGTGGCAAACAAAAAAGGCCATTCCAGCCGATCAAAGGCCTTCTCAGCGTCAAGAGAGAGACCGACAAGGGGTTGCGTGCTCTGATCGACTCCGGCTAAGACGTGACAAAAGAGCCGCGCGTTGTCAGCCGTGGATCTGCCGGCAGTAAAGCCACATTAATCTGGGTGAATCAAAGAAGGTATTTTCCCGGATAGTCGGCCAGACAAGACTGTGGCATAAATTTTGTAGTCAACATTAAGGAGGGATATGGGCCTGTTATATCCTTTTTAAGGTATGGTGATCAGAATTGTACGCAATATTCAAGTGATGGTTACACCATGGAGCGACCAGAGGCATTATAATGTTTATGTTTATGTTTATTAAAATTTGATATACCGCTCATTCAAAAAGATCAGAGCGGTGTACAATATAAAAACAAATAAAACTTTGTAAAAACAATCAAAACAATAGCCAGAAGAAAAGAAAGGAAGTTACAATTTCAAAGTATAAAGCGGGGGAACTGAAGAACACAGCACAACAATTAGGAGGAAGGAGATGACACAAAAGGGGAGGGAAGGTCCAAGGCTAGAGAGAAGAGGTGGGTTTTTAGGTTACATTTAAAGGTAGTGTGCTGAGGCTCGAGACGGAGGGCGGGAGGGAGAGAGTTGCAGAGGGCAGGGGCTGTGAAAAAGAAGGCGGAGGAGCGGGTAGACTGTAGATGGGCTAGAGAGGGGGAGGGAAGCGTGAGGCGGTTGAGGTGAAATGAACGAGGAGTGCGTCTGGGGGTGTGGTAGATAAGAAGGTCAGCTAGATATTGCGGAGTGTTGGTATGAAAAGCTCGATGGACCAGTGTGAGCAGTTTGTAATGGAAGCGGAAGGGTAGGGGCAGCCAGTGGAGATGAGAAAGCAGAGGTGAGACATGATCGCGAATAGAGGAGTGAGTGGCAATGCGGGCGGCTGTATACTGAATACACTGAAGACGATATAACTGTGACTTAGAAAGACCAAGAAAGAGGGAGTTTGCAAAATCAATACGAGATATAACCAGAGAGAGAAGTAGTGTGGCAAGCGCAGAAGAAGTAAGAAACGGACGGATAGCACGAATTTGACGCAAGAAAAAGAAGGAAGTTTTAGAGACATGAGAAATGTGATCCTGGAAAGAAAGGTGGGAATCGAAAATAACACCAAGATAGCGGAAGGAAGAGACGAGTGATATGGGGGAACCTAAGAAAGAAGGGGCCAAGAGGGGAGGGGAATCACCACGGGAAAACCAGATAGCAGTGGTTTTTGTAAGATTGAGATGCAGACAGTTTTGCGATAGCCAACCAGCAACCAGGGAAAGACAGGAATTAAGTGGGGAGAGATCAGGGTGAGAGGGGGAGGTGTGGTGAAGAAGAACAATATCATCGGCGTAGTAGAAAGCACTAATCCCAGTTTGCTGAATCTGGAGAGTGAGGGGAGCCAGAAAGAGATTAAAAGTAGAGTGGCAAGAACAGAACCCTGAGGGACACCACATACCAGAGGAAAGGGATCGGAAGCTGGGATAGAGGGGGAGGAGGAGAGAACAGAACAAGACCGGGAGGACAGAAAAGAGTGAAACCAGGTAAGCACCGTGTGACAGAGACCTGCCTCTTGGAGACGAAGGAGAAGAAGAGAGTGGTCTACAAGATCGAAGGCTGCAGATGGGTCAAGGGCAACCGCCACCGAGATATCACCACGATCGTGAGCTACGTGAAGAGTATTAGTGAAGGCGAGAAGGATAGTTTCCACACTGTGACCCTGACGAAAACCAGACTGACACGGGTGGAGAAAGTTAATATCGTCGAGGTAGTGAGAAAGCTGAGAGAATACAAATTTTTCCAGGAGTTTGGAGACAAACGGAAGGTTAGAGACGGGACGGTAGTGAGAGGGAATCAGGGGATCAAGGGAAGACTTTTTTAGAATGGGACGGATCAATGCGTGCTTCCAGGGATGGGGAAAAACACCTGACGAAAGACTAGAGTTGATCATGGAAAGAAGAGGAGGAAGAAGAGCAAGAGATGGATCTAATAACCAGGTTGAGGGAATAGGATCAAGGGAGCAATAGGTCTTATTGGAGGAGGAGATAAGTTGGTGAAATTCGGCAGAGGTTAGTAGAGAGAAGGTGGACCAGGTATGAGAGTGGGTTGAAGACGGCGGAGGATATATAATGGGGGGAGGAGAGGAAATAGGTGGGGGACAGGAAGGAAGGGAGGCCCGAAGGTTGAGAATTTTGTCATTAAAAAATGTGGCAAGGAGTGAGGGTGGAGGGGACGGGTGAAGGGAGGGGGAGAAGCAGAGGGGAGAAGAGAGGTCAGGGAGTGAAGCGTGTTATAGAGGTGGCGGGTCTGATTAGGAGCATTTGAGATAGCATTAGAAAAGAAATCCCTTTTAGCAGCATGTGTCTGAGTACGGTAGTGGGAGTGATGAGTCTTAAAGGAAGCAAGAGTAAGCGGAGATGGAGCCTTACGCCACTGCCGCTCGGCTCTGCAGAGCTGGGAATGAAGGAGCCTGAGACCAGGATGATACCAAGGCTGTGGAGGGCGGCGTTTTGTGGGACAAGGCTGTAAGGGGGCCACAATGTCGAGTGCATTGGAAAGAGTGGAAAACCAAAGGGTAGCTTGGGAACTAGGGGAGAGGGACGGGAAGTCAGGGGGAAGAAGAAGGGATGCTGAGGGAAATTGCTGTATGGTAGAAGGAGTGATACGACGGGAAAGACGCTGAAAAGGAGGAGGTATTGTGACAGATGACTGAGGAGGGGAGTCAGGAAGGGAGCAATGGAAAAGTAAACAATAATGATCTGACCAAGGGAGGGTAACGGAGGATAGGACAGAAAGGCAGAGTGAGGATGAGGAAAGGGTAAGAAGGAGATCGAGAGTGTGACCAGATGTGTGGGTGGGGAAGTAAACATGTTGGAGGAGAGAGAGGTCATCTAAAAGAGAGAGAAATGCGTGATCCCTTGAAGATACAGGAGAATCGAGGTGCAGGTTAAAGTCACCTGTGATAAGGAGCTGGGGGAAAGCGAGCGTTAGATCAGAAATAGTGAGAAGTAAAGAGTCCCAGAGATCAGATCGCGAGGCAGGTGGAAAATAGACAAGGAGGATGTGTAACGGGAGAGGAGAATGAAGTTGAAGGAGAAGAGCCTCAGGATAGTGAAGCAGTGGAAAGGAAAGAGCAGGGTGTAAAGGAAAGAGCAGGGTGCAGAATAGCGGCCACCCCGCCACCAGAGCGGCCTGAGCGTGAAACAGAGACCGCAGAGTAACCAGGGGGAAGAGAGCGGGCAAGGAGAGCAGCCTCTCCCTCTTTTAACCAGGTTTCTGTGATAAGGAAAAGGTCTAGAGAGTTTAAAGTGATGAGGTCCTGGACAAGTAGAGTTTTAGCTCTAAGAGATCTGCAATTAAGAAGTCCCATCCGAAGGGTAGATGAGGGAAGAGAGGGGGAAGGGGTCTGAACAGAAGTAGTAGCGTTACAGCATGGAATAAGATGGCTTAGACAGCGAGAGCGCTTCGGTGCAAAGGACGCTGGACGGCGGCCCCAGAAGACAGGGATAGGGGCCATCGAGGAGGAAAGAGGAAGAGAAGTGAAGTAAGTTAAGGGAATGAAAGGAGAGGAAAGGAGGCTCACCGTGAGTGAAGAGAACGACGTCGTCGGGTAGGAGATAGAAGTTAGGAGAACCGGAGAAGACGGCAAATGTGCAAACAGCTGATGTGGGAGGAAACAAAAGGGGATCAAAGGGATAAACAGCAGAATGAACCAAACAGGGACCAGGCCTACGCGGGCAGAGCGGCCCCAAGGAGCGCACCTAAGGAGCAGGTCGTGCTCCTTAGGTGCACTCCTTCGGTGCGCGCCCAAGTCGCACGCCGCGGCGACAAGTGCCGCAGGCGCTGTAGCTTTATGGGAAGCGGCCAGGATACCTCTGTGACCGTGGGCACGCTCATGCAGCCGCGGGGTTGTTGGGGGAGGGACCAGGCAGGCACCGGAAGGCAGCAGAAACAATGGCAAACAGCTGAGTCTACGGAGAAAGCACAGGTATACACACAGTAATGGCAGGTAGAAAGACAGCATCAACAAGCAGACATCAAGTAGCACGAGCAGCCAAACACCGCAGGCGCTGTAGCTTTATGGGAAGCGGCCAGGATACCTCTGTGACCGCGGGCACGCTCATGCGGCCGCGGGGTTGCTGGGGGAGGGACCAGGCAGGCACCGGAAGGCAGCAGAAACAATGGCAAACAGCTGAGTCTACGGAGAAAGCACAGGTATACACACAGTAATGGCAGGTAGAAAGACAGCATCAACAAGCAGACATCAAGTAGCACGAGCAGCCAAACACCGCAGGCGCTGTAGCTTTATGGGAAGCGGCCAGGATACCTCTGTGACCGCGGGCACGCTCACGCGGCTGCGGGGTTGCTGGGGGAGGGACCAGGCAGGCACCGGAAGGCAGCAGAAACAATGGCAAACAGCTGAGTCTCTGTGACCGCGGGCACGCTCACGCGGCCGCGGGGTTGCTGGGGGAGGGACCAGGCAGGCACCGGAAGGCAGCAGAAACAATGGCAAACAGCTGAGTCTCTGTGACCGCGGGCACGCTCACGCGGCCGCGGGGTTGCTGGGGGAGGGACCAGGCAGGCACCGGAAGGCAGCAGAAACAATGGCAAACAGCTGAGTCTCTGTGACCGCGGGCACGCTCACGCGGCCGCGGGGTTGCTGGGGGAGGGACCAGGCAGGCACCGGAAGGCAGCAGAAACAATGGCAAACAGCTGAGTCTCTGTGACCGCGGGCACGCTCACGCGGCCGCGGGATTGCTGGGGGAGGGACCAGGCAGGCACCGGAAGGCAGCAGAAACAATGGCATTTGTTTTATTCTCCATTCCTTTCCTTATGATTCCTAGCATTCTATTTGCTTTCTTGGCCACAGCTGCACGCTGGGCGGAGGGTTTCAAGGTATTATCAATGTATTATCCACAATGACGCCTAAATCTTTTTCCTGGGTGGTAGTTTCTAAGGTGGTACCTTGCATCGTGTAATCATAGTATGGGTTGTTCTTTCCTAGGGCCGGTGGTTTCATTAGGAAAACTAGGCAATGGCCTACAATGCCAAGATTCAGAGGCAGCTAAAGATAGTGGGCAGGTAATTAAAATCTCCTCCCTCTTGGCTCTTGCCTTCTTGGAGACTTTGCCTCAGACCGGAGACCCCCATGACCTGCAGGAAAGACAGCACGTAATAACCAGTTTCCTGCTCTGTGCTGGGTCAATTTCTTAGTAAGAGTCATGAGATCCTGTGTCTGTCTATTTATTAAACAGAAAGACGTTCTGGCAAGGGGAGGTTCACAGAGACATGATGTAGTACTGAATGATTTAGCAGTCCATCCCCAAAGCTGGGGGCATAGTATAAATGGTGACTCTGAGTCACAGGAGTAGACTTGGGGAGAGCTCTGATGAAGGATCTGGGGAGGCAATAAGGTGCTGCAGCTCTCTAAATCCTTGAAGCTGAGAAGTAACCATGTACTGTACCTTCAGGTCCCATTAAGAAGGTAAGGCACTCACTTCCACTGAAGAAAGAGGTTGGAGGATTTCTAGGAGGGAGTCATAGTCTGGAGGGGTTTAAAAGGCATTTATTCCAAGTCACTGGGATAAAGTATTTTGCCTGCAGACAAAGAACGCCAACCGGGTATTTGATAACTATTTCTATGGAAAAGAAAATCCAAGAGGTTAGGAATAAAGGCCTGCAAGGGAAGCTCTGGGGAGTCCTAACAATCCTTCATTCAAGAAGCTTATATAGAGACCCTAAGGTTCTACCCGCTGTATAGGTAGAGATCTCTAGTGATTCTACCTATTATTGTATATGTGACCTTTTATGCTATCCAGTACTTTCTAGAGTTTGAGAGGGCTCTCCTTATAGTAAGGAGATCTCAATTTTGAGGGAAAATTGAATCATATAAATACCAAGTCCCAAGGTGTCTTTAGCTGGCTAAGTCATTACACCAGCACCTCTAGTGACAGGAGTTATTTAGGCCACTACACTTCACAGAGTCCACTTGACTTACCAACATCAGTACTGCATGGGTACAATAAGGGCAAGAGGAGGCCTCTGACTGAAAGAAGGAAAGTAAAAATGGTTCACTGATCCTGGAAGTAAAGAGGAGGATTAAGAGGACAACCCCAGGAGCTGAGACAAAGAGGGGCAGGGTCCTCAGAAAGAAATGTGTGCCTCCATATCTGAGTCCAGTATTCAGAAATTACAAGTCAGGATGCCCAAGGTTCCAGGAAAGATCTCCTGGAGCCTGTGCCTGTTACCAGCCTCCAGGAAGAAGAGGTGAAAGGGAAAAAGGTGGAGAAAATTGCAATCCTCGGCTTAGGGAGAGACCATCAGTACAAGCAGAAGAGGAATTCCCCTGTCCTGAGGCGGAGGAAAGGTGCATATTGATTTTGACAACTTAAACACTTTCAGTAAACTTATTGGATCAGAACAAACCCTGGACTAGGCTCTGAGTTTTTGGAAGTGGAAGTAAATAGTAGAGGGAATGATCCTGGGTCCCGCAACCCCTCAGCTCTAGCTGGTCCCATTTCAGAACTGTGAATACCCTGGGTGGGCGACCTAAGCAGGAATGTGCTGCCTCCCAAAAAGTATGTACCCCCGATCTTCCCATAAAAAAGGCAACGCTCAGTGAGGACCCACAGACCAGGGGGCGACACTTGAGGAGTGGATTTGTGTAGATTTGATATTTTTTTCCCCTCTAACTGTGCACTTCTATGGAGACTGGGTTGTGAAAGCTAGACTGTTTCCTTGTGATTTTCTACCTTTTTTATTTGTTTCTTTTTTTTTTTTTAATTCTTTATTTTCGTTTTGCAACAACAAAGGAAAGGAAGACATACAACTAAGAGACAAATACATACATGTAATGTGATACATACACCAAAGCAAACCCCCACCACCCCCCTCCCCCCTGCTTCTTCTCTAGAAACTAACACATTCTCGAAGCGGACGTGTACTGACATTATGGTGTTACAAAACCTTCCAGCGGTCTGAAACATTATTATGATACAAAACTTTACAGCGATCTGAGACATGATGAGTGTACATTAAACAGACATGTCGAAGCAATAAGCAGGTGGTACATGATCATTGAGCATCTGCCATGTAGACAAGCAAGAATGAAATTGGGTATGGAAAATAGCCCTCCAAGATATCTGCTCATAGTTACTATATAAGCAGACAAGGTTCCACTATTCATTGACAGCAAGTCGAGAGCTATCCCTCCAAGTCCCCGTGATCAAACACATGGCTATACCCAGCATAAAATCAGGAGAAAACGACCCTTCTTAGGAAGGGAGGGGACCCCCGCCACTGAGCGGAGTCCCACAGTCATCCGAGAAAGAGGCTCGTGAAGGTGCAAGATAAAGGAAATACGACCCCAGACCCGCCCCTAGTAAATCTGTAGTTAAGGACATTTACAAGAACATGAACGAAGGTTCCCACATCAGTACAGCGAGACCTGCACGGGCCCCTGGCAATTGTGTTCCATTTGACTATTTTCTGGAATATGAGAACATCTTTGTGCAAAAGGACAAGAGTTGAGTTTGGTTTGGATAGCTGAAGCAGATCGGGAAACCCGCATTATGTTGCTCCAGAAACGCTCCAATGCACAGGGGTTAAAGTGGTTTGCGGTTAGCAAGCCCAGGCTGGTTGGATTCTACAAGTGACAGTATCTGTACCCTGACATAAGAGGATATAAAAGGTAAAGGCTGCTCCATGTGTACTACTAATAGAGTGAATTAGTTCTAAGATCCCATCCTTAGTAGGGACAGAGGGCGGCATGATTGGAGCACTTTTGAGGCAGCATGTAAGCTGCATCAATTGAAAATAATGTTTCGCTAGGAACGCAAATCCCCTGTATAGATCAGAAAAGGTTTTCCAACGAGCTGCAGAAAGAGCTGTTGGGGTGTCCTGATCCCCCTGGAGGACCAGGGTCTGGAAATAGTCATACATGGCTGCTCAAATTTCAAACCGAAACTCTGGCTGAGTTAATAGGGCTCTATCAAAGAGCCAGGCCCCCGGATTCCCTTGAAGTGCAGTAGTATGGTAGTGAAAAGGAATAGCTGAGGTGAACGCTGGGCTATCTACCCGCTGTGTCTAAGCAAATCGCTACAATAGTAGCATGCAGAGATTTCCTATCCAATATAGCAACCCCACATTTCTTAGAAGCAGCTGGGGAGTAGGCGGCCACCATGTAAGGGTTAGTATTGAGGTGGAAAGTTTCCTTCGAATTGAAATGTGTTTCTGGAGGAAAATCAGGTCCGCAGCCTCATGATTCAGATAGCTTAGGAGTTTCCTCCGTTTTATCGGATTATTGATGCCTTGTACGTTCAATGAAAAAATCTTACATGGTGCCATCAGTCGATACTAGACATTTTAGGTAAAAGCGCCTGAAAACTTACAACATAATCAGCATCTGTACACCAATGACACAAGCACCAAATATGCTGGCCAATACACCACAGTGAAGAGTATGTACCAAAGTAACCCAGAGAAGAAGCAAACCCCCAATGAATATGGCGACCAGATGTCTGCGGGAGGAGGCCCTAGAGAGGAGATAAGACATAATAAAAGAAAAGAAACACCAGAGTCCATAAGAAACACTGTCTCTGATATTCGTCGAGGCTACAATGGGTAGATGGAGTCGGGTCCCAGATATCTTCAAAATAAGGCGACAGACCTCCTTCGATAAACTCTCCGCTGAGCCGCGGTAAATCCAATATGGCAGGCACAGCGGACATGAGAGTACTGGCAGGAATATTCTGGAAATCAGCGCATCAAGTCGGCTTCTTTAGAGTCCAAAAACTCCGCTAGTAGCTCAGGGTCCTCAAATGTTCTTGTCTGATTGTGAAGCGTGACTCGGAGCTTGGCCGGGTACAGCAGACCATAACGTGCTTGTAATTGTTGAAGCCTCGGCCGAAATTCCAGAAAGCGCTTTCGGCGGTCGACCGTGGGTTTAGCCAAGTCAGGATAGAAGGAGACCTTGTGGCTCTCAAACTCCATATGGCCCTTTGCCCGGGAGGCACTGAGAATTTGTTCCACATGTTGATATCTCAAAAGTCGAAAGATGATAGGCCGCGGGGTCTTCCTGTTGAGCGTTATGTTTGTGGGTACACGATGAGCACGATCGATCTCCAATTCTTTGGTGAAGGTGATTTGGAGCAAGGAAGGGAGGATTTTACTTAAAAACTCCTTCATGTCACCCAATTCCGCTCCCTCCGGTATGCCCACGAGGCGCAAGTTGTTGCGGCGCGCTCTATTGTTGCCATCTTCCACTTCTTTCTGCAAAGCCCGCACCTGGCGTTCAACTTTGTCGAGTTTGGACAGCCGGACCGCATGGGAGTCTAATATATTCTCCATTTTGTCCTGACGCGAAGAGAGCCCCTCGAGCCTGCCTTGCAATACACCAAGATCTTCCCTCAGCGCTCGAAGTCCTTCACCGTTTGACTGCACGAGGTCCTTAACCCCTCTAATTTCTGCGAGGATTTCCTGCTGCATTTCGGGGCCCTCGCGCAAAGCCAGCCCCTTCTGCGGGGACGGGGGTTCAGTTTTGGAGCGTTTACCATGAGAAGCCGCTGAAGAGCCAAATTCCAGGCGCGTGGGTTTGGTCCCCGCCATCTCACCAATGTGCCCCGGCAAGATCAGAGCAGAAATTCAAGTTTGTCCGGTGTTAATTCAGGATTCTGAGTAGGCCTCTCGGGAGCCTCAGCATTATGCGACCATCCCGCTGGACATCGGGCTCCGCCCCCCTTTTTATTTGTTTCTTAAACTTTCTTCTTATTTTTTTTCTCATTTCCAAATAAGAAATAACATTCATTGGGGTAGACTTCACCAAGTAAACATGAAAGGTAACATGTCCAGCTATCAAACAGAAACAAGGTCATCCCCCTCAAGCAACTCCTAACACTTTTGCCCACCTTCCCTTCCCCCACCTCCTCAATCCAACTTCTAAACTCCTCTACCATCCCTCTACCCTCCCTTCCCTCCCAACCAATACTCATTGCATTGTGGTCTAAAGTTCAGCTGACAGACTTCCTACAACAAGACTTCCTAGTCCTTTACAAATGTTTCCAAATGTCCACGTCAAATGGCCATGAATTGCTCCATCAAGAGCAAGTGGTGTACTCTCACTTTCCACTGGACTATGCTAGGAAGCTGTTTGCTTCTTCTCAAGAGTCAACTTGCATTAAGAAGCTATTATGCAATTAATACTTTGCTGAAATTTTTTCAGAATTTCTTTTAGCCATACATTTAGAAGAACGAGCTTAGGATCAGCTCTCAAGCAGAGTCCCATCATCTCCTGTTGTGCCTGCAAGATTAATGTCCAGAATGCAGAAACTTTAGGACATGACCACAAATGTGATACATTGTGTCTTGCCCACTGCAGACCATCCAACAGTTTGATGATACCCCACAGAACAATCTAATCTATCCAGCATTTAAAGCCATCAGAATGAAACTCATACATGTTCCCACAAATAACCTTATGGATATTAGTAACCAATCCCTTGGAGTCTTTGCCCCACCTGCAGATCCCTTCCAGGGCTGTAACTCGTTCATGATATCCCAGTGCTCTGAGATTTTAAGAAAGTGGACCACCTGAATATATTGTAAATAATCTGCCCTAACCAATCCATAGCATTGTACCATTTCATCAAATGGAAGGAGGAAGGGGGAGGGACAGCTTCCGCAAATTTGAAAACCAAGCAAGGAGCGGAAGATGTAAAACCACGGCCACACTAAAGTAACTTGACAGAAGAAATTTTACTGAGGACCCAACAAAAAGTTTTGGCATTAAGCCTTCATCAGGAGTCTAAAAATAGGACGCACAAAAAGAAAGGAATAGGGAAGGAAGGGAGGGAATGGGAAGGAAGGGAAGGTAAGGGCGCTAAAGGAGGGGGGAAGGGAGGGAAGGGGGAGGGAGATGGAAGGGGGAAAGTGGATGGAGGAAGGGAAAGGAGGAGGGAAGGGGGAAGAAGGGGAAGGGGGAAAAGGGAGGGGAAGGGAAAAGAGGAGAAAGGGAGAGGGAAGGGGGAAAAAGGGGGGGATACATAAGTCATAAATATATAAATGGCAGTTCATTAGACAACCTGTGAGAGAGAGACAAATAGGCTATAACAAACATCCAAATGACTGAGGAATTTCTGTTAACGGGAAAAGGTGTTTGCAGATAGAATAAACAAAATTTTTCATACCTATACATGTGACAACATTTAAATGTTATACTATAAGAAAAAAAAATGTATTAAACTGCCAGAAAGAGAATTACAGAAAATCATATAAAACAACCATCATAAAAGCAAAAAAAAAAAAAAAAATGGAGCTCACATAGATATTGCACAAACTAAAATAGAGCTAGTTGCAGGAGGAAAGCTAAGGACTGGGAAAGGACAACCTCAAATAGTATGTCTTGAGCAGAGTCCGGAAAGTTTTGCTGGATGTTTCAGTTCTGATGTTCAAGGGGAAATGTATTTCAGAGTGTTGGAACTGTGATACTAAAACATGACTTTCTCATAGACTCTAATTGGATACTGGGGTAGGAGAGGATAACCAAAAGATTCTGCTGGGAGGAACAAAATGTGCATTGGAGGGACTAGGAGGGGAGTGAGGAAGATAGGTAGGCTGGAATAAAAGACCAGGTATGCAATGGTGAGAATCTTAAAGGGGATCCTATAGTATTGAGGGAGCCAGTGCTCATCATGGAGGAGAGGGGGGGGGGGGAGGGAGTCACATGATCATGTTTCTTGAAGCCCAGGAGCAATTTGATCAAGGTGTTCTGAATTGTCTGGCGCCTCCCAGGTTGGGTCTGTTTTAGGCCCTGGTATAAGGAGTTGCAATAATCAATCTAATAAGGAGTTGCAATAATCAAGGGTGCACAGAAAGCATGTGTCCGGGAATGGACAGATAGCACGAAATTGCTTCAGTGCAAAGAAGGATGTTTTGACAATATTGGATATCTTCATATTAAAAGTTAATCTCTGATCAAAGATCACATCAAGGATCTCAACAGAGTCTCTCAGGAGAAGTATAGCTCCATGAATCCTGCAGCCTACCAAAGAGTATAAGAGGGGATGCCAAGAAAACACAATGGTTTCAGATTTTTGGACATTCAGTATCAGGCCATTGTTGGCTAGTCAATTTTGTCAAAATTGATCCCCATTCTCTATTTTGGCTCTTATTTTCCCTAAATCTCCTAAAATATTTCTGGTATAGGGACTGATAATCCATTGATTACTTCTCCAACACCTGGTCAGCAATGCTTGTCAGGAAATAGAGTAAGGCAACATGCTATTCAAGTTTGACACAGCATTTCTGGATTATCCCAGTTTGCCAATCCCAGAGGTGCTGAGCCTGGACCACTCAGCTGAATGCACAAAAATTGGGAATCCCAGATGCCCAAACTCTTTATGCTTACAAAGTACTCATTTAGAAACCCAAGGTGTGTGTTTCCTCCAAATACATTGAAACACCTTTCTCTGCAGGGTCTGCAGAAAAGAGTCTGTTAAGGGCATTGAGAAAGCCATGAAAAAACATAGCAATCAGGGCAAAACATTCATTTTGACCACAGGGATATGGCCTGGCCAGGAGATCTCAGAATCTTGCCACATTCACAGGTCCATTAATACGGTATGAAGTAATGGGCCATAATTGACTTCTGACAGCCAAGAGGGATCACTTGTTATCTGTACCCTTAAATAACAACAGCCTGGAGAGCCAGCGTTGTAGCTACCTGGGCTTGGTGTGCTGCCCATAACACCTGTGATTGGCTGCAGTTGGAGCTCCTCCTTTCTTCATTCAGTGCTCCTGCAGTATTTAAACGCCGGCAGAGGAGACTCGGTGAGAGCCAGCGTTGTAGCTACCCGGGCTTGGTGTGCTGCCCATAACACCTGTGATTGGCTGCAGTTGGAGCTCCTCCTTTCTTCATTCAGCGCTCCTGCAGTATTTAAACGCTGGCAGAGGAGACTCGGTGAGAGCCATCGTTGTAGCTACCTGGGCTTGGTGTGCTGCCCATAACACCTGTGATTGGCTGCAGTTGGAGCTCCTCCTTTCTTCATTCAGCGCTCCTGCAGTATTCAAACGCTGGCAGAGGAGACTCGGTGAGAGCCAGCGTTGTAGCTACCCGGGTTTGGTGTGCTGCCCATAACACCTGTGATTGGCTGCAGTTGGAGCTCCTCCTTTCTTCATTCAGCGCTCCTGCAGTATTTAAATGTCGGCAGCCTTTGCGGCCACGGTCGCGGCCCGCGGTCGCGTGCCTGAAGGGGGCGTGAGCAAAGGGGGCACGCCCCTTTGGTGCCCCTTCGGTGCCTCTTGGGCCTTAGGGCCCTAGTCGCTGTAAGAATGCCCAGGGGTCACGCGAAATGAAAGAGTAAGTCAACTAAGCCTGCGATGTCATCTGTGAAATCTGCTAATGCTACCACTGTTCCTCCTGCGATTCATGGTCCTATGGATCAGCATGTGATAGTTTTACCACCAGTTTCTATTGCAGCACAAGATGTTTCGCTGTCTACCTCCGGTGCTTCTTTGAGTTCATTCGATAGGACTCCTCCGCCTAACCCTGGTTCCTCTCCAAGTCCTGCTTTGGATGGTTCTTCTTCTTCAGAATTGTCTGCTTCTGGGGAGGAGGATGAGCCATCAGCTATTATTCATGTGTCTTCTAATGAGGTACCCTTGACCGACTCCATTTTGGCTGTTAGCTCCCAAGGTTTGACGTCTTTGCCTATGGTTACCAATGTTGAAGACATTTCTTTAGTTGATATATGGAAACTTGTTTCAGCCACGCACTCTTTGCTGTCCCGGTTTATGGACCAAACCGCTACTTTTTCTCGTCAGGTTATTGATCGAGTCTATGCTGTGGACAACACTGTTAAGAGTTTGTCTCAACGTATGTCTCAGGTAGAGACGCTCGTTGGTCCTGTACAGGCCGCGAGTGAATCTACTGTTAAGGATACCTTAATGTTATCTAAGCAGGTAGAATCTTTGGAAAATAGCTTGCGGGCAAAAAATATTCGTATCTTGAATTTCCCTAGAATTCGTTTTATGTCTGCAGTTTCTTTGTTTAAACAGTATTGTACAGATGTTTTGCAATTATCAGATGTTGAATCTATTTTGGTAGCTCACTCTTTCTATGTTTTGGCTCGGGGGACCTCAGGGGATAGTGGCACTGTGGTGGAAGAGGTGCAGGACACTCTTGATTTGACTGATTTTTTGGAAAATTCTCAAGTCCTGATCTCCACCCGTGCTACTTTAGTGATTACTTTGGTCAATCTTGCAGATAAGGCCCTAATTATGAAGGCCTTTTTTAAGAAGAAAGATTCTCTTTTTTATGGCCATAAGATTTCCATTTTCCCGGATGTCTCCCGATCCACACAAATTCGGAGGCGGGCTTTCCTCCAGCTGAAGCCTAGAGTTCTGGCTGGGGGAGGTACCTTTTTTCTTCGATTTCCATGTAAATGCTTGATTACTTTGCAGGGTAGCAGTTATGTTTTCACAGAAAGTCTTCAGCTTGTGGCTCTATTAGATTCATTAGCAGGTTGAGAGGGAGGTTTAGTTTATTATCTTCTAAATGTTTTTTCCATTTATTTTTAAGGTTAGGAGATGTAGCCTTTATTGGTTTAAGCTCTGGTATGCTATAATGTTGTGCTCTTCGTGATGTGGACTATATGGTAGTCTTGAAGTTGCTTGTGTTTTCTTAGTGATATTCTTTTGCTTGATCTGCCTAATTATGTGATATTTGTATTTGGAATGCATCAATAAAAAGTTAAAAAAAAATAACAACAGCCTGCTCCAAGAGAAATTCCCCTACAGATAGACAAGTTCCTCCTTAGGCAAGTTTATATCTAAAGCTTCTATTTTGTCCACGTTGATTTTAAAGCCAGAAACTGCTCCATACGCATATCCCTGGGTGTCCTCCTGCCTAATTCAAAGCTCTCCATGTAATTCTCATTGATCTTAATTCGAACGTTTGGCTGGGTGTACTATACATCAGTCCACCTCCAAAATTTGGGACCTACTCTCAACCTTCTCAAAATCTCATACATAAAGGGCCAATAGATTCTAATGAATGCCTTTTTGGCATCGGTCACAAGAAGCATCGTCGGAATCCTACCCTGCTGCCCTGCCCAGACAAGATCAAGCACCCACTTGATATTGTCGAACTTCTGCCTCCCTGGAATAAACCCCACATGGTCCAGATTTACTACTTCAGGCAGTGCCAGAGCCAATCTATTTGCCATTATCTTTTCAAAAAAATGTATACCCCTATTTAATATAGAGATCAGTCTATAGGCTCCACAGCATGTTTTATCCTTATCCTTCATGTAAAAAATATCCTGCTCTTGCATTTATTGAGGTAAAGGATTATCTTCTAGCATAGCATGAAAGAGTTTAGCCAGAAATGGAGCCACCAGCGAAGAGAAATATTTATAAAACCTTATCTGAGCTTCTAAAGAAAGCTTAGCTTTGATCTCCTCTAGTATTGACTGGTTTGTTCTTTGGGCAGTCCATGGTACACAGAGTATTGTTCACCAGCACCATAATTCAAAGGCATTGATTTTATTCCTGTATATCTTTTTCACTGTTCAATGTTTGCATCCATATGACGTTATTCAAAATACCATGGCTTGAACAAGTTGAATCTTTGTATGGAGAGAGACATCTCTGCTCTTGAGAATCTTGTTTAGGTCCTTCATAGCCATTCTGCCAAGAGCAATGCATCATCGGCTTTCTTGACTACTTGTTTATTGATTATCGATCCTATCAGGTTAAAGTTGTCTACTATTTCAATTTCTTCTCCATCAATGATGAACTTATTCATTTTGCCAGTTGTCAGGAGCATTATCTTCTTTACATTAAGGTGCAGGCTCATTTTAAGACTATGTTCCTTGATCTTGAGAAGCAAATTTTTCAGGCCATCTTCACTTTCAGCTAGTATTATGGTATCATCAGCATAGCAAAGGCTGTTGAGTCTACCATCAATCGTCATACCTCGGTTGTGTTCATACAGCCCTGCTTCTCTGGTGATTTGTTCTGCATATAAATTAAACAGGTAGGGGGAAAGTATGCAACCTTGTCATATACCTTTGCTGATTTTAAACCCTTCTGTTTCTCCTAGTTCTGCTCAAACTGGTCTTTTTTGATCAATGTAAAGGTCACACAAGAGAACTATCAGATGTTCTGGTATACCCATGTTTCTTTTATTTTATTTATTTACATTCTTGTATATGCTGCACCAGTGTGGTTTACATTAAACAAACTGAAACTACATTGAACAGGGCATTATAACTTGGAGATAACTATTTTACAGGGAACATGGGCTATGGAGGGTTAAGTGGCTTGCCCAAGACCACAAGGAGCACCTGTGGGACTAGAAATCCCAGTCCTTCCAGCCCAAAGTTGCTGTCCTTTAGTGGGATTTGAACCCCTGACGTTCCAGCCTGAAGTACCTTGCCCCAACCACTAGGCCACTCCTCCACTTCTTAATGTGGCCCAGAGTTTCTCATGGTTTACACAGTCAAAAGCCTTGATGTAGTCAATAAAACACATATAGCTACAGTATCTGTGGTAATGTGGTATGTGGTGGAAAGGGGTTTTCATTTAAAAGACAGAACAAGCAGCAGTCAAGAAAACAATGTCAGCTTTATTCTATCCTAGCTGTTAAATCTTCACAGCCTGGTCCTCCCAGACCTTCCTCCAGCCCCAGTTAAACTCCTACCTTCATACAGCTTGCCTGGAAAGGACCTCTGGCTCCACAGACCTCACTCCCTCCTGCAGTCTGCTGGGTTTTTAACCTCTCTCTGGGAGCCATGTCCTCCCAGTCCTGAACTCTGAGCTGCAGGCTCCCTTAAAGGGGCCTGGAAAGGGATGGGCAATACTCTACAGACCTCATCACACACTCTCTCCTTCAGCTCAACCATGCCCCATTGAGCACCTGCCTCACCCGGGACCCCCACCCGAGAAAGAAAGTCAGTGTTCAGGTGAGTCCGACCAACCCTATGGTGGAACTAGAACTCGTAGAGTTGGAGACTCAAACGCCACTGCATAATACGGCCATTTGATTCTTTACGCCAAGCCAGTCACTTGAAGGGTTGCAGGTCATTAGTAGCATAAACAGACAGCCGAGCAGATAGTATTTGAAGGTTTCAAGCACCTGCTTGACAGTCAGAGCCTCCTTCTTGATCACTGCATAATGCTTCTCCCGAGGAAGCAGTTTCCTGCTGATGAATGTGATGGGATGTTCTTCACCCCTGACTACCTGGGCCAGAATGGCTCCTAGACCCACATCTGAGGCATCGGTTTGCACAATAAATGGTAGGGAGAAATTAGGGCTACACAGGACAGGTTTAGAGTATGTGGCCTTCTTGAGACGCTGGAAGGCCAGGTCCAAGTCTGGTGACCACTGGATCCATTTGGGAATTCTCTTCCAGAGGAGATTGGCTAATGAAAAAACATCCCTGAAAAACTGGGGATGAACCAAGCTGTTAACAAATCCCATGTTCATTAAGCTTTCGAGGTAATGAAATGCCTGAAACTCTCTTAATTTGCTAGACTTCAAGCTGTGAAATGAGCACAGAACACATGATGTACTGTATACTAGTATAATACACTGTAGAATATGCTTGCATTTTTTTTAAAGCATTTAGGTCAGCTGAGCCTGATGGGAAACACATGAGTCTTTGAAGGACAGGATTCCAGGTTTCACCTCTAATCTCATAAAGGGCTTCAGAACACTGGCTCTTAGCACTGACTACAGTAAGAACATAGGAATGAGTATGGTCAGCCTCACACACAGTAGTAAGAGAAGGCGATTCTTTTTGGCATTTTTTCCTAAAGAAATTGCTTATATATTTGCTTAGTCTGCGTACACATTGGAAGTAATTTTATAAATCTCTTCTGCAAGCAAATCACTGATTTATGCATGTAAAAGGTCTCCTATAAAATTAGGTCCCGCATAAAAGTCCATGCAGTGCTCTTAGGCATGCACTAATACATACTGTATGTAAGATATGCCTTACTCGGTCAGACCAAAAATCTATTAAGTCCAGTAGCCTGTTTCCAAAAATGGCCAGTCCAGGTCACAAGTACCTGTGAGGTTCTCAAAAGGTAAACAAATTTCATGCTGTTTATCTCGGGGGTAAGCAGTGGATTTCCGCAGTCCATTTTAATAATGGTTTATGACCTTTTCCTCCAGGAACTTGTACAAACCTCTTTTTATCCCGCATACTCCAACAGTTTGTACTATCTCCTCTGGCAACAAATTCCAGAGTTTGATTATGCATTGAGTGAAAAAATATTTTCTCCAATTAGTCTTAAATGTGCTATACTGTAGCTTCATTGCATGTCTCCAAGTCTTTCTACTTTTTGAAGGGGTAAACAACCAATCTGTTTACCCATTTGCCTCCACTCATTATTTTTTAGACCTCTATCATATCTCAGCCATCTCTTTTCCAAGCTGAAGAGCCCTTACATTTAAAGTCTTTCCTCATAGGAGACTCTTTCCATCCTTTTATCATTTTGGTTGCTCTTCTCGGTACCTTTTCTAATTCTGCTATATGCTTTTTTAGATATGGCGACCAGAATTGGCACCGTATTTGAGGTGCAGACATAGCATGGAGAGATACAGAGGCATTATGATATCCTTGGTTTTATTCTCCATTTCTTTCCTTCTGTTTGCTTTATTGGCCACCGCTGTACATTGGGCAGAGGATTTAAATGTATTACATCACAGTGACTCCCAGATCCTTTTCCTGGGTAGTGATTCCTAATGTAGAACCTTGCATCATATAACTGTAGATTGGGTTGTTCTTCCTCAAGGGGATCATTTTAAAAGACTCAGTCATGATTCAGGATGTCTGAAGACGTGCATGTGAACGTCAGAATCATGGAGACATCTCCGAAGCCATTCTACAAAGAACATTTACAGACATGTCCAGTGCAGGGACATCCAAGTAGGCAAGGGGTGTGCTGGAGGCATGTCTGGGAGCTGCAATGGACTTACACAAGAGCATAAGATATGTCATACTGAGTCAGACCAAGGTCCATCAAGCCCAGTATCCTGTTTCCAACAGTGGCCAATCTAGGTCACAAGTACCTAGCAGTTTCCCCAAAAGACACAGGTTCCACAATGCTTGTACTGGGGCAAGCAGTGGATATTCTGGGTCCACTTTAATAATGGTTTATGGACCTTTCCTCCAGGAACTTGTCCAACCCTTTTTTAAACCCGGCTACACTAATAGCTTTTATTACATCCTCCGGTAGCAAATTCCAAAGTTTGATTACACATTGAGTGAAAAAATATTTTCTCTTGTTAGTCTTAAATAGGTTACCCTGTAGCTTCATTGCATTCCGCCTAGTCTTTCTGTATTTTGATGGCGTAAACAATCGATCTACATTTACCCATACCACTCCATTCATTAATTTATAGACCTCTATAATATCTCCCCTCAGCCATCTCTTTTCCAGGTTGAAGAGCCCTAACCTTTTTAGCCTCTCTTCATAGGCTCTCCATCCCCTTTACCATTCTGGTGGCTCTTCTCTGTACCTTTTCTAATAATGCTATATCCTTTTTAAGATACGGCAACCAAAATTGCACACAATATTCAAGGTGCGGTCGCACCATGGAACGATACAAAGGCATTATAATATCCTTTGTTCTATTCTCCATTCCTTTCCTTATGATACCTAGCATTCTATTTGCTCTCTTGGCTGCCACTGCACACTGGGTGGAGGGTTTTAACATGTTATCCATGATGACACCTAAATCTCTTTCCTGGGTGGTCGTTCCTAATGTGGAACCTTGCATCGTGTAATCAAAGTCTGGGTTTTTCTTTCCTATGTGCATTATTTTGCACTTGTCCACATTAAATTTCATCTGCCATTTGGACACCCAGTCTCCCAATTTTTCAAGGTCCTCTTGCAAGTTTTCACAATCCTCTTGTGTTTTAACAACTTTGAATAATTTTGTGTCCTCTGAAAATTTGATTACCTCACTCATTGTTCCCATTTCCAGGTCATTTATGAATATGTTAAAATGCAGTGGACCCAGCACAAGTCCCTGGGGTACTCCTCCTTTCTCCACTGAGAAAATTGGCCATTTAGCCCATGACTTTAGAGTAGGCATTTTCAGGGAGGAGTTTGGCAGAGCATGAAAGGAGTCATGCTTTACCTGCATACTTTACACTCTATCGTTTTCACCTGCTTCTGAGCAAACATAAATGTCCATGCTTTCAGTGCAAGTATGATTTCTGCTAGTATGTTATAAAATAGTTAAAAATAAGCAACTTCCTCCTCTATTAACCTGGATACCCTATTATAAAATTACCCTTAGTTCCTGAATCATTCAACCGACAACCAATTTTCAGCAAAGGGATATGTATATAAAAGCTTGATAATGAAATAATGTTTCCAAGTAAACTTATACTGTAGATCTAGGCTGAAACTGAAATAAATCCTATTAAAATTATGGATCAGTATGTGTACGCATAATTTACTCAACCAGTCAATCTACAAAAATCAAAGATCCTGACAACTGGCAAAATCAATCATTTCTTCCTCAATGAAGAAGAAATAAAAATAGTAGACACCTTTAACCTCCTTGGATAAATAATCAATAATAAAATGACAAGCAGTCAAGAAATCTGATGATGCAATGCTCTTGACTGAATAGCTATGTGGGACCTGGATAACATTTTCAACTGCAAAAATGTGTCTCTGTGTACAAAGATTTGACTTGTCCCAAGCCATGGTATTTTCAGTACCATTGTATAGATGCACAAGTTGGACAGTGAAGACTTAAAGACAAAAAAAAATTTGATGCCTTTGAATTATGGTGTTGGCGAAGAATATTGTGTATGCCATGGACTGGCCAAAGAAAATATAAATTGGTACTAGAGGAAATCAAACCTAAGCTTTCCTAAGAAGCTTAAATGACAAGACTTTGACTTTCATATTTTGTACACATCATGTAAAGAGAAAGATTATTAGAAAATGACATTATGCTTGTCAAGGTTGAAAGTTAACGCAAAAAAGGAAGATCTGCAATGCTATAACAGCAGTTGTGGATTTCGCTCTATCAACAATTAGTCAGATTTTTGTAGACCGAACACAGTTTACAACAACTATCTGCAGAATTGCTATGAGTCAACATCTATTCAGTGACGCTTAACAAGAAGAAGAAGATATCTATATAAAATCTAGAAATCAACGTAATGGATCAAAACTGGCCTATGCTTCTCAGCATGCTCCCTACCCTTAAAAACAATAGAAGTAAGATTAAAAATGAAAAGCAAACAAAAAGGAAAACAATAAAAGGAAAACAAGTTGACAAGTGCATATGTATAAAACCCATTCTGCATAGGACATCTAGGTAGGAACTGGGTCGTCCAAGTCGGGACTTTTGCAATTCCTCAAGTAGTTTATAAAAGTTGAGCCTTTGTAAAATATCTATAAGGATGCCGGCAAATACACATGTATTTGTCAACTCATCCAGAAGGAGAGAGAGATTTCACAAAGAAACACTGTCAAAAAAAGGACTGCATCATTTGAAGCTTTACAGGTAAATATATTTATAAGCGCTGATTTTGCAATGTACTTGTGTATTTGCCTAATTTCCAAAAGGTGTAGGTTATAGGTACTACAGGAGCCAGTTAAGGAATGTGATGAGTAAGAGGCAAGGAAGAAACCTGCAAGTCTTTCGGAGGCTTCTCAGTCTCTGACGGGCACACTGGTAGGCAGGTAAAGCGCTCAGCCAGGCTTCCTATTAACGCCCTTTTAAGGCAGTCATGGCAGGGCCCTATACCTATGAGGTAAGCTGATTTGCCAAATAAATACGTGCCAGTATTAAGGAAGAAGAGAGGCCCCAGAAGATGAGCTAAGTCCAACTCCCTAAACCCTATAAGGCGGCAGCAGGAAGCTCTAAGCTGGGACCCTCTGCTTCTGTTCATGTGAAAAAGAGGGAGTGGAGGGTTACACATGCTCCACCAGGTTGCATGTGACATTCCTTAGATAGGGATGGGACGAATGCAGTAAACTGTGAAGATATTGAACTGGTAAAGTGGAACCATCTAAATGTATCAGTGAGTTTTATGTTACTGTGAGTGAACAGGGTATGACTGTGATGCTGAGAATTTCAGCGAGGTTTACTGTCAAACTATGCAGGAAAGCATTGCTGTTTTAATTTATTTTATAACCTTTTATTGAGATTATAACTTGAAGTAAAAGCCTGGTTTGTTTAAGAACAGAGGTTTGATTCTGAGCCATTTTGAAGAAGAATAGGGGGCTGCAACATGAAGGCAGGAAAAGTACCCTTGCAATGGCCAAAGAATTTTCCTGATTATGCCTTAGAACGCCCCCTGTCTGTGACAGGAGCTAAGTTCAATAACTCTTTTTTAAATTGTTAAATTATGTTAGATGATACAGAGGTAAGTACAATTACTCAATCACTACTGGAGACCCGAGGTCCAAAGGAACAAGTGCTGGCAATCCCAGCACCCAACTCCTTGACCCGCATGAGGCCCACCAAACTGCGCAGGGAACCAGCAATTGTTGCCTGGTATGCTGCCATCTCCCTCATCAGACGCAGGTGTCCCTCCAGATGGCGTTCCACTTGAAGTTGGTGTTCTCGCTACTCCTCAAACTCTGCCTCCCTCACCTGTGTTGCTTCCTGCAGATCCCGCCAGATACCATGCAGCTCAGACTGTATGCCCTCATTGCATGCCAGCAGGTGTGCACCCTCCTGCAGTAGCCCTGGCAGGCACACCAGCACCTGTGGCTGTGCTGCATCCTGGCTGCGCACTGGCGTCATCAGCGGCAGGTGGTGAGGCTCACTCTGGCGAATCTGTTCTGGGCTGTGAGGGTTGAGTCCCTAACAGGTGTGTGGGAGAGCAAAAGTGGCAGAGAGTAGTGCCATGGGCTGCTGTTAGCCTATGGGGTACCACAAAGCTCATGACAGAACATGCAGGGGGATCCCCAGTCTGCACTGTCCCCAACCCCCACATCATCCAAGGACCAACAGACAGACAGGCAGGCCCTGGATGGATGGAACCATGGTGTGGACACATGCATGGCCATCAAGGTGACACCCAGGCCATGGGGCAACCCCTACTCACTCTCCTGTGTGCCTGGGGTGGAGCTGTCGAAGCCCACAACCCCTGATGGAGACCTCCTCCACAAACTGCAGCTCCTGTTCCTCCAAAGGGGTAAGTCTCTGCTGGCGAGCTGGTGGTAATTTGCTGTTGCTGGCTTTTCTCCTTCACAGCCTGCCGAAACATCCGCTACTTCTTCTTAATATCGTCCACATCCCTGTTGTGGTGGTGGACAGCATTGACTCTTCTGACAATGTCACACCATGCTGTCAGCTGTGAGCTAGCATTCTCTGCTGCAAAGAGGGCAGCGTGTTGCTTAAGGATGAACCCCAGGGCCATAGAGGTCTCGAAGGGTGTAAAGTTTATCTTCCGAGTTCGCTTTGGCCCTTTCTGCTCTGTGTCTGCCATTGTGCTGCTCAGGCGCTATGATGGTATTAGGCTACCCACATAGGCCCTTTAACACATAGGCAGATACGACATGAAGCCATGCCACACCCCATCCAAACACATATCTGGTATCCGCTTACATTCCTGAGTGTGAATGGGGCAAAAATATGCATGATAGCTATCCGCTGTAGGATGCCATAGCTACACACCATGGCGAGAAGGCATTTGCATGCATGGACGCTCAGATGGTAACACTGGGTAGGACAGATAGCCAGCATGGCTGTTGCATTGTGAGGACCAGCGCATGGTGTTGCTGTGATTTGGTGCCCTCTCGGGACAGAGGGTGTTCTGTATATGTAGCACTACCACTGTGCCACACCCGTGTTCAACGGCAATGGCGCATGCACCTTGCACCAGAACAGTGGTGCTACCCACGCTGGTTGTAGCTGCGGCTGCTCTGCATGGATATGGCACAGAGGCACTACCCAGGCAGAGCTGAGACTGCCACCATTCTGCACATGTAGTGCCTCTGTGCCATACTCACGCATATGGACATGACCCACAGGGCTCACACCACATGCCCATAACCCCCGGGCCCTCTCTCACAATCCCCTGTACCACCCACACAGACACATAGTCCTGCCCCCACAATACTGACAACACATTGTGATTGCAAACCGGAAACATATTATTGCAAACCCTGTAACATGTACAACACTGGCATCATATGCAGTATGCAACACAGATCCCCACATCAATGAGGACAATGAGCACCCATATCCGTAGCCACACAGTCTGCCCCATTATGGCCCAATGCAGGGCAATCCCTGGCCTAGGGACAGCCTATGGTGCAGGGGGGCCCTGCCTGTGCCTTGTCAATGCAGCAGTGAGGGTATCCAGGTGCACACTGATTGCCTGTGCTGCTGACCGCACATCCTCCCTGAGGAGCCACATTTCCACCACCAAGGTAGCCAGAGCCCAGTCACCATATGGCCAAGTGGGCAGTGGCACAGAGGGGCGTGGTGTGGCACAGCCATGCCATGCCCATGGGTGCTGGGGTAGAAGTGGAGGCCTACAACTGCAGAACATGGCCCATGGGTCTGCAGCCTGTCATGCACGATCCATGCCATAGACTGCGGCAGGCTCATGGCACCCAAGGATGGACATGGGCAGGCATGGCTGTGGGGTATGGGGCACAGCTGGGGGTGCTGCTCCTCCACCTATCCCCCTGCTGGGTGCTTGCTAGCTATGCACTGTACTGCACTGCACTGCCATATCTGGGGTGCTTGGAGGGTGGTGACTGCATCTCCCCTGCAACCCCCTCAGGATTCACCTCTGCCTTGGATGCAGGGGACAACTCTGGTCCCACTGCCACCTCCTCCACCTCAGACTCCCCTGCCTACCCCTGAACCTCTGAGCCCTCCTCCTCCCCAGACTCCCCAGACTCCCCTGCCTGCCCCTGACCCTCTAGGACTCCACTGCCTGCCCCTAACCCTCTGAGCCACTGAGCCTCCTCCTCCTTGGACTCCCTGTCCTGCTGCTGTGCCATGGGCTCCTCACTGCCCTTCCTCTCTGTGGTGCTGTCCTCCATCACAGTGGTTCTGGGCCTCCCCTCCCCATCACTGCTGGATGTACTGCTGGGAATGTACCTTGGGACAGCTGTGCTAGCGCTGGACGTCTGCTCCGGGTTGGTGCCCGTGGTGGGCTGGCATTGTCTGGGGCCTCCCTGGAACTGATTGTGGGGGAAGAGGGAGGCGGTGTTAACTGTCCACTCTGTGGGACCCATACATGCATTGTGCAATCTTCCTTCAGGCCACAAGAGTGTGCCATCCCACAGTGCACACTGCATGACCTCCCCTTTGCCCATTCCAGCCAGCTCAGTTCCCTCTCACACATGCCCTGCTGTGGCTTGCCTGCCCCCCCCCCCCAGGCAACAGACCCCCACAGGGGGCAGTGTGGGCAGGTGCACAATGTGCATCTGGGCCCACTGCTGGTGGTGTGTGCCCCTGTACCACCATTCCATACCCTGCCCCAGCCATGTATGTGCGTGTCTCTCATGTATTGGGTGCCAACTGGTACAAACCCAGGATAATGGCACTGAGAGGTGGCAAGGCTGCCCCAAGCACATTCCTATCATTGCATATGGGGGAACCCCCACTGGATGGTCTCCCTGCACCTGTCTGGCAGCCATGGCTGCCACTTCCTGTGTCTGCTGAGCTCCACTGTGTACCTCACTCAACTTTCTCAGCTGCCAGCTGTTCTCTGATGCACTGCAGCTGGTTTGGTTATTTACGGTGCAGTGTCCTGTAGTGATACTTGAGGGCTTCCAGGGTGCATTGCATGCCATAGTCACTGCAAGAGAGTGGGGGAGAGGACACACATGGGCTCAGTTATGTGCTTTCACATCCCCTATTGCACATACCTGTATCCTGCCTCTGCCTGATGGCCTGTCCATCCTGCAAGCAGGGGCATATCCATGGGTAGCAGGTGAGGGGTGTATGTGATGGAGCACCTCTGGCATCTGGAACCAGATTCATCCCCACCGCTCCCCTGGGCCATTGACACATGCCCCGTGCCACCACCAACAGTGCCATCTGGGCCAATGATTCACCTGTGTCGCCCATCTGGTCCCTTCAGCCACCTCTGCAGTCCTCCTCCCCTTCCCTTGCTCCCATCTGTTGCACACAGTCTTGCCTTGGCACCATGGTATATGATTGTGGACAATGAGTGGCCTCGGCTGTGTCAGGTGTCATGGCAAGGGGCATCCACTGCTTCAGGGGTCACATCACTGTATGGTTTGTGCATGCTCACCATTATACATCTCTCAGTTCCTGTGGCATCACATTATCGACATGCAACCACAGTCTCCAGCTGCTATAGCTGCCAGACAGGGGGTGGCGGGCAGTGGTGGCTGATCTGCTTGCAGGGACAAACAGACAGCACATATGTAGATACTGCCACTAGCCCCCTCCAACCCCTGGGCCAGGGTTGCAGGGACTGGGTGGAGGGGCATGTGTCCGGGGTATCCATACTGGCCAGCAGGTTTCCCTGGGGCAGGCAGTCCAACTCACAGTTCCTTATGTGCCAGGCAATGCCTTTGCTGTGCCAGCCATGTGGTGTTGCTGCCATCTGCCACCAGAGGATGCAGCAGTCTCCACGCCTGCTGTATATGGATATGCCTACTGCTTTGGGCAGCCAGGGATGGTACCTGTACCATGCATGGCCCGTCCCCTCCTTGTCATCTGTTCTGCTACCATTGGTGCTGTCACCAGCATGTGACTTGACCCCACAGCCCTGTCTCTCTGTGCAGAGACACAGTTGTACCTTTCAGGATGGGTATGGCCTATCATGGTGCTCAGTCCCCCTCCCCCCATCTCATTGCCCATTCAAGTTTCCTTACCTATGCAGGTGAAGTTGGATGGCTCTCCATATGGCCATGGACAGCTGCAGGTTCACCTGCCAGCCCCCCCCTGGGGTATAGCACCCCCTGGTACCACAGCACAGAATGAGCAAGGGTCTCAGACTCATCAGAGCAGAAGTTGACTGTCCTTCTTACCTCCATACTGCTGGTCTCTATCCGCCGAGCCACAGGAGGCTCTTGCACAGGTAGTGCGCGGCTCCTGCGTGATGGTGTCATCACTACACGGGTATACTAGATGGGCGATACACGGGTTCATGCACACTTGCCATCCCACTTATCTGCCCGCTGGTTTGGACCCCTACATGGGTATCGCAGGCTAACATTTTCTTAGGCGCCGAGCCCGGGTTCTGGCCCCTGCATGTACCTGTCTTTGGTGCGCTAGACGCTGCTGTGCTCGGTTTGTGCCGCATTTTTGATGCTTGGCCGTTTTGGAGGTGCCTGACTCACGATTCAAGCACTTTTCCTGAGCAGATATCTTTATGCAGGTATGGCATGCCTCAGCGCTTTGTTGAAAATCGGGCCCAATGTATTTTGCATCGACTATTACTCTACTACAATATATTTCTCCAGTTTCTTTAATGGGATTTTCGCCTTCCTTTTAGGAAATCCTTTCTAGGGGAACTCTCCTTCCACTCAGTGCTGTGACATATTTCAATCTTATTACATGGTATATTGCATCCAGTTAGTGAGGATGCTGTTGCTGTAGGACTTTGTGGAGGTTATGTTTTAAAAGGCAATAAAATAATTGATTTTTCTTCTGTCTTTCTTATATTTAGATGAGCTACAGAATATAAATACCAGACAGTTAGGACCTTATTTAAAGTCTGGGAAAAATGCAATTAGTGCAGAAAGCCTGCAAGTCAATTTGTTTGCACAGTTTTGAAATACTACAACTTTTGCCTCCGATTTAATTTGCAAAGCCACAGAATCAATTGTGCAAACAGAGGCTCTCATATACTAAAGTGTGAAGTGACCTTGCAAAAGTACACTTTGCAGAAAAAATAGCACAAGACACGGAGAAACTCACAAAAACGCTAAATTTTAGGTTCTTTGTTCTATTTTTCAGATGAAACGCACTTTTGCAAATATACCTCACAAAAGTAGTAAACTTTCCATTAATGAGCTGCTGTGATGCACAGTCATGCTCATTAATGCCAAAAATTGCAAAAACGGGCATGCAAAAAAGGCTTCACAGGCCCATTTTTGTAAAAAATTAATAATACCTATAAAGAAGTCTGAGGATCATCCTGCCCTGGTTCTCTCTATCTCCATTGTCCTCCCAGAACCTTAACTTATTCCAAAGGCTCCAAGGGCAATTAGGGCAGGAGTGATTCCATCTTGCTTCTTCCTGGCATTTCGTTCATTAAAAATGGAACATGTTATTACCACTAGGGGTCTGACTACCAAATAAGGCAACTGCCATGCAACAAGCTCTTTTTTATGGATATTTCTCAAGCATTTACACAGGTGGCAATGCATGAAACATTTTGCATCAAATTTAGCAATGTGATATGCATGAACCAAGAATTCATTTACATCTTGTATCTAAATTCTACAGAAATGTGCACTAAACCACAAACATTTTTGCACGTGAATGTGAGGCCTTAAATCTTGTGCAAAAAGCACTATGGAACGTTTACCCTAAATGTAATCAGACAAAAGTTTCACAGTGCTTTTTGCCCTTAGTAATATCCTCGCTTTAGAGCAGTGCTGTAGCTGGATGAAGGGTTATTTAAGAGCATCTGTTTTAATCCTATTATAAACCACTTGAAAAGCAAATGAGACCGACTGTGTGTCATGGATCAGGAAAGGAACATTAATGAAAAAAATAGGAAGAATATGGAGAACCGGATGGCTGAATGACAGTACTGCCCATTGTCATGCAGGAAATCTGGTTTTGATTCCTGAGCCTAGCATCTGCTCCTCAGGCTGTGTTGGGACTGAGGGTACTGCGGAGATGGTATTCACAGGCCCTATGGGGAGGAAATACCAGTCACCATACCGCAGTGACCAAGGATGCAAGTGTACTGGATTAAAGAGGGAGACTGGGGACTCTTGCTGTGATGGCTGGACTACAAAAGAATGGGGAGGGAGTTAAGAAAGAGGAAAAGTCCGTGGAAAGATACGCATGAAGGTTTCTGGCATCGTAGCACAAGAGTCGAGTTCCAATTGAGCTGGAAACCCAAAAGAGCAGGAAAAAAACAGGACAAAAATCTTGAAACGTTTTAGCATGTAACTGAGGGCATACATTTCATCGACTTGCAATACCACAATAAGTACTTGTGCCCTGTCCTCAAACAGAATGACATTTGAAACAGAGCAGCCCGATAAACATTATTTCTCCTTGTCCACTATGTTTCTGTTCAGCACAGCTCACAGAAGTCATTTCTCTCACAGAAAAACAGGGCGGTCAGAGAAGATTGTGCTGCATAAGAACGTTTTATTAAAGTATGAGTCTGGTACCCAATAAAAAATATTTTTTGTTTTGTTTTATAAAGTTTGCCTTTGTTAAACCAGTTGTTGAATGGTTTTTGTTCTGAGCTGCTAGGTCCAAGCGGGTTCAATTTTTGATTCCTGCTTCCTGGGCTAGGATTACTGCTGAAACTGCATTCAGAGTTCCTGGCAGGCATCCAAGAATGACAGCCAAGTACAGCTCTTACAGTAACAGCTAAGATCAAATAAGAGAAAGGCATTGGCGAAGGAAGTAAAGACAGCTGTATTATCTACTTAGCCAAAAGAGGTCACTGCAGTGTCAATACTTGTCCTATTCATGAGAGGGACTGCAAGGGAATGCTGGAAAGGCATTGGAGGTTATGTACGATGACTTCCTGATGAGAGATAGCTACAAAATGAAGGTAGAAAAGAGTTAAGTACACTGTCCATAGAGGAAATATACTAATATTGTTTTCTTTCTATCTCCTTGTCTTTTAAAAGAATGTCCCCCACTGGGGTTGGAATCGTTGAGGGTGACTGATTACCAGCTACGAGCCTCCAGCACTAAACGCTATGGGCTGGGTGCCCATCGGGGACGCCTCAACATACAGGTATGAAAATCAATTGCAGAAGGTTTGGATATTCATAAGATGATGTTGAGATGTGTGTGGGGGGGGGAGGGGGAGACAAAAGAACATAAGGGTATAGCAGGAAGAAATAAAGAGGACCAGGGGAGGTGGGGAGGAGGATGAGGATGAGAGCAAGGTGAAGAGGACCCTGACGGGGCAGGAGCAAATGAAGAGGAACTTTCTTGGGGAGTGAACCTAGGGTGAAGGGAGGTATTTGAGGAAAAGGTGGGAAGATGGAGAAGATCTTAGGGGTGGGTAGAGAGTAATGGAAGAGGGCGAGTGGAGAAGAAACTTTGAGGGGTAGGGTAGATGGGCCAAGAACTCTGGGCACAAAGGGAGAGCAATAGAGGAAGAGATCTGAGGCAGAGGATAAGTAGCAGAAGAACTCGGGGGAAAATAGGAGGGAATATGGAAAAAAAGAAACGGTGTGGGGGAGTGGAGTAGGAACATATTGGTGCACTATACCATCTGCCCCCTTTCTAAAATCCTAGATTTGCTGATGTGCATCATGCATGAAATTCAATTGAGTTTCTTTTACTATGTTGATATGTTTATGTTGATTCATAAGATGCTTCTATGTACAGCCAGATTGAAAAACAGGACCAGGGATAATTAAAATATAGAATTGTCTTGGATAAAGCAGGATACCTTCCTACTATTTTTGGTTGTCTGTGCCTGCAATTCATTCAAATAGTTTTTAAAAAGTTTTACTGACGTGACTAGAATGTTCTGCATCCATTTAGCCCCTCTCAAGCCTTAATAACATTTCCATCTTATGACCTGATTCAACAAGGTCGTTTCCCATCGACAAAGAATGTGAGACAAGCCAGTGACTTTGGCCTTGATGCTACCAGAGATTTGTCACTGGATTCTCGGCCTCCACTCCCCAAGATTGCTTATGAAAACTGCTTTCCTGCAGACTAATGCCTGGTTTGTTTTCTTTGTCAGTCTGGGATCTATGATGGTGATTTCTTTGATGGTGGCTGGTGCGCTGGAGAGGAGAACAAAGAGCAGTGGCTTGAAATCGATGCAAAAAGACAGACCAGATTCACGGGGGTTATCTTGCAGGGCAAGAATTCAATATGGACGTGAGTGCCTTTGATGAACTGCTATTAAATTGGCAGAGTGGATATTAATGTCAGAGTATATTCCCATAGTATTGGCTAAACAGTATGGGCCCGATATTCAAAAGGCATTTACACGGTTTACAGCCCAGTAAACCACGTAAATGCCCTAGATGAGGATATTCTACAACATTTACACAGTTAGTGCCATTGAATAGCCCCATCTAAGTCCCCTACGCACCCCCATGCTATCTGGTTAGCATCGGTGCATGTTGGGGGCGTGCCGGGCTGGGGCGGAGAGGAGGTAGAGAATGGTGCTGACCGTGCAGCAGCGATAATGGATGCTGTTCGGTTAGCAATCGGCGCCTTAAAGATAGGCAAGAAAACCCCTCGCCTATCTTTAAGGCACAGACGCTAACTGGGCAGCATCTAATATTGCTGCTTGCACGGTCAGCCTCGGCAGTCTCCAGCTTTGGCAGTGATCACCAGATGTTCAATGCCATCGCCGCAGCATTGAATATCCGGTTTAGGGGTCGGAAGGGAGGGCTATGCACCAATGGGCACAAAGCCCTTCAAAGATCTGGACAGCAGAATATTGGGCCCTATACTCATTATTTTATTCCTTCAATTTATTCCATTTTCAGTTCAACACAGCTAAAATCCAGCCAATAAAGCATAAGATTAAAGTACAAAAGAAACCATATATATAAAATGACTCACAAAGTAAGGGGCCTTTTGGCTAAAGTGCCAGTAAGGGTCTGCACTTACCGCTCATTGAGAGCAAAGGGTGTGTGTGTGTGCACGTTTCAGTCTATGCTGACTCCTGGCAGTCCAGCTTTTCTTGGCAAGTAATGCACGGTAAATGCAACAGTCGTGCACTTACTCTCTGGAGCATATCCAGCATGTCCATGAAAGCACACAGAACTATACCCTAATGTGCTGATGTAGCATTTGCAAGAAACACAAGCACACCTAATGCCCCAGGTATCATTAAGTGCACCCATGCTGATTGCCCTGTTGACAGGGAGTATGCGATATATAACCCCACGCTAACTACAATGTACTCTCCGTGCACACATTCCGCTGCAACCCATCCATCCTCGCCCCATCATGCTCACTGTTACAACATGCTAAAATGTATGTTAACCACACAGCACGCTCTAGTAAAAGGGCCCCTATGTGTCAAACAAAATACCACCATTAAAAACAACCAAGTTATGAATAACTAACCACATACAGTTTTAATAGATATACAGATTTTAAGAAAAAAAATCAGGATATGAAACAGAGACATCATGGGACCAATGTACTATTTCCAGGAGGTCAGCAGCCCATTTCACTTGAAATTTTCCTACCCAAGCAAATGTATTGGGTAGCAAACTTTAAGGTGAGAGTTAGGGGTCCTTTTATTAAAGTGCACTAAGCAGTTAGCATGCATTTTCACATGTGGTAATTGTGTGCTCGGGGCCACGTTACTGTTACCACAGGAGTATAATAGTTACCTCATTACCTCATGTGATTGGTGCACTTACTGTCATTCCTGCGTCGGGGTGCTGAATAGGCGCGTTAGGAGCAGAGAATGGGTATGGAGAGTATATTGCAGTTAGTGCGGTGGGTACATATCACGCACTGTCAATGTTGCAATTAGTGCAGGTGCATCTAACACCATTGCAATAGGTGGCGTTAGGAGCACTTTAGTAAAAAGGCCTCTAAGATACAGAGACCTAGGAAAAAGATAACATCACCTGCCACTTTTCATGCTGTTTTCTCAAAATTTAACAGTAATGTGCTGCTTTGGATAATTGTGCATCACAACAGCTCATTGATATTAAATTTAAATAAACGTTTCATATAATGGACTATGCAACAGAAATCTACAATTTGTGAAGTGGCAAGATTTAAATTTTTTGTTGGTGAAAACACCACAGTTTTGGGCATTTTTATGTTCAAAAGGTTTTTTGTATTTTTTATTGCACAGATCTTTGGCAAAATAGATTTGTGAGTTGGCCTTTTTAATTGCAAATAACATTATGGTACAGATACCCACAATCACAAGCTCATCCCTCTAGATCAGCGATTCCCAAACGTTTTTGGCCCACCACCCCTTTGATTCCATACATTTAATACAGTGCCCCCCCCCCATCCAGTGAGGCTATTGCTCAAAACAAATCATTCAAACTTTTCATAAAAGGTTTTATTTAATTAATAACATAAATAGTATTGTTTAATAACACAAAAACAATTAACATTTTTCAAAAAACACTTTTCATAAAATAGTATTCCTAGTCTATCTATTGAATATTTTTAATGGGATGAATGGTCTTGATGAAGCGATACCAGTTTCTCAATGTCTAGTTTAAAGTTATTGAGTAGGAGCCTTCAAATCCCATGTTCAACTATTTGAAGTCAATTTCTTTGATTGTGCTTATCCCTCCAGCGCCCCCTAGGGCAGTGCAGCTCTCCCATGCCGCTACCTTGTCTTTCAAAACCTCCCTAGATTAGCTCAGTGCCCCCAGGGGGATGGGGGTGGTACTGCCATCTTTGGGAATCACTGCTCTAGATAAACTCCCTATGTCAGGAACCACTACTACTAATAATAATTATTATTTATATAGTGCTACAAGGCATATGCAGCGCTGTACAGATACATATAAAGACAGGCCCTGCTTGTCAACACTTACAATCTACTCAGCTATGTCTTCCTGATTCCATCGATGAGTCAGGACACTGGTATACTATTTATATGCTTTACTTACAGAATTAGGTAGACGTTTTACCACAGGCTGCTAATCAGTAACATACAGCCCCCTTGCATAACTTAACCTAGACTTGCATTCCCAACATGCAATAAAATCCCTCTGGTCTTACCTTGGATAGTATAGACTACAGTCTATGTACCAATTACCGGGATCCTGATCCACATAGTCTCCTGCTCTCCAGCTATGTGTTTTCTTACTATTCCCCTAGACATATCTTTGTCCCCAGCTGTTGTGCTGTCTTTCTCTTACATGTCTCTCTACAGTGCTGCATACACCTTGTAGCGCTATATAAATGATCAGTAGTACTAGTTAGCTTCCCATTTGCTGACAACAGCTCCTGGCTGGGCTGACTCTCTAAGGTACGAACTTTACCTCTCGATAATAATCTCTTAGGAGGTTCGTTCATCATGGACTCCTACTCAGTATCTTTCTCTGACAACAAAAACCTTCTCACACAATTTCATCTTGGGTGGGTGCATTTCCAACAGGCAATAAAATATCCATACTCAACTGGTCTGACCCTAATGCAAACTAGAGTCCATGGGATTTAAATGGCCCCCATCAGCTTCCCAGCTACTGGCTATAACTCTTGACTTAAATAGGCACTAAACTTACAATTACCAGCTTTCTCTGACTTTCCCTTGTACAGAATTCCTGCCCAGATATTTTAATCTACCAAGTGAATGCTTTATCATAGCTTCTAATCAGGACCTTTCATAGCCAACCCATACACACAGCCCTGTCCAATGAATCCAGGATGTACTTTCAACAGAGAGTAAAGACCCCTTTCTCAGTACAGGATATAGCCTAGGGCAGGGGTTCCTAACCTAATTACAACTACAGACCTCCAGTGGATTGCCCAATATGTCCCCATACCCCCTTTGCCAGACAGTCAAAATCATATATATGTATATACTGTAGCTAGAAACAAAATAGTTTAAAGAAAATCTTAAGGATTTTATCATATTTATTCAAATCACAAATACACCAGCTAGCTACAACTAGTGAGATTTTTGCTGTTGTTTTTGTGGAATCAAAACAGGGAATTGAGGTACAGTTATAGGCAATGTTATTCATATATCATCTGACACATCAAGTCAATTTCTCCACTTTGATTTCAGGTTTAATAATGCAGAGAATCCTGTTTCACAGAGATAAGTAGTTGTGAAGGGAACCAAAACATTCCTTGCCCTCATCACCAAGCTAGGGTAAGCTGCGATTTGCTCACACTAAAACTGCCTGATATACAGCCCAGCCTTTTTGAAATCAGCTTTCTCCAGGAACAAACAGGAAGTCAGTCCTCACATGGGTGATGTCGATGCTGACGGAGCCCTTGTGGAAGCATCTCCCCAACTTTCAGAGCCTACAGACCTTCATCTTCCTTCCCCGGAAAAAAGATGATTTTCTCGTGCACCTCTGTGTGCCATCCAGTTAGCACCAGTCTCTTTCTTGCCTCCGAGCACCATCACTTGGCCTCAGGACTCGGAACCTGTTTAGTTAGGTTTTTTCCATCCTGCGTGGTTTTGCACCTTTTCTAACCGCTGGCTGCATCGAAAGTCTTCAAGCTCACTGAGGCCATTTTTGCCCTAATGGCCACTGGGTTTAAAAAGTATGATCGGTGTTCTAGGAACATGTTCCTCACCGACACACATGCTTGTTGCCTCAGGTGTCTGGGTGCCAACCATAACCCAGAGACATGCCCCCTGTGCAAAAAATGTCCGGTAAGGCCATCCAGAGTCACCAGCAGAAGCAGGATGTCATCTTCCACAAGTCAGACTCAGCCTCGGTATCCCCAATGACTGTACGCTCTAAGGCCCTGCACGGATCCTCGAAGTCACTTAAAGATGGGGCCATCCAAGGTACCCAGGACAGATGCTGAGGCCACCGGCAATGGATCTCAGACCTCCAAGAACCATCCTGTAGAGGACTCCTTCTCCTCCCCGACACCCGAACCAGTCACCCCAGCGTCGATGTCGAAGGCTGCAACTCCTGAGTGGGAAGCCAGGATGGTGGCATTGGAATGCAGCATCTCTGCATTTCTCACCTTGCAGCAAGCATCGATGCCCAGCCCTGCTGGTGCACATGAGGAGACTACAGGGACCTCGATGCCAAGGACTCTCTGGGCCACCAGAGAGATCCTTGAGAGCCCCATGCCTGGAGTCGATCCTCAACGAGGGTCTTAATCCTGCTCCCAGTCATTGGGAGCACGGTCCTCCCCGGCAAGTGCCTCTGGCTCCGGCCAAGCCTTAGTCACAGTCCATCAAAGGCCGGGCTCATCGATGCCCCTGGCGCCATCAGACCTCAAGCCCTTGACAGACTACTGTGACTGGGAGTCTGAAAATGAGACTTCCCCGGAGACATGAGCACACCGTGATCTTCCATCGGGCCCATCCCCGCTGGCATCAAAGCATTGGTCCCTGCCCAAAGACACCTCCTTCCTCGAGTTTGTCCGAGACATGGCAAAGGCACTGTCCCTTCCCACAGAGTCAGAGGACCCCTGCATGGAGGAACTTGAAATCCTCCAATACAAGGCCCCACTCAAAAAGGCCTTCATGGTCCCCGTCTTTTCCATCCTTGGGCACCTCCTTCTTCGAAAGTGGGAAACACCGGCATCGGTGGCAATTGTTAGCTGATGCCTGGATGCCATGTACTGGGTCCAGCGGGGACCCAGCATCAGGAAGGCACAACTGCCTCACACCTCCATGGTGGTCGAGTAAGCCATGCGTAGACAGAAAAGACCAAAGACTCAGTCCTCAGTGCCCCCATGCAGGAATCCCGTGCCCTTGACACCCTCGGGTGCAAATGTTACCAGGGCTCGATGCTAACGTGCCGTATACAAGCATACCAGCTGTATATCAGCATGTACCTCCAAGATCTCACCCAGGAACTCAGGGGTTTCTCGGCAGGTCTTACCTCCAATACTTCCAGACCTTCATGAAGTCTGTTGGGGAGTGCTGAAAGTATTTGTCTCAAGTGGCCTACGATGGATTTTATTGATTTATTTGTTATTTTTATACCGCTCCTTCCCAAGATCAGGGGTGGTGTACAGTGCAAGAGAAGCCGCCGCAGGCATTGGTGCCTGACACCAGGCCTGGCTCCAGCCGTCGAATCTCGAGCAATGGGTTCAGGAAAAACTCCTTGACATCCCTTGTCTCAGTGAAAACCTCTTGGGCAAGCTGATGGAGGACAAGGCAGTAGAGATCCAGACCGAGTATGTTTCCAGGACTTGACTCTCAAGGAAGACCTCCACTCTTCCCAAGAGGAAACCATCGGGGTAAAGGCCTCCCTTCAACCAGAAAGGCCAACCCTACCAAGGTTATCCCCCATGCCAGGACTCCCAGACCCCTCAGCAAGGTCATCTGGGCAAAGGAGCAAGCCAGGGCCCACATAAGTCTAAGGGACCCAAGACCCAGACACCAGCTCCAGCCCAGACTGGGACAGGGCTTTGACTCCAAAAGCATAGCCTCTTCACTGATGGGGGACCAGCTACCGATGGGGGTGTTCCTGATTAATTTTGCCCACCAGAGGGCTGCCATCACCACCAACTTCTGGGCACTTCAGGTGGTCAGAGAAGGTTATCTCCTTCATCTAAACCAGACGCCTCCCCCTTTCTTTCCAGAAGAGCCCCCTCAGACTCTTCTGCACCAGACTCTGCTACTGCAGGAACTTGCAGGCCTCCTCAGGGAGAGGGTTGTGGAGCCTATGCCAAACCATCTCAAAGGAAAAGGGTTCTACTCCAGGAACCTTCTGGTCCCAAAAAGAACAGGAGACCTAAGGCCCATCCTGGACTTGAGAAACCTGAACGAATTCCTGGTACTGGAGAAGTTTAAAATGCTCTCACTTGGAACACTGCTGCCCTAACTCCAGCAGGGAGATTGGCTATGTTCCTTAGACCTAAAGGATGCTTATACCCACATCCTCATTCATCCCAGTCACAGGCAAAACCTAAGGTTCATGGCCGGGGGCGACCACTACCAGTACAGGGTACTACCCTTTGGTTTAGCCTCCACATCAAGAGTCTTTACCAAATGCCTTGCAGTAGTGGCCGTCTACCTCCATCCCCAAGGGGCCTTTGTCTTCCCATACCTGGACAATTGGCCAATCAAAGGGGATCAGCCTCAGAGGATCACCTCACTCCAGCACAGTACCTGGAGTTCATAGGGGTTCACCTAGACACCATCCAAGCCAGGGCCTTCATCCCCCTGAACAGGGCGGATCGCCTCAGGGTCCTAGCGACCGCGGTGCAATGCCATCACACCATGTCAGCGCAGTACATGCTTTGCCTGCTTGGCCACATGGCTTCCACAGTCCATGTGGTCCCCGACGCCCGCCTCCACATGTGGGCAGCTCAGTGGTGCCTCCACTCACAATGGACTTAGGCCATGGGCAGGCTCTGGGACAATGTCTCAGAGTCCTGTCAGCTAGCAGAGTCACTCAATTAGTGGCAGGATGCACATCACCTGCAGAAGGGCATACCCTTCCAACACCCAAACCCCCAGAGCGTCCTCGCCACAGACGCCTCCCTACTGGGCTGAGGTGCCCACTGTGAGGGACTGCACGTGTAGGGCAATTGGTCTCTTGAGGAGAACCAGCAGCAGATCAACCTGCTGGAGTTCAGAGCCATTTTTCTGGTCCTCCGGGCCTTCCAGCACCACCTGAAGCACCAGTTGGTGCTGGTCCGAATGGACAACCAGGTCGCAATGTTCTACCTGAACAAACAGGGAGGCTCGGGGGTCTCACCGTCTCTGCCAGGAGGCAGTGGCTCCCTATTTATATGTGACCAGTCAGGGAATGTTCCTCAGGGTGGTATACTTTCCAGGCCAGGACAATGCCCTAGCTGACAGGCTGAGCAGGGTCCTCCAGCCACATGAGTGGCACCTGGACCCCAGGGTGGTGCAGTGGCTCTTCCAACTATGGGGAACCACAAGTCTGGACCTCTTTGGCAGTCCGGCCAACACTCTACTGCCCTGCTTTTGCTGTCCCCAGCTGCATCCATCCCAGATAGCAGCGGACGCCTTCTCATCTTGTGGTTGGGGGACCTATTGTATGGCTTCCCTCCCACAACACTAATAGCACAGACCTTTTTCAAAGACCAGCGGGACAAGGCTTCCATGATCCTGGTGGCCCAGACAGCCTTGGTTCCCTTTGTTACTCTGTCTTTTGACGGAGCTCCTGGTCTCTCTGGGGAATTCCCCAAGATTACTGACTCAGGAGGAGGGCTCGATTCTTCACCCCAACCTCCTAAGAAAACTAGAGAGAAAATGGCATAAATCCCAGAACTCTACCGATCAAGCAACATATCTATCACAGCTAGAAACGCACCGCGAAGCAGTATGGAACAGAAGAAAAGCCTTTCACTCCGATCTCCTCAACCGTTCTCTAAACAAACCACGAGAACTCTTTAACCTAGTGAAAGTACTAACCACCGAGCCCACTCCACCACATCAAGATGCTATACACCCCCAAAAGTACGCCGATTACATCCAATCCAAAACCATCAAGACATCAACAACCTCTCCCCTATCTAATGCCCAAACTTTCTTACAGGAGAACCCACTCATCAAGCTCACATCCCCCTCAATAAAGCACGTCGAAGATATTATCACCAGAATAAATACAACCACTGCACCCAATGATCCATGTCCAGCACAATGGATAAAAGCGTTACGACATGAGCTCAGCCCATTCATATCCGAAATCATAAATCAATCATTCACCACAGGCATCTTCCCATCAGCTCTTAAACAGACTTCCATAAGACCTCTTCTAAAAAACAACCAGCTAGACCCAACAAAAGAAGAATCTTACCGTCCAATCTCCAGCATCCCCCTGCTATCAAAGATAATAGAGAAAGTCACACAGATTCAGATCCAACAGCATATAGACACCACATCACCTCTGGACCCCAGTCAACATGGATTCAGAGAAGCCCATGGTGTGGAATCTTTGCTGACTTCTTTAATCAACACCCTCATCTGTGGTACTGACAATATCAAAAAGGGCTTTGCACTAATATTCCTTGACATCTCTGCAGCGTTTGATTCTGTTGACCATAACAAACTCCTAACCCGACTCCAATGCAAGGGCATCCAGGGTTTAGCATGGGACTGGTGCAAATCTTATCTTGAAGAGCGCTGGCAACATGTTCGAACAGAATCAAACACCTCAAAACCTTTCCAGTTGAAACAAGGCGTCCCTCAAGGATCCTCCCTCTCGGCGTTACTCTTTAATATCTACATGCAACCGATATGTGAGATCACTCGCTCATTTGGAGTATCCTCCCTAATCTATGCAGATGACGTGCTGATTTTCATACCAATCAACATTACTCGGCCTGATTACACAGTACTAATAGAGTGTTTTGATGCAATTACAGACTGGCTCCTCACACAGAATATGAGAATAAATTTCAAAAAAACAGAAGCCCTAATCATCACGAAGAATAAAGAATTCTCACCCCCGACTGCTCTAAAAGTACGGGACGCAGAGCTTCCAATCAAATCCACAGTAAAATACCTAGGCGTAACCCTTGATCACCGACTGGACTTCAAAGAACACATAAACCGAACAGTGAAATCCATCTACTTCAAGATCAGAACCCTCCGAAACCTCAAAAACATGCTCGACCCTGACAATTTCCGAACCATCTTCCAAGCCATAGTCATTCCACACTTTGACTATGCAAACATAGTTCTACATGGCCTCCCAAAAAGCACTCTAAACACGCTACAATTAGCAATGAACGCTGCTGCCCGCATCCTCAACGGTGCATCAAGGAACGATCACATAACTCCCATCTTAAAGGAATTACACTGGCTCCCAATATCCTGTAGGACTACATATAAAGCACTACTCATCACATTCAAAGCCATTAACAACTTAGCTCCCCTAGCAATCTCCACTCTCATCACTCACACCCCCCACATCAGATCTAGAAGATCAGTCGCAGCTAATACTCTAATCATCCCGACGGACTTTACAAAATGTTCACACTCAACAACTGCAAGAGCATTCGTTTACTTCGCTCCCAAATGTTGGAATGATCTTCCACCCACCATAAGAGATATCAAAGACCTAAAACAATTTAGAAAAGCCATAAAACACCACCTGTTCCTTGCATACTTCTCTCAATACCCCACTCCAACATAGCCAACACCACATTACAATCCAATGTAACGATCTATCACTCCCTGTACAACAAGAAGAATACAATTGTATATAGTTATATAACTTATATGTACAAAGTTCTCCCCTATGTTGTATCCAATTAGATTTCCTGTTATATGTAAACTCACGACAGCCTGTTGCTATCGGTGAGTATTTTATGTTTACTGTAAACCGCGCTGATGATAAAAGTGCGGTATATAAGAACGTTAAATAAATAAATAAATAAATAAACCTGGGATCCCTGTCGCTAACAGCATGGCTGCTGAACAGGTCACCTTAGTGCCCCTCTACCTCCCCAGGGAGGTGGAAAAAGTCCTCCTGGCCTCTCATAAGGATTCCACGAGAAGAGTCTATGCCTTCAAGTGGTGCAGATTCTCAGTATGGTGTACGAAGTAATGGGTAGATCCCATTGCCCAGTGCGTACAGTGCTGCAGTTCTTGCTCCATCTTTCACAGCCTGGACCCAAGTCCAACTCCGTCAGGGTACACCTGAGCACTCTCTCCATGAACCATAATTCCATAGAGGACAAGCTATTTCTGTGCAGCCCCTCATCACCTGATTCATGTGAGGCTTGCTGCTCTCTAAGCCTCCATCCGGCTCCCTCCATCAGAATGGGACCTCAACATGGTTCTGGTATAGTTTATCAAGCCGCCCTTCGAACCCTTGGCCACCTGCCATATGCATTCCCTCTCTTGCCTTCCTGGTGGTGCTCACCTCTGCCCGCAGAATCAGTGAGCTTCAGGCCTTTGTGACTGAGCCACCCTATACCAGGTTCTACAGGAACAGGGTCATGCTCCGCACCCACCCTAAATTTCTCCCAAAGGTAGTATCCACCTTTCACCTCAACCAAGAGGTGGTGCTTTCTTTGAAAACTGTGGTGATGCTTCCATGAGGGCTCCATCTGCATCGACGTCACCCATATGTGATGACTGATTCCTGCTGTCCCTGGAGAACACCTGTTACAGGTGAGTAACTACGCTTTCTTGGGTCTTCTTGCAATTCAATGAAATCATCATTTGCTAAATCGTTGTCACTCATCGTAGATATATCAAATGAGAATGGATTCATGATTCAAACAGATTCCATGCTAAAATCATTAATATCTGAGAAGTAACCCTCAAAATTTGTATTAGGACTTCCAAATGATTCTAGACTTCTTGAAGTATTTCCACAGGGCATGTTTTACCATCTCATTCTGTGTTGATAATTAGTGATAATTAATAATCCAAATTTTAATCTAACAAAATCTTTTTTAATGGTTCAGAGATCCAGTCCCATACCCCCATCATTTGGCTCCCATACCCTCAAGGGGTATGTATACCCATGGTTAAGAACCTCTGGCCTAGGGTTTCTACCTGCCGACCTCTGTTGCTTAATTATGTAATAAAATCTGTAGCAGCATTCTTTCCATCAAGTTCCTACCTCACTTCAGAATTTGGGCATTCCTGACAACTAATCCTAATTTCCCTTTTTTCTGCACATCCATCTGCTTCTACAAACTGTTTGGCTTTTGTTTCATTCACCAGTAGCTCCCAAATTAGTTCCGGGTGCTCAGCTATCTGCACCTGTATCCTGAACCCCAACTGCTTCCTCGCTATATTCCCCATATTGACCTTTTCTGATATGAGTTGACTTCCTGCCAGTTTAGGGCCCTCACAAACTACATCTCCTAGCATAACCATGAACTTTCTTTGTTTCAAAGCTATATGCCTCCTGGCAACCTGCCATTAGACATTGCTGCTGATGTGCTTTAACTTATGTTATTACCTATGTTGTTATGTTGGTATTATCCATGTGGAGGCAAAGAGCAGGTTTGAAGGTAACAGGATGGTACTGGTAGTAAGATCAGGAGAAGATCACAATTGCAGGTATTGTTTAATGTATAAACCTTTTAATAGGAGAGAGGTTATACGCCATAACTCTGCCCTACTGTATGTCTGGCTACCCATTATGGGATCTATTCATCTGCCTTTCTTGTCCCCGCCAAACTTCCCCATACAAACAAGGAGTTTGTATGGGGAGGTTAGACAGGGTGGTATAGGGGTGGTGCGGAGGCAAAGTTAGGGCAGGCAGTGGGCGGTCTGAGGCCCTGCATGTACAGGGCCGATGTCTGAGGTGGAATAAGTTCCCCTAGATGGTGTGGGACGGCAGGCCCAGGCAGCAACAAAGGCTGGAGGTGGTGCAGGGGATTCCCCGCAGCCCGACCCTGGCCATGGGAGAGTCATATTATAGGTCAGGCTGCGGAAAAAGAATTAAGTTGTCGGTGGCCGGGGATCGCAGCTCCTGAATGGAACCGCAGTGTCATGGCAACCGGATGCCATGGCGCCGTGGCTTTATTTAGGAGCCTTGACTGAGTTAGCCGGGCAAGTGCCTGTATGTGCAGGCCGACCAGAATTGGGATCAGGCCTCTATGTACAGGCTTAGACAGGATTCTGATCCCATGGGGGCTAGAGGTGCCCCGCAGAATCAGAATCAGGTTCTGACTGGACGCACAGAGGGCTGGGACGCACATCTTAGAACATGCCTCTATTGGAGTATCCTAGAGACCACCTTGGAATATGTAAACTCTGATTGCCTTCGCTGTCATTGAGTCACTTTGTTCTCTGTAAACCGCACTGATAGAAAATAGCGAGGTATAAAAGAAATGTTAAATAAATAACAGGTGCTATAGGCTTACTGCATGAAAGAAAGGCCTGGCAATCTTTTCCAGTCATACCTTGTCAAGTAAACCCAGGAAATAGTCATAACATGGACATCTGCAGGGTCACTAGGAGTCAACATGTGATTTTCATTCTTTGCTCCATGCTACAATATCTCCTGATTGCTATTCAACAAATGAGTTATGAGCATATAACCAAGGTAAGTCTGAAATAATGGGAGAAGATGAGCATGACAATTGGTAGAATACTATAGATTCCTTTTAAAGACAGCCTACTGTAATATCAACCTTTTATCAAGTGCCACCACCCGGATGGGTGCAGGCAAGGTTTTAGAGGGAATCTCTAATCACCCATGAAGTTGACAGCAGCCCCGGAGTCTGGTTTATTTCAACCAAAACAACCTATACCTATAAAACATTATAGATTTTTTGGCATGCTCATGCAGGGCCGTCTATGTTCTATCTGAGTGGCCAAGAGATGTGATCTAAGTTCTACACAAGGACAGTCTATGTAGAGCTTCTGTTCTTTGTACAACTTTTTAGTTTTTTAAAGTTAAACAAGGTTTGAGGCACCTTGTTTACCTTCCTTGCCGCAATGGTTTTCTGTTTGATGAATCAATTAGGTCACATTTTCAAAATACATTAGTCATCCCTTCCTTAAAGCAGGTAAATTGCAAGTAACTCATTCAAGGACTTTTATGTTTTATGCACAATTATGAAACAATCTACCTAATAAGTTGTTACTACTACTGCTACTGATCATTTGTATAGCGCTACAAGGCATACAAAGTGGAGGAGTAGCCTAGTGGTTAGAGCAACAGCCAAGCACCCAGGAGATCTGAGTTTGATTCCTACTAGCATTCCTTGTGACCTTAGGCAAGTCACTTTACCCTCCATTGCCATGGAAGGAAAGACATGGTAAACTACTTCCAGTCATACCTTACCAAGAAAACCCAGGGGTTTCTTGATTGCCAGGAGCCAACAAGGTGTATGCAGTGCTGTACAGAGACATGTAAGAGACAGTCCCTGCTCATCAGAGCTTGCAGTCTAGGCAAGACAGACAGCACAATAGCTGGGAACAAGGATACATCTAGGGGAATGGTAAGGAAACACATAATGGGAGAACAGGAGACCACATGGATCAGGATTCAAAGAGGTGAATTTTCAGTCTGGGTTACAAAAGGGCCAGAGATGAAGTCTTACATGAAGAGCAGCAAGGTGGAAGGATAGAAGTCTAGAGTTGGCAGTAGAAGAGAAGGGCACAGATAGAAGTGATCTATCAGAAAAGTGGAGTTCCTGAGAAGGGATGTAGGGAGAGATAAAGGAGGAAAGTTAGTGAGGAGCAGCAGAATGAGTGCACCTATAGGTCATTAGGAGAAGTCTGAACTGGATACAGATAGGGAGCCTTAATCTTCAAAAATTGTTGAAACTAAAAGTTTATCTAATTAGGAATATTTTGGGGATCAGTTTAGAGAAGGGGTTCTCAACCCAGTCCTTGAGACACACATAATCAGTCAGATATTCAGAATAGCACAATGAATGTGCATGAGAGAGATCTGCATACACTGCCTCCATTGTATGCAAATCTCTCTCATGCATATTGATTGTGGTTATCCTGAAAACCAGACTAACTAGGTGTGTCCTGAGGACTGAGTTGAGAACCCCTGGTTTAGAGCCTCAGTGGACAGCCAATCTAATGAATTGGTACCAGTCAACAATCCCGCTGCCATATTCCATGTTTGTATTATTGATTTAAATACTTTATGTATATAGTTCTATATTTTGTATTGTATATCACCTTGAATGCTCTCTGAAGAGTGAGATACTAGTAAATATTTTAAATTAAATAAAACAGTTGCAAACATTTAATTGACTTTCTCAATAGATCTATTACAGTAATATGTGATCATCTAAAAGCATGAACTAATGTGGGAAAGGCTGGCTGTTCCAAGTATGGCTGAAGATAACACAGTCCACATACCTGTAATTATGAAAATACCCTTTAAGCATAGATGCTAATTGGGACTCCCACAAAAAGAATTATGTCACTTGACCTCCTAATACTTTTTATACTCTCTTGTTTTCATCTCATATCTATTTGAGGGAGCTGCCTAAGCACTCAGACAACGTTCCATTTCTATCCAAAACCAGTTGGCCTTTATATTAAGGAAGTTGTAAGAACTTAAGAATTGTTGCACTGGGTCAGATCAAAAGTCCATCCAGCCTACTATCCAGTTTCCAGCAGTGGCAAATACTTGGCAGAATGCCAAAAAGTAGGTAGATTCCATGCTGCCATAAAATAAAGATTTCTCTGAGTCTTCTTGAGGCTATCTAACATCCACACCCCTTTATACATATTACAGAATTTTAGGGCCCAATATTCAATTAGGCAGGCTATGTGCCGCTACGGCGCATAGCCGTGCCATTCAACCCCTAACCCCGAATATTCAATGTCGAAGTCATATGTGACCCCGACATTGAATATCCAGGGTTTGCCACACATGCTGGAAGCCTGCATGCTGGAAGCCGCACATGCTGGAGGAGTAGCCTAGTGGTTGGGGCAAGGTACTTCAGGCCAGAAGGTCAGGGGTTCAAATCCCACTAGAGGACAGCAACCTTGGGCTGGAAGGACTGGGGTTTCTATGTCCCACAGATGCTCCTTGTGGTCTTGGGCAAGCCACTTAACCCTCCATTGCCCATGTTCCCTGTAAGTATTAGTGTATTTGTCTCATATCCCCACATGTTAAATGTATCCCCCAATTGTGCTGTGACCGCTTTGATTGAAGGATAAGGCGGTATACAAAACTGTCTAAATAAATAAAAATAATAATAATTAGCTAACTGGGTAGCAGCAATATTGCATGCTGCCCGGTTAGCTCCTGCATCTTAAAGATAGGCAAGGGTTTTCCTTGCCTGTCTTTTAGGCGCAGCTCACTAAACGGGCAGCATGCAATATTGCCCCCTCTGCTTCTCCTCAGAACACCCCCAGCATGCATCGGGGAGTGTAAGGGAGACCTTACTGTTAAAACCAAAGTAAAATACCTAAGAGTTATCCTCAACCAAGACCCGCAACTACAATCTCAAATTGAACACACCACTAGAACCGTTTATCACAAACTTAGACTCTTAAAAAATCTATGCTCCTTCCTAAACCCAGGAGACTTCTGTACAGTCTGCCAAGCCATTATAACCCCCATCCTACTATTATAATTCAATCTACCATGGTCTGCCTAAACACACCTTATACCCCTTACAACTGGTACAGAACACAGCAGCCAGAATCATTCATGGAATTTCTTGACAAACGCACATCACCTCAATCCTCCAGTAGCTCCACCGGCTTCCCATCTCATATCAAATCAAGTATGAAGCTCTGCTTAACACTCATAAGATAATGCATAAACAATCTGCTGAATCCTATAGTCCCTCATAAAAAGACCCTCTAGCACCAGATAATGAAGAAGCAACACCTACAATCTTCTAGAGATACCTCAAGAGCAACCAGCATACTTACAATACGTACCGACATTATGGAATGCCCTACTACCCTAACAAAGATCCATCGATGACACAGGTGTTTTTTGAAAGAAACTAAAAACTCACTTATACCTTGAAGCCTATTGTACTGATCCTCTCACTGTTCACAGTCCTATATTTAATGGCATTACTTAGATACATTGGCCCCACATAACTATGTAATCACTATGTTCTGTACATAAGTTGACGTTTTGCTTCTAACCCTACCCTACCCTACTCATTATATATATCCCCTCCTTCCCTACTTCTTTGCTATTTACGTATTAATTTCCAATTTACGCTTCTCACAATATCAATTCTAACACACATAAAGTTATTTAGTTCAATTGCACTGAGTTCCCTGTAAACCATCTTGACTTGCAGAAAGACGGTATAAAATAGATGTTAAATAATAAATAAATAATCACGGCTGGAGGAGTGGCCTAGTGGTTGGGGCAAGGTACTTCAGGCCAGAAAGTCAGGGGTTCAAATCCCACTAGAGGACAGCAACCTTGGGCCGGAAGGACCAGGGTTTCTAGTCCCACAGGTGCTCCTTGTGGTCTTGGGCAAGCCACTTAACCCTCCATAGTCCATGTTCCCTGTAAAATAGTTATCTCAAAGTTATAATGCCCTGTTCAATGTAATTTCAGTTTGCTCAATGTAAACTGCACTGATGCAGAATAGTATGGTATATAAGAGAATGTAAATAAATAAATAAGAATGTAAATAAATTAAACAGCACTAACTGTGCTAGTGCCATTGAATATGCCTCTCAGTGGCAGTTACATGGTTTATAGGGCCCTAAACCATGTAAGTGCCCTTCAAATATCAGGCCCTTACTTTTTAGTTATCTTCTCTTCACCTATCATCATGTTTACTTGACCCTATCCCAACCTTTTTGATTAGAGCTTGCAGATTTTCTCTTTCATGCTTGTACTTTTAGAGACTAGCTTGTCTCAAGGCCTAGATCCTATGGCCTGGAAGTAGGCAATAGTATGTCTATTACTGAAAAAAGCAAGACTGATCCCTCTAATTTTACAAAGTACAAGACTATCTCACATTTACTGTTTTTGAATGTAGCCTTCTGCTCATGTGAAAGTCCCTTGCAGCGGCAGTGCATGCTGCTTGGCAGATTGGGGCCACAACTTCCAAGAGGAATGCTGTCTTTCATTCTCTAGTCTTGGGGAAAGATTAGGGTTCCTGAAATAGAACCAGTATACACCGGGGGTGGGGTAGGGCATGGCACTTTCACTCCACTCACTCCTCTTCCCTTTCTCCAAATACAGAGTTCAGGCCAGAATTTATGTTCTGAACCAAAGGGTTAATGTGAAACTTGAGAGTAATTGATAAACAAGCAAAAATGCAGAATTGAAAATGACAAATGGCATTCCTCTTTCCTTAGTCAAATGAAAATGCAAGCGGTTACACTCCTCTTTCTGCTCTTTCTATGCTGGAAAATTATTCCAAGCTGTTTCACTCCTCTCACCTTCTTTGCTTTCTGTGATGATCCTGGGAGAGGAGTCTGACTTTGTTTTGATATACCTTAGAACGTTTGGCTGCTGTAGCTGGAGGTTCCCAATACTGCTCCTGGATCTGGTGTCACTGGGGCTTACGGATGTCCTTGCTATCTTTTCTCGTCTTCCCTTGGTTCATCAGTTCTCAGATGTTATATGAATTGTTTTGCCTTCCTCTCTTCACTGGTAGGACTACTTTTCTCTTCCTATGAGCCATAGGGTATGCTGGCAGGGTTTGCACAGACACAGTGGAAATTGGGTGTGAGGCTTAGGCAACCAGGGTCACTCTCTTCCCCCTCTGCTCTCTCTTTAATGCAGTAGTTAACCATGTGGATCCAGTCAGATAGTATGATGGCTGGAGGAGCCAAGAATTTCCTTGCTTTCCTTAAGAACATAAGAGCACAAGAATTGCCATACTGGGTCAGACCAAAGGTCCATCAAGCCCAGTTTCCTGTTTCCAAAAGTGGCCAATCCAGGTCACAAGTACCTGACATATCTCAAAAGTAGCCAGGGGTAAGCAGTGGTTTTCTCTTGAACCATCTTAATAACTGTTTATGGAATTTTCCTCCAAGAATTTGTCCAAAATGTTTTTAATCCCTTGGTCAGACTCCTACGTCATCCTTATGGTACAGTGGCTGTGTGCCAAAGATGGGATTCTGTCTTTGAGTGATTTTTATACTGTACAGTGGTTGAATTTTCCCTCCCAGAGATGATGACACTGGGCAAGAGTAACGTCCTCTGATCTGGAAAATTACCAGAATGTTTACAGGTCAGATTATAGCAATTTAGTAGGACCACTGGAGATCTTTGCTTCTTAAAAGAGCAGAACAAAAGATGTCTCTACAGGACCAAACTCTCAGAAACGTTTGCCCTTCTTCAGTGCCTCCCTTTTTGTTCAAAAATCTCAGGTATTCCATCCAAGGCCATCTGGTTTCCACAAAGGCAATAGCAGAGTCTTTTCTTACAGGTCTCTTAAATGAATGCTGCCTAATATTAGATTTGGGGAGATTTCTTCTAGTGTTGCTTGACCTATCCTCTGCATTTGATCTCATTGATCATTTGTTACTGCTGTCTAAACTTCATGAAAGAAGTCTTACAGCTGTGGTGATATGTTGGTTTCAATCATATTTAGAAGGTCATACCTTCTGAGGATGCACTTCCGGTGCTCTATTTCAGTCAAAGCCTCAAAGGGTGAAGTCCTCCAAGGATCTCTGCTGATGCCAGTATTATTCAATATTTTTTTGCTCCACTTCTAAAAGTTGTTTAGTCCGCATATTTATGCTGGTGACTTTCTGACTTTGGATATCTCAGAGTTCAACTCTTGCTTGAATGCGGTTGCAGATGGGTTTTTAAAGCATAAGCTTGGGCTGGACATCCCCAAATGTGAGGCCATCTGGTTTGGGAGGTGGGATAATTTATCTTCTATATGTTAACACCAATGATTCATGGTATCCCAACTGCACTACATGATACGGTCTGTAAAGAGTGTGGATATCTTCCTTTCTTTTAAACCACAAATTACAGCAGTAGTTAAGTCTACTTTTTTTACAATGTATAGAATCTGGTCTATAACATCTTGGCTTTCCATTCAGAATCTCAGAGTGCTGATTATCACATTAGTAAATGTTTAAGTTAGATTTCTGCAATGCCCTTTATAAAGGGCTGCCTGGGACTATGTTAAAGCATCTTCAGAGTATTCAAAATGTAACACTTCTGCTACTTTTAGGTGCCCAATGCTCAGATCATGTTTCACCACCTTTTATTCACAGCTTTGGCTTCTGGTGTCTTAATGAATTAAATTTAAGATTCTAGTCCTAGCACATTAAGCTTAGTCAAATGAAAATGCAAGCAGTTACACTGCTCTTTCTGCTCTCTCTGTGCTGGAAAATTATTCCAAGTTGTTTCACTCTTCTCACCTAGATATAGCTATAGATAAACTAGCATATTTAGCAGACCATTTGATCTTCTGCAGACCAAGACAGAACTTATGTCTCTCTCAGGCTTCACTTTTGGTTATTCCTATCTGCTTGTAGGCACCATTTTGAGATTACTCACTGATCAGTGTTTTCTTTTTGAGCTCCGTCTTTATGGAATACTCTCCCTTTTAACCTTCATTGGGAAGTTTCTTTACTTAAATCTAAGAGGGCTTTACAGGTCTGGTGGATTTAAGTGCTATTTGAGGGAGAGATCAGATTGTGTGGAGTTCTGGGCAACTGCAAATATAGATTTCTACTGGTATTGTGCTAGATCACTATGGGGGTCATTCTGAACCGCATTTAGCAGGTCTGTCATCCGATCCAGACATCCAGATCCCCTAAACTCTGGAATGTCGATTCAGGCCACAGAGCTCCTTGCACATACAGGCTTTCCCAGCATTCACGGCTTCACAGATACAGCCGCCAGCGTGAAGGAAAAGGCTCTTCACGCTGGCGGCTGTACAGAGGGAGCCGGGGCCTTGCGCGAGCTTACCCAGCTCCCTCTGAAGCCTCTCAGACAGCCGCGGTGCTGGTCGGGGGGGGTCAAGGACTGCATGGGCTGTGATTGGGGGGGGACCTGGACCGGAAAAGGGCTATGGGGGGGGGACTTGGACTGGAAAGAAATGGGCTGTGATGGGGGGGGGGACCTGAACTGTAAAAGGGCTATGGGGGGGGGACATGGACTGGAAATGGGTTGTGATGGGGGGGGGACCTGGACCGGAAAAGGGCTATGGGGGGGGGGGACTGGGACTGGAAAGAAATGGGCTGTGATGGGGGGGGGGACCTGGACGGAAAAAGGGCGCTGGGGGGGTCCATGGACTGGAAATGGGTTGTGATGGGGAGGGGGACCTGGACCAGAAAAGGGCTATGGGGGGGGGACTTGGACTGGAAAGAAATGGGCTGTGATGAGGGGGGACCTGAACTGTAAAAGGGCTATGGGGGGGGGGGGACATGGACTGGAAATGGGTTGTGATGGGAAGGGGGACCTGGACTGGAAAAGGGCTATGGGGAGGGGGGTAACTTGGACTGCAAATGGGCTGTGATGGTGCAGGGGGACTCGGACTGGAAATGGGATGTGATGGTGGGGGCTAGGACTGGAAATGGCCTGTGATGTGAGGGCTAGCACTGGAAATGGGCTGATGAAGAGCTAGAATAGGACTGGAAATGGGCTGATGTGGGGCATGGGAGAATGGGACTAGAAGGGAGTGGATGCTGGGTGGGTCTAGAACTATAAGGGAACTGATTTTGGGGGAGGACTAGAATGGATGGGGAATGAGAATGGAGAGGGGAAAAAATATTTTGTGTGGAAGAAAAGTCTATGATGGGCTGGGTATTGGGAGAGTAAGAGGGGCTTGAAAATGGGAGGGTGAAATTTAAATGGATGATAAAGGAATAAGGAAAGAATTGGGGGAAAGAGCAAAAGGGAAACAATCAGTATGTTAAAGCAGAAATAGAGAGAGAATGGAAAACATCTAAAAGAGAAGAAAGGACAAATGGATAGCTCGCAGAAGACACGAAGAAACCAGAAGAAAGTGACTGGAGCAATTGCAACTGAAAAAATGCCCAAACCGAAGGTAGAAAAATACTTTTTATTTTGAATTTATTAACTGGAATATGTCTGGTCTGGGAAGTGTGTATTGCTAACATCTTTGCGTTTTTGTTTAGTGCAAGAGGAAATTACTTTATAGTTTTATTTCTCCAGTGTTGTACATTTCATGTTTGGATTTTGGGGTTCCCAGTTTAATTATTATCTGACCAAGGAAGTTAGCCTACACGTATCCTCGGTAATTTTTGTGGGTGGGGCTGGGGGCGGGGCAGGAGTGGGACTAGGGGCGGAGAATGGGTGGAGCATGGCGAGCCACAGGTGTCGGGTTTTTCTCGGTGAAAAAGTTGGCAACCCTAGGATGTATATCCATGGGCGGCAGGAGGGGCCATTTCACAAATATACTCAGGGCAAAAATGGATGGAAGGCACCCAACAACTTACATGTGTAAGTGCCAGCATTCCACAACATGCATGTTCTAAATGCCGGCGCTTACACATGTATCTGAGCCATTTCACAAGCCTAGACAATGCAGTTTGTGATAAGGAAGTTTATCATAGTTCAGGAAGAAATAATACAAGAGGTGAATTGGCTCTGAATAAGCAACCTGTGCTGGCTGGTAAAAGTACTAAAACAGAGTGTTTACCTAAAAGACTACCAGACCCAGAATGCACTGGTTTACAGAAAGCCTATAGGAGAGCTGAAGTAGGGAAACATGTGCCTAATCAGAGAAGCAATGATGTAATCCCTAATCACACATCTCCTAGGGCAGGGCTTAATTCAGAACACCTGCAATGTGCTAGGGTGGAGCAGCCATCTAGGCACTTTAAAGCTAGAAAGAATTCATCAGACAGACAGCAAGAGCAAGGAAAGCAAGGACAGCAACGGGAGCTGGAGAAGGAGAGACTGATCGTGAACAGAAGGAAGAACAGCAAGATGTCCAGAAGGTCTAAGAAAGGAGCCCAAGGCAGTACGTATGCTGGGAGAGATTCCTGGGGCAAGCATTCTTCATTGGACTGGAAGAAGCCAGAGGCTTGGAGATATACAGCCAGGAACCCTCGGACAGCACCTGTAAAGGAGACGGCTGCATCTACAGAAAGAAGGAGCTCTAATACCTATTTAAGGAGGTATGGGAAAACAGACCTGAAGTCCAGAGATTCTGACTGGAGAGCTGGGCACAGACGTTTTGCTACCTACTGGCCAAAATACCCAGAGAGGAAACCTAATGACAACGTGATCTCAGGTATGAACTCTGATCTGTTCCTTAGCTTTGCACAAGGAAGACAGCAGGGAAACAGTTTTCTATCCTGGTAGAGATCAGTTAGAGAAATCCTCTGAGCCAGTGTATGAAAGTGATCCTATGATATTTCAAGAGCAAGGGGAAATATCAGATGAGGAAGTTGAATGCATGGATTGTTCTCTTTCTAAGCTACTGTTCTAAAGTAATCCTCAGATAAGGATCAAACACCAAAAGGAACTGTACTGATTTTTAGCTTCCCAGAAAAGTTTCTTTGAGAGAAAGCTTTGGGGAAAGTTGGAGCCACATGAAGAGTGGACCAGCAATGATTTGCAGCTGGTTAAGCGCCTGTGATTAGAGCAAGGCACAAGTGCACGTGGGACTTTGAGAAAAAGCTTCTTCTCTGTGTGAATGGAAGAAAGCTGTTTTTTTTTATAAAGAGAATTTTCCTTTTGGGTTTATTTTTCATTCCAGCACTGCTAAGAAAGTTTATTAGCAGGGGCTAGAAGAAAGACCTTTTCTGTTCCATCAAGGTCTTTACTAAGTTGTTGCATAAGTAATTCAGTTGCCTTATTTGTTTTGTTTCCTGAATAAAACTCCTGTTGATGTTACCAAGCATATCTGTGCGAGGGAATAACACCCCATAAATAAAATCTGTTTTCTGCTTTACACTCGAGCAACTACAATTCTTTATTCTTGTTAAACGGCAAGTTTTTGTGTGAAGGAACTACAAGACCCACAATCCTTTGCAAGTCAAGTAAAGTCATGTCCTTGCCAAGATTGTGGAACTTTCACAACAAGCACCCCCGTTTACAAGTTGCTGCTAACTAACTACAAAGGACTCTCTCTTTACCTCATTTCAGTTTGGAGAGGGAAATCAATATTGGGGGATTAAGGAACACTTTTTAAATATCTATTTGTGTCAGGGAGCAGGCGTAAATCTGGACGTGGGCAATTTTGGGCTTGCAAATGCATTCCCTATATGAAATGGAGAATATATATATATACATTTATGCTCTGCCCAAGCCATGCTCATGCCACACCTCTGCCACACCCTTATGCAACTTGTCGACATGATATAGGCATTCATGTGTAGAATAGGCCTTTTCTAAAATGGCCATTCACCCATGGATGCAATTTAGATATGTAAGTTATCACGTATAAGGCTTCTAAAATAATCTACTTAATTTGCTCATTGTGGAAATTATTGAATGACAATGATGCACACAGGTTTTTAAAACACATAGGTCCCTATGTCAGATATAACACAAAAGGAACTTATGTGGTTTCATAAGGTTCATAAATTAGGCTCAGAAATCTAGCTATAAAGCATAACTTTTAAACTCCTAAATTAAGATGTTCCATGTAAAATTGTTGTTGTATTCAATGTAAACCATCTTGATAAAACTGAAAGGCGGTATATAAGAAATGCTAAATAAATAAATAAATAAGATACATTTATGATATGACAACATAGGTCCCTAAATTTGACTGAAAATAGAACACAAATTTAGGAACCTAACTTAGGGGCTTAAATTTTGGAGCTCAAAGGAGCTCAGCTTGTTTGTTTTTTTTAAATCAGGCCTTGTTTTACCAAATGAGAGTCACATATTCACAAATCCTTTAAAGTCAATGACGATGTTCATGTCTCACTTACTCTTATCTCTGTTCAACTCTTCATGGTTATACTGTCTTTGCCTACGGTTCAGTACAAAATGTTTTATTTTCCGGTGCTTATCCTCCTTTTCCATTTCCTCTGACTTATACTGGACACAATCCTTAGTTCTAGGACATTGCCAGGTTGATATTCTGTGACTATCTAGATAGTGCCGTTGAATATTTCCTATGAACATAAGAACATAAGAAATACCATATTGGGTCAGATCAAGGTCCATCAAGCCCAGTATCCTCTTTCCAACAGTGGCAGTCCAGGTCACGAGTACCTGGCAGGTTCCCAAAAAGGCACACAGGTTCCACAATGTATATCAGTTACTGTACATAAGTTAACTTGTTATATGTTCTCAGACCCCTTATTCGTTCAATCTAATCCCAGTTGTTCGGTTACATGTAAACCGCTTTGATAATCTGAAAAACAGCATAGAAAAAAAGTTAAATAAATAAAACAATGCTCATCCCAGGGTAAGCAGTGGATTTCCCAGGTTCTCTTCAATAATGATTTATGGATCTTTCCCCAAGAACCTGTCCAAACCTTTTTTAAACCTAGCTACACTAACAGCTTTTACTACATCCTCTGGTAATGAACTCCATAGTTTGATTAAGTGTTGTGTAAAAAAATATTTCTCTTATTAGTCTTAAGTGGGTTACATTGTAGCTTCATTGTGTGTCCTCTAGTCTTTCTACTTTTTGATGGCATGAACAACCAATTGACATTTACCCATTCCACTCCATTCATTAATTTATAGACCTCTATCATTCTGAATCACTCCTCAGCCATCTCTTTTCCAAGTTAAAGAGCCCCAACCTTTAAAGCCTCTCCTCATAGGGCAGAGATTCCCAACTCCAGTCCTGGAGGGTGTGGGACCCTAGCCTGGGCCTAAGGCTTACAGCTATGGGCTGCCTTTTGTATGTCCTTAAAAATGCAACTTTATTCTTTGTCGCCAGCAATGCACCCTGGGACTTCTAGTTGCTAATTCACTTTCAAAGACAAACTGTAGTTGTGCAACCGTTGGTTGAGGCAAACAAGAATATTTATTTTTGTGGATTTCCAAACGTATTAAAGTTCAGGCACACAAACACAATGGATACTTCTCCAATAACACAAAAGTAAAGTAAGGAAACTGGAACTGAAGGTAAACTGAGCACAAGTCTCTTTAACAAAAACTGTTATCTTCAATAAAGCAAAACACAGCACAGCCTTATAAGCAATTTCAGCAAAGGTAATTTTCTTCTTTTCAAAACCTTCTTTTTAACCCTGCTTACAGGTTTTTCAAGCTTCTTTAAAGCAAAGAGAGCAATCCATTAGAGAGTCCTCTGGAATGGATTGTGACTCACAGCAATCAATCTGCATAGGCTCTGGTACTATGGCTGGCTTATCTCTGGACTCAACAGCTTCTTCAAACTTTCTGGCTTGTAGGAATTCATAAAACTCATTCCATAACTTCTGTTTCTGGTCATGAACATTTACATTCGAGGAGTGAACTTTCCCTCCCTCTAAGCAGGGGTTCTCAACCCTGTCCTCGGGACCCACCTAGCCAGTCGGGTTTTCAGGATAACCACAATGAATATGTATGAGAGAGATTTGCATACACTGCCTCCATTATATGCAAATGTCTGCCATGCATATTCATTGTGGTTATCCTGAAAACCCGACTGGCTAGGTGGGTCCCGAGGACAGGGTTGAGAACCCCTGCATGCTTGCTTTAAAGTCTCTACTGTGTCCACATTTACTGCCCTGCTTGCAGTTGGACCTTTCAGCATAGGGTCCTGGATATTGGACAGAGGCACCTGTTCCAGCTGGTTTGTAGCCTTTCCAACTAACCGTCTGCTGGCTTTAGGTCTGGGAGTCTTTCTCAGATATGGAGTGCTTCCTTCTCTGCTTTCAAGCTTCAGCAACTGGAAGTCAGCCTCATCATGGCTCTCAGCTCTCCTAACTCTCTGAGCTCCTTCCTCCTGGGAACTTTCTTCCCCCTGGGAACTTTCTTCCTCCTGGGAACTCCTCTGTGCATGCTGAGAACTCCTCTGGGAACTCTGTAAGCTCCGTGTGCTCTCTCTCCACTTCTCCCTCGTGCTCTGTTTGGAGACGGGTTTAAAAACCTGTTTCTTTCCTGCCACACCTTTCTCTTTGCACGTGTGCTCGTAATCAGTAAGCAAGCCTGCCTCCTCGTCAGAGCTAGGGCGTGGCTTGGCTTGACTCTTTTTCAAAGTAGTTTTTCTCCCTCTGTGCAAAGCTTGGCTGTCAGTAGTTTTAAAGGCACAAGTACCATTTTCTTCTATTTCCATTCTTTCCTGGTCACTCTCATCACCACAAGGGCCAAACACCATTCAGGTTTTCAGGCTGTCCCTAATAAATATGCATTGTATTCAAATGTATCTCATGCATTGTATTCAAATGTATCTCATGCATTGTATTCAAATGTATCTCATACATATTCATTAGCGACATCCTGAAAACCTGAAAGGCCCTCCAGGACTGGAGTCGGGAACCTCTGTCATAGGGGTATCCTTCTATTCCCTTTACCATTTTTGTTGCTCTTCTCTGTACCTTTTCTAATTCCGCTATATGCTTTTTAAGATATGGTGACCAGAATTGCACACAACATTCAAGGTGCAGTAGTACCATGGAACGATACAAAGGCACTATAATACCTTGGTTTTATTCTCCATTCCTTTCCTTATCATTCCTAGCATTCTATTTGCTTTCTTGGCTGCCCCTGCACACTGGGCAGAGGGTTTCAATGTGTTATCCATGATAACGTCTAAATCTTTTTCTTGGGTGTTAATTTGTAAAGTGGTACCTTGCATCGTGTAACCATCATTTAGGTATTTCTTTCCTAGGTGCATCACTTTTCACTTGTCCACATTAAATTTCATCTTCCATTTGGACACCCAGTCTTCCAATTTATCAAGGTCCTCTTGCAATATTCCACAATCCTCTTGCGTTTAAACAACTTTGAATAATTTTGTTCCATCTGCAGATTTGATCACCTCACTCGTTATTCCCATTTCCAGTTCATTTATGAATATGTTAAAAAACAGCGAGCTCAGCACAGATCTCTTGGGTACTCCAGTATTCAACTTTCTCTATTGAGAAAATTGGTCATTTAGCCCTACTCTCTGCTTTCTATCTTTTAAGCAGTTCCTGATCCACAATACTACACTGCCTCTAATCCCATAATTTTTTAATTTTGCCAAGAGTCTCTCATGAGGAACCTTGTCAAAGGCTTTCTGAAAATCCAGATACACTATATCAACCGACTCACCTTTGTCTACCTGTTTATTCACACTTTCAAAAAAACACAACAGATTAGTAAGACAAGTTTAGACAGCATCTGAATAGTGCTGGTGTGGTCCATGGGTGGAGTGAGGTTGGTGCCAGCCATTCAATGGTAGAGCCAGAACTGACTTTATAAGAAAGGGCCAAGATTAACATGGGGGGCACCTGGCATTCAGGAACGAGGAGGAAGGGATTAGATTGTAAGCTTTGAGCAGGGACTGTCTCTTACATCTATGTATATGTACAACGCTGTGTACATCATGTAGTGTCATATAAATGATTAGTAGTAGTAGTAGTAGTAGGGAGAGGAGGGAAGACCCCCATGCCACCTTTACCTCTCCCTCATCATCTGCTCTCAGCCTTTCCTCCTTTTTCCAGACAGCATTTTCCACTTACTCCCAGCATGCAATCCTGCTGACAATGACAGGACCATATCATCCACTGCCTGTTGCTTGTCCTTCCCCGATGTTTGGCCATCTCTGCACACACATTGAAACCTGTTGGGAGGCACATCTCATTTATGATCTCATAAACAGTCAAACATTGGAGAAGGAAACGTAGGAGTTCCTGGATCTCCTTTGCTTTTCCGGTCTCTGGCAATCCAGTCAGTCAAGGTTATTCGTGTTAACTGGGACGTGGGAATTATAGGAGCCTAAGGTGAAACTGGAGGGACCTGAGTTGGAAATGGAGGGGCCTCTCTTTAGGTAAGTGCCAACCTCATCCACATAACAGCAATTTTCAGCCACTATCCGGATCAGCTATATGGATAGTCGTGAAAAACAAGCTTATCTGGACAGTGGCTGAAAATCACTGCTCTCCAGATAAGGTCAGTACTCATCCAGACAGTGGCTGCACAATCCTGCCATTCAGCAGCAGCCACTAACCAGTTCCTCCTGCTGAATGACTGCTCACCACTACATGCTTAATTATCGAATGCTTTGGAAATTGCCCCTTCGTGTCCTCTAGACACTCGACTCTATTCAACCTCAGCAAAAGCTGATCCCAGATGGAGTAAATAACTGTAGCTGGAGCACTGTAAAGTGTAAGTGCTCACTCACTTAACGTCCAACTGAAGACCTGTACCAAGTTACTTTATCTAGCAGAGGCGCCAAGGGGCTAGGGGACCCTACTGCGGAAGTGTTGCAATGGCATGAAAAGGTATTAAGCAAGCTCTTACAAAAATATTGTTTAACTGCCGTGCACCTAAAAGAAAGGATTCATATACAAAGTAATCAAAAAACGAAAATCTCTAAGTTCCATGGGCACCAGAGCCATCAAGGACCTCTGCACTCTCGGTGTAATCTGCTCATACTGCACACCATTCATTTTAGCAAAACAGTCATTTGGGCATCTGCTCCTAGAATAGGTTTGCAATCTAATTTTTATAGGCATAAATGTCATTAGAAACAGATTAAAACTTTTTTTTTCTGGCTGCTACTGTCGCAGAGTGAAATTAATATAACGAATGTAGAATAATAGTTCACCAAAGCTTCCAAAATGCCAGAGAAAATTGTAGTGAGCAGCATATTTGTCTGTACTGGAATCTTAATAGTATGTTTCAGTTTATTTGAGCCACTGTTAAAACATTTTAGGTCACAGCTGCAAGAATTATCCCATGACATGCTATGAATGCCAGCTGCCATGTTAAATTCTAATTGCACTGTGGTCAGACATAGAAACAAAGGGCTATTTTATTACGAACAATAAAAGAGTATCTCTGTCTTCCCATCAGGATCTTGCAGATCTTGCATCTGGCTTGCAGAACCCCCTTCAGTGCCATAGGAAAGAGTTTCCTTCTTGCCTTTCTATTCTGGACCTAGGACAAAATAAATTGAAAGTGGAACCTGGTGCTCTTCAGGGCCTGAATTTCTAGTGTAGTCCAGTCTCACATTACTTTGGTTGAGTCTTGATTTTTCAACAATACTTTTTCAGAGTGAGAAATCTCCTGTCCCTGGTGGAAGAAATGCTGTTTGAGAATTAACTAATTTATGTGTATCTGCCTCCCTCTTTCTCTTTAAACTCTGGGAATCATTTTAGAAGCCTTATTCACGATTTGGATGTCCAGAAATGTGCAGCTGGATGTCCGAATTGCAAAGATGTCCCCATAGCCATTATACAAAACCATGTTTGGGGATATCCCTGGCACCGGAACATCCAAATAGGCAGGGAGTGTGGTGAGGCATGTCCAGAGTGGGGCGACGGATGTAGGCAACCCCAATCAATTTCAGAAACCTCAGGGACATCTGTAACCTCATCCAAATTTAGACCTATTCCAGGCATGAATAAACATTGGGAACGTGCTCATTTAGGCACTAAAACATCTGGAAGGTATAGAGAAGAGGACACTCCACGATCCTCAGTATGCTCCACAATCACTATGTTATTTTTGTGTAACTAATAAAATGTTTTGTGTTTTTGCCACCACTGAATGTTTTTAAGACATCCCTGGTCTTGGATACTTTATAGACACCCCACAGGTGTCCATATTGGGCATGTTCATGTTTCTGAAATTGTACCCAAATTTTGGCATACCTGGCTTTTTTTCAAACGTTCTGGCTTGAACGTCCCAGATTGAACTTTGACTTCATTTATAAAATGTACCTTCCTGCTTATGTACATGATACTAGATGTGGTTTTTGGCCCTCTACGTCTACTATAAGGGAGCAATTATCAAACTGCCTGCGTTTGTGCAAAGTCCGCGCATACCTTTTACCCAAGATCTTTGCACCAGGTTTCAAAGGGAAAGTAACATGTAGCTTTATCTATTTATCTGATTTCATTACATTTTACAACTGACACTAATCCAGAGATCTCAAAGCAGGGAACAATTTAAAGCTAAAACACAGAATACCATATAAACGTTGCTAGGACAAACAATGGCAACAACTTTACAATGCCACCCCCTCTATCACAGAACATCTGCATATCTTTCCTAAAAAGTTATCAGACTATCTATTACGCTGTTCTCAAGTTCTAAAATATTCAGGCCAGTCCTCGACCTAACCTGGTCCTTAGAATCGTAACTGAGAATGAAGTCAAACAGAGACAAACTTAGCTGACCTCTTGCTCACAGAGCTGAGCGTTCAGGTTTTTTCTTTCTTACAAAATCTTAAATAGTTTCCATCCATATATCTATTTAACCCTGGAATTACCGAGATTTTTTGCACACACTGAATACCGTTGGGGTCATAAATGACCCCACGACGAATTTTAATTGTTAACCACGAAAAATTTAAACTAAACAGACAAAATATTATTCCGAATTTATTATTTATTATATGAAGGTTAAATGTTTTCAAATGTAATGCTTTATCATTAAATTACATGAAGAAGAGTTGCCATGAAAGCAGTTTTTGCATGCATTTGATGAACACAGTAAAGTACTACAGTCATTTGCATGAGACACAGACAATTTCTAAATGTTCTTTGCAAACATTGCGCTTGCAGGAGGTGCAATCTATGCTGCTTTTCTTGTCTTTTTCTCTGGAACAGCAGTGACACCTTGCCCTTTTCTTTGGGATCCCGACATTGCAAACAGCATCAGTGGCTTCTTCAATGCTGGAAGAAGTCTCGCTGCAATTACTCTGAAGCAGCTGCTTTCCTAATTCCAAGAGGAATAGACGACGTCTGTGCTTTGACTTGGACTGCCATTCTGGATTTAGTGACATCCAAATAATGAAGGCATTCAAAGCACTGATGTCCAACATGTTGTAGAAGATTGTCACTGGCCAGTGGCTTGTCATTCGTTTTGTGGTATACGTGCGCAACATTTGATCTGCCATATCTACTCCACCTTTACTAGAATTATAGTTCAAGATCATGCATGTTTTTTTTGTCTGGACGTGTGTTATCTACTTCTTCTTGATCATGCAAACTGCTCAGAAGAACAACCACTTTTCCTTTCTTCGAGCAATAGGAAACTAGAATGGCATCATCGCGAAAGGCAAACAGTGAAGTGAATACCTCTCGGCCCTTTGCTGTTACAAATTCTGGAGGTAATTCTTTTCTGTTCTTTCAAATTGTCCCCAAAAGTGTCATTTGCTTTTCTAGCAATTTCTGTGACAGGGATAAACTGCAGAAGAAATTGTCAACAGTAACATTTCTGCCAGATCGCGTCAATCCTTCAGTAAGTTGCAGCACAACCCTTTCACCCTGAGTCTGTTCCCTCTTTTGTCCGAGTTCCCTTCCTGTATATACTTGAAGACGCAGAACATATGACGTTGCACTGTTACACAACATCCATAGCTTTATGCCATATTTCCCAGGTTTGTTGGGAATATATTGTCTGAACGGAACACGGCCATGAAATGTAAGCAGTTGCTCATCCACGGTAACATTTTCACCAGGAACAAAGGCATCAATTAGAGTTGCTTCCCAGGTATCAAAAATGTGTCTGATTGGAGCAAGCTTATCCACGCCTTGTTGTTCACATCTGTTGGTTGCATCATCAAATCTGAGAGCACAAGAAATTTGCTGAAAACGGTTACGGGCCATATTTTTGCCGAAAACAGAACTACCATCTTCAAGGTTCCACAACTGAACTATGGATTCATTTCGTGACTTGTACACGACTGAGAGGATCAGAAGTCCAAGAAAACGTTGAAATTCTCCATCTGTCAAATCTTTCCAGGTGTCGTCATAAATGCGTCTTCCTTGTTTGCTCGTCCACATCACGATTTCATTCAATAAGTTCTTCCTCATGAACAAGTGGAATGCTGCGAGAGGGCCATCAACATTTCATACAGCATACCTTGTAGGACCTTGTTGTACAGGCATGACATTAGCTCTGGCGTATCTTCCAGCAGCTTGCTTTATAGGTTTCCTGTTCCATGATGTGGCATCCTTAGATACATAGGCTTCAATGGCAACATTTGTGCTTATAGTTGATGACCTCTTAGCTCCTCTACGACCACAACTAAGATTCCTCACAGATGATACTGTCACCGAGGACTCCTGCCTTCTTCCCCGTCCAGCACAGCCTCGACCGTTGCCTCGACCTGTAACTTGACTCTTTGCTGCAGGCGATGTTACCGGCTCAACATCAGTCTCACATTCACTTGGCGACCAGCTGCTGTCGCCTTCTGAATCATGACTGTCATCATCAGATTTATCACCCGAACTTGGCTGATATGCTTCTTCGCTTGCTGAATATGCTGCATCATCAGACGACTCAGAGCCGTCACTGTCAGCATCTTGTTGCAATATTTCTCTTACTTGGGCAGCTGAATACTTTCGTTTTGACATGATAAACAATAACCTAAAATAAATAAACAAAGATAAAGTTGAATAAAACGCAAAGCAGTTTTACTATAGGTGTACAATAATCGTGATGAACGAGCTGAAAGCCTTTAGATTTCATCGGAAATAATGAGAGAACGTATGATATCAATTACAGAAAATGTGTAATTTTCATAAAATAAGAGTACAAAAAATAAATGATACATAATTATTGATAAATACCTTTGTCAGATCAAAAAATTCACAAAACTGCAAATTGTATCACGATCCAAACCGGATGTAAGCAGAGTACCAGTGGGGTCAAAAATGACCCCACTGGTAGTCTGTGCTGCAATTCATCACTAGCGTCACCTAGCGGATGAAAATTATTCCTCTCATGGCGCAATATAAAGAGAATATTGACATGTGAAAAGTCATAAAAAGATTGCATTCTTGAATAACTAGTTTCCGAGATACACGTTGTGAAACTTGCAATGGGGTCACTTTTGACCCCATCGGTACTCCCAGGGTTAAAGAAGCAAAGTCTCACATTCCTGGAGTGCACAAGAAAAGGCTGAACACCTTATGAAAACCCAGCTTCACAGCTGCCAGCGACGGGGCTGTGAGTACAGTCTGCCGAGATGATCACTGTATACTTCATGGCTCATATGCCATCTGCAAGTCAGCCAGATATTTCAGCCCAGTTAACTTCAGGCATTTATATGCCAAGATGAGAATCTTAAACTCAGCTCTGCAGCAAACTGGAAGCCAAATAACTTTTGCCGAGGATCAGGGTAATGTGATCTACCATCAGCCTTGTAGCTGTATTCAGCAAAAGCTGAAGTCTCCTTAGCCGGTAATTTGGAAGCCTCTCACACAAGGAATAGGAGTAATCAAGCCGATTGATCATCAATAACTACTGTATGGCAAAATCTTTAGTCAGAAACTATCAAAAGTGGGAATTTCTTTAAGACCTAGACCCCCTTATAACTGCAGAAACTGAGGCAGAAAAGTTGGGAATGCAAGTTCGCTCCTAAATTAGTGATTGTATCTTTTAAAGTGATATTTATCCCAGCAATGAAAGGCGGAATAGTAAGTCGTCCTTGCCCCTGACTGATCCGCAATGCTTAGGACTTTCCTGGCTGCATTCAAGCACAGTTAGGGCCGAACAGCCAAATGTCAGGAATAAATTCAGTTTATTCATTCCCAGTCATCTCTGATTATTATCCAAACAAGCCATGATCTGGATATCCTCAGCATACAGCTGCTAAACAGATTAAATAAATGTTAAACAAGATTAGGGATTAGACCGACCCCCTTGTGGCACTCTCTACAGCAATGGATGGAGATAAGAGCACTGACATTTTCAAGAAAAACATTCCGATCAATAACAGACTATGATAGTCAGCGATGTTTTTAAATGTCAGCTGCCACAGTTAAATGTAATCCCGATATTCAGCCCCGGTATCCTGAAAGTGGTTGGCACTGAATATCCAGATACTGCGATGACTGGCTTGGCTATCTGGATAGCAAACCAGATAAAGTTAAGACAGTCCCTTTTCTAGCCTGACTGTGGGGCATGTTTACTAAAATGCTCTAGCTATTAGCACAGGGCTTTCCACGCACTAAGTGGGCCGCACTGACGGTTAGAGCGGAACAGTGTGGTAAAAGTCCATTGCTAACCCCTCATCGTGGATGGGGTGGTAACTGGGTAGCTTGGGGCAGAATGTAAGCATTAACAACACATTGTGGTTCGCATAGGTATCACTGGCGTGCACTAACCGCAACTGCTGCGGTTAGTGGAGGTGCGTTCATCGTCTCCTCGGTGGGTGGCCATAAGCGCGTCTGCATTAGATCCTGCTTGTGCCTCCCTGTGATAACTGCAGGGAAACATATTGGGCCTGCTCCCACCCATTAGCACTGTTTTATGCCTCGTGCCATGCTAACCTTTGGGGCTTAACGCATGGTAAACTACCGCACTTACTAAACATGCCCCTTTGTGTCATAGCTACTGTATTCAGAGAGCAAGCTGAATATCGCCATTCTCCAGATAACCTTTATCTCTCCCCCAGCTTTACTCATGGACCACTCCAGCAGCATCCAAACAGTGCTGAGGCAGTCCAAGGGAGTATTCAGTAGCACTTTTCAGATAGTGCCGCTGGATATTTCTCTCACCTGCACGTAATCCGGTTTTGCAGGTGCTGCTAACCAGATCAGTGCTTTGCACTATCAGCCCCACGGTGCTCTGTTCATCTAGAATAAATCACACCATTTAAAGCTATTTCTCTCCAACCAATATATCATGCTTGCTATAAGATTAGCTTGTGGCTAAGTTTGAAAATTAGCACAGGTACAAAATACACAGACCTCCGGACACCTCCTTTTTGAGCAAGCAGAATTTTGCTTGAAAACTATGCCTGTATCTGAAAATGCAACTTACACATTTACTTTTCCTCCCTGAACTCAAATGTGCCTCCTTTGAGGTTGAAGGCATGTGATACCATCACCTCTCTTGACATAATCTTGGACAATTATCTTTTGACCTCACATTGCATCTTTGGTTAAGAAATGCTTTTCTACCTTACGACTTCTAAGATAAAGTGAATATTATCTGGATTCAAGAGCTCTGAAGACTGTCATCCACTCATTCATATAAAGCTATGTAGATTATTGTAATTTGTTATTAATTGATCGTCCATAGTATCAGATAAAATGCCTCCAATTAATCCAAAGTACTGCTGTCAAACGTTTTTATCATGTTACATCTCTGCTAACTGAGCAACATTGGTTGCCCATTTTCATTTGGATCAGGTTCAAATTTGCCTCCTCTCTCACCATACTTTCCATACTAGCCTTTCATCCTACCTCCTCTCTCATTAAATTCTCTGTTCGCCTCAGATTTTCTCAGTTATGCCGCTTAGTCTAAGGTACCAGTTTTCCTATCCATCCCTCCCTTCTGTTTCCTTATCATGTTTTGATGCTTTACTCATGTCTGTTTGTTCCATGTCTTGTTTGATTTGTTATCTGGTCACTTTTATACCTTTTTAATTGTACACCGCCATGCTGTTAATGTGATATTTTCGAATGGCGATGTAACAAATACGGAGAAATAAATAAATAAATATGCACAGTGGAACAGTGTGCAGACTTTTAATCAAACTAATGCTGTGCAATGTTCAGATGGCTACATCTATCCACAGAGTCACTGGGAGTCAGCATCGACTCGATGGCACACAACAATAATTTACAAGGGTTAAAAACTTTTCACCCATGAAAGTTGCTTAGGAACTTGCCCTCTGATTATCTCCTATTAATCATGTCTACTTGTTTGCATGTGAGAAGCAAATCTAGTATGTTTTTCCTTTTCTGAGATTTATTTTTATATATGCTCCTTCAGATTCAAGAAACTTTATTGACAATTTGTGCACACGTCACCAAAATAGTCTCTTATGCTGTTAGATCTTTAAAAACAGACTTATTCTTAGTTATTCTACCAAGAACTGTAAAGGAATTACACTGCACCAAATACTTAGCAAATGGTTTCATTTGGAGGACAACAACTACTAAAGCGAGAGAGAAAGCAGGACATTTATTAGCAGTGCACTGTGGTTAAAATATTGTAATGTTAGCACTGACATAAGCACCTAGATCTTTTAATACTGATTGGCACTAATGATATTTCCTTCATGCTTCTATTTTCCCACAGAGATGACTGGGTGACCTCTTTCAAAGTCCAGGTTAGCAATGACACTCATACCTGGCAGGCAAGCATGAACGGGACCAAGCAAGCGGTGAGTTTAAGCGAGATTCTCTAATGCATGACCCGGTACGGATATGGTCCCTGGAAAATGAAAGCTAGCCATACCGAGAGGAATGTAGGATTATGGTCTTATCAAAGAAATTGGAAAATTGGGACGAGAAACTAGAAATGGGATGATAATTCACTGATAACAGGTTTTTAAAGTGGCACTGTATCTTTTCCTGTCTTTATCTTCTCCCCTGGAATTTTCCCTTCATGTCTCTAGCTGTATTCTTCCTTGGCATCTCTAAACTGTTTCCGGTTACACTAGGTACTCCCTCATCACAGTGAGAACAAGAAAGTACCTGGAAACAGAATGTTGTGAAATCATTTGTTTTATGCATGACAGCAGAGAACGGCAGAGAATGTCAAATATACCAGGCTTCCAGTGCCGATAATGCCCAAGCCTGCTTTCTTGTACTTTGTGTCATGTGTTCAGCTGAACACACCTCAGAAAATACCTCTAGACTAGTGCTTCTCAACCCAGCCCTCGGGACACACCTAGCCAGTCAGGTTTTCAGGATAACCACAATGAATATGCATGAGAGAGATTTGCATGCACTACCTCCGTTGTATGCAAATCTCTCTTATTTATATTCATTGTGGTTATCCTGAAAACCTGACTGGCTAGGTGTGTCCCGAGGACTGGGTTGAGAACCTCTGCTCTGAAACCATTTCTCAGACCAAGGTTTACTCACTGTAACCGATCTTGCTGCTCTGCTTTGTGGGATATCATCAATGACAAATATGAGTACAGTACATCTGCACATATAGCCAAATGTAAACATGCTAAATATTTTTACCATAGACACAAAGTAGGAAAAAAACTGTATATATAGCTCATGATGCATGCATGCCTGTGCATGTGGTGAGTCTGTATTTCACCTGTATGTGTTGGTATATTGGGTACAAAATGTTTGTATTTGTTTGTACATTTAGAACCTGATGCACGGAAGGGTTTCCCCATTTTGTGCCTATAGGAAAACACTGTCCATAGGTTCCTCAATGGAGGAAAAAAAAGATGTCCATGTGTGATAAAATCAAACTTTGTTGATTTATGCAACTTCTCCCAGGACACTCTGACCTATTTCCTTGAAAGCTCCCTGTTCCTCCTCATAATACAAGGATCGTTTGTCTTCTTAATTGTGTTGCTCTGGGTGGTAGGTCAAAGGGCAAGTCTGTTTCTCATTGGTATCTTGCCCTGTGATTCTTTTGCTGATAAAGCTGAAAGAAGCTGGGAAAAGAGTCAAGATAGAAATGACTAGAGTGGAAGAAAAGATAGCTAAAGTGAGGCATCAAGACCTTATTTGAGGTACATCAGTGAAAAAGGAAGGGCAGAGGTGGAATTGTAAGACTAGGAGAAGAACAAGCGGGCTGTGTGGAGGGTGACAAGGTAAAAGCAGAAATGCTAAAGAAGTACTTTTATTCAGTATTCATTAAAGAAGATATTGGATAAAGACCACCAGTTGGTGGTAGGAGTTAATATGGTAGTGGGAACAATTTTGAGAAGAGATAGTTTATGAAACTGAAAGCACCTCACAGAAACGTAGACAAAGCTACATGGCCAAATGAATTACATCTTAGATACTAAGAGAGTTCGGAAAGGTTCTGTCAGGTCCACTGAAGGATCCCTTGCCCAGCGAGATGGGGCGGGGGGTAGCTTCACAAAACTGGAGAAGAGCAGATAGATGTCCTGTTTTGTAAAAAGCAAATCAGGAAGATGTTTGCACCTGCTATTTCTGCAGGACGTGGAGCAGGACAATGAACCACACATAGATTTTAAACTCATTCTATGCACCGAGCTTTCCTTACTGAAATGATCCCTACCCCCAGGACAGCCCTTTTTATCACAGGTTTATATATTCACCCAATGAAACTAGGCAGGTGTATGGACATATGCTACAGAGGGGATCTAGCAGAGTAACTTCTTTGACAATTGTCTTCCCAAAATACATGTGATCTCTTACGGTTACTATTGTTCTGCCTGCAAAAAATGGTTTCTCTCATCCCAGTTTTCCTAAAATTCTTGGGGAGCTCTCACCACATATGTCACCCATCACTTATCTTCTGAACATCCATGGAAAATGTGCGATATATTCAGGGTCATTCTTCAAAGGGATTACTTTACTTATATACTGTAGCTTAATTTAAACAGCAGGGGAGCTTTAGGTCTGGAGGTTTTAATTGGTGGTGCTTATTTTAGCTGTCTTCATTTTAATTTTTGTTATTCTTTCCAACTCAATGGAATGTTAGAAATAAATTATACATGAGGGGTTAAAAATGTGTGTTTGTCTGGGGTCAAATAACTTTCCAAAAATGTAACTGAATGGGGCTAAATTTGGCATGGGGACAAAACCAAGAAAAAAAACACACTGAGTTTGAAAATGAGCCAGATCAGACTGCAGATTCCAGAAAAAAAAATTTCCCAACAAATGCCCCAGTGCTTTTCTATGCGAGATTTAGTTCCAGCAGCTGCAGCACAGACAGATCGATACGTTGAACACAGCTTATTTCAGTAGTTGCTTATTTTAGACTGCTTCTCCCCTTTCCTCTTCAGTCCTGTTCACAGTCACATACAGAGCAAGCACAGATACACACAAATGCGTAGATACAGACATACAGAGATAAGCACAGAAACACTGGCATGGACACAAATACAAATATAGGCACACGCACACACACACATATACACAGACACAAGCACATTTACTCACAAGCACACACACATAGAGTAGATACACACAAACATACATACACACATAGGTATAGTCATACATGCCCACACATAGACTCAGATATACCCACTGACTCATATACAGATACACACAAACACTCAACCACACACACAGGCAAAGGGACTGAAAATAATTCCTTGGGGCATGCTTTACATGATTTCCCCATCATTATGTACTCCCCCTTTCCTGCTGCAATATTCTTAACCTTGTTTGGGCTTCCTCTTAGTGATTCAGATGTGTATTTAATTTTCTTTGTTGTAAATTCTACTGTGAAAACTAGAGAATGAACCATATAGTTTTCTTAATGACACAAGAAAATCACACATAAACCACACCTTCCATCCTGTGCACTGGGATTATATATGAATCAGGCAGAAGCAAAACAGCTACCCCAAGAGCACGGTGTTGCTGCGAGATGGCATACACCTGTGTTAGTGGCTTCAGTGACTAATTTAATGTTTGCCAGCAGCGAGTGGTGATGAGTGTTTGGTATCCCTATTAGAGGGAGGGGTTAATGATGTGTAGCGAAGGTCTCAGAAGTGCACTTCCTAAAAGCATTCTGGAAGTCAAGGTTGCGTTGGAGAGTGCAGTGGAGAAGAGCCTACCCTGTCAGTCAAAGAATAGTTGGTGCCCATTTGAAAGAACACATAAAAGGACCTGCAGACCAATGCCTGGCTGTGCCCAGGACTACGGGGCTCAGCACAGCAGAGGATGCTGTTTCTTCATGTAACCCACTAGGCTGCATCTTGCAGTCAACAGACACCCATAGTCGGCTTGACTTGCAGGAGAAAGGAGACTCTAAAGAAAAGAGAAGAGCCCAGTCATGTAGCTGCTGTGTGGAGACAAAGTGACTGACAGAGGACTGGTGATACCAGGGGAAGAAGGTAATCACCTTTCCTTGTGCTGGATAAAGAAAAGAGAAGGAAGAGTGTAAGAGGGCCTGTCTGGCAGGTGCATCCCTGGTGAACACTTTGAGGATTCTGTTACAGAATGGAGGATGCCTGCTAACCGATGCATCTGTGTCCTTCCAGTGGAAGAGTGAGTTTTGGTATTTTTGCTGCTAGTGGTCTGTATCTATGAAATGATCTCCAGACAGGAGATGGCCCCCTCAGGATACAGAGGAGCTCAGAGGAAGTTGTGTGGAGGTTTGCTGTAGAGATGTGTTGCACTGATGGTGTTAAAACCGGCATATAATATTTGAAGGTACATATTGTTGCTTTGACCTCTCTTTTCAAGAGGACTGAAGTGAAGCAAAAAGAGGAGATTACCCAGCTAAGGATTTACAAAACAGGAGGACAAGTAGAAGTACAAGGGAAAGAAACTTGGAAGACCTTGCATTGTTTTTGATCATTTGTGTCCTTTTTTTTTACATGTGATGTTTGTGTTGTCTTTGAGAGACATACCTGAGTTACTAGGTCACTAGATTAAAGGTATTGTACAAAACTTACTTCTGGCAGTCCTTCACTTTTGTCTTGTGAAGTTACTTTTTGCTCCAGTCAAGGCCTTGAGCCTTGCTCCAGGATCCTTTGAGCTGTAATGCTCTGCTGTGCTATGGATGGTTACTGTTTTTCTGATTTAAAGAGGCAGGCACCTGCTTATAAATTCTTTTCTGACCTGCCCTGGGGCCACCCTGAACCCTAAACATTATAGGCAGGGGGCTACAAATGCAATACGTGCAGAAAGAGGGATTTTGCCCTTCCTTATCCAACCTTCTTTGTAGATACAGAGTTCAAAGGGAATCCCTAGCCTTTGAGGAGAGAGTTCCAAGGGCCAAAGTGGTCTAGAAACAGGAAAAAAGTGTCCACTCTGTTTAGTCTTTCTATCAACAGATCGTGTGAGAGGGGTTGAGAAGCCTGAGGTGTAAGGAATGACTCTAGGAGTCTACCAGGGAGATCTGAGGAATAACCCCTCTTCTCCAATCACTTCATTGGCTTCCCTTGCTTTTCCATATCCAATTCAAACTTCTCTTTCTGACCTATAAGTGAATTAATTCTTCTGCTCCTCACTACCTCTCCTCTTTCCTCTCTCCCTACACCCTTCCTCATGAACTCCGCTCTTCTACTAGCTTGCTTCTCTCTTTGCCCTTTCATTCTCTGCAAACTCCAGACTGAGATCCTTTCACCTTGTTGCTCCCTATGCTTGGATCAAACTCCCTGAGTCTGTACGTCAGGCTTTATCTCTCCCCCTTTTCAAATTCATGCTAAAGGCTCACCTCTTTGAGGCTGCTTTTGGATCCTGATCCCTTGTTTTCCTTGGGTCTCCTCACCTTTTCCTTTTTTGCCCTTTTCTTATCTTTGTCTTGTCTGTCTTAATTAGATTGTAAGAACATAAGAACATAAGATATGCCATACTGGGTCAGACCAAGGTCCATCAAGCCCAGTATCCTGTTTCCAACAGTGGCCAATCTAGGTCATACGTACCTAGCAGTTTCCCCAAAAGACACAGGTTCCGCAATGCTTGTACTCGGTCAAGCATTGATATCCTGGGTCCCTTCTTAATAATGGTTTATGGACCTTTCCTCCAGGAACTTTTCCAAACCTTTTTTAAACCCAGCTACACTAACAGTCTTTACTACATCCTCCGAGCAGGGACCCTCTTTATATTTGTCTATACAGCTAATGGGAAGAGGTCCCTTGCCATTCTGTGGTCTGTAGAGCTGGAGTTACAGAGAAAACTGGAAGAGAATCCAGAAATCAAGAGGTCTATTTTGCATTCAAGTGTTATCATCTATCCGAATTGAAGTTTATCTTTCCTTTGTACTTACTTTGAAGAAACTGTTCAGTAGAAATCCCTTGAATTCTGAATAGCCATTCAGACTGGACAGTTGTCTTTCTGTAAAATCTATGTTGCCTGATGCTTGATAGTGGATCATGAGTATGAAGAAAAGTATCCTAACAGTAGGACCTTGAAAGATTGTCTTTCCCCCTGCTCAGCATATCCCCAGGGTCAGGGATGAGGAGCTGCAGCCAGTGGCGTAGCGTGAGTTGTCAGCACCCGGGGCAAGGCAAGTAATTTGCGCCCCTTAACCCGTGGATTTTAGCCGCCGGGGAGCTTCTTTGCGCGGGGGAGCCGACCGTGATCCTACCCCGGGAGGGAGCGATTGTCAGCACTGACCTCGCTGAGCCGGAGTCCAGGGAAACGAACAGCACAGCAGCAAGAGCCCGACAAGCATGGTTAAACGCCCAACAGCAGGGAAGAGGAGGAGATCCGGAACCAGAAACTCGCGATGCCGCCCTGCAGCTCCGCCTTCTCGAGCGCACAGGGCGATCCGACCCCAACCCCAGCTTTACATTGAGATCGAGGGGCGAAGACGCGATAAACAGTCCCCCTCCCACCCCGCCCCGGCAGCTTGTGTGAAATAGCTACCTAGAGGGGGTCAATCGCATCGCCTGCGCTTTGTTGCCGAGGGTTTGCCAAGAACAATGCGACTCCCAGGACTGCGGGCTCGAGGGCTATAGCGCAAACCTCTTTGCAGTGCCACCACCAGATGGCGTACGCGCCAACATGTATCATAGGGACCTGCCTTTCCCCCTCATCGGCAACAGAGAGCTGCGAGTGCGAGCGCCCCCCCCCCCCATGTTGCGCCCGGTGCGGCCGGCCCCCCCTGCACCCCCCACGCTACGCCTCTGGCTGCAGCCCCTGCTCACTCAAGCAACTGCGGGCTCTGCCCAAATGGTACCACAGGGTTACAAGGGGTTATAAAAAATGTTTTTGGGAGGAAAGCCGAAGATGAGACTCAGAACAGTGAACGGGAGAAATTCATCCAGCAAGACACTGAATCAGGACCCAGAGGATGTGCAAGGAGATGACTGACAAATTAACTATCTACTTGCCAAATCAGTGGATTTTAATTTGCTTGGTAGTTTGGCTCAAGTATTCCTGAGAGTTCTTCCTGAGGGAAGGGTAGTCCAGGGAAATCACAGTTTGGGAAATACAGTTTGGCAAAACTAGTCAGGGTTATTGTGTTAAACTAAAAAAGATCCATATTTTGGATCTTCAAACCTGAGCCTAGTTTCATTAAGTCATAGGCTATCGTTAGAGAGAAAACCAAAGTCCAGAATCAGAAGAACACATATAATTAAGAAAAAGAGACTTTGAAGAGGGATATATGTAGCATATTTAAGACTGATTGGAGAAAATATGTTTGCACTCACGAATAAGCAAACTCTGGAATTTGTTGCTGAATAATATAGTAAAAGCTGTAAGTGTACTGGATTTAAAAGAGGTTTGGACAAATTCCTGGAGGACTTTTCCATAAACCACTATTAAGATAGACGAGAAATCCACTGCTTACCCCGGGATAAGCATTGTGGAATCTGTCTACCTTTTGGGAACCTGACAGGTACTTGTGACCTGGACTGGCCACTATTGGAAACAGGATACTGGGCTTGATGACCTTTGATCTGACCTAGTGAGGCTTTTCTTATGTCCTTATGAGGAAGTTGAGAAGCCTGATCATAATGGAGGGGAAGGAAAGAGATATCATACTGTTGAAATTAAAAATCCATATTTAATAGATTAAGGAGATCCTTTTAACAGTCTTGTGTGGCATTTACACATGTAAATGGAGTGGAGGAGTAGCCTAGTGGTTGGGTCAAGGTACTTCAGGCCAGAACGTCAGGGGTTCAAATCCCACTAGAGAACAGCAACCTTGGGCCAGAAGGACTGGGGTTTCTAGTCCCACAGGTGCTCCTTGTGGTCTTGGGCAAGCCACTTAACCCTCCATAACCCATGTTCCCTGTAAAATAGTTATCCCCAAGTTATAATGCCCTGTTCAATGTAATTTCAGTTTGTTCAAGGTAAACCACACTGATGCAGAATAGCACAGTATATAAGAGAATATAAATAAATAGATTGCATACATGTGTAAATGCCAATTTTAGAATGTCACTGGGCACACGTGTAGATGCCCAGGAATGTACAGATTCAAAGGGAACATATTTTGAGGGTAATTTTATAAATTCCCATGTAGTTAGCATGTGTTGCCATGCACATATTTGGGGCTTGTTTTATAAAATGAAGTATATGCACACTTTATAAAATAGGGGTGTAAAGATGTGCCTTGGCCTAGTCACACCTGCTCTAGAGCAGGCATAAGTGTCTGTGCCCAGATTGTTCAGAAACATACTTGCCTGCCCCCCTCTTCAGAACTGATTACCCCTTGGACAGCTCCCAATCCCCATCGGGACTTGTGCGGGGGATCAGTGCACCCCCAGACCAAAATCAAAGCCTAGATAGCAAGATGAATAGCCAAAGGCTGCCCCTTCCCATCCTTAACAAAATCCCAGCTAGTTAGTCAGGATCCCTAACTCTTTTCTTCCCATCCCCTTAAAAACTATTACTCCCAGCTAGCTAGTCAGCCAAATGGGAGACCCCCTCTATGCAATCCCCCCCATACCATACCTTAAGTTCCGGTCCGGTGGTGAATGTGGGCAGGAGCGGTCCTCTCCACTCCTTCCCCCATCATTGAGTTTGCTGAAAATAGGCACATTCATGCCTCCCCTGCCCCCTAGCCTCACCCTAGGGGACATCATAAGGTTGCAGCCATTTTGGTTAGTACTTTTGAGAAGGGCAGGAGCACGTCTGGCCTCCTCAACAGTAGTAACAAATATGGCTGCGATCTTGCAGTGCTGCCCCCTAGCATGAGGGGAACCCCGATTGGCTAGCCAGGATTTTTGTTAAGGATGGGAAGAGGGGGTGCTCGGGAGCCTGGAGAAGATGGCTGCATTATAGATAAGCTCTCCTTGCCTTATTTCTCCCTTGGGGCCATTCCCTTCTGTTTGGATGATGACTCCAGACTAATTTATGTAAGAAGAAGAAGTGTGCGATACAGTTGACCGCAATGCTTAGAATCCCTCCCTGCACTTCGCAGCCGTGCCTTCCATTTTGAATGGAGCTGCCGACAGCCTCCCCTGCACTTTTAGCGGCTGTGCCAGCATCGGAGGATGGAACCCTGCTCTCTAACCCTCTAATAGAGGCATATGTTGTGATATTCCGGCAGCCTTACCGAAGAATTCGGCAACTGTCCCAAGCTGGTCCTTTCCTGTCGCTCTGCGAGGGGAGGAGTAAACAGTGATGCTTGTGGGCTGCCTGTCGCACAGAAATGGCTGTTTCGAGGGCTGCACTCACCTCTGAGAGGTTTAGCAGGGTCTACTGTTTTGTTTAACAGAGGCTCAGCACATCTGCAGGCTAAACTGTGTGAGGCAGTAGCAACACCTGGATTTCCTGGTGTCTGATTCAGTTCTCTTTTGGCGTGGGAGAAAATGCCGAGTCTCAGCGCAATTCTGGAACGCATCAGTGGCATGCACAAGCACAGCGATGTGGAGAGAGAAGCTGGCGGGAAACGGCCATTTTAAGTCCCCTAGGAAAACCTGCAGCATAATTGTCTTATTGCAGTTTGGTAGGCTCTGTAGCTGCCGCTTTCCTGCCTGTCTGTGAGTTTTGCTGAAGGCCCTGCTCTTTGAAATGACTGTTTATTGTTAGATTCTCTACAACTGTGCAGGAAAGCAAAGAAAACAAGGAACAAAGAAGGAGAGGAATGGGGCAAAAAAAAAAAGAGAAGAGAGGGAAGGAAAAAAAAGAAAGAAAAGAAAAAGAGAAAAAAAGAAACAAAGGGAAATACAAAATGAGGAATAAAAGAGAGGGGAACATTAAATCGTATGAGCCTGGAGGTTGAGGGAGGGTGAGCTCAGCTTGATTTTACTCTCCAGTACTTAAACATTAGTGTCTGTGCTCCTCCTAAGATATAGTAAAGGTGCATGAACTGTAATTGGAAGGTGTTACCCCTTTAGGCTGAGCAGCTTGCTTTTGTACCTAACAGAAGCAGAACTCCCTTGCTTTCCTCAACCAAGAAGCACATCATGTCCAATTCAAAATCCTATACTGGTGCCTTATCAAAATATGCCCAGACAAAGGATTCCTCTCCCTCCTCATCTTCGGGATCAGAGCAGAATAGTGCCTCAGTCTCATCACAGGGAAAGCGTCGGGTGTATCGCGACCGGTCACAAAAGCAGATCTTGAGGATATTCTACCCCTTTCTCAATCTCTGTGGATAACTCTGTACTCCTTCCTGTTTCCTCAGCCGCAATCTGGGGGTTGTCTTTGACTCCTCTCTCTCTTTCTCCACACATATCCATCTGATTGCTAAGACCTGCTGTTTCTTTCTCTATAACATCAGCAAAATCCACCCTTTCCTTTCTGAACACACTACTAAAACGCTTATCCACTCCTTAATCACCTCCCGTCTTGACTACTGTAACCTACTCCTTGCTGGTCTCCCTTTGAATCATCTCTCTCCCCTTTAATCTGTTCAACACTCTGCTGCACGGCTAATCTTCCGCCAGCCTCGTCATGCCCATATTACTCCTCTTTTCAAGTCACTTCATTGGCTCCCTATCCGTTTCCGCATCCAGTTCAAACTTCTCCTGCTGACCTATAAATGCATTCACTCTGCGGCTCCTCACTTCCTTTCCTCTCTTATCTCTCGTTACAACCCCCCTTGGGAACTCCGCTCTTCTAGCAAACTGCTTCTATCTGTGCCCTTCTCTTCTACTGCTAACTCCAGACTTCACTCCTTTCACCTTGCTGCGCCTTACGCCTGGAACAAACTACCTGTGTCTGTACGCCAGGCACCTTCTCTAACCCTCTTCAAATCCAGGCTGAAAACTCACCTCTTCACTGCTGCTTTTGGATCTTGACTCACCTGATCTCCTTTTTCTTTCCCCTTGCTTTATCCCTGCCTACACCTTCTGTGTTTGTTTTGACTAGATTGTAAGCTCTGATGAGCAGGGACTGTCTCTTACCTGTCTGTGCAGTGCTGTGTACAACTTGTAGCATGATATATATATGCTCAGTAGTAGTAGTAGTAGTAGTAGTAGTACAAGAACTGAGGCTCATTCGCCTGGCTCTCTCCAAGGCAGTGAGTGATATAAGGGCGGATCTAAAGTCCCTGGATGATCGAGTCACTCAGAATGAGATCAACATAGGTGAACAGATCGATGCCACAGTCATCTTTCAGTCTAAGTTGAACAAAATTGATCCCCTAACTTGCGGGAAAGACATGATGATCTGAAAAACACCATTGGAGGTGCAAGATTTGCATACTGGAAATCCCAAAACAGTCAAGCGACAGAGAAAATACCTGGGCCTTATACAAGAGTTATATGCCCTTTGTGTGCCAGCAGCACCTAGCCCTGTTAGGCTGGAGCATGCACATCGGAGGCTGGGTGCGCATACAGGTGCACGATCTCATCCTAGACCTATAATTGCATGTTTCAGTTTCTTCAAAGATAAAGTGGCACTCATGCAGAGCCTACATGGAAAACGCACCATTATATTTTTGAGATCATGAAATTCAAATCTATCATGATCTCTCACTTTATACTATGGAGCGACAAAAGTACTACAGAAGAACGCAAGTACTGCAGAAGAAGGCTGTGAAATATCGCTGAGGTTTCTCATTCTCCCTTATCTTTGAGTAGAATAATACAACTCATCGGATCTCCGAGCTGGCGGACTGTATGGATTTCTTAGACTCTTTGCAAACGGAGGAGGGTCACACCCCATGCATGTGGGGTACCCGAGGAGAATGGGAAGTTTCTACACCTAATAGAAGGAAGGTACCGGGTTCCCTTGCTCTTCAGGCAAGACCAAGATGAGATGAGGCAAAGGGAAATGGATACAACAGCCCCACCATGAAGGGTGGCCTATTGCAGTGTCTGGGACATTGTTTTTTTCTGGGGGTTTTTATGTATTTTCTAAGGGAGGTGAAAGTTCACACAATTATAGCATGTTATTGTATAAAGATTTAGAATCTAAGATCCTCTGATTGGAGGGAGGATGTTGGGTAGTTTGAAAGATGGAGTGGGCGAGAGGGGTATAGGAAGGTAAAACAATATGTAATGCTCTTGTAGGGGGAGGGGGAAAGGTTCAGAGAGGGGAAATTTTGTGGATGGTTATCTGGGGGGGATTGTGGTAAGGGAGAGAGGTGTACCCTAAGGTGTTCAGTGCCCCACCATGTGACACCTGTGGGCACTATAATTGTCTTGGTTTCTGATTGTTCTTTGGCGTTTCTGACTCTGTCCTATGCTATAGGGACAGAGGGGGGAGATTTTTGGGGGGAGGAAGGGGGTGGGGAAGGGGGTAAAGGAGGTGGAGGGGTGGGAGGGAGGGAGTGGGATAGGTTGGGGGAATATGTAGTGGCAGGCGAGGGTGTCCACTTAGCTTCAGGGAGGACCAAGTACCATATATGGAGAGCTATTTGCAGGGTACAATGACACTGATACCTTTCTGGGAAGGCTTTCTTATTTTCCTGCTGCCTGCAGTCAGGCTTTTATTTCGCTTTCGTATCCATTAAGGTATGGTTAAAGTAATTTCCTGGACTGTTTGTGGTCTTAACAATGTGGTGAAACGTCATTGAGTCCTTGATCAAATTGGGAGAGAAAAGGGGGATATTATTTTTTTGCAAGAGACGCACTTAAAGCACATGGAGCACTCGAGGATAACATTGCGCAAGTTACCTCAATTCTATCTTGCTAACTTCTCACGCTGGTGGGGTGTGGCAGTTCTTTTCTCTTCATCCTTCCAATTTCAGTTGATTGACCAAATTAAGGATCCAGATGGTCGCTTCCTCGTTCTTGTGGGATCATGATTTTGTCTTCACACTGTTTAATGTATATATTCCACCAATGCATATAGGAGGACCACTGAGGGAAGTTTTGGAGGTTGTGATGTCTGTACATCAAGGAGAACTGATTATAAGGGATGTAGGGGTGATTTTAATTGTACACTGACCCCTCTTGATCATTCTGGGAAGGGTAGTCAGTCCTCCAAACCGTCACTCCAATTGATGGAGATGGTGGAGATGTTAGATCTTTATAATGTCTGGCGGGCATCACATGAAGGGGAGCGTGATTATATGTATTACTCACAAATTCATGATGGCCACCCTCAGATAGATTTTTGGCTTGCATTCTGATCTCTTAGACCCTGGGTAACTCAGGTATCTATTGGAAGTATGGGACCGTCAGATCACGCTATTATTAGTGTGCACTTGACCATTACAGATACTGAGATACCACCCAGAGTGTGGTCTTTCTCTCAGGAATTTCTGCAGAACAAAGAGTTCATTGAAGGGGTGAGAAAGGGTTGGGGGGAATACCTCGCCTTTAATGACATGGGGGGAATCTCCCCTTTTTCGCTCTGGGAGGCGGGAAAGGCATTGCTGCATGGGCAGCTGATTTCCCTTAGTAGTGCATTTAAGAAAAAGATAACGGAGAGACAGGAAGAGTTGAGAAGGAGCATTTGGGACCTTGAATGCTGCCACGGGCAGGGAGGGGGGATGCGTGTCTGGCATCATCTGATTCATTTTCGGGGAGAACTTGAGGCTTTAGATACTGATCGTGTGGCGTCGTTACTCCTCCGGACTAAAAGATCATTCTATGAACAGGGAAATAACGCTGGTAAGTTTTTGTTATGGCAGTTGAAAAGGAAGAGGCAGTGGCATCGCATTTTGGCGATATCAGATGTCCCACTGGGCGCTCGATAGAAATAACAGCCACCTTTGCAAAATTTTATGAGCACCTTTACTCCAGCACCCTAGCTACTGATGGGGCCACTATACAGCGTTGGCTGAATGAAGCGGCTCTCCCTTAATTGTCGCCCAAAGCCCATGCGGCGCTTGATAGCCCTTTCACACTGGAAGAAGTGTGTCGGGCTGTGCAGAATTTGAAATCCTCCAAGGGGGCGGGGCCAAATTTACTCCCTGCAGAACTTTACAAAACCCTGCCAGATCTCTTTGCACTGGTTTTGGTCTGAGTATTCAATGATATCTTGCATAGGCAATTCCTTCCAGCATTCTTTTACCAAGCCAATATTACGGTGATCGCTAAGGGAGATAAAGATCCCCTGCTTTGTAGTAATTTCTCTTTTGAATTCAGGAGAGGAGGGAGGGGATGTGGGGAGGGAGGGGAGGGTTGGCAGGTGGGGGGTGGAAAATGGGCTACTATAAGAGAGTCACACTGGGGGTGACAGAGTGTGAGCATACTGGATAGTTTATTTTCAATGACATAATTTCTCATACTTCTTTAAATTATCAATTTCCTAAGAAATTTCTCTAAGGTTTGCATTTTCTACCTCCTCCACCTGACTCAGACATCTCCCCTTTATTTCATGGGAGAGCCTCTCAGGTCTCACTTCCACCGGGACCTTCTTCTGAAGGAGATGGCAGGACTTCTCGAGGACAAAGCGGTGGAACTGGTGCCTTACCACCTCAAGGGCAAGGGGTTCTACTCCAGGTATTTCCTCATGCCAAAGAGGACAAGGGGTCTAAGGCCCATCCTCAACCTGCGCAACCTCAACAAATTCCTGGTAAGGGAGAAGTTCAAGATACTCCCCCTTGGAATATTGCTGCCATACCTCCAGCAGGGAGACTGGCTATGCTCCTTAGACCTCAGGGATACTTATACCCACATCCTCATCCACCCCAACCACAGGCAGTACCTGCAGTTCATAGTGGGGGCAGGCACTTTCAATATAGGGTGCTCCCCTTCGGTCTAGCCTCTGCCCCAAGAGTCTTCACATAATGCCTGGCAGTCGTGGCTGCCTTCCTCAGGCTCCAGGGGGTCTTCGTCTTTCCCTACCTGGACAACTGGCTCAAAAAGGGAGGCACAGCCTCAGAGGTGCAGCAGGCCACTGCACGCACCATCCAGATTCTGCAACACTTGGGTTTTTGTCATGAACTACCCCAACTCTCACCTTCTCCCGACACAATGTCTGGAGTTCATTAGGGCAAAGATTAACACTCTTCAGTCGAAGGCTTTCTTGCCTAGGGACCGAGCAGATCATCTCCGGTCTCTAGCTCGAGACGTACAGTACCGTCCGCAGTGCCCGCCCAGCTTCTCCTGCGCCTCCTCGGGCACATGGCCTCCACATCCACATCACCCCAGATGCTCGCCTCCACATGAGGGCGGTGCAGTGGTGTCTCCGGGACCAGTGGTCCCAGGCCACAGGCCGCCTCTGAGACAGAGTTTCTGTGACCCACCAGTTGGAGGACTCCCTGGTCTGGTGGCAGTCGCCCCACATCTCAAGGCGAGCATGCCTTTTCAGAGTGGAGGAGTAGCCTAATAGTTAGAGCACTGGCTTAGAAACCAGGGTTCAATTCCCACTAGCACTCCTTATGGCCTTGGGCAAGTCACTTAATCTTCCATTGCCTCAGAAAAATCCAAGTTATCAAAATCCCTGGTTAATGTACATTACCAAGTTAAAGTTACAATGTAAACCACTTTGATTGAAATGATAAAGTGGTATATAAAACCTGTTAAATAAATAAATAAATAAATAAACTCAAGCCCCTTGAGGATTCTCACCACAGATGCCTCCCTTCTTGGCTGGGGAGCCCACTGTGGAGATCTCTGCACCCAGGGCAACTGGTCACCAGATGAGAGCACCCAGCAGATCAACCTCCTGGAGCTCTAAGCCATATACCTAGCCCTGAGGGTCTTCTGTCACCACCTGTGTCAAGAGCTGGTTCTGGTCCAGATGGACAACCAAGTGGCAATGTTCTATGTGAACAAACAAGGGGGCATGGGGTGCTGGATCCTTTGTCAGGAGGCTCCAACCCTCTGCTTGTATGCAATTCAACAGGGCATTCTCCTGCAATCAGGGGACCTGCCAGGACAGGACAACTGATAGCCAGTTGGCTCTTCTGGCTCTGGGGGGAGCCAGTGATAGATTTGTTCACCAGTCCAGCCAACTTTCAGTTGCCCCACTTCTACTCCTAGCAGGCCCACCCCTCCAGGGTGGCAGCAGATGCATTCCAAGTCTCATGGTTGGGAGGCCTCATGTATGCCTTCCTTCTGATGCCACTGATCATCAAGACCTTGTTCAGGACCCTCCACAACAGGGCCTTACTCATCCTGATAGCTCCTTGGTGGCCCAGGCAACCGTGGTTCCTGTTGCTGCTACAGTTGATGGTGGAGCCCCCATCCTTTTGGGGATCACTCTGGGACTCCTATCTCAGGAGGGGGGCTCTCCCTGCACCCCAACCTGGGGGTCCCTGTCACTGATAGCGTGGCTGCTGAGAGAGTGACTTTGACCCTTTTCAACCTTCCAGTTGAGGTGGAGGACATTCTTCTAGCCTCTCTCAAGGTCTCTACTATGAAGGCTTACGCCCTCAAATCATACAGGTTCTCTGCTTGGTGTGCCATACACAGAGCTGATCCTTTCTCCTGCCTGACAGTTCTGGTGTTACCTTCTCCATCTCTCTCAGTCTGGGCTCAAGTCTAACTCCGTCCGAGTGCACCTGAGTGCCCTGGTGGTGCACCATCATCTGGTGGTGCACCATCATCTGGTGGATGGTAAGCAACATTCGGTCTAGCCGCTGGTGATCCATTTCCTTCGGGGCCTGCTCATATCAAAGCCCCCAGTTCGCCCACCGGCAACTGAATGGGACCTCATCATTGTGTTGAGGCAGCTTACTCGCTCACCCTTTGAGCCTTTGGCTACCTGCCACGTTCGCTACCTCTCTTGGAAGGTGTTTTTCCTGGCTGCGCTCACCTCCCCTCGCAGAGTTAGCGAGCTTCAGACCCTTGTGGCAGAGGCACCTTATACCTCGTTCTACAAAAACAGAGTGGTGCTTCGCATGCACCCCAAATTCCTGCCAAAGGTAGTGTCACCCTTCCATCTCAGCCAGGAAGTGGTGCTTCCTACCTTCTTTCCAAGACCTCACTCCAATTGGGCGGAGACTGTCCTTCACACCTTGGACTGTAAGAGGGCCTTGTCCTTCTATATCCAACATGGTCAGGGCCACTGCAAAGCTTCTCAGCTTTTCATCTCCTATGACCACAGTAGGCTGGGGGAGGCGGTGACCAAATGTACCTTGTCCACCTGGGTGGCAGACTGTATCACCCTCGCTTACAAGCAGGCGAGGCTCTCACTGGAAGGCCATGTCATGGTGCACCGTGTCAGGTCCATGGCGGTCTCGGTGGAAAACATGTGCTCTGCCCCAATGGTGCCAAAACAAAAAGTTCACCATTAAATACCCCTAAAGTTAATTTTTTTGTCGAAGCTGACTGTAGGAGAGGTGGTATGGGTTCAACCACTCACACCAAGCAGTAAGCTGCCTTTTATTCAAAATAGGTTCTTCACCATTTAAAACGATATTTTAATATTCTTATATTTTTGACACTTATCTTGTTTAAAACACTCCACCGAAGAGGTACGTTGCTCAAGAAGAATTTCCCTTTACACGACGCGCGCGTTTCGGGTATCCAACCTGTATCAAGTGCTCAGTTTGTAAAAGCAAAAATGGCAACAATTAGGAAAGACGCCGTCTTCTGCGGCTATGGTAGAGGTGATTACCTATAGGCTGGATAACTGCAGTTTTAAAGAAGAACCAACCAATAGAGAAAGGAACACCCACTGCAAAGGGAATCCCTTGTCTAATTGGTACAACTAAGCAACAACCCGTCCCATAAGAATGATACGTCAAATCATGCTTAACCAATCGATCTCTCGATTAAGGCCAGCCGGTTCTGTTGAGTTCAAAAGAAATATCCATCTTTGTTCCAACCATTGGAGATTTTTCTCACGGTCTCCCCTTCTAGGGTTCTCCGGTACATGGTCTATTATGGTCCATCGGAGGTCCTCAAAAGTATGTTGAAAAGCAATGCAATGTGTTACTATCGGAGCAGTATCAATCCGTTGACGCAACCGCGAAGCATGCTCCGCTAGTCGTTTTTTAATAGGACGAATCGTTCTACCTATATATAACAGACGACATGGGCAGCACAATAAATAAACAACATGTGTAGATGTACAAGATGTATCCCACCGACGTTGATATACATGTGAGGTTTCTGGATGAGACCAGGACGTGCCTGTCCATGTTGTAGCACAGTATAGACAGGAATTACAGGGGCTATGACCTGTCACAACTGATCGGTACTCTATGCGATCAGATCGTAAAGAGGTCTTCATAAGACGATCAACCAGCGATGGACCCCTGGAAAAGGCCACTCGCAAAGATTGTTGAAAACATGCATGAAGCCGCAAAATAGGCCAATGGGTTTGTAGAATTTTCATAACAGCAGAGCTCCGATCTGTAAAGGGTAACACCCCGGTAATAGATGACTCCTGGGAAGATCTGTTATTGTTATATTGCGGATCCAGCAGCCAATCACGATGGACATGTAAGGCTCGTTTATATGCACGTCGGATAATCAAATCTGGATAACCCCTTGAAGAGAGCCGAGAACACAGCTCCAAACTTTTTGTTTTGGTTCCTTTAATTGTTCACACATTGTGGGGTTAAAAATTTTGGATTGTATTTTGTGCCTCTTTCATTATGGCTGTGGACACTTTTGCATTCTCTGAAGAACAATTGGAAAAACTTCGACAACGTCCCTGTTTATTTGATGAGGATAGCTCAGGGGGGAGCTCTGGAGCCTCAGTACAGGCATATAAATCTTTATGCAAGCATCTTGTTCGCGCTCAACTGCACGGGGCAGGAATGACTCAATATTTGAAAACTAGAATTATTCCTCGGGGTCTTCGTATGACTAGAGCCCCGAAGATGTTTAAATGGGATAACGATTTCATTGATAAATGGAATCGCATCCTTAATAAATGCAGTTTTGATCTTATTGCATTAATATTGGAGCGGACAATACTGGAGGAAGAGATAATTCAAAAACAAATTACTGAGGCCCAAGTGGCTTTAAAGGCATCACTGGGTGCAGATCCTTATAAAATTAAACTTGAAGAAACTGATCGTCAAATTAAAAGTTTTTTCGATTATATAAAATCTCTGAAACATACCAAGTTTGTGCGGGATAAAAATGACTATGAAGGGGGTAAGGTGTATTATTGGATGTATGAAAAGACAGATCAGAGTACAACAAATAAGAAAACTGTGACCTTTGACCGTTCCTCCGATGATACGGATGATAGTGCCACAGATACAGGAGCACGGGGCACAAATCGCAGTAGATCGGTTTTTCGGGCACCTCGAGGCCGCCGATACTACCGGGGAGATTATCGCGACGACGACTGGGAACCCCCGAACACCAGACAGAGGTCCAAACAACATCCTCAATAGTTGTCAATCTTGCAGATCGTCCATTATCGCCAGCTCAGGAACATCTGTTACAGTTTGGTCTTTCGTTTGTGCCTACTACTCATTACGATTCTTTTCGGATGCGTGTAAGTTTACACCGTTTCTTTAGAAAATTGAATATCATTCATTTTTTTCATGGCAAGCCAATGGTTACGGATGAGTCTGTAGTAAAGCCTCACTCTAAGTGGATTCCTCCGGGCACTACACCTGACCCTATACTTTCTACATACCAAAGATTAGTATTGAGAGATCTGGCGTGTCTTGAATCTGTTCATTTTTCTCGGTTTTCAAATCTCACTGGCACGGATCGTGAGGCTTTACGGGAGTTGGAATCTGATCAAGCATTAATTATACGGAAGGCTGACAAAGGGGGTGCCCTGGTTTTACAGAATTTGGATTTTTACCAACAATCTTTAAAATCCCATTTAGATGACCAATCTACCTATATCACTTTGGATGGTGATCCCACGTTACTGCTCTTAAAGGAAATTACGGAGCTGGTGGATATAGCTTACCAAGGTGGATGGATAACATCTAAAGAACGGACTTTTCTGGTTAATGCACATCCGAAGATTCCAATAATTTATCTAGTTCCGAAAATTCATAAATCTATGATCTCTCCCCCTGGACGCCCTATTGTTTCCTGTAAGGGTTCGGTATTAGAGCCATTATCTATTTTTTGTGATGTTTTTTTGAAACAGGAGGCATGTAGAGTAACATCATATATAAGGGATTCAACACATTTTTTACAGGTCATATCTTCCCTTCTGATTCCAGGTGGTGCATTTTTGGTGACTTTAGATGTTATATCGTTATATACGAATATTGATCAGAGGGAGGCATTAGAGCTTTTACATAGCTGTTTTACTATGGCCCATCTCGCATACCCCGTAATTTTCTTCATCAATTAATTGAATTGGTTTTGACCAAGAATTATTTTTTGTCTGATAAGAAGTTTTATCAACAAAAAACTGGGATTGCTATGGGGGCTACGGTGGCGCCTTCCATTGCCACCTTGTACATGGCTGAGATGGAAAGTTCTTCTATTTTTACATCCATTGAATTTTTCGATGTTTTGACGTGGAAACGTTTCTTGGATGATATTTTTTTCATTTGGACATCTGACCTGCCTTCTTTACGTCAGTTTGTAACATTCCTTAATTCTTTGCGGCATAACATTAAGTTTACTGAGAAAATTAGTTCTACTGCTATTGAATTTTTGGACATGCAACTTGGTATTGTGGATGGGAAGTTGTCTACTTCTCTTTATCGAAAATCTGTTCAAAGGAACAGCCTTTTACATTATCAAAGCTGCCATCCTGGCCCTTTGCGTCGGGGTTTGCCTTTCGGGCAATTCTTGCATCTCCGCAGAATATGTGATACCGAAGCTAATTATAGACGGCATGCTTTGGAGCTGTGTTCTCGGCTCTCTTCAAGGGATTATCCAGATTTGATTATCCGACGTGCATATAAACGAGCCTTACATGTCCATCGTGATTGGCTGCTGGATCCGCAATATAACAATAACAGATCTTCCCAGGAGTCATCTATTACCGGGGTGTTACCCTTTATAGATCGGAGCTCTGCTGTTATGAAAATTCTACAAACCCATTGGCCTATTTTGCGGCTTCATGCATGTTTTCAACAACCTTTGCGAGTGGCCTTTTCCAGGGGTCCATCGCTGGTTGATCGTCTTATGAAGACCTCTTTATGATCTGATCGCATAGAGTACCGATCGGTTGTGACAGGTCATAGCCCCTGTAATTCCTGTCTATACTGTGCTACAACATGGACAGGCAAGTCCTGGTCTCATCCAGAAACCTCACATGTATATCAACGTCGGTGGGATACATCTTGTACATCTACACATGTTGTTTATTTATTGTGCTGCCCATGTCGTCTGTTATATATAGGTAGAACGATTCGTCCTATTAAAAAACGACTAGCGGAGCATGCTTCGCGGTTGTGTCAACGGATTGATACTGCTCCGATAGTAACACATTGCATTGCTTTTCAACATACTTTTGAGGACCTCCGATGGACCATAATAGACCATGTACCGGAGAACCCTAGAAGGGGAGACCGTGAGAAAAATCTCCAATGGTTGGAACAAAGATGGATATTTCTTTTGAACTCAACAGAACCGGCTGGCCTTAATCAAGAGATTGATTGGTTAAGCGTGATTTGACGTATCATTCTTATGGGACGGGTTGTTGCTTAGTTGTACCAATTAGACAAGGGATTCCCTTTGCAGTGGGTGTTCCCTTCTGTATTGGTTGGTTCTTCTTTAAAACTGCAGTTATCCAGCCTATAGGTAATCACCTCTACCATAGCCGCAGAAGACGGCGTCTTTCCTAATTGTTGCCATTTTTGCTTTTACAAACTGAGCACTTGATACAGGGTTGGATACCTGAAACGCGCGCGTCGTGTAAAGGGAAATTCTTCTTGAGCAACTTACCTCTTCGGTGGAGTGTTTTAAACAAGATAAGTGTCAAAAATATATGAATATTAAAATATCGTTTTAAATGGTGAAGAACCTATTTTGAATAAAAGGCAGCTTACTGCTTGGTGTGAGTGGTTGAACCCATACCACCTCTCCTACAGTCAGCTTCGACAAAAAAATTAACTTTAGGGGTATTTAATGGTGAACTTTTTGTTTTGGTTCCTTTAATTGTTCACACATTGTGGGGTTAAAAATTTTGGACTGCCCCAATGGTGGACATCTGCCGGGCCACCACCTGATCTTCAGTCCATAACTTCACAGCCCATAACTGCCTGGGAAGAGAGTCCTGATGGGACAGTGCCTTCGGCCAGGCTGTGCTTTGTAACCTTTTCGGGGTTTAGGCAACTCCTACCCTTCGACCCCTCTGGAGTGCTACTGGAGTGCTGGTTTCATCGTACACAGGGTCCTACTGTGGTCTGTACACACGGACTAAATTGCTGCTGCTTGTGGCTCCCTGTGAGGGAGCCCCTATTTTTGCTATGAGCTCTTGGTAGCCTGTAGCTGGGGACTCCCATATGTGGGGACTGACTTCCTGCTTGTTCCCAGAGAAAGTGTAGTTAGTCACCTGTAACAGATGTTTTCCGGGGACAGTAGGAATCAGTCTTCACAACCCTCCCTCCTCCCCTTGGAGTTGCTCCTTTACCATCTTTTATTTTTGCCGTCTTTAGCTATGTCATCTGACTGGACAAGATGGCACCCTTGGGCAGGAAGGGGACCACTCATGCATGGTGGCATCTCCCAAAGACTTTCTTTGAAAGCTGGGAGGATGCTTCTACAAGGGCTCCGTCGGTACTGACATCACCCATTTGTGAGGACTGATTCCTGCTGTCCCCGGAGAACACCTGTTACAGGTGAGTAACTACTCTTTCAATGCCAGGGCCATATCTGGTTTAAAGTTCAGCAATGATGGCTAGCCACTTTGGCAATGCTAGCCACCAATGCTGAATATCCCCTCCTTATTTCCCAGGTGGACATTTTTACCTGGGCAGTTACAGCATGGTTAAAAAGCTGATAACCATGATCTCTGCCACTTCCTCCACCTGAAGTACATAGATTTTCATCTAGAATATTAAGAAATGAATTCACCACTGGCCACACTCCCAGGCACAAGGCAGCTTCACCAGGAAGGTAATTTTATAGGAGGGCATCTAGACAGGAAAGGCACAATGGGTGCATATGCTTCACCTATTTTATTGAGTTAACAAATGCACCTATGTGCCTTTTATAAAGCACCCCAACAAAGTCACACCCACTCGGAAGCAGATGGAATCGTATGTGTGTGTATATGCTGGAGGAATCGTCCCACAGGCATGCATTTTATAAAATAAATGCATAACTGTTGATCCCCCACCCACGCCTACTCTTCCCATTCTGTGCCCTTGAGAAAACCTATGCATACATTACCTAAAAGCAGGTGCTCTGTTTTCTAAGTGCCTACTTTTATGCGCATATAACATTGGACAGTTTCATAAGCACTTGGGTGAGCATGTAAAATGTTGCTTTACACACTCAAATCCTTATAAAATTACCCCTTAAGCCTTATTCATTCTCCCTTTGTAATGGTAATGTGGTAGCCAAGGATAAATGCTGGTAATACCATGCAAAGCCCCTTCGTATGAGCTGGATACGCATGTGTTTGCATGTGTGTGGCTATACAGTATATGCTTACAATAGCACTATAGGTATGCAGTATGAATATGTGTGTGAATCAGACTAAATTCCCTGTGACATTAAACAATTCCACAAAACAGTAGAGTCCTCGTCTCGATTTCTCTTAAATTCATTTAGAAGGCATTCAAATACATTTGAGCAAAAGCTGTTCAAAACTCAGATGGAGCACACTTCACATCCAACTGCGAGAGGGTTAGAAAAGGGTCATACTGTACAACCAACTTGAAAAGCAAAGCCAATATTGGAGGAACATACATTATACTTTCACCCTGGTAATTCTGGTTTGCTGCCAGTTCTCCTAGCGGCTTTATCCTGAATCCCTCTGATAATGCAAGAATCCATAAATAATCATAGAAGGGATGCCTAGTGAGGAAAATAGAACTGCTCCCACACTTGCCAATACTAACTTGGTATTTATATAGTCCTCAATGTTGAAAAAATTGAAAAGTGTACACTTGCAGTGTGTGTGTGTTTCATGGGACATGGCAGGGACAGAGCGTATTTGTGTGTGGAGGTGGGTGCATGTGTGTGTGTATGTTAGTCATTGGGAATGTTGTGGGCTGATTGCATGCATGTGTCAAGCCTGCAGGTGTGCATATGTGTCTGTCATTGGGAGTGTCAGGGACTGCGTGCATGTGTGTGTCTCTCTCTTATGATTCCCTTCCCAAGTTTCCTTCAGTCTTTCTCTCTCATAGCTCCCCCAAACAGCAAGGCCAGCACAAGGAGATGAGGTGCCCTAGGTGAACCTCATCTGTTGTGCCTCCCGGCTGCCCCTCATTGCCACTGCTGCTGCTCCTCATAGGGACCTACAGCAGTGGCAATGACGTGAAACAGCCCCGCGGCACTTACCTTCAAACATTGGCAACATGGGGATGTCTACTTCCACCACCACTCATGCCGTCTTCCTTTTGTATGAGAGCAGAAGTCACTTCTAATCCATGCAAACAGAAAGTTGGCGTAGGCAGGGGAGAAAGCAAACAGCCCTGCAGCACCGAAGTTTGAATGTATGCACCACAGGGCTATTTCAGATCATTGCTGCCACTGTAGGCCCTGGTGAGGGGCAGCAGCAGCGATAATGGGCGCCCCTAGAGGGCCAGCACCCTAGGTGACCACCTAGTTTGCCTAATAGCTGGGATGTACTCCCTGCCTGGACATACTTCCCCACTATTCGTCCTGCTTGCTATCCCCGTGCAAGGCTCCCTCTACGAACAGCCGTAGATGAGGGTGGGAAGGGGGCGGGCGGGAGGCAGAGCAAGGGCGGTGCATGGGCAGGTCATCACCCTGGATGTACAAGGCCGATTCTGAGGTCAGCCCTGTATGTCCAGGGTAGGCCAGTTAGATGGGAGACTTATTCCACCTCAGTCCCCCTAGACATGGGGCAGCAGCAATGACCGGCGAGGACAAAACCGGAAGGAGTGCAGGGGGAGCCCCGCAGCCAGACCCTGGCCATGGGAGGCTGGATCGGGGGTCTGCTGCAGGGAAAGGACATTCTCAGCATCAGCCGGCAATCGTGGCTCCATTCAGGAGTCATGGTGCCATGGTGACAGGGCGCCATGGCATCGCGGCTCCATTCACGAGCCTGTCAGAGGTAGACATGGATGTGACTGGGCTAGCAGCCCTTCAGAATCGGGGCCTAGCCTGCACCTACAAGTTGGTAGACCCAATTCTGATCCCTCAGGGACACCCCCAAGGGATCAGAATTGGGTTTATCACTGTACGCCCCGATTCTGAGGCTGGATGTCCAGTAGAGAATAGGCCTCCATGTGTATAGGTGCCAATTTTCAACACCTCTGTGTCTAATCCATGCATTTGGCTCAGATGCAGAAAAACTAGGTGGAACCTGGACCATCCGAGCCAAATGCATAGCCTAGACGTATAGGCACCGATACTGGACACCTATGCATATAAAATAGGTGCATATTTTTGCACATTCTCATATGCCTGTATTCAGGAGCACTAAGAAAACACATAGCACTGCTGAATATCGGCATAAATTGAAATATCTTGTTAGATAAATCAATTTATGCTCCAGACAGCCTGCTGAAAATTGGGACCATCGAGTATTTCCTCCAGAAAAACGAGGGCGCGGGCCAGCTCCCGAGCGCCCGGCTAGTAACCGGGTGCCCGGCCCGAGGCGAGCCGGCCCCATGCGGCTCGGGGGGCGAGCATGAAGAGCGGGGAGGTGGGGGGGCGGGGGGGAGAGGGGGGGCGACAGGAGCGGGCGGCAGAAGCCAAACGGGATTGGCCAGCGGAAAGGGAATCATTTGAACTGATTGGATCCCCAGGCGCGGGAGCGCGTCCTGGGGATCCACCAGCCTGCACTTCCGCGCGCCCGAGCCTGCTGGCATCGTGGCGCGACGAGAGGTGCACGCTGGTTGCTTGGTGCGTTAGCTTGCCTGGTCGGGGTCGCTGGACGGAGCGCGGTACAGGCCATCAACGTTGTCCGAAAGAGAGGATCGAGCTTCCCCGCCTGAGAAGAGCGTTCAGCACAGCGACCGGCTTCTGCAGGGCACTGTTAGCAGTGCTGCGGCGACACGCCAGGCAAGTGGGGGGGGCCTAGTGGTGAGGTACGGCAGGTCCCAAGCGGGGTAGGTCCGACAGCGGGGAGGTGTCGGCGGCGTGCCGGTTCAAAAAAAAAAAAAAATTGCATTCTCTCCGGGCGGCCTTTGCCATGCCCCCCCGTCGGCCTGGTCCACGTAAGCCTGGGAAGGGTGCGGTAGCGGGGAGGCAACCGAGGGTTCAGCAGGGGCGGGGGAGAGCAGAGACCCGGAGCACCAGACAGGCAGGGCTTGCGGGGAGTCCTGGGACTCCTGCAGCAGCGGAAGGGGGACAAGGGCCTGCAAGGTCAGCAGGAGGCTCCCGCGCATGGGCCCGAGGGGTAGGAGCTCAGGGGAGGGCCGGGAGAACGGGCAAGGGGGCCTCACGGGGGGGGAGAGGCATGGGAATGGTAGGGGGGCCTGCAGTGGAGCTGGGGGTAAGGGGAGGGGATGCTGAGGCGGGGCCATGCCCACCGGTATGGGGATAGGTGCTTCAGAGCCCCTAGGTGACGGAGTGCATGGTTCCCCTGGAGCGGCTGAGTTTATGGGTCACGCTGCCAGTAGCTCCCGTGGTGTGGACGGGGGGGGGCTTGCTGTAGGTCCCGGTGTGGGGTGGGGGACGGGGGCCCTGTCGGGCGTTGCTACAGGCGGGTGGTTTACTGATGGGGAGGGGTGGAGGAGGGGTGGTCAGGGCACGCCCTCCTCTGATTGGGCGGGGGCGTGGCATCCTGCCTGGGCTATGGGTTTTGCTCCCCAGGGTGTTCCTTTTCTGTCTCCGCAGGCTCCATTCCCTGGCTCGCCCGGGCCGGCCCTGGGTACCTTTGGCTTTCCGCGGAACATGGCCGCGCAACAGGATTTGCAGCCTCCAAGGATTGCGGTGGCGACGACCTCTTCGGTTAGCGAGCACCAGCGGAGCGGGGACATGGACCATGGTCGACAGACGACGGAGCAGACGGAGGCTGCCACGGCTACGCCAGTGGGTGAGTTGCCTGTGGATGAAGGACGGGCGGGGGAGGAGTGCGGGGAAAGGGTGGAAAAAAGGGGCAAGGCCACCAGTAAACGGAAGCACTCGTGCCGGCGCAGAAGAGACACGGATTCATCGTCTTCCTCCTCGTCCGAGTCCTCGGGGTCGTCTGCGGAGGGGCAGGCGGGGGGAGCGGCCGCGCGCGGCTCTGTTCAACACGTGGCTACGTTATCCGAGTTGTGGGAGGGGGTTCCGAAGAAGTTGCGGCGCAAAATTCGGAAACGGAAATATATCGATATTTTTCGCCTCCTCGATGGCCGGAAGCGTTCCGGTGATAGCAAAAAGAAGCGGAAGGAAGATGAGAAGGCCGGTAGGGTTCGGAAGGTGTCAAAAACGGTGGTGAACTGGGTTAGGGCCTTTTTGAGGCTGGCCAGCGTGTGGGGTCAGCATTGGCCTGGACAGTATGGCATGATGCTCGCTTATGCTGATACAATCCTCGAAGCTTCCCAGACCCACGAAGGGTGGGCCTGGTTGAATTATGATGAGAAGTTTCGGGATAAGATGGAGGAGAACAGGTCTCTGACCTGGGCGACGCAGGACATCAACTTGTGGCTTACCCAGATGTCGGCGAGGGCGCCAGTGGGAGTGGGGTCGGGGAGGGGTGGCTGGTCATCCCCGGCCGGGACGAGTCGTTCCTTTCGAGGCGGGGCGGTGCAAACGCCTCTTAAAAGGGCGGTGGGGGCGACAGGGGACGTGTGTTGGCGTTACAACCGGGCAGCTTGCCCCTTTCCGGATTGCAAGTTTCGGCACGCCTGTTCTGCCTGTGGAGGAGGACACCCAGCAGCAAAATGCCTCAAGAAAGGCCCCGCCGGGCCAACCGGTGCTGCCGGCAAGTCAGCTGGGGGTGTTTGACGTCGCCCCCACGCCGATACGAATTGAAGCGTTGCGAAGGTGGTTGCGGGGATACCCGAGTTCGCGCATTAAAAGATTATTGTTGTCAGGTTTTCAGTTTGGGTTTGTTATACCGATTATGGGGACGATGACGTCCTCAGTCGCACGGAATTCCCCGTCGGTTAGGAGGTTTGCGGCCGTAGCCGAGGAGAGAGTGAATGCAGAAGTGCGGTTGGGCAGAGTGGCGGGGCCGTTTTCCCGGCCGCCACTGCCAGATTTTGTCCTATCCCCGATTGGGATTATACCAAAGAAGGAACCGGGGAATTTTCGGCTGATACATAATCTGTCCTTCCCGCCGGGGGACTCCGTTAATGATCACATACCCCGGAATTATTGCACTGTCCGTTATGCGTCGTTTGAGAAGGCGGAGGAGCTGGTCCGGAGAGCTGGGCGGGGAGCTTTGATGGCAAAGGTTGACATTGAGTCGGCCTTTCGCCTGTTGCCCGTCCATCCCGCGTCCTTTCGACTATTGGGTTTTCAATTCTTGGAGGGCTTCTATTTTGATAAGTGCATGCCGATGGGTTGTGCAGTGTCCTGTGCGTATTTTGAACGATTCAGCACCTTTTTGCATTGGGCACTGACCCGACTAGTGGGACGCAGTGAAGTGGTACACTACTTGGATGACTTCCTGTTTGTAGGTGACAGTGGTTCCCAGGCGTGTCAGGAGCTCTTGGATGGGTTTGTAGACTTGGCGGGGCAGTTGGGGGTTCCGCTAGCGGAGGGGAAGACTGTGGGGCCGTGTTCATGGCTCACGTTCCTGGGCGTGGAGCTAGATTCCGATCTGATGGTAGCGCGCTTGCCCGGGGAAAAGGTAGTTCGGTTGCGCGTACTGGTAGCGAACACTCTGGCCTCAGCTAAATTAACGCTGCGCGAAATGCAGGCCTTGATCGGTTCCTTGAATTTTGCCTGTAAGGTGATTCCGATGGGCCGAGTCTTTTTACGGCGTTTGTCGGCTGCGACCGTGGGGGCGACGAAGGCGCATCATCGAATTAGAGTGACGAAGGAGATCAAGGAGGATCTCCGAGTTTGGGATGACTTTTTGCAAGAATTTAACGGGACCTCCGTGATAAAGGAGTTGGAGTTCTCGAGCCCTGAGCTCCAGCTCTATACGGATGCGGCGGGGGGAGTGGGTCTCGGTATCTATTTCGGAGGGGCATGGTGCGCGGAGAGATGGCCGGAGGCTTGGCGGGCGTCGGGTCTCTTGAAGAATATAACTTTTTTGGAGTTGTTCCCGATTCTGGTTACGATTGAGTTGTGGCCGGACAGATTGCGGAATCGCAGGGTGGTCTGGTGGTGTGACAATGCGGCTGTGGTGTGTATAGTCAATCGTTGCACTCCACGGTGTTTGCGGGTGGCAGCGTTGATGAGACTCCTCGTGCTTAGCTGTATGCGCTTAAATCTCTTGGTGACGGCGCGTCATGTTCCGGGGCATACTAATTCAATTGCCGATGCTCTTTCTCGTTTGCAGATGGAGAGGTTTCGGCGCCTGGCACCGGAAGCAGATCCCGAAGGGAGAACGGTCCCGTCGAGATTGTGGAGCTGTGGCCGGCTGTGATGAGAGAGCTGTTGCGGAGTTCGGTGGCTGAGAGTACCTGGGCTGCTTATCGGCGGGGCTGCAATAAGGTGGTGGAGTTCCTCCGGAGGTGTGGCTGGCAGTATGGCGCGGTGTCGGACCACCTGTTCGGGCTGTACATAGCTTGGGCACTGGGCTCGGGGTTATCTAGAGCGGCGGTCCGGGGGCATCTGGCGGGTTTCGATTTCTTTGCAAGGGCGTTGGGTTGGGGGTCGGTCGGGGGTGGCTTTCTGGTGCGACGGCTCTTACGTGGTTGGGAGCGCTCTCACCCGTCCCCCCCCGACCGTAGGCGTCCCGTCTCGTATAGCCTGTTTAGGAGGCTTTGCATTGCATTGCCAAGGGTTGCGGAGTCTCAATTCGAGGCGGTTCTGTTTCGGGCCGCGTTTACATTGGCCTTTTTCGGGGCTCTGCGAGTCGGTGAGCTGGCGGCGGCGTCCAAGAAAGATGTGTCGGGATCGGGTTTGCGCCTCCAGCACGTACAGATGTACGGGGGGCAGCTTAAGGTCCTGATCCCGAGATCAAAGACCGATCAGATGGGAAAAGGGGCTTGGGTAATCCTGAACGCTATAGGCGGTGTCACATGCCCGGTGTCGGCCATGCGGGATTATTTGCGGGTTCGACCGAGGGTAGCGGGTAGCTTATTTCTGCATGAGAATGCCCAAGCGCTAACGCGTTTTCAATTTTCGGCAGTTTTAACGGATGGTATTGACCCATCTGGGCGAGGACGCCTCGCTTTTTGCGGCGCATTCCTTTCGCATAGGCGCGGCGACCAGTGCGGCACAGCTCGGCTGGGGGGACACGCAGATCCAACGGATAGGCCGGTGGCAGTCTCGGGCATTCCAGAGTTATGTACGTTTATGACGTCCAATCACAGATACCGTGCATGTCTATATATATATACGGATTGCTATATATATATAAATACGTGGATGCATGCCCCCGGTGGGGGGGCGTGATTGTGGGGGGGGGGTGTTATTAACTGTTATTTTCTTTTACAGATGTCGGACACGCTGGAAGGGCGTGTTGGTTGTTGGGGCACTCCTTTGTCTTCTGGGCGGAGAATCGAGCAGCGGTGCGGCCGGTCGGGCGCAACCTGGGCTTCGATACGGCAGTGTTGTCAGTCTCATGGCTGGGTCTGCGGGGGATGCGCTGGTTCCAGATGCTACCCATGCTACGACAGCGGATGCAGCTCGGAGGGCAGCCGGCGATTCTGCTCGTACACCTAGGAGGCAATGAAGTGTCATCTTGGACTACCAGGCAGCTGATTAACGCGACGAAGAAAGATTTGGCAGTGGTGCTGCGTTGGTGTCCAGAATTGGTGGTGGTCTGGTCTGACATCATCCCTAGACCCGCTTGCTTGGGTCAAAAGCGGTGGTCCAGGGGTTTGTATAAGATTAATAGACAGGTGGGCAGATGGGTGTGCGAACAGGGCGGTTACCAGGTGCAGCATTCATGGGTGGAAGTGGGTTGTGCGGGCCTATATCGGTGTGATGGGATACACCTATCCCCGGTGGGGTTAGACCTCCTGCTTAATGACTGGCAGGAGGCGCTGGAGGCAGTAGTTCGGGACACAGGAACTGGTCGCTGAGGCAGTTATTCCTCCTAGTTTTTCTCTGTTGGGGGGGGCGGCACAGACGGCTAAAGTGTCTGTGCCGGTGGCGGGGTCCCGGGGGTTCCCGGGGTCCGGAGTGGCAGGCCATGAGGGCGGGGGGGGCCCTCGGCATTGTTAAACCCGGTCGGCTTGTGCTACTGAGACGGCCAAGTCGGGGAAGGGTTATTGCCAATTGGCCGATGCTTTTACTGTGCGGGGGGCGGCGGAGAAGTCACCTTGCTAATCACACGGCGGGTGGCAGATCTTGCCGCGGGGCACAGGGTTGGTGTTATTATGTTATAACTGTTATTGAGGTTATGTTCAATAAAACTGCGACCAGTTTATGCCCAACTACTGTCTCTGTGCTTGATTTGGGGAAAAGGGGGCTAGGAGAATAGGTGTGGGGCCTCCTACGAGCTGGGAACGAATGGAAGGGGGGGGCGGGGTTGAGGGTGATAAGGATTGGATAAAGGCGAGCGAGGGGTCCGGCTACCCGGTTAAAACGAGGGCGCGGGCCAGCTCCCGAGCGCCCGGCTAGTAACCGGGTGCCCGGCCCGAGGCGAGCCGGTCCCATGCGGCTCGGGGGGCGAGCATGAAGAGCGGGGAGGTGGGGGGGCGGGGGGGAGAGGGGGGGCGACAGGAGCGGGTGGCAGAAGCCAAACGGGATTGGCCAGCGGAAAGGGAATCATTTGAACTGATTGGATCCCCAGGCGCGGGAGCGCGTCCTGGGGATCCACCAGCCTGCACTTCCGCGCGCCCGAGCCTGCTGGCATCGTGGCGCGACGAGAGGTGCACGCTGGTTGCTTCCCTCCCACCCACCCTGTGGCTAGTTGGTGGCGTGTCCGGTATGGGTTGTCGCAGTTGGAGGGGGTTGCGGGGTCCCGGGGGTTCCCGGGGTCCGGAGTGGCAGGCCATGAGGGCGGGGGGGGCCCTCGGCATGGTTAAACCCGGTCGGCTTGTGCTACTGAGACGGCCAAGTCGGGGAAGGGTTATTGCCAATTGGCCGATGCTTTTACTGTGCGGGGGGCGGCGGAGAAGTCACCTTGCTAATCACACGGCGGGTGGCAGATCTTGCCGCGGGGCACAGGGTTGGTGTTATTATGTTATAACTGTTATTGAGGTTATGTTCAATAAAACTGCGACCAGTTTATGCCCAACTACTGTCTCTGTGCTTGATTTGGGGAAAAGGGGGCTAGGAGAATAGGTGTGGGGCCTCCTACGAGCTGGGAACGAATGGAAGGGGGGGCGGGGTTGAGGGTGATAAGGATTGGATAAAGGCGAGCGAGGGGTCCGGCTACCCGGTTACAAGATTCCATCCAGCTTCCAGGCTTTGTTATTTAGGAAACTAGCACGGAGTGGAAGGGTGTATGCATTCACTTACCCGCTGAATGATGCTTCTCATAGGAGCAGAAGAGCTGCAATGTTATTATCTGATTGCAGGTGCATAGATGAAAGCAAGGTGGAAATATTGACCTGTTCATGGTCACACAGGCACAAAATCAGTGGCAGAGCTGGGACTACAACCAGTAAGCCCCCTAAGCTTTCTTGGTCCCCAGACCTGTGGTACATATTAAGTCGCTTCATTTGATCATGTTATTGTTAGAAGAATGTTTTCATTCTCTGACATGAGAGTCATAAGATAGAGCTGAGGGAAGGTAAATGTGAAAAAAACACTTAGAACTTGTTTATGAGATGGAGACTTTTCTGGAATTTCACTACCATAACAGTCATAGAGGGTGGGGACAGGATTAAAATTCTAGAAACAGAATTTGTGGAATCTGACAAAAATACAAAAGATTAAGCAGTTTTTCATTTTCAGCTCTACAGTTTATTTTGACATGACTTAACTTGCTCCTGACTCCTTACAGAAATAAGAGGGTCTTACACACATCTGACTAACTTCTAGGGTAAGGTTACCAGATGTCCCCAATTTTAGAGCTCTGTTCCTGACTCCCATCTCTTTGGCAGCCTCCTGTCCCAGATTTCAGCAATTGGGACAGAGGGGGTTAGAAAAATGTATTTTAATTAAGTGATTTGAATATAACACTTTTTAGAATTTACATCCATTATATTTTTCACAGCACAGGAGAAATTTATATTTCTCTATTTGTCTGTTTGGAAGTGATATTGTTGCAGTCATGGGAATGATTGACTCCTCTTCCCTCCTCCAAGCCTTGTCCTCAAATCTGGATCTAAGGTGTCCCTTCCTCCCTCCCCTCCCCCCCCCACCCGACACCCTTCAGATAACTGTCCCCGATTTGCTACCAAAAATAATCTGATAAGCCTACTGTAAGGATGAGCACAGGGAAAAGGTTTTGGTTCATTTTTAAACTCTTGGCCTTTTTACCCCAATTTTCAGAGATTTTTTTCAGTTTGTTTCAAAGTAATATTTTAATAAAACGTTTTTAGTACATGTTGGAATTTTTTAATATCAGAAAATACACTTTACACATTCTAATTGATAGGTTAAAGAATTAAATCCAATCACCACCCACGTGTGAAAGACAACTCAAAGCTGAAAAAATGTTTTTGTCAGACCAACGTAATTTATTCACTAGCACAAGAACCGCCATATTCTCAAAGCTTTAGGCATCCGACACAACTTCAATGTTTTTTGGGTTTCAAACTATCTTAAATTCACCGTTCTGCTTCAGGGAAAATAACTTTAAACAAACCTTCTTCCAGCCATTCAAATAACCTTTAATACTTAGCTTATGATTTGCTGCTTCCAATCCACGTTCCCTCTTTTTCCTGAGGCCTCCTGATGAGCCCTTTTACTAAGTGCTGCTAAACAGTTAATGTGAGTTATAGTATGCAGTAACTGGCCGCAGTGAATGCTAACGCAGGGGCATGCTAGTTACCGATCACTAAAACGCTACTGACCGCACAGCCATATGACCGCACATTAAGTGCATAGCCTGACGGGATTTCATAACGAACAGAATGTGGGCTAATGAATGGACACCCTTACTAAACTCATTGCAGGCTAATCTGTGCTTTGTGTATGTTTGCTGTATATCATCTTATGCCTCATCAGATTTGTTTGGTCACCGAATGGACGGGCAAGACAGCCTGGGAGCAGGACTGCAGATGAACTGACTGGAATTGCCAGAACTTGCTCGCTTCAGCCAGAACCAATAGAGCTGAAGAGCAAGATGTTTTGACAGTTTGCTTCCCTTTAGGTTTCACTGGCATGAGCTATTTTTTCCTACACACAACTGCATTTTAATGTACTCTTAACTGCTGACCGGTATACAAAAAGGCATGAGAATGTCCTGCCACATTGTCAGGGTACTACTTTTCCTAAGGCAGGGCATATGCCTGGCATCCTCTTTCCGAGTTTATGGATTTTGGGGGTGGTACTGGCATTAGGTTTGCTTTTTTTCACCCCTTTGTGAATTTATGGTTCTGTAGCAAAGGACTGGTTCTCATTATCTTCTGAGAGCAGGCCAAGAAAAGGAGAAGGAAGCTGAGCCACTCAGCTGTAACCCTTCAGTTTCCAGAGAGGACCAGGGCTGCTCCTAAAGGGCTGATGATTGGATTTCCAGGTTTGCGGCTCGTTTGCCTGAACAGCTTTATCAGGACACAAACATATTGATATAGTATTTGATACTAAAGGTCAGATTTAAGACATTTTGGGCAAAATTAGAGCTAAAAAAGGGCAGAAAGTACAAGTGAGATTGCTTACAAAGAAGCCTGTTTACTAAGCTGCATTAACACCATTTTAGCATCAGCTAATTCCTTTGGGATTTGATAAACATTCCACGATTTCATAAGTCCCACAGCAATGCACTTTGTACAGCCAGAAAAATATGAGCATTCCAAACTGATTGTGGCTTGGGACCATAGCCCTAGACTGAAATCTTTCAAGTGGTAGCTTTGCCCCTCCCCATGATCAAATTCAAGGTCTCCCCAAAAAAGGCCCTGTCTTGTGTCTGCCCCAGCATAAATACCCTCTACCCAGACTCCTATCATGTTAGGTATTAGCACTACACCATGACAAACCCTGCTCCCCCCTTTAACTTGCAAAAAGAACAAACAGCCCACTCCTGGCCCAACTTCCTCCCTACCCCCAAGTTACCCCTTTAGTCGAGGCAGCCTGAGAAATTCAGAGGTAGAAACTATGCCCAGTCACTCCAGCCCCACCAGCACCACAATTCACAATTCAAAATGCTTCCAACTGACCCAGGCTCCCTATTGTATCACCGTAGTAACTGATATCGTAGATTTATCTCCACCTCCCCAGAACAGCTCCAGGCAGTTACATTTAAAACAATCACATAATAAAAAAAAAACATAATACCCATATAAAATATAAATAATGTAACAAATATAAGACAATAAAACAAAATGACATACACAGAATACAAGAAAAAACAGTAATGCAAAATAACATAGACAAGATACCATTTAAATAATCTCTCCATAAAAAATGTCTTCCTTCCTCTTGCTATAGTTTTCCAGCTCTTAAAGCATTTCATCATACCATCTGATATCTATTCGGAACTTCAGACATAGTCTGTCAAACAACCATGCTTTACACTAAACTAAAACTAAATTCTCCTCCATCATCATTAACACACATAACTGAATGTACACTGTGTACATTGAGGACAATAACAAGACAATATTCAAATATAAGCCCCCAGCCATCTCCTCATCCAAAAGGAGGCCTTTCATAGTAGTGCTGGGTCCATCCCAGACCAGGGGGAATGATAAGCCTCAGAGTTCCCTGTGAGCTTTTCACTTGCACTCGAACAAAATGCTATATTTAATGTTCCGATAAAATAAGCTTTTCTCAAAATTTGACAAAAGTACATTTCTTTGATGGTTTATTTAGTGTACACCTTTCCAGTAGTTATTCAAGCTAAGTTACAATTGGGCCTAGTAGATATTCCCCTGTCCCCAGAGGGCTTACAATCTAGGTCGATTTGAACGCTGGTCTAACCAGTAGGCTGCTCTAACCAGTAGGCTACTCCATGGCCCATCGCTTCAGTCCATACATTCACAGCCATCCTCTCTAAGGATTCCCTTAGAGTTGTTATGCTTAGGAACCTCCTAGTGTGCAAACACTATGGGGTTTCTTTAGTTTCTGCATTATCCCCTGATACCTTATGTTCAGTGCCCTGTTCTGCAGTGCAGGGCAGTCTTCTCTCCTTATTCCTCCTGTTATGCACCTTGTTGAGCACAGTCTCATTTCTCTCTGCCTTGCAATAGCTGCACCAGATGGGCATACCCTTCTATCTCCCCCCCCCCCTCCCTTGGATGTGCCCATCTAGTACTGCCTCCTTTCTCCTCTCCTTGACGGTATCAGATGGGTATGTGTTCCTGTCCCCTTCTTGAAATCAGAGTGAAAAGTTCTTTCCTTCCAATAGGTTTTAGCATTCAGCTGAATAGTTACTGTCAAACTAAAAGAAAAACCAAAGGGGTCAATATTCACCGGAGTGGTCAGTTTTGCTGCTGTGGCTGAAATAAATCCAGATATTCCATGCCGGTGTCTGGAGAGTGGCCAGAGCTGAATACCTGGATTCAGCTCCGACTGCTGGTGCTATCTGGATAGCAGCGATATTCAGTCCACTATTCAGATAGCTAACTGGAAAAGAGAGGACGGCCTTTTTGCTGTCCTAACTGTATTCAGATAATTATCCGGTTGGTAGACTGCATGTTTCTGCTAACTGGAAAACCCCAGGGACCGCCCTCGTTCTGCCCACAGACCACCATGATAGACTGGCAATGGCAATGGCAATGGCAATGGCATTCTCTAGACACTACGGCTGAAAATCAAGGGATGGCTCTGGCCTGCAGTGCTTTTCCAGGTAGCAGGTCCTGATGGACCTCTGAGTTCATATAGGTTTCAGGATCTATTGTTTTGCTTTGATGTCATCTGCTCTTTTATACCCTCACAAGTTGCTGCCCTCGGCAATTGCCTAGGCTGCCTAATGATTATGTCACTTCTGGTCAGAAGTCATAAAGTAGAGAAAAGGACATACTCATCCAGAGAGAGAGAGAGGGAAGGGGTCACAGGTCAGCCTCCAGCTGTTGATAGCAACATGGTGAAAATAAATTCCTATTGTGAATGAAATCCCTCTCAAGCTTGCGAAACAAAAGAAGAGTATGTGAATGTGCCTGGAAGGGAGAGGAGACTGTCATCAATTTCCAGTAATTCTAAAATGAATGTCAGCTTCCTGCAGTGAAAAAGCAACAAGAGAAACAGAGGAAAACATGTAACCTCTATGCAACATGTACTGTTCCCATACCGCCAGGTTTTGGTCAAAGCAGTGTGGTGGTAAAGTTTTAAGGATTAGTCAGAGTGATTTCTTCTTGCCCACAAGCATCTCAAGCGTTGTGGTTTGATGCTTCATCAATGGTGATTAGCAATACTGTAATAGTGCTACAGTTTTGCGCCATATGTGAGACAGAACCGACTGCGGCTTTCTGCTGGGAAACAGAATGCTAACATCTGCAAAGACAATGGCAGAAAGCAGGGGTTACTCTCCCCTACTCTCACAAGATGTGATGGTATCTCAACAAACGCTTCCTGGATCCTCCATGGATTCTGCATTTGTAGGGTGTTATTCATAAAGACATGGAGCCCAATTCCAAACTGCATGTTCAACCCGTCCGGATGTCCAAAATATGGACAAGACACAGTTGTAACAGATTCTGCAACTGCGGGAGCTGTACATTCTCGTGGTTGCAGAATCTTGGAACATGGATGGGGCGGCGTGCACAGTATACTGAGTGGGGAGACGTACAGCATGCTGCCCGTCTTCACGACTCAGTGCTCCTCCTAGTGTGTTGGTACAATGGTGTCCTGTCGCCATAGCACTGGGACGTTCAGCAGGAGTAAGCAAGGCCCGACAGTGGGGTATTTCTCCTTTCCCCACCGCCTGACCCTCAGCGGGGTCTGCCAGGGCTGGGAACAAGCGGAGGGGCCTCACCTGCCGTGGCTCCTTGTGTTGGGAGGGCTGTCTAGCCCAGTCGCTGCCATTGCTGCGACTTATTCCATCTCCAAGGTAGAATAAGTACAACGTCCAACCTGCACCTGCTGGATATACTATCTTGGAAGCCCAGACCAGATGTATTCCTTGCTTTAAGAAATGTGGAAGAAAAGCCAAACAACTGCTGGCATGGTTTAATAGTGAGGTCAGAGATGCTGCTGTAGCCAAAAAAGCATCTTTAAGAAAATGGAAAAAGGAGACAATTGACAAAAAATGGGAAACAACATAAGCACTGGGAAGTTAGATGCAAGGCATTGATAAGGCAGGCAAAGAGAGAATTTGAAAAGAAGCTTGCTATAGAAGTAAAAACACATAATAAAAATAAATTCATGTACATTTGTAGCAAAAAAAAACCCATATAAGAGTCAGTTGGATTATTAGATGATACAGGGATAACAAGGGCACTAAGGGAGGACAAGGTCATAGCAAAGAGACTGAATGAATTCTTTGCTTTGTTCTTTACTGAAGAAGATGTAAGGAAATTGCCCATGCCTGAAATGGTATTAAAAAGTGATGTATCGGAAAAAATGAAACAAATCTCAATAAACTGGGAAGATGTATTACAACTATTTGATGAACTAAAGAATAGAAAATCACCTGGATTGGATGGTATACATCCCAGAGTGCTGAAAAAACTGAAATATGAGATTTCAGACCTACTATTAGTAATCTGTGAACTATCATTAAAATCATCTGTAGTACCTGAAGACTTGAGAATGGCCAGTGTAGCACTAATTTTTAAAAAGGATTCCAGGGGTAATCCAAGAAACTACAGACCAGCGAGCCTGACATCAGTACCAAGCGAAATGGTAGAAATCATTATAAAGAATAAAGGTTGATATTAAAAAGCATTTACATAGTGATATTCAGTGACACTAACTTGGTTAGTGCTGCTGCATATCTGCGGGTGCCGCCACTATATGCCCCGATGCTATGTGGTTAGCATAGTGGCATGTCATGCGTGTACCGGGGCAGTGTGGAGGCAGCACCCGTCGCTAACCGGGCAGTGACAATATTGAACTGCTGCCCAGTTTGTGACATGCAGATAAAGATAGGTGTGGCAAAAGCTGGCCTATCTTTACCCGCAGGAGCTAACTGGGCAGAGGCTCAATATCACCACTGCCTGGTTAGCTTCTGAACTGTGCGGCTACCCAGATATTCAATGCCAGTGGTGGATATGGCCCTGGCATTGAATATCGGGGGTTAAACTTCAGGGGTGACAGCTATGCGCTTTAGAAATGCTTACTGCCGCTACTGAATATCCTCCCTCCAAATTACATAAGTCATGGCTTAATGGGAGAAAGCCAATATGGCTTTAGCCAAGGAAGGTCTTGTCTTACTAATCTGTTATATTTTATTGAAGATGTGAATAAACAGGTAGATAAAGATGAGCCGGTTGATGTGGTGTATTTCGATTTTCAGAAAGCCTTTGACAAGGTCCCTCATGAGAGGCTTTTGATAAAATTAAAAAGTCATGGGATAAGAGGCAGTGCACTATTATGGATCAGATACTGGTTAAAAGATAGAAAACAGAGAGTAGGGTTAAATGGTCAATTTTCTCAATGGAGAAAGGTGAATAGTGGAGTAACCCAGGGATCTGTGCTGGGTCCGCTGCTTTTTAAAATATTCATAAATGACCTGGAAATGGGAAAAATGAGGGCGGTAATCAAATTTGCAGATGACACAAAATTATTCAAAGTTATTAAAACACAAGAGAATTGTGGAAAATTACAAGAGGACCAAGATAAATAGGAAGATTGCATGTCTAAATGGCAGATGAAACTCTATATAGACAACTGCAGAGTTATGCACTTAGGGAAGAATAACCCAAACTACAGTTATATGATGCAAGGTTCCAATTAGGAACCACCACCCAGGAAAAGGATTTAGGCGTCATCATGGATAACATGTTCAATGCCTCGTTGGAGTCGGGAGTGGTGCCAAAGGACTGGAGAGAGGCTCATGTGGTGCCTTTACACAAAAGCGGAAGTAAGGATGTGGTTGAAAACTACAGGCCGGTTAGTTTAACTTCGGTGGTGAGTAAATTATTGGAAACGCTGCTGAAAGAGAAAATGGTGAGGTTTCTGGAGTCCAGCGGATTACAGGATCCGAGGCAGCATGGATTCACCAGAGGCAGGTCTTGTCAGACAAATCTGATTGATTTCTTTGACTGGGTGACCAGGGAGTTGGACCGAGGGAGAGCTCTAGATGTGGTGTATTTAGATTTCAGTAAAGCCTTTGACACTGTTCCTCACAGGCGACTTAAAAACAAACTGAGCACCCTAGGGATGGACCCTAAAGTTACTGCTTGGGTTAGAAATTGGTTGGGTGGGAGGCGACAAAGAGTACAAGTAAATGGAGCTCACTCTGAGGAGAAGGATGTTACCAGTGGTGTGCCCCAGGGATCTGTCCTTGGTCCGATTCTTTTTAACATCTTTGTTAGTGATATAGCGGAAGGGCTGTCGGGTAAGGTTTGCCTCTTTGCGGATGATTCCAAAATCGGCAATAGAGTAGACACCCAGGAAGGTGTAGATAACATGAGGAGGGATCTAGCTAAGCTTGAAGAATGGTCTAGAATTTGGCAGCTGGGATTTAATGTTAAAAAATGTAAGGTCATGCATTTGGGCTGCAGCAATCCAAGGGAGCAATATAGTATAGGGGGTGAAGTACTTTTGTCCACTAAAGAAGAGCGGGACCTAGGTGTGGTTGTGTCTGATAATCTTAAAGTAGCTAAACAGGTAGAAAAGGCGACGGCAAAAGCTAAAAGGATGCTTGGGTGCATACGGAGAGGAATGGCTAGCAGAAAAAAGGAGGTGATAGTGCCTCTGTATAAGTCTTTGGTGCGACCTCATTTGGAGTATAGTGTGCAATTCTGGAGACCGTACCTTCAAAAGGATGTGAACAGGATGGAGTCGGTGCAGAGAGTGGCTACGAAAATGATTAGTGGTCTTCATTATAAAGCATATGAGGACAGACTGAAGGATCTTAATATGTACACCTTAGAGGAAAGGCGGGATAGAGGTGATATGATTGAGATGTTTAAATACCTCCGTGGCATAAATGTTCAGGGAGAGAGCCTCTTTCAATTGAAAGCAAGTTCTGCTACGAGGGGACATGGGATGAGGGTGAAGGGAGATAGATTCAGGAGTGATATGCGGAAATATTTCTTTACGGAAAGAGTAGTGAATCCGTGGAATAGTCTCCCAGTGGAGGTGGTAGAGATGAGGACAGTAACTGAATTCAAAAAAGCATGGGACAAACACAGAGGATCTCTAAAGGTAAAAAGGGGACTGTTGTAGTTGTTGATATTGAAGGACAGACTAGATAGGCCATGTGGTCTTTTTCTGTCATCATATTTCTATGTTTCTATGTTGAAAACCTCCGCCCAGTGTGCAGTGGCAGCCAAGAGAGCAAACAGAATGCTAGGAATCATAAGCAAAGAAATAGCGAATACAACTAAGGATATTATAATGCCTCTGTATCATTCCATGGTGCAACTGCACCTTCAATATTGTGTGAAATTGTGGTCACCATATCTTAACAAGGATATAGCAGAATTAGAAAAGCTACAGAGAAGAACCACCATAATAGTAAAGGGGATGGAAGGATACCCCTATGAGGAAAGGCTTAAAAGGATAGGGCTCTTCAAACTGGCAAAAAGATGGCTGAGGGAAGATATGATAGAGGTCTATAAAATAATGAATGGAGTGGAATGGGAAAACATAGATCGGTTGTTTACTCCTTTAAAAAGTAGAAAGACTGGGAGACACACAATAAAGCCCATTTAAGGCTAATGGGAAAAAATATTTTTTTCACTCAAAATGTAATCAAATTCTGGAATTCATTATCGAAGGATGTAGTAAAAGCTGTTGGTATAGCTGGATTTAAAAAAGGTTTGGACAAGTTCCTGAAGGAAAAGTCCATAAACCATTATACAATAAAAGAGGACCAGGGAAATCCACTGCTTACCCCGGGATAAGCAATGTGGAATCTCTGTACCTGAGAACTTGACAGGTACTTGTGACCTGAATTGGCCACTGTTGGAAACAGGATACTGGGCTTTTTGGACCTTGGTCTGACTCAGTATGGCTTATCTTATGTTCTTATGCTCAGTCTAACTAAGACTCCTAAAGCATGCACTGCACACTGCATCTTATGTTGTGAGAACAATTGTGGGAACAAATGTCTTGTCCTTAATGACTGGCTACTCTTGACAGCAAGACAGCAATATAAAGTCATTCTTACAAGGCTATTAATATGCAGATGACTCGCAACTTATTTATTATACCGATTCCTCACATCCTGATCTCATGTACTTAAAATACATCACGATGCCATATCATCTCATAACTGATTTTTTGACTGTACTTAAAGAACATAAGAACATAAGATATGCCATACTGGGTCAGACCAAGGTCCATCAAGCCCAGTATCCTGTTTCCAACAGTGGCCAATCTAGGTCATACGTACCTAGTAGTTTCCCCAAAAGACACAGATTCCATAATGCTTGTACTGGGTCAAGCATTGATATCCTGGGTCCCTTCTTAATGGTTTATGGACCTTTCCTCCAGGAACTTGTCCAAACCTTTTTTAAACCCAGCAAGACTAACAGTCTTAACCAGATCCTCCGCTAACAAATTCCAGAGTTTGATTACACGTTGAGTGAAAAAATATTTTCTTTTATTAGTCTTAAATAGTTTACCCTGTAGCTTCATTGCATGTCCCCTAGTCTTTCTATATTCTGATAACGTAAACAATCGATCTATGTTTATCCGTTCCACTCCGTTCATTAATTTATAGACTTCTATCATATCTCCCCTCAGCCATCTCTTTTCCAGGTTAAAGAGCCCTAGCCTTTTTAGCCTTTCTTCATAGGAGTATCCTTCCATCCCCTTTACCATTTTGGTGGCTCTTCTCTGAACCTTTTCTAATAACGCTATATCCTTTTTAAGATATGGCGACCAGAATTGCACACAATATTCAAGGTGCGGTCTCACCATGGAACAATATAGAGGCATTATAATATCTTTTGATTTATTTTCCATTCCTTTCCTTATGATACCTAGCATTCTATTTGCTCTCTTGCCCGCCGCTGCACACTGGGCCGAGGGTTTTAACATGTTATCCACAATGACGCCTAAATCTTTTTCCTGGGTGGTGGTTCCTAATGCAGAACCTTGCATCGTGTAACCATACTTTGGGTTGTTCTTCCCTAGGTGCATAACTTTGCACTTGTCCACATTAAATTTTATCTGCCATTTTGATGCCCAGTCTTCCAATTTATCAAGATCCTCTTGCAATTTTCCACAATCCTCTTGGGTTTTAACAACTTTAAATAGTTTTGTGTCATCTGCAAATTTGATAACCTCACTCGTTATTCCAGTTTCCAGGTCATTTAGGAATATGTCAAAAAGCAACGGACCCAGCACAGATCCCTGGGGTACTCCACTCCATTATTCACCATTCTCCATTGGGAAAATTGGCCGTTTAGCCCTACCCTCTGCTTTTTATCTTTTAACCAGTTCCTGATCCACAATAGTACACTGCCTCCTATCCCATGACTCTTTAGTTTTGCCAAAAGTCTCTGATGAGGGACCTTGTCAAAGGCTTTCTGAAAGTCTAGATACACTATATCAACCGACTCACCTTTGTCCACCTGTTTATTCACACCTTCAAAAAAACATAACAGATTAGTAAGACAAGATCTTCTTAGTCTAAAGCCATGTTGGCTGTCTTCCATTAGGCCATGACTATCTACATGCTGAGTAATTTTATTCTTTATGATGGTTTCTACCATTTTTCCCGGTACTGACGTCAGGCTCACTGATCTGTAGTTTCCCGGATCATCCCTGGAACCCTTTTTAAAAATTGGTGTTACATTGGCGATCCTCCAATCTTCAGGTTTTAGAGATGATTTTAATGATAGTTCACAGATTACTAATAGCAGGTCTGCAATCTCATATTTCAGTTCTTTCAACACCCTTGGATGTATACCATCCGGCCCAGGTGATTTGCTACTGTTCAGATTATCTAATAGTTGTAATACATCTTCCCGACGTATCGATATTTCCTGCAATTCTTACGCACCTTTAAATACCACTTCAGTCATGGGTAACATCCCTACATCTTCCTCAGTAAAGACTGTACTTGGTAGTCACATTGGCAGTAAATCTCTACTGTAGTCAAAACCTGCTTTTTCGACCTCCGATAGCTGTGCACCATTAAGGGCTATCTACGTAAGCAGTGTAAACAGGTGCCAGGCCTTCGCCTAGGGTGCGAAGGTTGGGGTTACCCTGATATCTTCTGTTAGCAAATAATAGTCGTAAGTCGAGTGTTCAAGGCAAAACATAACAAGGAATTTATTCCCCTTCCCAAAGGATTTTCAAGTGCAAAACAAAACATGGAAAACAAACAACTTCTTCTGAAAGAAAAATATCTTTTTTTTCTTTGCTATATACAAAACTTATCATAAAGACTCAATGTTGTCTGCAAGGCATAGCATACAATCCATAGGAGCATATTCGGGTTCACTAGTGCTACACTCCCATTGCATATCTTCACATTCAGTGTGTGTGGGATTTGGCTTCAGACCTTTACTGCTGTCTCTGGAAAAACCCCTCGTTGAGAACTCGGGTATCTCACAAGAACACAGTTCCATACAGTGAGGTTTAAAAGTACCTGTAGCTGTAGTGTTTCTTCCCCGGCTCTCCTTTTGTTCCCTCCAGTTATCAGGAACTCCTTTATAACTTTCTGCTGACACTTCTTGTGTTGAGCAGTGCCCTGGCCCTCTGTTCCGAACAGAACTTCTGGCTTTCCTTATTATAGTGCTAGGCTCCCACCTGTATGCATGCTGAAGCCTCTCCTCTAGCAGTGAGGTCTGGGAGACTCCCTCCTCTCTTGGTCCAGGTAAGTTCCTAGCCACAGGGTGTGCCTTCCTTCCTTCTGCTGCCCTGGCTTCTCTCTCTGAGCTGCAACCTGGTTCCTCACAGGACCTCCAGCTGCCTGTAGTCTGTGTGCTTCTCCAGCCACGTTTCTCTGAAGCTTCTCCTCTGCTGCTTCCTGCTTCTCTGACATGCCCACTGCTTCTCTCTGAGGAATCACGGCACTTCCTTCTCTCTGGGGAATCACAGCACTCCCTTCTCTCTGGGGAATCACAGCACTCCTTTGCTGGAGCTACCCTCCGGCTTTTATCTCTCTGTTCCCTGCAGGCTGGCTCGGCTTTCTTGCCCAGGTGAGTGTAATCAAGCTCTAAGCTTACTGCTACGTCAGAGCTTGGGTGTGTCAGCTCTGCTCCTCTCTTTCCCTGTTTCTCATGAGCTGTATATGCTGGCTGACTAATAGTTTCAAAGGTAAATTCCTCCTTTCTATCTATTTGCATAGGTTCTGTGTGGGCTTCTACATCACAGCAGGCAATCTTTAGTCTTAAGTCACTTGGACTATGGGAATCCAGTCTACTGTAGGATAACAAAAGCTAGTTTTAGATGTCAAGCTGCTCTGTCGCTAAAGGAAGTTCAAACATATTTCACATTTGCTTATGGCTGAGCATTGACCAGTGATGGCCTACCAAATCCATTTCAAATTGCTTCCTCTGGCCTGCAATGCCTTTTTCTGGGAACTCCATCTTATCATGCTACTCATCTTCTTTTCTTGTCCTCTCATCTGACTAGGCCATTCAATTCTAATTTATGTTATCTCCCACTACTGTCAAAAAGCCCATTTAGAAATTATTTGGAAATCTGCATTCTGTTTTGTTGTTTCTATACTTTGGAATGTTCTTCCCTCGTATTTCCATGCAAAGCCATCATATATCAAATTTAAGAAAGACCTCAAAACCTCAATCTTTTCCAGTGCCTTTGAGGGGGAGGTTGGATGCATGAAACCCTGGCTGGTTAGATCAGTTTTCTTTTTTCCCATATTCAAAGGGATTAATATGGTTTGCAGACCTGAGAACCACGTTAATCTCGCTGAGTGGGTAATTCAGCGACACATGCTCAGTTTGTGTCGCTGAAAATCCCCTCCTAAGCCATCTAAATGTTCTGACACTAGCAGCTTATTATTATTATATTCTCTTATATACCACACTATTCTGCATCAGTGCGGTTTACATTGAACAAACTGAAATTACATTGAACAGGGCATTATAACTTGGAGATAACTATTTTACAGGGAACATGGGCTATGGAGGGTTAAGTGGCTTGCCCAAGACCACAAGGAGCACCTGTGGGACTAGAAACCCCAGTCCTTCCGGCCCAAGGTTGCTGTCCTCTAGTGGGATTTGAACCCCCGACCTTCCGGCCTGAAGTACCTTGCCCCAACCACTAGGCCACTCCTCCACTCCAGACATCTCAGTGTCTGGCTAAAAATTAAGCTTAGTATCATGGCACTCCAGAGAAAGAGCAGGGATGACACCCAAGGTTAGCCAGTCAGCAGCAACATTGAACCACTAACCTGCTTAAGTTAGGCAAAAAAGCAGGCCTAACATTACCCATTTCAGCTATCTGGCCAGCTGCTGAATTTCACCACTGACTGGATAGCTAAATCACTAGACAGGCAGAGCTGGTATTCAGCGCCACTGGCCACCTATGGCTCTGGCACTGAATATCTGAGCATTAATTAAAACAGCAACAGCCAGCCACTTTAATCGCGCTGGCCACTGCTGTTGAATATTGCCCTCCCGCCCCCCCCCCCCCATTCTTTGTAAAGTAATATTCAAGTTCATATTCAAAAGATTTATCCAGATAAATGGGAGCTATAGAGACACATATTAAATTTTGAATATCCCACCCACCAACCTGTCAACCTTTGTCCAGACATCTCAGTGTCTGGCTAAAAATTAATCTGTTATCTTTGGAGGGAATCAGGGGTATGCCAAGGCTGCAGTTACAATATATCTGTGGGATAATTTTATAAAGGATTTTTTACATATAAAAGAGCTTCTATAAAATTACCCCATGGGTTACCATAATAAAAGGCGCCTATGTATCTTTATAAAATAGGTGCTACTTGGCCTCCTATCCTAGGCAACTGTTATAAAATGATCCTCTAACCAAATAGCATTGACATTCTGCGCAATCCATTTGAGATACCTGTTTTTTCCAACCATGTATCCATTTGAGATACATGGTTGGAAAAATGCTATCATGTATTTAACCAAATAGCTTATCTGGTTATAGAAACATAGAAACATGACGGCAGAAAAAGACCACATGGCCTTTCTAGTCTGCCCTTCCATATCAACTACAATAGTCCCCTTTTTGCCTTTAGAGATCCTCTGTATTTGTCCCATGCTTTTTTTGAAATCAGATACTGTCCTCGTGTCCACCACCTCCACTGGGAGACTATTCCATGCATCTACCACTCTTTCCATAAAGAAATATTTCCACATATTATTCCTGAGTCTATCCCCTTTCACTCTCATGCTATATCCCCTCGTAACACAGCTTGCCTTCAATTGAAAGAGACCCTGTGCATTTATGCCACGGAGGTATTTAAATGTATCATATCACTCCTTTCCTGCCTTTCCTCCAAAGTATACATATTAAGATCTTTAAGTCTGTCCTCATATGCTTCATAACAAAGACCACTAACTATTTTAGTAGTCAGTATGTTCAATGGCCCAACTTAAATGGATATGTTTTCAAATTTAAGGGTTAAAGTTACCTGGATATGCCCTGATGAATGTCCGTCTCGTTATTATTATTACAGTATACCAGCTGTTCTTTATTTTTTGTGTGGATAGCTGCTGTTAACACTATCGTGCCTCTCTCCCTCAGGTCTTTAACGGAAACAAGGACCCTGAGACTCCTGTGTTTAATGCCTTGCCCACACCAATGATTGCACGATACATCCGAATCAATCCACAGACATGGTTTGAGAATGGAACCATTTGCCTGAGGGCAGAGATCCTGGGATGCCCACTGCCAGGTACACCAAGTTGAAAGAATTGCTCTGTTCGATTGCTCACCAAAAACAGTTGTCAACAGAATGATTTCACTTTGCTTCATTGTACCAACAATCATTGTGCTGATGTGTGCTGCTATCATACCCTTCAATGAAAAGTGTGCCAGAGTTTCTCAAATATCTACTGTTGTAAGTGGGGACCAGTATTTGACCATTATTCATGGTGATTGAAAAACTTAAAACATTATTCCAACCGGCCCAAAAAACATCCTATCCACTCCATTGCTATGTTCTTCACCACTGCTCAGGCTGCCCCCTGTATTTACCTACTGAGATAAAGAACAGAAGAAAGTAAGGTGAGCTATGCTGAGCCCCACCAAGATCCACTGAGCCCAACATCCTGTCTCCAACAGTAACTAGTCTAGGTCCCCTGTCGGATCCCAAAGAGTAGATCTATTTCTTATAACTCGTTTAGAACATACCGTAAGCACCTGGCCAGGTCAAATGTGCATCAAGCCTCTGAGGTCTACTTGGCTCAGAGCAAGAATAAGTTGGAGCAACTCATTCCAGTTTCAGTCTATCCTATGCTGGTTGTACTATTAGGGAAGGGAAGGGATTTTGTGTTTTGCTCAAGGTGAGTTACATTCAGAAACAAATGGTTACTAGTCCTATATCAGGCTATTGTAAATGGTGTGCCTAGCATCATGTGAGTGTTTGTTTTATTATTTATTGTTGGAAGAACTGTGCCAGAGAGTCAGTCGTAGTGGTGTGTCAGCTCACCTTTGATTTTCTTTACTAAAATTATACAGTACTGAAATCCATGTGTAAATCACAGTCGGTACCTTCTTGTCCAATGCACCTCTGAATTTGGAGGATATGCTGATATGCTCCAGACAGGGGGCACAGAGACCAATAAAGAAATATGGGGTTTGCCTCTAGGTTCTGAACGAGAAAGGAGAGACTGCCAGGATTTGTCTAGAGCAGTGTTTTTCAACCTTTTTTGTGCAAAGGCACACTTTTTTCATGAAAAAAATCACGAGGCACACCACCATTAGAAAATGTTAAAAAAATTTACCTCTGTGCCTATATTGACTATATATAAAGTAATTCTCTTGACTAGGAATCAAACACTCACATCAACCCCCCTCCCCTGCTGGTTCACACCAACCCCCCTCCCCTGCTGGTTCACTCACACCACCCCCCCCTCCACTGCTGGTTCACTCACCCACCCCCCTGTCACTTACTCACCCCTCCTGCTGGGTCACTCACTCACTTACCCCCCCTCCCCTGCTGGTTCACTCACACCATCGCCCCCCCCCTTGCTGGTTCACTCACACCACCCCCCCCCTCCCCTGCTGGTTCACTCACACTCCCCCCCCCCTTGCTGGTTCACTCACACTCCCCCCCCTTGCTGGTTCACTCACACACACACACACACCCCCTCTGCCCAAGCCGCTGCTTCTGCTTTGTACAGAGCAGCGGCTGCACTACACTTACATTGAAAAGTAAAGAGAAACTGTGTCAGGAGCCCTCCGGTCATCGCAGGTAATTTGAAAAGGAAAGACAGCCTGTGAGGAGCTCGCCCCCATGACATCACTTCCTCGGGCTCTGCGATGACCGGAGGGCTCCTGACACAGTTTCTCTTTACTTTTCAATGTAAGTGTAGTGCAGCCGCTGCTCTGTACAAAGCAGAACCAGCGGCTGCACTGCTATAGGGAATCGCGTTCGCACCGCGGACTTCGGCACACAAGCCGGTTTTTTGCTCTGGCCACTCCCGATCTTGCGGCCAGAGCAAAAAACCGGCTTTTCAATGGCCGGTTTTACAACTGTGCTGGCAGCCTGCTGGCCATGGAAAAACCGGCCAGGCCGGCTGAAAACCGGCCGGTTGGCAACCCTAATTTGTGAGCCGAGGCCACATGTTACGGATGAAATTGGAATTTTTCCCACGGCACACCAGACAATATCTCACGGCACACTAGTGTGCCGCGGCACAGTGGTTGAAAAACGCTGGTCTAGAGTGCTGAGATAGTGGAAACGGCTGAAGTTCCTGTTAGTGGGGTGTTGCTTTAATTCCGTGTTCTTCGCTGTAGGTTGCAGGGACCACAGGTGGCCCCAATTGACCTTAACTCCAGGTCTCTACCTTTGTTCCCTAAGCCATAGTCTCCTCTATCTTGTCTGATGGCTTGCAACTGACGCTACCTGCACAACAAATTATATCTGCTGTCTTCTGGTGATGCATGACTCACCGTGAGTCTGAGCCACATGGGGACTCATTTTATAACAAGGCCCTTTATGAAACGTCCAAACAATTACCTTTTCTATGCCTGTCTTATACATTTCACAATAATAAATCCAAACACATGGAGAACAATGTCTAATATCACAATAATAACTTCAAAAAGGTATGGACTATGATAATAGGGACCATCAGAAGTGAGTTATTAAAATATGTTTCATACCAATGAGTGCTCAGAAAACTTCATTGACCAGTCCCAATTTTTTTGAAACTTTTTTCATTCAGTGACAGTCCCAATCTCTACTAGTGCATCTTAATTGGTTTTACTGTGCCAATAGAGAAATATTTTTAGAAAACACAAATGCTGCAGTCAGCTGTGTAATCACGTGATATGGCTTAATTTCTTCCTGTAAAGCCGAACTGCTGGAACTTAACATGTGATTACAAAGCAGGCAGGAATGAATGAAAGTTTGTGAGCATTCATTGGTATGAAACATCTCTTATCATCTCACTTCCGATGGTCCCTATTATCATAGTCCATATCTTTTTGGAGTTAATGTTGTGAGTAATTAATGGTGTTGCATTTATAATAAAGAAGAAACTTGCAAGAACTGTAATGAAATACAGTGCAGTCAGCGAACGCTTAATCTCTATTCGTCTCTGAGGAATGCCTATCAACACAACTATAATTCAAGTATATGCCCCAACAACAGCTGCAGAAGAGAATGAAATTGAAGAGTTCTATGAACAAGTACAAGCTGAAATTGGCAGAACATGCAAACAGGATATCCTGATAGTCATGGGTGACTGGAACGCAAAGGATGGCAACAAAGAAGGCAAAGTAATTGGAAAATATGGACTTGGCAACAGAAATGAAGCTGGAGAAAGACTGATAGAATTCTGCAAGACCAACGATCTATTCATCTCAAACACCTTCTTCCATAAACACAAGCGGCGACTGTATACATGGACTTCACCCAATGGATTGTATAAAAATCAAATTGACTACATCTGTGGAAGTCAACGATGGAAAAGTTCTATAACATCAACAAAGACAAAACCTGGAGCTGACTGTGGTACAGATCATCAACTACTAGTATGCAAACTCAAGCTAAAGTTGAAAAAGAGCAAACCACTCATGAATGCAGCAAAATATGACCTTGAGAATATACCACTGGAATTTAAAGACTGCCTGCAAAATCAATTCGCTGCTTTAGATACAAATGACAGAGCTCCAAAAGAGTTATGGAATGACATCAAGAAGGTTGTGTTGGAAGAAAGCGAGAAGTCTCTACAAAAGGTGAAAAAGCAAAAACGGCCAAAAGGGATGACGGAAGAAACTCTGAAAATTGCCCAGAAATGCAGAGAAGCTAAAGCCAGAGGAGAAAGAAAGACAATAACAGAACTCAACAGAGATTTCCAATGTGCAGCAAGACAGGACATTGAAAAGTACTACAATGACGCATGCAAGGAAATAGAAGCAGAAACTATTAGAGGAAGAACAAGATCAACTTTCCTAAAGCTACGAGAGTTAAAGAAAAAGTTCCAGCCTCGAACTGGAATGTTACAAGATGCTCAAGGTTCTATATTGAATGATGCTGAGAGGATCAAGAAAAGGTGGAAGGAATATACAGAGTTTTTATATGATAAAGGTCAAGTGGACCAACAGCCATTTCAACCTGTACCTTATGATCAGGAACCATTGGTGATGAAAGAAGACATTAAAGCAGTATTGAAAGCCTTATCAAAGAACAAAGCACCAGAGATTGATAGCATTCCCATAGATGTATTACAGCAATCTGATGCAGCTGTTACCATACTTACAAGGCTCTGCCAAGAAATACGGAAGACAACATCATGGCCAACTGACTGGAAAAGATCTGTGTTTATACCAATACTAAAGAAAGGTGATCCAACTGACTGTGGAAATTATCGCACAATCACTCTGATCCCACATGCCAGCAAGATTCTACTGAAGATTATTCAAAAGAGACTACAACCATACCTGGAACAAGAACTACTGAAGTGCAAGCGGGTTCAGGAAAGGGCGAGGAACGAGAGACATCATTGCGGATGTGAGATGGATCCTTAAAAAGACTAAAGAATACCAAAAGGATATCTATTTGTGCTTTATCGACTATAGCAAGGCTATTGACTGTGTAAACCATGAGAAACTCTGGGCCACATTAAGAAGCATGGGTATACCAGAACACTTGATCGTACTCTTGCACAATCTGTACATTGATCAAGAAGCAGCAGTTCGAACAGAACAAGGAGAAACAGAATGGTTTAAAATAAGCAAAGGTGTAAGACAAGGCTGCATACTTTCCCCCTACCTGTTTAATTTATATGCAGAACAAATCATCAGAGAAGCAGGATTGTATGAAGACAACAGAGGTGTGAAGATCGGTGGAAGACTCATCAACAACCTTCGCTATTCTGATGATACCACATTATGGTTGAAAGTGAAGATGATCTGAAACATTTGCTTCTCACAATCAAAGAACATAGTCTCAAAATGGGCCTGCACCTTAATGTAAAGAAGACAAAGATCGGGAGAGTGTTCGGAGGTGGAGTGGAGGTGTGTTGAGCCATTTTGGGCTCGGACGGAGCTGTGGTCACGCCTGTGAAGCCGAAAAGAAAGCCCTGAGATAATCGGGCAGGCACGCCCGGGACACCCTGCTGCTGGGAGGTCCTGATTGGAGTTAAAGAGCTGTGCTTCCTCTCTTTTGGCGGAGAGTGTTTGGAGGTGGAGTGGAGTGGAGTTGTGTTGAGCCGTTTTGGGCTCGGACGGAGCTGTGGTCACGCCTGTGAAGCCGAAAAGAAAGCCCTGAGATAATCGGGCAGTCACGCCCGGGACACCCTGCTGCTGGGAGGTCCTGATTGGAGTTAAAGAGCTGTGCTTCCTCTCTTTTGGCGGAGAGTGTTCGGAGGTGGAGTGGAGGTGTGTTGAGCCATTTCGGGCTCGGACGGAGCTGTGGTCACGCCTGTGAAGCCGAAAAGAAAGCCCTGAGATAATCGGGCAGGCACGCCCGGGACACCCTGCTGCTGGGAGGTCCTGATTGGAGTTAAAGAGCTGTGCTTCCTCTCTTTTGCGGAGAGTGTTCGGAGGTGGAGTGGAGGTGTGTTGAGCCGTTTCGGGCTCGGACGGAGCTGTGGTCACACCTGTGAAGCCGAAAAGAAAGCCCTGAGATAATCGGGCAGGTACGCCCGGGACACCCTGCTGCTGGGAGGACCTGCCTGTTATAAAGTTCTTGCTTTTTCCGCGACCGCGGAACGCGACCGAGGGGCTTTGTCTGAAGGGGCGTGTCTAAAGGGGCAGGTACTGCCCCATAGACGCCCCTTCGACGCTATTGAAGACGCTGCTTCATTCAGGCTAGTTGGAGAGCAGAGACTGTGTGTCTGGACTTCCTGGCCATTCGATGTATTCCGTGCAGTGAGGTTATGTGCAAGTTGCTTATTACTTTATTGCTCTAATTTAAGTTTTGAAGCTTTTACAGCATGGGTAAACGTAAGGCTAAGGCAGATTCCAAGTCCCAGGGGACCGGTACCGGGAGTGTTAAACCGGTTGGTCCCCTGGATAGGCACGTGGTTCCTCTGCCTCTGGCGCAATCCTCTCCCGACGGGGTTTCCTTAAGCCCCGGGGGGAGATCTCCTCCTTCCTGTCCTCGTTCTGCTGCTCCGTTAGTATCTAGGGTTTCCTTTGATTTTCCTGAAGTAAGATCTCCTATAGTTTTGCCTATTCCAGTAGCTGGTATAGAGTTAGCTGCCTCTTCGGAAGCGCAGGAACTATCCCCTGAGGCAGATGTCACCCTTAAAGATGTTTTAAAGGCAGTTAAGATTATTGATCAGAAAGTATCCTCTAAATTGAATTCTTTGTCTACTTTTACCCAGGAGACTGCAATAGCATTGCAGCAACTGGATAATAAAGTAACTTTGTTGGATACTGCTGCTACCAAAATGGAGTCCCAAGTTCCTATCTTGCAATTAGCTAATGTTTCCGCTATTAAGGATTCTTTGTCGCTCCATGTTAAGATGGAAGCTTTGGAGAACTCCTCACGTCGCTGTAATTTAAGATTTTTAAATTTTCTGCAATCTTCTTTGCTTTCCCCCACTATTTTGTTGGAAAAATATCTCAAGGAAGTTTTGGCAATATCTGAATCGATAGAAGTTTCCCAGATTTATTACGTACCTTCTACATCTAAAAGGGTGAACACTGCTGAAGGTGGGCTAGATGAGATTATTCCTACCATTGCAAATCTTACAGCATTTATTGAAGATTCTTCTGATACAATTACTTTGAGGTCCACTTTGTTAGTCTCCTTTTCAAATGTCTTAGTTAAACAACGTATCCTGAAAGCATATTTCAAAGCTAAGGCGGCTAAATTTTGTGGACAGGTTATCTATGTGTTTCCAGATGTGGCCCGTGCTACTCAGTTGCGCAGGCGACAATTTCTTGCATTGAAACCTCGTGTTTTGGCCCTAGGGGCCACTTTCTTTTTGAGATTTCCATGCAAATGTGTTGTTGGTCTCGAGGAAAATTCCTATATATTCACAAATATTACACATCTGGAAAAATTTTGCAGGACAGACAGGTTGTAGTTGGAGGTGGCTCCGGTAATTAAGATATCACCTTTTATTTTGTGGCCCTAGTAGAATAGGGTTTGGTTTTCCTTGTGTTATCCTTATTAATTTTGATATGCTCTCTCTTGATGTGGACTTTATCATTTGTTTGTTTCTTGTTTATTTTGTGAAAGGTTCCTTATATTGTTTTGCCTTGATTGACCTGTTTATGTATATTTAAAATCAATAAAAAAAAAAATAAAAAAGAAGAAAAAAAGAAGACAAAGATCATGACAACTGGCATAATCAACAGGTTCATCGTTGAAGGAGAAGAAATTGAAATCGTGAACAACTTTAACTTACTTGGATCAACTATAAATAAAGAAGCAACAAGCAGTCAAGAAATCAGACGACGCATTGCTCTTGGCAGAATGGCTACGAAAGACCTAGATAAGATTCTCAAGAGCAAAGATGTCTCTCTCCATACAAAGTTTTGACTTGTTCAAGCCATGGTATTTTCAATAATATCATATGGATGTGAAAGCTGGACAGTGAAAAAGATAGATAGGAAGAAAATTGATGCCTTTGAATTATGGTGCTGGCGGCGAATACTGTGTATACCATGGACTGCCCGAAGAACAAACCAGTCGGTTCTAGAGGAGATCAAACTTAAGCTTTCTTTAGAAGCTCAGATGACAAGACTTCGACTTTCATACTTTGGACACATCATGCGAAGAGAGAGATCATTAGAGAAAGACATCATGCTTGGCAAGATAGAAGGTCAGCGCAAAAGAAGAAGGCCAGCAATGAGATGGATCGATACAATAACAGCAGCTAAGGGTACTAGTCTGTCAACAATGAACTGCCTGACTCAAGACCGAACACAATTTAGAATAGCTATCCAGAGGGTCGCCATGAGTCGACTCCGACTCGACGGCACTTAACAACAACAACAACATTGTGAGCCATCAGGGATTCGCTTTCTATCGGGGGCACCAGCCCTTGACAGTATTTTCATGGCATCGGGAGCTTTCCCCGATGTCTGGATGATCATTGACATTTCCCGTCAGATGATCCAGGCAGTGGAGAAAGCCCCTGATTCCATCAAAATACTGTCGGAGCTCATATTTATTTATTTATTTATTACAGTTTCTTATATACCGCGCTATTTAGAATCAGCGCGGTTTACATCATAACAAAACGACCATAACGACAAACTGTCAGGTTTTACATTGAACAGGAGTACAAACTTGGATAACTGGGTTAACTATATACATAATCTATCTACACTGCAGATATAAGTTGTGAGGGCATTTCTAGACTGGGTCATTTCTTGGAGGGGATATCTAGTTCAGTTGTTGTCTGGGAAGTATTGGCAGAAAAGGTATGTTTTGAGAGCCTTCCTGAACTGATATAGATTGGTAATATGCCAATTATCCACATGGTGACCCTGTTTCTCTGGGAGAGCATGCCAAATTAGCACTGATTTCTTTGCGCATATGATTGGCGTGCTCTCTCAGTTTAATGCTGCCATGTTGCACACAGTTTAACACGTAGCTCATTTGCATATAAGCCCCTTTCAGCATGCCGGTGCTGAAGTCGCGTGCTATCGCTGCATTGCAAATAGGCATAAAAAGTTGATAGAACGCAACTTCAGCTCCAGCTTTCGGCATCAGCCTATTAGTTTTCTTCCAGCTCATATCTGCACAGTTAAGCAGTAGAAAGGCATTTTTAAAATGTGAGCATTTCAAAGGGAAATAAATTAAGCTGTGGGTGTTTTCTTTGGTTGTTCTTTTTTTTTCTTTTGATGAGCAAGAATCATGAGACAGAGTAGGGTTAGAGGATAGAGATTAATTCACAGCATAATCCAGTGCCCTGTACAGCATCTGAGACAGCTCAAGCTGAATTAAAAATTAGCTGGCTCTCACAGAGAACAACCAGATTGCTGGCTCACTTTCAGAAATATGTACAATCCTCCCACAACCAGAGGGTGAAGTCTCTGACTTCCAAATCTCATTCTCTTTTTTTAAGATCTTATCATTAGTTGTATGGGGCCCGATTTTCAGTTAGGCCTGCCCGCCGACCCACTTAACCTGGATTTTCACTTCTGCAGCAACAGAAGTGAAATGTGCCGGCAGCCACCAAGGCTAAGTAGGTAGCAGTGAGTTTCGATGCTACCTGCTTAGCCCCTGAGCCTGAAAGACAGGCAAAGAAAAACCTTGGCTATCTTTAAGGTGCAGAGAGCTAAGTGGGTAGCATCAAAAATAGCTACTACCCACTTAGCCCTTTCCTCCTTCCCCACTCTGCCCTGGAACATGTGTAGTCGGAAAAATCAAGATTCCTCTTCAATCTTCTTAATAAATAAAGTTTTAAAAATGACCTCTGAAGCAATTTCCTGATGTGTGGCTGAAAGCATACTTCTAAATCCAACAGAGCCTCCAGATAGAGAACTTACAAAACAATTGGAATCTTCTGCCCATCTATTTTTAATTCCACTGACATTATAGAATTAGGTGCTTGATCAATAATCGATACTTCAGTTTTTGCTAAAATCATCTGCAATTGAAAGATGCCTCAACACTCTCTACGACTAGCAGAGACATTGTGATGTCATCTATATAAAGACGATCCTAAATTTGCAAAGAATGTAGCAAATCGCAGAGCAGGCGCATCTGTATATTAAAAGCAGATAGGGACGATCCTTGAAGAAGGCCTCAAACCAGCTTAAATCATTCAGATTATTTCTCTCCCACCATAACACATTGTTCTTTATTAGAAAAATTATAACTTAAACCAAGCAAAAACTGATGTCCTCATCATAAGAATATAAGAACATAAGATATGCCATACTGGGTCAGACCAAGGTCCATCAAGCCCAGTATCCTGTTTCCAACAGTGGCCAATCTAGGTCATACGTACCTAGCAGTATCCCCAAAAGATACAGGCACCACAATGCTTGTATTGGGTCAAGCATCGATATCCTGGGTCCCTTTTTAATAATGGTTTATGGACCTTTCCTCCAGGAACTTGTCCAAACCTTTTTTAAACCCAGCTACACTAACAGCTCTTACTACATCCTGTTTCTTGCTTACTGTTTTAAAGTTATGCACACTTAACTGGTAAACCTACATGTAAACATTTTGCTTGGTATCTCAACCTTTTCTTCATCTCAATTTTTGTGTTACATTTTGCTTGAAGACTAGGATGTTTTATGCATCCTTAAAACTATTTTACCCTTTTACCTATATTCAATAGCATCCCCAGCCTCCTCGGCACCTGGGGCACATGCTCCCCCTTGTGACTGGTGCAGCCCCCTCAGCATCTGGGGCAGCTGCTCCCCCTTGTGACTGGTGCAGGCCCCTCAGCATCTGGGGCAGCTGCTCCCACTTGTGACTGGTGCGGCCCCTTTGGCACCTGAGGCAGGTGCTCCACCTTGTAACTGGTGCCCTCTTCTTGCAGCCGGCACCCCTGACGGATGCACACAGCACAACCAGCGTGGCAAATTTACCTTGAAACTGGGAGTGGCTTGCTGCACAACCTCTGCTATATGGATTTGACTTTATAGACTACTAAGAGTGGAGGTATAGCATACTGGTTAGAGTAATATCTCCATAGGCAGGGGATAAGGGTTTGATTCCCACTTGTTCATTTTCTTCTGCTGTTATGTTTCTATAGGATCTCTAAAGGGGAAAAGGGGACTGTTGTAGTGGTTGATATGGAAGGGCAGACTAGATAGGCCATGTGGTCTTCTTCTGCCGTCATGTTTCTATGTTTCTAGTGCAAGTGGCTAGTAATGCATGTAAATTTAAGCCACGGTCACTTGCACCCAGGGCCAGTCCGAGCATATCTATTTGGGGCCATTGTAGGAGACTATTTTGTAATATGGGGGACCTGTATTCCCTCTATACAATAGGCATAAAATAAACACTTCTGAAAATATTTTAGGCAGCCTGGGGATAATGTTCAAGGAAATATTTTAGGCAGCATGGGGATAATGTTCAAGGAAATTTCTGCATGTAAATAAAGGTAACCCATAGAAAATCCACTTTGAAAACTGCCTCTGGCCCTCTACTGGTAAAAATTTCCACGTTATTGACACCGTGCATACTTTTTTGTGTGAGGAAAATGAGCAACACTGGGAGCAGGCCAGGGCGGGCTGACAAAAGTCATGCAAGGCTTCATTTTGAAATCCCCGTGCTTGCTTCCTTCAATCTTCCTTCATTTCCTCTCATACTATGCACATGCACTGTCTGGAAAAGCATCCTCACAGCACAGACCTTGACAGTGATTTTTCAAAAGGAAACTCCAAAGAGAGTTTTCCTCTCAAAATTTGCTTGCAGGTTCAGGCTACATGTAGTGGCAGGCCTACAAGCTAACCGAGAGGACTGAAAATAGACTGTTACGTTTTTAAGACGGCTGATAACATAAGTGCAATAGGAGGGATGTAGGACTGTGAACCAGCAATCTGAGCAAACATAATTTTGTGTTCTCTCCAATTTTCGACTGATTCTCTCCTGCTTTCCAGCCAATGTTTTTGCTCATAGTTTACATTTCCCTTTCTATCTGCTATATTGAAATGCTTCACCATGCTCATCTTTTCCCACACAGACCCTAACAATATCTTCTGGGAAAATGAGCAACAGCCAACTGATAAACTGGAGTTCAAGCATCACAACTACAAGGAGATGAGACAGGTACTGATGTCTCAGCCTTCCGGCTCATTTGGTAGATTTGTGTAGTGAGGTGCAGAGATGCCAAAGTGAACCATCCTAAAGAGTGAGATTTACTGCCCTCGAGATGGAGACTGAAGTCCAAGGCATGAGATTTGTTCCGATGATCTAAATCTAGAAAGATTTAAATATAGTATTGCTTTGCAAATGAAAAAGGCAGCATAAAATGATATTTGCTTTCCTGTGGAGCTGCTGAAAGGATACAGACAGTAGAGGCAATATGGGTAAATTCTCCGGGCTGAAAATTGTTCTCCACTTAGGGGCTAAATGTCTGTGCAAAGATTTCAGAGCACCTGTACTTCTAGGTACAAAGAAAAGGTAGGGTGTAGGAAAGGCAATACACAGGAAAGCGAGTTCACATCACTTGAATTTTCTTCTCATACACCTTGTCTCTCATGAAAGCAGTGATCAGGATCAGCGTATTCCTACTGAGAGAAAGGACTTAAAGAGTGCTAGAGTGATAAAATCTTTGAATGAATGTGACACATTCCTAATGAGTGACACTTGAGGGTCCTTTTACTAATGTGCGCTGAGTTATTGCACCTAATGTGCAAATAGCACTAAAACCAGGGCGCATTATGTGCAATGTCCCCATCTTACTGTCAGGTGTGCGGAAATCATTTCCCTCGCAGTTTATGCGCAGCCCTGTCCCATAGCGTGTGCTGGATTAGTGCGGGGTGCAGCTAACGCCAAGCTCACCACTGCGGAACCCACTCTCCACCCCCACCTCTAATGTGGGTTCCGCAGTTAGCACAGGAATCATCCTGCACTTGGTGTCACGGCCTTGTGCTACTTGGCCATGCGCGTCAAAAAACGCCTTCAGAGCGTTCCCGAGCATTTGCTGCCAGGTAGCGCCCATTAGTAAAAGACCCTCTAGGAGTTTCTAGAGGTGCTGCTGTGGTGTTAAAATGCTGGACTGCCAACACCTAAAGAAGTCTGTTTACCCCTAGAATATGTGCACCAAAATAATCACCATATATCCTCTGCTTGCCAATTTCAATTTGGGAAGGAAAAAAAAGATCTCAGTTTAAACTGTTAGCCATCTTCAAGGATTTAATATTTTACTATCATTGGTCAAAAAGCCTTCCACCGATCAATTTTCTCATCAAATTATTTTGACAATTATTTTGTTATACTAATGGAAACATAAATTATTAAATAGTCATCACTTATCTTTGTACATTTTATTCTCATCCATCTGGATGACAATATTAATTAACATTAAAATAATATTTTCTGGGGACATCATGGAGACCCATCTGATCCAGCAAGGAAGCAGATGAAAAGGCTGGGTGATCAGGACCTCAGTGGATCCCCAGTCTACCCAACTGCCTCCTCCCCCTCCTCCTTTTCCTCCCTCACTCTCTTGTCACAGGTGTCTACTCCTGCATGCCACACCCTCTCCTGCCCTGACTGCAGGTCATGCCCAATAAGGCCTTCTAAAAAGGGCCCCTGCTGCCTCTTCTCTAGCTGCGGGTGTGCGGGGATGATGGCTCCTCTTTTTCTCCCTCCTCCTCTTCCTCCTCATCAGAAGAGTCCACCATTTCTAAGGGGTCGTCCTCCTGAATGGTATCAGCTTCTGAAGTGGTTTTCTCTTCTGACAAGGAGCTACTGCTGCTGCTGCTCCTCTCCTCCATTGTGGTACTGTCCTCCTCAGGGGCATCGAGCAATGTCAGGGCTGCGACTGGTGGTAGTGGTGCTGCTGCACGTGCTAAACAGATAGGCCTTGTTAGTGCTATGATGCACCTTGAAGGTTTGCAGACTGCAACATATGACATTAACCCTTAATGGCCTTCTAGGCAGCCTTTCATGTTTTCTTACTTATTTTAATTTGCATCCCTAAATTGCACCTGATTCTCTCCTGGACTATTTAATTATCTATTTATAGATACATATATACCACCTTCCTGAACAGCCATTGAAAATGGTTTAGAATATATAAAGCAAAATTAAAACATATAAAACATATTAAAGACTCAGTTTCCTAAACTTTCTGCCTTCTTTTCTATAGCTCATGAAGATGGTGAATGAAGAGTGTCCCAACATCACGCGAGTGTACAGCATTGGAAAGAGCCACCTGGGCCTGAAGATGTATGTCATGGAGATTTCAGACAATCCAGGACAGCATGAATTAGGTGAGCAGGCACTATGTCTGAAAAGTTGTACAGTGCTCTAGATTATATCAAGTAGGTCCATTGACTAAACACTTCATTGTTTCCCCACTACTGACCTCATTCTTCTGGCTTTTTCTGATTTTACAATCAAAAGGAAAAGGGAGTGAAAGATTTTCATTAAACAACACAAAAACACCCCCTCTTTGGAGGAAATTATGTCAGCTGCCCAAATGGCAGACCGATTCGTGAACTCTGTGAACATGAGTCATAGCTTGCCTATCCTGAGCTTGGTTCTGCTGCTGCTTAGCTGCCTCAGTGTACGTATTGATTTGGCTGATGATGGACAAGCTTAAAACTTCTGACTGAAAGGAGAAACCACACTCTTTGGTGTGTCTGGTTGGCAAGGGCCCATCATGTGTCACTTCCCAAACTAAGATAGTGTTGACTGAATCTGACTGTGGTATGGCAAGTGCACGTTGTCATGCAGCAGGAGCTGATGGAAGCAAAGATGCAAGAAAAGAAGCTGGTTTTCATAATATAAAAGATGTGCACGGGATGCAATTCCCACACAGAGCCGCTAGAGGGAGCAGCCGTGCACTCACAGAGGCTGACTGGACAAACCTAGCTAATCGACACCACCTGACAAGCAGCCCAGAAAGCTCAAACACAGGAGAGCTTTATAAGCAAGAGGCTGGAGACTGGAAACAGAGTAGAGGTAGAGGTGGACCAGAGAGAAGCACCAGGAGCAAAGCCGTGCGAGAGAAATGCACCACGAACAAGGGCCAAGAAGAAGGAAGCACCAGGAGCATTGAGCTAAGCCCTAGGAGTGAAGGGGAAAGCAATGCTGAGCAAAGGAACAGTCACTTTGGGAAGCAGAGTAATGCTGAAGGAAGAAGCCAGAAGTTAGGCTTGGAAAGAGGCCTGTGCTTACCGGAGGAACCAGTGACCAGACTGAAAGGTAACAAGAGCTTTCAGGGAGAAGACTGGCACGAGGATTGTAGCCCTGGAGAACTACTAGAAGGAGAAAGTTCCTGTTCTACATGCTGCTGGAAGCCAAGGTATGCTGACTCTGTTTTTATGAGAAAAAGTTCATCTTATAAGTGCCCTTTTAAAAGCAATGCTCGTCTTACAAGAAAGGAAAGTAAACCTACCTTGTATAACCCAGATGGTAAAAGCACAAAGGTAGGCCACGCTCACTGGCAAACTTTAGAAGAACTCTACAAACACCCAGAGAATAAGAATAGCGACTGGCCAGAAACAATAGCCAGAGAAACCCCAGATACAGAAAGGGATAACTCTGACTCAGAGCCGATGCAAGTGGAATTTGTGGAACCTAGTCTTCTGTCTCAAGAGGAGATGGACTGTTCTCTGTGCGTTACCAGCAGTTTAGAATCACTGCTAGACTTGTAAATAATACACTGCCTCCAGAGTGTTACTTGTATGCTAAAAGGAAGAAGAGTATTGAAACGGTTGAGTTACTCTAGGAAGCCTTAATTAATCCTTGTTGCAACTGTGAAGCATAACAGTTTTTCTTTACCATGAGTTTGTTTCATTCCTGAAGTAAAGGACATTTTCCTCTATGTTGTGACCCACCTGAATCTTTTGCGTAAAGGGAAATAAAAGCCTATGTTATCCCTCTATTCTGCATTCAAAATTTACTTCTTAATAGGAGCTGAACTACTAAGACCAGGCTGCACCTGGCTCTTAAAGGAACCTCCTCTCATATAAAAATATCTTTGTGTCCAACCTACCCCTATGACCACTGGCCACCAGGGGCGGTACGCGACAGCGTACATGCATAAACAATAACACGCCACAACTTAAAAAATAATTTTGTCGTCGCTTTGCCTAGGTACGTATGACCTAGATTGGCCACTGTTGGAAACAGGATACTGGGCTTGATGGACCTTGGTCTGACCCAGTATGGCATATATTATGTTCTTATGTTCTTATGCCTACTTAGTTGGTGAATTTCATGCGATGCATGAAGTTATGATCATACAGATTGAAGATATCCAAGGTGACCTACAGGAGCTTAATACCCATGTGGAGGAGGCCGAGAAGAAGCTTGAGGCCCATGCTGAAATGCTAGAAATGCTGGAAACCAGGTTGGACAAACACCAACAGCAAGAGCAAGAGCTGCTTTTTAAGTTGGACAATATGGAGAATTGCAGCCACCACAATAATAAAAGGTTTCAAGGTATCCCTGAGGTGCTGGACAAGATGGCGTTGAGCATATAGTAAACTCCTAGGAAGCGAGGGACCCGAAGATTGTGTGTCATCTATGGAAACTGAGAGAGCACACCAAGCACTGAGAACCCTTCCAAAAAACAAGCCACAAGATATTATGGTGAAATATTTATGCTATAAGGATGCTATGCTTCTTTTGCAGATAGGTCACAAGAAGGTACACTGAAATTCCAAGATGCACCAGTCCACATTTTCCAGGACCTGTCTGTGTTCACACTGGCCCAGAAAAGGGAACTCAAACCCATGACTGTCATACTAAATTAAGAGAAAATTAAATACCCATAGTCTTTCTCACTGATAAGCAGCACTCCTTGAAAGACCTTACGGAGGCCTGACAGTCTCACGCCTAGCTGGACTGGTGAAGAATAATCCAATCATGGCCTACTAAAGCTTCACAGTGAGAGGTTTTCAAAAAGTAGAGGTGCATTACAGTGAATCTCAAGAGTCCCTTGCTATAATTGAGAGAAAGAGCCAGTGAATAGTGAGGGACTTGGTTGCAGGATCTGATTGCTAGCTATGCACCCATAGCCTGTAAATGGGATCAAAGGTTTTTACTGGGATGAACACTAATTGACTTGGATGGAGATAAATGGGCTTTAGAGGCTTCAGTGCTGGTTGAGATCTTGGATAGGCTGGGGTGGATTGGGTTTAATGAGAAGGGATGCAGGATAGATGGGGTAGTGGCTTGGGCTCTGTGGGAAGTTGAAGGTTTCCATCCGGTCTTCAGTGCACATACACTATATGAGCCCGATATTTATTTGGGCGGGCTATGTGCCACGTCGGTGCATAGACCTGCCCGCTGATCTCTAAACCTGGATATTCAATGCTGTGGCGAAGGCATTGAATATCCAGGTTGGGCACCAAGTGGAGTCATTTGCAGAGCCTAATCGGGTAGCGGCGATACTGGACCAATACCCAGTTAGCATCCGTGGCTAGAACTAGGCGAGTAAAAGGTTTGCCTAGTTTTAGGCACAAATCGCTAACCGGGTAGCAGTCCAATATCGCCGCTACCCGGTTACTGTCAATCTCTGCCACTGCTCCACCCCGTAATGCCCCCAACACTCCTGGATGCTAACTGGATAGTATTGGGGCATGTAGGGGACATAGACAGGGATATTCGATGGTACTAACCATGTAGGTGCCATCAAATATTCACATTTAAGGCATTTACATAATTGACTGGGTTGTAAACCATGTAAATACCTTTCGAATATCGGCCCCTTTGTGTTTGGAGGATGAAGTTGGGATTTAAGGGATGGATGGTGGGAAAGTGGGCTGTTGTATCAGTAGGATATTGACTAGGGAGGATGGGAATAGACGAGAAGAAGGTCTGGAGATGGGTTAGGGTACCAGGGATGACTCAGAGGAGTGATTGTGTTGTGATGTTGAAAGCTTGCTGTGAGTGTTGAAGCGAGATGTTGTTGTCGTTGAGTGCCGTCGAGTCGGAGTCGACTCATGGCGACCCTCTGGATAGCTATCCTAAATTGTGTTCGGTCTTCAGTCAGGCGGCTCATTGTTCACAGACTGGTACCCATAGCTGCTGTTATTGAATCGATCCATCTCATTGCTGGCCTTCCTCTTTTGCGTTGACCTTCTATCTTACCAAGCATGATGTCTTTTCTAATGATCTCTCTCTTCGCAAGATGTGTCCAAAGTATGAAAGTCAAAGTCTTGCAATCTGAGCTTCTAAAGAAAGCTTAGGTTTGATCTCCTCTAGTACCGACTGGTTTATTCTTCGGGCAGTCCATGGTATACACAGTATTCGCCACCAGCACTATAATTCAAAGGCATCAATTTTCTTCCTGTCTGTCTTTTTCACTGTCAAGCTTTCACATCCATATAATGTTATTGAAACAAGTTGAATCTTTGTATGGAGAGAGACATCTCTGCTCTTGAGAATCTTATTTATTTATTTACATTCTCTTATATACCACACTATTCTGCATCAGTGTGGTTTACACTGAACAAACTGAAATTACATTGAATAGGGCATTATAACTTGGAGATAACTATTTTACAGGGAACATGGGCTATGGAGGGTTAAGTGACTTGCCCAAGACCACAAGGAGCACCTGTGGGACTAGAAACCCCAGTCCTTCCGGCCCAAGGTTGCTGTCCTCTAGTGGGATTTGAACCCCCAACCGTCCGGCCTGAAGTACCTTGCCCCAACCACTAGGCCACTCCTCCACTCCTTATCTAGGTCTTTCATAGCCATTCTGCCAAGAGCAATGCGTCGTCTGATTTCTTGACTGCTTGTTGCTTCTTTATTGATAGTTGATCCAAGTAGGTTAAAGTTGTTTAGGCCCATTTTGAGACTATGTTCTTTGATTGTGAGAAGCAAGTGTTTCAGATCATCTTCACTTTCAGCCAGTAATGTGGTATCATCAGCATAGCAAAGGTTGTATGAGTCTTCCACCAATCTTCACACCTCTGTTGTCTTCATACAATCCTGCTTCTCTGATGATTTGTTCTGCATATAAATTAAACAGGTAGGGGGAAATTATGCAGCCTTGTCTTACACCTTTGCTTATTTTAAACCATTCTGTTTCTCCTTGTTCCGTTCGAACTGTTGCTTCTTGATCAATGTACAGATTGTGCAAGAAAATGATCAGGTGTTCTGGTATACCCATGCTTCTTAATGTGGCCCAGAGTTTCTCATGGTTTACACAGTCAAAAGCCTTGCTATAATTTATAAAGAACAAATAGATATCGTTTTGGTATTCTTTAGTCTTTTCAAGGATCCATCTCACATCCGCAATGATGTCTCTCATTCCTCGCCCTTTCCTGAAACCTGCTTGCACTTCAGGTAGTTCTTGTTCCAGGTATGGTTGTAGTCTCTTTTGAATAATCTTCAGTAGAATCTTGCTGGCATGTGGGATCAGAGCGACTGTGCGATAATTTCCACAGTCAGTTGGATCACCTTTCTTTAGTATTGGTATAAACACAGATCTTTTCCAATCAGTTGGCCATGATGTTGTCTTCCATATTTCTTGGCAGAGCCTTGTAAGTACGGTAACAGCTGCATCAGATTGCTGCAATAATTCTATGGGAATGCTATCGATGCCTGGTACTTTGTTCTTTGATAAGGCTTTCAATGCTGCTTCAACTTCTTCTTTCATCACCAATGGTTCCCGATCATAAGGTACAGGTTGAAACGGCTGTTGGTCCACTTGATCTTTAGCATATAAAAACTCTGTATATTCCTTCCACCTTTTCTTGATCTTCTCAGCATCATTCAACATAGATTCTTGAGCATCTTGTAACATTCCAATTCGAGGCTGGAACTTTTTCTTTAACTCTCGTAGCTTTAGGAAAGCCGATCTTGTTCTTCCTCTAATAGTTTCTGCTTCTATTTCCTTGCTAGTGTCATTGTAGTACTTTTCCTTGTCCTGTCTTGCTGCACGTTGAAAATCTCTGTTGAGTTCTGCGATTGTCTTTCTTTCTCCTCTGGCTTTAGCTTCTCTGCGTTTCTGGGCAATTTTCAGAGTTTCTTCCGTCATCCATTTTGGCTGTTTTTCTTTTTCACCTTTTGTAGAGACTTCTTGCTTTCTTCCAACACAACCTTCTTGATGTCATTCCATAACTCTTCCGGAGCTCTGTCATTTGTATCTAAAGCAGCAAATCGATTTTGCAGGCAGTCTTTAAATTCCAGTGGTATATTCTCAAGGTCATATTTTGCTGCATTCATGAGTGGTTTGCTCTTTTTCAACTTTAGCTTGAGTTTGCATACTAGTAGTTGATGATCTGTACCACAGTCAGCTCCAGGTTTTGTCTTTGTTGATGTTACAGAGTTTTTCCATCATTGACTTCCACAGATGTAGTCAATTTGATTTTTATACAATCCATTGGGTGGTCCATGTGTACAGTCGCCACTTGTGTTGCTGGAAGAAAGTGTTTGAGAAGAATAGATCGTTGGTCTTGCAGAATTCTATCAGTCTTTCTCCAGCTTCATTTCTGTTGCCAAGTCCATATTTTCCAACTACTTTGCCTTCTTCTTTGTTGCCAACTTTTGCATTCCAGTCACCCATGACTATCAGGATATCCTGTTTGCATGTTCTGTCAATTTCATCTTGTACTTGTTCATAGAACTCTTCAATTTCATTCTCTTCTGCGGCTGTTGTTGGGGCATATACTTGAATTATAGTTGTGTTCATAGGCATTCCTCGTAGACGAACAGAGTTTAAGTGTTCGCTGACTGCATTGTATTTCATTACAGTTCTTGCAAGTTTCTTCTTTATTATAAATGCAACACCATTTCTTCTTTGTCTTTCATTTCCAGCATAGTAGACCATGTGATCATCTGATGCAAAGTGCCCGATGCCAGTTCATTTCAGTTCGCTGACACCCAACAGATCAAGTTGTACACGTTCCATTTCATTCTTGACCACCTCCAACTTCCCTTGGTTCATGCTTCGTACTTTCCATGTTCCAATGTGTAAGACATCTTTACAGCTTCTGACTCTCATTTCATGCGCAGCTACATCAGCAGTCAGATGTCCCGAGGGCTTTGATCCAACCACATCATAAATGCTGGCTTTACTCTGAAAAGTCTTCAGCTCTTCCCCAGTAGCTAGTTGAGTGCCTTCCGACCTGGGGGTCTCATCTTCCAGCACCATAGCACAATTTGTTTTGTTGTAACTATCCATTGGGTTTTCATGGCAAGATACAGAAGTAGATTGCCGGGCCTTTCTTCCACGCAGTTTAAGTTTGGTGTTGTTGCCGTTGTCACAGAAATGTGATCCTCCGCTGTCAACACTATCCCATTCTGCTGCTGCCCAGATGGGTGGTTTGTCTTGGTCTGGCACCTCAGCTGAGACCTGTCCATCTTGGGAGACCCTGCCAGTAGTTAAACTACTGATAGTTTAGCTCTCAGCATCACTGATGCACGCAAGCCCTCACAGCACGACAAGCTGCAAACCAAGTGAGAGTGAAGCGAGATATGCATTTGAATGAATGGTTGCAGTGAGACTGTGGGGGTTAGTTTCTCTGAATGAGCATAGCCTGAATGCACCCAAGAGGAGAAAGCTCCTTTACTTTTTAAAGAGATGAGTTTCTTTCATGCAGATATGCTATTTTTGCAGGAAACCCATTTAAGCAAAGCATTAAGCAACGTAGTTGTTGTACCTATGTCCTTGAGGAGATGGCCTGTGATAGTTCGGATTGCAAGTAGCAAAGAATGGCAGTTTTGATTAGTAAGATTTTAAGTACAGATGTGAGGGAATTTAAGCAAGACCCTTGGAGGTGTTAGCTATATATGAATGTTCTTTTGGAGGGGCCAGCTTACACTGTACTTAATGTCTATGCATCGAATGAAAAACACAGAGAGTGTTTTAAGGCACTAAAATTATCTATTGCAGCCAAAGGGAAGATTGTTATGGGGGGAGATTTTAATACTTGCATTTGTCCTAAAGCCGACTACTCATGATGTGGACAATTGGATCCAGGTAATACCTCTCAGCATTTAAACTCTTTGCTGGGGGATTTGGAGTTGCAGGACATCACACGCTCAGTGGGTATATAGTTTAATAGACTACATTTTTTTGTTTAGATCAGTGGTTGCGGGATGGAGTGGTGGGAGCTGAGCTGCGAGGTATAGTTTGGTCTGATTATGCCCTTTGTTAGGGTGATCTAAAGAGGGAACTAAGGGGTAGGTCAGGGAATTTCGGTGGTCTCTTTATAATAGCTTACAGGAGAAAGTTGAGGTATTATGGGCATACCAAGCAGATATTAGAGATTATTTAAATAGGCAAACTGATACTGTCGTGTCCATTCGCCTAGTATGAGATGTATTTCAAACAGTCACCAGAAGATTTTTTATTGCAAAAGCAGTGCAGTGGAAGAGGGAGAAAGAGTGGTTAATCAGTAGGCTCTGGATTGAGTTGTCATTATTGTAACATAAGCATGGATTCCCCATCCACACCCAGATTGACTAGTGGGAGACCCAAAATTTTAATTTTCAATTAGGGTGAAACAAAACTATTATGAAAAGGGAGATAAAGCAGACAAGCTGCTTGCCCATAAATTAAAAAAGCAGATGACAGATCGGCTTGTTCTGGATCTTCAGGGGGACTGATGGCCAAATGCTGAGCAAACCTGCACATATTAGGGAAAGCTTTGCACAGTCTCCTATACAGCGAAGAGGGGAACGATGAGATCATAGATCAATTTCTTACTGCAGACTTTCTTCCCTTCTTGACAAGAGATGAAAGAGGTTCTCTGGAGGTAACGATTACGGCCCATGGGATTCAGTTGGCAGTCCTGGATCTTCCCACTAGACAGACCACGGGTTTGGATGGCCTTTCCCCAGAGTACTATAAAAAATTTGGAAATGAATCAGCCTTTGTGGCAAGTGTGTTCAGTGCTGTAGTGGAAGGACGTTCTGTGCCTCCTCTCATGATGGAAGTTTAGATTTCTATGATCTCTAAATATGGGAAAGATAAGATTGGTATGACCTCATATAGACCAATATCCCTCTAAAATATGGATGTTAAAACTTTGGCCAAAGGTTTAGCCCATAGATTAAATTGGGTCCTTTTGTGTTTAGTACACAGTGACTAAATAGGGTTCATGGCGGGGAAACAGGCAGGAGTCGGTGTGCAACGGACTCTATAGTTGATGCATGCTGCCAGGGCTAAGGGGCAAGAGTCAATAGTCATGGCTATTGATGCAGAAAAAGCATTTGACCGCATACAACTGTAGATCGCAGAGGGGTCAGAGGTAGATCGCCAGCCCCACTTGGCTCCATCTCTCCAGACGTTTGCCCTGTCGCTAGGAGAGAGCTCGTGCCGGCAAGTCATCTGCCGAGGGCTTGCCGCCGCTGCTGATCCTTTGCCTGTCTTTTTTCCCTGCCTGCGGAAATCTTGCCTGCGGGTATATTAGGGGCACTTGTTGTTTTCGTGCCAATAGTTTGTGGGTACCCCAGGGGGCCGCCGCCTGCGCTCCAAGACGAGACGCCACAGCCCGGCATCATACCTGGTCTCCTCCCTGTCAGAATCATCCATTCCTGCCCCCGCCCCAACATCCCTTAGAAGTGTGTTATATACCGGCCGATATCCCTTCGCCCGGGCTTTACCTGAATACACTTACCGTATTAGTTGTGGCGTGTGCTGGTTGTTGGTTGCTTTATAGTTCACTTTCATTAAATGTTTTCGAGCCGACACAACAAAGTATCAAGAATTTGGTGATTTTGGCGGGCTTTTCCAATTTTGTTCTAACTTACCTATGCCTTGCCTTCAAATTGGTTCAAACCACTGTGACTTTTGCTTGCCTCTGCAATTTTATTTTGCCTTTGCGTTGATTCTACACTGCAATTTTATTTCGCCTTGCCTTTGCATTGATTATACACTGTGTGCAGAATTTATTAAATCGCATGCGGTGGTATTTGAACTTGTTTGGCAATATTTGATTTTATCTGGTTTGCTGGACAGGTGTTTGAGTTTTTTTGATGATTGTTTGGTGGTATTTGATTATTGGTGCCAGTATGATGAATTCTTATTTTTACTTTTAGAACTACATGTGCGGTTTTGGCCTTGTATTGCACATCATCCAGAGGTCTTCAGTTCCTGCTGATCTTTAATACTTTGGGACAGTGACAGTTTTGGAACAGATTCAGCCAGGGTTTATACTAACTTAGCAGATTTGGCCTTCTTACATCCAGCCACCCCAGAAGATGAGTGTTCCAAAGAAGAGCAAAACCTACCCCTTTCATGATGAATGGGAAATGGACTACTTCTTCATCATGGTGAAAAACAAGTGTTGTTGTCTAATTTGTAACGCCCCAGTATCCTTGCCAAAAAAGGATAATCTGGAACGTCATTATAAGGCTCTGCATAGCAATAAGTTTGATGCTGATTTTCCACCCAAAAGTGAAATTCGTAAACTGAAGCTCAAAGAACTTAAATCGAAATTGGCTACTCAGCAACAGTTGATGGCGAAGCCAAGGTCATATTCGGTCAGTGCAACCATAGCATCCTTCAAGGTCAGCAACCTGATCGCAAAGAAATGCAAACCTTTCACTGAAGGGGAATTTGTAAAAGATTGTTTTCTTGAAGCAGTTGACAATCTTTTTGAAGGATTTAAAAATAAGAAAATCATAGCTGCTATTCAAGATGTACAATTGTCAACAAACACCGTCGTGTGGCGAATAGAAAAGATGTGTGGAGACACAACTGAACAATTGTTGGAGGATGTTTCAAATTGTGTTGCTTTCTCACTCCAACTGAATGAATCTAAAGACATAAGAGACATAGTCCAGTTACTAGTCTTTATCCGGATGGTTTTTGAAGATGTCAGTGTTAAAGAAGAACTACTTGGAATGATTTCTTTAAAAGGGAGAACTACCGGTCAGGAAATATTCCGTTCTTTCCATTCTTTTGTGACAAAGTATAATCTTCTATTGCATAGACTTGTTTCCATCACTACTGATGGAGCAAGAGCAATGACAGGTAAGGTTAACGGTTTCATAGCCCTCTATAGACAGCATGGTGACTTCCCAGATTTCCTTTCTTACCACTGCATCATTCACCAGCAAGTTTTGGCAAGCAAGAGACTCAATTCAAAGACTGTCATGGACATCACTTTCAAAACTGTAAATTCAGTTCGTGGAAGATCACTTCAAAGACGGCTTTTCAATCTTACTCTTGATGAAGGGGCAGTGGAAATCATTTTGCACACAGATGTAAGGTGGCTAAGTAGGCACAAATTTCTGCAACGATTTTGTGATTTTCTGAATGAAATAAGACGTTTTTTGAAGGACAGGGGAGATGACCAAGCAGAGTTGGAAGATGAGGAGTGGTTATGTGATCTGGCATTTCTCACTGACTTTACAGGCGAACTAAGTGATATGAACCTTGAACTACAAGGTAAAAACAAATGCATTGGCAAGATGATGAGTACAGTTTCATCCTACAATAGCAAATTTGAGCTAATGATGACTGACCTTGCAAACAACACTTTTAATCATTTTCCTAATATGCATGACCATCTGGGACAATATCCAAATTTTGTTTTTCAGAACGAGAAGTATGTGACAGAAATCTGTTCTGTTATCCAGGAATTCGAAAATAGATTTCTGTGACTTCCAAAAAATTGGAACAGTTGTGGAGTACTTGTCATACCCATTCAAAGTAGATGTGGACATTAAAGAAACTGCAGCTGCTATCAGTAAAAATTACTCATTGAACAAGCCATCTCTTGAAAACGAGATATTAACCCTTAAAAATGACATTTTTATCAAGAACCGTGCTGAGCAAGAATCATTTTGGAAGCTGGTGCCTAGAGACAAATTTCCCAACTTGAGAAGATGCAGTGAATCTGTACACTCCTGTTTCGGTTCAACTTATTTGTGTGAATCTGCGTTTTCCCATCTGAAAATGACAAAGGGTATACAACGTTCCAACATAGAAACATAGAAATATGACAACAGAAAAAGATTGCATGGCCTATTTAGTCTGTCCTTATATATCAACAACTACAACAGTCCCCTTTTTTCCTTTAGAGATCCTCTGTGTTTGTCCCATGCTTTTTTGAATGCAGTGATGGCCTCATCTCTACCTCCTCCACTGGGAGACTATTCCATGGATCCACCACTCTTTCTGTAAAGAAATATTTCCACAAATCACTCCTGAATCTATCCCCCTTCACCCTCATCCCATGTCCCCTCGTAGCAGACCTTGCTTTCAATTGAAAGAGGCTCTCCCTCTGAACATTTATGCCACGGAGGTATTTAAACATCTCAATCATATCACCTCTATCCCGCCTTTCCTCTAAGGTGTACATATTAAGATCCTTTAGTCTGTCCTCATATGCTTTATAATGAAGACCACTAACCATTTTAGTAGCCACCCTCTGCACCGACTCCATCCTGTTCACATCCTTTTGAAGGTGCGGTCTCCAGAATTGCACACTATACTCCAAATGAGGTCACACCAAAGACTTATACAGAGGCACTATCACCTCCTTTTTTCTGCTAGCCATTCCTCTCCGTATGCACCCAAGCATCCTTTGTAATGGGGAAGATCCATCCTTGGCCTTGAAAACACAGGATTCTGTGAGAACTAGGTCAGAATCTGACAGGCAGGCAAACCACATGATCAATAGTTGTCAGGAGCAACGTAAACAGACCCAGCCACGAGGTCTGCAACCCCGCCCAACTAGCAAGCAATCCTTAGTTCCTGAAGCAAATAGTTTTCACCTGAGTGGGGGAAGTGCTAATCAGCACTATAAGAAACACTCAGTAGAGGTAGAAAGGGGAGAAGGAAGAAACAGGAAGGAACTCAGAGAGAGATCCAGTGACAGACCCAGAGAGAGAGCGAGAAACAGCTGTGAGAGTCAGTTTGCTGTGACGGAGTTTGGAGCTCAGAGGCAACGTGCTTTGCAGAGTGAATGGAAGCCTGAGAGAGTGGAACCGTATGTATCTGAGAATTATAACCCTGGAAGTGATTCTGAACCAGACTTAAGGAAACTTACTGGCAGCAGAAATACCTTGAGAGTTAATGCTCAGAAGCCTCGTGGGAAAAGTCCAAGGCTGGTGCCGTGCTGGGAAGGCCACCAGAAGGATTTAACAGGAGAGCTAGCATGGGAGCATTTACAAGCCCCTGAGAGGGAGAGATATTGTGTAGAAGATATCTGCATGTCAGAAGAAGAAGAGTTTGAAAAGCCTAAACCTCAGAGAAAGCTTCCAAGGGCAAAACCCTTTGCTAACAGGGTAGAGCAAGTTCCATTATCCTCAGCCAAAACCTGAAGGTAGGACAAGCAAATACTTTAAAGGGAAAAGTTCTTATAAAAAGTTATATGCTGAAAATCCTGGAAGGTGGGTCTCTCCTCTCTCACACTCTGATATATATGGTAACAGTAATTCTTACCTTAGAGAGGGCTGGCTGGATAAGCCCCATGAAGATACATTAGAAGGAGGTTTACAAACGTTGTGCAATAAAGAAAACGTTTGTCCAGCTGAAAGTCAGCAGGAGCCTATGATAATTGATTCTGCTAGTGAAGATTCATTTGGTGATTCAATGGATTCTACGCTAACCATTTCAGACAAGATTACTTCTTTGTGTTAAGCCAGCATTTGTGCATTGCTTAAGGCTAGCTGTAAAGATCACAAGATTTGCTGTTCATTTGCAAAGGAACTGTATGCTGAGAATATTGTTTCCTGTGGATATAATTTGAGTAAGAAGCAAGAAGAAGCTGTCTTTCATTTTCCTTTATCACATGCCAGAGTGTATGGCTTTATTGTCCTAAGTTTGTTATGTTGTATATTTGAAAATCCAACCCCGGGAGGGGAAATAAAATCCTATCTTGTACCTGACCCATTCGTGTCCACAACTACTCCTTCATTGAAAGGGTCATCAGGCGGACAGACCCGCTCCCCCTAGGCGGCGGACTGGCCACTGCCTGACACCTTCTAGCTTTTGCCATCACCTTTTCTACCTGTTTAGCTACTTTAAGATCATCAGACACAACCATGCCCAGGTCCTGCTCTTCTTTAGTGGACAAAAGTACTTCACCCCCTATACTATATTGCTCCCTTGGATTGCTGCAGCCCAAATGAATGACCTTACATTTTTTAACATTAAATCCCAGCTGCCAAATTCTAGACCATTCTTCAAGCTTAGCTAGATCCCTCCTCATGTTATCTACACCTTCCTGGGTGTCTACTCTATTGCAGATTTTGGTATCATCCGCAAAAAGGCAAACCTTACCCAACAGCTCTTCCGCTATATCACTAACAAAGATGTTAAAAAGAATCAGACCAAAGACAGATCTCTGGGGCACACCACTGGTAACATCCTTCTCCTCAGAGTGAGCCCCATTTACCTGTACTCTTTGTCGCCTCCCACCCAACCAATTTCTAACCCAAGCAGTAACCTTAGGGTCCATCTCTAGGGTGCTCAGTTTGTTTATAAGTCGCCTGTGAGGAACAGTGTCAAAGGCTTTACTGAAATCTAAATACACCACATCTAGGGCTCTCCTTCGGTCCAACTCCCTGGTCACCCAGTCAAAGAAATCAATCAGATTTGTCTGACAAGACCTGCCTCTGGTGAATCCATGCTGCCTCGGATCCTGTAATCCGCTGCACTCCAGAAACCTCACTATTTTCTCTTTCAGCAGCTTTTCCAATAATTTACTCACCACCGAAATTAAACTAACCGGTCTGTAGTTTTCATCCACATCCTTACTTTCGCTTTTGTGTAAAGGCACCACATGAGCCTCTCTCCAGTCCTTTGGCACCACTCCCGACTCCAACGAGGCATTGAAAAGGTCAGTCAGTGGAGTTGCTAGAACTTCCCGAAGTTCCCTCAGTATTCTAGGGTGTATCCCATCCGGTCCCATCGCTTTGTCTACTTTAAGTTGAGCTAGTTTCTCACGAACACAGTCTTCTGAAAATTGTTGAAGATGTCCCTCGCTTCTGTTCCTCTTTGTGGGTGTTTTTTGAGGTCCTGCTCCTGGTTCTTCATCTGTGAACACAGAACAGAAATATTTGTTAACCAATTCCGCTTTATCCTCATCAGCTTCTACATATTCTTCCACTTCACCCTTGAGTCTGACAATACCACTTTTGCCCTTCCTCTTCTCACTAACATATCTGAAAAATGTCTTATCCCCCCATTTTATTGCATTGGCTATTTCCTCCTCTTTTTGAATCTTTGCTTTCCTGACTACTTTGCTAGCTTCTCTAAGTTTTTCCAAATATAGATGCCTGTCTTCCTCTATCTGTGATTTCTTGTATTTCATGAAGGCCTCCCTCTTTTTCTTCACTTTTTCAGCTACCTCTTTCGAAAGCCATAGTGGTCTCCTTTTCCTTTTACCTTTATTTACCATTTTAACAAAAAGGTTGGTTGCCCTTAAAATATCTCCTTTCAGTTTTGCCCACTGTTTTTCTACATTCCCCAGCTGTTCCCATCCCGCTAACGACTCCCTGAGGTATTGGCCCATCTTGGCAAAGATAGTCTTCCTAAAGTCTAAGACCCTCACCTTTGAATGGATTCTAACAGCCCTAGTCCTAATACTGAACCACACCATCTGGTGATCACTGGATGCAAAATTATCTTCTACTATAACATCAGAAATACTTTCACCATTGGTAAGCACCAAGTCCAGTATGGCCCCTTCACGTGTGGGGTCTGTTACCAATTGCCTGAATAGTTCTCCTTGTAGAGAATCCAGGATCTCTTTACTTCTAGATGATACTGCAGCAGGAATGTGCCAATCAACTTCTGGCATATTGAAATCCCCTATCAATAGCACTTCCCCTTTCCTAGCAATGCTGTGTATGTCTTCAATTAACTCTCTGTCCACCTCTTCCTCTTGTAAGGGAGGTCTGTATATCACGCCAATGCAAATAGATTTCTCTTTCCCTCTTTCTAGTTTAACCCACAATGCCTCCTCTCTCCCTTTTAAGCTCTGTAATTCCAAAGCTTTAATAGTATTTTTTACATATAGTGCCACTCCTCCTCCCCTTCTTCCTACCCTGTCCTTTCTGAATAAAGTATAGCCAGGTATAGTTACATCCCAGTCATGGTTTTCTGTGAACCACGTTTCTGTAGCTGCCACTAAATCCAAGATGGCCACTCCCACCAAAGCTTCAACATCAGAGATCTTATTCCCCATGCTACAGGCATTAATACACACTGCTTTCCATATGTTACCACTGTTACCTATTTCCATAACGGTATTTAATGCATCACTTACCTGGGGGCTTTCACTTACCTGGGGGCTTTTTTCACCCATTGCCAACGAATCTAGTTTAAAGCCCTCTTCAGTAGATTAGCCAGTCTACTACTGAAGAAGCGTTGACCTTTCTTGGACAGATGGATGCCATCTCTGCTCTACAACCCTTGGAACAGCATCCCATGGTCTAGGAAACCAAAACGCTCTCGATGACACCATCCACGCAGCCATGCATTCATCTCCAGGATGTGAGCCTCTCTGCCTTGGCCTTTAACCTCAACAGGGAGGATTGAAGAGAACACCACCTGTGCACCTAACTGCTTCACCCTCTGTCCCAGAGCCATGAAGTCACTTTTGATACACTCAGAGAAATACCTGGCAGTATCATTTGTGCCGACATGGATTAGCAACATTGGGGAATAGTCAGTGGGCTTAGTAACATAGTAACATAGTAAATGACGGCAGATAAAGACCAGTATGATCTATCTAGTCTGCCCAAGTAAGATGGCAAGAGTAGGTGCACCTGCTGCTCCGTGCAGGCCACCCCTCCCCATGTCTTTGTTTAGGACACCCCTATATGTTGAGAAATTAGATAAGTTTATTTTGATTTTATCCTGTTGCTGTAAAGGGATGCACTGTGTCTGTCCCATGCCATTTTGAATTCTGTCACTGTATTTGCCCCCACCACTTCCACAGGAGGGCATTCCAAGCATCCACCACCCTTTCAGTGAAAAAGTATTTCCTGACATAGCCTTTCAATTTACCCCCTTGCAGCTTCATGTTATGCCCTCTAGTTTTACAGCTTCCCCATCTGTGGAAGAGGTTTGTTTGTTCATTATTTCTCTTTAAGTATTTAAAGGTCTGAATCATATCTCCACTGTCCCTCCTCTCCTCCAGAGTGTACATATTTAGGTCTTCCAGTCTCTTCTCATAAGGCTTCTGATGCAGGCTCCAAATCATTTTGGTTGTCTTCTTCTAAACAGTTTCCAGTCTTTTTATATCCTTTGCAAGATATGCTCTCCAAAACTGAACACAGTATTCCAGGTGAGGCCTCACTAGTGACTTATACAGTGGCATTAGTACGTCTTCCTTTCTGCTGGTAATTCCTCTTTGTATGCAACCCAAAATCTTCCTGACTTTTGCCACCCCCTTGTCGCACTGTTTTGCCACCTTGAGATCCTCAAAAATAATCACACCAAGGTCCTTCTCTTGGTCCGTGCATACCAACCTCTTGCCCCCTATCGCATACATTTCCCCAGGATTTCTGCTTCCCAAGTGCATGACACTGCACTTCTTCGCATTAAATCTTAACTGCCAAGCATTAGACCATTCTTGCAGCTTTTGTAGATCATTCCTCATGTTAACCACTCCCTCAGGGGAGTCCACTCTGTTGCAAATTTTCGTGTCATCTGTAAAAAGACAGACTTTTTCATGCAGTCCTTCAGCAATATCACTCACAAATACATTGTCGGGCCCAGGACCAAACCCTGGGGCACCCCGCTAATCACCCCCCTTTCATCCGAGCGAGCTCCATTTACCATCACCTTCTGTCGTCTGTCAGTCAACCAATTTCTGATCCATTTCACCACCTTGGGACCCATCCCCAAACTACTGAGTTTACTGATATGCTTTCAATACCAGTGCTTCCTTTGTGCAAACTGTTGTGAATGCTGTAAATGTCATACATCAGTCATCGAACCAGACCAGAGCAGGTGTGGGCACAAAAGCCGACAATGGCCACTGTTTCTCAAGGGTTAGAATTTTTTGTTCAATCTAATCTATTTTGTTCAAACACATATTCAGTCACTGCAGTTCGCATTAACTTTCTGGAACAGCTTTTTCATAAGTATTACAATGAATGGAAACTGCTGTGACTAAATATGTGTTTGAACAAAATAGATTAGCCCTGAAGCAGCCATTTCAGTGAAAATTCTAACCCTGGCAAAACAGTAGAAATTGACGGCTTTGGCGCTCACTAGGCATGTGCATTTCAGATTTGTCTGGGCATTCATTTGGGTGCCTAAACATTAATAATTCATGTACATTTTTTGTGTACCATATATCTACAAATTTGGAGTGGAGGAGTAGCCTAGTGTTTAGAGCAACAGCCTAATACCCAAGAGATCTTGGTTTAATTCTCACTGACACTCATTGTGACCTCAGGCAAGTCACTTTACACTTCATTGCCTTGGAAGAAAAGGCCTGGCAATTTACTTCTAGTCATACCTTGCCAAGAAAACCCAGAGACTGTTGGGTTGCCAGGAGTCAGCATTGATTTGATGGCACATTAAAAAAAAATATCTACAAATTAACACACAATTGAATTGCACACAAAAAAAACCTGTAGCGTGCATAGAAGGCATGCAAGCTTTATACTACTACTACTATGAATATAAAAACAATTTGGTTTGTTTTCATTTTAAGCAAACTTTTTTTTGGGCCCTGCACATGCCTATTGCTCACAGCTGCTCTGGTGTGATGTTTGACGTCTACAGCATTCACAGCTGGTCCTTGTTTGAAGTTAGAAGATTATCAATATTAAGATGAGTAGAAAAAAGAAAAATAAACGATTTTGTAATAAAGAAAACAAAGAACTATATAGCATTTTTGAGACCCATGTGGCACAGTGAATTGCTGGAGCATCAGTACAAGTCATACTGAGGTCTTTTTCTCCATTAGTATTTCTTAATAGTTGCACATAATTGGTGCTATCTGAATTCGTAAGAGGGGGAGTCTTTGTGTTGTTTAATGTGTTCTTCTCATTTTGCCAAGAACATTGCAGTCATGGCTGACTCATCTCATCTCTCTCTCTCTTTTGCCTAATTTCTCCTGTTTGCATGGCCTTTTGCTCTTTTGAATGTGGATTTCAGATTTAATTTCTCATCTTTCCAACCCCGAGTTCAAGGTGAGTTACAAAAGGTAGAGTAGTTATTTTCTTGTCCCTAAAGGCTTACAAGCTAAGGGCTAGCTTCACCAAATTATGTTAATTCATTACAGCACGGTAGTTTGAGATTAATGAAAGTAACTACTAAATAAGCCCATAAGACAATAATGGGTCATGTGTTAAAAACATAGGGAGTCAAAATGAATGTGCAGTAAGTGAAAAAGTTGTGCTAATTTTTAGGAGCATGCTCAGCAGGTTCCTGGCACGTACAACCCTGAAACATACCCTATTGCGACAGAATTCGCAACGAATGCGGGTGCACTTACTAATATCACCACTGAGGTGATATTAAGTGCAACCACACCAACCACAGCATTGACAAGTAGTGTGCGTTAATTGCCCCTGTGCTAACCACGATGTGCAGTCAGTACCCACTCTCTGCCCCTAACCCGCCCATTCACTGCACTGTCATGTGCTAAGCAGTTAGTGGGGAATGTTGCTGCGCTGGCTGGTTTTAGCGTGTTGCAGCCGTTACTGCAGTCTCATGCTAACCGCTTAGCGTGTGCTAAAGCACCACTAGCACATGTTAGTAAACATGCCCTTGTATTTGTAAATGATGGTCCACAAAGACCATTTTAGAAGAGAAAGTGCATAGCTAAGTTGCTATCTGGTTCCACTCTAAAGGTGGCTTACAGAGCACCCTTGCTCGGAGTTTCTTCAACAGAAGACATTTCTGTCTCCTGTGTCACTGGCAACAGGTTTTGGAGAGAAGTCATTTTTGCAAAAATAGAAAAGCCTTACAAAGAAAGGGTAAATTTTCCCTTGCAAACTGTAGACATTCCACCAAATTTACTTATAATCATTCCAAACCAGAAATAGATTTCAAAACAGGAAAATTAATAAATCAGATCTTCTTGGGTCAGGTATTGTTCCTGAAGACTTTTGACTATTCTGGCCATAAGCAGAGTGTCTTTAAGAACCTCAGATTTAAAAGTTTCCATTTCTCCTATTCCCTTCTGTAGTTCACCAACAAGTGCAGAAAATCACTTGTCTTTCTCCAGACTATCTAATATGTGTGCTAAAATGTCCATTTATATAAGTGCCTTAATGGTTACAGTTTATCTGATTCAGTAGTGATTATTACTCTTTGCCATGGGTATTTTTGAAATGTTGCATAGCACACGGAGTGCAGAATTCTTTTAAGCCTTCTTTAAACTGCTTACCTCTGTGTCTCCCTTAGCTGTGTCTGGTCCCTTGTATTGCAGGTGAGCCGGAGTTCCGGTATGTTGCAGGGATGCATGGAAATGAGGTGGTAGGCCGGGAACTGCTTCTGAACCTGATGCAATATATGTGTCAGGAATACAATAAGAGGAACCCACGTATTATGCAGCTCGTGACGGAGACACGCATACACCTGTTGCCTTCCATGAACCCAGATGGATATGAGGAGGCTTACAAACTGGTAGGCACTATACTTTCCTAGCTTTTCAGAACATTGTGTTGATACTGTATTGTCAGTGCCTTGATAGCGTACAAGACATATTATGTGGTTGTAATGTCACTGCTCCAAAGAACTTATAAAATTCAAGTTTGAACAGGAGAAGGTGACTTGCTTAGGTCATCTGGGAGTGGATGGGGTAATCAAATTCAGGTCTTCATGACCATGCGTTGTTCTGGGAAGAGTGAATCCCTCTTCCTGGCTACCTTATGGATCATCTTTGGCCTCACATTTGCCACCTTGTGAGTTTTTCCACCCTCTGTGTGCCATTCCACTACTATTGAGGGCAGTCTTCACCTAGTGCTATGTGTGCTTTCTATGACTACTGGGATGAAAGCTAGCCTCATGGGACTTCCTATTCTTGGACCATTATTTTTCATTCATTGATAGAACCTCTGCAACCCTCTGATCACTAGAACCCCAGGGTGGTGGCTAGTGGAAGCAACAGGCCATGGTCAAGGTTCCCATAGGAGCACACTTTCTTGGAAAGGTTTAGTAGCCATGGGCTGTTTCGCTTGTTACATCTATTCTCCAGCAGGCCAGTGCCTTTGTCACTTGGTCTTGAATAATGCTTGAATACGCTATCAGCACGATAATGAACAAAAGCTCTTTATTTCTTGGTCGCTTCACTTTTCTCTAATTAAGTTTCAATTTCTCTTCAAGCTTGCAGCTATGTGACATGGCTGCAATCCAGACAGGTGTGTGTTTAGTGTTATACAGCCATTATTTGAGACAACGATACTGCTTTGCTTAGTGGTGACTGAAGTGTAGCCAGCATTTGTGCTGTTTTACCTTCACACTGACCGCATATTATGGTAGGAGGGTTTTCTCCATCCAGAACAAGATGGTGGTGATTTTATGAGGGCCACTCTGCATTCCAGGAAAGGGATTATTAATCATTTTAAAGCCCACACCGATACAAAAACATACAGGGTTAACTTCGTAAAGCATTTTCCAATATAAAGCATGTTTTATATGCAGAAACAGGCTTTGATAATATTGCATGTCTGAATACGTACATAAAAGTATGTACACCACCAAGATCGTGCATACTTGCACATATATATCATACATGGGGGTTGCTGGGGGATAGTTTGGGCAGATCCAGGGGCAGAGTTACAATGTATGCATGTATTTTATAGTCATAGACAAAGAGAGGCAAACCACTGCAATGTAAATATGGAAACAATAAAGAACCAGAAAGGAGGAATACCTTTATTCACACAGATCCGAACACTTTAACAATGCTCAGTAGTCCTATCTAGAAGCAGCCAAAAGCAGTGCTAATGTATTTAAAAATCACTCCTCAATGCCCAACTTGTTTCAGCAAGAAACACCTGGTCAGGGGCTGGTATATAATTCTTCAAACTAGAGGAGGACATGCTTCTTAAGTATGGAGAAACCTCAAAAGTGCTGGACATATGCTTACCCAGCATTTAAAACTGCTTGTTATTGTTTCTGCATGTCTTTGATAAAATATGCATATACCTGCATAGAATACTTGTATGCACATATTTGTACCATTTCTGGAACAGGTGCAAATTTGTACATAAAATTTGCACGCTTGGGGGCATAGTTCTGAGAGGCCATTTGTCAGACGGCTGCCTGGGTGAGAATCTTCACAGTCTTGACAATGCATATATTTATATGATTTTTGCAAGGTATTGTGGGTAATGTAGTTCATTCACACCAGACACAGCTGCTGACAATAATTTAGTTGTGCATAAGTGTTAAAGCCAATAAGATACTTCTTTATTTATGGGGTTATTTCTCCCAGCACAGATATGCTTGGTAGCACATAAATTAGGTTACTTGCTTTCAGTGTTTAACTTGGTAAAACAAAGTCAAAAATCAAAATCAGGAAAACAACCTTCAAACTTGTCAGGCAATTAGCTAATGTTTTCTTAGCATATCTCTAACAAACGAAAAGCCACAAAGAAAGAAATAAACTGTTCTTGTAAGGTTAACTTCTGATTACTTTCCACACAGATCCAGAAGTAATTCTCTCCTAGCTCACAAGCAATTAGGTGCAGCTCAATTGCTATCAGTTATCCAGCTGAAACCCTTTAGCTGGCTGGCTTTCTACTGTGTGAGTCAAATCCTGCTTCAGGAGCTTTTCTTAGTGGAATAAAGAACAAATTTATATTTCTTTGTGATGGCTGCTGTTCTTTATCACAGAAAGTTACCAACAGAGTTTGGATAGAGAGCAGTCCATATAAACAATATCTTGATCTGCTATTATTTCCCCTTCATCAACAAGCATAGGGTCACTATCATGAATTGGCTCAGATGAATCTTTCAATGGAGCACTTTCAGGAGAACACTTATTTCCCTGCTGTCTTTCAAGGTTATAGCTAGGGCATAGATCAGTGTTCATACCTGAGCTTCCATTGTTGCTATAGTTCCTCTCTATATAGCCTGGCCAGTATGTAGTCCAGTTCTTATGTCCAGCCTTCCAATCTAGATCCCTGGACACTGGATCTCTCCTCACATACCTTCTGGCATAGGTCTTAGAGTCCCTTCCATGTGCAGCCGTCTCCCTCACAGGTAGCCTCTGGTGATTCCTTGTTCTGCAGCACCATTCCTCTGGCTTTCCCCAGTCCAATGGTCTATGCTGGCCCTTGGAATACCTCCCAGTATACGTACTGCCTTGGACTCTTCTAGACCTCTCAAAGGCTTTTCTCCTCTTCCTTCCAGAGGGTTTCTTTCCTTCTCTATCCGTCCGGTTTGGCTTCTGCTTCTGCTGATTCTTCAGATGAAACTGATGATCCTTCTCTGCATATCCAAGGTGATCATGAAGATGATCATGGAGAAGCTGATGCTTGTCATCTGTAGAACAAACTCTATTCTTATTCTGCCTTGATGAGTGCTCCTCCCTAATACAGCGCAGCTGTGCTGAATCATGCCCTGCCCTTTGAGATGAGTGCTTAGGGATTACCTCATAGCCCTCCTGATTGAACACACGTTTCCCCACTTCAGCTCCTCTAATGGCTGTTGGAAACCTGGTGCATTCTGGGACTGGTAGTCTTTTGTGGGAAAATTCTGTTTTCTTATTTCTACCAGAACTGACAGGTTGCTTGTTCAAAGTCCCATCATCTTTTCTATAGCTCCTTCCTGAGCTATGATAAGCTTCCTTATCACATACCCCCCTGCTTAAGTTATTACGGACTGGTTTTACTGGTGAAACTTCTTCCCTACAGTCCATAATACGGGAAAGTGCATCCGCATTCTTGTGTAACTTCCCGGCACGATGTTCAACTTGAAAATCAAACGCCTGTAAGGCCATGTACCAGCGTGTCAACCTGGCATTGTGGTTCTTCATTTGCTGCAACCACTTAAGTGGGGCATGGTCCGTGACCAACTGGAACTTTCTCCCTGTAAGGTAAAACCTTAACGCCTCCACTGACCACTTGATAGCTAAACACTCTTTTTCTATTGTGGAATACTTTTGTTCAGCCGGTGACAACTTCCTGCTCAGGTACATCACAGGATGCTCCTCCCCATCATGGCACTGGGATAGGACCGCTCCTAGCCCTACATCCGATGCATCCGTTTGAACCAGAAAGGGTTTCTTGAAGTCCACCCCTTTCAGTACCGGTCCTGTACACAATTTTTCTTTTAAGACTGAAAACGCTTTTTCAGCTTCAGGTGTCCACTTTAGCTGGTTTGGACAATTCTTCCGCAGCATATCCGTGAAAATGGCACTTTTCTCTGCGAATTGCGGTATAAACCTGCGATAGTATCCAATAAGTCCTAAGAAACTTCTTAGTTGTTTCTTTGTTGTTGGAGGAGGAAAATTCCTGATGCTATCTATTTTACTTATTAGAGGTTTAATTTTTCCTCTTCCCACTAGGTGGCCTAGGTATTTTACCTCCCTATTTGCAAAGGCACACTTCTTCGGGTTTAAAGTGATTCCCGCTTGCTTCATGGAGCACAAGACTGCCCTGATCCTCTTCAGATGCTCCGCCCAGGTGTTACTATGGATTATGACATCATCCATATATGCAAAAGCATAATTTTGGTGGGGTCGAAGTACCTGATCCACTAACCTTTGGCAGGTAGCCGCTGCTCCATGCAGTCCGAAAGGCATCCTCTTGAACTGGAAAAGGCCAACAGGGGTGCTGAACGCAGTCTTCGGCTTCGACTCCCTGGTGAGGGATTTGCCAATATCCTTTTGTCATATCAAGGGTGGTTAAGTATTGAGCCTGTCCCAGCTGGTCCAACAGCTCTTCAATTCTTGGCATTGGATATGCATCAAAAACTGATATGGCGTTTACCTGCCGGAAGTCAATACAAAATCTTAAAGATCCATCAGGCTTCGGCACCAGGACTATGGGGCTATTCCAGGGACTCTTTGACTCCTCTATTACTCCCATGTCCAACATCTCCTGGACTTGTGCCACTACTTCCTGTCTCTTGGCTTCAGGCAAGCGGTATGGCCTTTGACGAACTAATTTCCCAGGTGGAGTTATTATTTCATGGGCAACCAAATGTGTCTCCCCAGGTATGGGTGTCAACACATCTGGGAATTCTTTAAGCAGCTTCCTAATTTCTTCCTGTTGTACCACTGTCAGGTCCTCACCTATTTGGGGCTCTGATTTTTCTTTACAATCAGATACCTGGGGTCCCAAATCTTCCTCTTCATTCACCTCCCTCTCTCGGGCACAGGTGGTAGCTAGGCTTTTAACCCCTTTGACATCAGTAGAACCAAAGCCTTTGGTTCCACGTTCAGAATTCTCCAGGGACGTGACCTCCTCCACAGGTGGAAAACCCAGCCTCTCACAGATCAATTGGGCAATTTTGTCTCCTGTCTTCACGTGATAATCATTCTGTCCAAAGTTAAATAACAGAACTTTAATATTGCCCCTGTAATCGGGATCAATTACTCCCGCACCCACATCGATGAAATATTTAAGGGCTAATCCGGACCTTGGGGCTACTCTCCCATAACATCCAATAGGTATTTCCACTTGGAGACCGGTGTCAACCAGGGCTCTCCCTTGGCTAGGTACCGTCACATTTTCTATGCTGCACAGGTCAAACCCAGCAGCTTGAGGGGTTGCCCGCTTAGGAGCTTGGGCCTTCTCTGTGACCCTATGGTACTTTAGGACAAATATCTGCTTTGGGGTAGCTTGGTCTTCTGGACGCTTAACCATCTTTTTAGCTGGGGTCTGAGGACTTCCAAATAAAGGCCCGGGAGCTATTACCATTAAACCTTCTCCCTCCTTCTTTCCTAGTCCTTCCACTAGACCCTGCTTAAATCTTGGCCAGTCTCTTCCTAGAACCAAATCAACGGGTAGCCTAGGCACCACTGCTAACAGGACTTCCTCTTGTCCCCCCAGGCACTTAACCTTTAGCCTATAGGTGGGATATGATGTTGCAGCACCATGAATGCATCTGATGTGAACTTGGCTTTCAGGGGTTCTAGGCACAAATCCTTCTTGGGCCTCTATCCTCTTCCAAAGCCTTTTTGACATCATACTCTGGTCTGCCCCAGAGTCTAATAAAGCATTTGTGGTAATTCCTTGCACATCAACCATCAAAAGAAATCCTTCTTTGGGCTGTTTTAAATCCAGACCCATTAAGCTAGTGTGAGTCTGGCATCTTTTTTCTAAATGTCCCCATTTTCCACACTTGAAACATTTCTTTCTATTCCACTGTGTCATCTGGTTTGATACAGTACATTTATTTTCAGAAACATTTTTAATTATTTTCTTTTCTGATACAGCACATCTAGCCTCCGCATCCATCTTTAGAGGGCCACCCATTCTATGGCAAGCCTGTGTGGCTTCCAAGAATCTCTCTGCTAGCATGGTTGCCTCTCCAAGATTTTGGCAATTTTGCTGTATAAGGAAAGTGTGCAAATCTTTAGGCACCCCAAACATAAATTGTTCCAGCATAATAATGTCTAATAACATTTCTACTGTCTTTTGCTCAGGCTCCAACCATTTTACAGCTAAACCTCTGATTCTCTGACTCAGAGCCCTGGGTGTTTCACCCACTCTCAATGTAGTAGCTCTAAACATTCGCCTATACTCTGAAATAGACAACCCTAGGCGATCCCTAATAGCAGCCTTTACATCCTTATAAATCAAAGCCTGGGCTGCTGGCATTGCTCTATACGCTGCAAGCGCCTCTCCAGTTAATGAGGCTGCCAGCCTTACTGCCCACTGGGTCTCTGGCCATGCTAATGCCTGTGCCACTCTTTCAAAAGACTCTAGAAAATCATCAACATTATCATCTGGAGTTAGCTTCCCAAAACTAAATGCCCCAATCCCTTGATTGAGTCCCACACTGTCCACATGTGGTGTACCAGTATTTACTGCTGGTCTTGCATCTGTTCCACTTTGGCACTGCAGCTGAACTAGGGCTTGCACCAGATCAAGCACTGGTTTCTGCTGGTCCATTAAGGCTTTCATAGCAGTGTCCTGTGCTTGCTGCGATAGCTCCTGTTGCCTGCTAAACTGGGCTGCCATCCAGCTAGCCATCTCCCTCGGATCCATCTTGATCCCTGCAAGAAACAAAGAAAAAAAAAACCAAAGTGCACCACCTTCCAAACAGGTGTGTTTTTTTTCTACTTTTTTTTTTCAATTACCTTGTGCTTACTCCCATCCACCACTAGACATGCCCAGGTACTTATTACCTTGTCTCAGTGATGAATCCAGCTCTGCACAGGGTCTTTTCCTCCTGTTACAGCTTCCTGGAACAACCCCTTTTCCTCCAAAGTGTAGTAGAGGGAAAATCTTTTTTTTTCCAGCTTTAAACTTGAACTTTAGTTGTAATCCTCAGCAAGTAAATCCCTTTTGTGCAAAAGCAATCCGAAAAACTACGCCATTTGTCAGACGGCTGCCTGGGTGAGAATCTTCACAGTCTTGACAATGCATATATTTATATGATGTTTGCAAGGTATTGTGGGTAATGTAGTTCATTCACACCAGACACAGCTGCTGACAATAATTTAGTTGTGCACAAGTGTTAAAGCCAATAAGATACTTCTTTATTTATGGGGTTATTTCTCCCAGCACAGATATGCTTGGTAGCACATAAATTAGGTTACTTGCTTGCAGTGTTTAACTTGGTAAAACAAAGTCAAAAATCAAAATCAGGAAAACAACCTTCAAACTTGTCAGGCAATTAGCTAATGTTTTCTTAGCATATCTCTAACAAACAAAAAGCCACAAAGAAAGAAATAAACTGTTCTTGTAAGGTTAACTTCTGATTACCTTCCACACAGATCCAGAAGTAATTCTCTCCTAGCTCACAAGCAATTAGGTGCAGCTCAATTGCTATCAGTTATCCAGCTGAAACCCTTTAGCTGGCTGGCTTTCTACTGTGTGAGTCAAATCCTGCTTCAGGAGCTTTTCTTAGTGGAATAAAGAACAAATTTATATTTCTTTGTGATGGCTGCTGTGCTTTATCACAGAAAGTTACCAACAGAGTTTGGATAGAGAGCAGTCCATATAAACAATATCTTGATCTGCTATTATTTCCCCTTCATCAACAAGCATAGGGTCACTATCATGAATTGGCACAGATGAATCTTTCAATGGAGCACTTTCAGGAGAACACTTATTTCCCTGCTGTCTTTCAAAGTTATAGCTAGGGCATAGATCAGTGTTCATACCTGAGCTTCCATTGTTGCTATAGTTCCTCTCTATATAGCCTGGCCAGTATGTAGTCCAGTTCTTATGTCCAGCCTTCCAATCTAGATCCCTGGACACTGGATCTCTCCTCACATACCTTCTGGCATAGGTCTTAGAGTCCCTTCCACGTGCAGCCGTCTCCCTCACAGGTAGCCTCTGGTGATTCCTTGTTCTGCAGCACCATTCCTCTGGCTTTCCCCAGTCCAATGGTCTATGCTGGCCCTTGGAATACCTCCCAGTATACGTACTGCCTTGGACTCTTCTAGACCTCTCAAAGGCTTTTCTCCTCTTCCTTCCAGAGGGTTTCTTTCCTTCTCTATCCGTCCGGTTTGGCTTCTACTTCTGCTGATTCTTCAGATGAAACTGATGATCCTTCTCTGCATATCCAAGGTGATCATGAAGATGATCATGGAGAAGCTGATGCTTGTCATCTGTAGAACAAACTCTATTCTTATTCTGCCTTGATGAGTGCTCCTCCCTAATACAGCGCAGCTGTGCTGAATCAGGCCCTGCCCTTTGAGATGAGTGCTTAGGGATTACCTCATAGCCCTCCTGATTGAACACACGTTTCCCAACTTCAGCTCCTCTAATGGCTGTTGGAAACCTGGTGCATTCTGGGACTGGTAGTCTTTTGTGGGAAAATTCTGTTTTCTTTTTTTTTAAATTCTTTATTTTCGTTTTATAACAACAAAGGAAAAGGAAGACATACAACTAAAAAACAGATACATAAAGTGTAATACATACACCAAAGTAAACCCCTGCCACCCCCCTCCCCCCTGCTTCTTCTCTAGAAAACTAATCATTCCCGAAGCGGGCGCGTACTTACATTATTGTGTTACAAAACCTAACGGTGATCTGAAACATGATGAGTGCACATTATACAGGCATGTTGGAACAATGAGCAGATTGTACATAATCATTAAGCATCTGCCATTTAGACAAGCGAGAGTGAGTTTGGGCATGGGGAATAGCTCTCCGAGGTATCTGCTCATATTTACTATATAAGCAGACGAGGTTCCACCATTCATTGACAGTAAGTCGAGAGCTATCCTTCCAATTCCTCGTGATTAAGCATATGTCTATACCCAGCATGAAATCAAGGAGAAAGCGACCCTTCTTAGGAAGAGAGGGGACCTCCGCCACAGAGCGGAGTCCCACGATCTTCCAAGAGAGAGGCTCGTGAAGGTGTAAGATAAATTGAATACAACCCCAAACCCGCCCCCAATAAACCTGTAGTTGAGGACATTCATAAATAACATGAGCGAAGGTTCCCACAGCAGTATGGCAAGACCAACACTGGTCCCTAGCAGTGGTGTTCCATTTGGCTATTTTTCCTGGGGTATAAAAGCATCTGTGTGCAAAAAAGAAGAGAGTTTGGGTAACAGAGGCAGACCGGGAAACCCGCACTATTTTGCTCCAGAAAACGCTCCATTGCACAGGGGTTCCTGGGGTAGATTAAAATGGAAGTAATCCTGTATGGCTGCTCGAATGTCTAACTGGAACTCTGGTTGAGTTAACAGGGCTCTATCAAAGAACCAGGCCCCCGAATTCTCTTGGGGTGCAGTAGTGTGTAATTGAAAGGAAATAGCAGCATGATCTGAAATATGTTGGGAGTGAATCTTTGCAGTGTCCACCTGAGGAACTAACAATTTTGATATTAGAAAGAAGTCTATGCGAGACTGGGATTTGTGAGGGGAAGAGAAGAAGGTGAAGTCAAGCTCATTGGGGTGTAGTAGCCTCCATAGATCAACTAAAGCAAGATCTTTAATCAGGGAGGTAAGCGTGGTGTGACTCTTGGGGGGACCACTTGTCCTAGGCGGCTGTTTGTCAATCAGGGGATCAAGGACTAGATTGTAATCCCTCCATATTATCAAAGAAGTATTAGCAGAGGCCTGCGCAACCTGAGCAATGGTAGCAAAAAAGGCAGGGTCATCCACATTAGGAGCGTAAAGGCATATACATGTAACTTCAAGGCTACCTATCTTGAGGTGAACTCTGGACCATCTACCTTTTGTATCTGAGCTAGTCGCAATAATAGTAGCATGCAAAGATTTCCTAACCAGTATGGCAACCCCACATTTCTTAGAAACGGCTGGGGAATAGGCGGCCACCATGTAAGGTTTAATATTGAGTTTAAGAGTTTCCTTCGAATTTAAATGCGTTTCTTGGAGAAAAATCAGATCCGCAGCTTCCTGACTTAGGTAACTTAGGATTTTCTTCCGTTTTATCGGATTATTGATTCCTTTTACGTTCAATGAGAAAATCTTACATGGTGCCATCAATCGGTAGTAGACATTTCAGGTAAGGGCGCTTGAGAACATACAACATAATCAGAATCTGTGCAACAATGACATAATCACCGAGTATGCTGGCTAATACACCCCATATTGAAAAGTATGTACCAAAGTATCTTAGAGAAGAAGCAAAACCCCCAAAGAATATGGCGACCACATGTCTGCGGGAGGAGGCCCCAGAGAGGAAACAGAAAGACATGAAAAAAAGAAAAGAAACACCAGAGTCCATAATTAACACTGTCTCTGATACTCATCGAGGCTACTGTGGGTAGATGGAGTCGGGTCACAGATATCATCAAAAGTAAGGCAAACAAACTGCCCTCGCCAGATTCTTTGCTGGGCTGCGGCAGATCCAATATGGCAGGTACAGCGGATATGAGAATACTTGCAGGAATATTCTGGAAGTCAGCGCATCAAGTCGGCTTCTTTGGAATCCAAAAACTCCGCTAGTAGATCAGGGTCCTCAAATGTTCTTGTCTGATTGTGAAGCGTGACTCGGAGCTTGGCCGGGTACATCAGGCCAAAGCGTGCTTGTAGTTGTTGAAGCCTCGGCCGGAATTCCAGAAAGCGCTTTCGGCGGTCGACCGTGGGTTTAGCCAAGTCAGGATAGAAGGAGATCTTGTGGCTCTCAAACTCCATATGGCCCTTTGCCCGAGAGGCACTTAGAATTTGCTCCACGTGTTGATATCTCAAAAGTCGAAAAATGATAGGCCGCGGGGTCTTCCTGTTGAGCGTTATGCTTGTGGGTACACGATGGGCGCGATCGATCTCCAAATCTTTGGTAAAGGTGATTTGGAGCAGGGAAGGGAGGATTTTGCATAAAAACTCCTTCATGTCTCCCGATTCCGCTCCCTCCGGTATGCCCACGAGTCGTATGTTGTTGCGGCGCGCTCTATTATTGCCATCTTCCACTTCTTTCTGCAAGGCCCGCACCTGACGTTCAACTTTGTCGAGTTTGGACAACCGGGCCGCATGGGAGTCCAATATGCTCTCCATTTTATCCTGACGCGAAGAAAGCCCTTCTAGCTTGCCTTGCAGCACACCAAGATCTTCCCGCAGCGCTCGGAGTGCTTCACCGTTTGATTGCACGAGGTTTTTGACCCCTCTAATCTCTGCGAGGATTTCCTGCTGCATTTCGGGGCCCTCGCACAAGGCCAGCCCCTTCTGCGGGGACGGGGGTTCAGTTTTGGAACGTTTGCCGTGAGAAGCCGCTGGAGATCCAAATTCCAGGCGCGTGGGTTTGGTCCCCGCCATCTCACCAATGTGCCCCGGCAAGATCAGAGTAGAAGTTCCAAGTATGTACGGTGTTAATTCAGGATTCTGAGTAGGCCTCTCGGGAGCCTCAGCGTTATGCGACCATCCCGCTGGACATCAGGCTCCGCCCCCCTCAGGCTCCGCCCCCCGAAAATTCTGTTTTCTTATTTCTACCAGAACTGACAGGTTGCTTGTTCAGAGTCCCATCATCTTTTCTATAGCTCCTTCCTGAGCTATGATAAGCTTCCTTATCACACATTTTATAAAGGAACATAAGCGCCCAGGTTGCCTTTATACGTAGACATACAATGGATGCTTTTTTTGTTTAATTTTACTTAGGCAACTCTTTATGAAATTATCCCTACAACTGACAGTTCTTACTCCTTATGTGGCTACTTTTTATAGATGTATACCCCTGCGCAATTTAATGCAGGACCGCACCAAGCTAGAAATTCACCCTGTTCTGACTGACAAATCTCGATCCCCCTTCCTTCAAGCCCTGTGCAGTAATTCACTCCTTTTGCGCTTCCTGGAAGCCCAATGATGACGTTGGCACCCTTTCTGTTCTTGTGTCCTGTGTGGCCGCACCACTTACATAGCCCTTGCTACAGCCTTGATTTAATGAGTCATTTTAAGCATGCAAAACATGCTTTATGTGCAAATAATGCTTTATAAAATTACTGTCTAAATGTATAAAAATATATTAGAGATGATTCCATGTAAAAAATAGACTATGGGGTCACGTTAGAAGCTCTATTCATGCTATTGGGAGTCTGAAAAATGGGTACACAGACGTCCATAGCATGGAGACGAACCATTCACAAAATGACTCTGGAGACATCCTTAGGTTGGGGACGTCCTTCTAGCTTGTAGGCATGACAGAGTGGTGTTCCGAAGATCATAGACATGTGTGCCCGATTTCAGAAATGGCCAGCACATCCCCACCCCCTTCCAAGTCTATATCTACTCCAGGGCACCAATAAATATCCAAAAAGTGCTCGTTTTGCTAGTACAACTTCTGTGGGGTGAAGAGATGATGATATTCTAATATCCCTAGTACTGTCCATACCTGTAAAGACAAGTGATTGGTAACAGGGTAAACTCTTTTGTGGTTTTTGCACAGCCAAACATCTCCACTAGCAGAATGGCCACCTGGGACAGATACGCTGTCTGGAATACCGTCATAGGGATGTCTATGGAGCCATCTCTGGCAACTTGCATATCAGGCACATCCACGTTTCTGAAATTGTGCCTGAACCTGGACCTATCTGGTCTTTTTGGACACGTTTTGACCTGGACATCCCAGATTGCACCTGGACATCATTTCTAAAATGTGACTTCACATGACTAATGATATTTATGTAACAGGTTTTTTATACCACTTTAGTCAAAGTGGTTTACATTGTAATTTGAACTTGGCAATGTACATTAAACAGGGGTATTGATAACTTGGACTTTTTTTACCTGAGGCAATGGAATGTTAAGTGACTTGCCCAAGGCCGCAAGGAGTGCAAGTGGGAAATGAACCCTAGTCTTTTGGGTCCCAAGCCAATGCTCTAACCAGTCCGCTCCAAGGAAACACACGCTGCAAACCTGAGCTTATAAGAGCCCTTTGAGAAGTAGAAAGCATATTGTGATGAATACATATTAATATATATGAAATATATGATACGTATTTTAAAAGAATGCATAGTATATTTAATATTTCTTGAATAATTAAAGAGGGGGGAAGGATGAGTAAGAGAGATGAAGATAGTAAGTATGGAAGTATATTGAAGGAGAGGAACTGGATAAACAAGAAAAGAAAGTGGGGTGGAATGAGATAACAACAAAACAATCAATTGAGATTTTAAAAAAAAGAGTAAGTTAAGAGAAAGACAGGGAGAAAGATGAGAAATAGAGAAGAAACCAGACACATCTTATATTCTCCTGCATTGTATATTTTCTTCCTCCAGGGCTCAGAGCTGTCAGGATGGGCTATTGGCCGCTGGACCTACTATGGCCTTGATTTGAATCACAACTTTGCAGATCTGAACACCCCGCTGTGGGATGCCGAGGATAATGAACTGATCCCAGAGAAATTCCCAAACCACTACATTCCCATCCCAGAATATTATGTCTTCCCTAACGCAACGGTCAGTCAGTACTACATTCTCATTCCCAAATACAATCCTGAACCATATGTTGGTTATTCTGAAACTGCACACCTCTGCTGCACTTGGAAGATTAGATAAAACTGAGTGTCTTTAATATCTGGAGAAATTTAACTGCAGGACAATACTGAATAATGCTAAGGCAGTAATGGTGAAGTTTGATGCATGAGTGCCGGACAGGTCTGATTTTCAGGATTGCCCAAATATATAAATTAACCTGCTTCTGAATGAAATGGATGCAGATCTCATGAATATTGGTTGTGGAAATCTTGAAAGTCAGACTTGTTTGCTGCCGTTAAGGATCAGAGTTCACCATCTCTGCCCTACGGGCCCCTCTCACCATGAGGAGAAGGACATGGGGTGTCAACACTATTTTCCTTCTCCTGTTTTCTCTTTCTGTTCTGACAGCTTTATTTTAGCTCAGCTTTCCAGACGATGTTCAGCATGATTAAAATTAAGCTATAGTAAACTGAAAGCTGTGCTCTCTTTGTCCTATGTAATATTTCTAATGTAAGAACTGCAAATAAAGAATGGTTGTGTGTAACTGACTGAATTCATAGATGGGTCACAACACTCTTCAAAAACTGCTAAAGCAACTTGCTGTAAGGGTAATCATAGCAGCGATAAAATTCAGCATGTGACTACCAGTGCATTTATGCCACATAGTAAATCACATAGCAGTGTGCCCAGTTGGTATGCCAAGCTATCCCTGTCCACATAGTGAGCATTACATCCCAGCTGCCAGTCACAGATCATGACTTTTAGGTCACACGAGTGGCAGGAATTAAACCATTGCAGCACATTCATGTACTTCATAATGTTTACGATTAACCCTTTAGTAGTTTTTAAATAGTACGATGACATATTTGTTAATTCAGTCCATTATATCCAATCATTTTATTTTCCATTTTCTTTGCATGGTTGGTTCATTTTCCCACTGATTTGTCTTCTAATTTAAAAAGTGCACACAACACTCAGTGATACTCTTCTTTTCCGTCGTTTTGAAACTCTGTGTGGTTCCTGAAATCACAACAGCAAAGTTTGGAAATCTCACAAATGACCTCATGCAGAAGTGGATCTGATTGGATCGTGCATGGCACATGATGCCATTTCTTACATCAAACATGGATCAGCCAGATCATATTAATGTTGGAAGCCTCTGTGGCTCTTTACATAACTGTCTCCCAGGGTTCCAGGACTTGCAACATAAAATTTATAATGGTTATTGGATTGCTTTCTGAGCATGAATTTATTTCTAGTTTTCTTCTAAATTCCAGAGTTTTGTAGTAGAACTACTAAAACTAGTAAAAAAGGCAAACACCTATTATGTCACACTGGGGATCCTTGAGTTACACAATTTAAATACTTTGTTTGGAACTCTCTGTCCCTAAGAGCAGTCTATTGAACTCCTTTTGACTAAATGAGTCTGAAGATCTTTGGGGGAGGTGGGTGGGATATAGTTTATAACTGTAAGGGTGAGTGGGAAGGAATTATTCAAGATTTGTGGGCAGGGGGTATGTTTATATGAGTGTGGAGAAGTATATCCATTCCACTATTTGACAGTTTGATTAGAATGATGTTTGCGGGAGTAGAAGTGAATGGGCAGGAGGGGAGGGGGCTTTACTTTCATAAGGGATAAAACCAAATTGTTTTTGCTGTTCGTGAGGTACTTAAGAAACTGGTGTGGGGAAGGAATCACTGTGCATGAATCATGGTTGCTGCATATTTTTATATTAAGTTGAACAAAAATGGTCTCTTCGGTAACACTGAACTTTTAGCAATACAGTTGTGGTTGATAAAAAACACTCAGGGGCATGTTTACTAAAGGTTAATGTGTGTTAAGTAAAGTTAACGTGCATTAAGTGCTCTACTACCCATTCATTTCTATGGGCCATTGCAGCACTTAACGCGCATTTATTTTACTTAACGCGTGTTAACCTTTAGTAAACATGCCTTTTCTCCCTGATGGAAAGTTTCAAGACAAATCAACCAGCCCCACTGCTTGAATGAAAGATTTACAGCCTGATATTCAAAGGATTTATGCTCCTAATTTTGAGAACTATTCTCCTAAATTGGCCTCTTTGAAAATTTACTAGGTCAGAGTGCCTAAATATATTTTTTTAAATTTTACTAAACTCCTAAATTTAGGAGCATAAAAAGTGGGTGGCAACAGAAGCAGATTTAGGGCAGGGAAAAGAAGTTAGAAGCTTAGCACTGATTTTCAGCCCTAGACACATAAATTATGCCCATAAATCTAGCCAAATGAATGGCAGGGTAAAATTTAGGAGCATAAATTGTATGCTTTGTAAGTGACTGCTTCATGGAGCAGCCAGTTTGGGAACGATCTAGAGAAGGAGCTATTTTAGAGTTAGCCCTTTGTGGAACACAGGATTTAGTGCCAGAGCTAACCATGCTGGGGCCACTTGGCACTAGTGATCATAATATAATCAAATTTGACTTAATAACTGGAATAACTATACAAAGGGAAACCACTGTGTCAGCAATACATTTCTAAAAGGAAGATTATGATAAAGTGAGGAACATGGTTAAAAAAAACCCAAAAGGAACAGCCACAAAGGCGAAGGATTTACATCTTGTCAGACAAATCCGATTGATTTCCTTGACTGGATGACCAGAGAGATGGACTGAGGGCGAGTCCTAGATGTGGTGTATTTAAATTTCAGTAGTTTTTACTGTGCAGGCAACTTATAAACAAACTGAGCACCCTAGGAATGGACCCTAAAGTTACTGATTGGGTTAGAAATTGGTTGGGTGGGAGGCAACAAAAGGTACAGATAAATGGCACTCACTCTAAGGAGAAGGAGGTTACCAGTGGTGTGCCTCAGGGATCTGTCCTTGGTCCGATTCTTTTTAACATCTTTGTTAGTGATATTGCAGGACTTTCGGATAAGGTTTGCCTCTTTACAGATGATGCCAAAATCTGCAATAGAGAAGACACCCAGAAAGGAGTAGATAACATGAGGAGGCATCTAGCTAAGCTAGAAGAATGGTCAAAAATTTGGCAGCTGAGATCTAATACTAAAAAATGCAGGGTCATGAATGTGGGTTGCAAAAGTCCATGAGAGCAATACACTGTAGGGGGTGAAGTACTTTTCTGTCCACAAAAGAAGAGTGTGATCTTGGCGTGATTGTGTCTGACAATCTTAAAGTATCTAAACGGGTAGAAAAGACAACAGCGAAAGAAATAAGGATCCTTAGGTACATAGGGAGAGGAATGGCCAGCAGAAAAAAAGGAAGTGATAGTGCCTCTGTATAAGTCTCTGGTGCAACCTCATTTGGTGTATTGTGTGTAATTCTGGAGATCACACCTTCAAAAGGATATAAATAGGTTGGAGTCGGTGGCTACTAAAATGGTTAGTGGTCTTCATTATAAAACATATGAGAACAGACTTAAGGATCTTAATATGTATACTTTAAAGGAAAGGTGGGATAGAGGAAATATGATAGAGAGGTTTAAATACCTCTGTGGCATAAATGCACAGGAGGAGAGCCTCTTTAGATTGAAAGCAAGCTCTGCTACAAGGGGATGAGGGTGACAGAGGATAGACTCATGAATAATATGCAGAAATATTTCTTTAAGGAAAGAGTGGTAAATGCGTGGAATAGTCTCCCAATAGAGATGGTAAAGATGAGGATTGTATCTGACTTCAAAAAAGCATGGGACAAATGCAGAGGATCTCTAAAGAAAAAAAAGGGACTATTATAGTAGTTGATATGGAAGAGCAGACGAGATAGGCCATGTGTTTTTTTTTCTACCATTGTGTTTCTATGTTTCTGTCAGCATGGATGTTTAAAAATATGGTCTTGGAAGCAGGGCCGGCCCATCCATTGTGCAGGAATGTTATTCACCCAGAGCCCCATGCTTCAGGGGGCCCCGCGCCGACATGCCACACATGGTGTTCGGCTCCCGAGTCTCAAACATTTGCAAGGCCAGCTTCAGAGGGAGCCAGGGAGGGCTGGGGCCCCATCTCACCTCTGTACATATGCCGAACTGAAGAGTGGGGTTTTTCTTCACTGAGTCCGGCGGCTGTGTTCTTGTGGAGACCACTGGCTCGCCAGAGGTTGAAGGGAATTTTCTGTTTCCCGGCACTCAGCGGGCTCCACAAGAATACAGCCGCTGGGGACTTCCGGTAATGCAATCGGAGCACATGGCGGAGTAGCAGAACAGCTGCACTACAAGACCTGCCAAAGAAGGGTATAACCCCCAAAGGGCACAGCAACCAGAGCGGCGAAATGCAAAGGAGTTAGGGGAGAAAGACCCCATCCAAAAAACCGAAGCGGGCGCGATCCACGGTGCTCCCCGCGGCATTGCAGGAGTGTGATGAGAGGACCGGGTGGAGCAGAGCAGGCCAGAGAGCCCCGCGGGGGGGTGAGCATGGCCTGGGTGTGAGTGGGAGGCGGATCGCTGCAAGCTGGAGCGGCAGAGAGAGGTGGCTGATCTGTCTGGCAGAGAGCTGGAGGTGGAGTGACGGACGAGACCGGGAGGAGAAGTTGCATCTGCAGTCGGGAGAGGCCCCAGTGAGCAGCCACGCATTGGGGGAGCGAAGTGCCCGGAGGAGAGCAGACGAGCGCAAACTGGGCTGGACTGGAGCGCCCAGCACCCGGTGGAGAAGCGGAAGAAACAGACAATACAGAGGTGTGTGGGGAGCAGCAAAAGCGTGTGGAGGAGAAGGGGGAGCCGACTCAGAGGGAGAAAGAGGCCTGCAGGGGAGTACCAAAAGGCCGGAAGAGACCCGGAAGAGCGGGGCAGTTTAGGCAAACAAAAGCAAGGCTGCATTGTGTGTGGCACAGCAAGTAAGTCCAGAGACAGCAGAAATTTCAACTCTGCAAGCCAGTGGCCATCCCTGACTGGAGGAATAGTAGTGCCTTGGTCAGGGTGGGATGTTTGAGGATCAGTCCGAGCAATCCACGGGGTGGAGGAGAACTGCAGAGACCCTCAAAGTACCCACTGCCAGAGGAGAGGAACTCACTCAAAATAAGAGATGGACAATTCAAAAAGAAGGGGCCATGAAGAAAAAGCTGGCGGAATTTCGATCCTCTTATGCACCATCAAAAGGAGGGAAGGAGGGGGAGAAGGCTGGCAAAATGATGGTGGCCTCATTGCCAGAGCAAGAAGAGGACACGGAAGGAGAGGAGTGTGCGGGAATGGCTGAGAAAATCAAACAGTGGCTCATAGAACTAAAAGAGGACCTAAAGGAGGAAATTAGTGGAGTAAACAATGAGTTAAAAGAGACCCTACAAACAATCAAGCAAGACATCACGGACCTGGGAGAGCGGGTGGAGGACGCAGAGACTCAGTTGGAACAACAAGGGACAGCTATGGAGCACATCCAGAAAGCTCAGGCAGGCTCAGGCAGGCTCAGGCAGGCTCAAGAGGAGATGAAGGTTAAAACGGAAGACCTGGAGGATCAGTCTAGAAGATGCAACATTAGAGTGAGAGGCGTCCTGGAGGAACCCAAATACAAGAACAGTGAGGAGGTGGCTCTAAAAGTATTTGGAGAACTTCTCAAAGTGGCAGCCCTAACAGCGGAGGATGAAGGGAACTGGCTGAAAATAGAAAGGGCGCATAGAGGGCTGGGGCCCATAAGGGACAATCGCCCGAGAGACATTGTGGTCTGCTTGAGCTCCTTCAAGATGAAAGAACGCATTCTGGGAGAGGCTAGAAAACTAAGAAACTTCCAGTGGGAAGGACACAAACTGGAGCTGGTCCAGGATCTGTCCCAGGGAACGCTGCAACGTAGAAGGGAGATAAAGGAGGTTACGGCCTATTTGAGGAGTGCCGACCTGAAATATAAATGGCTGTATCCATTCGGATTGTTGATCACAGTACAAGGTCAGTCCCGGAGAGTGAAGACAAGTGCAAAAGCCTGGAGAGCGCTGAGAGATTTAGGAGCAGCAAATCTTCCGGAAGCGGCTAGCAGTCCAGCTAAACCCAAGGACACTGAGACAAACACTAACAGGGCAGAGAGCATGAGGTGGCATTGAGCAAATTTTCTTGGCATCGAGCAACAGAAGGCGGAAGGAGACTGGCGAGATGGGCCAAGGACCGGCAACGAGAAAAGCGACTGAAAACAAAGAAGGCTGAAGCTGAAGATAATTCATGGACTTGATTCAGATCATATTTAATACGGAAAGGTTTTGGGTGGTTGTAATAAGCACCAGGTAGAGGTGTGGGTTAGGGAGGGGAAGATAGAGGGAGGGGAGATTGGGGGGGTGAAGAGGTGTGAGTGGGGAGGGGGAGGGGTTGGATAAGGAGGAGGGGGGCTTCAAGGTAGGGTAGAGGATGTGGGATTTGCTAAAGGGAAGCAAACTCAAGAGCGAGGGGGAGGGGGAAGGAGGGGCATAGGGGCTGCGAGTTGGGGGGGGGCTAGGCTCAAGGAGAGTAGAGGGAGTATGGAAGGAAGAGGGAAGGGGGGAGAGGCCAGAGGGGCAGGGGTAGGTTGCGGTCCGATACTCGGGCACCGTTATGGAAGTCATATCTCCTCAGTGGAGAAGTTGGAGAGGGAGAGGAGGGGGGAAGAAGGGGGTGGAAGGAGAGGGGGGAAGGGGAGGAAGGGAAGGGGGTGGGGCGGGAAGGGGTAGATAGCAGAGAGGAGGCACAGAAGGAAGGGACAGGGAAGCATTACAAGGTGAGCTAAAAATTGTAACACTAAACGTTAAAGGGCTTAACTCGCCATCCAAGCAGCAGAAACTCTACAAAGAGGTACGACGCCAAAGTGTGTCGATAGTGCTGATACAGGAGACACACTTAACAAGGGCAACAGAACATATGGTTAAGCTTATGGGATATGAGATGGGTCTTTATGCATCAAACACAGTGGAAAAAAAGAAGGGTGGGGTAGCAGTTTTTATAGCCTCCAAATTGAAAACGGAGGTGCAGAAGGTAATTCGAGATAAAGAGGGGAGATATATACTGATAGTATATGAATAGGGAATGAATGGTATTGTATAATTAATGTCTACGCACCAATAGGGGGACAAAGGGCATTCTGGACAAAATTAGAAGCGGAGGTGGGAAACATAGGTGACGGAAACATTATTTGCGGGGGAGACTTTAATTTAACATGGGATCCAGATCAGGATGCCACAGGGAAATGGCAGGGCAAAAGAGCAGATAGACGAAAATATCACAATTTTGTAACCCAGCATTGTCTGATGGATACATGGCGACTATGCCACCCCTGGAAAAGGCAGTTTTCATTCTTTTCACATGTGCATGGATCATACTCCAGAATAGATGCCATTTGGATAACAAAGGAACTGGCAGGAAGGGTTAAGGGGGCTGACATGGATTCCATAGCCTGGTCCGATCATGCATTGGTGGAGGTTAGGTTGACATTGGAGGGAGAGGGAGGAGGCATACGGTTCTGGCGGTTCTGAAACCTTGTTGGAGGATGAGAGGGTCAGAAAGGAGATAGAGCGGGAGACAGTGGAGTACTTTAGATGGAATGATAACGGGGAGGTGGCCTGGGGGGGAGTGTGGGATGGATATAAGGCAGTGGTGCGGGGCGTCTTTCTCAAATGGGGGGCACGAAAAAAGCGGGAGCGAGAGGAGAAAGAGCGGGAACTGAGAGAAAAATTAAGGGCATTGGAAGAAGTAGACGGACAAGATGGAAGAGGGACGTACAGAGGCCAAGTGCTGGCAGTTAGGACGCAACTGAATGCTATGCAGGCAGATATTATAAGATACTGAATGCAATTACTGAGACAGGGGTTTTTTGAGGGGGGGAATAAAGCAGGGTGCTACATGGCGCAGAGATTGAAACAAAGGAAATTAAGATCTCAAATATTGCGAAGTAGGGACCGGGAGGGGAACTTGGTTTATAAAGATGGGGATATAAGAGAGGCCTTTAAAAGATATTATCGGGAATTGTATGCAATTCGGACTCCCCCGGACTCGGAAAGAGTGCAAAGCTATTTGGACTCTATTAAGATCCCGACCTTGAATAGGGAGGAACAAAACCAGTTAAACATAGCAATAGGGGAAGGGGAGATTTTACAGGCAATAAAACAGTTGAAGGTAGACAAGGCACCGGAACTGGATGGGCTTACAGCAAGATTCTACAGAAAATTTGGTCAGCTCTTGTTAATTCCCTTGCAGAGGCTGTTTATTTATTTATTTATTTAACATTTCTTATATACCGCGCTATTCATTATCAGTGCGGTGTACAATAAAATAGAAACCTTATACCGTGCAGTAGGACCGCATGGTATTTACATTGAACCGGATGTAGAACTTGGAGTTAACTGGGGAAACATATCTACATTTTATTTACAGTGAAGTCCATGTTACAGGCTAAAATCTATTCAGGACTAATCGCACTGGCTGTCTCTTATCTTGTCAGGTATGCCATTGGGGGGCTCTAGGTGGTTGATGGTGATGCTCTTTAGTTGGTTTCTGTAGCTGGATTCTGGATAGTGTCTTATAAACAAATGATGTTTCAGTGCTTTCCTGAATTGGGTCAGGCTGGTAATGACTCTCATGTCTGTGGGGAGGGCATTCCAGGCTCTGGGTGCGTAGATCGTGAAGGCCCTGTTGGAAGGTTTTTTTCGTGCACGTTGTCATTTCTTTTGGAATTTTTAAGGTGTTCACCATTGTAGATCTTCTGATTCTGTTTGGGGATGCAATGTGGATCATTTTGTTAATGGATGTGGGGGGATGGCTGTTTAGGGCTTTGAAGGTCAGGACTAAGATTTTGTAGATTAATCTGGCATGGATGGGTAGCCAGTGAAGATTCTTCAGGATTGGTGTGATGTGATCTGACCTTGATGCCCCAATTAAGATTCTTGCAGCTGTGTTCATTGCTAGTTGGAGCGGGTGCAGCGTTGACTGCGAGAGCCCATATAGTATAACATTAGCATAATCAAAATGCGGGAGTAACAGGGCTTGGTAGATTGTTCTGAAATCACTGGGATCCAGTAGAGCTCGTAGCTGTCGGAGTGTCCGTATTTTTAAGTGTATTGTTTTTACCACGTTTTTTATGTGTGTTTTCATGTCCAGCCTTTGGTCTAGCGTGATACCAAGGTATTGAATTGTGGATTTGGTTAACAGTTCTGCATTCTTGACTTTTAGTGCAGGTGGGGGGGGGTGAATTCTTGGCTCCTCGTGATGAAGAGGACATCTGTCTTGTTATGGTTGATCCGAAGGTTTTGCGTGTACAGCCAGTCCGCAACTGCATTAAAACATCTTGTTAGCGGGGAGAAGTCTGGATGGTCGATCAAAAATGGCATGTATAGAAGGATGTCATCTGCATATGCCAGACAGTGTACGCCAAACAATCAGATCAGGGCACAAATAGGCTGCATGTAAATGTTGAACATCAATGCCGATAGTGCTGATCCCTGGGGCACACCTTGATTTTGTAGGAATGGTTTTGAGGTTGTGGAGTTGGTCCTCACGTGTTGCCATCTGTTGGATAAATAGGATTTGCACCAGTTTAGGACGATGCCTTGTAATCCCTTTTCCTTGAGACATTGTATGAGTATTTCGTGGCTCACAGAGTCAAATGCTGCTGCGATAAAGCCGTGTCGAACATTATCAATACCTGAGATTAAGTTATTGAAGAGGGTGGCTAGGAGGATCTCAACACCGTGTGCTTCCCTGAATCCATGTTGGGCTGGGTCCAGTGGTGCTTCGGTGTCAATATGGTGTTGAATTTGGCGAAGTACAACCTTTTCAATTATTTTGGCGAGAAGTGGTATACTTGATATCGGCCTGTAGGATTCGACTTTTGATGGGTCCATCTTGTAGCTTTTCAATAACGGTCTGATGGATGTGTTTTTAGTTTTGGTGGAAAGGATCCCGTAGACAGTGATAGATTCAGGATTTTACTCAGGAAAGGACTTAGTTCGCAACGCATTTCTTTTATCCAGGATGCTGGACATGGGTCGCTAGGTAAAGTGGTGGCGTTGATGGAGGCGATGGCATCTTCTGTCTCTTTGTTTGAAATGGTGTTGAATTTGGCCAATATAGATGATGGTGGTGGCTTGTGGGTAAGGGTGCAGCTTGAGAGGTTTGTGCTCTTGTCGGTCAGGATCATTTTCGACTGTAGGTAGTCAGAGTATGCCTGCGGATGCGGCATGTATGGTTGGTCTGATGTTGGCTCTTTTGCTAGTGTCTTTACAATGTTGAATAGGTCATGTGGCTTGTTTATTGAGTGCTTCAGGAGGTCTGTGTGGAATTGCCTCCTTCTCTCAGATATTTCATCACTATGTTTTTTCAGAAATACGTTATACTCGCTATGCGCTTCAGGGAAGCGTGAATGGCGCCATCGCCTCTCAAGTTTGCGTAGATGGAGGAGCGATGCATGGAGCTCTTTAGAGTACCATGCTGCGTGTTCTCGTTTTCTGGGCTTTTTGTTCGTGGCTGTGTGGCGAGAAATGGAGTTGAAGCTGTTGTCCCAATTACACAGGTACACTACCAAAAAACTGCCTCCAGTTTTGCAACTGATTCCTATAGATTTTGGGGTGCTGAATCCAGGAAAAATAGCCAAAATGTTCCATCACGTCACGTTTTCTTGCAAAATTAGATTTCTTACCCAAATAAGGAATGTTCACATAATTTCTTTTTAGCCGACTGCAGTTTATTTTCTTGGCCCAAAATAGAGGTTGTAATGGTTAACTAACTAGAAACACTCCCTCATGATATTTTAGAGTGTTTTGTATTCATTTTATACATTAACAGGACAATTGGGAGGCGGGGGGCTAAATCCAGTACTCGCGCTGGCGCATGTTCTTTCCTGTTCGCCTCGCCTCGTTCGCTCTCGCTCAAACACGGTGGTTGCGACATGAACGTTCCTGTCAAATTTCAGTTTCTTGCAAGTTCATTATTACCTTTTGTTTGCTCAGTCGTAATCCAGCTTTATTCCGAAGTGATTCACTACAGTTGTAGTTTGCAGTGCTGTGTATTTGTGATGGCTCACAGAGCCAGAGGTTGCGTCAACTCTCCGGACAGTTTTTGTTTTATTTGTGGGGAATATACCGTGAAAAAGCGGCAGAGGAACATTTCTGCATTTATTAAAAAAGTATATTTCGCCTATTTCGGTTTGAAGTTAGGCGATCAAGACAAACCGTGGGCTCCTCACAAAGTGTGCAAGACATGTGAGGAAGATCTACGCTTATGGATGAAAGGTAAAAAACAAGCATTTCGTTTCGGAATACCTATGATGTGGCGTGAACAAAGAGACCACAGCAGTGACTGCTATTTTTGCTCTTGCATTGTGAAGGGATACACCTCAAAAAATAAGAACATAATAAGTTACCCCAACCTTCCCTCAGCAATTAGGCCTATACCTCATAGCAACGAAGTACCTGTGCCTGAACCACCAAAATCTTTGGATCATATTTGTGTGGACGGTTCTGATCATGATGAGACTCATCAGATGGCTTTTCCCGATGAGTCCAGTACTTCCGAGTTTGAAACTGAACCAGTTCCGAAACCTGAACTTTTCTCTCAAGCTGAATTGAATGATTTAGTCCGGGATTTAGGACTCCCAAAAGATGCTGCCCAACTGCTAGGTTCTCGGCTTAAACAGAAAAATCTATTGTCACCAGGAACAACTTTTTATTGGTACCGCAACCGCGAGACACAATTTTTGAAGTATTTCAGCAAAGAGGAAGATTTGGTATTTTGCAACGATATATACGGAGTGATGGAAAAGTTTAAACTCAAGTATGATCCTGCTGAATGGCGGCTGTTCATTAATTCGTCAAAAGACAGCATAAAAGGTGTTCTTCTTCATAATGGCAACACATTCGCTTCAGTTCCTATTGCTCACTCTGTTATTCTCCAAGAAAAATACGAGAATTTGGCCCTGATTCTTCAGAAGATTTGTTATGATGAGCATAAGTGGATGATTTGTGGAGACTTTAAAATTCTATCCATGCTATTAGGGCAGCAATCCGGTTTCACCAAATATCCCTGCTTCCTTTGCTTGTGGGATAGCCGGGCCCGCGACCTACACTGGGGGAAAAAAGACTGGCCAATTTGGGAGTATTTGAGACCCGGTGAGAAAACTGTTCTTCATGAGAGCTTGGTACCTCGTGATAAAATTCTATTACCACCTCTCCACATTAAGTTGGGTCTCATTAAGCAATTCATCAAGTCCCTTCCAAAAGATGGTGAGTGCTTTTGGTACCTTTGCTCAAAGTTCCCCCGACTTTCTGAAGCAAAGCTAAAGGAAGGAGTGTTTGTTGGCCCTGATATAAGGAAACTCATTTCAGATGGAGCATTTGCTGAAACGATGTCTGAGAAGGAAAAAGAAGCCTGGGATTCCTTCAAGGATGTTGTTCTCAAATTCTTGGGGAACAGGCTGGATGAGAACTATAAGGATATTGTTGACAGGATGCTCAATGCCTTCAAAGAACAAGGCTGTAACATGAGCCTGAAAGTCCATTTCTTGCACTCCCATGTGAACTACTTTCCCGAAAACTTGGGGGCGTACAGTGAAGAACAAGGTGAAAGGTTTCACCAGGACATCAAGGACGCAGAGAGAAGGTACCAAGGAAGATGGAACACCACTATGATGGCTGATTTCTGCTGGTTGCTGCTGCGGGAAACCCCAGATGAAAAATACGCCAAGCAGCGCACCAAGAGAAGCATTCGGGGGAAGAAGAAACGGGCCCACCAGGAGATTGATTGACCCAAGAATGACTTTAAAATCTAAACTGTGTTGACAAATATCGTGTTTTTACTAAACTTTGAAATAAAAATTTGCTAGTTATTACCACAGTGTCGGATCTCATTTATTAGAATTTTATTTTCACACCATCGGGTGTTTGTCTTCATGTATTGCAATGGTGCGGTTTGCGTTTTCTATTCTTACATACATACCTGTACAACATTTTTTGCACATTTCTTTGCTTTGCTTTGTGTCTAACCTCGCTCTTATATGCTCAATGTTTGTGCACATGTATGTGGCTGTTTTAAGTGCAGACAATTTTGCTACCATCACAGTGTGTTTTGTTGACATTACTCTATTCTTATGTGCTGCCTTGTTACAATTTTCTTTATTCTTATTTGAATAACTACTAAACAATTAGTATAAAGAATTCATCCAAGAAACTTTTATCTCGATCGCACTCAATCTGAAACGTTCACCTCAAACTGCTAACCCAATGTAGCAAAAAATCTGTACGTGATGGAGCAAATTGGTTACCAGATTTGGATTCAGCACACCAAAAAACGTAAAAATCAATCGAAACATTAGAGGCAGTTTAAAAAAAAAAAATTTTAGTGTACCTGTGTTATCGATCATTTCGTCCAAGTCATAGGCTGAGTTGTCAAGGAGTGGAAGGGCTTTCTCAAGTATTTCTTCTTTGACAAAGGGTCTAAATCTTCTCACCGGTATTTTTGGGGAGGTAGTAGCATTGTTGTACTTCGGGATGTGCTGTTTGGTGGTATTTGGAATCTAAGTAGGCTGTGATCAGACCAAGGTACTGGTGTTATGGTTAATGCAGGGTCGTTGGTTTCTTCTGATGCCGTTTGTGGGGCGAAAATCAGGTCAAGTTTGTTTCCCTTCACGTGTGTAGGTGCGTTTACTAGTTGTTTATATCCCAGCTCGTCAAGTGCTTCAAGGAAGGCGGTGGCCTGGGTTTCCTGCAGGGTAGGTAGGTTGAAGTCACCTAGTAGCCAATTTGGGGATCGTGGTTTGTTTGTGCTGCAGGCTAGGTTGATTATTGTGGAGAGGTCATCTGATGATGATGTTGGGGCTCTGTATAGCTGGTTGATTGCACAGTGGTTGCTTTCTATGGTGATTGTGTCTAGGTGAGATGTGCTAGTAGCGTTGTTCAATTGGAATTGTAGTTCGGCTTTTGAGAGGATGAGTGCTCCGCCTCCTCTCTGGCTGGTTCTGTGGCAGGTGAAGAGTGAGAACTTGGGAGGTAGCATTTGGTTGCGCAGTACATTGTTGCAGTTGGTTAGCCATGTCTCTGTTATCATCAGGATGTCCAGATCGTAGAGGGTAATCAGGTCAGTGACCACTGGCCATTTTGTGCGTATTGATCGGACATTGATGAGGGCACATTTCACTGGGTGTTGGTACTGGTGTTTCTCTGACTGAGATTTCTTGAGATGCTGTAGTGGGATGTGCAATAGATGGGGGTGAAGTGTGCAATTAACTTCAGTTGTGGAGTGGTGAAGGTTTTCAGTCCATCTTTTTCCATCACTCCGGAGTATTAGGATAAGGTTGAGGGCTGAGTTAAAAGCATGAAATCCACTGGGGAGACAGGCGATGATGTAGATACTGGTCAAGGTTATAATTGGGTGCATCTTCTAGGTTGTTCCTGTAGTAACTTGGTTGGGATAATAATAATATTGCTCGTGGGTGAGCGTGTGGCCTACTGGGTTAAGTTCAGCGGAACTTTCACCAATTGGTGGTTAAGGTTCTATATCTGGTGGTTGTTACATTCATCAATTAAACAGGCATTTTGTCTAGTAAGTAGTTAAAGTCAGCAGTTATGCAGGCACAGTCAGCAGTTATGCAGGCACAGTGTCCGGTGAGCAGTTATGATCAGCAGTTAAACAGACACAGTATCTAGTAAGTGATTGTGGTCATCAATTAAACAAGCACATTGTCTAGTAAACGGTCATAAATTAAACAAGCACATTGTCTAGTAAACGGTTATAGTCAGCAGTTAGCTGGGTACGGTGTCTGGTAGAGATTTATGTTGTCTATTATGGATATATGATGTTAGAGCAGGATAGACGCTATTTAGTATGTAAAATACAGATAGGTGGTACATTAATTAATGTCAATAGAATGTCTATCTGGACTTAGCAAGAGTAGGATGTCTGGGAACAGTTAGGTAGCTAGACTAACAATGTAGGTAGCTAGATTAATGTACTATCAGAGCAGCTAACTATCAAACAACATTATAAGCATTTAGGATAGCGTGTGTGAGTTATCTGGTCATTCTAGGGCCTAGCTGGAAGTGTTGTCTTAGAGTTTCACGCTTTTTGGACCGGATAGTGTGTGGAATAGTACTTGCGTTTAGTCTCATTAGGTTAAGGTTGCTTCTCTATTTGCTCTGGTTGGAGCGGTGGATTACGCGGGCACGTGGCAGAGACTGTTTTCCAATGTTGTAAGCTCACAAGGTGTAAGGCGGATGGTGATGATGGAGATCAGGCTAGACCCCGAGGGGGGCTCAGGTTCTTGGTGGGTCCGGTAGGTTTATCAGGACTTGGTTGGCCTCATGCCACGGGCCCTCAGGTGCGGGCCCGCCAGGCACGGGTGCGCCCTCCGGCACTCCTTAAATCAGCCCCGGGCTGCCCCGATTGGGCAGCAGGAGCAGGCTGAGAGCGTCGGATGCAGCCTTGATGCTGGTGGTGGGCCTCTCCCTCCTGGGAGGGCTGCTGGGCCGGAAAGGCCATCGATGGGAGCCGGCGCTCCTTAAATCAGTCCCGGGCTGCCCCGATTGGGCAGCAGGAGCAGGCTGGGTGCGTCGGATGCGGCCTTGATGCTGGCAGTGGGCCTCTCCCTCCTGGTAGGGCTGCTGGGCCAAGGGAGGGTGGGGTATTAGCAGATACTATGGGCTGGGCTGGGATTACGGTGATACATAAAGAGGGTAAGGACCAGCAGGACTGTAAATCATACAGACCAATTTCTTTAATCAATTTAGATGCCAAATTATTGGCTAAATTACTAGCAACTCATTTAAACAAGGTTATTGGGAAGTTGATTCATCCATATCAAGCAGGATTTATCCCAGGGCAGCAGGTGGCGGATAACATTAGGAAGATTCTGAACACTATTTGGGCGGTGGGGCACAGTGATCAAGAGGCTGTGTTAATGTCCCAAGATGCGGAGAAAGCATTCGACCAGGTGTCTTGGTCCTTCCTATTCCAGGTTATGGACAGAATGGGGTTGGGAGGGGAATTTAAGGGATGGGTGGAAGCACTATACGGGAACCCAAAGGCATGTGTTAGAGTAAATGGGGCATACTCGGCCTTCTTCGAGCAGGAGAGAGAGACAAGGCAGGGTTGCCCACTGTCACCCTTACTATTTTCAATTTCACTAGAACCATTTGCAGCGAGAGTGCGAGCCCGGGAGGATCTGTGGGGGATAGTGGTAGGGAAAGAGAATATAGAATATCATTATTTGCGGACGATATCATATTGAGTTTGGCCACCCAAGAGGCTCAATACCTACGCTAATGTGGGAATTGGAGGAATATGGGAAGTTATCCGGATTCATAATCAACTGGACAAAATCGGAAATACTGAACTTGACAGTATCAGCGGAGAAGCAGCTGAGCTTAAGTAGGCAGTACCCCTTTCGGTGGGCAAAAGGGCCAATTAGGTATTTAGGGATTCAGGTAAGCAACAGGTTAGAGGACCTTTGATTTAATTAGTGGAGGAGGGATAGTAAGGAAATCCACAGTACTACCTTTTAACTTTCAAAAGGGAGACTATGATAAAATGAGGAAAACAGTTAAGAAAAAACTAAAAAGAGCAGTTGCAAAGGTTAAAGATGTACATCAGGCTTGGCTGTTGTTGAAAAATACTATCTTGGAAGCCCAGACCAGCTGTATTCCACGCTTTAAGAAAAGTGGAAGGAAGTCCAAAAAACTGATAGCATGGTTTAAAGGTGAGGTCAGAGAGGCTGTTGTTGCCAAAAAAGCATCTTTCAGGAAATGGAAAAAAGAGCCAAATGACGAAACCTGGAAACAGCATAAGCACTGGCAAGTCAAATGTAAGGCATTGATAAGGCAGGCAAAGGGAGAATTTGAGAAGAAGCTTGCTGCGGAAGCAAAAACGCGAAGTAAAAACCTTTTCAAGTACATTCGTAGCAAAAAACCTGTGAGAGAGTCAGTTGGCCCATTAGATGATAAAGGGGTTAAAGGAGCACTAAGAGGCGACAAGGCGATAGCGGAGAGACTGAATGAATTCTTTGCTTCAATCTTTACTGAGGAAGATGTAGGGATGTTACCCATGACTGAAGTGGTATTTAAAGGTGCGGAAGAATTGAAGGAAATATCGATACATCGGGAAGATGTATTACAACTATTAGATAAACTGAAGAGTAGCAAATCACTTGGGCCGGATGGTATACATCCAAGGGTGTTGAAAGAACTGAAATACGAGATTGCAGACCTGCTATTAGTAATCTGTGAACTATCATTAAAATCATCTCTAATACCTGAAGAATGGAGGATCGCCAATGTAACACCAATTTTTAAAAAAGGTTCCAGGGGTGATCCGGGAAACTACAGACTGGTGAGCCTGACATCAGTACCGGGAAAAATGGTAGAAACCATCATAAAGAATAAAATTACTCAGCATGTAGATAGTCATGACCTAATGGGAGACAGCCAATATGGCTTTAGACAAGGAAGATCTTGTCTTACTAATCTGTTAAGTTTTTTTGAAGGAGTGAATAATCAGGTGGACAAAGGTGAGTCGGTTGATATTGTGTATCTGAACTTTCAGAAAGCCTTTGACAAGGTCCCTCATGAGAGACTTTTGGCAAAACTAAAGAGTCATGGGATAGGAGGCAGTGTACTATTGTGGATCAGGAACTGGTTAAAAGATAGAAAGCAGAGGGCAGGGCTAAATGGCCAATTTTCCCAATGGAGAAAGGTGAATAGTGGTGTACCCCAGGGATCTGTGCTGGGTCCACTGCTTTTTGACATATTCATAAATGACCTGGAAAGTGGAACAACGAGTGAGGTTATCAAATTTGCAGATGACACAAAACTATTTAAAGTTGTTAAAACCCAAGAGGATTGTGGAAAATTGCAAGAGGATCTTGATAAATTGGAAGACTGGGCATCAAAATGGCAGATGAAATTTAATGTGGACAAGTGCAAGGTTATGCACCTAGGGAAGAACAACCCAAACTATGGTTACACGATGCAAGGTTCCACATTAGGAACCACCACCCAGGAAAAAAAGATTTAGGCGTCATTGTGGATACCATGTTAAAACCCTCGGCCCAGTGTGCAGCAGCAGCCAAGAGAGCAAATAGAATGCTAGGTATGATAAGGAAAGGAATGGAAAATAAAACAAAAGATATTATAATTTATTATTTATTTATTTATTTATAGTCTCTTCTATACCGCACTATTCAGCATCAGCGCGGTTTACAATGAACAAAGAATTTACACATTTCCAATGGTACTTTGTGTTTACAGTTGAACAGGCAAAAGTAACTTGGATAACAGGGATAACTATTTACAAATTATAACATAATCATGAACTCTTCTTGGTTTCAGCCTTAGGGGTTTTGGGAGGTCTGTGAGGTGGTTGAAATATCTGCATTGGTTACTGGGCAATACAAGAGGAAGAGGTGGTGTTTCAAGGCTTTTCTGAATTGCAATAGATCCGTGATTGCTCGGATGTCTTGAGGGAGGCTGTTCCAGCACCTTGGGGCACAGAACGTGAAAGCCCTGTCTGCTGTTGCTTTGGTGCATTGTGATATTGATTTTGGGACTACAAGTGTGTTGAGTGTTACTGACCGTCTGTCCCTATTTTGAGGTGTCATCTGGATCAGATCCGTTAGTGACGCAGATGAGAGCCCTTTGATGGCCTTGAATGTAAGTAGTAATGACTTGTAAGTGAGTCTACTTCGTATCGGAAGCCAATGGAGTTGTTTTAGGATGGGTGAGACATGGTCTTTCCTGGATGCTCCGTGTAGGACTCTTGCTGCGGCGTTCATTGCCAGTTGCAGTGGTTGCAAGGTGGCTTGAGGGAGCTCTTGTAAGATTGAGTTTGCATAATCAAAATGTGGTATGATTAGGGCCTGATAGATGGTTCTGAAATCATCCGGCTCTAGCAGGGATCGTAAGTGTCTAAGGGAACAGATTTTATGGTATACCGCTCTTACAATGTTTCCTATGTGTGCCTTCATATCCAAGTGCTGGTCTAGAGTGACGCCGAGGTATCTGATAGTGGGTTTGGTCTGGAGGTCTGCTTCCTTCACCTTCAAGAAAGACGGAGCAATGAAGTTTCGGTCTTTTGTGATGAACAACACCTCTGTTTTCTTCTGTTGGATCTTGAGGTTTTGGGATTGCAGCCAGTTGGATACTTCATTTATGCAGTTTGTTAATGGAGTGAGGTCGGGGTTCTCTGTTGTAAAAGGCATGTATAACAGCACATCATCCACGTATATCATGCAGTTGATACTGAAGAACCGTATCAGGTTGCAGATAGGCTGCATGTATATATTGAACATGAGGGCGGAGAGGGAGGAGCCTTGTGGGACCCCCTGCTTTTGATGGAACAGATCTGATGCAGTATTGTTGGATCGTACCTGCTGCCACCTGTCAGAAAGGTAGGATCTGCACCACTCGAGTGCTTTATCGGTAATTCCCTTACCTTTGAGTCGTTCCAGGAGGCGTTCGTGGCTCGCGGAGTCGAATGCCACTGCTATGTCTAGGAAGACCAGGACGAACCTTTGGCGGATATTGTTGATGCCTGTTAATATGTTGCTGAAGAGAGTAGTGAGCAGTGTTTCCACACCGTGGGCTTCTCTAAAGCCGTGTTGACAAGGGTCCAGTGGTGCGTTAGTTTCTATATGCTCTTCGATTTGTCTTTGTACTTCCTTTTCCATTATTTTTGCCAGCAATGGTATGCTTGATATTGGCCTATAGGATTCTGGCTTCAGAGGGTCAAGCTTGTTGTTTTTTAGCAATGACATTATGGATGTGCGTTTGAGGGTACGTGGGAAAGTTCCTGTTGTGAATTAAAGTTCCATGAGGCTGGATATGAATGGGCTCAGGTGGTTTCGTAGTTCCTTGATCCAGAACACAGGGCATGGATCGGTTTGGGCGGTGGTCATGTTGATGCCAGCAATGGTGTCCTCGATGCGCAGTTTGGGTGGTATTTTGAAAGTAGTGAGTAGAGTCTGATCGTATGGTTCAAGGATCTTGCAAGGTGTTGGAACATTGTCAATCTGGCAGAGTTTGGATTGTAAATAGTCAGCGAACGTTTGAGGGTGGATTTCGCTAAAATGTTGAGAGGTGGGTTCATTTGTCAAACGCTTGACGATAATGCCTCTATATCGTTCCATGGTGAGACCGCACCTTGAATATTGTGTGCAATTCTGGTCATTGTATCTTAAAAAGGATATAGCGATTTTAGAAAAGGTTCAGAGAAGAGCCACCAAAATGGTAAAGGGGATGGAAGGATACTCCTATGAAGAAAGGCTAAAAAGGTTAGGGCTCTTTAACCTGGAAAAGAGACGGCTGAGGGGAGATATGATAGAAGTCTATAAATTAATGAACAGAGTGGAACGGGTAAACGTAGATCGATTGTTTACCTTATCAGAATATAGAAAGACTAGGGGACATGCAATGAAGCTACGGGGTAAACTATTTAAGACTAATAAAAGAAAATATTTTTTCACTCAACGTGTAATCAAACTCTGGAATTTGTTACCAGAGGATGTAGTAAAGGCTGTTAATGTAGCTGGGTTTAAAAAAGGTTTGGACAAGTTCCTGGAGGAAAGGTCCATAAACCATTATTAAGAAGGGACCCAGGATATCAATGCTTGAACCAATACAAGCATTGTGGAACCTGTGTCCCTTGGGGAAACTGCTAGGTACATATGACCTAGATTGGCCACTTTTGGAAACAGAATACTGGGCTTGATGGACCTTGGTCTGACCCAGTATGGCATATCTTATGTTCTTATGTTCTTATGTTCTCTACGACTTCAACTATAAAAAGTTATTTGGGCTAGTTGAAATCCTATTGGCCAGGTGGGGGCGAGGATTCTTATCATGGTTCGGTCGGATAGCAACATTACCGATAGATTTGCCACGGCAAAAGCTGAAGCAGTTGCAACGACGCATTATGCGATTTATATGGAACAATAAGGGGAAGAGTGACGACGTCTACTCTGCAGAAAGCTAGGGAAGAGGGGGGCTTGGTTTACCAAATTTTAGTAAATATTACATAGCGGCACAATTGAAAACAATATATGCTTGGCACCGAAAAAAATATAAACAATGGGTTCAGATGGAATAGGATTTTGTAAGGGAAGAGGGGTTGGAAATTCAGATGGAAGAGGATTTTGTAAGGGAAGAGGGGTTGGAAAGGTTGGTATGGAGGGGGGACACCAGTAGAGTCGAACCCCTTTGTAAGGCACATTTTGCAGATCTGGCGGAGAACTCAGAAAGTATTAGCACCAGGGAAAAGATATATACAGAGGATGATCCTGGAGGCGTGCCTAAAGAGGGGACAGGGGCCTGAGGTGTGGATACTTCGAGGATGGGCAGAACGGGGTCTCACACACATCTCCCAGATAGTAGGGGAGGATGGACCGCGGGACTTTGAGGGGATAAACGATTTGTATGGTTTACCCAGTGCTGATTAGCTATGCCCAAGTGAGTCATTTTGTGAGGCAGAAGAGGGTATGGAGGGACCTGTGGAGTAACAGAGTGTGATTTGAGGCACTGTGCTCTGGAAATCTAGGCTGCAAATGTCTGTTGTCTAGAATTTACAAAGGGCTAATGGAAGGCGGGGAGGGTAAACTAGAATTCATGAAGAAATGGGAGCAGATCTGGGCCAACAATGGACAGAGGAAAGGTGGGAAAAAGTCATAAGGGTTATTGCGGGGATATCCATTGCCACTCACATTTATTTATTTATTTTATTTATTTATTTAGCTGCATTTATATCCCGCTTTTCACCGGGTCAAAGCGGTTGACATAAAAGAAAATGCCTATAAAGTACTCTACTGGTGGTACTGGATGCCGATACGACAAAAAAAGACGGGGTGGAGAATATCGGATAGGTGTTGGAGAGGATGTCCGGAGAAAAGGGATATGTTACATATGAGTGTGAACCGATTCAACAATTCTGGGAGGAGGTCTTATTGATAATATATGAAATGACCGGCCATGCCCTACAAAAAACACTGGAAGTGTGTTTATTGCATATGTTGGGGGAGGATCTGGAGGAAGGGGAGAGAGGGGTATTACATCACTGTATAGCAGCAGCACAAAATGAAATAGCACAACACTGGACAGGGGAGGGGAGGCCTCAGAGGATAGGATTTATCAGAAGAATGGAGGAGATGTGTTTGATGCTTAGACTGACAGGGTTGCGACATGGGAAAGGGGAAAAGGTAAGGAAACACTGGCAGGGGGTCCTGACATGGTTGGGAAAGAGGGAAGGAGGGAAGGAGGGGGACATAGTCATATCAAGCCGCGAGTAAACAAAAGGAATGGCTGATGAGTTAAGTAGCAGAAATACCTATAAATGTTTATGTGTTACAAGCAAAAGGAGAAGGAGCACAAGAAGTGAAAGTATAGGGGGGTAATGGGGAGGGGGGAACGGGGGGAAAAGGGGGATAGGTGGTGGAGTAAATACTAATGCAATGATGTATTAGAACCTAGGGGGAAATTGAGTCAGTTAACGCTAGCTTGATGTTATAAAAGTTGTATAAAAGTTGTATACCTGCTTGAAATAAGAAAAGCCTGTATGATATGTGATATAGACTTAATAAAAATGTTAAATATTAAAAAAAAAAACAGAATACAGCCGCTGGACTCAGTGAAGGAAACCCCCACTCTTCAGTCCGTCGGCTGTACAGAGGTGAGCTGGGGCCTCGGACCTTCCCGGCTCCCTCTGAAGCTGGTCACAAAGGCATGGGGCTCTTCAGGGGGTGCTAGGACTTGAAATGGGCTGATGGAGGGGCTAGAATAGGACTGGAAATGGCTGATGTGGGGGCTAGGATTGGAAATGGCTCTTGGGGGGCTAGGATTGGAAATGGGTTGATGGGGGGACTGGGACTGGAAATGGACTGATGTGGGGGGATAGGAGAATGGGACTAGAAGGAAGCGGATGCTGGGTGGGGCTGAAACTAGAAGGGAGCTGATGTTAGGGGAGGACTAGAAGTGGATGGGACTGGGGTATTTTTTTTATTTTTTTTTTAATTGAAATTTTTACAGACTTACAAAGCAAGTGTAAAGAAACATACTGATGATCCATTAAGAAAAAATACAAGAACCAATAGGATTTACAAAATAACAATACATCATACCTAGCCCACAATATTGGGAGAATATAATAACCATAATAACAATCAAAAAGGAAAAACCAAGAGTCATAACTCCTGAATTTCTAGACAGCTAAATTAACAAAACCACCTATCCCAGTCCCTTCGTGCCAAGCCCCTCTTTATCACAAAGAAATGATTCAAGTTGAGTAGGATCAAGGAAAACAAACCTAGATCCCTGAAAAGTTAACAAGCACTTACAAGGATAACGAGGAAAAAAGGTGGCCGGCAGGCAATCACTCTAGGTTTAAGGGCTAAAAAACGCTGTCTCCTAGTTTGAATCGCCCTACAGACATCCGGAAATATTTGCACTTTCGCACCACAAAAAGGTACAGACATATTCTTAAAATAACTACGAAATACAAGGGCTCTATCCTGATCAGAAAGAAATGACACCACCAAGGTGGCTCTAGAAGAAATATTATCTTGTGAGTCCTCCAGGAATTTGGTGAGATCAAGGTCAACCCCACCTTGAACCTCATCAAACCCCCCTGGTGAACCCGGAGACAGAGCTCTACCAGTCAAATAATAAAATTTAGAGAGACAGATGGAATCAGCCGAAGCCAATCCCAAAACCTCTCTAAAATACTTACGCAAAAGTATTTCAGCTGAAAGCAACCGACAATAAGGAAAATTCAACAACCTAACATTCTTTGCACGAAACAAATTATCATACTGTTCCATTTTGTGGTGTAAGACTAAACTATCTTTTATATGAGAAGCATTCACAGCTTTAAGAGCCTGACACTGATTTTCACAATTAGTAATCTGCTTAGAAACAATCTCCACCTTATTATCCACTTCAGAGAACTTAGCAGTAATCTCCGAAGAGAAACTGCAAAGTTGCACAACAGTAGGCACTAATGAGCTTTCAATACGGGTAACCACCTTCCAAATGTCAGCCAGAGTTACCTGCTCATCAGGCACTAAACTGGCTTCCTTTGGAACGGGTACCCATACCACCGGCTTCAGTTTTTCCCCCGTTCCCACCGGGGTACTCTGCTGAAACCGCATACCCTCTGAAACACACAAAGGAGGAGATACATAGACTGGGGGAGAAGGTGGTGTCCGGTCCGGAGAGCTCAAAGACACCGGAGAGGGCCGGAGCACAAGAAAGTCAGGGTCAAGCGTTGCATCCACACCAGACAGTACCTTAACATACTTGTCCATAGGGCCCACCGCAGGCTCAGCTGCCACAGCTGGCTCAATCTTCTTCTTACGTTTTCCCATCACAATCCCCACAACCAGAGGACGACGACCCAGGCTCTTTGCTCCTTCGTTGCTCCAAGGGGCTCCCAAGGGGCGTGAAATGCCCCTTGTATCTAGCCCCTTCTATCGCTGCTCCGACTAGCGCCTCCGGCTGCGCCAACCCAGGGAACCTTTAAGGAGGCCCCCGATGACGTCGGGACCGCCGGAGCAGGTGCCTGCCTCACCGGACCTCTGCGCCGCCTCTCTGCTCTCTCCCCGGGACTGGGGTATTGAGTATGGAGAGGGGAAAAGATATTTTGTGTGGGAGGGAAGTAAAATCTACTATTGGCTGGGTATTGGGAAAGTAAGTGGGGATTGAGGATGGAGGGGTGAAATTTGAGTGGATGAAAAAGGAATAAAGAAAGAAATGGAGGAAAGAGCAGAAGGGAAAGATCAAGACAGAGAATGGAAAAAACTAGAAGACAGAAGAAAGGACAAATGGACAGCAGACAATGGAGAGTTAGCAGAAGACACAAAGAAACCAGAAGAAAGTGACTGGGGCAGGTGCGACAGAAAAATAAAATGTCCAAACAACAAAAAGGTAGAAAAATACTATTTTATTTTGAATTTATAAACTGGACTATGTCAGCTCTGGGAAATGTCTTTGGATTTGTTTAGTACAAGAGGAAATTATTTATAGTTTTATTCCTCCAGTTTTGTTGTACATTCAAAGTTTGGCATTTGGGGGTCCCAGTTTAATTATTGTCTTCATATTTCTAACTTATAATCAATTATTCTATGTTTGCTGACTATGTTTTGTATGTAAACCGAGTTACAGTATCCTGTTCATGTGGAGAGCAGTTCTGTTCTGGGTGTGCCCCACCTGTGCGTGAGCCCAGAATCTGTACGTGCCCTGGTTGCACCCAAGTCTGATCCTGCGGGGACTAGATGAGCCCGCAGGATCAGAATCAGGTGCAACCAGCTGGACGTGCAGGCTATGGCCCAATTCTGGGCCCCAGATGTCCAGCCCACTGCACAGCTAGCCCAGCCAGGCTCCTGCATGGAGCGGCGGTGACATGGCATCTTCTTGCCATGCTTCCGCGGCTCACCCTGGCTGACCATCCAAATCCTCTTTCCCTGCAGCCCGACCCCCCATTAAGGGAATGGACACCAGAGGCAGTCCTGAGAATGCGAGGCAGTTGACATTGGAAGGTACGGGGAGGGAAGGACTGGAAAGGGGGCTGATAATGGGGAGGGTTACCGGGACTAGAAATAGGCTGATGGAAGGAAGTGAAGAAAACAAAAGAGATAAGAAATGGCAGATGGACCATAGACCACAGAAAGAGAGCTAAGAGAAGACAGGAAAGCAGAAGCCTCAGATCGGGACCAGAATGATCAGAGAATAAAATGGTCAGACAACAAAGGTAGAAAAAATAATTTTATTTCATTTTAGTGACTGAACTTTGTGCTATCTTTATATTTTATACAGTATGGGGGAACTGCATCTTTTATTTATCTGCATGCAAAGTCTGGCTTCTTGGGGTTTCAGTTTAAATTTTGTCTACATATTTTTATTTTTACTTTAGATTGAGGTTACTTATTCTGTATTTCGTGAGGGTCTGTGCTCTGAGTGTGTGACTGAGGCCAGGTGTTCTGTTAACATGGAGTTTGTACATAAAGATCTATATTGTACTGTAGTAATTTGACTTGTTCAGCTTTTCATATAGGCATATGGTGGTTCCAGGGCCCACTGTAGTATTTACAGTGATGCTTTTTTTGGATGGGCTCCTTATATGAGTTTTGGAAGTTGGTGCTGATATGATATGGTATGCTTTGGTAGATTTGCTCCATAGATACTCTGATTCTGTTGCAGGATTTTGTATTAGTTCACAATATGCCTGGTTCAGGAGAATGGTTGTTGTTGTTGTTGTTGTTAGTGAGATGATCAGAATCAGATTTATTTTTAAGATATTGAGTTCTGTGGGTGAATGTTCTGGTTCTGCTCTGCAACCACTGTTGAAGGGGGTTCTGTGGATGCAAAATATATGTTGAAAAAGAAAAAGCAAGAACTAGAACGCAGTTTATAACAACAAAATAAAAATGAGTCATAATTTAGTTTTATAAACTGTGCTGTGGTTCTCGCTCTCTTTTACTTCCTTGGTGGGCAAACATCTTGCATTTCCTCCATATAATTTAATTGGCTTTTTGGTTTGGTTCAGTCCCTGAATTGAGTTTTGAGAAAGCCCCGCCCCCTCTACAGGGGGGGGGGGCATCTCATCCTTCGCCTCAGGCAGCAGATTGCCTTGAGCCACCCCTGGTCACATTTCATATAGGAAGAACACATCTAAGATTGCAATTCTCCATGTCAGGATATACATTTGCTCCCTGATGGGTAGGATTCTAAAAATTGCTCTTTTCAGCTAGCTCTTTACGGGAGGGATTTAAGGGAGTTATGCTCCTTAATTCCTTGTTGTTTATTCCATCTCCAAATTGAAAGGAATTAAAGATAGTGGCATCTGTAAGTAATTGGTTCGGAGTTTGGCTGAAACAGCACCCCTTTATATGTATTTTAGGAAAGGTTCCATGCCTGGCAGAACCTTTTCTAAAATATTTCCAGACCTGTGAACATCTTGACCTCAACATCTCAATTTCAAACTCCACATACTATCTAAAAGGTGCCTTCACATATACGAGGTATTACATGCCTAGAAAATCTGATTGTTTAGCTAACTTTGTCCTTAAGCAGTGTATGCACAAGATAGGTAAGGTACTAATTTATATAAGTTTACTTTATGGGTTATTGCTTTTATGTAGCTCATTTAAATCTCAGAATTGTTCCCCTTCGCATAAACTAAATATGTTTCATGTAACCGCATATGCTTGTTCAATGTATACAATAGTTGAGTTTGATGTAAACCGCTTTGATACCATGAAAAGCGGTATAGAAGAGATTTTAAATAAAGAAATAAATAAACTGCAGGCTGCAAGTGCTTCACTTTCCTGTCATTAGAGGGCATGATAAACTCACTACACAGGAAGAGACAGGCAATTTTATCAGGCTGGATAACTCAGAGCTGCCAAGTATGGCTATAAGTGAGACACAAGTATGGTCTCACTGGCTGTACAAATAAATAATATGGCTCTCTCTATCAGCAATAGTATGAAAGAGAGTCACTTTTAACTTGATTGATAGTTACTATATGCTACTGCCTGTAGCCTTTGTGATGATAGGGTTAGGGGTTAAGAGTCCATGTCCAAGGTGAAAGGGAGAAATGTCATGTCTTTCATCTGTCATTTTTAGGCCTTCATGTATGATGCGTAGCATGAATGCCTTACAGTATGGGGAGGTGGAGGCACATTCTGTACTGTGCGCCGCGGCCTCTATGCATCCTGAACTGGACGCACAGAGATAGACCTGATTCTGATCCCGCATGGCATGTCTTGACCCTGTGGGATCATGATCGCGTCTAGGGTCAGTACATGCAGGCTGGTCCCTATTCCAATTGGCCTGCACGTACTGAGCCAAGCCCGGCTAAATTAGTCAGGCTCCTGAATGGAGCCATGGTGCCATGGCATCCGGTTGCCATGGCACTGCAGCTCCATTCAGGAGCCGTGATCCACGGCCGCCAACTACTTTTTCTCTTCCCCATAGCCCGACCCCCAATCTGGCCTCCAATGACCAGGGTCGGGCTGCAGGGAATCCCCAGCACCCCTCACCATTTTGGGGCTGCCCAGACCTACTGTCCTGCGACATCCAGGGGAACTTATTCCACCTCCAAGGTGGAATAAGTCCCCCGTCCAGTCTGCCGACCCCAGATGTACAGGGCCGTCATCAGAATCAGCCCTGTACGTCTGGGGCCACGGACCTCCCACTGCCCGCCCTAACTCCACCTCCGCACTGCCTCTTCCTGTCCCTGTCTAAGCCTCCCCATACAAATGCCTTGTCCATACAGGGAGGCTTAGTTGGGGACAGGAAAGGGGGACAAATAGCAGGGATGGAACAGACCCCATTGTGTCCAACCGTATGTCACTCTGTGGCTAAATGATGGGAGGTAGGAGCTTGAGTTTGGGTGTGATCTATGAGTGTGATATGCTGAGTTTCACCTTGGTTTGGTAATGTCAGCATTACAGGAATTTCACTTCCACAGCTGTATACTCTTTGTAGGAATGTGTCTTTTCTATCTATTTCCATGACTTACCTGTAGAGCTCTAAATACACAATTCTGTGTCAATTTGCTACATGCTGTACAGTAAAGCAGAATTCATATGGTTTATAGTCCCCTTCCGCACACCTGAAAAAAACCCACAGACTATAGTTTTGTTTCCATAAATTCCACCAAATTCTAACAAATCCAACTCGTGTATTTTTAATGAATTGGCAGAACTATGTTTATGTTAATTGATACTTACTACATAAAAGGCTACTACTGAGAAATTAAAAACATTGTATTACAACTACTTGTTCTGTTGCTCCAGATCACTATGGTAGTATGTCTGGAAGCTTCTTTTCCAACATAAGCAATATGTTGTACAAGGCTCCTACTAGGTCTGTACCCTAAACCCAGTGTTGGAGGCTCTCTTGATCTGCATGAGGCTATTGTCTTCTATTGTAATCAGACTGGCACTATCTCCTTTTGTGCTGCAGGTCGCCCCTGAGACCCGGGCCGTGATAGACTGGATGCAAAAAATTCCCTTTGTTCTGAGTGCCAACCTGCATGGTGGGGAACTGGTGGTTACATATCCCTTTGACATGGCTCGGTCTTACTGGAAAGATAAGGAGTTGACCCCAACAGCCGATGATGCTGTCTTTCGCTGGCTGGCCACAGCCTATGCATCCACCAGTCGGGCCATGGTAGATGACGATCGCAGAGTGTGCCACACAGAAGACTTCATGAAAGTGGGCAACATCATCAATGGTGCAAACTGGCACACAGTGGCTGGCAGTAAGTCCAAAGAGATCAAATAGATTTAATCTTGTAGCTTTTCTCAATAATCTAATCTTTTAGAAACATAGTCATAGCTAGAGCAGATACCTATGCACATGTCTCTGCCCATCTCAGAGCAGTGTCTGCAGGGAAGACAAAGTGAGAAGAACTGTTATTTGTATCCCCACATTACAGGTTATTGGGTAAAACTAGATACATGGAGCCACAATGACTTGCCCAAGGTCACACAGAGTCAATGGCAGAGCAAGGATAGATGAGAGTAGAGCACGGTCTCAACACTAAGACATAATAGATTATGAAGTCTGTATTCAAAGGGATCCATCTGGATAAATAAGGCTGTATCCAGTTAAATCAAAACCTTTGAAAATTTGAAGTGGCTGAGTGGCAAGTATATCTCCTCCTGTCCCTTAGGGGAGAAGGTAAAGGTAGTAAGCAATATGGATCAAAAGGAAGGAGGCTTGATGGGTGAAAAAGAGGATGAGGGTGAGGGGACATTTTTTTATACCTTAAAACCTGAGGGGCTGGGGTGAGAGGGAGATCGGGAGTGTGAGGACATTTTTTCTGTACTGGGACTTCAGGGGATGAGGGTATAAAGGAGATCAGGCAGTGTGAAGGGTTCCTTGAGAGGGCTTAGCAGAGTAATGCTGATTTTCAGCGCTGGCCAGCTAAGTTTTAACTTCAAAGTCTGAATGGCCTGTGTCTAGCAATTTCAAATGATTTTCACCTAAAATCTAACCAGATGGATTCAGCTAAGGGAGGAGTTCTAATATTTTCGGAAATTTAATTTTATTGGATATGTATAAATCACCTATGTGGGTCAAAGTATTTTTGAGGGGATATATAGCCAATTATATAAACAATCAATGTAATGTAATTTATACCCCATCTTTACCCATAGAATTCAAAGCGCTTAAAAAAAACAATCAAAACAGAATTAATACAATACTAAACATACCACTCTTTTACAAAGCAAACACAATTCTTATGTTTTCCCATATCTCCTTCCAACATATTAACAGTAGCAGAGAACAACAATACGATGGCCAACAGCAAAATCACTTCTCATTTTTCACAATCTGATCAAAGAACCATGTCTTAAGACCTCGACAAAAGGATAAGAACATGAGTTCCACTGATGTTTTAATGTAACTTGCTCACTGTTCATTGTAAACCGCCACTGATCTTTGGAAGTGACGATATATAAATGTTGACAAATAAATAAACATTTGATTTGCCATGCTAGTTCAGACCTAAGGTCCATCTAACCCAGTATCCCACTTCAACAGTGGCCAAATCAGGTCATAAGTACCTGACAGTATCCCAAAACGTACCTAGATTCTATGCTGCTTATCCCCAAGGTAGATGCGTGGAATAGTCTCCCAGTGGAGGTGGTAGAAACTAGGACAGTATCTGAATTCAAAAAAGCATGGGACAAACATAGAGGATCTCTAAAGGAAAAAAAGGGGACTATTGTAGTTATAGAAGGGCAGACTAGATAGGCCATGTGGTCTTTTTCTGCTGTCATTTTTCTATGTTCCTTAATAACGATTTATGTACTTTTCCTCCAGGAACTTGTCCAAGCCTTTTTTAAACCCAACTACACTAACACGGTTTACTACTTCTTCCAGCAACAAATTCCAGAATTTAATACGTTGCATGAAAAAATATTTTCTTCAATTAGTCTTAAATGTACTTCTTAGTAATTTCATGCCATGTCCCCTGGCTTTTGTAGTTTCCGTTCCAAGCTAAGAGTCCTAATCTCTTTAATCTTTCCTTAGAAGGAAGTCATTCCATCCCCTTTATCCTTTTGGTCATTCTTTTCTGTACCTTTTCTAATTCCACTATTTTGTTTTTGAGATGTGGTGACCAAAGTTGCACAAAGCACAGTCACACAATGGATCAATACAGAGGCATTATGATATTCTCTATTCCTTTCATAATAATTCCTAACATCATAAGGGAGGAGTGGCTCAGTGGTTGGGACAGGTTACCTCAGGCCTGAGGGCCAGGAGTTCAATTCCCAAATAGGGACAAGCAACCTCAGGCCAGAGGGACTGGGGTCTCTAGTCCCATGGGCACTCTCCATGGCCTTGGGCAAGCCACTTAACCCTCCATTGCCTCAGGTACACTTAGATTGTGAGCCCTTCAGGGACAAGGGATTAAAAAGTACCTGTTAGTATACATGTAAACCACACTGATTCTAAAGAGCATGGTATAAATAAAAATATATTTGTTTTTCTGACCACAACCTCATACTGTGCAAACGATTTCAATCTATTATCCACAATGATGCCTAGATTTTTTCCTAGGTGATGACTCCTAAAGTGGATCCTAGCATCATGTAGCAATAGCCTGGGTTATTCTTCCCTATATGCATCACTTTGCTCTTGTTCACATTAACTTTTATCTGCCATTTGGACGCTCAGTCTCCCAATCTCGCAAGGTCCTCCTGCAATTTCTCACAATCTGCTTGTGATTCAACAACTTTGCATCATTTTGCCATCAGAAAATTTGATCACCTCACTTGTTCTCACTTCTTGATCATTTATAAATAAAATAAAAGGACTGCTCACAGTATAGATCCTTAGTCACTCCACTACTTACCTTTCTCCATTGAGAAAATTGATCATTTAGACAAATTGTGTCCGATATTCAGCACCAGCGGCTAGCTTCCTTCACTGAACATTAACCCAGATATTCAATGTCGGGGGTCATATCTGGCCCTGGCACTGAATATCCAGGGTTGCTTCATAGCACAATATTAAGCCGCTACACATTTAGTGATATGCGGCAAAAGTTCGGCCAAGGTTTCCTGCGCCTGGCCTTTACCGCATATCGCTAACTGGGCAGTGACTTAGGGGTATGTTTACTAAACCGTCTTGACGTGTGCCCGGCGATAGTGTGCAGGCTGCCATAAAAGGAGTGGGCTTTTCGGTCTTAATGTAGCAAAATGGGATTATCGCGCGATTACAGGGCGAGACGCCGCTAAGCACGTTAACATGTGGTACTCTTAAGTAGGCACGCAGATATGCAAACACAGAAATAGAGGTGTAGCACAATGGTTAATATACTGACTGATGATACAGGGGTCATGAGTTTGATCCCCCAGTGTGCCTAATGCATAAGGCTGGCTGAGGCATTAGCTTTTAAGTGTAATTATTGCTTTTTGAGGCTTTTTATTTTAATTAGTGCTGCCATAAAACACACCCTCATGTGCCGTAACCTAAGGTGCCGCATAAGGCACCCTATAAGGCACTCCATAGGGCACATTATAACTGCTTTTCAAACCCAATCTATATCCTCCCCTACATATGGCAACCATGTTATCCACAAAACCTATTTATATGGCAATCATTACATCCACACAACCTACATACAATACACACTCATACAAAACTCACTTCTCCCCACCATATGCACAACAAAGTCCTACACACAACACACAATCACCACAACACAAACACAAAAGAAACACACCAGCCAGGAAACATGACAAAAAAAGCGCAAAATCCCACAACATTACAAAATTACTCATATACCACAACACCACAAGGCTACCTATGCCCCATACACATACATACTAATAAATGCCAGGTCAATAAGAAACAAAATAAACATCATCACAGATGAAACACCAGACATCCTCTGTGTCACGGAAACATGGATCACTGAATCCGATCCTATTATACTCAACCAACTAAACAAACCTGGATACAAACTTTTCAACTCTCCACGCACAAACAAAAGAGGAGGAGGAGAACTAATCCTAGCCAAAGATTCATTAAACCTAACCGATACATCGCAAGTCACTATCGAAGGAATCGATATACTAAAACTGGAAAATACAACACAGGCCATCTGCCTCATATACAGACCACCTACATCGCCTCATGAAACATTGGCCGCAGCACTAGAAATAATATCAACCACCGCCAGCAAAAAATACCAAATAATTTTGGGAGACATAAATCTAGCTTCAACACTACCTACGCATTCAAATGCATTCCTTGAAGCCATGGACCAACTCGGCTACAAACAAATAATACATGAGGCCACACACAACAAAAGGTATACCTTGGATCTAGTATTCATACCCAAAAAACATCAACAAGAAATAACCAACAATTCCACCCCGCAGATCCTACAGGTCCCGTGGTCTGACCACCACCTAATAAAATTTACCTTGCCCATTCCGGACAAAGACTCCAACTACCAACCTAGGCCCACAACACTGTCCAAAAGAAAATTCTAAAAGCTTGACAAAGAAGCGTTGATACAATCTATTGCAAGTCACATAGACCTGAACCACTCCAACTTAGAAACTCTAATTGACCAATGGAACAAAGGAATTGAGAAAAACGCAGAACCAAAATCCATGACTCACAACCAGATGTCCCACAAAACAAGAACTAAATCAGAACCGTGGTACACCACAACACTAAAAATGATGAAAAAGGACCTAAGAAAACTGGAAAAGAAATGGAGACATGAGAAAACACAGGAACATAAAACAGAATACTTAATGCTCCTCACAAAATACAAAGAGGAAATCAATCAGGCAAAAAAGATATACCATACCAACTTACTCAACAAATCACTGAACAGGCCCAGAGAATTGTTTGAATTAATTAAATCACTTACAAAAACATCCCAAGAAGACACCACAAACTACCCTATTAAAGCGCAAACATTGGCGGACCACTATGCCAGCAAATTATACCCAACAGCAACTTCACTACCCATACTAAGCCAAGAAAATGACAACTTGATACAACAACCTTAAACACAATGGAGAAATGGAACACATTTCATAAAACCGATGAGAAACAAATAGTAAACCTAATCTCGAACCTAAACACCACAACCTCCCAATTAGATCCCTGTCCTGCAGCCTGGATCAAAACCTCTAAACTAGAAATTGCCCAATTCATTACACATATTGTGAACCAATCTCTACAACAAGGAATCATTCCAACACTCCTTAAAAAGTCACTCATAAGACCAATACTGAAAAACAAAGCACTCAAAAAGGACGATCCAACCTCCTACCGCCCAATTTCAAGTATTCCGTTCCTAACCAAAACTATCGAAAAAGCAGTTCAACTACAATTACAGGACCATATTGACTCAAGAGAAGAACTAGACAACCAACAGTATGGATTCCGCCCACACCACGGTGTTGAAACACTACTCCTGGTACTTTTAGACAATCTACTCAAAGGACTCGAAGACAGGAAGAAAATGTATATATTACTATTTATAGATTTATCAGCGGCATTTGATACAGTCCATCACAAAACACTCATTAACAGATTGGCATCTATGGGAATAACAGGAATTACACTGAAGTGGTTCACATCCTACTTAACAAACACAGGAACATAAAACAGAATACTTAACGCTCCTCACAAAATACAAAGAGGAAATGCAACAAGTTCAATTCAACGGCGAAAAGGCAAAAACATTTCCACAAACCCAAGGAATTCCGCAAGGATCAGCGTTATCTTCTCTACTTTTCAACCTCTACATAAAACCGATCTGCTTGATATTTCGGAAGCACAAGATACAATACCATTTGTATGCCGATGATATAATGCTATACACACAATTGGACACAGAAAACCCAAACTACAATCATCTCGAGATCTGCCTAAAAGAGATGCAAACCTGGCTGATGCAAAACAATATGTCCGTAAACCATAAAAAGACAGAAGTAATGTACATCTCCCGAAATCAAGGCCTCAAACCACCCCCAACAATAACAATGAACAACAACACTTACTTGGTAAAGGAAGAAATAAAATACCTAGGAGTAACCCTTGACACAAATTTAAAAATGGAAAAACACCTCCGACTAACCAACAGAGCAATTTTCCACAAAATAAAGGTTATTCAACCCCTACACAACATCCTCGACCACTCAGACTTCAGAACTGTAGCACAAACTCTGCTCATCCCGCACTTCGATTACTGTAATTCCATCCTTCAAGGCCTGCCTAAAAAAACCCTAAAGATCCTTCAAATGGCTCAAAACGTTTCAGCCAGAGTGATCATGAAGAAGAAAATCGCTGAACACATCACACCAATATTAGCTGAACTACACTGGCTACCCATAACCGCCCGTATAAAATACAAACTACTAGTTACAACATTCAAACTCATATACAACATAGCACCATCATACCTCAACAACCTCATAAACACTCAACCCCCTTCCAGAAATAGAAGAATTTACAACACAAACACTCTATGCATACCAACCAGTATCAGATCAGCCAAAGCCTGCACGAGTAAGCGAGCTTTCACATACACAGCACCTACCATATGGAACCAACTACCAACAGACCTGAGATCAATTAACGACCTGAAAGACTTTAGAAAAAAGTTAAAAACACACCTCTTTAATTAAGTATACGATCCAACTTTAACTATACCTAAGAGCCAAAATAAACACGCCTAAATTTTTAGTATGAATCACTGTCTATAGAACCACCACAAGCATAGCCATAAGGCTCTTCTCATGCAAAACTTGTATATATATTCTCATATTGTATATATCATCACTCCTATATTGTATATATGTTACTCCTACACTGTAATTACTTGTAATTTCTAATGATTTTCACCTGAAAATCAAATGTAAATTTTTGACTCATTACAGATGTAACCATAGTTATGTTTGACGTGCAAGTTTATCCGCTTCTGATCACTGGAAGTAGCGGTATACAAATGATAAATAAATAAAGTGCACTGTCTGCCAAGGCACCCTATAATGTCCCCTATAGGGCACCCTATAAGGCGCTTTAGAGGACACCTTATAAGGCACTTTATAGGACACCTGATAAGGTACCTTATAAGGCGCCTTATGAGGCACCTTATGGTTACAGTACATTGAGGGTGTTTTTGCTGGCAGCACTAATGTACATTAAAAATAGGCAATGCCTTGGACAGCCCTATCAAATAACCCCACCATGGGTTTGAACCTATGACCTCTGGCTCCATAGGCAGTGAAGTAACCTGTGGGCTACAGCTGCTAACAAACCCCTGGCTGGCTGCAGAAGGACTGCATGTCACCACACAAACTGTCTGCTGTGGTTACCAGGATAGGGTTAACCCACCCGTACCCATGATGCACTGCACATGCAAATCAGCAGTCTACAGATGAGCACAAGATGGGGTATGCACCCTCACAGCACCTTGGCCTGGTAGGGGGAACTGACCGTGTGCACCCCCACAGCACCTCAGCCTGGTGGGGGGTACTGACCGTGTGTGTTACTGGCACAGAGTAGCTACAGACCGTCACATTGTGCGGGTACTGTGCTCACCCTGAGGGTGAGGTGGGGCGCCCAGCACCAAGTCCACAGCACCTTTCATGGTTGAAATATGCTATGCTGCAGGTCCCCATTAGTGTTACTGTGTGTGATAGGTAGTTCCTGCAGACACACCTCGGATACATCTGTATCCATCTGTATTTCTCAGTCATGTCTAGCCCTTATGGGCTATGATGCACCCTGAATAGTGCATATCCTGTATTGGTGCCATGGTTACATGACGTAGGTGAAGGGGGGGGTGTTTGGACCCATAGGCGGATTATGCACCACCACCCAACCCACCCTCTGGGGCTCAGGGTGGGAAACAGGATCTCCCACCAACCGATCCATATTCTATCTCCCTACAATGGTCGCAGTAGATGGGACCATCAACCCCAGTCCTGCTGGGGAACAGACACCCTACAGGACAGTCAATGCAGAGCTGTACACATCCATAAAGCAATAGCAGACAGACAGTAGGCCTGGAAATGCTCAGCTGCCCCACACCACTATCTGACATTCTCCAGCAGCAAGCCTCCAGCCGCTGCACCCTGCAAGGTGTTCCAGCAAGACACATACTAGCTGCAGACAGTCTGCTAGATAGTCCATAGTGCATATTCCTGGAGGAGATGTGTGTACCCAGAACTGTGATGTCAGTATACACACCAAGCAGATAATTCAATGATTGAGCCCCAAAAGAGAACCCATAAATATCACATGAGAGAAATACTATATAGCACTATGGGGGAACCTAGCCATGCCGTGGTCACTGCTCAGTCAGGGTGAGAGTGACCTCCCAGCAGGACATGCTGTGGCCACCCTGTCCGTGCAGGTGGTGGCCGGGCACTACAATGTCCGAGCCATTGCCCTATGCCCTGTGCAGATGCATCCAGGCCAGGCCACCCTATCCAGGCTATTCCCACAGTACCTTGCTCCTCATTATGCACATTGGCAGGCCAATACTGGCAACAGTGCTAGCAGTGTGGGCTGTGGAGGGTGTTGGCAGCCACCACACACTGGATAGACAGACACACACTCCCCACACCTATGCCAGCATTGTGCAACTATAGAGGTGTTTGGCAGCCCTGGCCACCGCACCAGTCCTGGGCACAGTGCAGGCATGGCTATGGTACGCAATACTGTTGGGGTCACTCCCCAGGGTAGTAAACACTGTCAGACACAAGACCTGTAGCACTCTCCACAGACATCAGAAAGGTTGTTATGATGCAGCTCAATCAGAAAATTGTACTTAACTTCGGAATTGCTATCTGCCAGTAATCATAGCAACCTTTTGATAGATGTGTACCGTATTCCCAGGTTTAGGGTGGCATTGCTAAGGTATGCAAGTGCTAGTATTGGGAGATGCACGCAGGGCCCAACATCCTGCCTCTCTAGGAGGCATTGGATAATGGAGCCTGTGGGTGCGGGTGTGTCTGCCCCTGTTGGCCGCTGCTTTAGGGCAGAGGTTCCCAACTCCAGTCCTGGTGGTCCAGACACTGTTCAGGTTTTCATGCTGTCCCTCATGAATATGCATGAGATACATCTGCATACCATGGGGGCGGCGCATAGAAATGCAGCACAGGCATCTTTATTAGAGACAGCATGGAACCTGAATGGTGTTTGGCCCTCCAGGACTGCATTTGGGAGACTCTGCTCTAGGTAATGTGCATGTTTATGGTGTCTGTGCTCTGTAGGGTAAAATGGAGGTGTTTTGGGCATGTTTACGTCATCTGCACTACAGGTTCTGTCTGTATTAGCATGTTTTAGTAGTGGGTAAAGTATGGGGACTGGGTTGGCAGGAACCACAGCTGGGACTGAACCTGTGACCTTCTGCTTCTGCACACACTGGTTGCATGCACTGCACCACTGTGTTGCCACAGAGACAGTGCATTCCCTGGTGATACCATGACTGTTTGTCAGACAGGGCATGTCTGTTGCAGTGCATGGCACCCACCTACACAGGGCTAGGCCGCGGTCTGCTCTGGGCAGCTGCCACTGCCCCCTCCACCACCAGTATCCCTCTGCCACCATGCTGACATGCCCTTCTGCTGGTGGTGCTGGTAGAGCGCAGTCTCAGGCCATCCAGTGTGCTGGTAGGCAGCTGCCTATGGTGCGGGTTCTGGGGTAGGGGTGCCTGCATAGCTGTCCACGCTTCACCCCAGCACCGCATGCTAATGTTCCGTGCCCTTGGGGGTACCTGCTGGGTACTATCCCCTATGACACTGTGGGAAGCACACTCGTGCCCATGTTGGGCCCTCAGCAGTTGCTGTCTGGCTGCTCTACTGTTTCAGCATTCCTATGGGCCAGCTAGGCATCACCCTAGTCCGCACTGTGGCCCAACTGCACCACAGCATGTGCCGCCTGCAGCCCTCTGTGTCCCCTTTTCCAGCATCTGTGCAGTTGCCCATTCCGACATGCCCGCCCTGCTGTTGCGGAACATGTGCATGCCATAGGAAACCTGACCAATGGAGTCAGAAACCCTGATCAGCGCAATTTCACTGTGGGCTCATTCACCTTGTATGGGGACGGAGCATAGAACCTTCCAAAATTCATATCTTTTTTTGGAGCTTTCTTGGGAGTGTTTTTTGATGTTTCCCATTGATATCACTATTGCCCAGCTTGGTTTTATTTTTTTTACATTTTCTTCTGTTCATTTTCAATGTTTATTTGCCCTTTTGTTCCGTGCACATGTATCACACTTCACTTTTTGTGGGTTTCCCTGGTTTTGCTGTACATTGCTGATGGAAATGGTTTCTTTTCCCTTTAAATCAGCTCTAACGCCAGGGTTTCACTGGCGTTAGTTTTCAGCCTCGGATTTCACAGTGTTAATGTGTGGGGAGCCTCTCCCCTCCCACTCTCCGCCCATTGACCCTCTCTCTCCGCCCTTGGGGAGCCTTCCTCCGCCCCTGTGGAGCCTTCCTCCGCCCTCCGGGAGCCTTTCTCTGCCTTCAGCGCTGGTTTGCGCCGCTGCACGCTTTATCGCGCGCTAAGGTACCTTTGCGCCCGATAAAGCGCCATTATCGCGCAATAAGGTACCTTATCACCCGATAACATCGCCGGGCGCACATTAAGACGGTTTAGTAAACATACCCCTTAATATCGCCACTGACTGGTTAGTGATTGGCTCCACCTCCATTCCGCCCCAGAACGCTCCCGACATACTTTGATGCTAAGCAGTTAGCATCGGGTTGGTAGAGCTGGCAGCCATGGATATTCAGAAGCACTAATCATGTTAATGTCGCTGAATATCTAGTTTAGGCGGCCATTCTCTCTTTTCTGTCTTTTAACCAGTCCCAACCGATAGGGCATTGCCTCCGATCCCATAACTTTTTACCTTCCTCAGGAGTCTCTCATGATGGAGGTTGTCAAATGTATTCTGAAAGTCGAGATACATTATATCAACTGGCTCACCTTTATCCATGCCTTCAAATAAATTTGGCGGCGCAAGGCTTCTCTAGACTAAATCCATGTTGGCTTTGTCCCATTAAACCATGACCCTATATGATTAATAATTTTGTTTTTTATGATAATTTCTTTCATTTTGTCCAGCACTGATTTCAGGCTCACTGATATGTAGTCAGGCTCACTGGTATGTAGTCTCCCGGATCACCCTGGAACCATTTGTTAAAAATTGGCATTATGTTGGCCAACTTCCGATCTTCAGGTCCCATAGACAATTTTTTTAAATTGAAATTATTATGATTACATTTCTATAGTACAAAAGGAAAACCATGATAATACAAAGCACAAACAATGCACAGCATATCAATCACTAATAAACATGGAAAAGCCCACATCAAGGGAGGAACATCTGGTACCAAAAGAGTTAAATTCAACCAAGAAAGTAAACGCTGAAGCGCTACATGGGAGATAACTAAACATGCCTCATTCCCACAACCAAATTACCTGTTCTCTGTGTCACTCAAAAAAGATTGCAATTGAGAGGCATCAAAGAAAACATAACTCTGATCTTGCCAAGATATTACACATTTGCAGAGGAATTTCAGATAAAAGGTTGCCCCTAATTGCAAACCCGCTGTTTAAGTTCCAAAACCTGACGTCGTCTAGCCTGAGTCTGGCGAGTAACATCAGGAAATATAGTAAGTTTATGACCACAGAATAGCTCATCTTTATGTTGAAAAAAAGCTTTAAGAATTCTATGTTTAGCAGATTCTAACCCCAGTATTACAACTAGGGTACTCCTCTTATAAATTACATCTGACAAATCCTCTAAAAAAGCAGTCATATCCTGGCTGGGTAATGGGTAAAGAGAATCCATTACCCCTCCCCCATACTCCCTACTCTAATTTTACTAGAAACATAATACATTTGTGAAACATCAATTGAATCTGTAAATTTAAGAATTTCTGAAAAATATTTTTGAAGCAAAATCTCTGGGGAAAGCAGATGGGTTAGAGGAAAGTTTAAAAAAAAGGTGATTCTTTGCACAAGCCCCATTCTCTAAGGCTTCCAGTCTGGCTTGAACAGCCAAAGAATCTTTAATAAAGGCAGTATTAGATATAACACTGGTACAGCCCATGTTCCCTGTAAAAGAGTTATCTCCAAGTTATAATGCCCTGTTCAATGTAATTTCAGTTTGTTCAATGTAAACCGCACTGATGCAGAATAGTGCGGTATATAAGAGAATTAAATAAATAAATAAATAAAATAAAATAAAACACAAGACTGGACTTGAGAATGGGTTTGAACAAAAGACTTATTCAAACTACAGAGCTGTTTATCCAAGTCAGAAAGCTTATCTGCTACCCCATGCATAAAAGGCTACTGCTACATAAAGAGGCTGCTGTAGAAGTCACTCAAACATCTATATTATTAATTTCCCCGAGTAGATCTTTGAGAGTCACATCGCCCTCAATAGAGGGAGAAATAACAACCTCAGGAACCACCGATAACACAGGTTGAGATATTGAAACACCTGAAGAAAAGTCAGTGGCAATATCTTCCACTGCTGTAGAGGACAAAGCCAGAACAGGAAGCTGTGGGGGGGCTCCAGACATCAGGGCTTAAAGAAATCCCTTCCGGAGATAGTAAGCTGGACCGCAGGGGAAGCAAATGTCTGTCCATAGGGCCCAAAGTCTTACCTTGCACTCTTGTAGAAACAACTACCTTTGTGCCAGTTTTATTCTTACACCTCCCCATCATTCACCATTGACTGACACAATACTTCCTCCAATGCACCGAAGGGGCACCAAAGGGGCGTGTCCTGCCCCTTTGGTCACACCCCTTCGGTTCGCTACCCGCGGGCCGCAACACATGGGTGCATGTGCCGGTTGCTGGTTTAAGTAGGACCTGGGGTCCTCACCAGGTGAAGTCCTCCAAACACCTGCCCACTCAAGAGCTAACACCAGCAGACACCAGGGATATCCAGCAAGGCAGATAGTATGCTGCTCGTTCTCCTCCACAAACCCGATGCAGCTCTCGCATAGACAATTTAAATGATAGGTTACAAATATAAAAGACCTGTAGTTTCATTTTGCGTTCTTTCCATATTCTGAGATGTAAACCATCTGGACCAAATGATTTGTTGCTCTTTAATTTGTCAATTTGCTCTATTATAACTTCCAAGTTCACTGATAGCGATGAATCAGAAGAACTGAAACAAAAACACTATTAAATACTATTTCTGGCATGGGTATCTCCCTTACAACTTCCTTAGTAAAGCCCAAATCACAGAAGTCATTTAGGAGCATGTTTACTATAGCCTGCACTGAACTCATTACTAACATGGGGGCTCTGCGTTAACTTCAGGTGGCATGTGTGTCTATTGCTCTGCAATTAGTGTGGTGCAAAAGTGTAGCACCATGCAAACTGGCACGTGGGTGCATTTATGATTTATGCTTTATTTAGTATTTGATGTACCTCCTTTAACCAGTGGCAGCAAAGCGGTTAACAAAGTAATAATAATAGTACAAGGAGGGTTAAGAAGTACAAAAAAAGTCATCCTTGATGGCATGCTCTCCAGTAACTACCAGTTTACATTAATTGATAGAAGGAACCTTAAGACACTCGGGGTCATGCTTACTAAAGTGCACTAGCGATTAGCATGAGATTTACTGCTAAGCACGCCGCAGTAACTATTACTGTGTGAAAAAATTCATCTGTGATAAAAATCCCATGCTAATTGCTTAGCATGGGGTGTGACAGAGACTGGATAGTTCAGGGGCAGAGTGTACACATTGTGGTTAGCATGGGCATCCTTGGCAAGTACTAACCAGCAATGTTGCGGTTAGCATGGGTACACGTCCTGCCACTTCAGTGGCTGGCGGTAAGCGCACCTCTATTAATCGCATTAATGCGGGGCAGAGTTGAACCCATGCTAACTGTATGGAGACATACTGGGCACACCCCCATCAGCGAGCACAGATCCGGCACTCCCCCTGCACTAAAAAAGTAGCCTCAATGGGCTCAATCTTTGCATTTTAGTAAAGATGCCCCTCTATACCCAAAGAATACAAGACTTGAGTGAGAGTATACCTTATATAGGAGCCAAGATAACTAAGTCTTAGTGCCCATAACAATCTGTGAACAAAACCAGTAATTTGAGTAAAGTCTGATAATAGATTGGGAGCCATAAAGCTCAATCAAGATAAGGATGGCTCTGTCCCATCTTTTGTCTCTCCAAACACACTTTTAGTAGTTGTATTGTGAATGAGCTATAATAAATTCTAAGCTTTCTTGAAGGATCCTAGATAGATTAAGGGGGTTGTCTTAGAAGCCTTATTTGCAATTTCCATGTCGCCAACCTCTAACCCCGGATATTCAATAGCAGGGTCATATCCGGCACCGGCATTGAATATCTGGGATCGCTGCCCTGCCTCCCAGCCGCAGTCGATAACCATGCAGCAGCAATATTACATGCTGCCCGGTTAGTTCCTGCACTTAGGTGAGGGTTTTCCTTGCCTGTCTTTTAAGTGCAGGTTACTAACCAGGCAGCATGTAATATCGCTACTGCCCGGTTAGGGATAGTCGCCGCCTCTGCTCCTCCTCGGAATGCCCCAGACATGCCCCACTGCTAAGCGGTTAGCATAACAGTGTGTAAGGGAAAACAGAGGGGATATCCCAGATAGGGGCATTTACACGATTTATAGGATTGTAAAAAGTGTAAATGAACATAAGAACGTGAGAAATGCCATACTAGGTCAGACCAAGGTCCATCAAGCCCAGTATCTTGTTTCCAACAGTGGCCAATCTAGGTCACAAGTACCTAGCAGTTTCCCAAAAAGACACACAGGTTCCAAAATGCTTGTATTGAGGAAAGCAGTAGATTTCCTGGGTCCTCTTTAATAATTATAATGGTTTATTGGCCTTTCCTCCTGGAACTTATCCAAACCTTTTTTAAACCCAGCTGCACTAATAGATTTTACTACATCCTCTGGTAACGAATTCCAGAGTTTGAATATGCATTGAGTGAAAAAATATTTTCTCTTTAGTCTTAAATGGGTTACACTGTAGCTTCATTGCATGTCCCCTATTCTTTCTATTTTTTGATGCTATAAAGAATTGATCTATGTTTACCCGTTCCACTTCATTCATTAATTTATAGACCTCTATCATATCTCCCTTCAGCTGTCTCTTTTCCAGGTTGAAAGCCCTAACCTTTTAAGTCTGTCCTATAAGTGTATCCTTCCATCCCCTTTACCATTTTAGTGGCTCTTCTCTATACCTTTTCTAATTCCGCTATATCCTTTTTAAGATATAGAAACCAGAATTGCGCACAATATTCAAGGTGCAGTCGCACCATGGAACGATATAGAGGCATTATAATATCCTTTGTTTTATTCTCCATTCCTTTCCTTATGATTTCTAGCATTTTATTTGCCTTCTTGGCTTCCACTGCACACTGGGTAGAGGGTTTCAAAGTGTTATCCACGATGAAACCTAAATCTTTTTTCTGGGTGGTGGTTCCTTATGTGGAACCTTGAATCGTATAATCATGGTGTAGGGTTTTCTTTCCTAGATGCATAACTTTTCACTTGCCCATATGAAATTTCATCTGCCATTTGAACATCCAGTCTTCCAATTTATCAGTCTTCTTGCAATTTTTCACAATTCTCTTGGGTTTTAACAACTTTGAATAATTTTGTGTCATCTGCAAAACTGATTACTTCACTTGTTATTCCCATTTCCAAATCATTCATGAATATGTTAAAAAGCAGAGGACCCAGCACAGATCCCTGAGGTACTCCACTATTCACCTTTCTCCATTGGGAAAATTGGCCATTCAGTCCTATCCTCTGCTTTCTATCTTTTAACCAGTTCTTGATCCACAACAGTACACTGCCTCCTATCTCATGACTTTTTAACTTTGCCAAGAGTCTCTCATGAGGGACCTTTTCAAAGGCTTTCTGAAAATCCAGATATATTATATCAACTGGCTCACCTTTGTCTACCTGTTTATTCACACCTTCAAATAAAATTATAACAGATTAGCAAGACAAGATCTTCCATGGCTAATGCCATGTTGTCTTTCTCCCATTAAACCATGACTATCTACATGTTCAGTAATTTTGTTCTTTATAATGGTTTCTACCATTTTGACTAGTACTGATGTCAGGCTCATCGGCCTGTAGTTTCCTGGATCACCCTGGAACCCTTTTTAAAAATTGGCGAATGGGATAAGATAATACGAACAGTGGCAAGTATATCCATAGCCACAAGGGTAAAACAGAATGCTTATAAATTGTTGTTCAGATGGTATTGGACTCCAGCATGTAAAAAAAAGAGCTGGAAGGGGGATTAATGATCAATGTTGGAGGGGATTTATTTATTTATTTAAAAGCTTTTATATACCGTGCTATTCATCATCAGAGCGGTTTACAATTTAACAACTTTATACTTAAAACATATAACATATGTCAAGTTTACAGATAACGGAATAAAACAGGGATAACTGGGGTAACAAATATTAACAACTATGTACAGAAAATTAGCATGTGTTTTGGACTCTATAGGCTAAGGATGCACGAGATTACAATTTAGAGTGAGCAATACAGTTTAGGGAATCATCATAAGAACATAAGATATGCCATACTGGGTCAGACCAAGGTCCATCAAGCCCAGTATTCGGTTTCCAACAGTGGCCAATCTAGGTCATATGTACCTAGCAGTTTCCCCAAGGGACACAGGTTCCACAATGCTTGTATTGGTTCAAGCATTGATATCCTGGGTCCCTTCTTAATAATGGTTTATGGACCTTTCCTCCAGGAACTTGTCCAAACCTTTTTTAAACCCAGCTACACTAACAGCCTTTACTACATCCTCCGGTAACAAATTCCAGAGTTTGATTACACGTTGAGTGAAAAAATATTTTCTTTTATTAGTCTTAAATAGTTTACCCTGTAACTTCATTGCATGTCCCCTAGTCTTTCTATATTCTGATAATGTAAACAATTGATCTACGTTTACCTGTTCCACTCCGTTCATCAATTTATAGACTTCTATCATATCTCCCCTAAGCCGTCTCTTTTCCAGGTTAAAGAGCCCTAACCTTTTTAGCCTTTCTTCATAGGAGTATCCTTCCATCCCCTTTACCATTTTGGTGGCTCTTCTCTGAACCTTTTCTAAAATCGCTATATCCTTTTTAAGATACGGCGACCAGAATTGCACACAATATTCAAGGTGCGGTCTCACCATGGAACGATATAGAGGCATTATAATATATTTTGTTTTATTTTCCATTCCTTTCCTTATCATACCTAGCATTCTATTTGCTCTCTTGGCCGCCGCTGCACAATGGGCCGAGGGTTTTAACATGGTATCCACAATGACGCCTAAATCTTTTTCCTGGGTGGTGGTTCCTAATGTGGAACCTTGCATCGTGTAACCATAGTTTGGGTTGTTCTTCCCTAGGTGCATAACCTTGCACTTGTCCACATTAAATTTCATCTGCCATTTTGATGCCCAGTCTTCCAATTTATCAAGATCCTCTTGCAATTTTCCACAATCCTCTTGGGTTTTAACAACTTTAAATAGTTTTGTGTCATCTGCAAATTTGATAACCTCACTCGTTATTCCACTTTCCAGGTCATTTATGAATATGTCAAAAAACAGCGGACCCAGCACAGATCCCTAGGGTACACCACTATTCACCTTTCTCCATTGGGAAAATTGGCCATTTAGCCCTACCCTCTGCTTTCTATCTTTTAACCAGTTTCTGATCCACAATAGTACATTGCTTCCTATCCCATGACTCTTTAGTTTTGCCAAAAGTCTCTCATGAGGGACCTTGTCAAAGGCTTTCTGAAAGTCCAGATACACAATATCAACCGACTCACCTTTGTCCACCTGATTATTCACTCCTTCAAAAAACATAACAGATTAGTAAGACAAGATCTTCCTTGTCTAAAGCCATGTTGGCTGTCTCCCATTAGGTCATGACTATCTACATGCTGAGTAATTTTATTCTTTATGATGGTTTCTACCATTTTTCCCAGTACTGATGTCAGGCTCACCGGTCTGTAGTTTCCCGGATGTCAGGCTCACCGGTCTGTAGTTTCCCGGATCACCCCTGGAACGCAATGAGAAAGGGAATTGGTTGCATATGTGGTGGAACTGTAAGTGGATACAAGCCTTTTGGATTGAGATTTTGGAGTTGATATATAACATGACAGGATATTGAATACAAAGAAAGCCAGAGATTTGTTTACTACATCAATTAGATGTGGACATTCCAAAGAGAGTTAGTGGAGTGATATATCACTGTATAGTAGCTGCTAGAAATGAAATAGCACAACACTGGCAGGGGAAATCCATGCCACATAAGGCAGGATTTGTGAAAAGAGTGGCAGAGATGTGTTTGATGCATAGATTGATGGAGATGAGGAGGGGGACAGGTGAGAAAGTTGTGGAACAATGGAAGAGTGTATGTAAGTGGTTGGAAAAATGGAAGGAAGAATGAGTGGGAGTGCTAGAGAAAATATGAGAGGGATTTTATACAAAATTTAAATAAAATTTTACTGGAAGGATAAATGGTGATTGGGTGAAAGAAGAGAGGATATTAATTCAATAATGGAAGAGGATGGATGAGCGGGGGAGGATGGGAGAGGGTGGTTAGAAAGGGAATAAGTATTTAGAGTAATATTATATGAATTAATAAATAGAATATATAATTGTTAATGAATACAAATGTCATGGGAAGTTTGATACATAAATGTTATGTGTAGTTTGATACATGTTAAGTGATGTTTGTAATGATACTAAATACTTAATAAAATGATTAAATGGAAAAAAAAATTGGCGTTACATTGGCCATTCGCCAATCTTCAGGTACTACAGCTGATTTTAATGATAGTTCATAGATTACTAATACTAGGTCTGCAATCTCATATTTCAGTTCTTTCAACACCCTCGGGTGTATACCATCCAGTCTAGGTGATTTTCTACTGTTCGGTTTATCAAATAGTTGTAATATATCTTCCCGGTTTATCAATATTTCTTTCAGTTCTTCCGATGCATCACCTTTAAATATCATTTCGGTCATGAGTAATTTCCCTACATCTTCTTCAGCAAAGACCTAAGCAAAGAATTGATTCAGTCTCACCACTATAGCCTTGTCCCCTGTTAGTGCCCCTTTTATCCCTCTATTATCTAATGGTTTAAGGTTAAGGTTTAAGGTTTATTTATTTGATAAAAACCGCCTTTCAAAACAATCAAGGCGGTGTACAATAATAAAATACATAAAAAGGTCATAAAAGCAAATAAAAAACATGGTACGTAAAAACAATACATAAAAACTGTGGCCAAGGCCAGAAAAAGAAAGGAAAGATACATATTTGTATAAAGGACAGAAGAGTGAAAGCAGGGGAACACAGGACAAGATACAAAAGGCAAAAAGATACAATAGAAAAGGACTCATACAAATGGGGAGGGGACATTGAAGGCTATGGAGAATAGGTGGGTTTTGAGATTTTGTTTAAAAACAGTAAACTGTGATTCCAGATGAAGGGAAGGAGGGAGGGAGTTCCAGTGCGCGGGGCCAGCGAAGTAAAATGCGGAGAGGCGTGTGGATTGAAGGTGAGCGCGGGAAGGGGAGGGAAGAGCAAGACGATTGAGGTGGAACGAGCGGGGAGTGTACCGAGCGGAATGAAAAGATAAAAGATCAGACAAGTAGGATGGAGTACCAGTGTGATAAACCTTGTGAAGAAGGGTCAGTAACTTAAATTGTGAACGAAAAGAAACAGGCAACCAGTGAAGATTGAAAAGCAAGGGAGTAATGTGATCTCGAAGAGCGGAGTGTGTAACAAGTCGTGCAGCAGTGTTCTGTATCCATTGAAGCCTCACCACTTGGTTCTTCGGAAGACCAAGAAACAGTGCATTGGAGAAATCCACCCGTGACATGACTAAGGATAACACCAGTGTGGATAAAGCAGAAGCAGAAAGAAAGGGACGAATTGAACGAATTTGTCGGAGACAGAAGAAAGAAGTTTTGGTGATATGGGAAATATGAGAGCGAAAGGAAAGATCTGAGTCAAAGTGAACACCTAGATACCGAAATGTAGAAACCAACGGTACAGGGGAATTGGAAAAAGAAGGGGCCAAAGTGTGGGGGGGGTCACCATAGGTAAACCATATAGCAAGAGTTTTAGTAAAATTAAGATGGAGACAGTTAGTGGTAAGCCAACTTGCAACAGAGGAGAGACAGGAATTCAGAGGGGTGAGGTCAGGACAGGAAGGGGAGGTGTGATGGAGTAAGAGGATATCATCTGCGTAGAAGAAAGCTGAAAGATCTGATTGTTGGATAAGAAGAAGAGCTAGCGGAGCAAGAAAGAGATTGAAGAGAAGAGGGGCAAGAACGGAACCCTGTGGAACCCCACAAAGAAGGTGCTGTGGAGCGGAGGGGGAGAACGCAGGCGAGGAAGGGAGGACTGTGCAGGAACGAGAAGAGAGAAAGGAGTGAAACCAATGATGAACAGTGCTACAAAGACCAGCTTCCCGGAGCCGGTGAAGAAGAAGAGAGTGATCCACTAAATCAAATGCTGCTGAAAGATCTAAAGCAACCGCCACCGAAATGTCACCTCGATCGTGAGCTACATGAAGTGCGTTAGTGAAAGCCAGAAGAACGGTGTCAACACTGTGCCCAGAGCGAAAACCTGATTGACGGGGATGAAGAAAATTAATAGAATCAAGATGGTGGGAAAGTTGTGCAAAAACAAACTTCTCGAGGAGCTTAGATAGAAAAGGGAGATTAGAGACGGGACGATAATTAGATGAAAGAGAGGGGTCGAGGGAAGGATTTTTCAGAAGGGGACGAACTAATGCGTGCTTCCATGATTTAGGGAAAGTCCCAGTGGAAAGACTAGAATTAAACATGGTGAGGATGAAAGGAAGGACACCCAGGGAGGGAGTGAGGAGCCAAGAAGAAGGAATAGGATCAAGGGAACAAGAGGTCTTCCGAGAAGAGGAGATCAGATGGTGAAGTTCAGGTGTAGTGATGGGTGAAAAAGTGGCCCAAGAGTGAGAGAGCTGAGAGACCGGTGGGGGTGAAGGAAGGGGAGGGGGGGAAGTGATAGGAGAAGGACAGGAGGGCAGAGAGTCTCTCGGGGCAGCAACCTTTGAGGTGAAAAAAGAGGCTAGTTGGGAGGGAGAGGGAGAGGACTGGGTAGAAGGAATTGATGCGGGAGTGTGTAGAGAGATAAGGGAACGGAAAGTGGAATATAAGTGACGGGTTTGGTTGGGGGCCTGCAGGATGGCATTTGAAAAGATGGTCCAACTGACTCACAGATTTTTTTGCTACGAATGTACTTGAAAAAGTCTTTATGATGTGTTTTTGCTTCCACAGCAAGCTTCTTCTCAAATTCTGTCTTTTCCTGCCTTATTGAATAGTTGGCCCATTATTATTTTTGTTTTAGTAGCCGTTGGGGATCAGCCCAGTAACATCATGGTTAGTGCTCTGTGTTGTCCAGAAGATCTGGGGTTAGTTTCTTGTTCAAACTCATGCTTCTTGGGTTGGCTATGTCCAAGAGAGCTGTTGAATTAGTAGTCTCAGTCCTTTTTAGAAGGGTGACAGGGTAGAGTAACAAGGAGATAGATAGCAGCACCCCGACTAAAATATATGGAGATCTCCTACTAACCCAGGTAGAAGAATGCTTCTTTAGCGCAAATCTCTGGTTTGAAGATAGAAAGTTAGAGCATCAAATCCTGAGATTATCTGTTGTAAAAAATGCTGTAGTATTGTGGAATGTACAGTGAGCATGAAAACCTCACAAGAGTCAAGGACTGCTTGTATGGGGACACCTACAGTAACAGTAAAGCAATGTTTTATGTGGTAAGTGCCTACGAAGTGAGCTGCAACTACTCAGTCATAGAATTATTATCATATTGATCTGTGGATGAGGGGCTACATGAGAAAACAGTGAAATTACTAGAGGCTGCACCAGAGAAGTAGCTGATGGGAAAAGACTGAAAAAGAATAAAAAGAGACCTCAAAGGAGAGAATCAATAAAAGAGACAAGGAAGGGGGACAAGAAAGTTAAAATCTCCTAGCAGTGGGCAAGATCTGGAAGCATGGGTAAAACAAAGAAGACTATAACATACAGAGAGAACACATTTACCAGAGTTGCCAGTCTTCATACAATACAGGGGTTCTCAACCCTGTGCTTGGGATACACCTAACCAGTCAGGTTTTCAGGATAACCACAATGAATATGTTTGGGATAGATTTGCACAAACTGCTTCCATTGTATGCAGATATCTCTTATGCATATTCATTGGCTAGGTGTATCCCGAGGACTGGATTGAGAACCCCGAAATAATAGAAGATGACACTTAATGAAGATGATAATTGGACTATGTAAGAAAATTAACTCATTCTTTCTCTCTTTTTGTTTTAACACAGGTATGAATGACTTCAGTTACCTTCACACTAACTGCTTTGAAATAACTGTGGAGCTTTCATGTGATAAATTTCCCCATGAGATAGAACTCCCCTTGGAATGGGATAACAACAAGGAATCTCTACTGGTCTACATGGAGCAGGTCTTACAATCATACACGTTTCTCTCCTCTCTTTCTTTTGACGCAGTGAACAGCGTATCAAAATTTCAGATGATCCAGTCATACCATATATGTAAAAGGCAATTGCTTGTGCACTTAGGGTTTGCCAGTAGAGCGGCCTGGATGCAGCCTGCAGTATTATGTGCCAGCCACAGACAACAAACAGCAAGGGCACTGGAGTGAGTGACCAAGGTGGTAGGTGGAGAGTCCCGCCTGCTGAAAAGGAGACAGTGCCATGGGACCCATGCAGTGTGGCTAGTGGAGAAGTCAGGCTTGACTAGCCATAAAAGGGGTAACACACTGAACAGATACTGAGCAGCATGGCACTGAGGTCCCTCTGGACACAGCGAAGATAATTCCTGGGAACTTGGGCAGTCCAGAGGAAAATGCATCCGTCTTCCCATCTCAACCACAAACAGCCTTCCCAGCACTCCCCCTTTCCACCAAAACAAATAGCCCTGCTATCGCTTTTGCATTTTTGATGGTCCCTTCCACTATTTATGTATTGTTTATTTGACTTATATCTCACTTTATCTGCAAAATCAAACAAGGGTAACAAGGAAACATATGCAATTCCTTGCATGGAAACATGGCAAGAAGGGGACATTAGCCAAACTGGTAACATAAATATGAATCCATTATGTTGCCATTACATTATCAACTGTACATCCTGCATCAATATCTTAATATTTCCTAAAATGGTGGGTCTTTACCTTAAGGATACGGAGTCTGTCAGGGAGCATGTTCCACAAGCCATGGGTGTAGATTGAGAATACCCTGGCAAATACACTCTAACTACACCTTACCCTTGTGCCTGGAATATTCTATGTGTTCTGGGAACACCTGTAACCGAGACAAGAGGTAGTTTGCAGCCAATTTATGAAAGATTTTTAATTCAGTTAATAATACTTTCTATCTAACCCTACTGGCAGTGGGTTACATAAGTTTCCATGCTGAATAAAGTAGTGCATCGCCATGTTATTTCACTGAAAGACAAAGAAATAAAGGCCAACAAACAAGTTGCAGGTGGTACCTTTTGTATGGGACTAACTTGAGACATTTGTCATGAGATTTCCAGAACTCTGCTCCTGTCATCAGATCAGTGTCGATTAAGCAAAATAATCTTCCAAATAAACGTCCAAAAAGCATCCTACAGAAGCATAAGTCAAAAGGTGTCCAAGCATTTTTCCTGAAGTAGAATAAATTCCCATTCCAACCACTAAGTTATGAATGATGTCACAAAGCGAGCAGCTCATCGGCCCATCTTTCACAGTAGTTAATGGGATTGCAAAGGTTCTTTCATGGGTACATACTACCCCAGGACAAACTAAAGCAACAACAGTGAGGGCCAGCCAAATATGACATCTTTATTTTTCAAAAACAGAATTCTGTTTCTAAATAGTATAATAATTAAGAGCATAAAAAAGCCAGCTTTCTGTCTCTGAAAGTGGCCAGTATGGGTCACAAGTACCTGGTAGATCCCAAAGAATAGATCCGTTTCTCATAGCTCATTTTCGGGCATATACAATGGCTTTCCCAGGTTTACCTGCCTAATAGTATTTTAAGGACTTTTCTTGAAGGAACTTGTCCAAACCTCTTTTGTACCCTGCTATGTTAGTCCTCTTGACCACGTTCTCTGACAACAGATTCCACACTTTAATTATACACTGTCGGGCTCATTCCATCCAGGACGTATACTCCCTCTGTACGTCCGGTTTGACAAGCCCGACTAACTCAGTCAGGGCTTTAAATGGAGCCGTGGCACCATGGCGTCAGGTTGCCATGGCACTCTGTGCCATTTAAAAGCTGCAATGCCGACTGCCGGAAAAAACAGCTTATTCCCCGCAAACCCGACGCCCGATCTGGCCTCCTAAGGCCAGGGTCGGGCTGTGGGGAATATCCTCTGGCCCTCTCTGCCCTATCAGCACCCTGGGCCAGAAAAGAAAACACGTCCAGGGAAGTTATTCCACCTCAGAGGTGGAATAACTTTCCCACGCAAGTCGCCAGCCCTGGACGTACAGGAATGACATTAGAATCGCCCTGTACATCCAGGGCCGGTGACCGCCCACCACCCGCCCAGACTCCATCCCTGAGCCGCACCTTCCCTGCCCCCGTGTAACTTCCCTGCACATCCAGCAGGGAAGTTAGTCGCCAGCAGGGAAGGCATGAATAGCAGGGATGGACGTCCTGTTGGGACATCCATCCCCATTATTCGTGTGACAAAATAACCCCTGTATTTGTTTTCAGGCTACTGGTTGTTAGTTTCATGGAGTATCCTCTTGTTTTATTGTTACTTTAAAGATTAAAAAATGTTCCGATTTTAACCATTCCCCTCTACTCGTGATTTTATAAATGTCTATCATTTCCCCCTCTTGGCTATCTTTTCTCCAAGCTGACGAGCCCTAACCTATTTAGCCTCTCTTCATAAAGTTCATTCTCATTGATCCTGCATGAAGGCATGAACAATCTGGTTCATATTAAATTCAATTTCTTCCCCAATTAGAAAGGTTTATCTTAAGAGTGAAATTTCAAGCCTTTTAACTTCTGCATTCAGTTGGAAACTGAACCACTTAGCTTGAGCCTTTCTGTGCACCCATGAAGTATTTTTTAACTTTGGCCACCATCTAATTCTGAAATCTCATCAAATTTCATGAAAACCTCAGGATATGTTTCCCAATTTGATGATGAATCTCAAATCAAGGACCAAAAGTTTGAACCTTTAATCTTAAAAAGCTAGTGAAGTACAATGGCAATTATAAATCAGATTTCCTTGTTAACCCAGACTAGGTTCCCAAGAGTTGGAACAAGAATTGCCCACTTTATACATCCTCCAGCCACTCTGACATTGGCAGCTTAATGGCTTTTTAGATGGGTTTGCAATAAGTGACAGTGCCTATTGTTGAGTCTCCAGCCCACAAGTAAATCCTGTCTGTCTGTATGCCTCTGTTTGTTGGTGAATATCCCAACAAACAAATGCATAGGGCTTCCCCAGAACCTGAAACAAGAGGACTGATGCCCCAGAAGCACCAGAGGGTGTCTCCAAATCCCACTAGTGAAGAGAGAGGACTGTGGCCCCTGAAGCATCAATGGAGAGTCTTTACCTCCCACCAGACAAGAAAGTGGGGAGCAACCCCAGTAGCACCTCCAGTCATAGATGAGAGAAGAGTGTGCCCCTGCCACATTAGAGGGAGTTCCTGGCTCCCCCCATCACCGCCAGCCCCTGCACCATGGCCCGTGAAGAAAACCCCGTGATCTGGCGACAATACCATGGCTCTTTCAGTCTCTGGTCCCTCAAGCAGTGAGAAATAAGCAGAGAGTAATACAGAACACAACACACACAAAGTGCTACTTTCTTTGAGCTCAGAGAGAAAACAACAGACGGTCTATGGACGCAGCACAGTTCTACTTCTGTTGGATTCAAATTCTTCCTCCTGAAAAGCTCTTTTTATTAAAGAAGAAAGGGAAGTAACAGTCATTAATCATAACACAAGGTGTCGCTAGAGTTCTTTCTACAGAGTAAGAGCTGATTACATTGTATTAGATAAAATTTACTTGATTATGACAGAATTATTTATAATTGCAGAGTTGCAAAAATTACGCTGTGTCAGCAGGGACCTATAGTTGACTGTACAGTGAACTATGGTTGCGCAGTTCATAGCCTATGTTTACTCTTTATGCTTGCGTTAACAATGTTCCCAAACTATTTTAAAAGACAGTTACACAGAACTCATGATCATGATATCCTATTCTATTTAAGAGGAAGTAGGTAAAAGGACAAAATTCTGAGCACATTTTAGAGATCTGCATCAAGAAATTCATCTATCTTTAATTACATATTGGGGATTCTGGTATCCCCTTTGTCTGTCCATTTCTACAGCCTGTCAGTGAAGAGAAGAAGCGAAATGAGGGGCAGAGGACAGGGCACAAGAGAGGAGATAGGGTTTAAAAGGGAAGCTGGGAGGATTGAGGAAGTGGTGTTAGTGATGAAGAAGGGAATAGATAGGGGAAGAGTGAAGGAGTAGAGCAAAAGGGAATGGGTAGAGTTAGAGGAGAGAAAAAGAGGGTCTGAACAGAGATAGGCTATAAAGAAAGGAGCAGAGTTAGAGAGAGGAAGGAGGAAAAGTGTGAAGTCGCGCAGAGGAGGAGAAGGATGGAAACTAGGAATGTGAGAGAGGGAGGGAGTGAAGAGGGGAGCAGGAAAAGCAGGGAAGGGAGAGTACATGAGTGGGTGGCAATTTAGGAGGGAGTATAGCAAAACATAAGGAGGAGAAATAGTACAAGAGGGTGAGAGATAGAGGAAGTGAATGTAAGACAGAGAAAAGTACAAGGAACATAAAGCCTGCATTTCCACAAACACACTACCCAACACCCTATGATACACATGCACATGCATACCACCCAATATCCCCAAACCATACACACATCCCTGACACCCTCTATGACACACACCTGCATATCCCCCAACACCTCCATGACATGCATATACACACACCCCAAACAACACCCCTATGACACATATACTTACATACACATACACTCCAGCCCACATCCCCATGCAACACACGCAGAGCACTACAATCTGACACCCACATGATACAAATATACAAAATGTACATAGCCCCCACACACACAGGTACCCAACACACACTGCCAACACATGCATGACCCAAATATACACACACTGCCAGCATGTGCACAGACAAAACACACAGGTCCCCAACACACACTGCAAACATGTGCATACTCTCAACACACATAGAAACACACAGGTCCCCAGTATACACTGTGTACTGGGGGCCTGTGTGTGTATTAGGGCTGTGTGTGTGTGTATGTGTGTGCTTGTAGAGGCTATGCACATGTTGATGTATGTTAAGGACCTGTATGTGTGTGTGTGTATAACCCCTACATACAGATAGAAACATAAATAGAGCACACGATACCCCCATGACACACACACACACAAACACACCACACAAAACCCCTCCAATGCACACAGCACAGCCCTAAGACACACTACCAACATGCACATACTCAGACATAGACATACATATATATACTGTAGAGGCCCTGATTCACTGGCAGCATACACACACATCCATGAAAGATACGTATACACAGCCGCCAACACCACTACCTACAAGTATGCATACCAAACATTAAACACACATACATACACATGTTACACACACATATATACATACACATCCTCCTACTGTCTGACATCCCATGTTCACATTCCCACAGTTAAACAGCTGTTCATGGAGATATCCACATCATATCATTGATATACAAGTATATCCACACAGCACACATGTACCATCACTCAATATCCATACTATGCTCACTTGTCCATTCACACATCCCCTGCTATCCTACTGAGGCATACTTTACCATGGCTGTTTTCAATGAGTTCCCCACAGAAACATGCCTGAGTCTGTGAACAGAGGAAATGGGAAACACACCATTATGTCACACTCTAAAGTGTAGACTTTTCAACTTGTTATGACCTCACAAACAGGGTGAAACCCCGTTCAACAGTGAATCATCATTTCTATTTTGTCAATGCCTCCACCCAGGTCAAGGAACAGTTTAGTTTATTCCAAAATCTGCTTAACTGCCTTTCTACTACTACTATTAATCATTTATATCGCACTACAGGAACTCTTCCTCTTCCTACGCTGGCCCATCCTTGTAGAACCTGTTTCTCTTCAGTCTGAGTCTTCTTTCCCCATTTTCAAGAAGAACCTCCACTTTCTCCCTAGGCTTCCTTTTCTTAGCCAGTAACCAGCTTACGTTACCCCCTTCTCTCCCCCATCCCACATTGTAATGCTCTACTCTGTCTTTCCTTTTCTTCTATCTCTATGTTTGTTTTTTGCCCTTTTATATTTATATTATAAACTGCTGTGATAGCTTTTTGCTTGTCAGCATATATTAAGCACCAGAAATAAATAAATAAGCCACAATTCAGCAGTTAGCAATACAATCAACTAAAAACTTACAGTACAATAAAATACAGTATAATATACCTAAAATAACTTAAATAACAAAATAACAGAACAATACATGGAAAACAATAAAATGAAACTCTACAAGAAACAACCAACCATTATCTGCTAGCATCCACAGACCGGATGCCCATCAATCCTTCAAAGACCAGCTCCAAGTAAAAGGTTTTCAACCCTGCTTTGAATTTCTTACTGAAAGATTCTTTCCTAAGATAAAGGAGAAGAGAATTTCAGAGACCTTGGGTAAGATAGAAAAAGGCTGATCTGAGATAGTCTGAAAATGCACATGTGCAGACAAAGAGGTAATTAGTCAAAGCAGACACTGTGAATCAAGTAAGAGAGAAGGTGCACAGGGAATCAGATGATTAAAAAGATACTCCATAACACCGGCATGCACAACAATTTGGACGAACAACAAAATTTTAAATTAGATTCTAAATACTGTTAACCAATGTTGCACAACCAGAAAAGGAGAAATATTATTTGATTTCCTTGAGTTATATAACAGCCAGACAGTAGCATTTTGAATGTTCTGAAGCATCTTAGTGGTAATAAGCTTAAGGCTATCTCATAACAGGAACACAGGCTCTTTAGCAGACGCTTCATGTTTCATGGTTTGCGATTCCTATAAAATCGAATAATTTCATCTATGTATGTAAAAGTATTCATATAATCTGTTCTATAGGTTCACCGTGGCATTAAAGGAGTGGTGCGAGACAAAGATACTAACGAAGGAATTGCTGATGCCATCATCTCCGTGGAGGATATCAACCATGATATCAGAACAGGTACCTCAAGCTAAAAAGGCATTACAATGTGAATGAGATATATTTTTCTAATAGTGAACCAGGTGGCGACAAAGGACTTGAAAGTGGCACCACTGGAAACAGAAGTATAGTCTATATTCATTTAGTCTTTCATTATGGGGTTGACTAGTTCCCAATTTTGGCGGCAGCTTTTGGGGCATGGAACCTTATCAATTGAGTTCTATGTACTGCTTTTCATTCTCAATAATTCCTCTACCTTCCCTTTTTCCTCCTGACCCCTATATTTAGAACCTATATTTCTTCTCTTTGATGCTTTTTCTTTGCAGTCAGTCTTTCAGAAACACTTCAAAACCAACTTTTTCCCCATAGCATTTCCTTAACTGTTTTCATTACTTTATATAACCCCCCTTTCTGTGTGGTCTTCACAGTTACTTACCACTTCTTGGCATATAAGGGAGCACACCAATCTTATGAATGTTTTACTCAGTCTTTCTCTGGAGCTCATGGATTTTAAAATATCAGGGTTTTCTTAGTGGGGACTTGCATATACCAGAAGTGCCCTTGGCACTTGACATTCACACCACTCCCTTCTCAAATAACTGAGTACCAGGCCAGAAATTTTGTTCTGAACCAAGGCTTTACTTAAACTTAAGGGTTACTGAAAAAATAATAACAATTGGCATGAATATTGAACCAGAGCTATGTTACAAAAACAAGTTATTGCCTCCTCCTTTTAGTTAGGGTGTTTCCTTCCCATGTCTCTGATCCTTAATCCAGATCAACTTGTTTCTTCCATACTACTCTTCCCATGTGGAGTGTGATTCTTTAACATGCACAGCCAGTCCCCATGCACACATAAAGTAAAGACAGGTCCGAGTTCAACCTGATTCCGCAAACATGGGTGTGCATGCACCTGTGGTTCCAGAATTGAGGAAGCAGATGGCACCAGCATGGCACTCACAAACCCCGGGACATGGATACACAAAGTAAGTGGGCTTGACATCTCTGTCCTCGGGGAATTCCAAAACAATGTACATCTCTGCTGATGCCCGTCTCCATGCAGCCACGCACCCATATGGAAAGCGTGCACCTCCAAAGCGTCTCCTCACACTATTATGTGGTGCGCATGCAAACCACCCCGACACAGAAGACAAAGATGTAGGGATGTAGAACAGACCATAGTAGCCAGTCCTATACATGACCTGCACAATGTGACATAGGCCCTCTGCAATCTGCGATGGTACAACAGCAATGAGAAAGTGTTAGGTTTGCCCTGTCTTACCTTGCAGTAAGACATACATGGTAGTAGGAGAGCAGTGTGGTTGTGCTTGCAGGGGCCACCTCTGAAAACTGGAAGCACACAAGGGCTAGAAGCTCAATTGGTCCTTTATTCACAAATCCCTACATGGCTATGTTTCGGTGATGCCTTTGTTAGGGGGTAAATTGTTGAGCAGGGCCAAAACAAATAGGACCCGATTCTGACCCACACATACATTCCCTTTGTACGTCCGGTCCGAGCTGGACATACAAAGGGGAGCACAATTCTAATCCCACAGGGCATGTCTAGTCCCGTGGGATCAGAATCGCGACTAAGCATTCAGTCCCGGCCTGCACATACAGCCACAGCCTGCACATACAGCCACAACCTGGCTAACTCAGTCAGGGCTGTTAAATGGAGCCGCGGCGCCATGGCATCATGTTGCCATGGCACCGCAGCTCCATTTAAAAACTGTGATGCCGGCCATAGCAGCCCAACCCCCAATCTGGCCTCCTAAGGCCAGGGTCGGGCTGCAGCGAATAATCCCTGGCAACCACAGCCTCATCCACGCCCCAGCATCCCTAAAAGGAAACATCCAGGGAAATTATTTCACCCCAGGGGTGGAATAACTTCCCCGGATATTTCATGGGCCCTGGACGTACAGGGCCAACATTAGAATCGGCCCTGTACATCCAGGGCCGGCGGCTGCCTACTGCCCACCCACTCTCTGCCCCCGACTAACTTCCCTGCACAACCGGCAGGGAAGTTAGTTGGGGGCTGCCGCTGGCACGAATAGCAGGGATAGACATCCCAACGGGATGTCCATCCCCACTAGTCATGTCTCAGAATAACCCCCATAGAGTATAATTGATGGTCAGTACTAATGCAATCTCTCAATGCTTTCATGCATTGCGCTCACACAAGCGGTTCATTTACCACTTGTGTCTGTGTTTTTCTGTGGAAACCTCCGACAACTGTCCATACAATGCCATGAATGGACCAGTCAATGTCAGGAAAGGTCCTCCACTGGCAAATGTCAGGGCATAGCTCTGACAATAATTAGGGACCCTTGGAATATGTGCATTTACAGTGCACACAGCAGTACGTGATGCCCAAGGGCACTGGTGCCAGCCTTGACAAATGTGCACAGTCATGGGACCGCTGATGGGGCTGCTGCATGCATATTAGTGCTGTCTGCCCTATTGAATGCACACATTCTAAGGGTCTCTCACCAGTGACAGGTATATTCTTGGCCATCTCATTGTAGAGACCCTTTTCTGGTATGTCCTTGCTGTTCATACTGTCACCTGCTCATGCTGCGGTCTTCCGAAAGGATCAGATACTGACCAGGCAGTGATAGCTCAGAAATAGCAGTTGGGCACCCCATGTCCCCAGTGCATCCCGTAATGAGCGTACATACCATTGCACAGCTGCATATTTCTGTTCTGTACAACTGCATCCTGAGATTCTCCCAATTCCAGCCATGTCAGTTAAAGAAATATGTGTCACTGCCATTCATCGCTATTGCACGCACCTTATTCCACATTATACCAGGTATACCACAGACATCCAGAGGCGACACGGGCTCTTCCTGAATACGCATTGTTTGCGGTTGCTGCTGGCCACACTCCTGTTCTGCCCCATCGCGCCCATGATCAGTGCTCCCTGTCCAAATACCATGTGCATGCAGGACCATGGGTATTTGAGCATACGGCAGTAGACACTTCTGTGGAATCAGGGCTAGCCCTAGCACTAGGCACAGCAGTAGACTTAAAAAGGGATCGAATCCTCACCTAATACTGTTGATGCACCAGTAATTCAATCAATGCTATGAGACAGAGTAGGATTGATTGAAGTATCGGGTGCATCAGCTGCATCGGGTGAGTCATCATTCAGCGACACACACACACACGCACCTCTTTTTTAAAATTAAATTACTTTAAAATGATGAGTTTCTTTGAAGTTGCTTGCAGGCAGCCTGGGCAATCCTCGGAGTCTTCTAGGAAAGTTCCTCCCAAAGGACTTTGAGGATTGCACAGGCTCCCTGCAAGGAATTTCAAGGAAACTCTGATCAATCTAAGTTAATTGAATTTTAAAAAAGAGGTGCGTGTGTGCTGCTGGATGATGACTCACCCAATGCTGTTGATGCACTGGCAATTCAATTAATGCTGCGAAGACAGAGTAGGACTAATTGAGGCAGCATCAGTTAGGATTCTCTCTCCTTCATTTAATTCTGCCACAGTGCTGGATTGCTTTCTGAGGAGAAGGTCAATACTGAAATAAGGAGTCACTTAAAGGTAGGGGTGGAGAGGTGTGGAACTTAAGGGAAGGGGTAGAGTTAGCATGAAAGAAAGGGATGGGGCATAAGGGAAGGAGCTGAGTTAGAGGAGAGAAGGAGAAGAGACTGAGTGATTTAAGGGAAAAGGGAAGAAAAGGAGGTAGTGAAAGGTCAGAGAGTGAAAAGTTGGCTAGTAGGGGAGGAAGAGTGCAAGGGGGTGGGGTGGAGGGAAAACAAGGGATAGTGTAAGAGAGAGAAATGAAAAATAAGAAATGGAAATAGTGCAAGAGGATGGGAGGGACAAGGAGTAGGTGCAGGATGATGTTAAAATGCGGACACACCTACCATCCAACACACATGTATACACAACCAGCCCTGATACACACACACCCACATCGTCCCAACACACACACATACACCCCCCACCATGCACACTCATACATGTTCACACAGCTCCCCAATGCACATACATGCACAGAGCCATCAAGAAACACAAGAATAAAGACACCAGAACACCCATACATACATGCCCCAACAATCCACATGACACACATGCATGCACACGCAGCCCCTGACAGTCGACATAATACACACACAAACATGTACCCTCCATATCCCAGTAAGTATACATTTTTCAACTTGCTGAGGGGAGATATAATAGAAGTCTATAAAATAATGAATGGAGTGGAACAGGTAAAGGTAGGCCGGTTGTTTACTCCTTCTAGTAGAAAGACTATGGAACATGCAATGAAGCTACAATGTAGCACATTTAAGACTAATTGAAGAAAATATTTTTTCACTCAGCGAGTAATCATTGCCATAGGCTGTAGTAAAAGCTGTTAATGTAGCTGGGTTTAAAAGAGGTTTGGACAAGTTTCTAGAGGAAAAGTCCATCAACTATTAGAGAACCAAGGAAATCCACTGCTTACCCTCGGATAAGTAGCATGGAATCTATATATCTTTTAGGAACCTGAATTGGACACTGTTGGAAACAGGACACTGGGCTTGATGGACCTTTGGTATGACCCAGTATGTAACTTCTTATATTAAATTCTCATACCTCTTTTCTTTTATTTTACTTGCTCTGTCTTCAAAGGGGTAGTGGTAGTTGGTGATTCTCTTCTGAGGGGTACTGAGGCATTCATCTGCCGACCAGACTTGATGTCCAGAGACTATGCTGTCTGCCAGGCCCAAAATCCAGGATGTTATGGAGAGTTGGCTGAGTCTCTTCGAGCCTACTGATTATTACCTGATGTTGCTCATCCATGTCGGCACAAATGATACTGCCAGGTATCCCTCTGAGCATATCAAGAGTGACTTCATGGCTCTGGGACAAAGGGTTAAGCAGATATGGGCACAGGTGTTGCTCTCTTCAATCCTCCCTGTTGAAGGTAAAGGCCAGGTCACAGAAGCTTGCATCGTGGAGATAAATGCATGGTTGCATGGATGGTGTCATCAAGAGCATTTTGGTTTCCTGGATCATGGGATGATGTTCCAAGGGCTGGAGAGCAGAGATGGCGTCCATCTGTCCAAGAAGGGTCGGCATGTCTTCAGTGGCAGACTGGCTAACCTATTGGGGAGGGCTTTGAACTGGATTCGTTGGGGATGGGTGAAGAAAGCCCCCAGGTAAGTGAAACATTAAATACCTTTATAGAAATAAGTAAAAGGGGCAGCATCTGGAAAACAGTGTCTGTAAATGCTCGTAGCATGGGAAATAAGATCCCAGATGTTGAGGCTTTAGTGGGAGGCTGACTTGGATTTAGTGGCAGTTACAGAGACATGGTATGACATGACTGGAATGTAACTAAACCAGGCTATACATTATTCAGAAAGGACAGGGTAGGAAGAAGGAGAGAAGGAGTGGCACTATATGTAAAAATAATATTAAACCTATGGAAATACAGGGCTTAAAAGGGAGAGGAGTGTGAGAGCCAGTGCGAAAGGGTTAACACAAAACATCTAAATGTTGTCCAAAATGCTGGCATTTGCATTTGATGTGCTACGTGAGTTGCTAGAGGTATTAGGTGACATCAGATGGAAGAAATGTAAGAAAAAACACATCTACAGGGCACAAAGAGAAGGCATCACAAGAAATATATATGCCAACTTAGCATGGGGCCTAGTGTAAAACTGTCAGAAGATATAGAGAACTAACAAGATATATTTTCAATATTTCTTGAAAATGAGAGATGGGAAAATAAACCAGGTAAAGAATTGAAATAAGTGGGAAAAAGGTCAGATAAAAAGGAATAAATCTGACAAAGGTCCAGGCCAATGGTTGCAAACATGGGCATACAAAAGGTCAACAGGAATGGAGTGCAGACATGACAAGATGACAGGACAGAAGAAGGAATGGAAGAGAAAATCCAGATGCCTGGAGAAAAAACAAAGGGACTAGTTTGAAAAAAAACCCTACATAGTGTGACAGAACATTTTAAGGGGGGGTGTGGATTTTACATACTACCTCCCAAATCCCCACCATATGTCTGTTAACAAGAGAGTGTGTATGATTCTGATTCTTTGTGCTGTGTGCATGTCTGTGTGAAAAGGATTTTGCTAGTTTTCTTTGAGTGTAGGTAGAATCATATATCCTTCTCTCTCCCAGCACTAGGAACTCTCAGTGCACAGGAAATCTCTTAATTCGTTTATGGCTGTGACAGAAAAAGCAGAACGAAAAGTGTTTTTACTTGTAAGGAGATGGTGAGGAAAATACTCCAAATTACTTTAGGCCCGATATTCAACAAGGCGCCAAGGTCGGCCATAGTACCTACTCAGGAAAAGTGCTTGAATCGTGAGACAGGCTCTGATAAAACAGGCAAGCAACAAAAATTCAGCACAAACCGAGCACAGCAGCAGGTGCTCACCACGGCAATGACGGATAAGAGCAAAGCATGTAAACCGGACACTGCACCCAAGGCACAGGAAATACCCATGTATGTAGCCACCACAACAGTAGCCAGAGAAGCATAATGGAATGTGGTCAGAAACCCATGTATCGCCTGTCCGGCATACCCATGTATTGCCCGTCCAGTGTACCTATGCATAGATGACACCATCACAAAGGCCCCGCGGACAGCCTGTGCAGGAGCCCCCTGTGGCTGGGTGGACAGACACCAGTGGCATGGTAGCAAGAAGTGTAAACTTCAGTCTAGATGAAAGTGAGTGCTTTGTCCACTCTGTGCTCAGCATGAGGGGGTCCTCTACCCAAGGGGGACTGTTGCCCAAACTTTAAGGCAACAACAGGTGGGGGGGGCTGAGCACCATACTAGGCAGACATACTCTGAAAGGCACAGCCGTGTGTCTGCACAGGGAGACAGGGCATGATGCCAAACCACATGCTGGTGGCTGCCCCAATGTGTGCTTATCGGGAGGTTGGGGGGCAGGCCATGCATTGGTACCAGTGCCAGCCCCGACCACCTGCCTGCAACAGGGGGCATACCCACACATAGCAGGTGGCGAGGGTGCTGCACCCTCTGGTGGTGGTTGGTAGCAATGCCACAGGGCATGCATAGCAATGGAAAAGCATAGTACAAGGGGAGATGTGGCATGGCTGGGCACTGCAAGGGACACAGACAGTCAGTTTGGACACCCCAAACACCTGCCCTACCCCCTAGCCCCTGTGCCCTTTTGCAGGGGTCTAGGGGGATTGGTGGCAGAAACCACACATTTGGAACCTGTCTGTTCCTGCAAGCAGCTCTGCCACCACAGTCTGCCACCCATGCATATGCCCCTGCCCCTAGGATGGGCATGTCTCCAGACCATTGCAGGATACAAGTATGCACAACAGGCAAAATGGTAGTGGCCAACTGAGCACATGTGTGTCCCACCTCTCTCCCACAGAGAATTTGGAGTATGCTGGACACTGGAGGCCCTCAAATTACACTTCCAAAAGCTGCTCCAGAGATGACCCAACCAGCTCCAGCAGTTCAGGGAGAAACTGGCAGCTGAAGAAGGTCAGTGGGGTACACAATGGTGCCAAGCAGATGCAGGGGGCAGCAGCCATGGCTGCCATACTGGTGCAGACAGACCACCTGGTGGTGGACACTCCCTGTATGCAATGGCAGGTCTGTGCTGGGGGCAGCTGTGCCATCTCCCAGTGCCACCAACCTGTCTGCGCACCAGCCAGCACACATGACATGCAGGTGTATGCAAACCTGGCTGGAGTGTGGCACAGAAGAGCAGTACAGGGGCACACACCCCCAGCAGAGGCCTCAGGGGCACATAGTGAATCTGCCTATTCTGCAAGCCATGCACACCCATTGCCTGGTGGGGCATCAGGGCACAGCACAGCATGCAATAGGGGAACAGAGCTGGCTGGAAGTGGGCAAAGGGGAGGTGTGCAGTGTGCACTGTGGGGAGGCAGGCCCCTGTGGTCTGAAGGTGGGTGAGCAATGCATGTGTGGGCCCCCCAGGGGTGTGCCAGTTCCACCCCAGGGCCATGCCCGTGTGTACCAGTAACCCCCTCCCCTTTCCCCACAGCTGGCTCCAGGGGTTCCCAGAGAACTGCTGGCCCACCGCACTGGCCACCCAGGAATGGCAGGGCTGCACCAACTAAGCAGAGCAGCAGCAGTACCACCAGCGATGATGGTGACGAGGAGTAGATAATGACGACAACAACAACCGGTAACACCGTACCAGAGGATACATCAGAGGAAGGGGCAGCAAGGGGTCCATGACACAGTGGGAGGAGGAGGAGAGATTGGAGGGCTAGGGGCATAGTGGGGAGGAGGGGTCAGAGGAGGAGAAATTGGAGGACCAGGGGCAGGGTGGGGAGGAGGGGTCAGAGTAGAAGGAGGGATGGGAGGACCAGGGGCAGGGTGGGGAGGTGGGGTCAGAAGAGGAGGAGGGATGGGAGCACCAGGGGCAGGGTGGGCAGGAGGGGTCAGAGGAGGAGTGGGATGGGAGGACTGGGGCAGGGTGGGGAGACTGAGGTATCAGTGGTGGGAGCAGAGGTGGTGGCAGGGGAGACACAGGAATCACCCACCAAGCACCCCAGGTATGACAGTGTGGCACAGGGCACCACTGGCAGGCAACCAGTGGGGAGCCCACAGGCAAAGCTGCACCCCCTGGCAGAACTCCACAGTCCTCAGGCACTCCCACCCGCTTCCCAACCAAGGGGCCATGTGCCCGCTGCATGGCTCAGCATGGGCCAGGTGAGACACAGAGTGATGCTGTGGTCCACCTCCTACAGCTGGGGCCCTCAACAGCCATCCCAGCACCCATGCGCACACCTCAGCCATGCCACACCTGGGCTCTCAGTGCCACCACCTCCTCATCCACAGAGTGACTGGGCCCTGGCTGCTCTAGTGGTGGAGGTGTGCCTCTTCAAGGAAAAGATGCATACTGCAGCGCGAAACTATCACCCTGCACCTAGAAACCCTCACAGCAGCTGTGTCTGGGCACAGGCAGGGCCCCACTGCACCACTGGGCGACCCCCTGTCAGTTATGCCCTAGGCTGGGGCAGTTTGCAAAGTTATCCAGTTGCATAATATCTGCCACAGTGATGTACATGAGATGTCACAGTTGTTCAATAAATGGTTAATATTTCTAAGCGCCATGTCATCCATTTTGTTGGGCAGGGCGGCATGTCTATATGGGTGGTATGGGGGGGACCAGGGGAGGGGGTCCAGGGGAGGGGGTGTGTGGGCACACCTATCCTGTGTGGGTATGGCAGAGGGTCCCTACCCAAGCAGATGGTCACAGACAGTGCTCTGCATGGTTAGTGCCTCAACGACCATCTGTGTGGGTAGGGGCCCCTGCTATACCTGTGCAACACAGCGTCAGCAGCACTGGTGCGACCCAGCAGTGCAGCATGTGCAGGATGCCCCCTGGCCTGCATAGGCACAACATCAGGGCAGCAGGCACCGTGACTGTCATGTCTGTCTATTATGTTATGTGTCCTACCTGGGTATCGCAGTTTGAGTGTCCCTGCATGCCTATCTTGCTATTGCTCAGCACTGTGTGGGTATGGCATCCTACTGCAGCGAGCTGTCATGCAAATATTCATAGCGTTGGTGCCCAGGGGCTTACATGCATACCAGATATGCCTTTGGATGGGGCATGGCCCTGCTGCACGCTCTACCCACGTATGCATAAGAGGACCTATGTGGACAAGCGAATGCTGCCTTCTCACATTGCTGCTTCACGATAGCTGACAAGGCACTGGCAGTGGCAAAGTGCATGAGGAAGGTGAACTTCACTCCACTTGAGACAGCCATGGCCCTGGGGCTCATCCTGCAGCAGCACACCGTCCTCTTCACAGCTGAGGATGCCAGCACCCAGCAGGCAGTGTGGCAGGACATCACAAACAGGGCCAATGTGGTATACCACCACAACCGAGATGTGGAGGACCTCAAGAAGAAGTGGTGCATGATCTGTCAGGTGGCAAAGGAGAAAAGGGCTAGCAACAGTAGGCTGCCGCTTGCACAGCAGCACAGCCTCACCCCACTTGAGGAGCAGGTGCTGCAATATGTGGAAGAGGTCGCATCACAAGGGTTCCAGGCTTTGACAGCTCCACCATAGGCACACAGGGGGGTGAGTCGGGGTGCCCCATAGCTCAGGTGTGGCTACGACAGCCATGTCTGTGTCCCCACCATGCCTCCGTCCACCCAGCCCATGCCTGCCTGTCTGTCAGACCATGGGTGCTGTATGGGGTGGGCACAGTGTGGGCCATGCACCACCTGCCGGTTCTGTGGTGGACTGGGTGCCACCCTCAGGCCATGCCAGCATGCCATGTCACTAACCTCTGCCACCTTTGCTTTCCCACAGACCTGCTAGGGACATTGCCTTTCCAGCCTGGGACCAATGCACTAGGGGGAGCCTCGCTGCCCAACATGGAGGATGCCAGTGACCAGCCAGGGTGCAACATGGCCTTCAATGCTGGTATGCCAGCCAGTGATGTGGAGCGGCCAGCTGCGATGGCCAATACAGAGGAGCTGTTGTGTTCACCACACAGAGCAGAGGGGCAGGCCAGTGTGACTGCCAGTGTTGGGGAGCCAGCTGTGGATGACACACCACTTGCCAAGCTACAATTCACCATCCTGGAGGAGCCAGTGGGTGCAGGGGGCGATGACCTGTACCAGGAGCTACGAGAGGAGGGTGTGCACCTGGTGGCAGGCACTTAGGGCATACTGTCCGAGCTACAGGGTATCTGGCAGGACCTGAATGCTGTGGAATAGGCCGGGGAAGCCAAGCATGAGGAGTGGCGGGATCGCAGACTGTGTGTGGAGTGCCACATAGAGGGACACCTGAGACTAATGCAGGAGATGGCAGCATATCAGGAATCTATCGCTGGCTCCCTGTGAAGTTTGGTGGGCCTCATGCAGGCACAGGGGCTGGGTCCTGGGGCTGCCAGTGCAAAAGCACAGCCACCTGCTAGCCCTATGCCATGTCCTTCAGAACACCCTGCTGGGGAGGGTGATGGCACCGCTAACATGTCCTCCAAAAATGCTCCACTGTGTCACAGTACACATGTTAGCAAGGCCAGCGGGGAGCCCTAAGGAAGGAGGATCACATGGGGGGAAATAAAGAACACTCTGAACACAATGTGTGGTAATGGGCACTTTATTGTATTCTTCAGCGCATATTACATGGTACTGAGCACATAACTAGCGATTGTGTGTGTCCAACCCTGGTGCTGGTGCAGGGCAGTCACCTCAGAAGCTTTCCCGTATCACCTGCGAATGGTGGGCTACTGCCCTGACCTGCTGCTGGCTCCCGGATTCTGCTTCATCACCTTCTGCTGCCTTTGCAGCCTCCCACTCCTCCACATCTGCTGGCTCTGGGTCTGGCACTCCACGCATCCATGCCAGGTTGTGGAATATGCAGCATGCAGTAAATATCTGACATACCCACCCCAGGCTATAGAGGAGTTGCCCACCGCTCCTGTTGAGGCACCGGAAGCGGCTCTTCAGCACCTCAATTGCACGCTCCACAACTGTCCGTGTCTGCTGGTGGGTGCTATTGTATCGCTCCTCCTGCTGACTAGTGGGGTGGCGCACTGGGGTCAGCAGCCAGGTTCTCAGTTGGTATCTATGGTCACCTGTGGGAGCAATGTGAGCTGTGAGTGTGTGCATTGGGTATAGTCTATGGGCTGTTGTGGATGGGGTGCAGTGGTGCGCATGTGTTGCGATATATATATAGTACACATCTATCATCACGTGTTTGCAGTACCTATAGCATCAAACTGCAGCAGGCATCCATTCTGGACCTGTCCTGGGGTTCACACATGTGCACACTCACCTAGTAGCTACGCATCTTCAAGCTGACCCCCGGCTGCTGCCTATCCCAGGCTGGATTGTGTGAGGACAAATGCATCATGACAGGACCCTGGATAGCGGGCGCACAGATCAGTGAAGTTCATGTTGGCATCCACAATGACCTGCATTTTCATTGATGTATATCCATGCCTGTTCCGGTATGCCCTCTGCTCCAGCCATGGTGCCCGCAGTGCAATGTGGGTGCAGTCTATATATCCAAGCACCGTTGGGAATGCAGCTACACTGTAGAATGCCTGCATAGTCTCCTGCCACCTCTGCTGTGTATGGGGGAGGGCTATGAGGTGGCACATCCTCCGCAGCAGGGCCCTGGTGAATGTTCTGATGCAGTGGCTGACAGTGGGCTGTATGATTCCAGCAGGCATCTCTATCACATGCTAGAAGCTGCCGGTTGCATGGAATCCTAGGGCAGTGGTCACCATCATGGCCACCTGCAGGGCCTGGCTTCTGGATGTGGAAAGCTCAAGGTTCACGCTGAGTATGCTGCACAACTCGGTTATCATTGCCCCATCCAGTCTGTATCTCTGGTAAACCTCCTCCTCTATCAGTTGCAGGTAGCTCACCCTGGGCCTGTGTACACGTGTGGCACAGTACCTACGTCTCAGATGCTGAGACACTGCCTGATGCTAGGTATGCACTGCCTGTCAGATCCTCTGCTGTGCCCATACACGGTGTGCACATCTCCACCTCTGGATCACCATGTGCATGGCCCACATGGTGTCTCTGCCTGTCCAGCTGCACTTTACGTCTGCACAATTTGGGTGCAGACCTGCTCACACATTCCTTGCTCTACTGTGCCCTATTCCGCCACTGCATGGGTTCACAGCTCACTATCTGCGGTCATATGCACCGGGTGCCGTCTCTTAAGGCTACGCGGTTAGTGACGTCCAATGTAGGCACACGTTTCATCACGATACACCCCCCCCCCCCCCGTTCCACCCCCAGGCTTCAGTGCGTGGTGCAGTGCAGGTAGCTGGGCCTCAACCATTCAAGCCACCTTGTTGAATATGTGGTTTACACGGTTATGGCGGTTTCACATGGGTAAGGACAGCACCCATGTGAAACTGGGTAGACACTCATGTGTGCTTGTGTAGCACGTGCCTAGGCCTTCAAATATCAAGCCCTTTGTATTTTGTCAGTTTTGTTATGCTCTCTGTATGCTTGCTTTTGTGACATAAGAAAGAAATAATAAAGGATCTTTTTGCAAGGAAAATCTGTGAGAATATTGTGCCAGGTGTAGTCTTTTGGGAGAGGTGGTAAGCCCTCCCTGTGTGTCAGTTTGTTTCCCTCTTGCACGGAGAAGGTGGTCTGGTGATTATGTCTGGCCAATGGAGTCAGCCCCCCTTGGTCTGTACAGGAGGCAGTGTCGGTTAAACTAGAAAGAGGGAAAGAGAAATCCATTTGCATTGGCATGATATATGGACCTCCATCACAGGGAGAAGATATGGACAGAGATTTAAAAGAAGACATATGCAGCATTACCAGGAAAGAGGAAGTGCTACTGATAGGGAATTTCAATATACTAGATGTTGATTGGCGCATCCCTTCTGGAGGTGACTTATAAACAAACTAAGCACCCTTGGGATGGACCCTAAAGTTGCTGCATGGGTTAAAAATTCATTGAGTGGAAGGTGACAAATTGCATAGGTAAATGGAGTTCCCTCTGAGGAGTCAGAGGTTACCAGTGGAGTGCCGCAGGGATCTGTCCTTGGTCCGATTCTTTTTAATATCGTTGTTAGTGATATTGCGGAAGGGCTGTCAGGTAAGGTTTGCCTCTTGTGGATGATACCAAAATCTGCAACAGAGTAGACACCCAGGAAGGTGTAGATAACATGAAGAGGGATCTAGCTAAGCTTGAAGAACAGTCTAGAATTTGACAGCTGAGATTTAATGCTAAAAAATGTAGGGTCATGCATTTAGGCTACAACAATCCAAGGAGTGGTACAGTATAGGGGGTGATGTACTTCTGTCCACAAAATAAGAACAGGACCTACGCATGATTGTGTCTGACAATCTCAGGTAGAAAAGGTGACGGCAAAAGCTGAAAGGATACTTGGATGAATAGGGAGAGGAATGGCCAGCCGAAGAAAGGAGGTGATAGAGCCTCTGTATAAGTCTTTGGTGCGACCTCATTTGGAGTATTGTGTGCAATTTTGGAGACTGCACCGTCAAAAGGATATAACCAGGTTGGAGTCAGTGCAGAGGGTGGCTACTAAAATGGTTAATGGTCTTCGTTATATAGAATTTAACTGTTGGATATAGAATTTAACTATTGGATATACATTTTGGGGAATATTCTGACTGCCTACATTCCTTGCGTAGTCCTTAAATCAGATAGCTGAGTGTACCCTCAGTTCATGTAAGGTCTACTGGATAAATGGCTGCTGAAGATGCGGTATCCCCAGTGCTGCTCTGCTTGATCTCTGGCTCTTGTGATCTGGAGGAGTAGATGCAGGCACACTCTGGGAACCTTATCAGGCTGACCGCTCCTCTGCACCTTGGCAGCAGCTCCAAGCCTGTTCAAACTCCTCTCTGGTCATAGTAACTGGATGCAGATACTCCTCAATATTTAAGTGCTCTGACTGGGTGCCAGAGATGCCAGTCCTTTTAGGCAGACTTCCCTACAAACTCATGGTACAATGGCTAGGGCAAAAGACAGGATTCTGCTTTGGTAATGGTTTTTATACAAAGTGGGATATTCCCTCTCAGAGGATTCTCCTCCTAATCTGCAATGATTGGCAGAAAGAACCTCCCCTGTTCTGGAAAATGTTAGACCTTTTTCTCTCTACTTTTTGTACTATCTGGTAGGGACATTGGCTGGTGACACTGCTTTCAGTGCACACAAATCTAAACCCAAACATGAAAAAAGTACTAATACACTGAACAAACTTTCCCTGTCAAATACTGTTATCCAGATAAGTTTTTGTAAGTTTTGAGTGTCTAATATTGAACTAAACACGTGAGTGTATGATAAGGGGATTTTATGTTGTTTTTAGCACAATAAAGGATTGAGAGCACACAGCATAAAAAATACATATAAGAATAATAAAAGACATTCAACAGGTTGCCTGTGTTGGAAAGTATAGAGTTTTTGAACATATATTTATATAGACATTTTATGGATTTTGATGATAGCAACATATGGGACTAATGATTGAAAAGTAACTGCCCTGTTGCACTAGCAACCTGTTGGTGAGATTAATTTCTGATAGTCCCCTGTTATTATTTACATTTATTTTGACAGGGAAAGTATGTGTAATATACTGCTTTTATTGCACTTACATTTCTTTTTTATACACAACTAGTTAGATAAATGCACTGTATTAGAAATCAAACAATAAGATTAATGAAGGTCAACAATTAGTTTGCAGACAATGGCAACATTTAAAGGTAAAAACGGTATCCCTGTGAAAGTCCCTGAACTCTACAGTCCTAATAGCAAAATTTTTTATATACCTGAGCTGTGCAATTGGGATAATCACTCCAAGAAATGGCTAGTTCCCTATCCCAATTCCAATCACTGAGCCAAAGATCTTAGAAGGGAAATGTTCAGTATCAATGTATTAGCATCACCAAGATATTCTATCCTTGAAATGAAAAATTCTGTGTCATTATGATTGTATAAAAATCAAATTGACTACATCTGTGGAAGTCAACGATGGAAAAGTTCTATAACATCAACAAAGACAAAACCTGGAGCTGACTGTGGTACAGATCATCAACTACTAGTATACAAACTCAAGCTAAAGTTCAAAAAGAGCAAACCACTCATGAATGCAGCAAAATATGACCTTGAGAATATACCACTGGAATTTAAAGACTGCCTGCAAAATTGATTTGCTGCTTTAGATACAAATGACAGAGCTCCAGAAGAGTTATGGAATGACATCAAGAAGGTTGGGTTGGAAGAAAGCGAGAAGTCTCTACAAAAGGGGAAAAAGCAAAAACGGCCAAAATGGATGACGGAAGAAACTCTGAAAATTGCCCAGAAACGCAGAGAAGCTAAAGCCAGAGGAGAAAGAAAGACAATAATAGAACTCAACAGAGATTTCCAACGTGCAGCAAGACAGGACAAGGAAAAGTACTACAACGACGCATGCAAGGAAATAGAAGCAGAAACTATTAGAGGAAGAACAAGATCTGCTTTCCTAAAGCTACGAGAGTCAAAGAAAAAGTTCCAGCCTCGAATTGGAATGTTACAAGATGCTCAAGGTTCTATGTTGAATGATGCTGAGAAGATCAAGAAAAGGTGGAAGGAATATACAGAGTTTTTATATGATAAAGATCAAGTGGACCAACAGCCATTTCAACCTGTACCTTATGATCGGGAACCAATGGTGATGAAAGAAGAAGTTGAAGCAGCATTGAAAGCCTTATCAAAGAACAAAGCACCAGGCATTGATACCATTCCCATAGAAGTATTACAGCAATCTGATGCAGCTGTTACCGTACTTACAAGGCTCTGCCAAGAAATATGGAAGACAACATCATGGCCAACTGACTGGAAAAGATCTGTATTTATACCAATACTAAAGAAAGATGATCCAACTGACTGTGGAAATTATCGAACAATCGCTCTGATCCCACATGCCAGCAAGATTCTACTGAAGATTATTCAAAAGAGACTACAACCATACCTGCAACAAGAACTACCTGAAGTGCAAGAAGGGTTCAGGAAAGGGCGAGGAACGAGAGACATCATTGCGGATGTGAGATGGATCCTTGAAAAGACTAAAGAATACCAAAAGGATATCTATTTGTGCTTTATCGACTATAGCAAGGCTTTTGACTGTGTAAACCATGAGAAACTCTGGGCCACATTAAGAAGCATGGGTATACCAGAACACCTGATCGTACTCTTGCACAATCTGTACATTGATCAAGAAGCAACAGTTCGAACGGAACAAGGAGAAAAAGAATGGCTTAAAATAAACAAAGGTGTAAGACAAGGCTGCATACTTTCCCCCTACCTGTTTAATTTATATGCAGAACAAATCATCAGAGAAGCAGGACTGTATGAAGACAACAGAGGTGTGAAGATTGGTGGAAGACTCATCAACAACCTTTGCTATGCTGATGATACCACATTACTGGCTGAAAGTGAAGATGATCTGAAACATTTGCTTTTCACAATCAAAGAACATAGTCTCAAAATGGGCCTGCACCTTAATTTAAAGAAGACAAAGATCATGACAACTGGCACAATCAACAGGTTCATCATTGAAGGAGAAGAAATTGAAATCGTGAACAATTTTAACCTACTTGGATCAACTCAATAAAGAAGCAACAAGCAGTCAAGAAATCAGATGACACATTGCTCTTGGCAGAATGGCTATGAAAGACCTAGATAAGATTCTCAAGAGCAGAGATGTCTCTCTCCATACAAAGATTTGACTTGTTCAAGCCATGGTATTTTCAATAACATCATATGGATGTGAAAGCTGGACAGTGAATAAGATAGACAGGAAGTAAATTGATGCCTTTGAATTATGGTGCTGGCGGCGAATACTGTGTATACCATGGACTGCCCGAAGAACAAATCAGTCGGTACTAGAGGAGATCAAACCTAAGCTTTCTTTAGAAGCTCAGATGACAAGACTTCGACTTTCATACTTTGGACACATCATGCGAAGAGAGAGATCATTAGAGAAAGACATCATGCTTGGCAAGATAGAAGGTCAACGCAAAAGAGGAAGGCCAGCAATGAGATGGATCGATACAATAACAGCAACTAGGGGTACCAGTCTGTCAACAATGAGCTGCCTGACTCAAGACCGAACACAATTTAGGATAGCTATCCAGAGGGTCGCCATGAGTCGACTCCGACTCGATGGCACTTAACAACAACAACAACATGCCAGTTTTACTGAGTTATGCAATCTTAGAGATGAAAGATACAATCACATCAATATTCTGTGGCAGTGGTGATCACAATTCTTTTTAAACATTGATCACAGTGGGTTTTATTTTGTTTTTTGGTTTTTTTTTTTATTGATTTTTGATGAAATTACACCAAAGTGATAAGGAAAATCACAGTAAAATATACAATATGAAGAAAAAACAAATAAGAAGAAAAAACAATGATAAAGACCACATCTCGGGATACGGTCAGAGATTAATAAGAAAAAATGAGATAATCAGAAAACAAGGACGAGGCCCACGTATAATGGAGAACATACCTAACAATCAACCAGCATTAGTCTCACCACCTGTGCCTGCATATTCTAACACAAATTTCTCTAACTGGGTTACATCCATGAAGATATATATAGCGCCCGCAAGGTTAACAACACACTTACATGGAAAACGCAGAAAGAACGTAGCTCCAATTGCTAAAACCTTGGGCTTTAATAGTAAAAATTGCCTCCGTCGGAGCTGAGTCTCGCGAGAAACAGCAGGAAAAATGTTTATAGCCTGGCCACAAAATGTGGCAGACTTAACTTTAAAGAAAGCACGTAAAATACGCTGCTTAACTTCGACTGAGGCAAACACAACCAGCAGAGTAGAACGAGTGGGGATATTATCCGTGGAGTCTTCCAGAAAAGCAGTCAAATTCGCAATAGCAGGTACTATTTCGTCAAGGGCACCCTCAGTAGGATTAACCTTTTTAGTACTAGAAAGAACATAATAAGCTTGTAAAATCTCAACAGGTTCCTGTATATGCAAGACTTCCTTGAAATACTTCTCCAAGAGAATTCTAGGTGCAAGTAATGAAGTATGCGGGAAATTCAAGAATCTAAGGTTAGAAGAACGGAATGAATTCTCAAGAGCCTCCACTCGAGAATATAGAATCAAGGAATCTTTAACACCGGCGGCATGAGCAGCCGCAAGTGAAGGGACCTGAGAATTAATCTTAACAAGAGCCTTATCCACTGAACTAACTCTCACATCAAGCTGCCGAAAAGTAGCAACAGCTTCCTGACAGAAAGTACAGAGAGCATTTAAAGTTGAAGACATCTTCTTATCAATAACTAACAAAGCGGACCAAATATCCTTCAAGGTAATCTCATCACCTGAGAGTCCCGGCGACATTTCAGAAATACTATTAAAGGAAACAGACTGCACAGGTATAGGAAACGTTATAGGAACTTTAAATATACTTGCAGATTCTGGAGACTCCACGGACATCCCAGGCAACAATAAAGGCACAGGAAGTGAGGGAGGAGATCTCCCACTGGAATTCAGGGAGACTCCTTCTGGTGAGGACTGCGCAATAGGAATAGGCGCAAAATGCTTATCCAAGGGACCGACCGGTTTGTCCCCGGAAACGGTCTCAGGATCCTTGCTTGCACCTTTTGCCTTCCGTTTCCCCATTACTGCACAAGCAGAAGAGGAAATTCAGGAAAAGGAAACAAGCCACATGCACCTCAATTCAGGAAAAGGAAAGCAGCCACATGCACCTCAATGTCGCCGAAGGGGCGCCAAAGGGGCAGATCTGCCCCTTTGACCACGCCCCTTCGATCCACGCTCCGCGGTCACAGAACAAACCAAACTATATACAAGAAAATAAACAGGTAAAGACCCAAGTGGGTATGAAGGTGCCCCGGACCCGCCTGCCCGATCTTCCAGGCACACACGCTGAGCACAGTACAGCGACGGCAGTCCAGGAGCTGCTGACCTGCTCCGAGTTCTCCGGCGTTTCTCTACCCGCTCCAATCACAGCAGCAAAAGGAGAGATGTTTAAAGGGGAAAACAAGCCCCCACCAGGTAGGAAGGTGCCCCAGGCCCGCCTGCCCGATCTTCCAGGCACACACGCTGAGCACAGTACAGCGACGGCAGTCCAGGAGCTGCTGACCTGCTCCGAGTTCTCCGGCGTTTCTCCACCCACTCCAATCACAGCAGCAAAAGGAGAGATGTTTAAAGGGGAAAACAAGCCCCAACCAGGTAGGAAGGTGCCCCGGGCCCGCCTGCCCGATCTTCCAGGCACACACGCTGAGCACAGTACAGCGACGGCAGTCCAGGAGCTGCTGACCTGTTCCGAGTTCTCCGGCGTTTCTCCACCCGCTCCAATCACAGCAGCAAAAGGAGAGATGTTTAAAGGGGAAAACAAGCCCCCACCAGGTAGGAAGGTGCCCCGGGCCCGCCTGCCCGATCTTCCAGGCACACACGCTGAGCACAGTACAGCGACGGCAGTCCAGGAGCTGCTGACCTGCTCCGAGTTCTCCGGCGTTTCTCCACCCGCTCCAATCACAGCAGCAAAAGGAGAGATGTTTAAAGGGGAAAACAAGCCCCCACCAGGTAGGAAGGTGCCCCGGGCCCGCCTGCCCGATCTTTCAGGCACACACGCTGAGCACAGTACAGCGACGGCAGTCCAGGAGCTGCTGACCTGCTCCGATTTCTCCGGCGTTTCTCCACCCGCTCCAATCACAGCAGCAAAAGTAGAGATGTTTAAAGGGGAAAATAAGCCCCCACCAGGTAGGAAGGTGCCCCGGGCCCGCCTGCCCGATCTTCCAGGCACACACGCTGAGCACAGTACAGTGACGGCAGTCCAGGAGCTGCTGACCTGCTCCGAGTTCTCCGGCGTTTCTCCACCCGCTCCCCACAGTGTTTAAAATATATATATATTCCATACCACTACAAGGATAGGTGACAGTGCTGAATATACATACTTGTATGTTACGGCCATCACCACCAGCTGTACACATTACGGCAATATTCAGCCACTAAAGGGGTAATTTTATATAGAATTTCTCACATGTACGAGGCCTCTCAAGGGGCTATGTGTGGAAAAGTATGCACAGTGCCAAGAAGGCGCATACCTTTACTCAACCTGTTTCAAGGCATGTTCTGGGGTGAACTTTAGGTGAAGTTACAATTTACATGGGCAGAGGTAAATGTCCACAACTTCAATCTAGGTGCGATTTCTGCAGGATTTGTACTCGTATTTTATAGACACATAGGTGCCTGTTAAAAAATTGGGTCCACCTAGAGGTACTCATTTAAAGTATATTTTATAAAGACACATGGAACCTGATTCTGAAAGAGGCACGTCCAGGCCCCGTGCACGTCCCCAAAGAGGACATGCACGTAGATCACCGATTCCAGAACCCTGCGTATACATGCACACGGTGATGTGGAATCAGTAGTGTGTGTCCATTCCTGGTGAAACATGTCTAACTGGTGGCCTATCACACTGCCCTGAGCCACGCACACCTGTAGGCTTTGCATACACTGCCCGCATTGCCCCAGCCATTCCGTGCATCTGCAAGCCTGAAAATGTCCCCAACTCCATGTCCTGCACATGTGACTGGAACCAAGAAGAAGGGCCCCCCCATCATAACAAATACATCGACATGGCTACCAGGAAGCCTACCTTCAGCGAGGCAGAGACAAGGCTGCTGGTGACCATGGTTCTGGAAGAGGAAACTCTCCTCCCCACTAGGAAGAGGCAGCCAGCCCCCACAGCAGCATGCAGGGGCTGGGAACACAACAGGACCACCTTTGCCCAGTAAGTACATTACATAGGCAGAAGCAGCACACAGGTTGGCACAGAGACACACATGCACCAAAGTGAAGAGGAAGAGCAGGGAAAGTCATGATCTGCCCTTGGCAGAAAGTAGTCAGGATGCACAGTGACAGAACAGCAAAGCACAGTCAGAGCAGCCCCACAGCAGGGGCCCATGAAACAAGGGAGAACAGGATGCAAGCAGGCCCACAGTGAAGGCACAGGGAGACAAAGAGACAGATGGAAGGGACATGCATAGCAGAGAGCGGTCCCAGAATGTCAGCCACAGCCCCAGGTCACACAGATGCCCCCTGTGGATGCCCCCAAAAAATGGCCCTCTACAAGGCCCCAAGCAAACCCATCACCCTGAGCACTGTAGGTCAGGAACAGAACCATCAGGCCAGAGCTGTAATAGCTCCCAGGTCCCAGAAAGAGACAGCAGAGCAAGTCAGAGGGGAGGCACAATGTGAATAATACAGGTGCAAAATGCAGTATTACAGGCCCCCAGGCAGGAGGCAAACTCATCACCCTGAGCACTGTAGATGAGGCACAGATCCAGCAGGCCAGAGCGGTGATAGCTGCCAAGCCCCAGGAGGGCAGGGAACCAGGCCCTGTGCATGTACATCACATGCAATAAGCAGATGCACCCCCCCCCCCCACACCTCAGCATGGCAGGGTGATGCGCAGCTGAAAGCAGTTGGAAACAGGGCACATGATGCACATGCATACAGCACCAGCAGCACCCCTCTAATAAGTAGGCAAGCCTGTGCCCTGGCATATGGGAATGATGAGGTATGTCTCAACCTTACAGACATTTCCGTATCCTGCGTGACACTGAGGCCTACAAAGTGTGATACTATACAATCCGCCATGGCTCATAAGGCATACATGGCTCATAAGGCATACTATACAATCCCCATGGCTCATAAGGCATATCTGGCAGCAGCTGCAGGAGGAGCAGGGTGAGTAGCCATTGTGGTGGCGAAGCCGTGGGAGAGCAGAGGCAAAGAGGGAAAAACCAGGTATTTTCCTCTGAAAAAGGAATTAGCTCCAGGAGTTTAGGGGTTAAAACTCCTGCTTCAGAAAAAAACTCCCTGCAGAATGTTTGTGATAGAGAGCCACACCCTAGCTCCATGGTAACCAGCCCTGCTCACGAGGAACAGCTGGGGGTGGAGCTGGGAAACGGAAGGGAAAATCACAGATATAAGTTTGAGGAAGCAAGGGGAGAGGAGAAGAGCAGAACCGGTATAGGAACGAGAAGGAGAACAAGGACAGGAGGAACCCGAGGAGAGTGTTCAGAGGGAACACGGAGAACCAAGGGAACTCCAGCAGAGACGTCTGCAGAGACTTCTTGGAGAAAGGCAGAGTTTGCCAGAGAAACAGAGGCTGCCAGGAAAGCAGGAACTGTGAGAGAGGCAGTGCCTTCCAGAGGTATAGAAGTCACCCTTGAGACCTGTAAGAGATAAAGGAGAAATCCGTTGAGAGGGAAAGCTTACCAGGGGGAGAAGCCAAGCTATGAAAATGGCAGAGAGCTGTCTCCAGGAGAGCAGATGGAAACAGAGCCTTCGGCAGTAAAGTCTGAGGAGAGCTTAATTCCACAGAGTAAGGTGAGCACCTTGAAATCCTCTCAGAGCGTTCTGAGAAATAAGAAACTCCCTAATTCCTCTAGTAGCCCTCAGCAGAGAGAGGAATCTGTATTAAAGAAAGTGTTAAAAGTTTTAGAGAAACTAAAGCCTGCCATTTCTGAGACAGAGTTAAACCATTTACAAACAGACTCTGAGGTAGAAAGCATGGACCTGGAAGAATCTGTGCTAGAGGAATTGCCCTCAGATAATGAAATGGATTGCTCTCTAGTTTGTGCTCAAAACTGAAAAGCCATAAGGTTTTTAGAAGATAGGAAACCTGGAAGCTTAGTCAGCCGTGGGGCAGTGCTGAGAAAAATATGCAAATGAGTTGCTGATCTCCGAGGCATGGCCCGGAGTTGAAAAAGCAAACCAAACAGGGGCGTGATAAATAGGAAAGACAGAGTCCTTTATTGAAACTCAGGCCGTCTTTCCTATTTATCACGCCCCTGTTTGGTTTGTTCTTGCTTCAGCGTGATCACTGCTCCCTAGTGTCGTCCCGGAGTTGAAAAAGGACTGTTTGAAAGTGAAGCCAGAGTCTGTAATATAGCCACTAAGAAAAAGCAGTCTGTGTGAGAGAAAAAATAGTTTGCAGTAAAGATGCCAATGTTATGCATAGTTTGAAGAATGTAAAGCTTTTGTTTAAACCAAGCTGAAAGCTGTTGTTTGGCACAGGAAGATTACTGGCTGTTTTCATATGGAGAAATACTGTTGTTTGGTACTGTAGCTGACCTCAGAAGCTTTTATTCTTTTGGTTTTGTTTCACCGGAGAAAATATCCACCGTTATGTTTTGATATTTTTGAACTGCAAGAAAGAAAGTTCATTTGGCTGAAGAATAAATAAATAATCCTGTGTGCCTATGAAAATCCTCTCGGCTGAATTTATTTCAACCTCACAACTACACGACTACATTTCCCAGCAGGCATTCTGTTGGGAACATAGGTAACAAACAAGGGACATTTAAAGAAGTTCCATCCCCCGCTCCTAGGCTACCGCCTGGCCAGTAGGGGGTGCGACACCATGCAGATACCCCATATGAGAAACAGGCTGACAGGCCCCCTCCCCAGTGCAGAGTGTAAGAGCACACACTGCTGTGACATGGATACCACGGAAACAGCATGCCCCACCCCAGAGTCCCACAACACATAGTTCCAGCCCACACTGCCCCACCCCCTGCAGAGCCGGGACATGCTGGAATGCTGTGTGTGTGTTCCCAACCCCCCAGCAACCACAGCAGTGCAGCAACAGGTTGAGCATGGAGTGGACATGTGTGGTGCAGCCATCCTGATGTGCCACAGAGAGGTATGTGTACGGAGCACGGTAAGGTGACACAAAGAGGCCTGCCTGCCCCTCCACAGTAGCAGTACCAAGAGCACTGTCCGGAACGTGACACAGGAAACACATACCTGATGTGGGCCACCAACAGGCTGAGAATGACAGCACCCTGTGCCAAAGGCACACCAGGAACACGGCTGCCCATGGATGACCTGCCCAAAATGCAGTAGAGATACCACAGGCATTCAGCTAACCATGACCTCTTTCTCCCACAGCCGCAGCCCAGCAGGAGGAGATGCCCCCACCCCATCCCCTGATGGCTCCACCCCCAACACCATAGAGGATGCTGGCGTATATATGCCCCCCAGCCCCAGCAGAAGCAGCAGCATAACCACCAGCGGGGCAGTAGCAGTGCACCAGCAAGTCCCATCCTCCTGTCCAGCCCAACCCCATCTGCGGAGGATAAAGAGGATGATGAAGGCCCAGCAGGGGAGGCAGCATTCTCCCCCTCCACTCCCCTGAAAGAGGCGGAGCTGATGGCAATGAGCAGGGGGCTTATGTTCCACAGTGCACCTGTGGGACTGTGTGCAGCATGTCAGCAGACAGGTTCCACCGGTGCCATGCATAGGTGCTGCAGAAACAGGGTGCAAACTCTGGACTCTCATCCTCCAGCCCCTGGTGAAGGGTGTGTGGTGTGACAGGGAGGGCTGCCAGGAGGACCCCATGGAGTGGTATGAAGGAGGCTGTACCAATACAGGCTAATGGGTCAGGCCTGGGTGGTGAGAGGGCACCATGTGAGTGCATGGGTAAGGGTGAATGGCTGGAGGGAAGTTCTGAGGGTGAGGAGATGGAGCGCATGCAGGGGGAGTGTGCAGGGGTGTGTGAATGGCAGGAGGGTGGAAGTAAGGGTGAGGGGTCTATGTGTATGCAAGGCAAGCATATGGGGGTGTGAGGACAGGGGGGCAGAAGTGAGGGTGAGAGGATCTGTGTGCAGGCAGGGCAAGCATGTAGGGGTGAGTACGTGGCAGGAAGGGGGCGAGAGCAAGGGTATGGTGTGCATGAAGATGGGGAGTGTGGGGGTATGTGAGTGGCAGGAGAGTGAGAGAGAGGGGACAGAGGGCATGCAGAGGGTCTGGCCAAGGGTGGTTGTACAGAGTGGATGGGGTTTCTGAATGCAGGTGTGGGGTGGGAGGTGACATTGTGGCTGGAAGGGGACATGGATGGGGAGGGGGCAATGGGGGACTCAGGTTATAGGAGCTGTGGTGGTGCCAGGGCATGGCAGTGATGAGGGAGGTGATGCGGCGGAGGTGCCTGCACCTGGGTACATGTGGGAGAGAGGCACCCATGTTGGTGGCCCACAAAGCCCACCCCTATCTGATGTGGGGCCCGATGGGGTCTAAGAGGCAGGTGAAGGCCCCAGAGACATGCAGCTATTGGCCAACTTGAGCATGTGCTTGCACGCAACCATGCATGTCTGTCAGGCCCCTCTCCCACCTCTCCTGCCATGTGGAGGGCATCAGGGGTGAGTTGTGGGGCCTGAGGGGCAAACTCAGGGCCCTGCAACTGTTGTTGGAGGCCCACCTTCAGCCCCATAGCCCACCCCCCAGTCACACAGCAGGCAGCCCTGTGTGCCATGGAGGTTGTCCCCACCACTGGTGAGACACGTAGGGGAAGCCATACCACCAAGCAGCATGAGCTGCACCAGTGACTGCAGGTCCAGTGATAGCCACCAGGGCAGCAGTGTCAATGGTCTTGTAGGTGAAGCAGGGGCAGGGGTTGGGTGCCCTGGGGCACAACTGTATACCAGTGTGTGTGGGCACTGCTTGCCCATTTTATGTGTCTGTCCCATGTATGTTTTCTGGGCAAATAAAGTGTTATGCTGTTCAATATGTATGCCATGTGTGATTATGTGTTTGTCACCCACAGCAGCCCTGGCCCACAATGGCCCCAATCAAATGTGTAATACTACAGGGTAGCAGCTGTGCTGCATGCCACACAGTCATGGTAGCCCATGCATGGCTGTGCGAAATAGCCAGGTAGGCTGGCCACCACAGTAGTATGGGATGGGGCAAACACCCAGGGGGGTGTGGATGGTGCCACAGTGGGGAGAGGAGCCATGGACAGGTGGCAGCAGCACAGTCAGCAATCCATGGGTACACCGCAGCCCAGGGCGATAGGGCTGGCTGCAACACAGACGATGGCGGTGCATGCAATACAGAGGTGGTGGGATGGGGAGGGGAGACTGGACCAATAGAGGCCAGGGATGTGGCAGGGCAAGATCACATGGACATCCCAGATGTGCAGGCACCCCTGAGGAGGGATGTGAAGTAACCCAGGCCAGAGAGGGTAGGGACACACGGCAAACTGAGTGTACTGGTGGGGCTGCATGCAGCAGCAGCCCGGATGTGGACAGGATATGCTGCATACAGTGTGCATGGCTGGGAAAGTCCCACAGCTGCCCTGATGCACTGTGCATTGACTAACAGATAGAAGGTGGGGTCCAGGGGGCCCAGCATGTGGTTGGGTGGACACTGCATCCCTGGGCCATGTCAGCAAAAATATTGACAGGGTGGGCCCTGAACCCCTGACCAGAGCTTATACCAGTAGCCCATGGTGAACAATGTCCCAGGCAGGTAATGTGCACATCACACAGTGGCATGGGCCGGCCACATAGCCTATGTCTGCATAGTGTGGACATGCACAGACCCATTGCGGCTGTGGTACATTCCCTGACCCCCCCCAGGCACTGTTGTGCACATTGTGTTGTGTTGAAATCATTGGCCCATGCAGTCAGGCAGAGTATACCTGGACAAGGCTGTCACGTGCCACCACCCCCCATCTGGACTGTGCACTCTGGAACACGTCTGCGGCAACATCCGGCTCATCATTGTCACCCTTGGCTGCCTCAGGCTCCTTTGGCAGTGGCTACTGGTGCTACAAGGCATAGTTGTTTAGCAGGCAGCATGCCATAGCAATCTGGCATGCTTTGCAAGGCCTGTAGAGCAGCCCCCCTGGACCTGTCCAGGCATAGAAACCAACTTTTCAGCTGGCCAAAGGTATGCTCGATGATCCCCCGTGTGGTCCAGTGCGCATGGTTGTACTTTGCCAGATTGCGAGGCTGGAGTATGGAGGTCAGCAGCTACTCACATATGGGGTAGCTCCAGTCACCTGTAGTGGGAGAAAGAACAGTGAACCATTGATCAGCTGGTGTGCTAGTGAGGGAGTCATGTGTCAGTGACATGTTCTGGACTGCGGCAGATGACTGTTTATTTGCATGTCTGTTCCCACTGTATGGACAGTCCTAGGGTGTGCTAGGGAGGCACTGTGCATGGGTGCAACCAAGGGTACAGAGTCCCTGCTAGGGAGTGGGCCTGGGCACTGTGGGAATGTATGGTGCTCCTGACCTGTGCCTGGCCCATGTCAGGCACACCCCTGGGTGGCAGGAGTTGGGACTGTATGGCACACCATTATGTGCAGGCCCTCTGCTGCCTTTCCCGTCACCTGCACCATCCCCCACTGCCACTGTGCACACTGTGGGGGATAGGGGCAGGATGCATGCAGAGGGTAGGTTTGTGGTGGGTGGGACCGTCCACCAGACATACAGGGCCAGGGTGTACCCCGGCCATGCATGTCAGGGGGCCACCAGGGGGGCACTCTGCGCATAGCCCCACTGTTGTATCATTGGGGCAGGGCATCCCCTGTGCATGCCCAGTGCCCCCCAAGGGCCATGGAGCCCACCTGCAGGGCTTTGGGGTCATGGGGGGATAGCCCACCAGCACCTGCACAGTGCACGCACCCCTATGCAGTGCCCCATGCCTCCCAGTCCCAGAGTGTCTGTGCATATGCCCACCTAACAGCCATCTGCCACTGATGTGGCCATCCTTGAACCAGGCATGGAGTCCAGACTGGCTCAGGATGTAGGCGTCATGGCAGGACCCAGGGTACTTTGCGCAGATGTCCATTATCCCCCCATGTGTATTACATACCACCTGCATGTTGACGGAGTGGAAGGCTTTGCGGTTCCGGTACGCAGTCTCACTCTGTCACAGTGGCCAGAGAGCAATGTGTGTGCTGTCCACCACACCCAGGACTGATGGAAACCTGCCACAGCGTAAAAGTCCTGCTTGGTCCTGTGCTAGTCCTGCTGAGTTGCCGGGAAGCAGATGGTGTGTGCCATGGACCGCAAGTAGGTGCCCAGGAACTGTGTGAGGCACCTGGATACTGCAGGCTGGCTGAGTCCCCCAACAGCTGATAGCACTGTCCGGAAAGATCCTGGTGCCAGGAATTCCATTATGATTGTCACCTTCAGGTCCACTGGTATGGGATGGCCCCTCTGCGTGGGGCTCTCAAGCCATAGCTCCAGCTGCTGGCAGAGATCATGTATGGCAGCCCTGTCAAACCAGTACCTTGCCACACATTGCCTCATTGCTCATATCCATGTACTAGAGCCTCTGCCATGGGACACGTGCATATGGGCACATCTGTTCCATGCCATGCCCACCATAGTCACAGCCATGCAGCAGGGCCAGTGCATACCATCCCTGGATGTCCTGAAGGTTGTCCCATTCCAGCCAGCTGGCTGCACACTGCTGGACACCCATTGCACACACTGTTTCATTCCTCAGTGAGCTGCAAGTGGCACCGTCACTGTCATGCTCTGTGTTAGTCCTGCCGCAAAACCATCCAGGCCTGAAAGTATGCTGATGTGTCCATGGCACATGCGCAGAGGCACACATACTTGGGCACATGCACACATGGTGTCTTGCAACCACGCACACACTAGCACATCGATGTAGCATAAAGGTGGTCTGCATACCCCCAGCCCCCTCCATGTCCTCTATCCCCTTCATATGTACATTGGTCACTTCCTCTCTGTGGACTACTGCTCATCAACTGGAATTTTCCTCCATTGTACCAGCTACAGGAGGCAAATCACTGATCTTCTGCTTCCCATGCACATGCCATCCCCAACACTCTGTGCAGTTGCATTACTGAGGGGGTATGCAGGCACAGATACATGTGTACATGTTGACACAGGGATGTTGGCATTGGCGCATTCCAGTATGCATGTCCAAGAGGGCCCATCCCAGGCCTCCGGCATTGCCTGTGTGTCACAGACAGTCCATGTAATGGCACCAAAGATCGCAACCAGGAAGGCACAGTTCTCCAAGGGTGAGGTGACACTCATGCTGGAGGAGATCCTCCAACAGTTTCCACAATTGGTGGATGATGCATCCACAAGTGTGGGTGCCTATGAGAAGCAGCGGTAGTGGCTTGATGTATGCCGCCATATCAATGCCATCTATCACCAGAACCAGAACATCAAGAATGTGAAGTGCAGTTGCCAGCAGGTGTGCCGCGACACTGCCCAGAAGGCATGGCAAGGGGCTGGCGGTGCGCAGGAGGAGCAGCTCATCAAAACTGAACAGTGCATCCTTGTATAGGCCCCCTCGATACATCACATGTGTGTCTCTGCCCTTTATACCTGTCACGGGGCTGCAGGCCTTCGCCTAAGGCCCCGAGGTTGGAGTTGCCTTGCTATCTTCTAGTAGTCAAGAATAGTCTCAAGTCGAGTGGTTAAGGCAAAACAAAACAAGGGCTTTATTCCTCTTCCCCCAAGGATATCATGTGCATAACCAAAAACAAGGAAAAACAAAACAGTTTCTCTCAAAGAAAAATATCTTCTTTTTCTTTGCTCTTTTTACAGGGCTTCAGCACAAAGACTCAATATCATCCGCAAGACATAATGTACAATCCATAGGAGCCTGTTCTGGAACCCTGGTGTTACTTTCCCATTGCATCTCCTCACATTCAGCATACGTTGTGCTTGGGTTTAAACCTTCACAGCTGCTTTTATGCAAACCCCTCTCTGAAAGTTCAGATAGCGTACAGGGACACAGTTCTGTGCAAGTATGTTTAAGAGTACCTGTATCTGTAGGGATGCCTCTCCAGCTCTCCTTTTCCACCCTCCAGTTGTTAGGGATTGTTTTATAGCTTCCTGCAGATATTTCTGGTCTGGAGCACTGCTCTGACCCTCCGTTCCGAATGGAGCTTCTAGCTTTCCCTCTCACAGTGCTAGGCTCCCACCTGTATAATTGTTGAGGTCTTTCCTCTGGCAGTGAGGACTGGGGACTTTCCTGCTCACTCGGTCTAGGCAGCCTCCTAGCCTCAGGTTGTGCCTTCCTTCTCTCTGGAGCACTGGCTTCTCTCCCTGGGCTGTAAACAGGTTCCTAGTAGGACCTCCAGCTACCGGCAGTCTGAGCACTTCCCCTGCCACGTTCCTCTGAAGCCTTGCCTCTGCTGCTTCCTGTTCCAGTGACACGCCCAGTGCTTCCTCTGTTCAGCAGCTTCTCCCTCTGTGACCTCTGCCTCCCTGGCTGCTGACCTCTGCTCTCTCCTTTTCCTCTTCCTCCTCCACCACTTCTGCTGGATCTACCAACCAGCTTTTATATCCCTGTTCGCTGTAAGCTGACTGTGCTTTCTTGGACAGGTGATCATAATCAATCCCCAAGCTTTCTGCTACGTCATAGCTTGGGTGTGGTAGTTCTGCTCCTCTGTTCCTTTGCTTCTCCTGAGCTGCACATGCTGGCTGCCTAACAGATTCTAAGGTAAATTTCTCCTTTCTATCTATCTGCATAGGCTCTGTGTGGGCTTCTACGTCACAATACCATGTATGCACCCTCCTGCTGTGTGCATACATACACGTGCATGCAGCCGCCACCACTGGCTGCCATGTTATCACATCCATGCTGCCACTGCCAGGCACACTCACATTGTGTGTGGCTGTCCCAATGTTGGCCTGTGTACTGGGGCATTGGCAGCATGGCCGCCAGCTGGTGGTGGCAAGGCTGACTGAACAAGCACCTGTGGCCATCTGGCTCTTCACTTATTTATTTATTATTTATTTACATTCTCTTATATACCGCTCTATTCTGCATCAGTGCAGTTTACATTGAACAAACTGAAATTACATTGAACAGGGCATTATAACTTGGACATAACTATTTTACAGGGAACATGGGCTATGGAGGGTTAAGTGGCTTGCCCAAGACCACAAGGAGCACCTGTGGGACTAGAAACCCCAGTCTTTCTGGCCCAAGGTTGCTGTCCTCTAGTGGGATTTGAACCCCAGAGGAGCCACTGCCATGGTTAGCCACACACCCTGTCACCCCACTTGGTGACCCCTTGATGTTGTCTGTGTCTACACAGGTGCCCCCGCTGTGGCTCCATAGGCAGCAGTGCCTGCTCTGCCAATAGTGTTCATAGAGGATAACGCAGGACAGGGAGAGGGGGCCCTACCTGATGACCGACTGCCATGCACTACTGCTCCCGCCACACTGCAGCAGCCACCTGATAGCCTTTGCCTGGATGATCTGGAGCTCCATGTCCTCTCCCCATTGCCTCCACCACAGTAGCCTATTGACAATGGCAACAACCAGGTGGGGTGCACACACAAGGGTACACAGAGACACGTGCGGCAGTGTGCTGAGTGGCTTCTTACTCACAGCACTGCTCAGCAGGCACAGTCCGAGCAACAGCTGGAAATGCTGTGCCAGACCACAGCATTGCAGGAGTAGCATATTGTAGCCACAGAGAAGCTGACCATGGCTACCTGCACCCTCCAGGCTACCATAGTGGAGATACTGATGGAGCTGCGCCATGTCCCTGGGCAGTCTAACCCTACACAGCCCCATACATGCTCCAGTGTGCCTCCTGTGTGGTCTGGGCAGGGGCATGGTAGAGCAGTTTCCACAGCTGCAGCTTCCTCAGCGGCATGTGCACCTACACCTCCATACCCATGCCCCGGCAGTGTGACAATGCAGGCCTCCACACATATCCACACCGCTGTTGGTCAACTCAACACACAGGTACCCCCTCTCCTTGGGCCAGTTCCACGGGGCACCAGCCCCTGGATGGTGTTTCCCCCATTCCACAGGTGCATGTGGCCTCAGGGAGGGGGAAGGGCAAAGGGTGGGCAGGGGGGAGGGGCAGGGGGAGGGGTTGCAGGGGGGTTGTTTAGCACCAGAGTTGGGGAGAGGCCTGCTTGGTGGGTGGGGCTGGGGCCCAAGGGGGTGCACAAGAGGTGTGGGTTTGACCAGTGGTGTGTGGGGTTGGTGTCAGTCACGTTCTGGGGCTGTTTGACATTGTGGCATGAGGGTGGAACTTGGTGGCTGGGGTATGGGTGGGGCCACAGGACAGCACTGTCTCATAGGTCTGGCTTTGGGTGGCTGCAGGGGACACAGTGTTCTGTGGGGAATGGACACATATGTTCATGTGTTGCGAGGGACTCACACATTGCTCTATCAATGTTAGCCACACACTGTCAAGCACAGGTTCCTGGTATGTGTGGCATTGGTCTGTTGGCCAGTGCCTCTTTGTGCCACCTCTGGAGGTCACTGCTGGGGGCATTTGCCAGCATCACCGCATGCATGGGATATCTGTCCATGCTGTAGCCACTGCCACATTTGTCACATCCTCCTCCCATGTGGGTATGCTTGGGCCCACATACTGTGCCATAAAAGTTGGCCCTTGCCATTGGGCTATGCTCCTGGCCCTTCTTCTGTGAACACAGAACAAAAATATTTGTTAAGCAATTCTGCTTTATCCTCATCAGCTTCTATATATTCCTCCACTTCACCCTTGAGTCTGACAATACCACTTTTGCACTTCCTCCTCTTGCTAACATCTGAAAAATGTCACCCCCCCCCCCCCCCCCAATTTTATTGCATTGGCTATTTCTACTTCTTTTTGTATCTTTGCTTTCCTGACTACTTTCCTAGTTTCTCTAAGTTTTTCCAAATATTGATGCTTGTCTTCCTCTCTCTGTGATCTCTTGTATTTTATGAAGGCCACCATCTTTTTCGTCCCCTTTTTCAGCTGATTCTTTTGAGAAGCATAGTGGTCTCCTTTTCTTTTTACATTTATTTACCAAACAAAAAGGTTTGTTTTCCTTAAAATATCCCCTTTCAGTTTTGCCCTTTGCTTTTCTACATCCCCTAGCTGTTCCCATCCCACAAATGGCTCCTTGAGGTATTGTCCCATCTTGGCAAAGTTAGTTTTCCTAAAGTCTAAGACCCTCGCTTTTGAATGGAGAAAATGGTTTATAAAATGACCCTCCTAGTGTATAGCTAAGTGATTTAATTTAGGACAGTCTTTTTTCTGGCCTAAATTAAACTTTAGGTATATGGATAGTGGCTGAATATCACCGCTATGAGGATAATTTTAAATAGTTGCACCTAATTAACACACATTTTAATATGAATATTTTATAGAGTCATGTACGTAGTTTAATGAATAGAGTAGTGGGCTGGGAAGCCAGGATTCAAATCCCACTGCTGCTCCTTATGATCTTGGGCAAGTCACTTAACTCTCCATTGCCTCAGGTACAAACTTGTGGGCTATTGTGCTATGCTGTAGTGTTGCATTTTGCTTGAGATTTTCATGCACTAGCCCTGCTCCCCAATGTATAAAGCAAGCTAGTGCATGAAAAACAAAACCACTGCACAAAAGCATAGCGCAGTGGACATGCTAATCACATGCAAAGGAGAGAATATTTAATTCCTCCTGATGTAAAAAACTGTGCTGAAACTTCTCCTGGCTCATTAAAATGTGCTTTGAGTGGGCACCATCCGATAAAATTACCCTCTGCATAGTCCTCTGAATAATGACCCAAATATAACTATGGCAGCCATATCCAGGCTAGACGTGAAAAGCCCTGCAACGTCATGCTAGTCCTGTTAAACCTTCTAATCTGAGACCTAAAAACCTTATCCCACTGTCATATCACTAAGAGGGCAATAGTGAAACAGCATCCCATAGGTAAAATGATGTTTTCTCTGTGGAAATGGGTTCTTTGATAACCCTCTATGCAAGTAAACGTATGAGTGTATGTCAACAACATAAGGATTTTTATCCATGGGGTTGGGAGGCGTTCCTGGGGTGCAGTTGGGTCAAGGTAGGCAAGTACATGCATATAATGGTTAAATTATTATTATTAAGCTCACACATTTCCAGTAGTAGTTCAAGGGAAGTTACGTACAATCAGGTGCAGTAGGTATTTCCATGTCCCTAGAGGGCTGACATGGAAATACCTACTGCACCTGATTGTAACTGATTGGAGTAGAGGAGTAGCCTGGTGGTTAGAGCAACTGCCTAGTACCCAGAAGATCAACAGTTCAATTCCCATTGGCACTCCTTGTGACTTTGGGCAAGTCACTTTACCCTCCATTGCCTCAGAAGAAAAGGCTGGCAATCTACTTCCAGTGATACATTGCCAAGAAAACCCAGAGGTAGCTGGGTCACTATGAGTCAACACTGACTTGATGGCACTAAAAAAAAAAAAAGAGGGCTGACAACCTTCCCTGAATCCTCTCCTACCTAGACCTCTTCTTGCCTCATTTAGTATTCATCTCCTTTTCCTTCTCTCCCTCTTTGCCTTTAATATAACCTCTCTTTCTTTCTACTCCCCCTCCACCTTCTCTTCCTATATATTTTTGCTCTATCTATTGTAAACTACTTTGATTGATTTGTCCCTAATTGTCCCTAATTTGTCCCTAATTGTCCCTAATTGTGATATGGTAAATGACTCTAAATAAATTAATAACGAGTATCAATCTAAGTGAATGATTTCAAACCTTACGTGTGCTCATTTTTCTTGCAGCCTTTGATGGGGATTACTGGCGTCTCTTGAATCCAGGCGAATATGAAGTCACCGTCAAAGCTGAAGGCTACCATCCTGCCACCAAGTTCTGTCATGTGACCTATGAAAACTATGCTACAATCTGTGATTTCTGGATTTCCAAAACACCAAAACAGCGCCTGCGGGAAATACTGGCAAAAGGTGGGAAACTCCCCAAGGACCTGATTCTACGCCTGCGCAAGCTCAGGATTCGGAAACTGAGATCTAAAAGTCAGTCCAAGTAACAGGACAGCAGAAAGCAAGAAAGAAGCACCCTTCTTAGAATTAATGCTTTGCAAACTATGGAGAGATGGCAGGTGTTCAGTTCCAGTGTAAAGTTATACTGTTCAGATCTATTGAGAATCACAGAAATTTACTGCAGAGACCCATCAGGGTCCCCTACCTTAAAACGATTCTACTCGATTTCTAGGTTTAGCATTACTTTCCCAGTTTTAAGGATACCCTTTGCTATTCTAGTTTTTCTTGAATTCTCTTACAGTTTTGGCTCCACCACTACTACCAAAAAGCTATCCCATGCATTCACCATCCTCTCAGTCTACCTGCCTTCAGTCTCATATCATAACCTCTTCTTCTTCATCTTCCTCAGTGCCTTAAAATTCTTGTCACTCATGTACTATTTAAACTCTTGAGACATTTGAAGGCCTTTCAGATTGTGCCTTTCCATCAGTGTATACATATTTAGATCTCTGAGTCTCAATTCAGAGGGCTTAGGGTGCAGATTCTGCAATTCTTCTCCGAAATGCCCCCATTTTGCCTACGTACTGCCATATATGCAGCCTCCACTACTGGAAGCAGTACTCCAGATGATGTCTTGGAAATGATTCCTGCAGAAGGCCTTTTAGCATTTTGTTTATACATCTCCCTGTTTCCAAGTATATTCCCAGTTACAGTGCAAAAAAAAGGGGGGCTTTCTTTCTTTCTATTTTATCTTACAAAACCCAACTGGCTTGAGCACTGGATTTGCTTAACACATACCGGTATATAAAAAAGAGCGAAGAGCTGATTCATAGTGTTTGTGGTGCCACCTACTGGCAGAATGTACTGGAAATGGCCAATCTAATTTGATAGTTGACCTGTGAAAAAGATGATTTTTGTGTATGAAGAAGGTGAAACTGGTCCCTCCTGCATGTTGTCCTGAACTCAGTTTGTGACCCCTCACACTTGTTAATCTTTTTAAGATCTCTTCATGCACAGGTGCAGTGGAGTTTGAACTTCTCGCCCTTTCAGTAGACATTTTATCTGTTTTAAGAGCTTCTTTTAATTTAGGCTCTAACTTTTGAATGTTTGAGGTAAGAAAGAGTGAACTTCATTCTTCCTACAAGTTTCCTGAGAATTTTGTAATTTAAATGTTTTGTTTTTAATATCTGAACACCGTGTTAAGAGAGAGTATGGTGCTGGTTGCTCAGCTGAGATAGTCTGGCTTATGCATACCAAAAATCCAAGTGTCTTAAATCCTGCAACAGCACCACTTTGGTCAGGTTTTGGAATTTGACTTTAAAGAGTCAATAAATTTGGTTTGTGCCTTTAATGGGTACTTCATGTCAAAGTGCTATTTTCAGTAAGTGCAGCAGTCGGAAAGTTCCTACAAGTGATTAACCATAGCCTAGTAGCCTAGTGGTTAGAGCAACTGCCTAGTACCCAGAGGATCAAGGGCTTGATTCCCACTGGCACTCCTTATGACCTTGGGTAAGTCACTTTACCCTCTATTGACTCAAAAGAAAAGGCCTGGCAATCTACTTCAGTTGATACATTGCCAAGAAAACCCAGAGGCAACTAGGTCACCAGGAGTAACACTGACTTGATGGCATTAAAAAAAAATGCCATAATAACAACAGAAAACTAGTGAAGTGAAAAGACTAAAGGCTATATCAGCCCTACACTGAAACATTCTGTGCCTTCTCCTTCTAATGCCAATATGACAGTATCCAAGAAACCAGGACAACAACATAGCATATTTCAAGTTGGGCCTAGCATAGGAGTGGGCTACTGATGGAGTGTTTAGCTGTCAGATCCCTGTCATTTCAAACATTGAATTTTCAGAATGGGGGAAGGGGCCTCCATTTACAGCTATATAGGGTTTTCCCATTGTTTATCCTTCTCTCAGCTCAGTTGAGTCCTCACAGTAACAATACTCGCCCAGAATCCACAAAACATGGCCCCCCACTGGAACACAGCCAACACGGACCCTAAGTCTGGTCATCAGTTGTCAGCACTGAGTGACAGGGGAAAGTCTCTTCCTCCTAGGGGCTGTGAACACTGCCTCTACAGCATGTCCAGCCCCAACCAGCTTGGCCCAGGAATCAAATTCAGGTATTCTGAATAGGAGAGCATGGCACTGTCACTGAACCACTGAGCCAGTCTTCCGATGTTTTATTTTGTTGTTAAGTGCCATCAAGTCAATGTCAACTCATGGCGATCCTCTAGATAGTTGTCCTAAATTATGTTTGGTCTTCAGTCAGGTGGCTCATTGTTGACAGACTGGCACCTATAGCTGCTGTTATTGTATCGATCCATCTCATTGCTGGCCTGCCTCTTTTGCGTTGACCTTCTACTTTACCAAGCATGATGTCTTTCTCTAGTGATCTCTCTCTTCGCATGATGTGTCCATAGTATGAAAGTCAAAGTCTTGTCATCTGAGCTTCTAAAGAAAGCTTAGGTATGATCTCCTCTAGTACTGACTGGTTTGTTCTTCGGGCAGTCGATGGTATACACAGTATTCGTCGTCGTACCGTAATTCAAAGGCATCAATTTTCTTCCTATCTTTTTCACTGTCCAACTTTCGCATCCATATGACGTTATTGAAAATGCCATGGCTTGAGCAAGTAAAATCTTTGTATGGAGACAGACATTTCTGCTCTTGAGAATCTTGTCTAGGTCCTTCATAGCCATTCTGCCAAGAGTCATCAGATTTCTTGACTGCTTGTTGCTTCTTTATTGATAATTGATACAAGTAGGTTAAAGTTGTCCACTATTTCAATTTATTCTCCATCAACGATAAACTTATTGATTTTGCCAGTTGTCGTGATCTTTGTCTTCTTTACATTAAGGTGCAGGCCCATTTTAAGACTATGTTCCTTGATCTTGAGAAGCAAATGTTTCAGATAATCTTCACTTTCAGCCAGTAATGTGGTATCATCAGCAAAGCGAAGGTTGTTGATGAGTCTTCCACCAATCTTCACACCTCTGTTGTCTTCATACAATCCTGCTTCTCTGATGATTTGTTCTGCATATAAATTAAGGAGGTAGGGGGAAAGTATGCAGCCTTGTCTTACACCTTTGCTGATTTTTATGGTATTTCTGTTTCTGCTGGATTTGGATTTCTATACTGTTTTTCAGCCAGTGCTCCAAAGACCTAAAATAGTTTACAACATAAATCAAATTACATTAGCAAGAACACAGGGCCTGATATTGAAAGGCATTTACACGGTTTACAGACCTGTAAACTGTGTAAATGCCGCTGAATGGAATATTCAACGACACTAACACAGTTTGTGCTGCTGTATATCCCCAACTAACGCCACTATACGCCCCAATGCCCCAGGGCCGGCGACCACTCACTGCCTGCCCACTATCTGCCCCTGTATAACTTCCCCACACAACTGTCAGGGAAGTTATATAGGGGCAGGAGCCGGCCCGAATAGCGGAGATGATCATTACGTGCATAACTTTGCACTTGTCTGCATTAAATTTCATCTGCCATTTTGATACCCAGTCTCCCATTTTCTCAAGATCCTCTTCCAATTTTTCACAATTCTCTTGTGATTTAATAACTTTGAAAAATTGTGTGTTGTCTGCAAATTTTATCATCTCACTCATTCTGATTTCCAAGTGATTTATGAATATGTTAAAAACAAGTGCATTAAGAAAAAGAAAGCAGTGGACCCAGCACAGATTGTGCTACTCTACTGTTTACCTTTCTCCAATGAAAAAATTGACAGTTTGAGCCTGTTTTCCTGTTTTCTCTCTTTTAGCCATTTCCCAATGAACAACAGAATCCTGCCTCTTATCCCATGACTTTTTCATTTCCTCAAGAGTCTCTCATGAGAGATTGTATCAGAGGCTTTCCGAAAATCCAGATACACTATTTCTACTGGGTCACATTTATCTACCTGTTTATTCACACCTTCAAATAAATATAGCAGATCGGTGAGGCAAGACTTCCCTTGGCTAAATCTATGATGGCTTTGTCCCATTAAACCAAAACTATCTATACAAGTATGTTTAGTAATTTTGTTCTTTATAATGGTTTCTACAATTTTGACCACCACTGACATCAGGCTCACTGATCGATAGTTTTCCACATCACTCCTGGAATCCTTTTATAAAAAAATTGGCATTATGTTGGCCACTCTCCAATCTTCAGGTACTATAGACAATTTAGTTCACAAATTATTACTAGTGGGTCTGCCATTTAGTTTTTCAGTTCTTTCCGTGCCCTGGCATGTATACCATCCAGTCCAGGAATTTTGCTACAATTTAGCTTGTTAAATTGCCCAATTACATCTTTCAGGATCACAAGATTTGTTTCAGTTCCTCCAATACATCACCTTTAAATATCATTTCTGGCATGTGTATCTCCCCTAAATATATCAAAAACCTTCACCACAAATACATCAAAATGCTCTGTCCAGAATGCAGTGATACACCAGGCATTTTTTAACACAAAATTAAACCTGATCTTTCTTACTTAAAATTATCTAAATTCAATAATTTATACAAAACTCCTATGATTAAAACTTTGTATATTTTATTATAAATTATGAAACAAAGTAGAAAATTCACACATAACTTACTGTATCACAAAAGTCCACTATAATGATCCATCCTCTATCTAGAAGATCACAGTTTCAAATATCAAGCATTTTCATTTAGCTCAGATCATTACAGCAGTTTTTCTTCTGTTCTCACAGTGTTAAATAATCACCACCAATCCAACATATCCACTCAGTGACTCAATCTGGTATTTTATTTTTCTGTACTTCTTTCTCAGCCTACTATGAGGAATGACAGACATTCACCTATCATTACTTATTCACAGCCCATAGATACACATCAAAGGCTTATCAATAATCCTGCTTTTAACAAACTTTATCTCTGTTCCACATTTAAAAACCATAGGATCTCACATCAGATTCTTTGATATACTTAGTCCAAAACAGCTCCCCTCAAGGGGAGGTGGAGTCAAGTTGTGGTATGCCCTATCATGTTCTGTGAATGCTAGAATTTTTTCTTTCCTTTATATCTTGTTTCTTATGACTTCTAAAAAGAAGATAAAGGCAACTGCAAAAGTTTTAAAAGCCACTGTTCCTGACTCTTCGCAGCAACAGCTCAATGTACATTTAAGGGATCCACCAATAAAAAGATGCAAAGTGAGCAAGACCAACCCAAGGGTTTCTGCCAAACCAGGCAGGCCCTCCATGCCATCCCCCCCCTCAACTGTGGCACCACCTGGACCACCATGCTGCCCACCCCCGGCATCCATCTTCTCACATGGAGGAGAGGGCAGCATGACGATTGAACCTTGTGCTGAAGAGGCAACTGAACTATCGCCTCAGTGCCACGTCAGGCCTTAAAGAGCCCAAGCACATGCGTGTTCATGACCTGCCACTCCTGTCCCCTCCAATGCAACTTCCTGTTAGAGAGGGCAGAAGCAGCAGGCCATTACTGCAGACATTTAAAGCCTGCTGCTGCTGCTTCACAGGGGGAGTGGTAGCCATGCTGATCACCAGATCCGTCCCTGCATGTGAGACCTCTGTTGCTCAGCCGCCTTGAGAAGAGAGAACCATGCTTAGAGGCAAGCTGCTTCAGACACGTGCCTGCACTCCGAATTAGTTCAGAAGCACCATATGCTGCAGAAGGGAGAAAAGCAGAAGAAACAGCTAAGTCCGCTGGAGGAAAGCTGTGGGAAAGTGGTGTGGGTGTTACTTCTGTAGCAAAGCTAGGTTTATCTCAAGGAGGAATGGCAGAGTTCTTGGGAGAAGCCTTCTGTGAAAAGTCTGCACGGGAGAAACCTCCTGTGAAAAATCTGCATGAACCCCAGGAAGAATGGAGGAACTCGAGCTTGAGAAGACCATAGGTAAGCTTAGTGAACAGGGGGCATTAAAGTCAGACACACAGGAAATTACTCTTCAGGTGACATGGGAAATGTTACTTAAACTGAAATCTGCAGTTTCCTAGTACTATCAGATATCAACTCTGTTATAGACTATTTAGAATCCCATCTAGGTGATGCATGAGGTCCACCATCTCCAAACCAGGCAGACAATTGACCAAGTGATCCTCGCACTCACCAGCCACCCAGCTATCTACATGCTTAATGATTGAATCACCAACTAAAACTTCCATCCTAACCTTTCTCCTCTGGGCAGAAGCCCCAGGAGATACATCCTTGGTACAGGATATGGCAGCCCTAGAGGGCAAGTCCTGACTACAGGATTGTTTCCTGCCACACCAAGATGATGCTTTCCTTCCAGGTGACCTCCCTACTCCAAAGCAGCTGTAAGTTTCTTCTATATACTTCTCTGTCTGTCTTACTCCTCCAAGTTTGCTACTTTAGCTTCCAGAGACTGGACTCATTCCCTGAGAGCCAAGAGCTCTTTGCACCGATCACACACACATGCCTTTCCCCAGTGGAAGATAATCATATATGTGGCATTCAATGCAAAAGATTGGATAGTCCCCATAATAAGTTAACAATATTAAATACTTAAGCATAATAACAAGAGCTTAAAATTAAGACATGTATACCAGAAAGCCCAGTAATAACTTGAAGAAAACTTGAGACTGCTGCATTTATTGAAAATGGCATGTCACCTTCAAATTCTTCTTTATTAATGAGAAACAGACTTTGAACCATGACATGGTCAAAAACAGTAACTAGTGAATGCTATCTGTTCTTGCAGGCTGGAACTGGTTAGAATGTATATTGTAAATAGCATAGGCTGATCACTTGTTTCTACGATGTTAAAACCTCCAGGCTCAACATACAGTAATGAGTTGCTTTTTCATACAGTGAGCCTATAGAGGGGCCAAGTCACTAATGGCTGCTATCATTTAGCCTACATGTTAAATAGCGGCCTGCTCACTAGCAATTTATCGCGCCTTAATACATTATACAGTGCCAATAGGCAGCACTATTTGGAATGTAGCACTGGTGATGTCATGAGGACTGGCATTCCTTCCAGCCATCAAAGACTAAGGCATCTCCAGAGTGGTAAATAATCACTCCAGTTTAGCAGGAAGGTTCAGGTAGAGCCCAATGGGGTCTTGGTGATATTAGAGGAAGGGAAGATCAGGTGACCCCTTGTGAGGGAGAGAATGTTCCTTCTGTGTCAGGATAAGCTGTTGAGAGGATTCCTGTTCTCATCGAGTCTGGCCATTGCACTCTGGGATGATAATGCACAGGATCTTGACTTGTGCAGTATGTTCATGATGAAAGGCCCCCTTAACACTAGAAGCCCCAAAGTGTGTCAATTGACGCAAATGCATCTTCGGAAGTTGTATACCAGCGCCACTGCAAGAACCATGTCAGTCATGTTCCATGACTTTGTTAGCAAGGTCAAGATGTTCAAATATGTGCATCGAAAATTAATGACAGATCCACCACCTAGCGGGAACATGAATTTATACCTAGAAGCCCCAAAGTACGTCAATTGATGTACTTTGGGACTTCTAGGCATAAATTCATGTTCCCACTAGGTGGCGTATCTCAATCACTGTTTACAGTTTTACTCCGACATTACAAACAATAAACACATGATAACGTCATGTAATGACATCACATACTGCACGTATTTAACAAATAAGTAACTTCACATTAATTCACATCTGCATTTCATGCTAAACGCAGTCGTCGTGATAATGCGTCGATTGACGCACTTTGGGGTTTCTAGGTAAAATTCCTTTTGGGGCTTCTAGTGTTAAGCATGGACTATTTACCATGCACATGCTCTCTATATCATTAATTTGGTGAATTGTCGCAAATGCTGATGTTAGTGTGCCATTTAGTGACTAGGCCCCAGAATATGGTCTAGAAAAATGCTGGCATTCTTTTGTCCTTGCGAGTCAAGTGACATCAGTGTAATCAAATAATAATGATAACAATAAACTTTTGGAATTTTACCTTGGGAATATTTGTGTTATAGTATCTGTGTGTATATTACTCATTTACATGGGCCTTTTAATTCTCCCTTTTTAAAGCAATCTTTCTTTATGCTATCGTCTTCCAAAGGTTTTAACAGAGTCCTCTGTAACACCAATGACGAGTCTTTCACTCTCAGGTTTTTTCCTGTCCTGTGCAATTTAGCATACTTCAAGTTCCCATTTTATGACCCCCTAGAATAATATACTGCAGTGGCCCAGGTCTATCATTTGCTTTCCAGGCACACAATATATTGTAGTTAATTGGTTGAAAAAAAACACATTAGAGTTCAATTTTTTTTTTTAGATAGCCACATCTCGGGTTAATTGCTTGTTTGTGGTTCTCCAGAGGAAAGCAGAAGACCCAGGTAACAGAACTGCTTTCTGATTCAGTGGACTGTAGGGCAGAAAAGCAGCAAAATGAAAAAAGGCCTAAAGAAAAAGGTGCAAATAAACCTATAAAATGAACCAGTGAATTGCTTAGAGAAAGGTCACGCAGAAAAAGCTGCATTTAATCAGTAAGACACTGGCAAGATTACAAATAGCAGAGTTATTTCATCATTATTATACCAAAAAATATCCAAGACCTAAGGGCATTTTTACTAAACCATATTAGCTGCTTACATTGCAGATAGCACACACTATGCAGAGAGCACACACTATCTTGCCACAGTATAAGCTAATGCGGGGCAACTGCAGGTAACGCAGTGATTTTCTGCGCTATTTGCAGAATGCACTTTATCTGCAGGAATGGGTGGGATTAGCGTGGAGAGTGGGCATGTCTACGGTACATGGTTACCATGGGCCTCAAAAACGCACGGTAACCATTGGATTTGCAGACAGGATGCAGCTAATACCACCTCACTGGGTGGCATTAGCTGCATCAACAATGCTGCCTGACAGTGTCCTGTGTATTTTCAGTGTGTTATCTGCTGGGGAAACATTGTGTACACCCCCAACAAAGAACACATGGCTTTTGCAGCTAACGCAGTGCTATCTGCACTCTTTTGGCACGTTAGCTGAAAAAGCCTAATGCGGTCTAGGAAACATGCCCCTTAAGCTCAAAACTGATGATTGTACCTATCTTCAAAAAAGGTTAAAAAATGATGCTGGCGTTGATACAAGGGTGCCTGCTCCAACATGGGCCATGTTTTGTCCACCAAGAGCTGTCTCAAGAAGTAACAGGGTAACAAGACCCTAATGGTAAACTAATATATCTGCAATAAAACAATGTCTGGTGAGTAAAATTCTTAATTAAAAGAAAAACAGTCAAATAAGATTACAGGTCACCAAAACCTGGAATAATACTAAGGGGGCTAGTTGCTAAGGGGGCATGTTTACTACAGCATGCTACCTGCTCATGATTTTGGCATAGTGCTAAAATGTAGCATGGGGCCATGTGTCAAAAACAGTGAATGGGTGAGATGGGGGTGTTCCCACAGCAGCACAAGTAGCACGGGCATTTACAATCCACAGCACTTATGCTTGACGCACGTAATACGGGTGCAAATAATGGCACCTCAATGGGTGGTTTTCATTGCACCTGTGGCGGTTTTGCCACATTGAAGCATGGTAACTGCAGGGAGATGAATGTATCCGCCCCCCCCCCCCTTTAATTAGCCCACAGCCTCGAACTGGAAACGCAGCCTACATTCTCATTAGCAGGAGAGGCATAGTAAGCGTGCTCCCAAGGTGCACTGACACATGGTTCTTAATGGTAAATTAACGCACGCCAATGCTAATGCCCCTTAGTAACTAGACTACTAAGTATCTAATAACAAGTGAAGCAACAAAGGTGGCTGCAAGCACTCCTAACACTTTAGAGTGAGTATCTGCATTCCAAATAGGAATAACGAATGAGATGATCAGATTTACAGATGACATCAAATTGCTCAAAGTTGTTAAAACACATTGTAAGAAATTGCAAGAGGACATTGATAAATTGGGAGACTAGGCATCCAAATGACAGATGACTTTTAATGTGGTCAAGTGCAAATTTATGCACGTAGCAAAGAACAACCCAAACTACAGTTACACAACACAAGGTTCTGCATTAGGAACCACCACTCAGGAAAAGGATTAGGCATCATCGTGAATAACAGAAACATAGAAACATGACAGCAGAAAAAAAACACATGCCCTTCCATAGCAACTACAATAGTCCTCTTGTTTCCTTTAGAGATCTTCTGTGATTGTCCCATGCTTTTTTGAATTCAGATACTAATCTCGTCTCTACTACCTCCACTGGGAGACTATTCCATGCATCTACCACTCTTTCCATAAAGAGGTATTTCCACATATCACCCCTGAGTCTATCCACTTTCACCGTCATCCTATGTCCCCTCGGAGCAGAGATTGCTTTCAATTGGAAGAGGCTCTCACTTGAGCATTTATGACTGGAGGTATTTAAACATCTATATCATATCTCCTTTATACTGCCTTTCCTCTAACATATACATATTAACATCTTTAAGTCTGTCCTCATATGCTTTATAACAAAGACCACTAACCATTTTAGTAGCCACCCTCTGCACCGACTCCATCCTGTTCACATCCTTTTGAAGGTGCAGTCTCCAGAATTGCACACGATACTCCAAATGAGATCCCACCATAGACTTATACAGAGGCACTATCACCTCCTTTTTTCTGCTGGCTATTCTTACTACTGCTACTATTAATCATTCATATCATGATACAAGGTGTACGCAGAGCTGTACAAACACATATAGAAGACAGTCCCTGTTCATAGAGCTTACAATCTAAGTAAGATAGACAGCACAACAAAAGAGAAATAAGGAGTTCAATAGGGAGAGAAGACATAAAGGAAGAAGAGATTCGGATCCAAAAGCGGCCTCAAGGAGGTAAGCCTTTAGCATGGATTTGAACAGGGAGAGAAATGAGACTTCACATAAAGATACAGGAAGTTTGTTCTAGGCATAAGGAGAAGCAAGGTGAAAAGACTGAAGTCTGCAGTTGGCAGTAAAAGAAAAGGGCATAGAGAGAAGAAAGCCAGAGGAGGAGCAGAGTTCACAAGGAGGGGTGTAGGGAGAGAGAAGAGAGGAAAGGTAAGGAGAGGCAGTAGAGTGAATGCATTTATAGGTTAGAAGGAGAAGTTTGAAATGGGCACAAAAGCAGAAGGGGAGCCAGTGAAGTGATTTCAGAAGAGGAGTTATATGAGTGTATTGGGGCTGGCGGAAGATTAGCCACACAGCAGAGTTCTGAATAGATTGAAAAGGAGAGAGATGACTCTGAGGGAGACCAGCAAGGAGGAGGTTGTAATAGTCGAGATGGGAGGTAACTAGAGTGGGCAAGAGTTTTAGTAGTGTGTTCAGAGAGGAAGAGGCACATTTTGTTAATGTTATAGAGAAAGAAATAGAAATAACAAGTTTTAGCAATCTGTTAAATATATGGGAGAAGGAAAGGGAGGAGTCAAAGATGACCCCAAGGTTGCGGACTGAGGAAGCAGAAAGAAGAATATTGTCCACAGTGATAGAGGAAGGGGGAAGGGGGAGGAGGGTTGAGGGGGAAAGATAAGAAGTTTGGTTTTAGCCATGTTCCTCTCTCTATGCACCCAAGCATCCTTCTAGCTTTCACCGGTGCCTTTTCTACCTGTTTAGCCACTTTAACATCATCAGAAACAATCATGCCCAGGTCCCGCTCTTCTTTCATGGACAGAAGTACTCCACCCCCTAAACTGTACTGCACCCTTGGATTTTTGCAGCCAAATACATGACCCTACATTTTTGAGCACTAAATCTCAACTGCCAAATTATTGACCATTCTTCAAGCTTAGCTGCATCTTTCCTCATGTTATCTACTCCTTCCAGGGTGTCTACTCTATTGCAGATTCTGGTATCACCTGCAAAGACGCAAACCTTACCCAACAGCCCTTCTGCAAGATCACTAACAAGGATGTTAAAAAGAATCAGACCAAGGACAGATCCCTGCAGCACACCACTGGTAATCTCCTTCTCCTCAGAGTAAGCTCCATTTACTTGTACCTTTTCTTGCCTCCCACTCAACAAATTACTCACCCAGTCAGTCATTTTAGGGTCCAAACCCAGGGTACTCAGTTTGTTTATAAGTCACCTGTGCGGAACGGTGTCAAAGAATTTATTGAAACAAAGTACACCATATCTAGGGCTCTCCCCCTCGGTACAACTTCCTGGTCAACCAATCAAAGAAATCAATCAGATTTGTCTGGCAAGACCTGCCTCTGGTAAACCCATGCTGCCTCGGATCCTGCAATCCAGTGCAAGACAGAAACCTCACTATTCTCTCTTTTAGCAGCATTTTCAATAATTTACTCACCACAGAGGTTAGACTAACCATCCTGTAGTTTTCTATCTCATCCTTACTTCCGGTTTTGTGTAAAGGAACCATATGTGCCTTTCTCCAGTCCTCTGGGACCTCTCCTAACTCCAAAGAAGCATTGCAAAGTTCAGTCAGTGGAGCCACTAGAACATGCCCTTCAATATTCTCAGATATATCCCATCCAGTCCCATCTCTTTGTCTACTTTTAGTTTAGCTAGTTTCTCATGAACACAGTATTCCGAAAATCATTCAAGATCCTCGTCACTTCTGTTCCTATTTGTGGGAATTTTCTGAGGTCCTGCTCCTGGCCCTTCTTCTGTGAACACAGAACAGAAATAATTGTTAAGCAATTCTGCTTTATCCTCATCAGCTTCTACATATTCCTCCCTTTCACCCTTGAGTCTGACAATACTACTTTTGCCCGTCCTCCTCTCACTAACATATCTGAAAAATGTCTTAACACCTCATTTTATTGCACTGGCTATTTATTCTTCTCTTTGTATCTTTGCTTTCCTGACTACTTTCCTAGCTTCTCTAAGCTTTTCCAAATATTGATGCTTGTCTTCCTCTCCCAGTGATCTCTTGTATTTTATGAAGGCCATCCTCTTTTACTTCACCTTTTCAGCTACCTCTTTTGAGAACCACAGTAGCCTCCTTTTTCTTTTACATTTATTCACCTTTCTAACAAAACTTTTGTTGCCTTTAAAATATCTCCTTTAAGTTTTGCCCATTGCTTTTTTATATCCCCCAGCTGTTCTCATCCCGCTAATGGCTCTTTGAAATATTGTCCTATCTTGGCAAAGTTGATTTTCCTAAACTCTAAGACCCTCGCTTTTGAATGGAATTTATCAGCCCTAGTCCTAACATTGAACCACACCATCTGGTGATCACTGGATACGAGATGATCTCACACTATGACAACAGAAACACTTTCCCCATTGGTAAGCACAAGTCCAGTATGGTCTCTTCACGTGTGGATTCTGTTACCAGTTGCTGGAATAGGTCTCCCTGTAGAGAATCTAGGATCTCCTTACTTTTAAATGACACCACAGCAAGGATGTGCCAATCAATATCCAGCATATTGAAATCACCTATCAGTAGCACTTCTCCTTTCATGACAATACTGCATATGTCTTCTAGTAAATCCCCGTCCACTTCTTCTCCCTGTGAAAGGGATCTGTATATCACACCAATGCAAATGTATTTCCCTTTCCCTCTTTCTAGTTTAACCCACAGTGCCTCTTCACTCCTTTTTAATCCCTGTAATTCTATAGCTTTAATATTATTTTTTATATATAGTGCCACTCCTTCTCCCCTTCTTCCTACCCTGACCTTTCTGAATAAAGTATAGATTGGTATAATTACATCCCAATCATGGCTGTCTGTGACCATGTCTCCATAACCGCCACTAAATCCAAGTCAGCCTCTTCCATTTAAAGCCTCAACATCTGGGATATTATTTCTCATGCTACAGATATTTATATGTACACACCATTTTCCAGATGTTGCCCCTTTTACCTATTTCTACAGAAGTATTTAATGTTTCACTTACTTGGGGGCTTTCTTCACTCATCCCCAATGAATCTAGTTTAAAGCCATCTTAAGTAGGTTAGCCAGTCTTCTGCAGAAGACACTTTGACTCTTCTTGGAGAGATAGACACCATCTCTACTCTGTGGCCCTTTGAAAATCATCCCATGGTCCAGGAACCCAAAACACTCTCAATGACATAATCCACGCAGCCAATGTATTCATCTCCAGGATGTGAGCTTCTCTGCCTCTGCCTTTACCCTCAACAGGGAGGATTAAAGAAAACACCACCTGTGCACTTATCTGCTTCACCCTCTGTACCAAAAACATCAAGCCGCTTTTAATACGCTCAGTTGGATATCTAGCAGTATCATTTGTGCCAACATGGAGGAGCAATATCAGATAATAGTCAATAGGCTTAATAAGTCTTGGCAAACTCCCCATAACATCTCAGATTTTGGCATCTGGCAGCACACCTCTCTGGACATTAAGTCTGGTAGGCAGATGGATGCCACAGTACCCCTCAGAAAAGAGTCACCAACCACCATGCTTGAGCTCTGGTTCTTTCCTTTCCCGGGATGATTTCATTTCCTCCATTTCCAGGGCTGCATACTGATTCTTCATGTCAAGGGCTGGTAGAGGTGGATAGTTGATTCTGTAGGCTCTGGTGACTTGTGTCCAACTCTTTTCATTCTATAGCCTCCATCTTCACCTCTGTTGGAGAACCTTGATGTTTCAAGAAGCATCTCATCAATGCACTTCTCACTGTCTCGAATGCTTCTCAGCCTCGCCACCTCTTCTCTGAGCTTCTCCACTTATTTCATAAGGGCTTCAGCATGCAGGCATCCTGCATATTGAACCGGTCCTTCAACTAGCATCGGGATCTCTGTCTGGACTAAAGCAAAAGCTATAACAGGGGCAATAGCTTGGGCAATACGATTCTTCCCAGCCATCGTTCAGTAGGTGGAACTTTGGTACCTGTTGAAGTAAGCAAGAGAGATCTACCAAGGAGCCTAACTTTTCCTCAGTTGTCCTTTAAGAGAAAAAGCAGTTAACCTCTTTTATGTGTGCTCTAACAGCGTTGTTCTATGTCCCTGTGTGTAGCTACTTGGGGAGTTGCCTTATAAACAATAATTCTCACATGGGGGGTGGGAACTGGGGTGGGTAGGAAGGGATCTAATACTTGATAAGGTCAGTGGCTTCAAAGAGGTCATTCTGAATGGAAAGCTGGAAAAAAACAGTGAGCTCTAACAGGCAGAGCTTTATCCGGCACCACAAAAAAATCCCCCTTCTGCAATACAGAAAAAGAATTAGCTTTTAAAAATGAAAATCAAACCCCCTTTAAGAGTTCTCAGGCAGAGAGCTTATATTTAAAAGGCACATAGTATATTATCTTGTTTGCAATAGAGACCCTGTTATTAATGCATTGAAATTAATACGTTGAAATTCTCTGCCCACTTTGCAGTGGGGGCCAAGAAAACAAATAGAATGCTAGGAATCATAAGAAAGCAATGGAGGATAAAATGAAGGAGATTATAGTACCTCTGTATATCTCCATGGTGCGACCACACCTTGAGTATTGTGTGCAATTCTGGTCAACATATCTTAAAAAGGATACAGCAGAATTAGACAAGGTACAGAGGAAAGTGACAAAAATGGTAAAGGGGATGGAAAGATATCCTTACAGGGAAAGGCTTAAAAGGTTAGGGCTCTTCAACTTGGAAAAGAGACAGCTGAGGGGAGATATGATAGAGGTCTGTAAAATAATGAATAGAGTAGAACGGGTAAATGTAGATCAGTTGTTTACCCCTTCAAAAAGTAGAAAGACTAGGGGGCCGCAATAAAGTTACAATGCAGCACATTTAAGACTACTTGGAGAAAAAATTTCTACACTCAATATGTAATCAGACGCTGGAATTCGTTACCAGAGGATGTAGTAAAAGAGATTTAAAAGAGATTTGGACAAGTTTCTGGCAGAAAAGTCCATAAACCATTATTAAAGAGGACTGGGAAAATCCTCTGCTTACTCATGAGACAAGCAGCATGTAATCTGTCTATCTTTTGGAAACATGACAGGTACTTGTGACCTGGATTGGCCACTGTTGGAAACAAGATACTGGGCTTGATGGACCTAGTATGGCATATCTTATGTTATGTTCTAAGCAATACAAGAAATCCAGATGTAGTGGTAAAGGAGAAAAACATGAGAACGGCATTGATAATAGCAGAAGTAAAGAAATACAGAAGATGTGAAAAACTGCTCTACTACACAATACAAAATACACTCCACGTGATCATAAATAGAAATCAAATAAACACTGTGAGTATTCTATATTATCAATGCAGAGGAAAAATACCTCAGAGTTTTATCCATGGGAAAACACTCCTGACATGATCTTATTATTGGTCATTAAAAAAACTCCTTTTTTTCTTTTATGATTTAAGTGTATTGAAAACCCCCTTTTACATTAACTCATAATGACACTTAGCTTAGGGTGGTTCACGTCCCTTCTTCTGGAGTCAAGTAATGGAGTCTGGCATGGCACAGTTTGATACCACTTTCTCAGGGACTAGGGTTACCAGATGTCCTCGTTTTTGGGGGACTGTCCCCGATTTTGAAGTAGTGTCCCTGATACCATATACTATAACCAACTCCTGTCCCCGATTTCAGTGGGGACAGGGACGAAGGACATTTTTTCTCCTATGTATCTATCAAATGCAGTCTTCTCTATCCTGGTAGAAGAATATGTAAAATTAACTTCTTTTCTGAAAAAAAGAGGAGGAATTTTAGAAATACATAGAATATTTATCTATATATATAAAATAAAGTTTAAGTATATAAGTGTATGTATGCGGCTTGTAACTTGAGAAAGGCTACCACTGTCTATTTTTAAACATTTGAAATGACTGAATGCTACTTAGACAGGTCATTTCAAAATCTATGGGGAAAAGATTCCCCAGAAGGAAGGACCCTGCCCCTCACAGCCCTACCCAGGTGTCCCAGATTTTCTCTCCCACTCCAAGAAGAGCTCTATGCAGCCTAAAACAACAATTAACTCACTTCTTTTAAACATCTAAATACATGTTCTTTTTCTACAAATATACCAACATTACATATCTTAATCCCTCTCTTATGATTCAGTCTACTTCCACTTGACAAATTCCTGGCAGAAACGGACATATTCACACATCTATTCCTTCATATGTACAATATAACTTTATCACACTCCTATGCCAACACATAGACACAAAGTCATAGACACAAAGTCACTTGCCTACAACTACTTGGATCACCATGTGACCTGTTCACAATACTGTAAGGACAATTTTGTTTCTTTTATTATTTTTTCTTTATTGTGTTGCTTCATATACCGCACCTTCATTACACCAGGACGGTTTACATTTAAGAAAAACAATAAGCATGGCCAAGGCCGGAAAAAGGACAGAAACTATAAAATATACAGGAAAGAGCAGCAGTCACTCAGGAGATTTTAAATAGGATGTTGAGAGGCGAATTAAGATGCCCAGATTTGGACATAAAAAAATTTGCAATGTGTTTTAAGAAAGCGCTGCAGAACACAGAATCTTTTGTAAAATACATATAAGGACATGCGAGAGTGCACATGGATTCCTTACATAGTGGGAGGAGTTAGTTTACAAATCTACATGTGGGAAACTGAGTATCACCAATTTTGCAGCTTCCATGTGGAAGTACTGACATTTCCACATGTATCTGGCCATTTTAGAAACTTATACATTTAAATCCTGCTAATTAAGTAGAAAAGCCACAATTGTATAACTTTTACATTTTAGAGGAGGCAATTTACAATGTGGGATTAAGGAGAATTACTTCCTTGATCCCAGTGTAAAGCCCTGGCCAAAATAGGCATGTTTTGAAATCCTATGAATGCCTCTGAGCAGGTTTGTTGTTAAGTGCCGTCGAGTCGGAGTCGACTCATGGCGACCCTCTGGATAGCTATCCTAAATTGTGTTCGGTCTTCAGTCAGGCGGCTCATTGTTGATAGACTGGTACCCGTAGCTGCTGTTATTGTATCGATCCATCTCATTGCTGGCCTTCCTCTTTTGCGTTGACCTTCTATCTTGCCAAACATAATGTCTTTCTCTAATGATCTCTCTCTTCGCATGATGTATCCAAAGTATGAAAGTCGAAGTCTTGTCATCTGAGCTTCTAAAGAAAGCTTAGGTTTGATCTCCTCTAGTACCGACTGGTTTGTTTTTCGGCAGTCCATGGTATACACAGTATTCGCCGCCAGCACCATAATTCAAAGGCATCAATTTTCTTCCTGTCTATCTTTTTCACTGTCCAGCTTTCACATCCATATGATGTTATTGAAAATACCATGGCTTGAACAAGTCAAATCTTTGTATGGAGAGAGACATCTCTGCTCTTGAGAATCTTATCTAGGTCTTTCATAGCCATTCTGCCAAGAGCAATGCGTTGTCTGATTTCTTGACTGCTTGTTGCTTCTTTATTGATAGTTGATCCAAGTAGGTTAAAGTTGTTCACAATTTCAATTTCTTCTCCTTCAACGATGAACCTGTTGATTATGCCAGTTGTCATGATCTTTGTCTTCTTTACATTAAGGTGCAGGCCCATTTTGAGACTATGTTCTTTGATTGTGAGAAGCAAATGTTTCAGATCATCTTCACTTTCAGCCAGTAATGTGGTATCATCAGCATTGCGAAGATTGTTGATGACTCTTCCACCAATCTTCACACCTCTGTTGTCTTCATACAATCCTGCTTCTCTGATGATTTGTTCTGCATATAAATTAAACAGGTAGGGGTAAAGTATGCAGCCTTGTCTTACACCTTTGCTTATTTTAAACCATTCTGTTTCTCCTTGTTCCGTTCGAACTGTTGCTTCTTGATCAATGTACAGATTGCGCAAGAGAACAATCAGGTGTTCTGGTATACCCATGCTTCTTAATGTGGCCCAGAGTTTCTCATGGTTTACACAGTCAAAAGCCTTGCTATAGTGTGGTGGAGAAGCAGCTGCTGAGGGCAGAAAAATAAAGGGAAAACTGCCTTTTTTTCCTTTCACCCAAAGAACTGCAGGCTCTGAAAGGGTTAACTCAGATACGAAAGAGAAAAGTTTCTCAAAGAGAACTGCAGACCAAAACACACCCCCTGTTCCCATGGAGATAGAGGGAGGAGAAGGGAGTGGTTTGGGGGCGGAGTCAGAAAGGATAGGACAGCCCTAAACATTTAGGAAGAAAAACTGCACTCATACAGCAGATTTTCCTGACGGAGGACAGGCTCAGAGCAAACACCAAGGCAAGCACAGACACAGACACGAGGAGGAGATAAGAGACTTTCCTCGGGAGGAGAGAAAGAGAGAGAAAATTCAGACACAGAGGACACAAGGGTTCCAGGAAGGAAGGACAAGAAGTCCAGGGGAATCCCTTGCACAGAAGCCGGTGAGAGCCAGGAGTAAAAGGCTGACAAGGCTTGTGGAAACCTCGGGAGAAGAGTCCTCAGAGGAGGAAATATTCTCAAAAGGGTCTTGGCTCAACTCTCTACCCAGTAAGGACGTTGTCAGCAGAAAACCCAGCACTACTAAGGTGAGCCCTTTACATCGGTTAAAAGGCTTATTAGAGGAAAGGGGTTTTCCCTGCCCTTCCCCCGCTAGCTCTCTCACGGTTAAGGGTGCCTGGGGAAAACTACTGAAGGCTCTGCAGGCTGGGGAGGCTTCCCAAGAGCATACCCAGGAAAACAATGACCCAGTAGAATCAAGTGTGGAGGAAATGGAGGTAGGAGTCTCTGGAGAGTCAGATAGCATTTCAGATATGGAAATAAGCTGTGCTATTTGTGCAAGAGAAACATAAGAGGACCAAAGAGGGTTTGAGTGAAGAAAAAAAAACCCAGATGGGTGAAGTTAAGGTATATTTCTGAGTTACCATGTATTAGGTAAAAGAACTGAGGAAGTTCCTTTTACCAGGACTTTTTAAGCCAGTACTTTTAGCCATGCTTTTTAAAAGTAGCTGTTTCATTTAATGCTGCTTGGGCCAGAGCTAGGCTGAAAGTTTGTATTACAACTGAGAAGGAATTACACTACGTGTGAAAGCAGTTGATTAAGTCAGGAACTGTGCTACACCTGCTGTGGAACAACGGAGGGTGGCACAGCGCCTCCTGAAGACCAAGTACAGAATATCATTGAAAGTAAAGTTTTACTTGAATGCCAGTTTAAAGGCTACAGCAAGCCAGGGACTGTATAAATGGCTTGAGGTTTGTTATGTTTGGAGAAGTATCCTGAGTTTTGTTTTCCCTTATCTTCAATCAATTCATGTTAAAGAATTGACTTGGTTTTGGAATTCCTGATTTCTGAGAATAAAAGAAATTTTCCTGCGACCTTGCACTTGGCTATAATCCTTTCGGGGACACAACTACATGAGTTTAGGCAAGTTTTAACAAAGGTCAATCGTCACAACTCCTGCAGCCCTAGGCAACCGCCTGGCCACAAGGGGGAGTGACGACAATAGTCGATAAAGGACAAATAGATATCCTTTTGGTATTCTTTAGTCTTTTCAAGGATCCATCTCACATCCGCAATGATGTCTCTCGTTCCTCGCCCTTTCCTGAACCCTGCTTGCACTTCAGGTAGTTCTTGTTCCAGGTATGGTTGTAGTCTCTTTTGAATAATCTTCAGTAGAATCTTGCTGGCATGTGGGATCAGAGCGATTGTGCGATAATTTCCACAGTCAGTTGGATCACCTTTCTTTAGTATTGGTATAAACACAGATCTTTTCCAGTCCGTTGGCCATGATGTTGTCTTCCATATTTCTTGGCAGAGCCTTGTGAGTACGGTAACAGCTGCATCAGATTGCTGCAATACTTCTATGGGAATGCTATCAATGCCTGGTGCTTTGTTCTTTGATAAGGCTTTCAATGCTGCTTCAACTTCTTCTTTCATCACCAATGGTTCCCGATCATAAGGTATAGGTTGAAACGGCCGTTGGTCCACTTGATCTTTATCATATAAAAACTCTGTATATTCCTTCCACCTTTTCTTGATCTTTTCAGCATCATTCAACATAGAACCTTGAGCATCTTGTAGCATTCCAATTCGAGGCTGGAACTTTTCTTTAACTCTCATAGCTTTAGAAAAGCCGATCTTGTTCTTCCTCTAATAGTTTCTACTTCTATTTCCTTGCAAGTGTCATTGTAGTACTTTTCCTTGTCCTGTCTTGCTGCACGTTGGAAATCTCTGTTGAGTTCTGCAATTGTCTTTCTTTCTCCTCTGGCTTTAGCTTCTCTGCGTTTCTGGGCAATTTTCAGAGTTTCTTCCGTCATCCATTTTGGCCGTTTTTGCTTTTTCACCTTTTGTAGAGACTTCTCGCTTTCTTCCAACACAACCTTCTTGATGTCATTCCATAACTCTTCCAGAGCTCTGTCATTTGTATCTAAAGCAGCAAATCGATTTTGCAGGCAGTCTTTAAATTCCAGTGGTATATTCTCAAGGTCATATTTTGCTGCATTCATGAGTGGTTTGCTCTTTTTCAACTTTAGCTTGAGTTTGCATACTAGTAGTTGATGATCTGTACCACAGTCAGCTCCAGGTTTTGTCTTTGTTGATGTTACAGAGCTTTTCCATCATTGACTTCCACATATGTAGTCAATTTTATTTTTATATAATCCATTCGGTGAAGTCCATGTGTACAGTCGCTGCTTGTGTTGCTGGAAGAAGGTGTTTGATATGAATAGATCATTGGTCTTGCAGAATTCTATCAGTCTTTCTCCAGCTTCATTTCTGTTGCCAAGTCCATATTTTCCAACTACTTTGCCTTCTTCTTTGTTGCCAACTTTTGCGTTCCAGTCACCCATGACTATCAGGATATCCTGTTTGCATGTTCTGTCAATTTCAGCTTGTACTTGTTCATAGAACTCTTCAATTTCATTCTCTTCTGCAGCTGTTGTTGGTGCATATACTTGAATTATAGTTGTGTTGATAGGCAATCCTCGTAGACGAATAGAGATTAAGCGTTCGCTGACTGCATTGTATTTCATTACAGTTCTTGCAAGTTTCTTCTTTATTATAAATGCAACACCATTTCTTCTTTGTCTTTCATTTCCAGCATAGTAGACCATGTGATCATCTGATGCAAAGTGCCCCATGCCAGTCCATATCAGTTCGCTGACACCCAACAGATCAAGTTGTACACGTTCCATTTCATTCTTGACCACCTCCAACTTCCCTTGGTTCATGCTTCATACGTTCCATGTTCCAATGTGTAAGACATCTTTACAGCTTCTGACTCTCATTTCATGCGCAGCTACATCAGCAGTCAGACTTCCCGAGGGCTTTGATCCAACCACATCATAAATGCTGGCTTTACTCTGAAAAGTCTTCAGCTCTTCCCCAGTAGCTAGTTGAGTGCCTTCTGACCTGGGGGTCTCATCTTCCAGCACCATAGCACAATTTGTTTTGTTCTAACTATCCAATGGGTTTTCATGGCAAGATACAGAAGTAGTTTGCCGGGCCTTTCTTCCACGCAGTTTAAGTTTGGTGTTGTTGCCGTTGTCACAAAAATATGATCCTCCGCCGTCAACACTGTCCCATTCTGCTGCTGCCCAGATGGGTGGTTTGTCTTGGTCTGGCACCTCAGCTGAGACCTGTCCATCTTGGGAGACCCTGCCAGTAGTTAAACTACCGATAGTTTAGCTCTCAGCATCACTGATGCACGCAAGCCCTCACAGCACGACAAACCTGCAGGTATAAAACCAGATATGGACATTTTTGGCCATATACATGGATTCCCTTTGTAAAACAGCAAATACATGTGTAGATTTTGGCTCACCCAGACCATGCCCAAACCACCACCCTCCACCACCACCACACCCCCTTGGAATTTCTACATGGTGTGGATCTCTACATATAAACAGTGACTTTCTAAGATCATATTTACACATTTATTCCAGTCTCCATCTGTAAATGCCACTATTTACACATGAAGCTGCTTCTAAAATACTCCCTCTATATAATTAATCTACCATGAGAACCCAATTTATATATTACAGCACTAACACCCATTCAAACACTACTTCACAAGCATACTCACTCGCTGTTACAACCCAACAAAAACAAACCCACTCTAATTAGCAATATTTTTCTAAGCAAACCAATTGCCACCATATATTCCTCCACATAACCTCTCTCTTTAACAATACGCTAATTTGCATTGCAGTGACCACAAATAGCACTATTGATAACCTGCTGGCAGCACCACACCTAAGCAGTCTTCTTTAACTCCACGATCCAACTATTGAAGTTGTGATGTCCAGGTGGAAAGATTTCACTCACACTCAAACCGCTCTATCACATACATGCACATAACATCCCTAGATGACAGATTGACTCACACTCTTCTGTCTTACTCAACCATTCACTATCATACATATAAACTCAGTGGATATACATTGCCAAATAAGCTACCATAATGCACTACTATTTCTAATATATATCACCCCTATATAGTGAGGACAGTGAGAGAGTTAAGCCATAAATCAGATTCTTATGGCTGTGTCCTTTGTTTCAAGCTATGGGGGTCATTCTGATTAGCGTTTAGTAGGGATATGGAGAAATTAGGCCTTACCTGCTAATTGCCTTTCCTTGAGTTCTCTCCGGACCAGTCCAGGAACTGTAGGGTAGTCAACCTCCTCCAGCAGCTGAGGACTGAACTCTCAAAGTCTTGCTGACAGCCATCCAGCTCCCCCTGGAGTCAGAGACTCAGTCCACTATTGTCAAAGCAGACCATCCCCCATATTTGTTCCTAACCTAAGTCATCATAAACTAAACCAAAACTAAAATTAAGAAAACCAGGAAAAACAAAACACCTTCACTCATAACTCTATCAGAAGCTGAGACATTCTCCCTCTCTCTGCCTCCTCTTTTTTTTTTAATATATATTCCAAATCGGAGTCTGATTGCTCCTCCCCACAAGCATCCGGGGAGCCCAAAACTCAGCACTGCTCCGAAAACGTCCAGATCAAGCTCGAGGGCATAATTACTCCTTGTGGTAATCAATAGCATTGAATAGTTTCTTCCGCTGAACACGATTACCTGACCGAACTACGAAGCCCCCTGCTCCAAGCGAAATCCACCCAAAACCTGGGTGGGTCCTGGACTGGCCCGGAGAGAACTCAAGGAAAGACAATTAGCAGGTAAGGCCTAATTTCTCCTTCCTCTTTGTCTTTCCGGGCCAGTCCAGGAACTGTAGGGAAGTACCAAAGCAGTACCTACTTTTGGGAGGGTCCCGCTAACTCCGCTACTATGGCTGAAGCTCTTACCTTCGCGTCTCCCTGAGCTTGAACATCCAACCAATAATGCCTCATAAACATATGCAGAGACGACCAAGTAGCTGCTCTACAAATGTCCACTGGTGGAAACAAGACAAACTCAGTCCAAGAAGTCGCCTGGCCTCGAGTAGAATGAGCTCGGATAACTGCGGGAGGCGACTTACCGCTCGCCTGATACGCAATATCTACTGCTTGCTTCACCCAGCAATTGAGGCCTTGGACGCTGCCTCCCCTTTACGTACTCCACCGAACAGGACAACCAACCTGTCCGACTTCCGAAACGATTTCGTCCTCTTCAGATACCTCCGGAGGACTCTACCGAGATCCAGCTTCCTAAGTGCACTGTCCATCATCCCATTCTCTTGACTCTGAAAAGTAGGCAGAGACATTGACTGGTTCAAATGAAAAGCAGACACTACCTTCGGGAGAAAAGAAGGCACTGGCCTCAACACTACCTTCTTTGCAGAAAACTGAAAGTACGGTTCTCGACAGGATAGCGCCTGAAGATCTGAGATCCTTCTCGCCGACCATAGCACCACCAAAAAGCCTGTCTTCCAAGAAAACTCTCTCAGATCAACCACCCCTGCCGGCTCAAAAGGGGATCGCGTCAAAGCTTCAAGAACCAAATCCAAATCCCAAGCCAGCACTACCGGTCTTACCGGTGGTCTTACATTTTTACCGCTCTAAAGAATCTCAGGACATCCAGATGCAGAGATAAGATGCCCCCCTGAATCTTGCCCCTATAAGAAACCAGGGCCGCCAGGTGAACCTTTTGCATACTGAGAGCTAAGCCTTTATCCAGACTCCCCTGCAAAAACGACAAAACGTCTGGCACCTTCGAGCAAAACGGCCTGACCCCACGCTTTGCACGACAATTTTCAAATATACGCCAAACACAGACATAGGCAAGAGTCGTAGACCTCCTCTTGGCCTGAAACATGGTATGCACTACCGCCGTGGAATATCCTCTACGTCTCAGGCACACCCTTTCAAGTGCCAAGCCGTAAGCAAGAAGCGATCCACCTGCAGCATTAGAATCGGTCCCTGAAATAACAGATAGACTCGACTGGGAAGCCTCCAAGGCCGATCCACCAACAGATGTATCAGGTCCGCATACCACGCTTTCCTTGGCCAGTCTGGAGCAACGAAATTCACCTGTCTGTCGTGAGTCGCTATCCTTTGAACGACCCGACCGATCATCAGCCACGATGGAAACACATAGAGTAGCCCCGCCGACGGCCAGGGTTGAGCCAGTCCATTGAGGCCTTCCGACATGTGTTCCCTGCACCTGCTAAAGAACCTTGATGCTTTCGCATTCCTGTAAGTGGCCATCAGATTCATAATCGGCCGTCCCCCCCGCACCGTAATGTCGTAGAAGACTGCCTCGTTCAGCTCTCATTCTCCTGGATTTAGGACATGCCTGCTGAGAAAATCGGCCTGTACATTGTCCTTCTCAGCTACATGAGCTGCCAAGAAGGCTACCAAATGGCTTTCCGCCCATTGCATCAAGAGCTGGCTCTCCTGCAGCAAGACTGCACTGCCTGTGCCCCCTTGGAGATTGATATAGGACACCGTCACCAAATTGTCAGAGAAAATGCGCACTGCTTTCCCCGTCACTAGACTGTTGAACTCCTGAAGCACCAGCCGCACCGCTCTCATCTCCAGCTGATTGATCGAGCAACCATACATGTCTGCCGACCAGTGGCCTTGCGCTACCTGGGATATGCAATGCGCCCCCAGCCTGAGAGACTAGCATCCGTAGTGACCAACACCCAATCCAGCAACTCCAGAGGCATTCCCGCCTGCAGATGCCTGGGGTCCATCCACCACTGTAGACTGTCGCTGACCACCTCCGAGCACACCAGCTTCCTTCCCAGCGAATGCTCTTGTGGAGACCATCTGGAGAGCAACGCCCATTATAGGGGCCGCATATTCGCCCTGGCCCACGGCACCAAGTCCAATGCTGCTGCCATGGAGCCTAGGAGTTGTAGGTACCTCCACGCTGTCGGAGCTTTGATGCACAAAAACGCTGAGACCTGCTATATGATCTTTTGTACTCTGTCTTCTGGCAGAAAGACGGCTCCCATCCTGGTATCGAACACCGCCCCTAGATAAACTAGACGCTGCACTGGAAGCAACTGACTCTTGGCTTGATTCACCACCCAACCTAGGCTGTTCAGAAACTCCACTATCTGTGCCGTCGCTGACACCGACTCCGCCACCGAACCTGCTCGAATCAGCCAGTCGTCCAGGTAGGGATGAACTTGGATACCTTCCTTTCTCAACGCCGCCGCCACCACAACCATCACCTTTGTGAATGTACGCGGGGCAGTAGCCAGGCCGAATGGTAACACTCGGAACTGAAAATGCCCCATGGGCACAGCAAACCACAAATATGTCTGATGCTCTGGTCTGATTAGAATATGCAGATACGCTTCCATCGGATCTATGGACGAAAGAACCTCCCCGGCCTCACTGACTGGATTACAGACCGTAGAGCCTCCATTCGAAAGTGCAGTACCTTCAAACAGCGGTTCACATGCTTGAGATCTAGAATGGGTCGAAAAGACCCTTCCTTTTTGGAAACCACAAAATAAATCAAGTATCGATCTAACCCGCACTGGTCTCGCGGCACCGGAACCACCGCTTGAAGGAGCAGTAAACGTTGCAGGGTGTTGTTTACCGCCTTCGCATTTGCCAAAGAGCTGCATGGCGACAACATGAAGGCCTCCACTATCGGGTGCGCGAACTCCAGCGCATACCCCTCGCAGATGCTTTCCAACACTCACTGGTCAGTAATAATGGTGGTCCAGACAGAGTGGAAACCCTGCAACCGTCCTCCTATCGTAACCTCCGCCTGGACCACCCTCCTTTCATTGTGGCTTCTTTGGAGGGTTCTGCTGAGATCCGAAATATCCCTGACCAAACCCCCTAGCTCCTCGAAAGGAATGACCTCTTGGCACAAAACAATCTCTTTGATATGGAGTAAACCGAGACCCTCGGAACCTCCGAAACTCTCTGCCCTGTCCTCTCTGCAGAGTCCCAGGTCTAGGACCCCTCGTACGATCTTCTGGAAGGCGCCTTACTTTGGAATCTCTCAAATCCTTCACAATCTTCTCCAACGCTTCCCCAAAGAGCAGCTTGCCCTTATAGGAGAGCTTACTAAGGCACGTCTTGGAAGATGTGTCCGCCGCCCAATTTTTCAGCCAGAGAAATCTTCTAGCAGCAATCACGGATGCCATAGCCTTCGCCGAAATCCTGACCAGGTCATAGAACGCATCTGCGAGGTACGCCGCCACCAACTCTAACTTCGCTCCCTCTGCCCCCGAAGCCTTCTCCCCTCCCCTTCAGGAGCAGAGTCCCCTTGGAGCCATTGAATGGAAGCTCGAGATACATAAGCTCCACAAACAGAAGCCTGAAGAGACAGCGCACTAGCATCAAAAGCCTGCTTCAACAGTGACTCCAACTTCCTATCCTGCAAATCCTTCAGAGCTGCTCCGCCCTCTACCAGAATCGTTGTCTTCTTCGTCACTGCAGAGACTAACGCATCCACTTTTGGCATCCGCAGCAACTCTTTCTCATCCTGTGGCACTGGGTACAAGCGGCCTATTGCTCGACCCCCCCCCCCCCCCCCGCAGGGTAGCTTCAGAACACTCCCATTCCGATTCTATCATCTGCTTAATTACTCTATGTACCGCCTTAAAACCTTGGAGCAACGGATCTTCCAGCGGACCTTCCTGAACTACTGGCTGGGTAATATTCAGGGCCACCAGCGAATGTGCAATAAGCGCCCCTAGCTCCTCCTTCCTAAATACCCTGAAAATATTGGGGTTCTCTCCTGGCGCAATTTCACCTTCCTCTAGCTCACCCGGCCACTGATCCATATCGGATTCTGAGAGAATTTCTCCTTCCTCCGTCACTGGAAGAACAGGTTCCTGCTGTCCGAAGCCATCGGCAGCCATCTCCCCTGACCAGCTCCTCTTTGAAGAACCTTCTCCTGGGTCCAATGGGCTGCCAGCCCTCCCAGGCAAAACTAACAGATTGGAAGGAGAGCCTTTTCCCTGTGCCTGCTCCAATTTCATACAATATGCCTTATGTAAAAAAAGAATAAAATCTGACGAAAATAAGGGCTGCAAACCCCCTTGCACCTCTGCTAATGGAGCCTGAGCCCCAACCCCCGCTGAAGTAGGCTTTTTTGACTGAGATTTCTTTTTAACTGATTTCTCCTGAAGTGCGGGAGAAACAGCTGTCTGCTCTGAAATGGCCGCCATTCCCGCCTTCTCCTCCGTGCCTTGCTGCTTGCTCAAGTGCCCTAACAATGTTGCTGTATCTTCCATTCTCCTGAACCAACACTGGTACTCCCACAGCTCAACTCAAACTCCTCAAAACACCGGACGCGAGAACCCCAGCGGTCCCTGCACTCCGCGCCCGCTGCCGAGCCCGGCAGCATGCGCTTCAGCTTAAAACCACCCGCCAAAGTTTCCCAACAGCCGCGATCTCCTGACGCTGCAGTGAGGCCTCCCCCCCCAAAACGGATCCCTGCCTGAAGGGCAAGCTCTGCCAACGTACCTGCACTCCATGGGCTCACTCCTGTGACTCTTGCCTCCGCTGCTAGTGGGAGAGTTAGTCGGGGCGTCGGCGGAAGAGGGACTGAATCTGGGGCTCCCAGATGCTCTCTCACTGCCACCTAGAGAGCCGATTCTTGAGGCAGGCTCTGCCTCTGCTCTGATCTTTGGCAGATTCCTTTTTTTTTTTTTCAACAACTTACTTTCAAATCACAATTGCCCCTCTCCTGGCCATAATACCCTGCTAGGGTCACCCAGGGATTTTCTTATCTCCTTTCCCTTTTTAAAAATTCTTTTTTTATATTAATCCTACTTCTTTCCTTTTCGTCTGACCGGGAGCCTGTCAGCATACGTCCTACCCAGCTGCTGAGGACTGAACGACTGAGTCTCTGACTCCAGGGGGAGCTGGATGGCTGTCAGCAAGACTTTGAGAGTTCAGTCCTCAGCTGCTGGAGGAGGTTGACTACCCTACAGTTCCTGGACTGGCCCAGAGAGACGAAGAGGAAACATCCAGATTGCACGTATATTCCCGCTAAATGCCAGGGTGCCGATTTCCGTCATGGAGCTCCCCACACACACTTCAGAGATGTGCGAGGAGCTCTGGACGGAAACAGGACTAGAAGGACTAGAAGAGGGGACTGTTACTTCTGGAGAGAAATCTGCAATTGTGAGTATGTACTTCTAGGAATTTTCTGAAGGGAATTCTTTCTATTAAAAGCTATTTAATCTGTGAACCCACTATTTTTTGTTAAATCAGTCAGGGCCTAGTAGCAGCAGTTTAAGTTTAAATTTCAAACATAGAAGAGAACTTTCTGGTTACATTTCATACCCAGCAGAGAGCTTGTAGTTTTAATTTAATAGTCACTCAGGGCCTAGCATCAGCAAAGTACTTTTAGTTTAAATTTAAAACACAGAAGAGAGCTTTCTGGTTAAATATGGAACCCAGCAGAAAGCTGTAGTTTAAATTTAATAGTCACTCAGGGCCTAGCATCAGTAAAGTACTTTTAGTTTAAATTTAAAACACAGAAGAGAGCTTTCTGGTTAAATTTAGAACCCAGCAGAGAGCTTGTAGTTTAAATTTCATAATAAGTTAGAGCCTAGCAGCAGCAAAGAGCTATAATTTAAATCAAATAAGAACATAGATTAGCACAAAAGGCAAAACAGGGTCAGTACTCTTTGAGTAGCAAATAAAGTTTTCTAGAGACCTTTACAAAGAGGCCTTCTACCTAGGGGGCAAGAAACCTGTGAAACGTTTTCAATAGGTGTTAACACCAAGTGGCAGTTCAAAAGGCCATTTTGAAAGACTCCTTCTATCCAAGCAAGGACTGTTAATCATCCAGGAAGTTGGTCACAGCTTACCTCAGCAGCACAGGCATAAATAGCTCAACCAGAGCTCTGTGATCCTCAGTCTTGAAGGACTAGAACAGGGGACTGTTACTTCTGGAGAGAGATCTGCAATTGTGAGTATATACTTCTGGGAATTTTCTGAAGGGAATTCTTTCTATTAAAGCTATTTAAACTGTGAACCCACTATTTTTTGTTAAATCAGTCAGGGCCTAGTAGCAGCAGTTTAAGTTTAAATTTCAAACACAGAAGAGAACTTTCTGGTTACATTTCATACCCAGCAGAGAGCTTGTAGTTTTAATTTAATAGTCACTCAGGGCCTAATATCAGCAAAGTACTTTTAGTTTAAATTTAAAACACAGAAGAGAGCTTTCTGGTTAAATTTAGAACCCAGCAGAGAGCTTGTAGTTTAAATTTCATAATAAGTTAGAGCCTAACAGCAGCAAAGAGCTATACTTTAAATCAAATAAGAATATAGCTTACCTCAGCAGCACAGGACAGGGTACTGTGTAGCAGCCCTCTTTTAATAAGTGTTATTTCCCTCCCTCCCTCCCACCCCTGGGATAATCGTAGCTTTATAGGTACTTACACATCTTAAAAGATAGGAGGTGCTCTCAGGTGAAGCTCATTATCCAAATCAGTCATACACTAAGGACCTGAGATTAATTAAACTTCAGGTGAACAAGGTATATTAAACATATTAGGTACAGTTTTATTGGTATAAATATCCATAGCAACCCTTAGTAAGTACAGAACTTAAAGATCTAAACAAAAACTTAAAACTAAGATGCAGACAGCAGTCCAGAAGCGAGATGGGTGCTTTCCAGTCTTTTGCATTGAGTGTCACATGTATGATTTTCTCCCAGTTGGTGAGAGGTCTTACGTGTGCACTAGGTGCAAGGAGCTCTTTGCTCTCAGGGAACGAGTCGTTCTCTAGAGGCTAGAGTAGCAGACTTGGAAAACATAAGAAAGACAGAGAGGTACATAGACGAGACCTACAGGGATATAGTCCTGAATTCCCACCTCCAGTCTGGCAGCATCCCTGTTGCCATGGAGGAGAGAGGTCACGTGACAGGAGAGCATCACCCTGGTGTGGCAGGACGTGATCCTGTAACTAGGACCTGTCCTCCAGGTGATGTAAAACCCTCTCGCACCGAGGAAGTTTCTCCAGGACCATGTGCCCATGAGGGAAGGGTTAGGACAGCCGTTATAGTTGGTGATTCGATCATTAGGCATGTAGATAGCTAGGTGGCTGGTGGACGTGAGGATCGCCTGGCAACATGCCTGCCTGGTGCGAAGGTAGCGGACCTCACGCGCCACCTAGATAAGGTCTTAGATAGTGCTGGGGAGGAGTCTGCTGTCTTGGTACATGTCGGTACCGATGACATAGGAAAATGTGGTAGGCAGGTTCTGGAGGCAAAATTTAGGCTTTAAGGTAAGAAGTTGAAATCCAGAACTTCCAGGGTAGCGTTCTCCAAAATGTTTCCCGTTCCACGTGCAGGATCCAAAAGGCAGGCAGCGCTCCAGAGTCTCAATGCGTGGATGAGACAATGGTGCAGAGATGAGGGGTTTGGATTTGTTAGGAACTGGGGAACATTCTGTGGAAAGGAGGGGCTCTTCCGAAGGGATGGGCTTCACCTTAACCAGGATGGAACCAGGCTGCTGGCATTAACCTTTAAAAAGGAGATAGAGCAGCTTTTAAACTAGATAATAGGGGAAAGCCGACAGTTGCCCAAGAGTGGATGCTTCGGAAGAATGTATCCTTGAAGGATACTACCAAAAGCAGAGAGGTTCCAAAAAAGAGTAAAGTAGACCAAATGCCCTTGAGTACAGAGCAGACAGAGCTTAAAGATCCCAAATTACCCATGTCTACCAATAGCCAAATTAATATGAATAAAATATAGTCTCTAAACTGCTTGTATGCAAAAGCTAGAAGTCTAAAAAATAAGATGGGAGAGTTAGAATATATAGCACTAAATGAGAGGTTAGATATGATTGGAATATCAGAGACATGGTGGAAAGAGGACAACCAGTGGGACACTGTGATACCTGGGTACAAACTATATCGTAATGACAGAGCTGATCAAATTGGTGGAAGGATTGCACTCTATGTTAGAGAGGGCAGTGAGTCAGAAAGGATTAAAGTTTTGCAGGAAACAAAATTTGCTGTAGAATCTCTATGGATTGAAATTTCATGTAAAAAGGGGAAGGCGATGGCAGTGGGGGTGTACTATCGACCGCCTGGCCAGAATGAACAAATGGATGATGAAATGCTGAAAGAAATCAAGGAAGCTAACAAACGTTACAGCGCAGTAATAATAATGGGTGATTTCAATTACCCCAGTATCGACTGGGCCAGTGTCACGGCAGGACATGCTAGGGAGATAAAGTTCCTAGATGACATAAATGACTGCTTCTTGGAGCAGCTAGTTCATGAACCGACCAGAGGGGAAGCCATATTAGACCTAGCCCTTAGTGGAACACCAGATCTAGTGTAAGAGATAAGGGTGTTGGGGCCACTTGGCAATAGTGATCATAGCATGATCGCCTTTGATTTAATTAGTGGAGAAGGGATAGTACGGAAATCCACAGTACTACCTTTTAACTTTTGAAAGGGAGACTATGATAAAATGAGGAAAATAGTTAAGAAAAAACTAAAAGGAGCAGTTGCAAAGGTTAAAGACTTACATCAAGCTTGGGTGTTGTTGAAAAATACTATTTTGGAAGCCCAGACCAGCTGTATTCCACGCTTTAAGAAAAGTGGAAGGAAGTCCAAAAAACTGCCAGCATGGTTTAAAAATGAGGTCAGAGAGGCTGTTGTTGCCAAAAAAGCATCTTTCAGGAAATGGAAAAAAGAGCCAAACGACGAAACCTGAAACAGCACAAGCACTGGCAGGTCAAATGCAAGGCATTGATAAAGAAGGCAAAGAGAGAATTTGAGAAGAAGCTTGCTGCGGAAGCAAAAACGCGAAATAAAGATTTTTTTTCAAGTACATTCGTAGCAAAAAACCTGTGAGAGAGTCGGTTGGACCATTAGATGATAGAGGAGTTAAAGGGGCACTAAGAGGTGACAAGGCGATAGCGGAGAGAATGAATGAATTCTTTGCTTCGGTCTTTACTGAGGAAGATGTAGGGATGTTACCCATGACTGAAGTGGTATTTAAAGGTGCGAAGAATTGAAGGAAATATCGATATATCGGGAAGATGTATTACAACTATTAGATAAACTGAAGAGTAGCAAATCACCTGGGCCGGATGGTATACATCCAAGGGTGTTGAAAGAATTGAAATATGAGATTGCAGACCTGCTATTAGTAATCTGTGAACTATCATTAAAATCATCTCTAATACCTGAAGATTGGAGGATCGCCAATGTAACACCAATTTTTAAAAAGGGTTACAGGGGTGATCCGGGAAACTACAGACCGGTGAGCCTCACGTCAGTACCGGGAAAAATGGTAGAAACCATCATAAAGAATAAAATTACTCAGCATGTAGATAGTCATGGCCTAATGGGAGACAGCCAACATGGCTTTAGACAAGGAAGATCTTGTCTTACTAATATGTTATGGTTTTTTTGAAAGTGTGAATAAACAGGTGGACAAAGGTGAGTCGATTGAAATAGTGTATCTGGACTTTCAGAAAGCCTTTGATAAGGTCCCTCATCAGAGACTTTTGGCAAAACTAGAGTCATGGGATAGGAGGCAGTGTACTACTGTGGATCAGGAACTGGTTAAAAGATAGAAAGCAGAGGGTTGGGCTGAATGGCCAATTTTCCCAATGGAGAAAGGTGAATAGTGGTGTACCCCAGGGATCTGTGCTGGGTCCGCTGCTTTTTGACATATTCATAAATGACCTGGAAAGTGGAATAACGAGTGAGGTTATCAAATTTGCAGATGACACAAAACTATTTAAAGTTGTTAAAACACAAGAGGATTGTGGGAAATTGCAAGAGGATCTTGATAAATTGGAAGACTGGGCATCAAAATGGCAGATGAAATTTAATGTGGACAAGTGCAAAGTTATGCACCTAGGGAAGAACAACCCAAACTATGGTTACACAATGCAAGGTTCCACATTAGGAACCACCACCCAGGAAAAAGATTTAGGCGTCATTGTGGATAACATGTTAAAACCCTCGGCCCAGTGTGCAGCGGAAGCCAAGAGAGCAAATAGAATGCTAGGTATCATAAGGAAAGGAATGGAAAATAAAACAAAAGATATTATAATGCCTCTATACCGTTCCATGGTGAGACCACACCTTGAATATTGTGTGCAATTCTGGTCACCGTATCTTAAAAAGGATATAGCGTTATTAGAAAAGGTTCAGAGAAGAGCCACCAAAATGGTAAAGGGGATGGAAGGATACTCCTATGAGGAAAGGCTAAAAATGTTAGGGCTCTTTAACCTGGAAAAGAGACGGCTGAGGGGAGATATGATAGAAGTCTATAAATCAATGAACAGAGTGGAACGGGTAAACGTAGATCGATTGTTTACATTATCAGAATATAGAAAGACTAGGGGACATGTAATGAAGCTACAGGGTAAACTATTTAAGACTAATAAAAGAAAATATTTTTTCACTTAACGTGTAATCAAACTCTGGAATTTGTTACCTGAGGATGTAGTAAAGGCTGTTAGTGTAGCTGGGTTTAAAAAAGGTTTGGAGAAGTTCCTGGAGGAAAGATCCATAAACCATTATTAAGAAGGGACCCAGGATATCAATGCTTGACCCAGTACAAGCATTGCGGAACCTGTGTCTTTTGGGGAAACTGCTAGGTATGTATGACCTAGATTGGCCATTGTTGGAAACAGGATACTGGGCTTGATGGACCTTGGTCTGACCCAGTATGGCATATCTTATGTTTTTATATTCAGGAGGGGATGGGCCAGAGGAGGAGTGAGGGTGGGAAGTGGGCGGAACCCTGACACCAGCCATACAGGGCCAATTACGGTGCTGGCCCTGTACATCCAGGAGGTGCAGTTTGGACGGGGACCTTATTCCACCTTGGAGGTGGAATAAGTTCCCCTAAGGTTGGCAGCGGCAGAAGAAAGGACCGGGAGAGGGGGTAAGTAGGGGCAGGGGGTTTCTCGCAGCCTGATACTGGCATCGGAAGGCCCGATCGGGGGTCAGGCAGTAGGGAACAGGTCTTTGAATGCCGTGCCAGTGATCGGGGCTCTGACATGGAGGCAGGGTGCCATAGCAATGGGACACCACGGCACCATGGCTACATGCAGGAGCCTGGCTGGACTCACTGGGGATCTTTCTGCATTTCCTGGAGGCCAGAATCGGGGCACAACCGGGCCATCCAGGCCAACTGTACCCGATTTGTATCCCGCAGGGATGTATAGCCTCCACAGGATCTGAATCAGGTGCAAATCCGGCCCATCCAGGTTTTGAACATCTGGGCGGGCCCCGATCGGATTTTGCCTCCACGTGTTTAAGATGGCTGCTTGGCTGCTCCTGAGAGAACAAAGAAAACACTACTGAGCACGTGTTAAGCTGTGATGCAGATATATATGGGAATTACATTAATATATCACTGTGATTGGCTAAGAGCCAAACTTCATCTTTGCCATGTATGGGAGCTTAGGGGTATGTATGGTGAAAGAGAATATGAGAGCAGAAGGGATTGGTGAGAGTCATGATGACATGAGGAAAGCCCACCTACTATATAAGCTCTTGCACCGGGGTACTGAGGCAGATTTTTAGTGGGCAGCCAGCTGACACTGAAAATCTTGATTGCCGCTGCAGTCTATTTTATTTCTGTGTACTTTGTAATAAAGTGAAGCTGCTGTTTCAGGGATCTGGTCTTGCCCCCTAAATTCTAAATTTATACAATAGTTTCCATCCAATAACCAGTACATCACTCATTAAGTTGCAGCATGAACCCTAGCAGTTATACCCCAACACAACTGTTCAGGGTCAGAGTCATTATTTTTAACTGAGGGCTTTGATGAGGCAGGAGTGACTGGAGGTGGGGGGGGGGGGGGGTCGTCATTCCTACTACCACACTAGACACCAGAAATCCCCGGTGAGAGCTTGGGGGGATAGAGACGGTTTGATTTGGATTTCAGGAGTGAAGGGGATCAGGAATGGGGAGGCCATTTATGGATATTGGAGATACTGGGAAGGGATTGGTGTGGGTGAGAGTTTTAGGGGTATCAGTGAAGGTTTGGGGGTGTCAGGTGACGGGAGAGTTGTCAATAAAGGATGTAAAAATGTTGGGGAAGGTGTTAGAGGGATTTGTAGGTGATGTTGATGCACTTATCACGTGGCAGGTGCATCAGGAACAGGTGCCTGCATGGAGTGATACACAAATGACGTGTGGTAAAGTCTCGCATACTAACTGCTCTGTGCAGTACATTCCTACTCAGGGCATGCTGTTAGCATGCAAATTAGCATACACTGCTTAGTGCATGTTACCAAAATAGCCTTTAAGATAAACACCGGCATCACTGTGCCAGCTGAATATCTGCTCCATAAGGTGTTAATCTGAATTTCAGAAAATCAGAAGCCTCCCATCCCTTACTAACCCCAGTGGTCCAGCACCTATCTCTTCCAACCCCTCAATCCTCTCACTTGCCTTCATACTCGGGAATATCACCATCACTGGCAGCGATATGCAAATACTGCATCTCACAGGCAAGGAGTCTCTCCTCTGCCAAACAGGAAGTTGATCCAGAGGGATGGGACATGGCAGAGGAGAGGCTCGCTGTCAGTGAGAGGCAGTGTTTGCTAATTCCTGCTGCTGCCGGTGACATTCCTGAGTATGAAGCAAGTGGGTGACCATGAGGGGAGGGAGGGAGGGAAGACAGGGGTGCTGGACTGAAGGAGAGGGGTGGGGGCTGGGGAGAGAGGTGGTGCCAGTGGCACAGGGCATTTCCAAATCGGCCTTGGTTGCAATGGGGGAGGGAGTTCCAGGTAAAATGGATCTGAGAGGACCCCATCTCTAGACACTATACAGCTGAAGAGAGTAAAGCTATTTATTTGGTGAATCTATTAAATGACTATTAACATCCATACCTGTATTACTGGGTTCAGCTAGTTGACCTCCAAAAATGAACTAATGTATCTCAAAAGATACAATATCCCAAAACAGGTGTGGTAAACTGACAAATCTGTTCCTCCATTGATAGAGACTCATCAAATAAGCCTCCCAATGTATTGGCCTTCTTATAAATTGCCATCTTCAACTTCACGAAAACTACCCTCACTTGAGACATTAACAATAGTGATTAACGTTCTTCACAGCTCCAGTATTATCTATGCTGTTGCTCGAGGACGAGGTCTGGTTCTTGACGTTTTTCCTCCCTTCTTCCCCTGTTATTAGTGGACTAAAATGAACTTGTAAAAGTACAGGAAATAAAAATTGCAATGAATTAGTTTCTTAATTGTATATTCTTGTTACTGTATCATATTTTCTTTGCATATAACTTTTTGTTTTTGATGTGTGTCTTATCTTGTCTGTCTTGAATAGATTTTAGGCTCCAATAACCAGGTAGTGTCTCTTAAATATTTCTCTATAGTGCTGCATATGCTTCTCACACACCTGGCTGATGCACAATGAGTCAGTACCACATTCTGCATTGGGGAGGGTCTTGTGGGGTAAGAAGCTATACATCCATCTATAACAGTGAGCCCAGCCTTTCCAGTATTACTCACCATATAAAAAGCCCCAAACACTGTTTTCAGGTACAAGACATTTTCCAGGACCCCAGTATTCAGAGAGGGGAAGAGAAGCAGGTTAGCTCTTACTGGATCCCAGGGGGCCCACCAGGAACATTTAGGGATAAGAACATAAGATATGCCATAATGGGTCAGACCATAGATCCATCCAGCCCCAGTATCTTCTTTCCAACAGTGGTCAATCCAGGTCACAAGTATCTGTCAGGTTCCCAAAAGGTAGACAGATTAAATGCTGTTTATCCCAGAGGATCAAAATGTTCACCAGGGGTGGATGGAAACAGAGTTAACTGTGAATTATCAAGTGAGTGAGCTTTGAAATAAAGAGAAAAGAGTCCTACTTAAGAGGTATTCAGCAGTCAAATTAAAGAACGTTTTCTCGAGAATCAAGAATCTAACAGATAATAAAACCAGTTTAGCATAAGTCATCTAGGTAGGAAAAGGGGTGTCCAAGCCAGGAAGTTCAGAATGTGCAGTGAATTTTTCAAGCAGCTCATTGAACACTCATCAATGTGGACTCATAGGTGGGGGGAGAGGGGTGTCCTGGGGTTCTGCTTGATTACTACTACTACTACTATTCAGCACTTATAAAGCGCCACGCACGCAGCGCTGCACAGCTAACCTGCAAGAGGTAGCCAACATACAAGAGACAGTCCCTGCCCGTCAGAGTCATGCTCATCGGAGCTTACAATCTAGTTAGAACAGTACAGAGCATTAGTCAGTTCTGCGCAAGATACGGCGTGGTACAGTTAGGTCTATAGTTTGGTCATAAACATTGACGGGGGTTAGGGTAAGATGAGGATGGAGTCAAGATCTGAATGCAATGGTGAAGAGGTGGGTCTTCAACCTGGATTTGAAGAGGGCCAGGGAGGATGCCTGGTGCACAGACGCAGGTAGGCTGTTCCAGACGTATGGTGCAGCAAGGTGAAAGGAGCGCAGTCGGGAGTTCACGGTGCAGGTGAAAGGCATTGATAGAAGTAATTTGTGAGTGGAGCGCAAGTTTCAAGAGGGGACGTAGGGAGAGATAAGAGATAAGAGGTATTGAGGGGCCATAGAGTGAATGCATTTATAGGTCTGTAGGAGAAGCTTGAATTGGATGCGAAATTGGACAGGGAGCCAGCGAAGAAACTTGAGAAGAGGAGTAATGTGGGCGAAGATTAGTCGAGCAGCGTGATTTTGTATAGATTGAAGGGGAAGGAGGTGGCTCACGGGGAGACCAGCGAGGAGTAGGTTGCAGTAATCGAGGCGAGAGGAGATTAAGGAGTGGATAAGCGTTTTGGTAGTGTGTTCAGAGAGGAAGGGGCGGATTTTGCTGATGTTATAGAGAAAGAAGCGGCAGGTCTTAGCGACAAGCTGGATATGAGCGGAGAAGGAGAGAGAGGTGTCAAAGATAACCCCTAGATTGCAGGCCGAGGGAAGAGGAAGGATAGTAGATCCATCCACATGGACTAAGAGAGGGGGAAGTGGGGGGGGGGGAGGAGTTGGGTGGAAAGACAAGGAGTTCAGTCCTGGCCATGTTCAGTTTCAATTGGCGATGAGACATCCAGGCAGCGATGTCCGAAAGACATGCAGAGATCTTGGACTGGGTTGCCGGAGAAATATTAGGTGCAGAGAGGTAGATTTGGGAGTTATCGGCATAGAGATGGTACTGAAAGCCATGGGAGAAGATAAGCGCGCCAAGGCCTTGGGTATAGAGAGAGAAGAGGAGGGGGCCCAAGACAGATCTCTGGGGTACACCTACATGGAGGGGGGTAGGGGAGGAGGAGAAGCCACCAGAGCATACACTGAATGACGATGGGAGAGGTAGGAGGAGAACCAGGATAGTACGGAGTCCTTGAAGCCAAGCGAGGAGAGGGTGGTGAGGAGAAGGTTGTGGTCAACGATGTCAAAGGCAGCAGAAAGGTCAGGAAGGATGAGGATAGAATAGAGGCCCTTAGATTTAGCCAGGAACAGGTCATTGGTGACTTTTGTGAGTGCCGTTTCAGTGGAGTGTAGGGGACGGAAGCCGGATTGTAGTGAGTCCAGGAGGATCTGGGAGGTGAGGAAGTTGAGGCAGTGACAGTGGACTGCTCGTTCTAGTAGTTTGGATATGAAGGGAAGGAGGGAGATGGGTCAATAGTTAGAAGTGAGATCAAGTGAGGGTTTCTTGAGGAGGGGTGTGACAACAGCATGTCTGAAGTCAACAGGAACAGTTGCAGTGGAGAGTGAAAGGTTGAGGATATGAGTGATGGAGGGGACAATGGTGAGGGAGATGGAACATAGGAGATGGATGGGGATAGGGTCTGATGAACAGGTGGTGGGTTTGGAGGAGGAAAGAAGGAGTACGGTTTCTTCTTCAGAGATTGGAGGGAAGGAGGAGAGGGTGGCAGGGGGAGTATGGATGGGGAGGAGAATTGGGGAGGAGAGGAGGTAGATGAGGGAGTAGGGAATTGGAGGGTAATCTTGTGGATTTTGTCGTGGAAGTAGTCAGCTAGGGTTTGGGCAGAAAGGGAAGACGGGATCGGGGGCAGGGGGACCTTGAGAGAATTGAGGGTATTAAAGAGACGGCGAGGATCAGAGGCAAGGGAGTTGGTCAGATGGATGTAGTAATCTTGTTTGGCAAGTGCTAAGTCTGACTGGAAGGAGCCAAGCATGAATTTGAAGTGTAGAAGGTCTTCCGTGGAGCGGGATTTGGACCAAGCTTGTTCAGCAGAATGGGCGCAGATGCGTAGGTAACGGATTGTGGGTGAAAGCCAGGGTTGGGGAGTAGATCGTTTGACAGGACATGGGGTGGGAGGGGCAAGAGCGTCAAGGGCTGAGGATAGTGTAGCATTGTATGAAGATAATGCCTCATCGACGGACTTGGAGGATAAAATGAAGGAAAGAGCTGGAGAAACGGTAGAGGAGAGAGTCAGGGGATCAATATTATGAAGGTTTCTAAATAGGTCGGAGGAGACAGGACGAGGTTGGGACGGCGGAAGCTGAAGAGTAAATGTTAAGAGGTGATGGTCAGATGAGGAAAGGATTGATTTGCAGAGGTTTGAGGGAGAGGAATTGGAGAAGAGTATTAGGTCAAGGCAGTGGCCGTGTAGATGTGTGGGAGCAGTGGAGCAAAGTTGGAGGTCGACGAGGAGGTAAGAGCGAGGAACTTTGAGGCATGGGGGTCGGAGGGGTTGTCGATGTGAATGTTGAAATTGCCAAGAATAAGAGTGGGGGAGGAGGGATCCATAAAGGCAGAAAGCTAGGAGTCGAAGTTGGTGAGGAAGGTTGATTTGGATTTGTCGGGTGGGCGATAAATAACAGCTACTCGGAGGGGAAGTGGTGTGAAGAGGCGAATGGAGTGGACTTCGAAGGAGAGGGGGGAGTGTGATTGGGGTAGCAGGAGGGGTTGGAATTGGCAGGAGGGAGAAAGTAGGAGGCCAACGTCACCACCATGACCAGTAGATCGAGGTGTATGGGAGAAATGGTAGCCTCCAGAGGAGAGAGAGGCAATGGATGCGGTGTCGTCTGGGGGGAGCCAGGTCTCGGTCAAGGCAAGAAGGTGTAGGGAATTAGAGATAAAAAGATTGTGAATAAAAGGGTTTTTTTTAATGATTGAGCATGTGTTCCATAGGACGCATGAAAATGGGAGAGTGGATGGGGGGAGGAGAGGGATATGGATAAGGTTGGATAAGTTACATGTGGATTTCTTATCAGAGTAGCGTGGGGGTCTATTTCTAGGGTAATACCGAGATTCAGAGGGAGCAGTGTGTGGGTGGGTATGTCTGGGTGTGTGTGCTCTCCAAGAGGGACATGAGAGAGGGGAAATGAGGGGTAAATTGATGGTATTGGGTAGGTTATGTGAGGGATTATTTTTGGGGGTAGGGTTGGAGTTGATATCTATGGATGATCCTGGGAAAGACATATTGCCCCATTTTCCTCTTTTCTGATCCTCTTTCATACATCATGAGATGAATCTTAAGCTAGGATATTAAGCATGTCATTTTAGAAGGCCTGCACAATCTGTATGTCAGACTTCATTTCTGGCCCTTTTCAAATATATACTAAAGGCTCACCTCTTTGAGGCTGCTTTTGCATCCTGATCCCTTGCTTCCTTGTGTCTCCTTACCCTTCCCTATTCTATACTTCTTATCTTTTGTCTTGACTGTCTCTATATGAATTTGTACAGCACTGCATATGCCTTGTAGCACTTTATAAATGTTTAATAGTAGTAGTAGTAGCTTTTATGAATGTACACAGTGGCATGGATGCCACTCCATCAACAATGAGCCACCTGACTGAAGACCGAACACAGTTTAGGACAGCTATCCAGAGGGTCGCCATGAGTCGACACCAACTTGACGGCACTTAACGACAACAAGAACACAATGGCATTTACAGGAGAACTGTCTAACTATTTTGGAAAGCCGCTATATACACGTGTAAAAGCCACAGCACACAGTTTGTAAGGGGCATGTTGAGGCTGTGTTTTAGGAGGGCCAGAAAAGTATGCATGTTTTTCCAGTTTCCAAATGCAATATACATATACTTTAAAAATATCAATGTTGGCATTTACATCTGCTCTGAGGCAGGTGCAGGTATCAATTAATTGCTTGTTGGGACCTGGTGTTTGCCCCAGTGATGGGGGAGATGGTTATTGTGCTTACCTATCTGGTGTTTAATCCCCCCCTCTCAAAAATTCCCTACGTTACTTCACTCGCTTCCTTAATTGGCTGATCTTGGACATCCAGTTTTGTAAAATCTGACACTTAAATGTGTACATGCTGACATTTACATGTATGGGTTGCAAAACTAGCAATACGCAAAGCCGAGTAAATGGCAAGCACACTTCCATGGCTCCTTATAGAATTTCAGTACCCTTATATTTAAGGTTACAAGATTTTTCATATCAGAAGTTGGGGTGAGGTGGAGGGGTGGGGGGAGAGGAACAGACACCTTATTTCCAGGTTTGAACAATAAGGCATGGAGGAGGGAGGAGGGAAGAGGGGGCATTATCCTGCTGCCCACAAGAAACAACCCATGATGGCAACAATTATCACTTCCAAGCAGTCAAATCAACAGAGAAATAGAAACAGTGATGCATTTCCCCTGTCCTGTGTGGATGTAAAGTCTAAAAACTGATATATTCAAATCACTAAATTGTAAATTATTTTTTCTACGCCCTCTATTCCCATGGTTGGAATCAGGGACAGGAGGCTGCCAAATAGGTGGGAGTTGGGGATACAGTTGAAAATCAAGGACAATCCCTGAAAATTTGAGATATATGGTAATTTTACCCATACAGAATGTTGACATGAGGCAGATTCAAGAAAGGGAGACTGGGGGTGTGATATGTTCAGGACAGATGGACATATGGAATGAATGGGAGTTGGCTGAGATTGAGGAAGTTGTGAAATTGCTGTTAGTTATGTGGCCTACCATTGTTTCGTGGACCCGTGGTGGCCTTCCTCTACACTAGCGGAAAAAATTGTGAATACACCTGTAAAATTTGAGCTCTCCGCGATAATATCTGTCTTGCTTACGTTAATTAAGTATTCTATATATTGGATACTCTATGCAGATTGTTGCCATTGTGGCAGGTGAAGGCCTGTGATCCACGGTGTCTGACATAAGCGGGCCAGCATGGCTAGCTTGACCTGTAAATGAAGCCTGTGGAGAGGCACATAGGAATCGCACATCCCCCAATATGCTGCTATTGTAGGATAGAACTCTGTAAGAGAACTAAACTAACTTAGGTAAGCAAAACTGAGAGATGGAAAAATACAGAAAAGTGTGTTTAAAAGTTACTGATAAGAAAAAGTACATCTGCAAGGAATATAATTGGGAGTGCTGACAGATGAGTTGCAGAGCCCTGCTCCCCTGCATGCACAAATTGGCTCTATGGCCTTGAGAGTGTGAAAGTAACAAGTTGATGAACTGACCATTGTAATTGGGACTAGAAGGGGGGTATGCAGGTGCCATGCCCACAGAAGGAACATAATTGGATAAACATATCAGTACCGGGACCAATGGAAGGGGTACGGGAGGTACGGGAGAGTACTGGGACCAATGAAATGTTTTTCTATACCTAGAATGGAACAGAAGTCTATAAAAGTTGTTGTAATGCTTGAAAGCTTCGCTCAGCCATTTTGAAATTGACTGGTTCGAGACTTGTGCACAAATAAATGATTTGGACCTTCTGAACAGACTCCTGGTATCATTGGTTTGTCTGCGCTTTGCTGCTACATATTCTTGGTGCGTTGGCCGGGAAGTTGTGGAATCAAAGTGTATATAGGGCAATATACCACGACTTTCCGCCTCTATAGGCTTGGTCCTGCCGGGATCGCGCCCTTCCGACGAGGGCTGCTCCCTGGCGCCACCGGTCCCTTGTATCGGAGGGAGCTGGTCGGACCCGGCTGGAGCCAACGCCTCGAACCCGAGTGAGGGGAGTCCGAGGTCCAACTCATGCGCCTGCTTGGGAAGTTTGAAGACCGGATCCGGTGAGTATAGTTTTGATTTGGTGTCTAGACAGAAATAGAAAGAGCAGTACTGCCATTGGAACTTGGAATTTGGAATTTGTAATCTCGAGATATTGGGAATTGGTAAGAGAGCTTGATCACCTCTCAAGGAAGGGCCGAGTAACCCCGCATGGGAATTCGCCGGGTGAAACCCCCATCCTTTTTGTAATTGGGAAAAAGACTAGTCAGAATAGATAGAAACGAATGCATTCTGGGATACGTTGCTAGCATGATTGTGTGAACGAAGTGTGAATGAGAGGTCTGGCAGCACGGACCAAGTGAAGGCGGACCCCTGAGTAGCGCATTTCCTGACCGGGCGACCGCGTTCAGGTCGCGAAAAGGGGGAAGCGATTGTCGTCTTGTCTTGTTATTTGTACTCCCTATACGTTTCTAGGGCCGTGAGGACCCCTTACCCACGGTCCGCCCTCCTTTTCCCTTTTGTCTGTTGTTGCGCGCACACATCGAAATGGGAGGGGTGGGGTCTACTAGAAACACTCCATTAGAATGTATGATCGCACATTTTAAAGAGGGATATTCAGGAGATTATGGTATTAAAATGACAGCAGCCCGTTTGCAGATTTTGTGTACTAGGGAGTGGCCCGATCTAGACCCCATCTGGCCCCGAGAGGGAACGTTTAATGTAGAGATTATTCAGTCAATACACCGTAGAGTGCGGATAGCGCACCCCGATCAGTACCCCTATATAGATTCCTGGTTAAGTATTTGTGAAGATCCGCCCCCCTGGGCGCAGCGCTGTTATGAGGAACAGTGCAGAATAATGTTAGCTAAAACAGATTCTAGACAGAAAATGGAACAGCCCAAAATGAAAGAGCAGGATAAGAAGCCCAGAAAGAAGCCCATCCTGGTAGATCCTGATTCCCCAGAGATAATTCCCAGACAGCCCCGAACCCCAGGTCCGATAAGAGCAGCCCGGCGTCCGGCCCCAGAACCCCAGAGACGGCCGGAGCGGGACCCAACCCCTGAACCCCCTCCTGGAGGGCAGAGAGAGGAATCAGCTGAAGACGAGGATGCCATAAAAAGCGAGTCAGAAGTAGAGGGAGAAGAGGAAGAAAAAGAGAATTCCAAAGTGAAGATGATAGCGTACAAGCGGTTGCTAGTGCCAGCGCGCCAGCAAAAGATACACCCAAAGTGAAACCTGTTGAGAAAGCAAAAGTAGTCCCCGGGAAGATAGTTAAGAAAACAGTCCTTAGATCCCAAAAGACAGCTCCCGCCAAGATGCTGCCTTTACGGCAAGTCCCTGGAGTGCCCATAAAGAACGATAATGAAGAGGTGGTGGCGGGACCCTTAACTTATGTGTATATTCCTTTCTCAACAACTGATCTGTTAAATTGGAGGTCGCATTATGCCTCCTATACTAGCAAGCCCCAGGAGCTGACAGAATTAGTAACTACTATTATGGAAACCCACCAACCCACCTGGCCAGATTGCCGTCAGCTCCTGACCACCCTATTCACGACAGAGGAACGAGCACGAATTAGAAAAGCAGCTATTGAGTGGATGTCAGATAACCCTGTAGCTCCGGGGCAGGGACTGAGCAGAATAGACTATCGGGAAGCAGCTCAGAAAGAATTCCCGAATGAAGACCCCCATTGGGACCCAAATACCGAAGAAGGAACCACAGCCCTAGCCCGTTTTCGCCAAGGCTTTTTACAAGGCCTGAAAAGGGGGGGCCAAAAAGCTATGAACCTTTCCAAAGTTGCAGGAGTTATCCAAGGTATAGATGAGAGCCCAGCAGATTTTTATGAAAGACTAACTGAAGCATACAGGATGTATACCCCCTATGATCCCGAGGCACCAGGAAGTTTATGTATGGTGAATTCTGCTTTTGTAAACCAGTCTCAACCAGACATTAGACGTAAATTACAGAAGTTAGAAGGGTTTGCGGGCATGAATGCAACACAGTTACTGGAAGTCGCTCATAAAGTGTATGTGAATCGTGATAATGAAAGACAGAGAGAATGTGATAGAAAGATGAAGAAGAAAGCTGATTTTTTGGCTGCGGCCATAGTTGAACAGAAAAGGGGAGGTGTCCCTAGTCGACGGAGCAGAGGAAGAGGGCGGGGTCAAGGCGGAGGCCGGACCCAGAAGCTAGGCGTGAACCAATGCGCCTACTGTAGAGAGGAAGGACATTGGAGAGATACGTGCCCGCAACTCGAAGACGCCCAGCAAGATGACGACAGCAGTCATCAGTGGCGAGAAGAAAGACGAGGCTATCCCCGAAACCGCGGAGGAGCCAATCGAGAACAATTCCAGCGAGAAAGAGGAGGAGCCATTCAAGCATTGGCCACACCGGTCCATGATGAGAATGATGTGGATTAGGACAGACCGGGCTCCAAGTTTGCTTTAGGTCTCCAGGAGCCTATGGTCGGAATACAAATAGGAGACCAAATTATGGACTTTATGGTTGATACTGGAGCACAACATTCAGTAATAGACAAAAAGATAGCCCCATTCTCTACAAAAGCAGTCACCATTATAGGAGCAACTGGTGCCAAAGCCACAAAGTCTTTTCTTCAGAATCGTATATGCAGTCTAGGAGGACAGCAAATAACTCATCAATTCCTTTACATGCCCGAATGTCCAGTGCCACTACTGGGACGAGATATGTTAGCCAAGCTTCAAGCACAGATATCTTTCTCTGAACAAGGAGAAATGCAAATGACAGTAAATCCCCAAGCCAAACCAGCAGGAATAATGCTGCTGACAGTGCCCCGAGAAGAAGAATGGAGGTATTACATCGATGACTCTATCCAAGACACTTATTTTGAACAAACTTTAAAGAACATTCATGCACCACCTGGAGTATGGGCAGAAGGCAGTTCCCCAGGCCTAGCCAAGCATATTGCTCCAGTGATTGTAACCCTCAAACCTAGTGCTACACCAGTGCACGTCAAACAGTACCCTCTCCCAAGAGCTGCAATTGAAGGCATTCATCGCCACCTACAAAGATTGCTCGAGTATGGCCTACTAAAAGTATGTCAATCCCCATGGAACACTCCACTTTTGCCAGTAAAGAAACCTGGGACGGATGACTACCGCCCAGTACAAGATTTAAGAAGAGTAAATGATGCAGTTGAAACTATACATCCAGTTGTACCCAATCCTTACACTCTTCTAGGACTGATACCTGCTGAAGCTACCCATTTCACTGTACTGGATTTAAAAGATGCATTCTTTTGCATAAGATTAGCCCCTGTAAGTCAAATATTGTTTGCATTTGAATGGCAGGACCCCATCTCTGGAAGAGGGGGCCAACTCACCTGGACAAGATTACCCCAAGGATTCAAGAATTCGCCTACCATCTTTAGTGCTGCACTGAACCAAGACCTTTCAAGCTATCCAGTGGCCCCGGGGAAGAGAGTGCTTCTCCAATACGTGGATGATCTGCTGATAGCTGCCATATCAGAAAGTGAATGTATACTAGCCACCAAATATCTCTTGCAGTTACTAGATGAAGCTGGATACAAAGTTTCCAGAGCCAAAGCACAGCTATGCCAAAAAGAAGTGAAATACTTGGGTTTTCGTATTACCCAAGGAAGCCGAAGATTAGGCAGAGAAAGAAAAGAAGCAGTATGCAGAATTCCAACTCCAACAACCAGAAAGCAAGTCAGAGCCTTTCTGGGAGCGGCAGGATATTGCCGAATCTGGATACCCAACTTTGCCCAAATTGCCAAACCACTGTATGAAGCCACAAAAGGAGAAGAGAAGTCACCACTGGAGTGGGGACTTGAGCAGGATACAGCCTTCCAGAAATTAAAGGAAGAATTGATGTCATCACCAGCACTTGGACTACCAGATGTCCACAAGCCTTTCCACTTGTTTGTACATGAAGCACAGGGAAATGCCTTAGGCATGTTGACTCAGAAATTGGGAAATTGGGAGCGACCTGTAGCATACCTATCGAAACAATTGGACCCTGTGGCCAAAGGATGGCCAACATGCCTGAGAGCCGTTGCAGCTACAGCGCTACTAGTGAGTGAAGCAGACAAACTCACACTAGGACAGAACATACGAGTCACTGTGCCACATGCAGTCCTTGCTCTCATGGAACAGAAAGCAAATTATTGGCTCAACAATTCCCGAATGTTGAAGTACCAGAGCATGTTATGTGAAAACCCACAGATACAACTGGAAGTGAGTCATGCCTTGAACCCAGCCACCTTGATACCCATCAGTGAAGAACTCCCAGAACATGACTGTATCGAAGTCATGGAAACTGTGTTCTCCAGTCGACCTGACTTGACAGATGTGCCCATAGACAACCCTGACCAAATCTATTATGTTGATGGGAGCAGTCTCATCCTTGATGGACGATGCTGTGCCGGATATGCAGTCATCACTCAACACGAAGTAGTTGAATCATCAGCTCTAGCCTCAGGCACATCAGCCCAGAAAGCCAAATTGATAGCACTCACCAGAGCATTGTTGTTAGGAGAAAAACTTGTGCTAAATGTATATACAGATTCCAAATATGCCTTCACCACTCTGCATGCCCATGGAGCTCTCTATAAAGAACGAGGGCTCATCACATCTGGAGGAAAATCAGTCAAATATGGTCCCGAGATATTGATGTTACTTGATGCAGTTTGGGCCCCAACACGTGTAGCTGTCATGCATTGCAGAAGACATCAAGCAGGAAAAGGAGAAGTTGCCCGAGGAAATAGGTTTGCAGATGCCTCAGCCCGACAAGCAGCTATGACAGGACAGATTGCCCCACAAGCTATGCCAATGCAAGCAGCATTGTTTCCAGTACCTCTGAATCTGTGGACACCACGATATACCACCAAAGAATTGAATTACTACTGTAACAGAGAAGATGGAATACTGAAAGATGGATGGATTGAGCTGCCACCAGAAGAGGGCAGTCAACCCCCTGGACGGATAGTAATTCCTGAATTGTTAGGACCATCCTTTGTCAAAGCTTTCCACAAAGCCACCCACTATGGAAAAAGTGCTATGGAAAAAGCACTCAGACCACATTTCTACATCCCTTTGTTGACAACCATATCAGCCTCAGTAGCACGTCAATGTCTAACCTGTGCCAAAAATAATGCCAAGCAAGGCCTTATAACGGCACCCCGAGTTCAGTCAGGAGGTGTCACCTCCATGCACAACCTCCAAGTTGATTTTACCGAAATGCCAAGGGCCAATGGATACCATTACCTGTTAGTATTAGTTTGTACTTTCTCTGGGTGGGTAGAGGCCTTCCCAACCAGAACTGAGAAAGCCCGAGAAGTTACCAAAGTCTTAATGAGAGAGATTGTCCCTATGTTCGGAATTCCAGCAGTAATAGGGTCAGACAATGGACCCTCATTTGTCTCCCAAGTTACTCAGCAGTTAGCAAAAGCTTTGCAGATACAATGGAAACTCCACACTGCATACAGACCCCAGAGTTCAGGGAAAGTTGAGCGAATGAATCGTACCCTAAAAGCCCAAATGTCCAAGCTTTGTCAGGAGACACACTTGAAGTGGCCCCAAGTGCTCCCCATAGCTTTACTCAGAATACGCTCAGCTCCTGTAAAGTCGACAGGATTTTCCCCTTTTGAAGTTTTGTATGGTAAACCCCCACCAATAGTGCAGGGAGTCAAGGGAAATTTAGCCCAGATTGGTTCAGAAGTAACCAGACAAGAACTCCTAGCTCTTAGTTTTGTTCTGCAGACTCTCCATGCGTGGATCCAAGATCAGTTGCCTATCAACTTGACAGAACCCTTGCATCCCTATCAGCCTGGTACCTCGGTGTGGATCAAAGATTGGAAGAAGACACCGTTGGAACCCCATTGGAAGGGACCGTATACCGTCATCCTGTCTACCCCAACTGCAGTAAAGGTAGCCGAGATCGACGCCTGGATCCACCATAGCAGAGTCAAGCCCGCCGCTGATCCTGAACCTGAGCAGTGGACAGCAGAACAGCATCTTGATGCACCCTTGCGAGTTACTCTGAGACGGCAACCAGCAGCTTAGACACTTCATCACAGTGCTTTGCAGTAGCCAAGTCTTTCGAAGAGGATTGCTGTTTTACATGCAGCACCAGTTTTGTTTCAACGAACCCAATTTGCGTGCGATTTGGCACACTACTTTGATACTACATTGACTAGCCAGACTTCACAAGCCAACTGAAATTGATAATAAGTTGGTTAATGTGTACTAGACAACCTGAGGATCTTCAATCAACACTCAGCACCCGTTAAATTGCTTCATTAGCAAACGGGACGAAGAATAAAAGACCGTCGTGATCAAGATCAGCAAGCTGAGGATTCAGAAGAACTCCAATCAACATCAACATGCATCTTTACTTTTGCTTTGCCTTGGTTGCCTTATTTGGAGGTTTTGAACAGACTTATGCTCTACCTCCATGCACTGCCTGCATTACTTCTACTCGAACTGGACTGAAAGTAACTCAGACTTTGATTTATCATTCTTACTATACCTGCAAGGGAACAGTGACTCGGTGTATCTATAACACCACTGAACTAAATGTTTGCACTCATGGCAAAATTAGAGCATGCTATAATCCGCATCAGAATCCATCCTATTACACGTTGGAAATACGATGGAAGGATGCAGATGGACCTATACTAGCTGCTACACCACCACTTAAAGACATTACTAAACCTGCTGTTTTGAATTTTGATGCATGTAATGCCATTAATAGAGATAGTTATTCCACCTGTGGTACATGGGAGAAAGCGTATCGGAATGACCATAAGTACATGTGTCCAGAGGGTGCCACAAATTGGTGGAAGTGTACAGGTAAAACGGGATCAGGCTATAGTACTGCACCAGCGGCAGACTACTATTGCCCGTATTGGGGATGTGTTTTTTATGCTACCTGGAATACTGGTATAACTGATGAGAAGATAGATAAACGAATGGCTACTTTAACCAAGCCAACCACAAATGATAAATGTCAGAAAGATGCTTGCAACCCCTTACACTTACGTATACACAATCCCTATGCTTGGAAACAAGGATACAAGTTTGGTTTGCATATTGCTGGAGGGGCAATAGATCCAGGAACCATTGTGTATATCAGAATGAATACCCAAGCCCACAAGTCATCTAAATATCATATTCATAATACCTTTTATGAAGCTATGCATGTAAATAAGTTTGAGATCCCTCATCCCTCACAGAATTTATTTTTAGAATTAGCTGGAGCAGTAGTATCTAGTCTTAAGATCTCAGATTGCTATTTCTGTGGCGGAACCCAAATGGGAGACCAGTGGCCATGGGAAGCCCAAGAATTGAATTATTCTTTGATTTACAATCAGACTGAATTACACAAGACTACCAGTGAATGGGTGTTAGCGCACTCAATCGTTGGACGTCTTTGCTACGCCAGAACTGGACCCCAGTTCACCCAGAAGGTAGGACAGCTGGTCTGTCTTAGCCAGAAGTACTATAATGCCACTACCAAAAAGACAGCATGGTGGTCAGGAATCAGACACCCTGAACCTCCTAACCCATTAGCCAGATTTCCTGAACTTGCTGGTTTATGGACTAACCTTGCCAAAGTCCAAGCCTGGCAAGCCCCACCTGGCCTATATTGGATCTGTGGAAACCGAGCATATGCACAACTCCCACCACACTGGGGAGGAGCATGTGTCTTAGGAACCATCAGACCTTCTTTCTTTCTCTTAAACACTGAACATGGAGAACAATTAGGATACCCCGTTTACACTACCCACCGACACAAAAGAGCATTAAGACAGAAAAGAGAAGCCTTACAGATAGGCAAGTGGGAAAAGTGGCAAGGTGATGATTGGCCACCAGAAAGAATCATTGAGTATTATGGGCCTGCCACTTGGAATGATGATGGTATGTATGGTTATCGTACTCCAATCTATATGATTAATCGTATTATTCGCTTACAAGCAGTAGTTGAAATAATAACTAATGAAACTAGTCATGCTCTCACGCTCTTAGCTAGACAAAGTACTCAGATGCGCACTGCTATATATCAGAACCGCTTAGCACTTGATTATTTGTTAGCAGCTGAAGGAGGAGTATGTGGTAAACTGAACTTAACTAATTGCTGTTTGAAAATAGATGATAAGGGTCAAGTAGTTGAAGAAATTGCTAAAGATATGCAAAGACATGCTTATGTGCCAGTACAGACTTGGCACTCATTGAAATTTCCTAACTGGTTTGCTAACCTTTTCTCTTGGATGGGAGGATTTAAGACTTTCATTGTCTTAGTACTAATTCTTGTTGCTGTTATTTTCTTATTACCATGTTTAATCCCATGTTGTATGCGTTCCATTCATAATGCTATTGATAGTACAGTAGAGCGGAAGACCGCAACTAAAATCATGGCTTTATACAAAGCCAGCCCTAGTCGAAATCCTTCAATCATGATGTGATTCTTCTAAAGGTGATTTAACTCTCACACCTTATTAAATAATAGGGTGAGATTAATCAAAGGGGGGAATGTGGCAGGTGAAGGCCTGTGATCCACGGTGTCTGACATAAGCGGGCCAGCATGGCTAGCTTGACCTGTAAATGAAGCCTGTGGAGAGGCACATAGGAATCGCACATCCCCCAATATGCTGCTATTGTAGGATAGAACTCTGTAAGAGAACTAAACTAACTTAGGTAAGCAAAACTGAGAGATGGAAAAATACAGAAAAGTGTGTTTAAAAGTTACTGATAAGAAAAAGTACATCTGCAAGGAATATAATTGGGAGTGCTGACAGATGAGTTGCAGAGCCCTGCTCCCCTGCATGCACAAATTGGCTCTATGGCCTTGAGAGTGTGAAAGTAACAAGTTGATGAACTGACCATTGTAATTGGGACTAGAAGGGGGGTATGCAGGTGCCATGCCCACAGAAGGAACATAATTGGATAAACTTATCAGTACCGGGACCAATGGAAGGGGTACGGGAGGTACGGGAGAGTACCGGGACCAATGAAATGTTTTTCTATACCTAGAATGGAACAGAAGTCTATAAAAGTTGTTGTAATGTTTGAAAACTTCGCTCAGCCATTCTGAAATTGACTGGTTCGAGACTTGTGCACAAATAAATGATTTGGACCTTCTGAACAGACTCCTGGTATCATTGGTTTGTCTGCGCTTTGCTGCTACACCATAACATTTGGGAAGATATGGAGTGCCATGGAGTGACAGCATCTGGCGTACAAAAGTTGTGTGCTCGATTCAAAGTCACTAAAAGTGTTGTAGACTTTTTCCTTCCTCTTCCCTTCGGAGTTGCAACACTTTCAGTGACTTTGAAGCGAACACACAACTTTTGTACGCCAGATGCTGTCACTCCATGGCCCATCTTCTGAGCGATTTCACGAAAGCTGTACCCCTCATTTCTCAAAGTAATGGCTGTTGCTCTCTTTTTAGGAGACCAGTCAACCCTCTTTGTTGCTGTCATCATTAATCTACAAAATACAACAACATATTCCAAATTGGAAACTTTTTATTGAGCATTTGTCATTTGTTTTAAATAGTTTTGCTAATATTTATTTATTTATTTATTTAGCAAGCATTTGTAGCCCGCTCCTTCCAGCGATCAGAAGCGGGTAGGATTACTATTGTGAAACTGCCGAATCAAGGCAGGTACAAATTTTGTTTACATACAGATTGTCAGAAAAGCACATCATACAGAGTTAACACTTCTTAGCTATGGGGGAGTTCATTTACATATATACATAAATACATATATACAGGATAATCTTCTTGGACACAGATATATATAAATATATAAATTTGTTAAAATAACAAAAGCACAAATATGACTTTGATACAGCTTGTATACACCTGGCAGTATAGCACACATTATCTGAAGCATCAGCTTATACATGAGATTCTGCATAAAACCTGCTTAAAGTGGATCGACAGTTTCATGAAAAATATAATTTTCCTGAGAAAAAGGCATCAATTATCTTGTCTGACTCCACATCAAAGTTTTTTCTGATAAATGTTGATGATATTCATTTGTAATATGTTCCCAAATGTTATGGCAACAATCTGCATAGAGTATCTAATATACAGAATACTTAATTAACGTAAGTAAGACTGATATTATCGCGGAGAGCTCAAATTTTACAGGTGTATCCACAATTTTTTCCGCTAGTGTTTAGTAATGTTAGGTTGCACAGGGGGTTCTTGGCAGGCTACAGGTCTCTGTGGAGATTAAGTGTAAGCATTAGGTCTAATTTTAATTTCCACGATTCTAATGCTGCTTTTTTTTAATCATGTACCCTATCTTCTTCCCTTCCCTAGTAGCCCCTTCTGCCCCGATCCTGCCTTCTGGTGTGTCATTTCCTTATGCCTCTGCTGTCGCCCTCCTATCCCCTTGCCCTCCTCTGGTTCTCTCGTCCCTCCCTTGTTCCGTATCTTTTGTACCTTCTTGTCGCTTCCCTCTCCTCCACCCTCTCCATATGCCTCCTTTACTCCTCCCTCCAGTCTCTCTTTCCTCTAGCCCTTGTATCCACCGACCTATCTCCTTCCCCTATGGCTCAAGCAGCTCTCTAATGTAACCTTGCAGCAGAAGACAAACGCGCAGTGGAAGCAGGAAGAGCGCGTAGTGGCCATTCAAGCAAATTGTGAAAAAGCTGAGCTGTGGCTCTGCCCCTCTCCCCAGGCTTCCACTCACGGCACGGGGGAGGGGTCACAGGAGAGACGTACTGGGTGACGTCCACAGGACTTCTAGGCACATTGAGGGAGGGGCTGCAGCTTAGCTCTTTCGCGCAGTTTTCCAGACCAAAGTGCAGGTGAGGGGAGGGGATTTGCGCAGGGGCGATGGGGAACGCTGTCTGCTGTTGGACACTCATACGACCGAGATAAATGCTGCCCTGGGGTTGGGATGAATGGAATATACCGTCCAACGTTAGAGGTCAGTCCAGACGGGTCCACCTTAAGAGCAGTCAGGGAGTTTTTGTAATGTCGGTGGGCGGAGTTTCCGGTGTAGGATGTAGCTTACAAATAAAGAAGGCTAGAATCGGAAATTGAGGTATTCGGTGCGCGACAAACTAGGTAGGCACTGATAGCAGGCAGGGTCAGAGAGAACGTTAATGGCGAGCGACGTTGAGCACGTATGACGGCTTCGTACTGCCTCTTAGAAACTGCAAGTAGCAACGTTGTTGAAAAAGGAGCTTGTATTACATGTGGTACCTAAGGGTGATTATATACCCAAAGCCATGCAAGCTAGGGGCACCAATGTCATCACTGAGCTTCCGGAAAGCCCCTCAAAACCAAGTTCCTGCATACAATTGGGGGAGGGGACACCAGGTTTATGAGTCGCACAGCGTGCTTTTCCAACTGGGTATAGTCCTGATAAAGCAGCCTTTTGGCTTCTAGGCCTGCTGATGCGCTTCCTTTTAATAAGCTGATAGTTGTTTAGAGAAGAATGCTACCAGGCTGCAATTTGAGGGTTTATAGCTTTGACTTAGTTTATCTTTGCAAGAGTGGAAGATTAGCCTAATGGTTAGAGCACTGGCTTAGGAACCAAGAGACCCCAGTGTTTGATTCCCACTAGCACACCTTGTAGCCTTGGGCAAGTCACTTGATTCTCCATTGCCTCCGAAGAATTCTAAGTTTATCAATGTTCTTGTTTAATGTACATTACCAAGTTTGTTACAATGTAAATCACTTTGACTAAATGATAAAGCAGTATAAAAAACCTGTCAAACAAATTTGCTGTTTTCCAGGTCATGTTGCATTTTCATAACTGGAACTGACGAGTCAGCCACTATACTGTTGCTCTTTTCAGGGTGAAGTAGTTAAGCAGTGGCTATCTATATAGGAGCCCTCAAACCAGATTGGTGGGATTGAAGTAGGAAGTTTGAATTTTGGCAGGAAAAGTCTGTTGGAGAAAGAGTTCTCCAGCCTTTCTCTGACAGACTTTTCCTGCCAAAATTCAAACTTCCTGCCTCAATTCCACCAATCCAGTTTGAGGGCTGCAGTATAAAAGAATAGATATCCAAAGCTGAACCACTTCTCCCTGAAGAAAGCCACAGTATAGTGGCTGAAACTTCAGTTTGTTATGAAGAAGCAGCATGACCTGGAACTGCAATGATCATCATAATAGTTACAGAAGCCCAAGAGAGCGTTGACCTACATAGCAGCCTGTCAAGTGAGGAGGCTGTGGAGAAGCTGCATTTGCCCATATACTAGCAGCTCGGGCTCCTCTCAAGCTCTGTGGCTTGCCTAATTAAAATCCACAAAAACTAGAAGTCTGAATCCTATAGCAATCGATGGACCACTTACCCCCAATGAACCAGCTTTCTCCCCAACCAGTCAACTAGCCTGCCTTCCCTTCGGACAACTAATCTGCGCACCTTCAAGCTGAAATCTCTGGTTAGGGCCATACCCTCCTTTATTATGGTAGCCCGAGCCTCTTCCCTCAGCACTATACTTTAAATCCCATGCGGCAGCCGGCAATGCTGCTTGCCTAAGTCATTCTCCAGTATGGGGCCTTCTAGCACTCATCTGGTGACAGACCCTGTGATCCTTGCCCAGGTTTCTGCCCCAGGGGAGGGGGTATTGTCGGGCCTATTATGCTAAGTGCTGAAAAGCTCCATGCTGGATAGGTATTAGTTTGAATGCATCGCTGGCTGCTGTGTGTGATTTTGATTTAAAGTACAGCACTGAGGTAATAGGACACCATGAACGTGAGGGTCTGGGCAAGGGTGATCTAGGGCAGAGGGGCATTACCCCTGGTGATTTTAGGAGGAAACCATTCCCTCTCTTCCTCCTCCTCCTCCCCCCCCCCTTTGCCTGCAGGCACCTACAGCCAAAATCTAACCCTGTGAAATGTGTGAATCTCTGTGCATTTGTTCCAGTTAGTGCCTCTATGCTGCACTGAGCCCTTGTGCGAATAGTGCAAGAGTATGGGCTCTTGTGCACTGAGAGCCATGTGGTGCTGGAACTTATCAGCCATTCCAGGGCCCTGCAAGAAGACAGCAGCCATAGTGCAACTAACTGAGCCTTGCAGTGTTGCTTTTCGATTCAAGGGGTCAGCCAAATTATTTGAGATTGGGGGATTCTGTGCAGATTCTGCTTTGAGCAGTTGCATGGGATTCCACTAGGGGTACCCCGTGCAGATGACCTGAGAAGAGTGACCAGGGGGTGGATTTTACTGAACTGTGTTAGCTGCTGATGCGATATTGGGTAACGTGGGGCAACTACACATAACGGCTATTTGTCTGTGTTATTTGCAGAAAGCGTGTTATCTGCAGGAGTGAGTGTGTGTGCAGTGCATGGTGTGCGGTAACAGTTGGGTTTGCAGACAGTGCCGGCGCAGCTAATGTCACCTCATTGTGTGGCGTTAGCAGCATCCATGATGCCCAACTGTGTTCTTTGCTGGGGAAACTGCTGTGCATGCACCCAACAGATAGCGACGCAGTAGCTGCAGAAGCTGTGCATTATTTACACTTTTTTGGCACATAAGCTGCAGTCTGTCTAAGGATAGAAATTATCTGCATACCATAGGATGCAAAAAAGCTGCATATTACCACAATCTAGATAGTCTCTGCTGCCAACAGCAGTCTTCGAATATTCTGTGATGGCCGCTATCTGGATACCAGAGCTGAATGTCTGGATGATGTCTCCACACTATGATTTAAATATCTGGCCCCTAAGACAGAGGACTGGTGGGGTTGGAAAAATCTTGTAAAAAAAAGATTAATTATGATTATTATTACCAGCGATATTTGGCAGGGTTCCCATGTCGTACTCTTTTACTTTCTGAAACTGTCAGTGGTGTATATGTGATAATGTCTATTGGCCTCACAAATGTTTTAAAACAGAAGCTTTATAGCCAGGACAGCATGAAAGGTCTTGCCTTGCCGTACTTAGTAGTTTTATTTTGGGTGGGGGCGATAAGGAATTTAAATTGCTGGGAAATTAAACTATATTCTGTAAAATTTATGAAATATCCAAAGACCAAGAAACCCTAGAGATTATGGTTTAAAATAGAATTGCAACCTGGGAGGTTATGTTTTAAATTGAAGAGACAATAATGGGCTCACCTTGCAAAGGTCAAAACATAACATGAGAGACAATTATAGTATAAGAAGATTCCAGATAGTTAAGAACATCTTGCTTGGGATTGGGTGGGGAGAGAAAGTATTGTTGCAGTGTGTTAACAGAATGAAATCTGAGCTATTGCCATGCACTGCCTTGGGTGACTTTCTTCAAAAAGGTGCTAAATAGATCATAACTGAATTCAGGAGCCTGGAAATGGTGATTGGATCTCGGCAAAAGCTGGCCTCTTGTACATTTTGATAAGAAAGTACTGCTGGATGTTTTAGGAGCATACAAGGGCATGTGATCAATTCTAGTGACTTAGTTGGTATAAGTATGTGGAAACAAACTGATCCATCCTGCTCCTCCTGTAATTGATAAAGCAAGCTGTTGTGGCCTCTCTGTTTTATAGAACGCCATGGTGGACTATCGAATCCGCGAGTATGAAGACTTGGATTATGAGGCCGTGCGAGAGCTCTTTGCGACAGGGATGAGTGAGTACATGCCTGCTGTCTGCATGCACGTGCTGAAACAGCCATGGGTGATCCTGTTACTTATGTGTACATTCTGCTTCCTGCTTCTGAGCTCCAAGTCCCTTCTCCTGCCCATCTTGGCTATAACTTTGCTCCTGGCAGCAGGGAGGCAACTTGTTGACTATATCTGGTCCCTCTATATTGGACGATGCTTAAAAGAGGACCTACTCAATATCCAGAAGACATACATGGAGAGCAAGAGTTCCTGCTTCTGGGTGGTAGAAGCAGAAGACAGTATTATAGGCACAGTGGCAGTAAAGTTGTCCGAGGAGAAGAGTGAGGAACTTGTGCTGAAGCGCATGTCTGTGAGGAAGGACTACCGAGGCTTGGGAATTGCCAAAGCCCTGTGCAGGACGGTGATCAGTTTTGCTCGCCAGCACGGCTGTAAATCCATTGTGCTGAACACCTTAGTGGTACAGAATGAGGCTCAGAAGATGTACGAGAGCGTAGGATTCAGAAAGTACCTTGATGTCATCCTTCCAACGCTATATGGCCAACTGGTTAATTTTTCAATTTCAAAGTACAGATATGACTTCCCACATGAGATGTGATGCATTTATTATTCGGGTAATTCCAAGAAAATCAACTGTACTTTTACAAAGGCATGTAAGTTTATTTAACCTTGAGAGAGAGAGAAATCTGTGAAAGGAAATATAGTCATATGAAATTATGCGTTAGAGCTTATTTCAGAATTTGTTGGTGCCACATAATCACACAAGTTGTTTACAGTTAGATGCATAGTTTCTTCTTCTGTAATGGGGTCCATTTCTGCAGGAATGCTTTCACCTGCTGTATCAGCAGATGGGGGAGGACAGGTTTCAGAAGGCACTAGCACATTCACAGGGCTGAACAGGTGACAGAGCCAACACGTTTCTCTAAGCCACTGTTTATCAATGGAAAAAGAGGGCTTTCCAGAGGTTTGGGGGGGGGGGTATGTGCATTTATTATCCTTTGCAAATATGTGGGTGTATTTTCCATTATGTAGCTAACCTGCAAAAACAAGAGGTAAAAGGTTTGAGTACATATATGTACCTGAGCATTCTGTGTGATTCATCAACATCGGATCTGAAACACATGCTACCTTTTTAGAACACTTTCACTACTCTGAGGTATGTTTACTAAGCAACGGTAATGGCTTCCGTGCGATATCGGAGCCTTGGCCCCATTGAATTCAGTGGCCCGTGGCTCCGATATAGCACGGAAGCCGCTACTGCTGCTTAGTAAAAATACCCTTATGCACCGATTGGTGTTAGCAGTTGAGTAGCAAGTTCCTCTGGGGGAAGGGGGGATGATAACTGAAATTTTCAGTAGCCTGCCTAGCTGCATGGTCCATGGGAGCTCTTTGTATCCACACACTTGTAGCAGATTTTCAAAGAAAAAAATTAAAGAACTCATTTTTAAAAAGGCAACATTTTACTTACTAGATAATGCCCTTTCCTTGAGTCCTGCTAAACCATTCCGGACAAGTGGGTTGTGTTACCCCTACCAGCAGATTGATGGAGACAAAGAACTAATGAAAAACCCAGGTTTCTATGACATCACTCTCGTGCCTCTACAAACCTCAGCCACCAGAGATCTCGTCAGTATTCATCCCAAAGCATATTTGAGAACATGGCAAGCCTTATGCAACCTCAGTGTGGGTAACAGTAAGTAATCAACAGAGAACTATGCACAGAAAAGCATAAGCGGAAGGCTGACAGTCGAAGATGAACTTGCACAGCCAAGTATATAAATTATAGTGGACCACTGCAGAAGGACAGAGCAAACAGTTTGAGGTGGGCCCTTGACTGTTCTAGCAGGACTTGAGGAGAGGACATTATCTGGCTAGTAAAATATCACCTTCCATATCGTCCTGCTAGACCAGTCCAGACAAGTGGGATATACCAAAGCTATACCTTCACTGGGTGGGACAAAGAAACAGCAGCTCGCAAAACCTTGGAACCAAAAGCTGTGTCCACCTGAGTGTGGACATCCAAGCAGAAATGACTGACAAAAGTGGAGGTGATACCCATGTTGCTGCCTGACAAATGTCTGCAGGGGCTACCGAGCTCTGTTCCACCCACAAGGATGCTTGTGCTCTGGTAGAATGGGCGTGCAAACCCTCCGGAACTGGCCGGTTCCACAACATATCCGCCAAGGCATTGGCTTCCTTAACCTGTCTTAAGCATCAAGTTCTGTAGAGTAGTGCACTTCAGTGACTCAAAGTGCTCCAACATCAGGGTCCTGAGCACCACAGATCCCAGGTAGTGACCATAGGGGAGGATGCAGACACTGAACCTCCCTGAAGAAGGTGTGAAACATCAGAGTGTATGGCTGGAGACTTGCCAACCAACGGCCCTCTGAAACATGCAAAAGCTGCCACCTGAACCTTCAGGGAGTTAAGAGAAAGGCCCTTCCCCATACCTTACCATATTGTAGACAAGACCACAGAGATGGCATCTTAGATGACTCAGGAGGCAGCCGCTGTGTGCCGTACCAGCATTCAAGGCACCAGACTTGCACTTATGCCCAATTGGTAGACCTCTGGGCTCTAAGCAGAGTGGAACACCACTTCTGGAGAGTAGCCCATATATGCCAGCCATTTTCTTCTTACAGGAGTCAAGACATAAGTGAGAAGGGAGCCGGGCCTTCCAGGACAAGCAGCCCCTGACCTAATAATCCCCAAGACAGAGGCAAGGGAAGAGGTGGCGCTTGCAGAAGCCTCATCATAACTGTGCATCACGCTGTCCTGGACCAACCCATTGCAGCCAGAATGATCTTCCTTGGATGGTGCTCTGTATGCCAAATCACACACCCCCACCAGGAGGCATGGAGGAAAACACCTACAGCAGATGCTGACCTGGTCAAAGTTGAGCCAGGGCACCAAGGCTTTCAGACCCCATCTCCGTGTGGCGACTGAGGAAGTGGCACACTTTGGCATTGGAGCAGGTTGCCATCACATCCCTCTTGGGGCAACCCCAGCAATACAGAAACAACTGAAAACACTTCCTGACTCAACTCCCACTCTCCCGGAACCAGAGAGTGCCAGCCAAGAAAATCTGTTTCCACAGTATCCACTCCAGCACTGTGAAGAGCCAACAAACTAGGAGGCTCTTCCCCACCCAGGCAAACAGGAGAGCCATCTCCAAGGCTTCCCTGGCACTCCTTGTGCTGCCTTGCTGATCAACATAAGCACCACTGTAGCATTGTCCAAGAACACATGAACCATCTGGCTCTTGATCGGGGCTGAAGACTCAGTAGAGCCATCCTGATGGTCCTCACTTCAGGGCAGTTGATGGACCACACCACCTTCCCACGGTTCCAGTGGTCCTGTGCCTTTTGGCCTTAGTGGGCTCCCCAGCCCGAGTGACTGGCATTTGTTGCCAGGAGGATCCATAAATAATCGTCCAGTGGCATGCTCTTCTCAGAAGACGGGGCTGCTGCCACAACCGGAGGCTGGACTTTACCATCATTGAGAGCAAGAGCCTGAGCTCAAACTGCTGATAAAAATCAACTCAGATTGTGGGAGTCTGCTGTGCACAGAGTAGTGCTGAGCAATCTAACAGCCTTGACTTCCCCACTAGCAGAAAGACTCCGCACATTCGCGTATCCAAAAGTGCTTCCAGGAGCTCCAGGGACCTGGAATGCAACAACTGGCTCTTCCCCAAATGATCACCCAGCCAAGGCTCAGCAGAAAGACACCACTCGGGGAGCTATCCGAGACACCTCTGAAGCACATTGGACTTGGATGAACCAATAGCCCAGAAATGGGTGCAGATAAATCCCTTTGTGCTGTAGCGCTGCAAATGCCACCACCATGACCTTGGAGAACATCCTTCAGGCAGTGGAAAGTCCAAATGGAATGGTGGTGAACTAAAGGTGCAAGCCAAGCATAGCAAACACAGATACTTGCTGATTGACACACCTGAGGTTCAGAATGGGCTGGAATGTTCCTACTGTGCTGGCCTGTCGGCTAGGTGGCTGCCTGGGGCAGCAGACCTACGTGGATGGCATGGCACATGTGGCCTGCCGTGTCTCCCCCCCCTTACCCTGCTGAGCTGAGCCACACTGCACTTCAGTCAACTGATGCTGATTCTGGCATTGGGGTCAGGGGCAGCTCAGCAGCCCACAGTAGGCCATCTGCTTCGGCACACATGGCCTCCCGCTTCTGACCCCCTGAAGTTGTGTGGAAGGGGTCAGAAGCATCAGGCCATGCACATGGCCTGCTGCCCTGACCCCCCCCCCCCCCCACTGTTTGAATCAGTGGCAGTAGGGGGCAGTGGTGTGGCTCAGTGTGCAGAAGGGGGGGGGGGGGGGGCCAGCATGGCTTCTGCCTAGTGTGAAAAGAAATAGAACCCAATTGGATTAAACTGAGAACACCAAAAATAAGAAATCCAAATTGCTAAAAAACTCCCCTGAAATCTCGAGCCGTATATTTTTGTCGGAGCTTGTCAGCCCAGTGTTAGGAATTTATCCAAAAACACCACCGTGACCACTCCTTTTATTAAATAAATTTAAGAATGAAGTCCATAACTTAGCTGTATGCCAAAGCGCCGCCAAGACGCCGAAACATCTGATAGACGACGTGGCTCACGTTTCGGGTTTTCCACCAACTTGTATAGAAACCCTGCTTCAGGTCCAACGAATCAGTAAATGGCAGATCTTCAGTTTACAGGCCCAAGGGAATGTCTCATACTTTATCGTCGACGGCGTCTGACGTCAGAATACTGAGAAGAGCCTTGAAGCCAATCACAAGCAATCTACAACGGAGCCATAGGCGCCTTTCAGAACACGCTTCCCGCCTTCGTACTAAATGCCTTTCGGCTCCTATGGTGGAACATAATTTGTTGATGAGCCATGCTTTTGCTTCACTACGGTGGCGAGTGTTGGATTTTATCCCACCGGACCCCCGTGGGGGGGATCGAGAGCAGAAACTCCAGTTATGCGAACAGCGTTGGATTTATCTCCTCAATTCTGTAATCCAAAAGGGTCTTAATCTTCAACTTGACTGGTACACTATCATCTGAATTGTTTCCTCATTTCTTCTTTGGATGTCCATTTGGGGATTCCCTGTGCAGTGGGTATCCCCTATGGCTCCGTTGTAGATTGCTTGTGATTGGCTTCAAGGCTCTTCTCAGTATTCTGACGTCAGACGCCGTCGACGATAAAGTATGAGACATTCCCTTGGGCCTGTAAGCTGAAGATCTGCCATTTGCTGATTCGTTGGACCTGAAGCAGGGTTTCTATACAAGTTGGTGGAAAACCCGAAACGTGAGCCACGTCGTCTATCAGATGTTTCGGCGTCTTGGCGGCGCTTTGGCATACAGCTAAGATATGGACTTCATTCTTAAATTTATTTAATAAAAGGAGTGGTCACGGTGGTGTTTTTGGATAAATTCCTAACACTGGGCTGACAAGCTCCGACAAAAATATACGGCTCGAGATTTACGGGGAGTTTTTTAGCAATTTGGATTTCTTATTTTTGGTGGCTTCTGTCTTGGACAGAAGAAACTCTTGGGCCAGCCTGCTACCGTGTCAGCCACCATGAAGCAGATGGAATACCTGCTCCTGCCCCATTTGTCCAGGGGAACGGGTACCACTGCCTTCAGGAGAGTTAACATGTCCAAGGTGAGCCGTACAGTGGCCCTGATGTTCGCAGAACCACAAGGGGAAAAGGCGCAAGCAGCCATGGTCAACAGTTTGAATTCCAGGCCATAGTTGTACTGATTGCGGACTAGCACCAGTGATCCTTGGTGACCCTGACCCGTGCCATTCCTGAAGAAGAGACTTAAGCCTGCCCCCGAGCAGAGGAACCAGGGAATGGGCCGTTAAACCTTTATTGTGCAGGCCGAGAGCAGCATCCTCTAGATAGGACTGGGTCTCTGGGCCCAAACGCTCCATGAAAGGATTGAGATTGAGCCTGAGGTCCATAAACAGGGGGGAAGAAAGGCTTTCTAGGCCAGTAGCCCCCGGCATAGAGAGGAGGAGCGATCTCTCCAGGGACAACTTGGGAGCTGCTATGCAAAAAGAGCAGGGTCCAGGAGCTGGAGATAAGGTACCTTGCTTGCCACAGATCAAACAACCATTCCTGGAAGAGGACACAGTTAAGGCAAGTATCACAACAGCATGCGCTAAGGCCGTGGCACTCTGAAGGTGTGCGTTACCTGTGATTTTACTGCGGTGTGCGTTAGAGGTGCTAGGTTAGGAGTGTGCATTACTGAATGCCAAGCAGACAGTAGGAGAAAATGCTACTAACGTGTGAAGAAAGAAAATGGTGGGAAACTCCCACACTGTGCCAACAGTCCTTAGAGGTCTACCCCAAATTGCTTCCCATACAGACTGAATCGGGTGCCCACAACAAGGACAATGATGAGGTCAAGCCATGGTACTCACCCCCTGAGTGCCCCAGGCAGAGGATCCATGCCGAGCTAGGCTCCACTCACCTGAAAACTGCTTTACTAGCTGGGTTTATTTTAAAGTGAAAGGTGGCTGGCAGGCAAATCCCTCTGAGAGCCTTCTGCAATCTTCGGAAGAGAGCAGGGGAAAGGAGGAGGGGGGGCTCTGAGGTTGTGTGAGGCTGCTGTAATCTTCCAGATCCTTCCAATTTCTGCAAGCTCAACAGGCTGCTGTTACGATAAGCGTGTGGAGCTGAACCCATTTTTCCTCCTCCCATGACTACCAAAAAGACCCACAGTCTAGTGGAGCCTCCCACATCTCACTCAAGTGAGAGAGTCGCCCTCAAGGTGGTCGTTCATGAGCACTTAATCAATATTTTCCTCAAATATTCTGAATTTTCTTCAGAGAGGAGAAAATCCATCTGCTGGAGACAAAGAAATACTGGAGAGACAACTGGTAGCTGAGGCGTTTAGAGGCATGGGAGTGATGTCTTTGAAACCCGGGCTTTTCATTGGTTCTTTGCCTGCTGGTAGGGGAACACAGCGCACTTATCTGGACTGGTCTAGCAGGATGATATGGAATTCAAGATACATGAATACTGAATCGTCCATGGACCTATCTAGAAAAGCTACTGAAAATTGCACCTCCTCTTCACTGTCGATCTCTCCAATGGGAACTTCCTGCTCTGCTCCTGATATGTGAATGTGTTCTGAAAAGATAGTTATGTTTCAGCTATGGCATGAATGAATGAAGGTCACTGCACAAATATTTGGTGTAAATAGAATACAAATATTCTGCTTCTCTAGCAGTGACTCAATTCAGGAAGATTGTGTGTTTTGTTTTGTTTTTTGTTTTTTTAGAGATTTAGTTCAGCACAGTCTGCAGAAGATTACTGAACTCTCCTACTGGACAAGTGGTCTGCCTTGCTGACAAACACCAGGGTGGCCTTTGCTTATTCCAAGCTACTAGGAGAAAGACTTGCATTTCTGTTCCAATACCATTAAAAATGAAGAAGGTCTGTGCTAAATGCTTAAAGCAGCAGTTAATCCTTCAGTAAGTGCTGGACAGAAGGGTGATGTTTTTAGGGTTGGGGAATGAGGGGTTCATGCAGATAAGGAAGGGGATTGCAGCCATGGGGATTGGGTGGGGTCATGCTTGTTTTTTTTGGTGAATGGGGCCATGTTATCTGTCAATGCATTTATAATGTAAATGCTGAGCATACTCCCAACATTTGCCATACAGGCTTTGCATTTACCATGTATTAACATTTGCACCTACTACTACTGAACATTTAAGCACAGTAAATGTAAAAATTTGCCTTGCTTTAGTGCAAAAAAAAAAAAGTCCCTAAATTCTGTTGTTGCGCAAATGATGTCCTTTTGCTCCTATTTACATTCCACCAGTTGGCGAGTTCTGGCCGTCATCAGCTCCTCTGTGTTTATGGGGGTAGAGGTCTACAAGGAGCATGCTTTGCTGATATTTTTCAGGGAACATTACCGTTTGTGGGGAAATACATTAAATAACCAGCAATGAATATACTTCTCTAACTTAACTGTTATTTGGGAAGTAGCAATACAGTTGAAAGAGGTTTTGTTTTTTTAATTATTCATATGGTATCGTAATTCAGTGCACCTTGCAACAAATCACAAATGGTGACTGGAATAAAGGTGTAAGAAGAAATTTCCATGTAATCTTGGTTAATGGTGAGTTTAGACAAGTATGTTAGAGATGGCTGGCTGTGTGATCTCTTTGAGTAACGTAAGGGAATTCTTTTCTATCAGAGGAACAAGGCAGGAAGAGACACTGCAATAGGGGTAAAATTGGGATGTGTGAAGAAGTATGAATATTGGAAACATGACAGCAGACCATACGGCCTGTCCAGTCTGCCCTTCCATGCCAGCTACTACAGTCAAGAAAGCTAATGAGCAGAAACTACAAGATGCAAGAGAGTATAATTGGAGAAGGCAGAGCAAGACTGTGCAAACACCTGACATTTATTTCTTGAATTTGTGTCGCCCTATCTTAACAAAAACGCAAGGTGCTGTACATAAACACATACTGTAAGCAATATCAATAAAGTAAAACAGCACATAAAAATTACCAAGGATAGACAATCATAAAATCTCATTAATTATTTATTGTAAATAAAAGATAATTCTTTATAAGACGGTTGGGGTTTTTTTTTGTTTTTTTAATAAATCGTCTGAAATAAAAAAGTCATGCATAGATTCCCAAAATAGTTTGGTCTTTATTTGATATACTACAGATTTGTTGTCTGGGCATGGATAAGTTTTTGGTTCACCTCTATGGAATTTTATTACTAATCAAAGGAAACACACTGAATAGTTCCATATAGTCTGATTTTGGACTAGTGGCATAACCAAAAATAGTTCTATCGGTCTCCAGCATTGGCCCGTTGCTTGAAAGAAGAGCTTCTCTTTGGTGTGACCAGATCAGAAATATTGTTAAAAAATCAAGTAGAAGGTTAAAAGACATGCAAGCCCCAAATTGGTAACTAATGCAGCTGTATTAATGGAGATGTAATATGGCAGAGTTATCTGAGGCAATGGCAGTGTTTTGCTAAGAGTTTCCGATGCTAACCTTGCTCTCCTCGATGCAGAAAGCCAACTAGTGCAGGAAGATCTGATCCTAGAGCAAAGCCACTGTGTTTAAAGCATAACACAATAGGCGTGCTAATTGGATACAAAGGAAGGATTAGGTAATTGCTTCTGATTGTATATAAAAAAACAAAACAAGAAATTGTGTTGAAACCTAGTTTAACTCTTTTCTTAACACTGGTTCTGCAACATAAAGATGCAACTGAGAGCAAAAGGATCATCTTACGTGAAGTTTGACATTTTACCTCAGAAGGCCTAGACTCCTGGTCATATCATTCCCACCCTGACACTGCCAGAAAAATCATCGATGGCCTTAATGGCCCCAACTCCCCCCCCCCCCACCCCCACACAAAAAAAAACTCACCCAAATATTTTCCTGATGATCTCTGAACCCCCGGTAGCTCAGATTTCCCCCTTGCATTTGGTTCCTCCCCTCTTGTTTACGTTATCAGAATATAGAAAGACTAGGGGACATGCAATGAAGCTACAGGGTAAACTATTTAAGACTAATAAAAGAAAATATTTTTTCACTCAACGTGTAATCAAACTCTGGAATCTGTTACCGGAGGATGTAGTAAGGGCTGTTAGTGTAGCTGGGTTTAAAAAAGGTTTGGACAAGTTCCTGGAGGAAAGGTCCATAAACCATTATTAAGAAGTGACCGAAGATATCAATGCTTGACCCAGTACAAGCATTGTGGAACTTGTGTCTCTTGGGGAAACTGCTAGGTACATATGACCTAGATTGGCCACTGTTGGAAACAGAATACTGGGCTTGATGGACCTTGGTCTGACCCAGTATGGCATATCTTATGTTCTTTCCTCACTAATTTTCACAATGGGGAGCAGGAATGATACCCACACACTTCTGTCCCTGTGCCACCATTTTGGGAAATGGGAGCACCTGACTCTTCATGTGGGAAGATACTAGGGGTGGTGGTGGTGCTGCGTAGAGACCACAGAGTCACTCAGAGCTGACCTAACCCCACTAGGCAGTTGCCTAGGGAAGGAGCTTCTTGTGGGGGTGGGGAGTGGACAGCTTCAGGCCAGGCAAAGCAAAACAGTGCATCCTGACAGCCACAAACTCAGTCATCAGTGCATACTCTTAGCTTAAGGAAGAATGATCAGTACATAGGTAGACCATTTAATATTTTTAAAATGTGATGACCAAATATGCATTTTATAAGTGTTCTGGGAGGGAAGGTGTTTAGATAATTACAGCTGAGTTTAATAATCAAAATCTTGGGGGGGAGGGGGCACTAGAGATCTAAAAGTTAAGTTCAGTCAGTGCCAGCATTTAGCAGTCCCCGGCTCCCAGCAAGTATGTTTGAAGAAATGGAGGGAAAGGGGTTTTGGCGCTGGCGGCACCCTCTGGTGGAATAAGCTTCCGGTGCGCTTGCGACAGGAACAAAATCTGCTGGCCTTTAGACAGGCTGTGAAAGCTTTCTTATTTCCTTAGCCTGAGTATGGTAGGTAGGGCCAAGTTGTGGCAGCCAGGCAGCAGGAGGGGGGAGGGGGCACAGGGTATTGGTATTGTTTTGTGTTAGGTCTTGTACCTTTTTATGTTCTATGCCGCCTTGGATGCCTTTGGGCATGGTGGTGTCGTACAGTATAAAAAGGTACAAGACCGTACCACCAAAAATTAATTGCAAGGGTGCGCAAGGCTGAAGTGTTGCTTAGGGTGTCTAATACTCTTTCATCAGCCCTGGAGTTTGGGGGGGGGGGAGATGGTGATTCACTTCAGATGACTTTTAATTTTTTTAGCTGAGTAATCTGACACCAATGTCAAACTGCTAGCACAGACCCCTTTGTGCATGTGTCTGGCTTGCCCTCCTTGTTTAATGCAGACGTTTGGTACGTAGTTCATTTGTATGCTGTTTGCTTAGAGCATGGGTGATTGAAACTTCTGCCTTAAACTTACATTAGTAAACCCTGCACTAGAGCTTTAGTACTAGGCTCTAGCCCTGGGTTTCTGCATCAGCCTGCTAGTAAGATGCAGACAGCTCTAATCTGATTCTATGGTAATATGAATTTATGCCTCTGGCTGGACAGATTAGCTAAACTTGTTGATTTGTCTGAAGGAGATGGAGACATAGTCCTTAACAAGTTGCTTTGGGGAGGACTAGTTTCATTTTATCTTCCCCCCCCCCCCCCCCACCCTTCCCTGAGTTGCACTAGAATGATTACACAGCTACACTAAAACAATTTTTTTAAACTGCCTCTAATGTTTCGATTGATTTTTACGTTTTTTGGTGCGCTGAATCCAAATCTGGTAACCAATTTGCTTCATCACGTACAGATTTTTTGCTACATTGGGTTAGCAGTTTGAGGTGAACGTTTCAGATTGAGTGCGATCGAGATAAAAGTTTCTTGGATGAATTCTTTATACTAATTGTTTAGTAGTTATTCAAATAAGAATAAAGAAAATTGTAACAAGGCAGCACATAAGACACACTGTGATGGTAGCAAAATTGTCTGCACTTAAAACAGCCACATACATGTGCACAAACATTGAGCATATAAGAGCGAGGTTAGACACAAAGCAAAGTAAAGAAATGTGCAAAAAATGTTGTACAGGTATGTATGTAAGAATAGAAAACGCAAACCGCACCATTGCAATACATGAAGACAAACACCCGATGGTGTGAAAATAAAATTCTAATAAATGAGATCCGACACTGTGGTAATAACTAGCAAATTTTTATTTCAAAGTTTAGTAAAAACACGATATTTGTCAACACAGTTTAGATTTTAAAGTCATTCTTGGGTCAATCAATCTCCTGGTGGGCCCGTTTCTTCTTCCCCCGAATGCTTCTCTTGGTGCGCTGCTTGGCGTATTTTTCATCTGGGGTTTCCCGCAGCAGCAACCAGCAGAAATCAGCCATCATAGTGGTGTTCCATCTTCCTTGGTACCTTCTCTCTGCGTCCTTGATGTCCTGGTGAAACCTTTCACCTTGTTCTTCACTGTACGCCCCCAAGTTTTCGGGAAAGTAGTTCACATGGGAGTGCAAGAAATGGACTTTCAGGCTCATGTTACAGCCTTGTTCTTTGAAGGCATTGAGCATCCTGGCAACAATATCCTTATAGTTCTCATCCCGCCTGTTCCCCAAGAATTTGAGAACAACATCCTTGAAGGAATCCCAGGCTTCTTTTTCCTTCTCAGACATCGTTTCAGCGAATGCTCCATCTGAAATGAGTTTCCTTATATCAGGGCCAACAAACACTCCTTCCTTTAGCTTTGCTTCAGAAAGTCGGGGGAACTTTGAGCAAAGGTACCGAAAGCACTCACCATCTTTTGGAAGGGACTTGATGAATTGCTTAATGAGACCCAACTTAATGTGGAGAGGTGGTAATAGAATTTTATCACGAGGTACCAAGCTCTCATGAAGAACATTTTTCTCACCGGGTCTCAAATACTCCCGAATTGGCCAGTCTTTTTTCCCCCAGTGTAGGTCGCGGGCCCGGCTATCCCACAAGCAAAGGAAGCAGGGATATTTGGTGAAACCGGATTGCTGCCCTAATAGCATGGATAGAATTTTAAAGTCTCCACAAATCATCCACTTATGCTCATCATAACGAATCTTCTGAAGAATCAGGGCCAAATTCTCGTATTTTTCTTGGAGAATAACAGAGTGAGCAATAGGAACTGAAGCGAATGTGTTGCCATTATGAAGAAGAACACCTTTTATGCTGTCTTTTGACAAATCAATGAACAGCCGCCATTCAGCAGGATCATACTTTAGTTTAAACTTTTCCATCACTCCGTATATATCGTTGCAAAATACCAAATCTTCCTCTTTGCTGAAATACTTCAAAAATTGTGTCTCGCGGTTGCGGTACCAATAAAAAGTTGTTCCTGGTGACAATAGATTTTTCTGTTTAAGCCGAGAACCTAGCAGTTGGGCAGCATCTTTTGGGAGTCCTAAATCCCGGACTAAATCATTCAATTCAGCTTGAGAGAAAAGTTCAGGTTTCGGATCTGGTTCAGTTTCAAACTCGGAAGTACTGGACTCATCGGGAAAAGCCATCTGATGAGTCTCATCATGATCAGAACCGTCCACACAAATATGATCCAAAGATTTTGGTGGTTCAGGCACAGGTATTTCGTTGCTATGAGGCATAGGCCTAATTGCTGAGGGAAGGTTGGGGTAACTTATTACATTCTTATTTTTTAAGTTGTATCCCTTCACAATGCAAGAGCAAAAATAGCAGTCACTGCTGTGGTCTCTTTGTTCACGCCACATCATAGATATTCCGAAACGAAATGCTTGTTTTTTACCTTTCATCCATAAGCGTAGATCTTCCTCACATGTCTTGCACACTTTGTGAGGAGCCCACGGTTTGTCTTGATCGCCTAACTTCAAACCGAAATAGGCGAAATATACTTTTTTAATAAATGCAGAAATGTTCCTCTGCCGCTTTTTCACGGTATATTCCCCACAAATAAAACAAAAACTGTCCGGAGAGTTGACGCAATCTCTGGCTCTGTGAGCCATCACAAATACACAGCACTGCAAACTACAACTGTAGTGAACCACTTCGGAATAAAGCTGGATTACGACTGAGCAAACAAAAGGTAATAATGAACTTGCAAGAAACTGAAATTCGACAGGAACGTTCATGTCGCAACCACCGTGTTTGAGCGAGCGAACGAGGCGAGGCGAACAGGAAAGAACATGCGCCAGCGCGAGTACTGGATTTAGTCCCCCGCCTCCCAATTGTCCTGTTAATGTATAAAATGAATTCAAAACACTAAAATATCATGAGGGAGTGTTTCTAGTTAATTAACCATTACAACCTCTATTTTGGGCCAAGAAAATAAACTGCAGTCGGCTAAAAAGAAATTATGTGAACATTCCTTATATGGGTAAGAAATCTAATTTTGCAAGAAAACGTGACGTGATGGAACATTTTGGCTATTTTTCCTGGATTCAGCACCCCAAAATCTATAGGAATCAGTTGCAAAACTGGAGGCAGTTTTTTGGTAGTGTACCTGTGTTATTGGCTCACAGTGAACATGCCCAGTGCCCAGGGGTAATTCTAGATGCTGAACTGAATATGCAAACTGCTAGAAAATGATCCTCAAATCTTCACAAACCCTCATCCACATCGAACCCAGCAAATTTTACAACTGTAACTCATGGTTTTATTGCTCGCAGTTTCTCTTTTCTGCTTTTTGTCCTCGTTCTGCTATTTCTCTTTGCAGTATCTACCATTCATTTGTCCTTTTTTTTTTTCTTCTCCTGTCTTTCTCCTTTCCCCTCCCTACATCTCTGACATTTATCATTCCCTTTTTAGTTTTCCTCCATTTTTCTTTTCTGCTTCTCTTTCCACTCTAATTTCCATATTGTCCTGCTAGACCAGTCCAGACAACTCGGTTGTGTTACCTTACCAGCAGATTGGTGGAGACAGAACCAATGAAAAGCCCAGGTGTCAATGACATCTCTTCCATGCCCCTCTTTGCCTCAGCCACCAGAGGTCCCCTAAGTATTTCTTTGTCTCCAGCAGATAGATTGATTTTCTGCTCTCTGAAGGAAAACTGAGGATTGAGAGGAAAAGATTGATTCATTAAACGCTCGCACAGCCTTGATGCCCCCTCCCTCTTCCTGTGTTTCCCCCTTCTTTCTCCAGAAGATTGAGGAAGGCTCTCGGAGGGATCTCCCTGCCTGCCAGCCACCTTAAATGCAGTGCTGCAAAAGCCAGTAAAACAGTATCATAAGAGTAGAGTTGAGTCTGGCATGGATCCTCTGCCTTGGACTTTCAGGGGATGAGTACCAAGGCTTGGCCTCGTCATTGTCCTTGCTGGGGGCTCCCAATTCTGTCTGTGTGGGATGCGATACGGGGTAGACTGCTGACAACCATTGGTGCCGTGTGGGGATTTCCTGACATTTTCTGCATGCGTTAGTTGTGTTTTCTTCTCTTGTGTGCCTGGTGGTCTTGTGGTCTGTATGTGCATTCCACCCAGGTAGCTCCAACACTTTTCTACCCTGGTGTCTGCAATGTGCATTGTAGTATAAAAGCAGTTAACGTGCCTTTGGGCTGCCAAAACCTTAGTGCCCACTGTTGTGATACTTGCCTTAATTCTGTCTTCTTCCAGGAAAAGTTGTTTGACTTGTGGCAAGCGTGGTGCTGCATCTCTGGATTCTAGATTCTGCTCTTCTGGCATGGAGTTTGAGTTGTTCCTGGAGGGCATGCTCCCCCTCTTTCAGCCAGGGTATGCAATTAGACTGGCCTTACCTGCCTTAGGGGGAGGCGGTGACGGATGGCACTATGGGTAAAAATATCCAGCCAGATGGAAGATCCGGTGACTGTGCTGTGAGCTGTTTATTCTTGTCTAGGGGTCTGTGGCTGCTGTGGGCCCCTAGAGTTGGGGGGGGGGGGTCATTTCCGAGAGGAGAGCTTCCAGATTCTGCATTGTCCTCAGAATTCTTTCTTTTTTGCAGCAGATCTGGTCCTTCTGGCATGGAAATGCTGACCCTGTGACTTCTGGGTGCCCCTGGGCAGTCTCATGCAGGGCAGGCAGAGAGTGGAAGCCCTGTTCAACTGCTTTTGGCTAAGTGTCCCCAGCGTGGGGTGCCCTCTGTTGATGGGGAACAGCTGGGAGTTTTCTGGGATATTTGACTATGACTTGGATTCAGATAGATCAGTATTGGGCTCTGTCGTGGATATCCAGAAGGAGGAGCTGGTGGCATTGATTGCCAGCGTCTCATCTGCCTTGAACTTGACGGATGCTTCCAGCATGGAGTAGTAGCCGAAGGTACACCCATCCCTTCAAGGGGTGTGAAAATCCACTGCTGTCTTCTAAAAGATATGATCTGGTTGGAGTGGGACTCTCCCGACTACCTGCCTAAAGGGTTTAAGGGTATGTAAGAAATCTGTGTTCTCTGGAGGAGGAGTGCATTGAATGGTTTGGCATTCCCAGGGTGGAGTGGCTCAGTGGTTGGGACAGGTTACCTCAGGCTGGAGGGCCAGGAGTTCAATTCCCACGTAGGGACAAATAACCTCAGGCCGGAGGGACTGGGGTCCCTAGTCCCATGGCCACTCCTTGTGGTCTTGGGCAAGCCACTTAACCCTCCATTGCCTCAGGTACGCTTAGATTGTGAGCCCTTCGGAGATGAGGGAATAAAAAGTGCCTGTTAGCATATATCTGTAAACCGCTTTGACCTGGTGAAAAGCGATATCTAAGCACAGCTAAATAAATAAATTCCCAAGATGGATGCACAGGTCTCGGTAATTATCAAACAGACCACCATTCCAAGGAAGATGGATTGGCCTTAAAAGATTTTCTGGACTGTAAGGTGGATTCATTGGTGGTGATCCAGTTCACGATGGCAGCAGCTATTCTGCAGCTGGCAGTATGTACCAGCCTGATGTCTCCAGGCTGCTCCAGTGGATTCAGTCTTTTCCACCAGATATTATTACCCCTCTTTGGGGTCTGCTATGGTCTTCCTTTCTGATGCCATATAGGGCCTGTTACATTTTGTGAACAGGGATGGTGCCCTGACAACAGTGTCATGGCATGGAATTTGGCTCCGGCACTGGGCATCAGACAGATCTTCCAAAGCCCAGTTGGCCCAACTGGCTTTTCAGGGGAAGGTTCTGTTTGGAGCCAATTTGGAGAAGCTGGTGAAGGACCTGGGTGAGACAAAATCTTACCATCTAGTGGAAGAGTGACCTAGTGGTTGGGGCGAGGTACCTAAGGCCGGAAGGTTGGGGGTTCAAATTCCACTAGAGGACAGCAACCTTGGGCTGGAAGGACTTGGGTTTCTAGTCCCACAGGTGCTCCTTGTGGTCTTGGGCAAGCCACTTAACCCTCCATTTGCCCATGTTCCCTGTAAAATAGTTATCTCCAAGTTATAATGCCCTGTTCAATGTAATTTCAGTTTGTTCAATGTAAACCACCTTGATATCATGAAAGGTGGTATATAAGAAATGTTAAATAAATAAATAAGGGGTTCTGTGAAGCAGATGGGTGGAGGCTGACCAGAAGGGTCACAATATATTGAGGGCATGCTGACCAAAATTCCCAGGATCTCAGGACTCTCGTTCTCAGTTCTTTTGTGGAGTGCGTGGGCCCAGGACCCTTTCAGGCTGTTCAGTGAAGGTTTGGGGACCCATTCCCTGTTCCTCCAGTTGGAGGAAGACTTTGCCTTTTCTTAAAAAAAGGGCCTGGGTTACCATAGATTGCTGGGTGCTAGACACCATTCAGTTTGGCTATGCCCTGGAAGCAAAGAGCTGATTCCAGATACCTTAGTCATCTCTTCTTGTGGGTCTGCGATCAAAAGTGCTGCTGTGTGGACCGCCTTGGACAAGTTGCTGCACCTAAAGGCGGTGATGCCCTTCCTGCTGGATGAGCAGGGCAAGGGCAGATACTCCATCTATTTCATGGTGCCCAAAAAGGATAGGCCCTTTCTGGACCTCAAGGAGGTCAACAAGCACTTGTGTGTCCTATGCTTTAGGATGGAAACCTTGCGCTCAGTGATTCAAGTGGTGCACTGAAGGGTATTCTTTGCTTCTCTGAATCTGGCCGAGATGTATTTTTTTATCCCGATCTGGGTGGATCAGCAAAGTATCTGCATGTGGCTGTGCTTGGCTCTCGCTATCAGTTTGCTGCCCTCCCTGTTTGGGCTATCCACTGCCCTGAAGATGTTTTCTAAGATCATGGTGGTGATGGCTGCGGCGCCAAGGCATCTCTGTCATCTTTATCTGCATGACTGGCTCATATGGATCCATTCCCTTTCAGAGGCATCTCGAGTGGTGTCCCGAGTGGTATTCTTCTTAGCCTCGGCTGGGTATTCAACCATGGAAGAGCCAGCTGTGACCTTCTCAGTCCCTGGAGTTCCTGGGAGCACATTTTGACACTCAAGTAGGCAGAGTTTTCTTCCAGAACATAAATCCAAGTGAGGACAGGGTATCGAGGAGAAGGTGGTGATGTACAGTGTCAAATGCTGCAGAAAGCTCAAGAACGATGAACATTGCATAAAGGTCCTTGGATTTGGTGAAGAAGAAGTTGCTGGAGACTTTGGCAAGAGCTGTTTGTAGAGGACAAAAGCCAGACAGCAATGGATCCAGAAGGGCTTGAGAGGAAAGAAAGTCAAGATGGCGGTGGTGAACGCTTAAATCCTTTTCCTGGGTGATGGTTCCTAATGTGGAACCTTGCATTATGAGTTTGGGTTGTTCTTTCCGAAGTGCATAGCTTTGCATTTGTCCACATTAAATGTCATCTGCCACTTGGATGTCAAGTCTTCCAATTTATCAAGGCCCTCTTGCAATTTTTTACAATCCTCTTGTGTTTTAATAACTTTGAATAATTTTGTGTTATCTGCAAATTTGATCACTTCACTCATTATTCCCATTTCCAGATCATTTATGAAGATGTTAAAGTGCAGCAAGCCCAGCACAGATCCCTGGTGTACTCCACTATTCACCTTTCTCCATTGAGAAAATTGGCCATTTAGTCCTGTCGTCTGTTATTTATCTTTTAACCAGTTCCTGATCCACAATAGTACACTGCCTCCTATCCCATTACTTTAATTTTGCAAGAGGGACCTTGGAAATGCTTTCTGAAAATCCAGATACATTATATCGACTGGCTCACCTTTGTCTACCTGTTTTATTCACAACTTCAAAAAAATATAGCAGATTAGTAAGACAACACATTCCTTGGCTAAATCCATGGTGGCTTTCTCACATGCAAGGTTCCACATTAGGAACCACCACCCAAGAAAAAGATTTAGGCGTCATTGCGGATAACATGTTGAAACCCTCTGCCCAGTGTGCGGCGGCAGCCAAGAAAGCAAATAGAATGCTAAGATGTCTCTGTATCATTCCATGGTGCGACCGCACCTTGAATATTGTATGCAAGTCTGGTCGCCGTTTCTTAAAAAGGATATAGCGTTTTTAAAAAAAAGGTACAGAGAAGAGCCACCAAAATGGTACAGGAGATGAAAGGATACTCCTTTGAAGAGAGGCTTAACCCTTTCATGGCTGTTGTTGCCATATGGCATCCTTCAAAATTTCCCCCAAATTTTTCACCGTATTCTATATTTCCAAAAAATCTGCACACTGTGCGAAAAGTGATGTGTATCTGCATGACATCTGAAGAAAACTGTTATTTAAACTATCACACCCAGCAGTAAATGAAACTGATGCCAAGGCTATTTTTAACTTTCAGCCATTCAAGACCGGAGTTGCCATATGACAACAGTAAATATTGTTTCTTAGAAATTTTTTTCAAAAAAACTTTATATTCTGCATCATTTAGCTCAAATCAACAAAAAAAAACAGAAAAAAATTTTTTAGTTACAAAACATGTGGACGCGAAAGGGTTAAAAGGTTGGGGCTCTTCATCTTGGAAAAGAGACAACTGAGGGGAGATATGATAGAATTCTATAAATTAATGAATGGAGTGGAATGGGTAAACGTCAATCAATTGAAAGTAGAAAGACTAGAGGACGCTCGATGAAACTACAATGTAACCCATTTAAGACTAATAAGAAAACAAATATTTTTTTGCTCAACGTGTAATCAAACTCTGGAATTTGTTACTGAAAGATGTAGTAAAAGCTGTTAATGTAGCTGGGTTTGAAAAAGGTTTAGACAAGTTCTTGGAGGAAAGGTCCATAAGCCATTATTAAAGGGAACCCAGGAAATCCAGGAATACTTCTTCCTATACTCACAGGCTGAGCCATTCTTTCGGGGGCCTTACCCCCTACTGACATGTTATAATCACTAAACCATAATTAAATTTATTTATTTTTTTTACCTCTTCCTGGATGTTTTGGATCAGAGAATAACACCTCCCTACTCCAATCCTAGAAAGGCTTCAATTGTCTCCAGAACTCCTACAGCTGCCAGAGATATAAAGGCCAGCAAACTGTGGTAAGCAAGTATAACCTGTTGAATGAATAAAGAATTTTTTTAATTATTTACCTGGCATTCTTCATGGTGCCATGGACTGCAGGGTGTCTGGCTTGGGGTGTGGGCTGTGTTGCATTGCAGCAAGTACAGTCAAACCTCGGTTTTCATGATTAATCCGTTCGAAAAAGTCTGACTAAAACCGAAACGTATGAAAACTGAAGCAATATTTACCATAAGAAATAATGTAAATCCAATTAATCCGTTCCAGACACCCAAAAATATTCACAAAAAATACATTTTATAGAGAATAACTATATTTTTACATACAGAAAACAATGAGAAATAAATATAAATGACTAATGAAATGGATAAATGAACATTTAACATCACTGAAAGCAAACTAAGTACAGTACTGTACAGTACAGTATGTTAGCATCTGGCCTTAGCCACCCCTGACAAGCTGCTGTGCCCAGCTCTCTTCGGAATCACATTGGATTCAGCCCATTAAAATACCTTTACATTATCTGCTCAATGCTTCAGAATGGCAGAAAATCTTAATGATATAGCTTCAGACGTACCCTGCAAGAGAAAGAACTGCCTCCCACATTCATGCAACATCTCCTGCTTACGTTGACAGCTTTTCTTCCCTGCTACCTCCGAGCCTGAGGGGGCGCTCCAGAGAACGGGCAGGCGGTGAACGAGATCGGGGCCTTCCTCTCTGCGCAATCCTTGCCTCTCTAACTCTGACCAGGCTCGAGGATGTGTTTCATTTACGTGCTCAGCTGGCTTTCGCTTCTCATCACGCTGGCGATCGGTGAGTCCGGGGGGCAGTGCTGCCGGGACCGGGTGGGCGTTCTGGCAGTGTATACAGACCGGTGTGCAGCGCGAGGGTGTATGTATTTACAGTACTGTACTTTACGAAAACCGAGGCGATGTACGAGAACCGGGATAAAATCTCAGTCAAAAAAAACGTTGAAAACCGAAGCGATGTATGAGAACCGGGACAAAATCTCAGTCAAAAAAGACGTTGAAAACCGAAGCGTATGAAAACCGGGGCAAATGAAAACCGAGGTTTGACTGTATAAGGAAGACAGCATGGCAGCAGTAAAAACACTGGGGCTTGTTTACAAAGCCGCGGTAGCGGTTTGCGATCGTAATCGGAGCCGCGGCCCCATTGATTTCAATGGGATCGCGATCGCGAACCACTACCGCGGCTTTGTAAACAAGCCCCACTGTGTCTGCAGCCACGATTGACGTAGCAGTGCTGTAGGGGTCGGCAGTCCCAGGATTGTAGAGAGTGCTGGCATGGCCACATTTAAAGAAAAAATTAATTAACTAAAGAAAGAATTGGGGTTGGGTTGCTGCTACCAGGCCAGTGCTGAAAGGTCCAATTTTTTAAAGTAAATAAAAAGAAAAGAAACTGCAACCGTGATGTGCAGCTGGAGCCACGTGTCATGCTGCTGAGATTGCCACAGCTGGCAGAGCTGTGCTGTTGGGGGGCTTTGGGCTGTATGTTGCTGCAGGAAGAGAGCTGCCAGGAGTCTGGAAAAGGGCAGAAGCTGCAATAGCGAGCCTGCTCTGGCTTCAACCACCCTGCTGGGCCTTGGGCTGAGGGCTGTGTCAGGGGAAAGAGCCAGCATTAAAGGGAGAGAGGTGCTTGGACTGGCCGAGAACAGCTGGGCTCCGGGGATGGTAGGGTGAGTGGACACTGTCTAGGAAATTGATGGCAAAATGCATCCTTTAAATAGGCTTTAAATCAATCATGGCTGAAGGCTGCATATGGGGAGATGGCTTCCCAGGGCTCCGGAGGCTTTGTTTTGGCAGTGATTGGTGAATTGATCACTGGTCAACAAATCTTTACAAAAGTCATGTTACTGAAATAAAAATAGTCATTTCTTATCAATTTTTATATGCTGAACACGAATATGACAGTGAAATTGCAAAGTTGGCTCTAGTTTTTTTGTAATCTACAAGAATTAATGTTTACATCACAAAATGCATGTCAATAGTAAATATAATAGGCCTTCGGTTAATACCTGTAAAAAACCAAGTCATAGACTACTTAGATTTTTTCGCCTGTCTCTTGTACAGCTGTTCGGGAGCTTCTCTGGGGAGTGTCCAGCAATAGTCAGCCAGCATTGTAGTGAACCATTTTCCCTGGTATCTTTGCTCCATCTTTGCAATATCTTGTGAAAACGTTCGACCTGTTTATCACTAACCATACCACAGTTGTCAGGAAAGAAATCGAGATGGGAATCAAGGAAATGGATCTTTAGAGACATATTGCAGCCAAGTTTCTGATACTGCATCAGCATGTCTTCTACTAGTTCCTTGTAGTTTTCTGCCCTAACATTCCCGAGAAAGTTTGTTGACACTAGGCGAAAAGCATTCCATGCTTGTTTCGCATCACCCTGCAGCAAGTTGTTGAACCGGTCATCTTTGAAGAGCTCTCAAATCTGAGGACCCACAAAAACTCCCTCTTTAATCTTTGCTTCGCTGAGTCAAGGGAATTTTTCATGCAGGTATCGGAAAGCTGGCGAAGTGCAGTCCATGGCTTTCACGAAGTTTTTCATCCAACCTAGTTTGATGTGAAGGGGTGGTAGCAGGATTTTGTGAGCCTCAACCAGAGCTGGGGCCTGGATATTCTTCTCTCCAACTGTTACATTTTGTCTGCGATTCCATTCCTTCCGCAAGTAGTGCCAATCCCTTGCTCGGCTATCCCACTCACATAAGAAACACATGTATTTTATATATCCCTGCTGCAGTCCCATTAAAAGGCACCTACCTTCAAGTCACCACAGAGGTGCCAGCTGTACTTGTTATAGTTAATGGAAATCAGTAGATGCTTTAAGTTATCGTATGTCTCGTTCATGTGGACGGCATGCGCTACTGGAATAGATGGAAGATGGTTTCCATTGTTCAAAAGCACAGCCTTCAGACTCAGTTTCGAAGAGTTTATAAATAGTCTCCAGTCTTGTGGGTCATGAGTGATTTTTAAGGCATTCATGAGGCTTTCAATATCAGAACAGAATACCAGATTACTTTCCGACTGCATATAGTACACTGCTGACATCAGATGGCTTTTCAGCAGCCGTCTGGCAGTAGTATTGCATTGCATCAGAAAATGATGCAATCAACTCTGGATTTATTTACATTCTTTTATATACCGCACTATTCTGCATCAGTGCAGTTTACATTGAACAAAACAGGGCATTATAACTTGGAAATAACTATTTTACAGTGAACATGGGCTATGGAGGGTTAAGTGGCTTGCCCAAGACCACAAGGAGCACCTGTGGGACTAGAAACCCCAGTCCTTCCGGCCCAAGGTTGCTGTCCTCTAGTGGGATTTGAACCCCCGACCTTCTGGCCTGAAGTACCTTGCCCCAACCACTAGGCTACTCCTCCAATCCATGATGTGTGGATGATGTGTTCATGCTGGTATTATGCAATGTGATGCAATATTACATCATTCAAGGCTTATTTGGAATGCTGTTGATGTCCTACTGGATAAATTTACACGGTGAAATGTCAAAAATGAACTACATGCAATATCTTCAAAACGAGAGCCAATAAAATGTTTTTAATGTTATATTTGTGTTCAGCTCACCAAGATACTACAGATTAGGGCCTTTTAAAGTCAGTAACGATTTCAGTGTTGACCAATTGTTGGGAGGCTCATGAGAGCCTAAATTCATAATCTTTTTTTTTTTTAAATCAGGCTGAACCCAGATGCATGGGGAGCTAGTGTAGGCCCATAACTCAGTGCATGTAATATCTAATTTGCAGAACCATAGCTCACCACTACAATCATCCCTTTAATGCCTCACAATGGCAAATATTCACAGTTACTAATGGCAATATAGAATCACTGAACAGAATTATCTGATGATAATTGCAATACATCTACTGCTAACACCAAATTATTTAACTGTATGGAGACCAAGCTAGCTTATAGTTTTATCCTTAATTTATTCTCTTATCTACCAAAATGTTTGGCCACACACTAAGAGATTCACCTCTTTTGTCAGATGCACAACCGTACAAGGCATAGTTACTTATTTCTTAAGGGGTAACAAACATTAAAAGATAACTGACAGTTCCTGTTCGGTATTCCAGTTTAGTCCTCCACAATCGGGTAGTGCTCCTCCTCCTGCAGCCTGGAGACTGGACCAATCAAATCTTCTGTAGTATATATGCAGACGGAGCTCCCAGAAGCCCCCAGTGTGTCCAGTCTCCTTGTAGCTTGAGGACGTGCGTGCCCTTTCTGGGCACACTTAGTGACACTTGAAGGAGCAACACTAGTTAGTTAGTTCTTTTGGGTTTTTATTTTGGCTTGTTCATTACCATTTATTTGCTAGATAGCTGTCTCTTTAAAAAAAAAAAAAAAAGCATTGCCACAGGGGACCTCCCGGGGGAAGCCAGTCCTGTATTGGGCTCCTGCCTTCCTTCCTGGGGATTTCTATAGCCTGGGTTGAGCTCTCCCCTAGGCTGTACGGGGAAGAGCCATACCTGGTCCAGCATTGTCTGTCACTCTGAGAAGTTGGCTGAGATCCTTTGCTGTTTCCTGAGCTGGTAGGATTTTTCATTTCTTTACCTTTCTCGGGTACTGCAGCTCCCTCCCGTTTGGATTTTCAGCGGGTCTGTCAGCTCCCCTGCCTCCCGATTTACTGTTTTTCTTGGTTTTTTCACTTTGCCCTTCATTTGGGGCCATTTTCTTTATTTTCATTTTTCTTTGGTAGCCTTTGTATTTTCGCGCCGTTTTTTACCGCGGGTGAACAAGTGCGGCGACCATTTTGGATTTCTAAAGGGAACTTTTCAGTGGCACTTTTTAACACTTGTGCACGGGTTCCCCTGGCATTTTTGGGGTTTCTTATGCTGGCGATTTTGCTCAGGGCACCCCTGAGATCCTGGGGAGTGTTTTATTTTCTGTAAAAAAAAAACAAAAAAAAAAACCGTTTTAATTAAAAGACAGTGCTGATTTGCATAGGGTTGGTCCCTTTGGTGTGGGCTTCCCTGTTTCTGATCCCTTTTCTCCCGCTTGGCGGAGGGTGCTCTTACATGGCTGCCAAGCCACAATGCGTAATTTGCGGGTCCCGCAGAGGTGCAGTGACTGACTCTGGCATCTGCAGGGGCTGCGCCTCAGTTTCTTCAGACCTGGAACATCCTATTGAACTTAAGGATCTGCCTATCCCCGGTGACACCTCTCTATCGGGGGAGAGTGTCCCTTCGGCGGGCGTCCACCCGTCTGGGTCGGTACCGCCGTCCACTGGATCTGCCCCTGAGCTGCAACATGCGGCTCTAGTAGCGCCGCCTGTGGATTTTTCCCCAGATTTCGTTCTCCTCATGCATCAAGCTTTCCGCTTGAGCCGGTCCGGTCAGTTGCCGGAGGCTTGGCCCGCCTCCCTCCCCTCTTGCTCCTCAGGGGAGGTTCAGCGGTCTTCTCAGCCCGCCGTCAAGAGGCTCAGGTTGGTGGACCAGGATCAGGACACCCTTTGTTTTCCGGATACTGAAGCGGAGGGTGATCCTGAAACGGAGGCTGATGAGTTGGAGGACGGGGAGATCCCTGAGCCGGAAGATCAGGCTCGGATTATTCGCGTGTTTCATAGGGACGAGTTGGTCCCTTTGATCACTGAGTCTCTTCAAACTCTTAACCTAGCTGTGGTGCGGCCTCTGGAGGAGGAGGGTCTCGAAGATCCTCTCATTCAGGCGGTCAGGGACGCCCAGGTAGTTTTCCCCGTGCACCGGGTGGTTGAGCAAATGATCCATGCGGAGTGGGATCAACCAGAATCCGGTTTGAAAGGGATTCGGACCATGAATCGTCTTTACCCCCTGGCCGACAAGGACAGGGACTTGTTTAAGTCTCCGTGAGTGGATGCTGCAGTATCGGCAGTGACCAAGAAAACCACCATCCCGGTTGAGGGTGCTGCGGCCTTAAAGGATGCCCAGGATAAGAAGGTTGATAATTTGTTGAAGCAAGCCTTCGATACAAACGCCTTGTCTCTGCAAGCCTCTATTTGTGGGGCGTGGGTTGCTCGGGCTTGTTTACGTTGGTCACAGCGTCTGCGCTCGGGTTCCGGTCTGGACCAGCAGGGGTTGCTGGAAGTTACCCGCATGGAGTCCGGATCGGCTTACTTGGCGGATCTGCTTTATGATTTAATTCGCTCCTTAGCTAACAGTATGGCCTCCGTAGTGGCGGCGCGCCGGTCCATCTGGTTACGCAACTGGGCGGCCGACGGTTCCTCCAAGCCTCGCCTCAGTAAGCTGCCCTTTAAGGGCAGATTGTTATTTGGTGAGGCTCTTGATAAGTTGGTGAAGGATCTCGGTGAGTCTAAGGGTGGAAGACTGCCGGAAGATAAGCCTAAGCTCAACAGATCGTCGACCTCGGCGCGCGGTCAGTTTCGGGATTTTCGCAGGTTTCGTTCCTCCCGACTGTGGACATCGCAGCGCGGTCGCTTTGGGACCCGTCATCAAGGATTTCGTGGTTTCATAGGAGCAGGAAGAGGCTTCTCCGGAGCCGCCTCTTCCTCGGCCTCTTCCTTTAATCGGAAGCCACAATGAAGCGAGGCGGGCTCTAGAGGGAGGCCCGGTTATCGGGGGTCGTTTGCGCGACTTTCTTCCTTCTTGGGCCCAAATTACGTCAGATCAGTGGGTGCTGCAGATTATCAAAGAGGGTTATGCGCTGGAGTTTGCCTACCCACTTCGAGATTCTTTTGTTATGTCACCCAGCAAGGGAGATCAAAAGACGCGGGACATCCGCGTGACCCTCGATCGACTACTCTCCCTGGGTGCAGTAGTTCCGGTCCCTCCTTTGGAAAGAGGCGCCGGTCGCTACTCCATCTATTTTGTGGTTCCCAAAAAGGGCGGTTCTCTTCGTCCGATCTTAGACCTCAAAGGCGTGAATCGTGCTCTCAGGGTGCCGCACTTCCGTATGGAGACCCTGCGGTCAGTCATTGTCACGGTACGTCAAGGGGAGTTTTTAACGTCCCTCGATCTCTCCGAGGCCTATCTACACATTCCCATCCGGCCGTCTCGTCAACGGTTTCTCCGCTTCGCTCTTCCGTGGGGCCACTTCCAATTTCGGGCCATGCCGTTCGGTCTCGCCACGGCTCCCCGCACCTTCACAAAGGTGATGGTAGTGGTTGCGGCGGCCTTGCGCAAGGAGGGCATCCTGGTCCATCCGTATCTCGACGACTGGTTGATTCGGGCAAAGTCCAGTCGGGAGTGTGTGCACGTCATGAGCAGGGTGGTGGCTCTGCTGCGGTCCCTCGGCTGGGTGGTGAACGAATGCAAGAGTTGTCTGTGCCCGACACAGGATCTCGAGTATCTGGGAGTGCGCTTCGACACAGCACGGGGCTTGGTGTGCCTGCCGGAGCGCCGCATTCTGGCGTTGCGGTCTCTTGTCCGCCTCTTCAGGGGGATGCCCGCTCCGTCCGCGTGGTGGTACCTGCGGCTCCTCGGTACGATGGCAGCAACCTTGGAGGTGGTGCCTTGGGCGCGCTTCCACATGCGTCCGCTACAGAGTGCTCTGCTGCGCCGTTGGTCCAACCAGTTCGACTCGTTGAACAGGAGATTGCCTTGCCCAAAGGCGGTTCGCCGATCGCTCCGGTGGTGGCTCTCCTCCGAGAACCTGACACGGGGGATTCCCTTGGAGCCTCCACTTTGGGTTCCTTTCACAACGGATGCCAGCTTAACCGGCTGGGGTGCTCACTGCGAGACCCACTTCGCTCAGGGGGAATGGTCTCTCCTGGAGGCTTCTTGGTCGATCAACCGTCTCGAATTACGGGCGGTGCGGCTAGCCCTCTTGGCCCTCGAAGCCCTAGTTCTCGGCCGGCCAGTGCGAGTCCTCTCGGACAATGCGACCACTGTAGCTTACATCAATCGCCAAGGCGGCACCGGCAGCGTGGCTCTGGAATCGGAAGCGACGGCCTTGTTCAATTGGGTGCAGACTCGTCTTCCGGCCATCTCGGCAGCGCATATTGCAGGCGCAGACAATGTTCAGGCCGATTTTCTCAGCAGAGTGCGGGTGGACCCCGGAGAGTGGGAGCTAAACCCGCAAGTTTACGCGCAAATAGTTCATCGGTGGGGTCCGCCCATCATGGATCTCATGGCGACATTTCAGTCGGCCAAGACAGGACGCTTCTTCAGCAGGCGAAGGGAGCGCATGTCCGAGGGGCTCGACGCTCTCATTCAGCCGTGGCAAACGTCCGGTCTTCTTTATGTTTTTCCTCCATGGGCTCTGATCGGCCGGGTCGTTCAGCGCATCGAGGGCCATCGGGGTTGAGTGTTACTGATGGCCCCGGATTGGCCCCGGAGGCCCTGGTATGCCGACCTGGTCCGGCTGCGCGATGGCGTTCCTTGGCTCTTGCCCGCGCTGCCGGATCTTCTTCTTCAGGGGCCCTTGCGGATGCCCCAAGTGGGTCGATTCTCGCTTACGGTTTGGCCATTGAGAGGGCTCGGCTGAAAAAGAAGGGTTACTCCCCCGCGGTGATTTCTACCCTACTGCGGGCGAGGAAAACATCCACCTCTCTTACTTACGTTCGGATTTGGAGAATCTTTGAAGACTGGTGCTCCCGGCGTGGAGTCCGTGCAGCGACGGTTTCCGTGTCCGTCGTTTTAAGTTTTCTTCAGGATGGTTTTGATAAGGGCCTTGCGGCTAGTTCCCTGAAAGTCCAGTTGGCGGCTATCTCTTGTTATCGAGGCAAAGTTTTAGGCCATCTCCTCGGTTCTCATCCGGACGTACGTCGTTTTTTTACGGCTGTTTTTCATTTGCGGCCCTCCCGCAGGATTTTCGTTCCTCCGTGGGACTTGAATCTAGTGCTGCGGGCCCTGGTTCGTGAACCTTTTGAACCTCTGAGTAGGGCGTCTCTGAAAGATCTCACGCTGAAGACGGTTTTTCTTGTAGCCATCTGTTCGGCACGGCGTATTTCTGATCTACATGCGTTGTCCTGCCGAGAACCTTTTTTGTTTTTTTCCCCGGATCGGGTGATTCTCCGTCCGGTTCCTTCCTTTTTGCCAAAGGTGGTCTCTCCTTTTCACGTGAATCAGGCAGTGTTTCTTCCAGTTCTTCCTTCGCACTCGGTCGGGACGGCGGACAAAAGTCTTCCCCATCTCGATGTGGGTCGTGCGCTTCATCGTTATTTGAAGGCTACCAAATCTTTTCGGAAGACTGACCGCCTATTCGTGCTCTTCGGTGGTGCACGTAAAGGGGAAGCGGCGGCTAAGGCCTCCATTGCAAGATGGCTCAAAGAAGCGATCGCGTCCGCGTATCTGTTGCAGCAGCGGCCTATTCCGGAAGGGATCCGAGCACATTCCACTAGGGCTCAGGCGACCTCTTGGGCGGAGTATAGCCTAGTTCCGCCAGCAGACATCTGTAAGGCGGCCACTTGGTCGTCTTTGCATGCTTTCAGTAAACACTATCGGCTGGATGTGTCAGCAGCTCGGGATTCCTGTTTTGGTTCGGCGGTTCTGCGCGCCGGATGGCAAGGTCCCGCCCGGTCTTGACTGCTCTGTTACATCCCGATTGTGGAGGACTAAACTGGAATACCGAACAGGAAATGGAAATTACACTAACCTGGTAATTGTAGTTCCTGGAGGGTCCAGTTTTAGTCCTCCTTCCCTCCTGACTATCTGCTATTGTAGTGCGGCGCGCCTTTCCGAACGGTTGATCATAAGACGGTTCCTCCTTTCCGTTCGACCCTTTTTTGCGGCCGCGCTCTTTGCCATGGCTCTTCCTTTTCTTCGATTTGCAGTCAGCTCTTCTGAGATTTCTTACTGTGGGCTGTATTTTTGCTGCCGGGGCGTCGTTGGCGGCGCGATGCAGTGTTCTGACTTCCTCGTTTGGGGAGGGGGTTGGATATTTTCTTGGGGGGAGCGAGTTTGTTCTTTAACTATGCATTTTTTTATATTAATCTAATGTGTTGCTTCGTTAAGTATGCTTTGTTACTAGTACACTGGGGGCTTCTGGGAGCTCCGTCTGCATATATACTACAGAAGATTTGATTGGTCCAGTCTCCAGGCTGCAGGAGGAGGAGCACTACCCGATTGTGGAGGACTAAACTGGACCCTCCAGGAACTACAATTACCAGGTTAGTGTAATTTCCATTTTATGGAAATTAAATTAAACTCATTTCAGTTGTTTACCAAAAAATTTGTCAGAAGGCTCTCTTAGGTAATGGTTTGACTCACATTACTTTGAATATTGTCAGCAATATAACTATCTGATTAACATAGGCATCTCAGCTCACAAAGGAAGGACACTAGGACCCAAAACAAAAGGAAACCGATACATATAGTTCATTACATAAACAGAATTGTGCTCAAGAAATTGTCAAAAACATAGAATTTAAACCAATTAGAAATTCAATTGTCACTGTTTACAGCTCTTTGTTAGCACTTTATTCAGCACAAACAGCATAATAATAAAGGATCAATTAATCTCTTGCATAGGGTAAATTCATTTACATCTTGAATCAACCTCTATCAGTGATACTAATTTAGTTGGTTTTTGTGATTTTGTAATAACAAACTAAAACACACATGAGAATTTAAAATCCAATAGATTCTTACAAATTGCTTAAAATAGTCAAGGACAGCCACCAGCATTCTCTTACACATCACATCACATCCATGAAAATGTATCAGGATTTTCTACTAACATAAAAAGAAAACGTTATGGTAGCACACATTTACCACTTTGGCAATAACCTCCATAAGCAGAGTTAAGTGCCCTTGTGCTCTTTGCCATGTTAGGGCTCAGGGCTCTGCGTTATGCTTTCCACACCCTCAACAGTTAACGCAGTGATGTTGCATCTATTGCACTGGTTTTGGTGCTGTTGGCGTGTTAGGCGCAATACCATAGCGCCCTTTACTAAAGAAGCCCCATGCTGTCATAAGGGAGTTTATAGTGTGGTGGACTGCAGAACTAGATGTGCACAGCAAATGTTTGCGGTGATAACGATCAGCCTATGCTGTAGCAGACCGTTGCGCTAGAGGTTCACAATCAAAATAACTGTGCTAAAGTATAGCACAATACATATCTTAATCCCATGCAAAAGAACAAATTTTTAATTGCTCCCAATGTAAAAAATAAAAAAAAAATAGCCTGCATAAAGATGAAGCAAGAAGCAAAAGATCAACTAAGGTGAAGTTTGACACTTAACCTTAGAGAACCACATGATCTTAGTACCCCCCCCCCCCCCTCCACCAAACCTGCCATTGATGGCCTGGTGACCCTGAATTCCCTAACCCCCCCCCCCCTCACCAAGCCCCTAGTAGCATTCCCATCCCCCTGGTACCTTAACGGTTGGGGAAGTTGGAGTGATGCCCACACACTTCTGCCCCCAAACTGCCATCTTGGAAAGAGGCAGTGCCTGCCCCAGCTTCATTTGGTTTGTAACTTTCCTAGCAAAATTCATGCCATGTCTATCTGAGATAAGTGAGCTTCTGACAGTTCTTATAGATAAGGAGGCAGTTTGGTCACTGGCTTCCAAAGCATAATGAGGCAGTACAGAAACTAAAGTGCTTGGTCACAGATTCCCCTATGTTGAGGTACTGCTGTGATGCCACCACACCCACTGGGATGCACAGAGATTCTAGCAAATACAGACTTAGCTGCTGCTTAATGCAAGAGCGTCAGCCAGTGGCACTTGCAACCAGTGTGCTTACCACAGCTGAGCAAAATTATGCATAAATCGAAAAAGAATGTCTCATCATTGTTTGTCTGCCAATGCTTTCATCATTACCTCTGTGGCCAAGACATAATTACAGTAGAAACTGGCCACATTTCACAGATAATCTTCATAAGCCCCTATTGTGTGCTAACATTACATCCTCAATGTTGTTTATAAGCCAAGTTCTGAGATGTTTATTAGTGACACACTTGGCAGAACCACAGCAGCTAACCACAGAGAGTCCAATGCCTGTACTGAACACCTCCAGATTTGTTGGAAGCAACAAGGACAAATTGGCATGACCACTAACGGTGCCTCCAATACTTTATTGTTCACTCGACTACGATGCTCAGCCATCCGTAACTTCAAAGGTCTGATGGTCTTTCCTATATACAATAAAGTACAAGGGCAACGAACCCCGTAGACTACAAAAATAGATTGGCACGTCGTGGCTTTCCGTAGCTTGTATATAACATTTTGGTGCTCAAACTCCATTATCTCCAAGGTTATGGCACAAATGCTACAACTGACACATTTTTTGTGTCCCAAATCAGTGTTCTGCTCATTCACGGAATCCAGTGGGTGGATGCAGGAGGGACTTAACCGCTCCTTCAAATTAGGGCTCCTACTCCATACACAGCGTATAGTTTTATCACGCAGTCCTGGAATCATCCTCAAGATTTTACTGTGGTTCTTAATGATCTTCTGGATACTCTTGCTTAAGGGAGAAAAACGAGTGATCAGATTTACTTTCAGTGACAGTTTCCAAACCATGGTGCCTGGCTTGTCCATGGGATGCTAACAAAAGCCAACAATCATTATATAAGGCTCTAGTATATGCCCGTTGTACTACCAGCATAGGATACCCTTGCAATAGGAAATTATTTTTCAACTGTTTTGATTTTTTGCGATACTCCAAAGTATCTGAGCAATTTCTCCTATACCTTAAAAACTGGGAGAATGGTAACCTTTCTTTAAGTTGTCTCGGGTGGGCACTACTAAAGTGCAGAAAAGTATTCCGGTCTGTGGGCTTGCAAAAAATTGAAGTTTTCCAGGCTGCATGACCCCTCATAATTTGTAAATCCAAAAACGTGATGGTTTCTCGATTGTGTGATGGTAAATTTTATATGTGGGTCACATAGATTCAGCCAATTGAAGAAAGAAAATAGGTCATCCTCACTGCCCCGCCAAATCAAAAAAACATTATCAATAAACCGCCGCCAAACTATTATGTTACTATCATAAAAAGAATTCGCCAGCCAACGTTTTTCAAATAATGCCATATAAAGGTTCGCAATGGACGGGGCGCATTGGAACCTGTATGACATATCTGAACTGAATACTGGTAACTCATTACGCAGGAAGCCACTTGTATGACTTGTCTGAGGTTTAGGTACTGGTGTGCAAAAGATTGTTCCACACTCATACCTGTGAATGGCGGAGCATCTAACTTTACAAGGAACCACACACAGCTCTGCTGAAGAGCCAAACCATCTTTCCTGCTAGTCTAGTACATCCCTAAGTGTCGAGAGTACAGATGCAGCAGGGATGAGAATCCTGGGCCAGTGAGCATACCTGTCAGAAATATGGTAACTATGCTTGCCATGTTGGATAACTGTCCACCAATGCCAGACAGGAATCAGCAGCTGCATATGCAGAAAAGCCCTCTCTACACTTGCAGTGGCCAGCTCTCAAAGCCACCACAGCAACTTGATCTGTAGGATATTTACAATAGAAAGTTATGCACAAGCTCAAAGAAAACAAAGGGAGCCGTTACATATGGTAACTTATACTGATGCCATCTAGTGTCCCATTGTTATATTTCACTATTTTCCTACTTCCTTGTTATCACCTTTGACCTTCTGATGTCTTATATCATGGTTCCTATGCTCCAGCACAATATGTTTTTATTAGTAACTTTCAAACACATGTCCCTTTTTTTATTTAAAAACATTTTGGGGGTGTTTCTACTTTTGTTTCTCTTTATTCTATCTCATAGTATTTACAATACCTCTCTCTCTCCCCTCTTTTCTCACATATTTTTTATTTCACTGCCTTCATCATGTGCACCACACTCTCCTCTTGCTAGTACATACTGTACGACTATAGACATGCACACCTTGCTGCCCTCCGCTCACACATTGCTCGCTCCTCCCTTTCATATACCTTTCTACATTTCTTCTCTATCCCTCCTTCATACCATCACTTTTCTCCTATATCCCTTCTTTCATCCTTCTTCTCTCCTTTTTTTGTCCCTCCCTTCTTCAGTCCTCCTCCTGTTCATTCTCCTCCTCTATTTCTCCTTGGGGCGGCTCCAGCAGCGGAGGCGGTAAGTTTGTGAACTACCCTGAAGCCTTGATGTCCTTTTCTGCGATCCCAGGCATTTCAATTTCTTCCTCCTTCTTCCTCTGCTCTGTCTTCAGGTAGCAGGACCTCCAGTAGGTGTGTCTTGCTTCCCGTTTCCTCCCCCGCAGCCTATCCCACGCTCTGTTAGCCATATGTCGGCCTGTTCTATGGCTCCCATTCCGGTGGTGTGGGGTAATCGCCCCTACCGTTCCACTGTCTTCCCTAAACCTAATGGGTCCTTGTTTCGTTGTACAGCCAATCTCCTCCCTTGCTTGTCCACTCTCTCATGTCTTCTTTCTGTCCCTTTAGCATCTTCAGTTAGCTCCCTCTCCCTTTCCCCAATCAGGTGCGGTCTCCTTAACTGCCGCTCTCTAAGGTCTAAGACTCTTCTATTGCAGGATCTTGTCCATCGAGAGTCCCTTGATCTGCTGTTTCTAACCGAAACCTGGCTTAAGGAGGGTGAAGACGCTCTCCTGTCCTGCTCTCTCCCTCCTGGTTTCTCTGCTATTTCTGTTCCTTGCACAAAGCGTTTGGGTGGTGGGGTAGCAACTATTTTCTGTTCTCTCTCACTTACCCAGCTTCACTCCCCTTCACTGCATTACCCTGAAGCCCTTCTTTTCCGTCTCCAGGCCTCTCATCCACTACATATCTTGGTAGTTTATGCTCCTCCAGCCATTCATTCAGAACTCTGTGATTCACTCATGCTCACCATCTCTGACCTTGCTGTACAGTTCCCCCACTTGGTGATTACGGGCAATTTCAATTTACACCTTGACGCACCCTCTTCATCTAGAGTACATGCTTTTCTTTAGTTTCTCCAAGACCTCTCACTTTATCAACATGTTGCTGTTCCCACTCATCATGCTGGTCATACTCTAGATCTGGTTATCACTTCAACTATTCCCTGGTTACACCTTGACCACTTCCACACTTTAACACCTATCTTGGAGCGATCATTATTGTCTATTTTTTCAGTGCTCTCTTACCTCATCTTCCCCCTCTCCCTCAGCATCTTTAGTTAATCCGTCCTCATCGTCCCCTGTGACTTATGCCCGTCGGCTCACCCCACTCACCCTGAGTTGCTTCTCTCCAGCAGGCGATGTTCTACCCATCAATTTTTCCTTGCTTTCCCCTGACTCGCAGGTCTCGTAATAGTCCTCTCATCTCTCGGAGGCTCTAGACCATCTGGCACCATTAGAGCCCCGTATTTCCTGTCATCATTTGTCACAGCCTTGGTTTCATCCTAGCCTCTGTCTCCTCCTTGCCCAACTTCGGAGGGCGAAGCGACTCTGGAGGAAGACACGCACTCCTGCCTCTCTTTATCACATTACTCACGTTATCGCTCGCAGGTGCATTTGGCCAAACAAACCTTTTTCTCTGTCTCCTCTGCCCCGAACCAATTATGTCACCTTTGCCGAGTCCTCGGGTCTCTTACTGCACTTCATTCAGGTACACCAACCATTTCAACCCACCAGACAACAGCCTCTGCCTCACAACTAGCATCCTTCTTTTCAACCAAAGTTCTCGATTTGAGAGCATCGCTTCCTCACTCTCCCCCTTCTATTCCCCTTCCCCGCCTGCCTCGGTCTGTGCACATTAATCACCTGCACCTCCCGTCCCCTGCACGTGCCTACCTTCAAGTCACTCGTAATTCTGCTTTCTTCTTTGCTGGTCCTGCGCACTGGAACTCTTTACCCCTCCATCTTAGATTGGAAGAGAATCACAAGACATTCAAAACCCCTCTGAAAACATACCTCTTTGCCACAGCTTTTGACCTCCCCCTCCCCATCTGATAGCATTCCGATCTCGACAATATTAGCACATGTGTCATGTATTTGCGTCATCGTCCTTTTTCCGTTATGTAGCGCTGTTGTTCAGTCAAGTTACCCCCACATATCTATGCCTATCCTGGTACTCCTCTCTCTCCTTTTGTTGTGTTTTGTCCATCGTGTCTGTCTGTCTATCCTTGGCTTTTATCTCTTAGCTGTCCTGTTTTGATATTGTAACTTCTTTTCTTTTTCTGGGCCAGTGGCCAACTTTCTCCTTACGAATTGTAAACCGCCTTGATTGTTGTTTGAAAGGCGATATATCAAGCTCAATAAACATAAACATGTCTGTCTCTCTGCATTTATCCACTTTACCTTCTCTCCCCAACCTCTCCCTTCTTTTGCTCACGCATTCCTTTCTCCCCATCTCTCCCTTTCTTCCCAGTCCTTTACGTCTTTCCTTCTCTTTTACTTCTGCTTTCTTCTCATTCCTTCCTTATCCATTTGGCCTTCAGCTATCCCACCCATCGTTGATTCTCTTTTACTGCCCCACCCTGGCCTGGCTGTCTTGGCCAGCAGTAGTAGAGTGGACCGCTAAGTTTCCCGTGGCTGCCTTTCCCTGGAGCTGCTGTTTCTGAATAGAAGGCAGCACTGCAGATCCTCTCGGCCCCATCCCTGTTTTCTGTTCTCAAGGCCTTTGAAAAGGTGAGAAGGGGGAATCTGCACAACTGCACCATGGGCTGCAGTAACCCCAGTTTTGCTTCCTGAATGCCAACTGGGCCACAGAGTTGGTTTGCAACTAATGGGCTGTGGAGGTAGAAAATGTCTTAAAGGGAAGGGGGGGGAGGGTTGGAGTGAGGCTCCAGCAGCATTCTAGGGGCAGTTGTTGCTGTCCCCTAAAATGTGCCACCTGAGCTGACCACCTCACTTTGCCTAATGATAGAACCTCCCCAACCTTTGGAGCTTAAACATATCGGGAATGACACAAGCTGTGGAACAGGTAATCAGTACCGGTAATTTCTACTGAATTTCCCTGCCCTGTACTGACTGGACATTTCAGTCCTATTTAAGTACTAAATTACAAGATTCCAAAAGTTAAGTGAGTGCTTGCCCAAGCCTTTGGCTATTTTTGAACTAGTTGGGGAAACTGTAGTTGAAATGGACATTGTAAGAAAAATAAACATTCTGCATATCTATTTTTATTGTTAATTGTGTGCGTGCATTTGGTACTTTGCGTTTTTGTTTAGTTGCTTTTACAAAGTACAGATGAAGGTAGACAGCCTGAGATAGTAACCTTTTTGTAGAAAAGGGCTAAAAAAAAAAAGACTGTTTACATTTTGGTGTAAAATGCTGAGGAGATATCTGAATGTGACACTCTGAGCTCAGGGAAGGAATTCCAGCCCTACTATTACCTCTCTCCACTAGTGTAGGTGGGATGTCAAGTGCTTACCTCAGACTGGAACCCTTTGAGAAACTGGATTCTCATATTTGGACACTATGGTCCCCACACTAACTACCGAGACCACAGAAGTAATTCCAGCAATTAAGTTAGAATTGAAGATTAGCTTGATGATACCGAATGAGAACAACCACCAAGTAGATGGAATTTCAAGTATTTTTCCCTTTAGTTTTTAAATGAATAAATTAGTTGCATTGGAACAATTAAAGCTAACAAAGTGTTTCTAAACAGTTTACACTTAAATGTTTCATTTGAAATCTTTCTGGATATGCTATTAACATAACTTTCCATTTCGTCTCTCCGGGCCAGTCCAGGCAAGTGAGGGTTGTCAACCTTCTCTAGCAGCTGAGGACTGTAAAACTAAAGTTTTGCTGAACAGGATATCTGGCTCCCTCTGCTGGCCGAACCTCAGTCTTACAGTCCTCAGCAGCTGAAGACGACGTCTCTTGTCTGGCTCCCGGTGAAGTTTCAAGTTTTGTTGTTTTATTTTCAATCCGGATTGGGTCTGGAGGGTTCAGGGTTCTAGCAGGGCTCTTACCTCCAGTCTCCTTCGTTTACTTTGCCTGTTTTTTGGGCATTTTGGTTTTTTTCCCAGCGCTAGAGGCAGAGCCTGCCTCGTCCCCAGCGCCGTGCCCTGAGGGGAAGTGGTGTCAGGTTCTGGGAGCCCCAGAAACCGTCGATCAGCCTCCGGAGCCGCAGGCACGCCACCGCTAGCAGCGGGGGGGTCAGCTGCCGGGTTGGAACACTTCTGTGTGCGGCGGATCCCTCGGGCGCAGGTTAGTCACTGCCGGGTGTCTTGGGCCAGCGGGCGGTTTTGAGTGCGCTTCGCGCGGCGCCATTTTCACCGGCAGCGTTTTTGTTATTTTTCATTTCGGGGAGTTTTGTTTTTTTCGGGGCTGTTTAGTCGCGCGGCTTTCATTCCCTCCTTCGTCTAGCTTTGCGGCAAGCCCACATGGATCATCGGGCAGACGCGACGGAGCCTAGAGGGAGTATTTCTTCGGCTCCGGATTTGGTGGGAAAAGCGGACATGCCTTCAGCGTCGGTTCCCCCGGCTCACAAAAGCTGCTCCAAGCGGAAGGCTAAGTCTAAGAAGCCTATTAATGTGGAGGAAGCTCCTTCACCTTCCGTTCCTGCTAGTCAGGAATCCTTGGAGAACACTTTTTCTGCAGCTTTTATTTTGGCCATGCACAAGGCCTATTGTTTAAAATGGCATCAGGCTCAGGTTAAGGACGCTGCTCCACTCCTCACCCAAAATCTTAATGCAGCTTCTGCCCATCTGGACCCGGGGGAGGGCCCCTCCAGCGCGCTCCAGGGCACCCAGGGGACTTCCGATAGCGTCGGGTTATCAGTCCCTGAGATTCCCAGTGCTGAGGAGGGCGAATTTCTTTTAGACCCTGTCCTAGAGCAATGGGCTGATCTTGAAGAGGGTGAGTTGGGGTCCGCTGAGGATCCCAGCCTTTTCAGAGTGTTTCGTAAAGAAGAGTTGGGAGCATTAATCTCTCAAACCCTGGCCACCTTGAATATTGTCTTGCCTCCAGCTCCGGATCAGCCGTTGGAGGATCCTCTGCTCCAAGGTTTTAAAACGGAGCAGAAGTGTTTTCCAGTACACCGTGTCATGAAACAAATGGTGGAATCTGAGTGGGAATGCCCAGAAGCAACACTGCGGGGGGCGAGGGCTATTGCCCGCTTGTACCCATTGCCGCAGGAGGAGCTCGACTTGCTTCGGCTACCTAAAGTGGATGCCTTGGTGTCAGCAGTCACCAAGAAAACCACCATTCCCGTTGAGGGCGGTGCGGCCCTCAAAGACTTGCAGGATAGGAAGCTGGAGGCTCTGCTCAAGCAGACCTTTGAAACGTGCGCTCTGTCTCTACGGGCGGCTTTTTGTGGGGCATACGTGTCCCGGGCTTCCATTCGGTGGATTCAAGGGGCCCAGGGCAGGGATGGCGTGGAGGACAGCGCGAAGCTCGAATCCGCGGCGGCCTATCTCGCAGACACCTTTTATGACCTGGTTCGAGTGTCCGCGAAGTCTATGGCTTCGGTGATTGCGGCTCGGCGTTTCCTTTGGTTGCGCAATTGGTCGGCGGACGTTTCCTCGAAGGCCCGTCTCACTAAGCTGCCCTACAGGGGCTCCCTGTTGTTTGGGGAGGCCCTAGAGAAGATTTTGAAGGATTTGGGTGACTCAAAAGGGGGTCGTCTCCCAGAGGACAAGCCTAAGAGTCAACGGCCTGCGGGGGGCTCCAAATTGGTGGGGCGGGAGCCTCGCAGGTTCCGCGGTGCCCGCTTTGCCCCCTACCCGAGAGGCCGCTCGATGGCTCGGGGTCAGTCCTTTCGAGGGGCTCGGGGATTTGGCAGAGGTTATTTCCAATCCCAGCAGCCCTCCGGTAAAAAGCCCCAATGACGTGAGGTTGGCCCAGATGGAACTCCCAATAGGGGGTCGTCTGCAACGGTTCCTTTCAGTCTGGGCCTCCATAACCACCGATCTCTGGGTTTTCGAAGTCATCCGGGATGGTTATGCCCTAGACTTCGTGCACCCCTTACGGGAGGCTTTCGTGGCGTCTCCCTGCGGTTCTGCGGAAAAGACGGCAGCGGTGTTCGAGAACCTTCAACGCTTATTACGCCTTCAGGCGGTCGTGCCGGTTCCATTCGACCAGTTAGGGTCCGGTCGATACTCCATTTATTTCGTGGTGCCAAAGAAGGGGGGGACTCTTCGTCCTATCCTAGATCTCAAACACGTAAACCGCTGCTTGCGAGTTCCGCACTTTCGCATGGAAACACTCCGTTCCGTGATCTGCTCCGTACAGCCCTCGGAGGTCCTTACCTCCATCGATCTGACCGAGGCCTACCTCCATATTCCAGTGCGGCAGGAGCACCAGCGGTTCCTGCGGTTTGCGGTTCCCATGGGTCACTTTCAGTTCCAGGCGTTGCCGTTTGGTCTGGCCACGGCGCCGCGGACCTTCACGAAGGTGATGGTGGTGGTGGCAGCGGCCTTGCGGCGAGAGGGGGTGCAAGTGCACCCTTATCTCGACGACTGGTTGATTCGGGCGCCGTCAGTTGCGGAGTCCGCCGTAGCCACTGCCCGAGTGGTGGCTCTGCTCGAGCAGTTGGGCTGGGTAATAAATCAGTCGAAAAGCCATCTACGACCGACTCAGCGACTCCTGTATCTAGGGGCTCTGTTCGACACGAGCGTAGGAGCAGTGTTCTTGCCCGAGCTTCGGGTGAAGAAGCTCTTGGGTCAGGTGCTAGCTTTTCGGCGTTTGAAGGCTCCGACGGCTTGGCGTTACTTGCAACTGCTCGGGTCCATGGCGGCGGCTCTGGACTTTGTGCCCTGGGCTCGGGCACATATGAGACCTTTGCAGAATGCTTTGCTCTCGAGGTGGTCTCCTCAGGATCACCCCCTGTCCCGCAGATTGCCGCTCGCTCCGTCCGTGAGCGACAGTCTGCTCTGGTGGTTGGAGCCCGCTCATCTCAGGGCAGGCATGCCCTTGCGGTCTCCGGAGTGGCTCCTTCTCACAACGGATGCCAGTCTCGCTGGCTGGGGAGCTCACTGCCAGTCCCACTTAGCTCAAGGGCTCTGGTCGCCGGAGGAGTCGACCTCATCCATCAATTTGTTGGAGCTGCGAGCGGTGCGGTTGGCGCTGCAGGAGTTTCGCATGCTCGTCGAGGGGAAGGCAGTGCGAGTCTTCTCCGACAATTCCGTGGCAGTGTCTTACATCAACAAACAGGGCGGTACCGGCAGCATTCTCCTGTTGGAAGAGAGTCTCCGTTTGTTGACCTGGGCGGAAACGCACCTGGTCGCCCTTTCCGCGGCCCATGTGGCGGGCCGCGACAATGTTCAAGCGGATTACCTCAGCAGGCATGCCGTGGATCCTGGGGAGTGGGAGTTGAATGCGGCGGTGTTCCACGATCTCGTTCTCCGATGGGGACAGCCGGCTATGGATCTGATGGCTACCTGCGACAATGCGAAGGCCAGCAGGTTCTTCAGCAGGCGGAGGGAGCATATGTCCGAGGGTCTCGACGCCCTGGCACAGCCGTGGCCTCCGGTCCGGCTCCTCTATGTCTTCCCTCCATGGCCCTTGATCGGGCGCGTTCTCAGGCGGATAGAGCGCCACAGGGGGCGGGTAATTCTGATCGCCCCGGACTGGCCGCGTCGGCCGTGGTACGCCGATCTGGTCCGTCTGCTAGTGGACCGTCCCTGGCGGCTTCCGGCGCGGGAGAATCTCTTAGCTCAGGGTCCGCTTCTCATGCCGGACGTGGACCGCTTCTCGCTTACGGCTTGGCTCTTGAGCGGGAGAGGTTGAGGCGTCGGGGTTATTCGCCTTCGGTTATCGACACTCTCCTTCGAGCCAGGCGTTCGTCTACTTCGCTGGCGTATGTTCGCGTGTGGCGGGTCTTTGAGCATTGGTGTGGAGACCGCGATATTCGGCCAGGTTGCTCTCTCATTCCTGACATCCTGTCTTTTCTGCAAAGCGGGTTTGAGAAGGGTTTGGCTCTTGCTACTCTCAGGGTTCAGGTCGCGGCGCTGGCTTGTTTCCGAGGTAAGATTCGGGGATGTCTTCTTTCTCGTCATCCTGATGTCGTGCGTTTCCTTCGCGCAGTCCAGAACTTGCGCCCCCCCCCTTTCGCGCGCTCGTACCCGCTTGGGATCTTAATCTGGTGTTAGAAGCCCTTGCGCGACCTCCCTTCGAGCCAGCTCGGGAGGTTTCCCTTAAAGAATTGTCCTGGAAGACTGCTTTCTTGGTGGCACTCTGTTCAGCTCGACGGGTCTCCGACCTACAGGCTCTTTCGTGTAGGGAGCCTTTCTTGCATTTCTCGCGTGAGAAGGTGGTCTTACGTCCCGTGCCTTCCTTTCTGCCGAAGGTCGTTTCCAGTTTCCATATAAACCAATCGATTTCTCTGCCGACCTTTCCGGTTGGCGAAGGGTCGCCTATGGATTCAGTTCTCCGGAAGTTGGATTTAGGTCGGGTGCTTAAACGGTATCTTCGTCGGACGCAACCCTTCCGTAAAACGGACAGGCTGTTCGTTTTGTTTGGGGGGCCTCGGAAGGGGGAAGCTGCCTCCAAGGCCTCCATTGCGCGTTGGGTTAAATGTGCGGTGTCGGCGGCTTATCGCGCAAGCGGTCGGTCGCCGCCGGAGTTTTTCAGGGCCCATTCCACTCGTAGTCAGGCGACGTCATGGGCGGAACTGGCTCTTGTTCCACCAGTGGATATCTGTCGAGCGGCGACTTGGTCGTCGTTGCACTCCTTTGCGAAGCATTATCGCTTAGACGTGCGAGCGGCGGATGACGCTAAGGTGGGAGCGTCCGCAGTTATTGCTGGTCTCGCCGGTCCCTCCCGGGGGTAGTTACTGCTTTGGTACTTCCCTCACTTGCCTGGACTGGCCCGGAGAGACGAAATGGAAGAAGAAATTAGACCTTACCTGCTAATTGTCTTTCCTTGAGTTCTCTCCGGGCCAGTCCAGGCCCCGCCCGTTCGACCTTGGCGAGACTCCGTTTTTGTTCTCCGAGGTTTTTCTTGGGGGAGTGCGTCGCATTACTGAAGAGTCCATCTTGGGCTTCCGCTCCCTTTCAAGGCTTACGGCGCTCTCTGGGGCTTCCTCCTTGGGGGGAGGGGCTCAGGAATTTTTTTAGTCAGGGTACGTTCTCTACGTGCTCAGAGGGGTCGGGCAGACTTTGTTCGCTCTTTTGGCGGGGAAAAAGGCCTGGCTTATATTAAAAAAAAAAAAAAAAAAAAAAGGAAAAGAATAACTTCCTGGTCCATCGGTTACGCTTGGCCTCTTGGGGGGCTAAGGGTTTGTTTTCTCGTTTTTGCTGCTTTGTAATTTTAGACTGAGGTTCGGCCAGCAGAGGGAGCCAGATATCCTGTTCAGCAAAACTTTAGTTTTACAGTCCTCAGCTGCTAGAGAAGGTTGACAACCCTCACTTGCCTGGACTGGCCCGGAGAGAACTCAAGGAAAGACAATTAGCAGGTAAGGTCTAATTTCTTCTTTTTTCTTTTCACAACATATACAGGAACTTTTGAATTTTCTGTACAATAAATAACACTGAGCTTTCAGTATGGAATATTCTTCTTGTATCAATAGGCAGTGGTGGACCTACATTTCTGGGGCTCTGAAGCTTGAATTGTTAGGGGAGGCCCCTTCACAACCAGGAACAAGGTCTGAATAGCCACTGTTATCATCTACAATGGGGTTGTTTCACAACAGATCACAATTTGTTTTTTAATTTAACCACTACATCTCAGAACATTTTTTCGTTTATGATTAGCCTACATGATACTTTAATAACCTTTTAATTTTTATTTTAACTATTATTTTGTCTTGAATTACACTATATTATTTTTTTCAAAAAATTCCTTCTCATACAGTAGACACAAAATTTTTAAGCAATGTGGACTAAAGTTGCTTCTGGAGCCCCTCTGAGATTAGGCCCTTAAGTTTCATTAGTTTCACAGTAGATCCGCCCCTGTCAATAGGTACCAAATCTGTTTGGCAAATAATGTTACTCAATTTCTCACAGATGCTTCTTTCAAAGTGTGTAAATGAACTGTTTTATTTTAGCTCCCCAGATCAAGTTAGGAGAATATGAAACAATATCTTAAAGTTTGGAATTAGAAATCTCTACTTGAGCTCAAATAGCAACAATAACGTTCTGATGCCCCCCGGTGTTTTTAGGAGGATCTCTGGTCTCCCAGGAGCTCTCAAGAGTCAGGAACATCCTATTCCTTTACTTAAAAAAATGAAATAAAACCCTAATCTTAGGAGATCTGGCTCTCTCTTGAATGAATACTGAAGCTGTGGTTACCTTCAACAGGGTCGTACCGAGCCAGCATTGCGCCCTGTGTGGCTTGCACATCGTGTGCCCCCCCCCCCTTTCACCCATACCTCCATGGCTCCTTCCAGCCACTGCCTGCTGCTGCCACCCTCTGTTTTCTCCACGGCAGCAGCAGAGCAGACCTAACTTTAAAATATGTAAATAAAAACCAAAACACATGGGTATTTCGACTCCGTGCTTTAAAATAGATCTGATCCCTCCCTGCTCTGATGTATTGCGGAAAGATCTGTGTGGTTGGGTGGGGGGGGGTGTATTTTAGGTCTGCTCAGCTGCTGCCGCCACCGCTGAGAGAACAAAAAGTGATGACGGCATGACAACAGGCAGCCGAAATGCACCCCCTAAGCTTTTGCGCCCTGGGCAGCTGCACCGCTCACACAGGGCTAGGTATGACGCTGACTTTCAGTATCCTATCTAACCAAATAAGGGATAATCCGTGTCCCCTTTCTAAACACACTCGCACGTAAACCCTTATTCACTCTTAAACCTACCCTTTCATGCAGTAAAATTCAAGGCTTCAGAGCACAGCTGCACTGAGACTTCCTAAAAACAACTTCAACAAAAATTACTGACCATGGGCAGTAAGAGAACCTCTGTTCAAGCTCAGCCCTCACACCCTACAACTATAAAAATCAGGAACCTCCAAACAATAGCTTAAAGCACTATACTCCAAGCCACTGCTCACAGCTAGCACAAGTGGGCAATCCTCCTTTCAGCCACCACAAACATACAACTTGTGACAGAGAACACAAATTAACTGCTGAAATTCTTTCTACTAAGGCTTTAAATCAAGGATCCACACCAGGAAAATCCTCACACACATTCGGAAATAAGCATTGCTGTTGCTAGCCCTTTGAAATAAACAGCAAGCAGGGAGCCCAAGGAAAACTCAGATAAAACAGTATCCCTCTGATATGGCAGAATTTCTTCCAGAGTAGTCTTTACTCCAGACAGGAGGAACAACCTCAGTCACTCAGTAAGCCTCACTAGAAAAACCTCAAAATAGTATTTCTCATTACAAAATCTTTGCTTCCCAGTCTACCAATGTCTTAGGAGAAAACTGTGAATGTAAAACAGAACTTCTCCTTTCTTCAGGTCTCTGTCGTTCTTTCTTAGAAGTGGATCAAACCGAAGAAATCACAAATCTAGGTCCTTTCCTCTTACACAGCTCCTAGATCAAGGCGCGACAAATCCCGGATGCTAGGTCACCGTGGTGACTACAAATTGCACCTTAGTGCCTGAGATTTGGAAGCCTTGAGAGTTCGGCCAATATTTCATCCTTCCACCATGATCAGCTGTCTACAAAGATCTCGAGCCGCACGGTGAGGGAAGTTCCTTGCAGATCGTGCCGTTTCAAGTTGCATGAGGTGCAGCTATAAAGGGTCACCAAAATGCTGCCGACAGTCTATTCATTGGGGTTGGTAGGGGGGAGGTGGCGAAGGGTCGCCGCTTTCTGTTGGCACTGTGTAATGCCATGTTAAGGGTCTGATTTTATTAAGCTTTCTTTTCCCATAGAAAATGGGAAAATAGTAAATCAGGCCCTTACAAACTGTGCTGCGCTATACGTTTTGGGGGTGGGGCAGCACTATGACCGAGGTCTTGGCAGCTGGCTCCTAGATTCGAAAAGACTTTGTCAAGGCCTGTCCTAGACACACCAGCTGGTTTTCTCAACCACTGCATTTTCCCTTAAGCACAATTCACTTCAATGTCCTTTAAAAACCATTCTCACAGAGGATTAAATGAAACAAAAACCATTCTCCCTCACCCCACCTGCACAGCACACATCCTGCTCCCAGATATACCAAGCCATACATAATTGGTCCCATTCTCATGCTCACTCGCCTTTGCCCCCTCTTCTCGGGCATTTTTGTAATTTGAGCTACAGGGATGATATGCACAGGCCCAGTGCAAGTTCTTTAGCCTCTCCTACAAATGCACTCCCAGGCGGGTTAAGAGGATGGTGCGCAGAGTCGAAGAGCTGCTATCTGTGGTTCCGTTCACACTCCAGCATTGTCAGAGGAGCTTCCTGTGAGTTATCTGGTAATAAAGCAGTGACTCCGTGAGCCCCTGAGTTGATTGCCCCTGGCCAAGTGAGCTTACAGTCCTCAGCCAGCGCTGCGGCTTGATGATCCCCATTCTCCTGCAAGCCATCAGGCTTCCTCTTCCCTCACCATGTCTCCTCCACTGAGAGGTAAATAGGATGCATGGTGTGTAGAGCGTCTTCAACCAACCTGCGTGGGACCAAGTGATGACTCCCCAGCCTCTTGAAAGCAGTCCAGTTCTGGTTTTCCTTTTGCTTTCTTCCAGGCCATATAGCATATGGGCTCTCCGTATGCTTAAATGTAAAAAGCAAAAGCAAAGTGGGGCTGCCATGCACCTGAATGATGTCTCCTCCCCTTCTGGTGGCGAGACTTGCCATTGCTTCTGCGCCAGGTTGCCTTGGAGATGGAGAAGTGAATCCAAACTTGGGCTGGGGAAAGGGAGGGAGGCTGCACACAGGCATGCACTGAAAAGAAAACTTTCTGCATGGGCTGCAGAGGGGCGGGGGGACAGGCTCAGTCGCTAAGCTTTTCCTTTGCTTACTGGAAATGATACGGCTGCAGAGCTCCGTGATTCAAAAGGCAGCAATGGCTACTGCTGCTGTTCCTCCTGATTAACTGGAGCAATTGCATTTTAGGTGGGAGATGATGGGAAACTGATAGCTTTTTCCACCACTCTTACTCTGCTCCCTTCCAAAAAAAAGCAAAAGTATTCATGATAGACGTTGCAGCATTAAATTCAATGTTTTGCAAAAAAGTCATTCCTAGAGAAATGGGGGTGTGATTAAGTGTATATTGCAACCCTGATGCTCACTTTTAAAATGCATGGTATGTGTGCCACAGATGCATGGCACACACACATTTCTGACCTTCCAATAAAACTAATTGCGCTAGGTTTACTAAAGTGCCCCTTAGCACACACTAACACTGCTAACATACATTGTTAGTAAATAAGTACCATTGTATAAAATGGGACCTGTGATAAATAACATATGTTAATATATGTTAGGTGCAGAAGCATGGTGGTGCATTTTTGGTTAATCTAATCTAGATGTTAAGTTTACCTCCTCATTTCAGCACCCCACCCCTCTGTTTTTAGGTAAGACTATACCTTGCACAGTACAGTACTTTGCACTGCATGCAGAGCCTGGCTTCTTAGGGTTTCAGTTTAATTTTTGTCTACTTATTTCTGTTTTTAGTTTAAGGAAACTTATGTTGTACTTGATGAAGGTCAATATGACTAAGGCCAGGTATTTTATGAGCGCTGAGCCTCTATATAGGGATTTATAGTAATCCATCTTGTTCAATTTTCCCAATAGAAGGCATTGATATTATAGGGCTCACTGCAATATTTATAGTGCTGTCTTTTTCTAGATAGGTCCGCATTGGTGCTATTAGGGAATGGTAGATTTCTTCTATCCTGAGTGATTTTTGTAGGGTTTGTATTGGTCACAACCACTCTAGCCACCTTACTGGGCAGACTAGATGGACCATACAGGTCTTTATCTGCCATCATATTCTATGTTACTATGTATGTATGACTTCACAATATGCTTGCTACTGGAAAGGGTTTATATTGCTGTTACATCAGAATCAGACTTTTTTTTTTTTGTATGATGAGTTCTACAGGGGCATGTCCTAGTTCTGCTCTGGCAGCAGGGATTGAAAAATTACAAGTTAAAATAAAACCAAAGAAAGCAACATATGCTTTTGTGGTGCTTCTTTCCTTTGCAAGCAACACAACATGCAGATATTTGCAAATTTATATCACAAATGCACCATGTGAAAAACCTCATTCATTGGCCTTCAGTCTCACTCATTTAACATTGTGTTCTGTAAACCCAGCTATGCCACATTCTGAAGTGAGGAAAAAGCCCTCAATCCTTCACAGAGGCTCTGCTAATTGTTACTGCCCTTCCACTAGAAAATAGTTCCAGGGGCACACGGGTTTACTACATTAGCAACACTGCTCAGACTTAATTTCCCTTTAACTGTCAAAAACAGTCCTGAAAGAAAATTCATAGAACATTATTCCCAAGCAGGGTTTCTCCAGGTTAAACCCAAACTGTCATAAAATAAGAATATCTTTTGGCTGACCTATTTACATATCCCTGCTCTTACCTCAGTGACAATGGCTTGCAGCCTGGCGCACTCCATGGGACTGCGCAGGTTTGTACACCGAGCATGCTCAAAGTCTTTTACATTCCTGGTCCCTGGCAGAACTCAAATGCTTAATTTTTTTCTTTGTTAATAATTTTAGCCCTCCAGAAAAAACACAGGAGCAGCCAGTTAATTAAAATAAAACCAAAAGTGATTCCTTCTTTTTACCACTGGTTACATAAAGATGGGCATTTGGTGAAACGTGGGCTGCAGAGGTGTTGCACTTAATGTTGCAAAAGCTCTGCAACGATGGCACGTTAGGTGCAACACCTCCGCATTAACTGTTGGGGACATGGAAAGCATTTCCCAGAGCACATGCGGTCTTAGCACGGGTGCACCTAATGCAACCTATTGAGGTAGCAATGGATGATCCTATGCTAATAGTTAGTGCGCGGTGTGAACCCCCTGCTAACCGCACAGAGCACACCACACTCAATCTCCGCCCCTACCCCACCCATGTGCAACCCTAACGGGAGTTAACACAGGAATCATCCCACGCTGTCATGGGTCTGTACTAGCTGGCAACGCATGTTCCAATGCGCATTCAGCACACACCGGAACATGTGTTGGCAGCTAACGCCCTTTAGTAAAAGACCCCCATAGCAATGCTGAGCATAAACAACAAGAGTGAAATGTAGGCAATGCACAGTGTTAAAACTGTAAATCAGAGTTGCCAAGATGCTCGGTTCTGGTTTTAAATTTGCATTGCAGTGCAGTATGGTATTTGGAGTCCTTGAATTTAGCCATTGCAATCAGTGCTGCAGGTCCCTTAGTGCGTCAGAATGAGATTGTCAGAAATCCAAGACTGGCTTAAAATCTCATTCCTGTAACTGTGGAACTTGGCAACTCTGTGTAAAGTAGTATTTGCATGCTATCTTCTTTTCTGAGCAATAATAGCAAATAATTGGAAAACATGCTATGTGGGATGCTTTTTGATTGTTGGTTACTCTCAAGCTACTTATAGATTAGTTGGTTTGTATTTTCACATTTTAGCTATATGCATGCCCCCACAATGCCACAGCAAGACCTTCAAAATCTTTCCCTACCACAGAATTACAGGAGCCAGGGGCTGGATCCAGTAAACAACTGATGACAGATAAGGATAAGGTCACTAAATGTCCCCTATTTAGGTTTGCCAACTTTTTGAAAGAGAAAAACCTGCCACCTGTGGCTAGCCATGCTCCGCCCATGCCCGCCTCCACCCTGCCCCTGCCCCACCCATAAAAAATAATTGCAGAGAGGAGAACAGTGCAGGCTTTAGAGTCTGCAGGCTATGTCAAGGGATGGGGGGGGGGGTAGGACTCTTCAGTACCTATTCAGCCACATTACCCTTCTCAGGCCCCTCCAGCACACATATGCTCTTCCATATGGCATTACATCCAAACATATATCCTTCATCCACCGAACTGCATCCCCAGACCCTTCACCAACAATCTGTGCAGAGCAGAGCTAGAACCTTCCCCATAAAACTTACCATATTAGAAAAAATCCCTCTCAATACCAAGCACATTGTGGATTGAATCAGGGCCAGTCCCAGAGTTGCTTCAAAGTGTTGGCACCCTAAGCAAATCTTAATCCATATGTCCCCCTCCCCAACCCCCGTCTGTCAGAATGTATTGTTTAGCTTTGAATGCCCTACTCTCTGCCGACCTCCAGAAGCAATTGCCAGATGGTTGGGCCAGCCCTGAAATCAGGACCATACTGAGACCTGTGTGAGTGGTGCGGCCGCACAGGGCGCAAAGACTTCAGGGTAGCATTTCGGCTCTCTGCAGTTGCAGAAAGCCGAAATGCGCCCCTGAAGACTTTCCGCCGGCACATTAAGCAGGTCTGGTCTCTCCGGGAGGGACCAGACCTGCTTAGCGTGCCGGCAGCAGGCGGCTTGCACTTCGGGTGCGCACCTCTTTTCTCCCGCCCCCATAAAATGGATAGATGTTTATGTTTATTTAAATTTGATATACCGCTCAGGCCAAAAGGCATTAGAGCGGTTTACAATAATATATCATTCAAGGAAATAAGAAAAGAACGCCATTTATTTGATAGGACAGAATAGGGGACAGAGATAGTCAGACAGATAAGAGAGAGAAGAACACAGAACAGTAAAGTTACCATGATATAGATGGGGGGTGCGGGGGGGGGCGCCCCCGATGTGCAGGGTGCGCCCAATGTGCAGGGCGCATTTTGTCATCGGTACGGCCCTGCCTGGAATTAATAGAAAAATGTCATTCGGGACCAAAAGCAAATTTACCATGCCAGTACTAACTTCCAAAACTCGCACAAGGACTCTACCTAGAAAAAAGCAGCACCATAAATATTGCAGTGGGCCCTAAAACATCAATAAAGCTATTAGGAAAGCTGAACAAGCCAGATTACTACATAAGCTTAATAAGGAAATTCCATGCTCACAGAATACCCAGTCTTGGTCATACACACATTACAGATAGGCCTTCACCAGCAAGTGACCACCAAGTGAGAATAGAAATACATAGATAAAAATTAAACTAATACCTCAGAAAGCCAGATGCTGCATGCAGTGCAACACCAGAGAAACAGAAAGAAATGCATTTCCCCCTATACTGTACAAAATAAAAGACAGCAGATGTCAGGATTGGCATTAGGAGGGAGCCAGCCGGGAAGCAGCCAGGGCAATTGTCCTGGGCCCCAAGCCAGAAAGGGCCTTAGATCTGTCTGAGACTGAAAAGGGAACTGCTTGCTAGTAGGTTTTAGAGTCTCTTCTCTGATTTTTTGCCTTGGGTTAGGCTCCAGCCATGCCCGACACCAATCCTGACCCCTGGCAGATATACTTTACAAATACTGACATTATCTAATTAGAAAATAGAAAATACAATTCTTTTCTACCTTTGTTGTTGAGTTATTTTATTTTTCTAATGGTGTTGGTTCCAGTCTCTGTTTTTTTTATTTTCCTCTTAGCTCTCTTTTCATGGTCTCCTCTCCATTTGCCATTTCTTCTCTCTCCTCCTGTCTTCACTTCCTCCCTTTATATCAGTTTTTAACACTGATCTCTTCTTTTCAGTTTTCTTCCATTTATTTTTCTGCTTCTCTATCCAGATTTCACTCCTTCTTACCAATCACTCCTCAATTTTTACTGTAGCTATTGCTTTCCATTTCTCTCCCTCCTCTCATTTCCCAGCTCTCTCTCCTTCCCTAGCCTCTTATTTCCTAGTCTTTCACTAACTCTACCACTCTCTCTCCCATCTCCAGTATCAACCCCTCTCCCCACCTGCTTCCCTTCCTCCATGTCCACCATCTTCTCTCTGTGTCACTATCCCCCATGCCTAACATCTCCCAGCTTTGTCCCTTTCTTCCCCCGTATCCAGCATCCCCCCTCTGTACCTATCCCCTCATGCCCAGCATCTCCTCATGTGTACTCCTTATCCCCATGTCCAGCATCCCCCCTCTGGACCTATCCCCTCATGCCCAGCATCTCCTCATATGTACTTCTTATTTATTTTATTTATTTGTTTAGCAAGCATTTGTATACCGCTCCTTCCAGCGATCAGAAGCGGGAAAGATTACATGGATAAAGCTGTCAAATCAAGACAGAATGATTTTGATTTGTACATAATGATTCGAAAGGTTAGCACGTCACGCAGAAAATTATCTACTTCTAAGCTAAGGGGATATTAATTTACATATGTACATTTATACATTACAGGTTTTCTGGGGAGCTGTGGGGGAGTTGCCCCTCATGCGAATTTAGTACAGGTTGAAATGACTTTGAAATAGGTGGGTTTTGAGTTTCTTTCTAAAGTCTGCTAGATCAGTGCTGGCTCGTAGGTCGGGTGGGAGTTGGTTCCATAGTGTCGGTGCTGTGTATGAGAAAGCCCTGTTACTAGTGATTTTTTTGACTGATCTGATATCTGTTGGAGTGTGGAGGGTGTTGGAATTGATGGTTCTCCTGTTTCTGTTGGATGGTTGCAATCTGATTAGGGTGTCGAGGAAGGATGGTGCTATGCTGTGGATGAGTTTGAAGGTGGTCATCAGTATTTTGTATTTTGTGCGGGCTGCTATGGGGAGCCAGTGTAGCTCAATTAGTACTGGTGTAATGTGTTCAGTAAGACTTTTCTTCATGATGATCCTGGCAGCTACATTTTGTGCCATTTGAAGGATGTTCAGGGTTTTCTTAGGAAGTCCTTGAAGAATGGCGTTGCAATAGTCGAAATGTGGCATGATGAGTACTTGAGCAACGGATCTGAATTCGTGGGGATCAATAATATTCCATATGGGTTGTAGAGCTCTTAGTTTGTAGAAGACTGCCCTGTTGGTTTTGCGCAGGTGAGTTTCCATTTTTAGGTCGCAGTCAAATGTAACTCCTAGATATTTTATTTCTTTCTTTGTTTGATAAGTGTTGTTGCACAGGGTTATTGATGTAGGTGGGTCAAAATTTGCTTTCCTTGAGATATACATCACCTCAGTTTTCTTGTGGTTGATTGTCATGCTGCTTTGTTGTAACCAGTTTTGCATCTCGCCAAAACATGTTTCGAGTGAGCTGTAGTCCGGGTTGTCAGTGTCAAGTTGTGTGTACAGCATAATATCATCGGCATAAATGTGGTAGTTGATTTTATGCTGTGTAAATATTTTGCATAGTGGTTGCATATATACGTTGAAAAGGAGTGCTGAGAGTGCAGAGCCTTGTGGTATACCTTGTGTTTGAGAGAATGCTTCTGCTTTTTCGCCGTTGAATTGTACCTGTTGCATTCGGTTTGAGATGTATGATGTGAACCACTTTAGTGGGGTTCCTGATATTCCTATTGACTTGATTCTGTTTAAGAGGGTTCGATGGTTAACTGTATCAAAGGCAGCTAAGATGTCGATGAATAGGAGTATATACATTTTCTTTTGTTTTCCAGGCCCTTGAGTAGGTTGTTAAGTAGAACTAGTAATAGGGTTTCGACCCCATGATGTTGTCTAAAGCCGTATTGCTGGTCATCTAGAGGAGCATTGTCGATCAGGTGGTCTTGGAGTTGTAATAGGACCGCCTTTTCAATGATCTTTGCTAGGAATGGTATGCTCGATATTGGGCGGTAGGATGCTGGGTCATCTCTGCTGAGTGTACTGTTTTTTAGAATAGGCCTTATGACTGATTTCTTTAGCTCAGTGGGCATGAATCCTTGTTGTAGTGATAGGTTTACTATGTGCGAGATGTACGGTGCTATGTCCTGTTTCACTGCCTTGATCCAGGTTGCTGGGCAGGGGTCGAGTGGGGATGTGGTGCTGTTTATGCTTGTGAGTATGGTTGCAATTTGCTGGTCTCCGATTTTGTGGAAATGTTTCCATAACTGGTCTTGATTTGTGTTGGTCTCAAGGTTGTTTAGTGGTGTCGGTAGTGTTGAGTCATGGTAGGGTGTAGGTCTTGTGGCAGTTAGTTTGCTCGCATAGTGGTTTGCCAATGTTTGGGCCTTGATGGAGTTGTTTAGGTTGTCGCTTTGGGATGTTTTAGTAAGACATTTGACGAGTTCAAATAACTCCCGCGGTCTGTTGATCGCTTTACTTAATATGTTAGTGTGATGGTTTCTCTTAGCAGAGTTGACGTCATCTTTGTACTTTGTAAGAAGGGTCATGTATTTGGTTTTGAGCTCGATGGATTTGGTTTGTCTCCATTTTCTCTCTATTTTGCGGAGTTCTCTCTTCGATCTTGCTAGAGTTTACGTGTACCAGGGTTCGGAGCTGGGCTTGCTTGCATTACCTGAGGTTTTCGATGTAGGGTTTGAAGCATTTTGTATGTTCGTGTTCCATCTGTTTGTTAGATCATCCAGGTCCGTGTAGTCCAGAACTATGTGAGATGAAATGGTATTTATGAGGTGTTCTTTGTTGAATTTCTTGAACTTCCTGATTGGGTGAGGTATTCTCATTTCCTTTGCATTTTTGGGTAGGGACGGCAATTTTATTTTGAGATCAATTTGGTGGTGATCGGACCATGGGACTTGGGTTATCTTTAACTTAGGTGGTTCTAAGTTTGGTTGACGATTGGTGGGTACGAAAATCATGTCCAGGGTATTTCCCCTCAAACACAAGAAGCAGGAGTAGTTGGAAGAACAGACGGGTCTTTATTATTCAAAAAGGGACCCCAACGCGTTTCGGCAATGCCTTCCTCAGGGGGAGTAGCACCTTACACACGATATAAACCTAATGCAGTCAGAGGCGGTCTTATGTGTGAAATAGCCACAGTGTTGTGTGTAAAATCAAACCCGTAAGGGAGCAGAGTCGCAGCAAGTCTGTTCTTCCAACTACTCCTGCTTCTTGTGTTTGTTCGGATTACCTGCAGGAGTTCGCTCCTCCTTGTGCACCAGGGTATTTCCCCTATCATGGGTGGCATTGTTTACTATTTGGTGGTAGCCTAGTTGGTCCATGGCTTCAAAGAAGGTGTTCAAGTGGGTTGGGGGAATTGATGCTAAGTTAAATCTCCCAGGATGATTTGGAATTTTTTGTTTTGGGTGGTAGTGATGTTTTCCAGTGCTGTGGCTAGCACTTCGAGGTGTGGAGAGGGAGGTCTGTATATTAGGCAGATGGATAAAGCCGTTTTTCTACTTTGAGTAGGTCAATGTCTGTGTTTGTGATCGTGGATGTGATTGTTAGTTGCAGGCTGGCTTTGGCTGCTATGAGGATTCCACCTCCTCTTTTGTTGGAGCGCGGGCAGTTGTGGAGTTTGTAACCAGGTTTACTTATTTGGTTTATTATAGCAGGATCAGAGTCAGTGAGCCAAGTTTCCGTTATACATAGGATGTCTGGTTCTTATCCCCGTATCCAGCATCCCCCCTCTATACCTATCCCCTCATGCCCAGCATCTCCTCATGTGTACTCCTTATCCCCATGTCCAGCATCCCCCCTCTGTACCTATCCCCCTGATGTCCAGCATCTCCTCATGTGTACTCCTTATCCCCGTGTCCAGCATCCCCCCTCTGTACCTATCCCCCTCATGCCCAGCATCTCATCATGTGTACTCCTTATCCCCATGTCCAGCATCCCCCCTCTGTACCTATCCCCTCATGCCCAGCATCTCATCATGTGTACTCCTTATCCCCGTGTCCAGCATACCCCCTCTGTACCTATCCCCTCATGCCCAGCATCTCCTCATGTGTAGTCCTTATCCCCATGTCCAGTATCCCCCTCTGTACCTATCCCCCTGATGTCCAGCATCTCCTCATGTGTACTCCTTATCCCCGTGTCCAGCATCCCCCTCTGTACCTATCCCCTCATGCCCAGCATCTCCTCATGTGTACTCCTTATCCCCATGTCCAGCATCCCCCCTCTGTACCTATCCCCCTGATGTCCAGCATCTCCTCATGTGTACTCCTTATCCCCGTGTCCAGCATCCCCCCTCTGTACCTATCCCCTCATGCCCAGCATCTCCTCATGTGTACTCCTTATCCCCATGTCCAGCATCCCCCCTCTGTACCTATCCCCTCATGCCCAGCATCTCCTCATGTGTACTCCTTATCCCCGTGTCCAGCATCCCCCTTCTGTACCTATCCCCTCATGCCCAGCATCTCCTCATGTGTACTCCTTATCCCCGTGTCCAGCATCCCCCTCTGTACCTATCCCCCTGATGTCCAGCATCTCCTCATGTGTACTCCTTATCCCCATGTCCAGCATCCCCCTCTGTACCTATCCCCTCATGCCCAGCATCTCCTCATGTACTCCTTATCCCCGTGTCCAGCATCCCCCTTCTGTACCTATCCCCTCATGACCAACATCTCCTCATGTGTACTCCTTATCCCCATGTCCAGCATCCCCCTCTGTACCTATCCCCCTGATGTCCAGCATCTCCTCATGTGTACTCCTTTTCCCCGTATCCAGCATCCCCCCTCTGTACCTATCCCCTCATGCCCAGCATCTCCTCATGTGTACTCCTTATCCCCGTGTCCAGCATCCCCCTTCTGTACCTATCCCCTCATGCCCAGCATCTCCTCATGTGTACTCCTTATCCCCGTGTCCAGCATCCCCCTCTGTACCTATCCCCCTGATGTCCAGCATCTCCTCGTGTGTACTCCATATCCCCATGTCCAGCATCCCCCTCTGTACCTATCCCCCTGATGTCCAGCATCTCCTCATGTGTACTCCTTATCCCCGTGTCCAGCATCCCCCTCTGTACCTATCCCCTCATGCCCAGCATCTCCTCATGTGTACTCCTTATCCCCGTGTCCAGCATCCCCCTTCTGTACCTATCCCCTCATGCCCAGCATCTCCTCATGTGTACTCCTTATCCCCGTGTCCAGCATCCCCCTCTGTACCTATCCCCCTGATGTCCAGCATCTCCTCATGTGTACTCCTTATCCCCGTGTCCAGCATCCCCCTCTGTACCTATCCCCCTGATGTCCAGCATCTCCTCATGTGTACTCCTTATCCCCGTGTCCAGCATCCCCCTTCTGTACCTATCCCCTCATGCCCAGCATCTCCTCATGTGTACTCCTTATCCCCGTGTCCAGCATCCCCCTCTGTACCTATCCCCTCATGCCCAGCATCTCCTCATGTGTACTCCTTATCCCCGTGTCCAGCATCCCCCTTCTGTACCTATCCCCTCATGCCCAGCATCTCCTCATGTGTACTCCTTATCCCCGTGTCCAGCATCCCCCTCTGTACCTATCCCCTCATGCCCAGCATCTCCTCATGTGTACTCCTTATCCCCGTGTCCAGCATCCCCCTTCTGTACCTATCCCCTCATGCCCAGCATCTCCTCATGTGTACTCCTTATCCCCGTGTCCAGCATCCACCTCTGTACCTATCCCCCTGATGTCCAGCATCTCCTCATGTGTACTCCTTATCCCCGTATCCAGCATCCCCCTCTGTACCTATCCCCTCATGCCCAGCATCTCCTCATGTGTACTCCTTATCCCCGTGTCCAGCATCCACCTCTGTACCTATCCCCCTGATGTCCAGCATCTCCTCATGTGTACTCCTTATCCCCATGTCCAGCATCCTCCTCTGTACCTATCCCCCTGATGTCCAGCATCTCCTCATGTGTACTCCTTATCCCCGTGTCCAGCATCCCCCCTCTGTACCTATCCCCCTCATGCCCAGCATCTCATCATGTGTACTCCTTATCCCCATGTCCAGCATCCCCCTCTGTACCTATCCCCTCATGCCCAGCATCTCCTCATGTGTACTCCTTATCCCCATGTCCAGCATCCCCCCTCTGTACCTATCCCCTCATGCCCAGCATCTCATCATGTGTACTCCTTATCCCCGTGTCCAGCATACCCCCTCTGTACCTATCCCCTCATGCCCAGCATCTCCTCATGTGTACTCCTTATCCCCGTGTCCAGCATCCCCCTTCTGTACCTATCCCCTCATACCCAGCATCTCCTCATGTGTACTCCTTATCCCCGTGTCCAGCATCCCCCCTCTGTACCTATCCCCTCATGCCCAGCATCTCCTCATGTGTACGCCTTATCCCCGTATCCAGCATCCCCCCTCTGTACCTATCCCCCTGATGTCCAGCATCTCCTCATGTGTACTCCTTATCCCCATGTCCAGCATCCCCCTCTGTACCTATCCCCTCATGCCCAGCATCTCCTCATGTGTACTCCTTATCCCCATGTCCAGCATCCCCCTCTGTACCTATCCCCCTGATGTCCAGCATCTCCTCATGTGTACTCCTTATCCCCGTGTCCAGCATCCCCCCTCTGTACCTATCCCCCTGATGTCCAGCATCTCCTCATGTGTACTCCTTATCCCCGTGTCCAGCATCCCCCTTCTGTACCTATCCGCTCATGCCCAGCATCTCCTCATGTGTACTCCTTATCCCCCTGTCCAGCATCCCCCTCTGTACCTATCCCCCTGATGTCCAGCATCTCCTCATGTGTACTCCTTATCCCCGTGTCCAGCATACCCCCTCTGTACCTATCCCCCTTATGTCCAGCATCTCCTCATGTGTACTCCTTATCCCCGTGTCCAGCATCCCCCCTCTGTACCTATCCCCTCATGCCCAGCATCTCCTCATGTACTCCTTATCCCCGTGTCCAGCATCCCCCTTCTGCCCTATCCCCCTGATGTCCAGCACCCTCGTCTGTCCCTATACTCCCATGTCCAGCATCTTCTCACCCCAGCTTATGTCCAGGTTCTGCTGGCTTTCCTTCCCATGCTGCCTGCCCTTGCCCCACTGCCGCTTTTTCGGTTCCATTGGCAGCGGCAGCGGACCTCCAATTTAAAAAAAACAAACAAAAAAAACACAGCGGGTCTTTGTGACTCTGTGTTTGAATGGATGGTCTGCTCCTACCCCCTCTGATGTGAGCATATGTTAGAGGAGAGAAGGACCAGATCAGCCTTGCAAGCGTGGAGTTGCAAAGACCCGCCTTCTTTTTTTTTTTAAATTGGAGGTCTGATAGTGCTGTCAGCAGATAACGGACCCTTCTTTGGCCGATTTTACAGTCCTGCCAGCTGGTGGCCTCCAGCCTCTAAAACCACTTCGTTGGCAACCCTACCTGTGTCATCCCCAAGCATCAGACCCTTCAGACATGCTTCTCCCAACCTACTATCTGCCACTACCAACTTTGTTCCTTCCCCCTCCAATCCTTTATATCTCCACTGTCTCCTTATTTCCCCTCCCCCTCCCTCTCCCTGTGTCCAGCACACCCCTCTGTTTTCCTCTACCCCTCCAGCATCTCCTCATCACTCTTCTCTACTCCCCAAACAGCATCTCTTCCTCTCTTCCTTACCCCCCACTGATCCACAATATCCCTCTTCTCTCTTCCCTGCCCCCATATTCAGCAGCCACGGCTGCAATAGAAGTAATTTTTTTAAAACCCTTCTCCTCTGATCCAGCCACGATTCCTGCATCTTACAGAGCAATGGCTATGATAGTAATAATACATTTCTAAAAACTCACCCTCTCCTTATCCAATCCATCCACGGCTCCTGCACCTTACGGAGCTGCAACTGCAATACCAATAATAATGAAAAACAAAGCAAAAGGTGTGCAGCCAATGGGGAGCCTTTCGGCCTGTGCTATGCAACCTCTGTTGCTCCATCCCTCTCCCTCTAGTATAACTTTCTTTTGGGGACTGGACGCAGCACAGAGGTTCCATAATGCAGTCCGGAAGGCTCTGCAGCAGCTGTGCACCTGTTTGCTTTATTTTTCATTATTATTATTACTGCAGTCGCAGCTCTGTAAGGAGCTGCTGCTCGATCAGAGGAGAGGATGAGGTTGCAAGGGGACAAAGAGAGAGTTAGAGCTGCCCCCTGGTCCTGCCTGAGCAAAAAAACGGCTTTTCAACGGGCGGTTTTAGTTCTCTGTTGGCAGCCGGCCAGGCCGGCTGTAAACTGACTGGTTGGCAACCCTTCCCCTGTTTTTGGGACTTGTCCTCAATTTACGAGCTAAACTCCTACCTCTTTGGCAGCCCCCTGTCCCTAATTTCAGCAATGGTGACAGAGGGGGTAGAAAAAGATGTAGTTTCAATTTAGTGACTGGACTATGTCAGTTTTTAGAATTTACATCCATTATCTTTGTATTTTGCATTTTATGGGGGAAATGCATCCCTGTTTCTATTTTTCTGTCGATTTGTCGCCTTGGGAATGATATTGTTGCTGGGATGGGGGGAGGCAGGGTAATGACTCCTCTTCCCTCCTCCATTCCTTATTGCTAAAACCTGGAACTAAAGTGTCCCTTCTTTCCTGTCTAACTCCATGCCACACACACACACACTTGGGATAAGTGTCCCAAATTTGCCTGCAAAACTCTGGAAACCTTAGATAAGGAGTGTGTGCACACAAGGGTATACAATATCCTGCACTCCTCCACCAGCAGGAGGGCAGTCGTGAGTGACAATGCCTCAGGTAACAACCTTCTCCTCTTCCACTTTAAGCTGCACTGCCAGGCCCAGGATAGCAAAAGAGGAGGGTACAGTCTGAGGCTCTACTTTTCACCTCCTATAGACCAGATTGGTGTCATGCAGATGGAAAAAAAGTTACTTCTAGGCAGCTAGAGAGAGAGCGCAGTGAGAAAACTATGGCTTCTTGTGGGGAGCACACGAGTGTATCATGATGAGAGGACGGGTATGTGAGAGAGGATCGGTGCAGGCCAGAGGCAAAATAGGGTTGTCGGCTTTGGGGGAGAGGGAGGAAAACACCTGCCACATCAGGAAATGAGCTGTGCAGGTAGTCACACTCCTTGGTACCTGCAGAAACATGGTTCAGACCTGCTAGGTTGCCCAGTTCAAGGAGGGCAGTTTTGAGCCAGTCCTGGATTTCTGACAAATCCATCCTGATGTATTGTGGGACCTGAGGCTGGGTAGAATCAAGAACTACAAATATCATACTGGTTCAGGATGTAAGTTCAAAACAAGGTCTGGCCAAAACGTTTCCCTCCTGGAACAGCATAATTTGGCAGCTCTGTGCAGTCTGTCTTGAGAAGCAGGAGGCAGCAAATTTTTGAATCCACATTCCACTGCTATGTTGTTACACTAAGCACAGACCTGGTGTCCCCATACAGAAATCTATCCCTCTAGAGTTGCCCCACCCCCCTCTCCTGTATCTCCTTTCTGATTTACACATGCACGCTGCAGGTCCCCAATTGCTTCTTTTCTCACTTTAGACTCAGTAACCAACTGTCTGGTTTTGAACCAAACAGGCCTTTTTAAGGAGATCTCTGTAGTGTCCAATAACCAAGGTTACCAGATGTGATTTTAGAGCTGTGTCCATGACTCCCATATGTTTGCCAGCCTCCTGTCCTTGATTCCAGCCATTGGGATAGAGGGAGTAGAAAAAAAATTCTTTTCAATTTTGTGATTTAAATATGTCGGTTTTTAGAATTTACATCTTTATATTTTGCACAGTACCAGGGAAATGCTTCACTGTTTCTATTTCTCTGTCAATTTTTCTGCTTGGAAGTGATATTGTTGCTGGGTTGTTGCTGTCATGGGGTGGGGGAGTGGGGAGGGGCAAGGTAAAGACTTCTCTTCATACCTTGTTGCTCAAAGCTATTATTAAATTGTCCCTCCCCCCCCCCCCCCCCAACTTGGGATAGGTCCCATATTTGCCTGAAAAAGATCTATTAAACTTACCAATAAGAAATACTGACAAGGCTGTATAAGTCTAGCTATGCAGTTTTCTCCCTCCCTGTCCAGCCTTTACACTTCCTATATGAAAGCAGTCAGACGCCTTGTAGCACTATATAAATGATTAATAATAGTGGTAGTAGTGGTACATTCAGCAGCTGGTCAGTGTGAAAGAGCTGCGCTACAGCCCCTACCTCACTCTCTTTACCAGCCTCACTCAGCAACTTTTCCCATGGCCCGAGCAGCAGTCTGGGGAGAGGGGGCGGGGCTGCAGCTCAGCTTGCAGAGACTTTATGAGGACAGTAACTTCAAGGTGCTCCAGCTCCTACAGCACAAAGGTTTCTCTATTGCAATCAGCCTTTTGCACCGCTGGAGCTGCTTAAGCCACAGGAGAGTGAAGAAGGCACAGAGAAGAGAACAAGGAAGGTACAAACAGAGGACAAAGGGTACAAGTGAAGGGACAAAGGAAGGAAGGAAGGAGGGAGGGAGGGAATGGAGCGAAGGGCACATGGGTTGGGGGAGGGCAGACAGTAGGGCAGTAAGGGCACAAGGAACAAGAGAAAAGAGACACATGGGCCAATGCAGTAAGAAGTGCTAGGCTTTGTGCACAGGTTCATTCAGCTTTTGTGGACAATTTGTGAGCTACCGATGCAGAAGGGAGTTTTACACACATGTTAATTGTACGTAAAGTCTCAAGCAGACAGCAGCACCCAGCACATTTAAATTCACAGTGATGAAGCAATTAGTAATTCAACACAGATCCGAAGAAGTGCTCAGAAATCTGAACTCAGTGCTGGGATTATAATGAAAGATCTGTGCAGTATAAAGAGTTAACTCACTGGTTTGCACTCTGCGCTAGTGAGGAAATTGCTTCTTCTCTTTATTCTGAGCATAGCAGACGTGCAACATTTCTGAGTGCTGAAGGGGAGTGCTAAAAAATGGGAAGGGATCAGCTGAGGAGGTGGTGTGCTGGAACAATGTTAGATGCATGTGCTGGAATGTTGTCTGGCACAGAAACATCATAGAAACATGACAGCAGAAGAAGACCACATGGCCTATCTAGTCTGCCCTTCCATATCGACTACAATAGTCCTCGTTTCCTTTAGAGATCTTCTGTGTTTTCCCCATGCTTGTTTGAATTGAGATACTGTCCTCATCTCTACCACCATTGGGAGACTATTTCACACATCTACACCTCTTTCCATGAAGAAATATTTCCGCATATTACTCCTGAGTCTATCCCAATTCACCCTCATCACATGTCCCCTCATGGCAGAGCTTGCTTTCAATTGAAAGAGGCTCTCCTCCTGTGCATTTGTGCCATGGAAGTATTTAAACATCTTTATAATACCTCCTTTATCCCGCCTTTTCTCTAAAATATACATATTAAGATCCTTAAGTCTGTCCTCATATGCTTTATAACAAAGACTACTAACCATTTTGGTAGCCACCCTCTGCACCAACTCCATCTTGCTTATATCCTTTTGAAGGTGCGGTCTCCAGAATTACAACCAATACTCCAAATGAGGTCTCACCAGAGACTTACACAGAGGCATTATCACCTCCTTTTTTCTAGGGGGTTAAGACATTTTTCAGATATGTTAGCGAGAGGAGGAAGGGCAAAAGTGGTATTTTCAGACTCAAAGATGAAGAGGAGGGATATGTAGAAGCTGATGAGGATAAAGCGGAATTGTTTTACAAATATTACTGTTTTGTGTTCACAGATGAAGGACCAGGAGCAGGACCTCAGAAAACACCCACAAACAGGAACAGAAGCAAGGGGCAACTTGAACGATTTTCAAAAGACTGTGTTTGTGAGTAACTAGTTAGACTAAAAGTAGACAAAGCAATGGGACCGGATGGGATACATCCGAGAATACTGAGGGATCTTGGGGACGTTCTAGCAGCTCCACTGACTGACCTTTTTAATGCCTCTTTGGAGTCGGGAGTTGTGTCAGAGGACAGTAAAGAAGTACAAGTGGTCCCTTTACACAAAAGCGGAAGTAAGGAAGTGGTTGAAAACTATGGCTGGTTGATTTAGCTTCAGTGGTGAGTACATTATTGGAAGCACTGCTGAAAGAGAAAATAGTGAGGTTTCTGGAATGCAACAGATTACCGGATCCAAGGCAGCATGGATTCACCAGAGGCAGGTCTTGTCAAACAAATATGGTTGATTTCTTTGACTGGGTGACCAGAGATTTGGACCGAAGGAAAGCCCTAAACGTGGTGTTCTTAGATTTCAGTAAAGCCTTTGACACCATTCCACACAGGCAACTTATAAACAAACTGAGCACCCTAGGAATAGACCCTAAAGTTACTGCTTGTGTTAGAAATTGGTTAAGTGGGTGGTGACAAAGGGTACAGGTAATGGAACTCACTCTGAGAAGGAGGTTACCAGTGATGTGCCGCAGGGATCTCTCCTTGTCACATCTTTGTTAGTAAACTTTGCCTCTTTGCGGATGATACCAAAATCTGCAATAAAGTAGACACCCAAGAAGATGTAGATAACATGAGGAGGGATCTAGCTAAGCTTGAAGAGTGGTCTAGAATTTGGAAGCTGAGAATTAATGTTAAAAAATGCAAGGTCATGCATTTGGGCTGCAGCAATCCAAGGGAGTGATACAGTATAGGGGGTGAAATACTTCTGTCCACAAAAGAAGCGCGGGACCTAGGCGTGATTGTGTCTGATAATCTTAAAGTAGCTAAACAGGTAGAAAAGGTGACAGTGAAAGCTAGAGGGATGCTTGGGTGCATAGGAAGAGGAATGGCTAGCAGAAAAAAGGAGTTGATAGTGCCTCTGTATAAGTCTTTGTGCAACCTCATTTGGAGTACTGTGTGCAATTCTGGAGACTGCGCCTTCAAAAGGATATAAACGGGATGGAGTCAGTATAGAGGGCGGATACTAAAATGGTTAGTGGTCTTCGTTATAAAGTATACGAGGACAGACTTAAGGATCTTATGTGTATACTTTAGAGGAAAAGCGGAATAGAGGAGATACGATTGAGATGTTTAAATACCTCCGTGGCATAAATGCACAGGAGGAGAGCCTCTTTTGATTGAAAACAAGCTCTGCTACGAGGAGACATAGGCTGAGAGTAAAAGGGGATAGACTTGGGGGTAATATGCGGAAATATTTCTTTACAGAAAGAGTGGTAGATACGTGGAATAGTCTCCCAGTGGAGGTGCTAGAGACTAGGACAGTACAAACAGAGATTCTCTAAAGGAAAAAAGGGGACTGTTGTAGAAACTGATATGGAAAGGCAGACTAAATAGGCCATGTGGTCTTTTTCTTCCGTCATGTTTCTATGTTTTTAATGCACCCTTTGCATGCAGATAATGCAACTTATATGCACAAGTTCTGACATGCCAAATGCAGAAAAGGAAAAGTATGTGCACACAGTAATACCAAGTGTATTTAAATTATCCGCAAATGAGCTGCATATATTAAAATAGCATGCTAATATTGTCTGTGCCAAATGCAGAGAAACACATAGATGATTATGTAACCAGCTAAAGTACCGCCATCAGTACACCTGGTTTGAGATGACTTAAATGTCTTGTGCATGTAGGAAAAAAAATCCTTGGTGATCCAGTGGCCACGATCCACCTACCCACCCACCCAGTAAAAAAAAAAATACCTTGGTGACCCAGCAGCCCTGATTTTCCTCCCCCACCTTCCACCCACCCGCCCGCCCGCCCAATAAAAAAAAAAACCCTGGTAGCCCAGCAGCCCCAATTTTCCCACCCCCACCCAATTAAAAAAAACTCCTGGTGGTCCAGCAGCCCCCATCCTCCCCACCCACCCAATAAAAAAAAAATCCCTGCTGGCTCAGTGGCCCCAGTCTAACCCAAATGAAAAAAAAAGAAAAATCTTGTGACCCAGCGGCACCAATCCCATTCATCCAATAACAAAAAGGCCCAGTGGCCCCCGAGACCCCCACCCACTCCTGCTACTTTTAAGCTGGAGCAGGAGTGTTGCCCACATGCTCCCATCCCTGCCCCACTATCTTGAAAAATGTTGACGCATCCTGGGATGCACTGGGCAGAGTCAGACTGCCATATAAGGCACTTTCTACCTTATATGCAGTCTGACCCCTGGTGCATCCCAAGATGCACCATGTGGGGCCAGGCACCACCATTTTTCATCATGGCACTATGGGAGCACATGGGCAATGCTCCCACTTCAGCTTAAAGATACCGGGAGAGGGATGGGAGTTTAGGTGCTACTAGCCTTTTTGTTATTGGGTGGGTGGGGGGGATCAGCGCCGCTGGGCCACCAGGGTTTTTTTTATCGAGTGGTGATCTAGTTTATGTTGTGGGGTCGGTGTCAGGGCACCGGCCCCCCTGACAGTATTTTGATGGCATTGAGGACTTTCCCCAATGCTGGATCATCTGAGGTGAAGGTTCAAACTTTCCCTCAGGTGACCCTGTTTCTTTGGAAGAGTATGCCAAACTTGCGCCAACTTCTGTGTGCATGTGTTTGACTTGCTCTCCCAGTTTAACGCTGACATTTGCGCCAAAGTTTTACGCTTGGCTAGTTTGCATATGCACCCCTTTCTGCATGGTGTGCTACATAGATGCGTACACAGCTAATAGACCGCGACTTCAGTGACGATTTTCTGCATCAGCCCTTTTATGTGCACAACTTACTTGCATGTTCTTTGTTAATGTCATTGGAGAGCAAAACATTTGCATTATGCTTATGTTAGGAAACTGTGTACTGAGTTTCAGCACACAGCTGCAAAACGAGGCTTCAGCATTGTCCTGACAGAAGGCAGAGAGAGAGAGCCACAGGAGAGGGAAGGAAGGGGGGGATAGTAGGGCAGATAATAGAAAAACAATGGGAGGAAATAAAAACAGGTCTTAATGCTTATAAAGTACCTACCCTCCTAGAACTCTGTAGCCTAACAAAACTCTCCTAGCGCTGTGCAGTTTAACCTAACTGTCCGAGTTGTCAGGTGTGAGAGCGAACTCTGGAATAACATGCATACAAACCCATTCTTTATGAAAACCAGAAGATTGAAAAGGTGTACCCCAGGAGTATGCGCAGTGATTTTTACATTGATTATCATGTAGTGCATGCTGGCGATTCTATTTTATTTTTACTTAGGTGCTGTTTTTGTAGGGGCATGTGCGAAGGGAGGAGGAGTGTGGTCTGTACAAACACATGAAAGAGTTTTCATGAATATGGGGAAAATTGGAGGGTATTTATAGGGGGAGAGTTCATGCGTAGGTGTGGAGATATTCATGTTAGGGGAGACTGTGCATGGATTTTAAGTAGGGTATCCACATTGTTATGTGTATCTTTAGCTCATCAAGCCACTGCTATCTTCCCTATTTATAAAAACTTACTGTATGTGCACAGATTTTACTTTTACCCATATTTGCAATAAAATGACATACCAGCTTATGCACATGCAGAGAAGGAAATCACAGAGACAGACAACTGGCAGGAAGGGGATAAGCTGCACAGAACAGGAGTTAAAAACCCAAACATAGGCACACACCTAAACCACATTGAACAGCACTAATAACTCTAACTGCCTTACTGGGCAGGCTAATCGGGCCATGTTTTGCTAAGTGAATGGGGTGCGAAAATAAAGGCTAACACACTTTGTAATAAAGATAAGCCGTTTATTTATAAAATAAAGAAAAGATAACTTGAAAGCAAGTAATCACTTATTTACCTATAATTAGTTAGAAAAGATAGCTAGAAAGCAAGTAATTACAGGAGAACGATACATCACTGACAGAGTTATGAACTTCATTTCATTCCACACTGACTAAATGGATCCCAGATTCAGCCAGACAGGAGAGACTTAGAAACATAGAAACATAGAAATGTGACGACAGAAAATGTCCACATGGCCTATCTAGTCTGTCCTTCCATATCAACAACTACAACAGTCCCCTTTTTACCTTTAGAGATCCTCTGTGTTTGTCACATGCTTTTCTGAATTCAGTTACTGTCCTCATCTCTACCACCTCCACTGGGAGATTATTCCACGGATCCACTACTCTTTCCGTAAAGAAATATTTCCGCATATCACTCCTGAATCTATCTCCCTTCACCCTCATCCCATGTCCCCTCGAGGCAGAACTTGTTTTCAATTGAAAGAGGCTCTCTCCCTGAACATTTATGCCACGGAGGTATTTAAACATCTCAATCATATCACCTCCATCCCGCCTTTCCTCTAAGGTGTACATATTAAGATCCTTCAGTGTGTCCTCATATGCTTTATAATGAAGACCACTAATCATTTTAGTAGCCAACCTCTGCACCGACTCCATCCTGTTCACATCCTTTTGAAGGTGCGGTCTCCAGAATTGCACAATATACTCCAAATGAGGTCACACCAAAGACTTATACAGAGGCATTATCACCTCCTTTTTTCTGGTAGCCATTCCTCTCCGTATGCACCCAAGCATCCTTCTAGCTTTTGCCATCGCCTTTTCTACCTGTTTAGCTACTTTAAGATCATCAGACACAACCACGCCTAAGTCCCGCTCTTCTTTAGTGGACAAAAGTACTTCACCCCCTATACTATATTGCTCCCTTGGTTTGCTGCAGCCCAAATGCATGACCTTACATTTTTTAACATTAAATCCCAGCTGCCAAATTCTAGACCATTCTTCAAGCTTAGCTAGATCCCTCCTCATGTTATCTACCCCTTCCTGGGTGTCTACTCTATTGCAGATTTTGGTATCATCCGCATAGAGGCAAACCTTACCTGAAAGCCCTTCCGCTATATCACTAACAAAGATGTTAAAAAGAATCGGACCAAGGACAGATCCCTGGGGCACACCACTGATAACATCCTTCTCCTCAGAGTGAGCTCCATTTACTTGTACTCTTTGTTGCCTCCCACCCAAGCAATTTCTAACCCAAGCAGTAACTTTAGGGTCCATCCCTAGGGTGCTCAGTTTGTTTATAAGTCGCCTGTGAGGAACAGTGTCAAAGGCTTTATTGAAATCTAAATACACCACATCTAGGGCTCTCCCTCGGTCCAACTCCCTGGTCACCCAGTCAAAGAAATCAATCAGATTTGTCTGACAAGACCTGCCTCTGGTGAATCCATGCTGCCTCGAATCCTGTAATCCACTGGACTCCAGAAACCTCACTATTTTCTCTTTCAGCAGCATTTCCAATAATTTACTCACCACCGAAGTTAAACTAACCGGCCTGTAGTTTTCAACCACATCCTTACTTCCACTTTTGTGTAAAGGCACCACATGAGCCTCTCTCCAGTCCTTTGGCACCACTCCCGACTCCAACGAGGCATTGAAAAGGTCAGTCAGTGGAGCTGCTAGAATGTCCCTAAGTTCCCTCAGTATTCTCGGGTGTATCCCATCCGGTCCCATCACTTTGTCTACTTTAAGTTGAGATAGTTTCTCACGAACACAGTCTTTTGAAAATTGTTCAAGATGTCCATTGCTTCCGTTCCTATTTGTGGGTGTTTTCTGAGGTCCTGCTCCTGGTTCTTCATCTGTGAACACAGAACAAAAATATTTGTTAAGCAATTCCGCTTTATCCTTATCAGCTTCTGCATATTCCTCCCCTGCACCCTTGAGTCTGACAATACCACTCTTGCCCTTCCTCTTCTCACTAATATATCTGAAAAATGTCTTATCCCCCTATTTTATTGCATTGGTTATTTCCTCCTCCTTTTGAATCTTTGCCTTCTTGACTACTTTGCTAGCTTCTCTAAGATTTTCCAAATACAGATGCCTGTCTTCCTCTCTCTGTGATCTCTTGTATTTCATGAAGGCCCCCCTCTTTTTCTTCACTTTTTCAGCTACTTCTTTCAAAAACCATAGTGGTCTCCTTTTCCTTTTACCTTTATTTACCATTTTAACAAAAAGGTTGGTTGCCCTTAAAATATCCCCTTTCAGTTTTTCCCACTGTTTTTTTACATCCCTCAGCTGTTCCCATCCAACTAACGATTCCCTGAGGTATTGGCCCATCTTCGCAAAGTTAGTCTTCCTAAAGTCTAAGATCCTCACCTTTGAATGGATTCTAACAGCCCTAGTCCTAATATTGAACCACACCATCTGGTGATCACTGGATGCAAAATGATCTCCCACTACAACATCAGAAACACTTTCACCATTGGTAAGCACCAAGTCCAGTATAGCCCCTTCACGTGTGGGGTCTGTTACCAATTGCCTGAATAGTTCTCCCTGTAGAGAATCCAGGATCTCCTTACTTCTAAATGATACTGCAGCAGGAATGTGCCAATCAACATCTGGCATATTGAAATCTCCTATCAGTAGCACTTCCCCATTCCTAGCAATGCTGCGTATGTCTTCAATTAACTCTCTGTCCACCTCTTCCTCTTGTGAGGGAGGTCTGTATATCACACCAATGCAAATAGATTTCTTTTTCCCTCTTTCTAGTTTAACCCACAATGCCTCCCCTCTCCCTTTTAAGCTCTGTAATTCCAAAGCTTTAGTAGTAGTTTTTACATATAGTGCCACTCCTCCTCCCCTACTTCCTCCCCTGTCCTTTCTGAATAAAGTATAGCCAGGTATAGTTACATCCCAATCATGGTTTTCTGTGAACCATGTTTCTGTAACTGCCACTAAATCCAAGTCAGCCACTCCCACCAAAGCTTCAACATCAGGGATCTTATTTCCCATGCTACGGGCATTTATACACACTGCTTTCCATATGTTACCCCTGTTACCCATTTCCATAAAGTTATTTAATGTATCAACTACCTGGGGGCTTTCACTTACCTGGGGGCTTTCTTCACCCATCCCCAATGAATCTAGTTTAAAGCCCTTCTCAATCAGGAGACTTTCCAGGTAGCGCACGTGCTTGTTCCATGGATGAGATTCCTTTACTTCCTCGCCGGCTGAAAAAGGCACCCATTTTATCCTGATGTAAGAGCAACCAGTAATTTTCCATCAGGTGACACACACATAGAACAGAATCAGCTGTCGATTAAACATAATCAAGATGCTGGCCAGACGCCTGAGAATGCTCAAAGGAGGGCATTTCCCATCCCATGGTTCAGAAGCCCAGAACCCCGTCGGATGACCTTCACTTTATTTTGTATGTATTTAACAGGTGCACCAGTATCTGCACTAAGACTCCCTATTAGAAATTTCACATGGTTCTTTCAAAAACAGTTATGCAAGAAGATGTTTTTCATAAAATTGTACAGGAATCTCTCTCTTCCATAACTACTGATGCATGATCAGTAGTCAACTTTAATTAATTTGTATTACAGGCCATAGTTACCTATTACATGAAAGTGTTCCTCTTACTGTTGCTAAGTGCTACCGAGTCGGTGCTGACTCAAGGTGACCTTTGGATAGCTGTCCTAAACTGTGTTTGGTCTTCAGTCAGGCGGCTCATTGTTGACAGACTGGTACCCATAGCTGCTGTTATTGTATCGATCCATCTCATTGCTGGCCTTCCTCTTTTGCGTTGACCTTCTACCTTGCCAAGCATGATGTCTTTCTCTAATGATCTCTCTTCGCATGCTGTGTCCAAAGTATGAAAGTCAAAGTCTTGTCATCTGAGCTTCTAAAGAAAGCTTAGGTTTGATCTCTTCTAGTACTGACTGATTTGTTCCTCAGGCAGACCACTGTATACACAGTATTCGTCGCCAGCAACATAATTCAAAGGTGATTTTTTTTCACTGTCCACCTTTCCATCCATATGATGTTATAAAAATACCTTGGCTTTTGGACAAGTCGAATCTTTGTATGGAGAGAGACATCTCTGCTCTTGAGAATCTTTGTCTAGGTCCTTCATATCCATTCTACCACGAGCAATACAGTAGCTTTATTGTAAATAACATCTAAAAGTGCTTTGTTTTTTCTTGTTATTGCCACCCTATGCATGCTTCGAACAAGCGGAAACCACTTCTGTCAGTGCTCTTGGAGATCCTGGGTAAAACTGTGTTTGAGCCCTGCAATAGAAAGCCAAAGTCAGATGTAGAATCTCACCTTTGCTCCTCAGCAAAGACATCAAAGATAAGCAAGCTAGCTGGTGAATAGTAGAATACACCAGGGATTTGTGCTGGGCCCGCTGCTTTTTAACATGTTCATTAATGACCTGCAAATGGGAACAAATGAGGTGATCAAATTTACAAACGACACAGAATTATTCAAAGTTGTTAAATCATAAGAGGATTGTGAAAAATTGCAAGAGGATCTTGAGAAATTGGGAGACTGGGCATGCAAATGTGGACAAGTGCAAAGTTATACACTTAGGGAAGAACAACCCAAATTATAGTTATAAGATGCAAGATTCCACACTAGGGAAGACTTCCGGTGACGTCACCAGACTGAATGGTGGTGCGGTAGAAGGGCTCCACCACCGAAGCCTGCACAAAAGGAGAAAGAGCACCCCAAGAAGCAGCAGAGTCACAGCGCAATGCAGGGGCAGTAAGTAGATTACTCCCTGAAGATAAACGGGAGATCAAGCGGGCCGTGGGAACCAGAAGAGAAGCCTGCACTAGCAGATTGAGGGAGTGGAGTGCAGTACCACGAGGCAGAGGCGAGAGGCGGGTGACTAGGCCACAGCGACAGCGGGCCGGGCCGGAGAGCGGAGACAAGAATTCGAGCAGCGGGAGGGAGCTGATAGACGCAGCACCAACGCGACAGCAGGAGAAGAGTAAGTGATCCGACAGAGAGTGAGAACAAGGAGCGGCAAGCGACGTGGGTCCATAGAAGGAGGAGGGCGTCGGGAGACGGCAGTGAAGTGGCTGCAAGAGAAGATGGAGAGTTGCTGGCTTGGGGAGCGAGTGGCAACAAAGAGAGGAAGGACGAGGCAGGAGGACCGCAGGGTGAAGGAGGAGCAGAGAATAGCGCTCAGCAGGGGGAAAAGGAGAAAAAGTATTCAGCAGTGTACAAGCGGTTAGAATTCAAAGAAGTTGCATATAACAGTAACTCAATACAATACATATTGAAGATATAACTACAGCAAGAGATCATCCTGATAGAGCATAGCGAAAAAGAATCAGACAAGAGAAATTGGACTTGCTTGGTGGGAGTGAGGGGCTGAGGGAGGATGCTGACTTCTATCAACACTAGTACTGAATATTTGGAATAACTGAGACAGGAGGAGTGTGAGCAGATGGAGAAAGCCAAGGGAGAGATGTCAGCTAAGAAAAAAACTGGCGGAGTTCCGCTCACCTTATGCGGCATCAAAAGGACGAAATGAGGGGGAGAAAGAAAATAAAATGGCGGCTGAACAAGCGGATGAGCAGGAGGTCGAGATGGGGGGGGCCATGGAACCCGGGAGTAGCAGATATGATTAAGACATGGCTGGAAGAATTGAAAGAGGAACTCAAAATGGAAATTAGTGGAGTCAAAAATGAGTTAAAGGAGACTTTGCACTCTTTAAGACAAGATATCGTGGAACTTGGATCCATGGTGGAAGAAAAAGAACAGGGGGAAGCAACAGAGAATTTACAAAAAGGATGGGAAGAGTTAAAGCAAGCTCAGGAGGAACTGAAAGAAAAAACAGAGGATCCGGAGGACCGATCACGGAGATGTAACATCAGAGTGAGAGGCATCCCAGAAGACCCTAAATATAAAAAATGTGAAGAAGTAATTGCTAAAGTCTTCGATCATGTGCTACAAGAGGCAGCATTAGAGGAAGGAATTGAGGATGACTCTCTGCAAATAGAGAGAGCGCATAGGGGGCTGGGGCCCATCAGGGAAAACCGGCCAAGGGACATTGTGGTGTGTCTGAACTCCTTCAAAACTAAAGAACTCATCTTGAGAGCTTCCAGGAAATTGGGGCACATCAAGTGGGAGGAACAAGTGGTGGAACTGTTTCAGGAATTGTCCCCTGGAACGCTTCAACAATGGAGAAAGATGAAAGAGGTGACAGCGTTGCTGAGGAAGGAGGGGATGCGCTATAAAGGCCTTTGATCAGGTGTCATGGCCTTTTCTCTTTCAGGTAATGGAAAGAATGGGATTAGGGGAAGAATTCCTAAGATGGGTAAAAGCGCTGTACCACAACCCAAAGGCCTGTGTCAGGGTCAATGGGGCCTACTCTCAATTTTTTGGGCAAGGGAGAGGAACAAGACAGGGATGCCCCATATTACCACTGCTTTTCGCCATTTGCAGAGAGAGTCCGGGAGCAGGCCGATGCCACGGGAATAAGAGTAGGGCGGAGAGAATATAAAATCTTCTTGTTTGCGGATGACATAATATTGAGTGTAGCTAGACCTCGCTTCTCTATCTCCATATTAATGTGGGAATTGGAAGAATATGGCAGGCTCTCGGGTTTCACTATCAATTGGACAAAATCGGAGATATTAAACTTATCACTAAAAGGGGATGTGCAGCGTATATTACAGGAGAAATACCCATTTAGATGGGCTAGAGAAAATATTAGATATTTAGGTATTCAAATCAGTAATAGAATAGACAACCTATACAAGCTAAATTATCTGAAACTGTTTGGGAAGGTTGAGAGTTTGCTAGATGGGTGGGGTAGGGGATACCTCTCCAGGTTTGGACGTATAGCAACAGTAAAGATGATGCTACTGCCAAGATTCTTGTTCCTGTTTCAGACGCTACCAATACCGGTACCGCATAAAAAGTTAAAACACTTACAAAGAATTGTTAATCGATTCATATGGTTAAATAGACGGCCAAGAGTAGCTGTGGCAGTAATGCAAAGTGCTAAGGGAGAGGGAGGGTTAGGGGTATCTAATTTTAGAAAATATTATGAGGCTGCTCAACTGAAAATTATATACGAATGGCAAAGAGGTACACAGAAACAATGGGTTCAAATGGAAGGAGATGTAAGGGGGGATAGATTGGACAGAATGGTATGGAGAGGAAGTAATAGAGCTGAAAATAAATATCAACGCACAATAATCGTCACAGTTTGAGGGTGTGGAGACAGAATAGAAAACAGTTAGTACAACATAAAGGATATACACAGGGAATGACATTGGAGGCATGTTTTGATAGGGGTCAGGGACCAGGGGTAAGTGTCCTGCGTAGATGGGCAAAGGCGGGGCTCACACACATCTCTCAAATAGTGAGCAAGGAGGGCATGCTAGAGTTTGAGGGCATTAAGGACTTGTGCCGGCTGGGAGATAGTGATTATTATCCATATTTACAATTGAGTCATTTTCTGAGGAAGCAGAAGGTATGGAAGGATATATGGGAAAACAGGGTGGTTTGAAGCACTTTGTTCAGGCCATCTGGGTCAAAAGGAGCTTTGTCCAAGATTTACAAAGGATTAATGGAGGGAGGGGAGAGAAAATTGGGGTATATGTTAAAATGGGAGGATGATTTGGGGGTGAGCTGGAATTTAGAGGTGTGGAATAAGATACTAAAGACTGTGGCAAGTATTTCCATTGCCACACAAGTAAAAGAAAATGCTTATAAAGTGCTATATCGTTGGTACTGGACACCAGTACGTAAAAACAGAGCTGGAGTGGGACACACTGATCAATGTTGGAGAGGGTGCCAAGAGAGGGGAGATTGGTTACATATGTGGTGGAAATGTGAAAGGATCCAAGCATATTGGGCAAAGATTATAGAAATGATTTTTGAAATGACAGGATATAGATTGCAAAGGAAACCGGAGGTCTGCTTACTGCATCAACTAGAGGAGGACATGCCAAAGAGAGAAGGTGGGGTACTGTATTGTTACAGCAAGATGCAAGATAGCCCAACATTGGGTGGGATCGGATCTCCCTAAACCTGCAGGCTTTGTCAGAAGAGTGGCGGAGGTAAGCTTGATGCATAGCTTGACAGAGATGGGAAGGGGGGAAGAGTGTGGACCAATGGAAGGGTGTGTGGAAGTGGTTGGAAAAATGGAAGGATGGAGAGGGGGGAGAAAGCAGGAGGGATGAAAAGAAGAAATCAAGCAAAGACCATGTGGGATACAGATTGACAAAGAGTTAATGGTGAAAGGGTGAAAAGAGATGGAAGGTGTATAAGGGGCAGGAGGAGAGGGAGAGAAAGGCATGAATGTAGAGCGATAGTGGGGAGGAAGGGGGGAGGGGAGGATACAAGGAGGGGGATACAAAGGAAGTGGGAAATAACACAGGGGGAACATGACGATTGTGGAAATTGTATAATGTCAAGAACAAAGAGGTTTGTAATTTTCTTTGAAATGGTTAATAAAAATCCAAAATTAAAAATTAAAAATAAAAAAAGATTCCACACTAGGAATCACCACCCAGGAAAAGGATCTAGACACCCTTGAAACCATCTGCTCAGTCTGCTGCAGCAGCCAAGAAACAAAATAGAATGCTAGAAATCATAAGGCAAATAAAACCAAGGCTATTATAATGCCTCTATAACTTCCTGGTGCAACCACACCTTGAATATTGTGTGCAGTTCTGGTCGCCATATGGAGAAAAGGTATAGTGGAATTAGACAAATTTCAGAGAAAAGCAACTAAAGTGATAAAGGGCATGGAAGCATAGCCCTTTGAGAAAAGGCGTAAAAAGAAAGGACTTTTCAGCTTGGAGACAGTTGAGGGGAGATACAGTTGTGGTCAACATTATTGGCACCTTTGCAGTTCAACCCCTTAATGTCCAATATCTCCTTTAAAAAAACTGGCCAGTGAAATGGCTTTCGACAATATATGCACACATATTTGACATACAAAAGAATGAAATTAAACAAGATCAATTTAAAAAGGAAATAGTATAACAACTGGGACATTGCCAGGACATGATTATTGGAACCCTTATGAACAATTCAAATCAGTTTGAAAAGAAAAAACACGGGCCCAGTATTCAAAGGCATTTACATGGTGCCGTTGAATATCCCCGAATAATGCTGCTACCTGCCTCAGTGCTAATCATGTAGCATCGGGGCCTGTCGTGGGTGTTCTGGGGCAGAGCGGAGGCAGCACCTGTTGCTAAACGGGCAGCGGCGATATTACACTACTGCCCACTTAGCGACCCTCGGGTAAAGATAGGCACAGCAAAAGCTGGCATATCTTTACCTGTGGGAGCTAACCGGGCAGTGGCTCAATATCACTGCTGCCCGGTTAGTTTCTGCGGCTGTGCGGTGACCCCGGATATTCAATGCCAGGGCCAAATATGACCCTGGCACTGAATATCCATGTTTAATGTTCGGCATCAATGGCTAGCCACTGTAGTCACACTTGCTGCCGGTGCTGAATAGAAGGGCCCCACATTTTATTTTATTTATTTATTTTATTTATTTAGAAGGATTTAGTATACTGCCTTATCGTTAAATCAAGGCGGTGTGGCACATCAATCAAAATCAATAATGAAGTGTGGTTTGTAGCATGCAGTGTGAGAACTGAGAAGTGTAGTGTGTGGGGCAGTGCGTTAGATTATATCGGTGAACTACTTCCCAATGTAGTAGAATTAGACCCACCTGTCAGTACTCACATGACTTGAATCAACCAATGAATGATGGCTCTAATGTTTAAAATGGCCACACTTCCTGTTCCACTTTCGCAATGGTGAAGATGAGAGCTGCAAAATGTGCTGTCTGGGTCGAAGGTCATATGTTTATGTTTATGCAATTTCTTGATATACCACCCAGGCTGAAGGGCATCAGAGTGGTTTACAATCGCTACTTGATACATTCCCTTGTCCCCAAAAGGCTCACAATCTACATGTGTACCTGAGGCATTGGAGGGTTAAGTGGCTTGCCCAAAGCCACAAGGAGTGCCTATAGGACTAGAAACCACCAGTCCTTCCAGCCTGAGATTGTTGTCCCCAGGTGGGAATTGAACCCCCAGCCCAAGGCACTTAATCCTAACCAATTAGGCCACTCCTCCCTCCAGCAGAGCAATGACCCAAAACATAAATCCAAAAGTACAAAAGAAAGGTTAAAAAGGAAAAATTGAACTATTTTTAACTAGCCAGCAATGAGTCCTGAACTCAATCCAATGGAAAATCTTTTGAAAGAGCTGAAATCTGCCATTGGTAAAAGGAATCCTGGAAGCATTCATGAGCAGGAACAAAGCGCAGTTGAAGAGTGGGAGAAACTACCAGCAGACAGATGTACGAAGCTTATACAGGGTGGCCCAAAAAAAGTGAGAACATCTCGTAAATGAAAAGCTTAAATAGTTTACTTATTTACCTTTTTTAGCTATATAACGTCTTTATTTTGACAATTTCCGGTCACCATTTTTTTTTTTAAATTTGTCAATCATTTACATCTGTCTTTTTTTCAATTTTTAAATAACTTATATGCTACGAGATGTTCTCACTTTTTTTGGGCCACCCTGCAGATGGCTACAATAACCATTTGGAGGCTGTCATCACTGTCAAGGGTTGTGCAAGCAAATATTAGTGAAGGATGCCATTAACTCTCTCCAGGTCGTATTTTTTTTTCTCAAAAATTAATACATTTAAGTTGCACAGACATCTTTTCTTTTGTTGTATACTGTTGAACATACCAAGACCATCCCTAGCCCTGTGTGTGCGGTGCAGCCGCACAGGGCGTAAATGCTTGGGTGGCGCATTTCGGCTGTCTGCTGATGCCCTGCTGCCGTCACTTTTTCTTCTCTCAGCACCCGCAGGGCAATAGCAGACAGCCAAAATGTGTCCCCTAAGCCTTTTCATGGCACTTTAAGCAGGTCGGTCCCTTCCTCCTCTGACACGACGTCGGAGGAGGAACAGATCTGCTTAAAGTGCCAGCGACTTGCAGATCGGGCGTGCGCCCTCTCCTCCACTTCCATCCAGTCGCTTTCTGCTCTTTGCCTGCTGCCCGAGAAAACAGAGGGCGGCAGTGGCTGGACAGAGGTATGGAGAGGGAGGGCGTGATTCTAGCTCGTTACGACTCTGGAACATACTATCAAATATTATGACGACACACAGTTGGAGTATTTCCAAATATTTCTCAAGATAGGAGGGAGGAGTGGTCTAGTGGTTAGGACAAGGTACTTCAGGCCGGAGGGCCGGGGGTTCAAGTCCCACCTGGGGACAGCAATCTCAGGCCAGAGGGACTGGGATTTCTAGTCCTATAGGCACTCCTTGTGGTCTTGGGCAAGTCACTTAACCCTCCATTGCCCATGTTCCCTGTAAGTATTAACATATGTGTGTCATATCCCCTCGTGTTAAATGTATCCCCCAATTGACCGCTTTGACCCGGTGAAAAGTGGAATATAAATACAGCTAAATAAATAACAGCTAAATAAATAAATATTCTACACAGCATACTTGGGTGCCAATAATGTTGACCACAACTAGAAACACAGAAACATGACAGCAGAAGACGACTGCATGGCCTATCTAGTCTGCCCTTCCATATTGACTACTACAATAGTCCCCTTTTTTTCCTTTAGAGATCCTCTGTGTTTGTCCCATGCTTTATTTTGAGTACAGAAACTATCCTCATCTCTACCACCTCCACTAGGAGACTATTCCACGCATCTACTGCTCTTTCCGTAAAGAAACATTTCTGCATATTACTACTGAGCCTATCCCCTTTCACCCTCATCCAATGTCCCCTCGTAGCAGAGCTTGCTTTCAATCGAAAGAGGCTCTCTTCCTGTGCATTTATACCATGGAGGTACTTAAACGTCTCTATCATATCTCCTCCATCCCACCTTTCCTCTAAAGCATATGTATTAAGATCCTTAAGTCTGTCCTAATATGCTATATAACAAAGACCATTAACCATTTTAGTAGCCACCCTCTGCATTGACTCCAACCTGTTTATATTCTTTTGAAGGTGCGGTCTCCAGAATTGCACACAATACTCCAAATGAGGTTGCATAAGACTTATACAGAGGCAATATCACCTTTTTTCTGCTAGCCATTCCTCTCCCTATGCACCCAAGCATCCTTCTAGCTTTTGCCGTCACCTTTTCTACTTGCTTAGCTACTTTAAGATCGTCAGACACAAACACACCCAGATCCCGCTCTTTTGTGAATAGAAGTACTTCACCCCCTATACTGTACTGCTCCCTTGGATTTTTGCAGCTCAAATGCATGACTCTGCATTTTTTAGCATTAAATCTCAGCTGCCAAATTCTAAACTATTCTTCAAGCTTAGCTGGTTCCCTCCTGATGTTATCTACTCCTTCCTGGGTATCTACCCTATTGCAGATTTTGCAAATAGGCAAACCTTACCTGACAGCCCTTCCACTATAGCACTAACAAAGATGTTAAAAAGAATTGGACCAACGAAAGATCCTTGGGGCACACTACTGGTAACCTCCTCCTCAGAGTGAGCTCCATTTACCTGTACCCTTTGTCGCCTCCCACTCAACCAATTTCTGACCCAATCAGTAACTTTAGGGTCAATCCCTAGGGTGCTCAAGTTTGTTTATGTCACCTGTGCGGAACGTTGTCAAAGGCTTTACTGAAATCTAAGTACATCACATCTAGGGTTGTCCCTCGGTCCAACTCCCTAGTCACCCAGTCCAAGAAATCAATTGGATTTCTCTGACAAGAGTTGCCTCTGGTGAATCCCTGCTGCCTCCTATCCTGTAATCCAATGGACTCCAGAAACCTCACTATTTTCTCTTTCAGCAGCATTTCCAATAATTTACTCACCACAGAGGTTAGACTAACCAGCCTGTAGTTTTCAACTACATCCTTACTTCTGCTTTTGTGTAAAGCAGGGGTTCTCAACCCTGTCCTCGGGACCCACCTAGCCAGTCGGGTTTTCAGGATAACCACAATGAATATGCATGGGAGAGATTTGCATATAATGGAGGCAGTGTAAGCAGATCTCTCTCATACATATTCATTGTGGTTATCCTGAAAACACGACTGGCTAGGTGGGTCCCGAGGACAGGGTTGAGAACCCCTGGTGGGACCACATGTGTCTCTCTACAGTCCTCTGGCACCACTTCCGACTTCAAAGAGGTATTGAAAAGGTCAGTCAATGGAACTGCTAGAACGTCCCCGAGTTCCTTCAGTATTCTCGGATGTATCCCATCCAGTCGTATCGCTTTGTCTACTTTTAGTTTAGCTAGTTCCTCACGAGCAGTCTTCTGAAAATCATTTGAGATCCCTGTCACTTCTGTTCCTATTTGTGGATGTTTCTGAGGTCCTGCTCCTGGCCCTTTATCTGTGAACACAGAAGAAAAATATTTGTTAACAATTCCGCTTTTTTCTGCTTTTTCCTCATCAACTTCTACATGTTTCTCCCCTTCACCCTTGATCTGACAGTACCACTTTTGCTCTTCCAACTCTCACTAGGATATCTTTAAATTGTCTTATGCCCCCATTTTATTGCATTGGCTATTTCTTCTTCTTTTTGTATCTTTGCTTTCCTGACTACTTTGCTAGCTTCTCTGTTTCCAAATATGTATGATGGAGGTCTATAAAATATTGAGAGGAGTAGAACGGGGAAACCTAGATCATTTTTTTACTCCTTCAAAAAGTAGAAAGACTAGGGGGACATTCAATGGAATTACAATATAGTGCATTTAAGACTAATTGGACTAAGCGTAATTTAACTCGGGAATTTGTTGCTAGAGGGTATAGTAAAAGTTGTTAGCATAGCATTGTAGAGATTTGAACTAGTTCCTGGAGGAAAAGTCCATAAAACATTAATAAAGTGGACTGGGGAAATCCACTGCATACCCCTGGGATAAGTAGCATGGAATCTGTCTATGTTTTGGGAACCTGACAGATACTTGTGACCTCAATTGGCCACTGTTGGAAACAGGATACTGGGTTTGATAGACCTTTGGTCTGACCCAGATGGCATATCTTATATTCTTATGTTCTAGTCTCATTCAAGAAGATATAACACAAGATGTGCCAAGCAGATCAAAAATCCATTGAGCCCAGCTCCCTGCCTCTGACCGAGGCTAGTCCATGTCAGTAGGAAGTATCAATCAGATTCCATAAACCACCCCGCAAGTCTGCCTGGCTAATAATGGTTTATGGACTTTTCCTCCAGGAAATTATTCAAACCCAGTTAAACGCTGCTGTGCTAGATCCCTTAACCACATCCTCCAGAAACAAGCATTCCACAGCGTGATTGTGTGCTTAGCAAAAAAAATCTTCTCCCAATGTTGTTTAGGTAGTGTGTCCCTTATTCCTAGGAGGAAAAGGTGAGTAACTGTTCCCTATTAACCTGTTCCTCCTCGCTTCTAATTTTCTAAACCTCTATCTGTCTCAGTTTCTTCCGAGCTAAGGAGCCCTGGCCTGTTGAGGCTTCCTTCATGACGCTTCTCTTTTGTTGCCCTGCACTATAATGGGTTGGTATATGTAATGTTATTGTCTCGGGCATTGAGCCTACAGTGATGGTTTCTTGGAGGAAGGAACCATTACTGTTTGGATTGGAGGTTTGACTTGGAGAGAATGTGGCATAAGTAAAATGTTTGTTTTTATATGAAAGTACAAGAAGGTTGATTTTCTTGTCTGTTGGAAGAAAGGATTTTAGGAAGACACATCTTAATAGGAACTGGGGCATTAGAGATCACATTGGGGCGCCCTTGCCCTTACCCTCCTTCCATCGCTTAGGCCTGTCCTTCATTCACAGCAATAATACCCAAGATCCCTTTTTCTCTTAAAAAATCTAACCAAATTAAATTACCATATACATAAGAAACATTTAATAAATGTAATAAAATATAAAACATTTAATTTGCAATATGCACAAATGCGGAAGTGGGGCCCTCTCACTTCTTCCAGTTTTCAGGTTTGGGAGAGGTGTCCAGTCATGTGTGAAAAAGACCCTGTTCTTGGCCCTTTCTTTCACTCTGTGCATCTTTCCTTAGTTACTTTAGAAGATAAAGGTACCTCTTTGGTGCAGATTCCTGTTTCCCATATTTCTCAGGGTCCCAAGAACAGTACCTTTGTATTCACTCCGTTCTCTCCTCTGTCCTTCTTGATGCCTTCCACACAGTACAGCGTGAAATCTGTGGGACTGCTACCTCCAGACTGCAAGTGGTAACCCCAGACTGCTGCAGTGGCTCCTCTGCTATCTCAGGCTGTTTGTCCCTAAACCCCTCACAAAGCCAGGAAACCAGAGTCTCCTTCCATTGCCATCTGGTGGACCAGTGCAGAAACCTTGTGTCAGGGCTATGTGCTGTAGCTCAGCCGCAGTTTCCTAACATGAGGAAAATGCAAAAATGTTGCTCCCTAGTGCAGTAACCAAATATATATAAAATAGTTCTGTGCAAAGAATTTGCATTAAGTCAAGGGAACATGCAGCAGATACCTGCACACATGGATCTGTGCTAGCTGCTGATGTAATCAGGAGCAAAAGAGTGATCTGAGGTGAAGTCACTTCAGATAACTCGAAATCCCTCATGGTATAGGACAGGGTTAGGCTGCACAATTTTTCAAGATGGCACTGCAGAAGCAGGAGAATGTAGGCATTTCTCCTGCCTCCCAACATTGGAGGTACTTGGGGGATTGGGAGGTACGGAGGTATGGAAGGAGTCCAGCCCACCAGTTACATTTTTGGAGAGTTTAAGAGTTTTGAGCAGCTGGTGGACGGACCCACTTGGGCCACTAGGGATTTTGTAGCATTTGAGGTGAAATGTCACACTTCACCTGAGATGATCCTTTTGATCCCGGATGCATTTTTATGCCAGTCCTGAGCATTAAGCCAAGAGTAATCTTATATTTGATGGATTGCACTATCCTTTAGCCCAGTAGTTTTGCTTGAGATTTTCCAGCACTTGATGTTTCCGTATAACCTGGCCTTTATCAGGGGCCAAACTCATTTCTTTTCATTCAGATCCTATAACTTACTATTTTTGTTGTTTTGGGTAGGACTATTTTTGAAACTTGGCTTATTTATTTGATATTAGTGCAGTGCAATAGATCCCAGTTGATTGTTAGCTTTCTCCTGATTTCTTTATAAGTAGGGATGTTCTTTCCACAAGTTTTATTGAATTTTCTTGCTGCTTTTGGACTCCACCATTTCCTTTGTGATATTCTTCCACGTTTCCACCACCGCTCATTAAATAAACATTTCCATATTGTCCTGCTAGACTAGTCCAGACAAGTTGGTTGTGTTCCCCTACCATCAGATTGGTGGAGACAAAGAACTAATGAAAAGTCCAGGTTTCAGTGATATCACTCCTGTGCCTCTATCCACCTCAGTCACCAGAAGTCCCTTCAATATTTCTTTGTCTCCAGCAGATGGTGGATGGATTTTCTCCTCCCTGTAGAAAATCTGAAAATTGAGAGGAAAGAGATTGATTAAACACTTGAAAATGACCACTGTAAACCCTAAAAAAGGTGACTCTCTTACTTGAGCGTGACGTAGGAGGCTCCATTAGATTATGGTCTTTTTGGTAGCCATAGGAGGAGGGAAAATTGGTTCGGCTCCATGACTTTATCATGGTAAGGGCCTGTTGATTAGCCACAAATTGGAAGGATTTGGAAGAATTTGGAAGAGTAAAGCAGTCTTACACAACCTCAGTGTCCCCTCCCTCCTCCTCCTTTCCCCCCTGCATTCTCACGAAGATTGAAGAAGGCTCTCAGAGGGATCTGCCTGCCAGCCACCTTTCACACAGTGCTGTTAAAATAAGCCCAGCCAGTGAAGCAGTTTCAGGGGAGTAGAGCTGAGCCCGGCATGGATCCTATGCCTTGGGCTCTCAGGGGGTGAATACCAAGGATTGACGTTGTCATTGTCTTATTGAGGGCTCCTGGTTCCGTCTCTGAGGGTCGCAATTCTGGGTGGACTGCTGGTGACATTTAGTGCTGTGTGGGAATTTCCTCCATTTTCTGCATGCGCTAGTAACATTTTTGCCTATTGTGCGCCTGGGGGTCGCACAGTCCTAAGCAGCTTCAACAAGCGCTCCTTCCCTAGTGCCTTTAATTTGCATTATGTAAAAGAGCAGTTAACGCATGCTTGAGGATCAGCGCATCCTTAGTGCACATTCTTGTGATACTTACCCTAACTCTCTGTCTTCTTCCAGGATATGTTGTTTGACCTGTTGCAAGTGAGGAGCCTCATCCTTGGATTCTGGATTCTGCCTTTCCTGTATGGCAGCTTCTGAGTCACCCATGAAAGGTATATTTTCCCCTCTCAGCCAGGGGGATACAGTTAGTCTGCCCTTACCTGCCTCAGGACAGGAGGTGCAGGATGGTGCTAAGGATAAGAATGCGCAGCCATCCAGTGGGTCTGGCAACCATGCTGGGAACCGCTCTTCATCCTCTAGGGGTCTGTGGTGGCTATGCCCCCTGATATCAGGGAGCCATTTCTGAAAAGAGAATTTCCGGAGTCTGGATTGTCCTTGCCAGAATTCTTTTCCTTTTTGCAGCAGGCCTGGTACTTTTGGTGTGGAAATTCAGACCCTGTGCCCTCTAGGTGCCTCCGGATGCAGTCTTGTGCCGGGCAAGCTGACAGAAGAAGCCCTGTTCAATTACCTTTGGCTAAGCATCCCCAGTGCAGAACTCTCCCTGAAGATGAGGAACAGTTGAGAGCTATCCGAGATGCTGACCTTCAGAAGACTATGCAGAGGCCAGCATGATCTGCCTGTTCCGGAAGGAGCAGGTGGTTAGAATATTTTCAGACAAGGCCATGGCGGTGGCTTATGTCAATCGGCAGGGCAGTACAAGAAGTGCTGGCGTGGCCCTGGAGATGGATCTCCTGTTTCCTTGGGTGGAGAAGAATGTCCTAGCCTTGTCAGTTCAGCACATTGCCAGAGTGGATAATGGACTTCCTCCGCCGGCACTCTCTGAATCCCAGCAAGTGGGAGTCATGTCAAGAGGCATTTTAGTTGATTCTGCGCAACTGAGGATGCCCCTGAAATGGACCTGCACCATTGCCAAAATGTGCCGCTTCTTCAGTTACCACATGGAGATGGGGTCCAAGGGTGTTCATGTCCTGACGCAACCATGGCCCAGTCAGCGGCTGCTGTACGTATTTCCTCTGCGGCCCCTGGTGGTTTGTTCTGGTAGCACCGGATTGGCCGTGGAAAGTGTGGTTCGGAGACCTGATGCAGCTCTTTACATAGAAATATGATGACAGAAAAAGACCATATGCCTATCTAGTCTGCCCTACCATGTCAACTGCTGCTTTCTTTATTTTAGAGAACTTCTGTGTTTGTCCTATGCGTTCTTGAATTCAGATAATGTCCTCGTCTCTACTACCTCCATTAAGAGACTGTTCCATGAATCTACCACTCTTTCTGTAAAAAGTGGAGTGGAGGAGTGGCCTAATAGTTAAGAACACTGGCTTGGGAACCCAGAATCCAGCGTTTGAGTCCCACTAGCACTCCTTGTGGCCTTGGGCACGTCACTTAACCCTCCATTGCCTCTGAAAAATCCAAGTTATCAATGTCCCTGTTTAATGTACATTACCAAGTTTAAGTTTCAATGTAAACCGCTTTGATTGAAATGATAAAGCAATACATAAAACCTGTTAAACATTTCCATATATTACTCCTAAGTCTATCCCCTTTCACCCTCATCTTGTGACACCTAGTTGCAGAGCTTACTTTCAATCAAAAGAGGCTCCCCACTTGTGTATAAATGCCAGGTGGTCTGGCATGGGGAGTTCTTACATCTCTGGATCTAGCCAAGGCCTATTTCCACATTCCTGTCCGTGAGGATCAGTGTTTTCTCCATTTTGGCATTCTTGGCTCTCATTTTCAATTGCCCATTCTTCCCTTTGGCCTGTCCATCACCCCAAGGATGTTCTCAAAGTTCAAAGTGGTGGCAGCCGCAGTGCTGATGTACCAAAGGATCTATGTTCACCCATATCTGGATGATTGGCTCATTCAAGCCATGTCACAGAAACGTCTCAGGTGTCGATCCATGTGGTACAGTTCCTGGAGAGTCACGACTGGATGATAAATCATGGGAAGAGTCTCTTGGAGCTTTTGCTATCACTGGAATACCTGGAAGCACAGTTTGCCACTTGTGTAAGTAGGGTTTTCAATACCCGAGGAGAAGGTTAAAAAGTTGTTGTCTCAACTGGCAGCCTTCCGGACTCATCAGGATGGGATTATCTGTAGCTTCTCAGCTTGATGGCAGCATTGATCAAAATGATCCCTTGGGCATGAGCTCATTCAGACCACTGCAGAGGTCCTTGCTGTCTTATTGGTTGTAAGCTCTCAGGGTTGTAAGGCTAGGCTTTCTGTCCAGCCTCCATTGCTAGAGGCAGCCTCAGCATCTGTGGAAGGGCATGCCATTGGATGATTATCCATGGCTCCTCCTGTCGATGGATGCTAATCTGTTTGGCTGGGGAGTCCACTGCAAGAGCCATACATCTCAGTGCCATTGGAGCAGCCAGGAATCGGCATGGTTCATCAACCGCCTCAAGGCAAGAGTTATTCATTTGGCCCTTTTGCACTTCTGGTCCCTAGTGTGGAGCAGAGCAGTCCAGGTATCAGTGCAGTTTAAGTTACAATGTAAACCACTTTGATCGAAAGATAAGACGATTTAGAAAAATGGTTAAATAAAATAAATAAATAAATAAAATAATGGTAACCAGCAAGGGGCACAAAGAGTGCCGGAGTGGTTCTGGAGATGATCCCCCTCTTCTCCTGGGTGGAAAGGGACCTTCCCTGCTCTTTTGGCGCAACACATTGCAGGGCTCGGCAATGAGAAGGCAAACTTACTCAGTTGGCATTTCAGCAGATTCTGTGCCTCTAGGGTCATCCCAAGATAGATCTGATGGGTGACCTGATCCAATCCCAAAGTATGCAAATTCTTCAGTCATTGCAGGAAGGCAGGCTCTGAGGGCATTGGCACCCTAGTTCAGTCTGGGCCAAAGCAATGTCTTCTGTATATGTTTCTTCTATGGCTGCTCGTGGGGCATGTGCTTTGCACATAGAGCCACATCTGGGCTGGGTTGGCCATGGAGGCTGTGATTTGCTTCCTGCAGGAACCTCCTCTGCAATTTCCCCCAGCCCAAGGGCTGTTACAGTAGGGAAAGGTCCTTCCAGACAACCCAGCTTTGTTCTCACTTACGGCTTGGCTCTTGAGAGTTGCATTTAGCGTGAAGGGCTATTCTCCTGTTGTGGTTTCCATACTCCTCAAGGTGAAGAGAGATTCTACTAACCTTGTCTATGTGCACATCTGGTACCTCTTTGAGCATTTGTGCCATGAGATCAGGTTGGTCCTAGTACAGCAGACTTGCCTTCCTTGCTTGCCCATCTTCAGGATGGCCTGCACAAGGGCCTTTCCCTTAGTTCCCTAAAGGTTCAGATAGCAGCCTTATCATGCTTCAGAGTACAAGTGGTGGGGTGGTCAATGCGAGGCTATAGGTCAATCCTATAGCCTTGCACCCCAATGTCTCGCTTCTTTCAGAAGGCACAGCACCTGTGTCCTCCCCTGTGTTCAGTTGTGATGTCTGCCTGGTACTCCAGGCCCTAATGTCGGAGCCCTTTGCGCCCTTGAAGTAGGCCACGCTTAAAGATATTGGTTGCAATCTGCTCGACAAGATGTATTTCCGAGCTGCAGATGTTATCATGCAGGAACTCTTACATTTCATTCTTGGAGGAAGCTGTGTACATTTGGCCCATCCCTTCCTTCTTACCCAGGTGGTGTCATCTTTTATGTTAATCAGATAGTCTTTCTGTCCTCCTTTACTAAGGAACAGTGCCATGGGAAGGACAAGAACCTTTACCTGATGATATCCGGAGAGGGCTTCTCCAGTATCTTAAGGTTACTAACTCATTTGGCAAGTCAGACTGTCTATTTGTGAAATTGTGTAAAAGTGACGGGGCTGCCAAGTCTACCCTTGGTGCTGGATCAAGGATGCCATTTCCTCAATGTATATGTTGTGGAATGACTGATTCTGGAGGGTTTGCGTGCACATTCGACTCGGGCACAGGCATCCTCATGGCGAAACATAGCTCAGTCGCCCCTTCAGACATTTGTCAGCTAGCAGATTGTGACATGCATACCGGCCACGTACAAAACCTACCTGGGACTCCTGCACCAGGTTGAGTTGCAGAAATGCTAGTTGCACTGCCAGAATTTTAGCCAGGAGCTTCCAGTCAAAATTAATGAGGGAAAATGGAACAAACTACCACTAACCCTAAGAGAGATTAAGGACCTTACCTCTTTCAGGAAGGAACTTAAAACCTACCTGTTTAGTCAACACTACAGCAATCTACAACCTACAATCAAATATAATACACAAGAATACACAACTAACCAAACCCAAGTCTACCCCACCTAATTTAAGGCTCACTTCTGTTAGCATTTGCTTATCACCATCTCACCATCTCTGATACTTCTTACTCACTGAATCCTAACTAATTCCTTTAATAACTATTCTAAACAATCCCCCCCAACACTGTACATGATTACAAATGTACAGTGAAAGATTACAAATAACTATTGTAAATAATTTTGTTCAACCATGTAAATAATTTACAACACTGTACATATGATTACAAATAACTATTGTAAATAGTTTTTGTTCAACCATGTAAATAATTTACACACTGTTTCTTTGTAACATAGTTCTTATGTTCCCTTAATGTTCTATGTAATACAATATATCACTGTATGTTATATTGTTTTAAATTCCTTGTAAACCGCCCCTGATCTCTGGAAGGGGCGGTATAGAAAAGCACACAAATAAATAAAATAAATAAATTGGCCGATAAAAATGCAGCCTGAAAGGGATCCTTCCCCGGTTTTGGGAGCAAAATAATATGGGCCTTATTATCTCCCCACCTGGTTTGCTACCCTATCTTGATATATCCATACTAGGGGTCGGGTCACGAGATCGCTGAAGAGTTTATAAAATTTGGCCCTAAAACCATCAGGGCTAGGGGCCTTACAACACTGCGCCTTCTGAATACCACGCTGTACTTACTTTGCTGTGATAGGTGCCCCCAATACCATTGCCTGTTGCTCTGTTAAATGTGATACAAAGATGTTCTGTAAGTATGTCCATAACCTTGTGGGCGAGACCTCTTCCGCTCTATATAGAGCCAGATAAAAGGTTTGAAAAAGTTTCGCTATCTCTGCCAAGTTCTTGCAGAGGTGACCTGTCTCATCCTTTGAAAGCTGCTATCATTTGTGGTCCTCTGCCCCCATTCAAACAGCGAGTCAGTAGCTGCCCATTTTATCCCTGTAGCAATGCAATTGATATTTGTAATACATCATGGACTTCTTTGCCCATTGATGTAACGTTTCATTCAGGGCAGTCTGTGTCTCCAAGAGCTATGTCTTAGTCTCTAGGGAGGGGTGGCATGCGTGCCTCTGGCGTGTGACAGCCACCTGCTTCTCCAACCTGACCATTCGAGCAGTGAGCAACCACTGATGTCTGGCTATGTATGCTATGATAACTCCCCTGAGTACAGCCTTCACCACATCCCAGAAAAGCCCCAGCATCTCTGAATATTGTTTGTTATACAGGATATATGTCTGCCACTGCTCCCTTAGATAGACCCGAAATTGCTCCTCCCTATACACCTCAAGCAGAAACCGCCATGGGCTATGGACTGCATTCTCCATGCAAGATCCACCCAAACTGGGGAGTGGTCGGAGACTTCATTGGGGCCAATCTGCACTTCCTTCACTCGTGAGAATAGCTGTTCTGAGGCCAGCATATAGTCAGTACAGGCACTAGACCCATGAGCCCTGGATTAATAGGAGTAATCCCTCTCCATGGAGACTAGGAGGCACCAGGGGTCAACTAAGAACAACTGCCTTCTAAACCTACCTAAGATATAAGTAGTGACCCGCCTTACTCCTCACCCGAGATATCCAGTGCTCACCCGAGGTATCCAGCAATAGGTCCAAAACCCTCACCCGAGGTATCCAGCACTAGGTCCAAAACCCCATTAAAGTCGCCGCCAACCATCAGAGGGTAGTCAGGTAGCTGTTTAACCTCTGAGGCTACGTGTGCGTAAAAAGACATGTCTCGGTTATGCGGACCATAGATATTACAAAAAATGACTGGTATACCTTCCAGATTTCCCCAGAGGATGTGGTAGCGGCCAGCTGCATCTGACCGTTCAGCAACCCAGGAAAGCGCACACTCTGATGAATTAAAATAACCACACCCCCTTTCTTCCCTTGAGCCAGAATGCCAAATGCTTGTCCCACCCAATTTCTGCATAATTTTGCATGTTCAGATGTATTCTAGTGAGTTTTCTGAAGAAACACACTGTCACATTTATGACAGGCTAAGGCCTGAAGCACTCTATAACATTTAACAGGAGTGCCTAGACCACAGACATTCCAGGATATCACTCCTCAGGGGATGCCCCCTTGTAATGGGCTCGAACTTGTCTCCCCAGCCTAGAACCCCTGCTGTATTGTACCACTTAGACCTCCTTTTCTTCTGTGTGGATAACTGCCCTGTGTCCCCCCTCTCTCAACCAATGTTCCCTCTAATTTTCTGTAGGCTGTGTGCACATAAAATATCAGCTGTGCAGCTTTTGAAGGAAGGTTAAATTTTTGTGCGCAACATAATGACACTCAGAGTTATATACTTTAAAATTTGACTACACGTCAGAATACAGTATGTACACCACATTGATTGCACTAGAAAATATTGTAGAACTTGTGAAAACCGTAAATACACAACAACTTTTAAATTTTAAGACGTCTGTGTTGTTTTCTATCAGACTCAGAACCATAATTTTTGTGCGCTCAGTTGTAAAGTATGTACGCTCGCTCGGCGAGGTGTGTGCGCGTGCACATGCGCACAGCTTAGAGGGAACAGTGCTCTCAACCCCCCCCCCCCTCCAATTACCCAATGAAATCAGCAGGTCACACTCTGACATGTTTGGTCTCTTCCCCATATATTCGCACTCCTGCCGCCGTCCCTAGTTGGTCTATTACCCACTATTCCACTTACATGCTACAGTATCACACACTCCCAACCCTAGCCTTTAACAACTCCTGAACCTCTCTACTGCATTAACCCTCCATCCATACACACACTTCCTATCATCACTCCTCTGTCCACTACTTCGTTTTTGCTCCACCCTCCAAACCCTGTAGTACTCGTGTTGCCCCTAAGAGCTCTGGACATCTTCATACTGTAAAATTCAAGGGTCCACAAAGTTGTCCCAGGGTACCATTGCCGCGCCCCTCCACCCCTCCTCAGGCCCAGTCAAGTAGCGCTAACAACGGTCGACTGGAGACAAGTCCCCGGACTGACTTCTGATCCCGCTCACGGGATATATACAGGGGGGAGGGAGGGAAGTACAGCTCCATGCACCCTAACACTCTGGTCCCACCCATCAACCCATCAGAAACTGGGGGGGGTGAAGAGGAAAGTTCTATCCAGCTATTCACCACTTCACCCCATCCCGGTGCTGAGTCCATTCCCAGCCCCTCATAGGACCATGCACAAGGTTATACAACTCTCTCCTGGCACAGAAACCATACCAGCATGCCGGTAAGAGCAGCACTATGAAGGAGCAACGACCCTCCATCCTCACCTCCCCCCTGCCCTTTAACCAACTTCTTGACTGAACACTCACTCCCCTGCCTTCCAATGTCATGTATAGCAAGTCACCCAGAGGGGTATACAGCTCTGCCCATTCTACCCTTCACCCTCCCGCCATCCCACACCCTTCCCAATCCCTCCTATATAGACAAACCTAATACAAATATACACAGGTATAGAATAACCGCTGGGTCTATGATCACACCTCACATAACAAATTTAACCGTCAATTTTTATTTTTTTTTTGGCCAATAGGGCCCCACCAGAAATATCGTTGATTTTTACATGAATGTTGGAGATATCTGGTCACCCCGGCACTGCAGTCCTTCTTATTTAGTCCCCAGCTGTGGCCAGCCACCAACAGAATAAATATGCACCACTTGAATTTGTACCAGCTAGGCCACAACTGTGGTCACAGAAAGATGGTGTGGGGGCAAGGTGAGCTAGTCCATTAGTCGTGCACCCCCTTTAGTGCAGAATCCCATCTCTGACGAGCAGAGCCTAACAGTGAGTCCACGTAGGGCCTAGCCAGATCCGCCGAGTCAAAACACTTTAGCGGTGCCATTAACAAGAATACGCAAGCAAGCAGCATACAGTACCATGAATTTTTCTTTAGCATTTTCCAGCCTCTGGCAGAGCCCGGCATAGGCCCGTCGCTTTTGGCTTAGTGCTGGGGAGTAGTCCTTGAAAGATCTGAATCCCAACACCTTCATGGTGGAGCGGACCCTTGGCCTGGGCAGCTCGCAGGACATCCTCCTTTTGTGCAAAGTTGAGAAAATGGGCCAGGACCATTCACAGCCTTTGCCCTTGTGGCCGGATCAGGCCCACCCGTTGTACCGGTTCAATGATTAATGTACTTCCAGGATCTCCCATCTGGAGCATCACTTGCAGGGTTTATGTTGATGTTTATGTTTATTGGGAACTTAATAGACTGCCCATCACTATAGCGTCTGAGCGGTTTACAGTATACAAAAGGCTGCTTAGAAAAATTAGGAAAGGAACGCCATAGTGTGATAGGAAAGAAGAGAGAAGAGTAAAAGGTCGAGGCTAGATTATAGTAACAGAAACAAGGGAAAACAGCATCAGGAGGGTGGTGAAAAGGGGCGCGGGGGGGAGGGGGGGAGAGAGGCCAAAAGCTAGACAGAAGAGATGGGTTTTTAGATTTACCTTAAATGTTTTAAATGAGGGTTCCAAGCGAAGGTCTGTGGGGAGCGAGTTCCATAGGCGGGGACCAAGGAAGTAAAAGGCAGAGGGTGATGGGGAGATGGGCGCTGCTGGAGAAGGGGCTAGGTTATCGAGAGTGGTTGAAAGGGCCGAGTTCCAGGTGTCAACCTGGGTATTTACAGGAAGGTGATGAAAGTCAGGGGGAAGAAGGGTATCAGAGGAAGGGAACTGGAGAAGAGTGTTAGCAGTGATGCAATGAGAAAGCCGTGGGGGTGCAGAACTGGGTTGGGAGTCAGGAAGGGAGGAAGAGAGAGGAAGCGAAAGGGAGGAGAAGAGGCAGAAGTGATCGGTCCAAGGGAGGGGTAGGGAGGAGGGGGAAGAGAGAATGAGGGAGGAGGCCTTGGAAAGGATAAGAAGGTCGAGAGTATGTCCAGCTATGTGGGTAGGAAAAGGGACAAATTTAGAGAGTGAGAGATCGGACAAGAGGGAAATGATTGCGAGATGAAGAGGGAGAGTCAACATGGACATTGAAATCTCCGAGAATTAAGAGCCGGGAATAGAGAAGTGAAGCCTCGGAGATGGTAGAAAGAAGAGAGTCCCAGACTGGGGTTGATATAGAAGGAGGGGCATAGATGAGGAGGAGGTGGAGTGGAGGGGAGCTTGCGAGGTGGAGAAGTAGAGATTCAGGGTAGTGGAGGGCAGAAGAAGTTTGTTCTTGAAGGGGGAGGGAGGAGCGGTAGAGGACAGCAAGGCCCCCACCACTCCTACCCCGACAGGGGGCCGATAGAGCTGAAAAACCTGGGGGTAAGCAGCGATTGAGAAGGGGTTCCTCACCGTCTTTCAGCCATGTTTCGGTGAGGAAAAAGAGATCAAGGTTGTGTTGGGGGGCAATATCATGGATCAAAGTGGACTTTGAGCGTAGGGAGCGACAATTTAGGAGTGCAAACTGAAGGAGTAGGAGGGATTGGGGGGAGGATAGTGTTGAATGATGGGGAGAACAGGAGATCAAATTAGTAGGAGTTCAGAATAGGGGCAGTGAAAGGCTGGGACAGTGGGAGGAGGAGGATGCCAGCCCCAGTGGACTGGAATAGCAGACATGGTGAGGGAAGCAGAGCACAGCAAGAGACAGGAGAGGAATGAGAGGAGAGGAATCTTACCAAATGGCTGTGGGAAGGAGGCTGGAGAGGAACGAGCACCAGGAGGATGCGAGCAGACCTGGAGGGATGAAAAACAAGCGTGGGTAGAAGGCTGAGGAGGCTCCTGGAACTCGCCCCCGACCTCACCCCAAGGAGCTCGCACAAGGAGCAGAACCTGCTCCTTGTGCGAGCTCCTTCGGTGCGTGCCCACGGTGCACTCGACCGCGCCAGCGGTGTTTAAATGGGGAATGATGACCTCGGGGGCAGGAACTTCCTGTTCTTCCGGGCACAGGGCAGGCAGCCAATGGGGGAGAGGCAGGAAGCAGGAAGCGGGAAGCAGACACAGTACCTGGGGAGACAACAGAGAACAGCACAAGGTGAGCAGCAAGGACACAGTTACAGCAGCAGGCAAGGTAATGGCAGCAGCAGTATCCAAGTATCCCCAGAGGTCAGAATCTTTCATTGTCTCTGGGATACCCGCAGACTGCAAATTGTTCTGTCGACTATGATTTTCCAAATTGTCCAACTTGGTAGCTTCATGATCCACCAAAGCAGCGAGACATTTTAGCTCGTTAACCCTCCTCCTGTTGGGCATCCTCTTGTTGAGAGATATGCTGTTCAGCCTCCCATACATCATGAATGTTCGTGCCAAAGTGTCCAGTTTACCGCTGAGGTCATCTAGTCTGGAACCCAGAGCCCCCACTACGGCAGTAGTAACTTCCTCCACTATTGTTGCCTGCAGAAAGGATTCCGGCGAGGCTGGTGACTCCGCCATTGTAGATGGCCCGGCATGGATCTTTCTGGTGCTTTTCATCGGCATGAAAGTTTGGTGCTCCACTCAGGAGTTAAAACTGATAGCTGTCAGCATAGGCTCTCTCTCAGACCCATGGGTTTGGAGTTTTTATCAAGATATTTCCGACCGGGGAAGAGAACCTGGGAGAGATCTCAAAGCATGTCTGGTCTCTCCCAGCACATCATGTGACCTCCAGGGGATATCTTAATTTTTTGTCATTTATCTCACATGTTTCCAGTAGTAATACAGGGTAAATTACATTCAGGTGTATGTTTTCCTGTCCCAGAAGGGTTAAAATCTAAATTTCTGTTTGAGGCAGTAAAGGATTAAGTGACTTGCCCAAGGCCACAAGGAGTGTCAGTGGGGTTTTCTGGCTCCCAGATTGCCACTCTAACCACGAAACTACTAATCCCCCCCAGTGGCAGCACCACAGATTAGAAAATTCAGCGTGGGGCCTGTTAGCCCTTGTGAATGTTGATATGTTCTGTGGTAGCCTGCCTACTGGCCAATTTCTAGGAAAAGCGGCACAAGGACGAGGAGAGGGACAATCTAGACAGAGAGGATTTGGGGACTTTCCCCCTCCTCCCTTGCTGATTTTAAATCCTGCTCTGGGAGTGGATTGGATGGGAAAATACTGTACTTCAAGGGCTCAGTCTGACTTTAGAAGCAAATCTCAGCAATCCACCTTAAGAGCAGCTAGGGTTTTTGATGAGAGGCTGAGTGGACTTTCCCCTGGGTAGGATATATATAAGAAAGAGGTGGAAAGGTAGAGCTGTAAATGGAGTACTTCAGTCTGAGAAGAGCCAGGTAAGCAGAGAGAGCTAATGGAGGCTGGTGTGCAGCACATGTGAAGAGAGGGGTTTGGGCTGTCTCTTGGAAACGGCAAGTAGTAAAATTGCTGAAAGATGTGTTCATATTATATGTGGTTCTTGAGACTGACGTGCCCAGACCAGTTCAAGCTAGCTTTGTTTGTAAATAATACTCCCTTGAAATGCCATTTACCCAGGTTCGAGCTGGGTTTGTCAATGCTTCTTATTATGCCTGGGAAAGAATCGGGGGAGACAGGGCTGCAAATTAGGGTACTCTGTAAAACCGTCATGCCCACGGGTATGGCTAATAAGGTAAAAGATCCAGAGCATGGGACTGCCTCAGGAAAGCAGTATTGAATTTGGAAGCTTGGCCTTTTTTAACCTCTTCTCTTGCATTTCTGTAAATGGGGGTGTGCTAGGAGGCAGGCTCACTCCCTGTCCGGAGTTGAAGTTGTGATTAGCAGATGCAGAGTGTGCTGTTCTTTACAAGTTGAAGATACCAGCAGCATTTATGATCACTTCACTTCTTTTATATTGGGGAAGGGAATTGGCCTGCTTATAGTCCAGTGAGCAGTCCCCATAAAAAGAAATAACAATATTTATTAACTAGGCTTATATACCACACATTCAGGTACTGTGTATGTGTGTGTGTGTATATATATATGTGTGTGTGTGTGGGGGGGGGGTTTTCCCCTTGAAGAGCTCACAATCTGTATTTGTACCTGAGGCAACAGAGGGTTAAGTGGCTTGCCCAAGGAGCATCTGTGGAACTAGAAACCCCAGTCCTTCAGGCTCAAGGTTGCTGTCCTGTAGCAGGATTCAAACCCCTGGCCCAAAGTAACTTGCCCCAACCACTAGGCTACTCTTCCCACATTGTGGTAATGTATTCTGAAAACCTGCCTAAATGCAAATATTCTTGAAGTTTGTTAACAGAAAATACTTTGGACCCAATACAAAAGTCTCAGATTTGTAGGAATTACCTGCACCAAAAGAATTTAATTTTGAAAAGAAAAAAGTCAAGTAGCCAAGAAAATCCTGCAGTTTCAGCATTTACACTGTATGTAGGAGATGTAACCAGGTCAGAGACTTTGAACTAGATCCCAGGATATTTTACACTGATGAGTTAATATTCTCCATCAGCTGCCAAGTTACCTGCTCCAAGAGGGAGAGTTTAGTTCAGGCCTGGCTTTCTGACAGCCCTATCATGATGCATTATTATGGGCCTGCAGCACTGATTTCAAGGGGTAGAACTCAGGTATATAAATCCCACTTTAATGCTCTGTGGAAAATGCACATTATCAAATTTGTCAACATCAAGCTAAAGACGTTTAATATCCAAGAAGAAGATACAGCCTCTTAATTTCCAACTTTTTCTTTAAGTAAAATAAGCACTTACTTCAATAGCTGAATACAGAGACAGCACCATTTCTAGTTCAACATGCAGATGGGTCTATCTATGATTCCTGCTTCATTTCAAAGCCACTGTGAGGGGGTGCTTGTGGCTTGAACTAAATGACAGTAAGCTTGGTGCTAAATTCATGAAGAGATAATGATTTTGGGGAGATGAGGAGGGAAAGAGAGGCACATTTTGGAAAAGGCATGAAGGTCGGAATTGGGCCATCAAGGTTATTCCGGAAGTATTTTAGAAAAGAGCCTGTTGAGTGTGAAGCCTTTTCTAAAATATGGAATAAGGTGCCACAAGAATTTCTAGTAAGTATTAGATAACCATTTACTGTAGATAAGCTGGGAGTACTAATCTCCACACCAATTAAATAGGAGAGCACTTTTTTCTCCCCATGTTCCATTTCCAGTTGATCTTTCCCCTTTTCCTTCCCACTGTACCCATCTCTCACCCATATGCAAGAGTACAACTGGACCAGTGGCCGCTCCAGGTCCTGGGAGGATCTACTGTGTCTGACATAGCCTGTCTCCACTTCTCTGTTATCTGGTCCCTGAGCTGTAGCTCCATTTTGCTAGTCCACCCCTCCTAGACCTGTGGTTTAATTTCCTCTCAAGTAATGAACCTGCTTCCGCTGGGGGCAATCACTGCTAAGCTACTTTGCTTGAGCTGCCTGGAGTCATTCACCACTCCACTGCCTCTCAGTTGCTGGTCACTGTCTCTGCTTGAGCTGCCTGTGGCCATCCATCACTCTGTTTTCTCAGGTGCTAGACCCCACTGCTCTACTTGACCTGCCTAGTTACCAACTGATGGATCACATTACAGAGCAGGAGTTTGTAGATTCTACTTTCTTGTGCTTGAATGCCATCTAAATAATAATTCCTTCCTTTACCTCCCCACACTCGGGGAGGGGGGGGGAGGTTCACTCTTCCCCACTTAAATTCCTTGTTGTCCTCCACAAGATGTCACACTTTGAGACTTTATTCCAAAGAAGGACGTATGCAATGTGCTTACTTAACCTATTTGTGTAATAGGCAGACAGTTGTTTGTGTGTTAACCACAGGGGAACTTGTACTGGATTTTCCAGGATGTCACAGGTCAATCTTAATGTGGGCTTCACAGCCCTAGTCTGTTGGGGTGGTTGTGATGTAAATGTTCAGTGAACTTCAACCAGGGCATCACTTTCTCCCTCTAGTTCCAGGGATTCCATTCCTTATTCCCTGACCATACCACCCTCAGCTCCATCAGTATTCTGGGAGGCCTCCTGAACATCCCATTCCTGGGCCTCGGGGCAGTTGCTCTACGAGATCCCTACCATGCATTTCCATCTCGTCCTGCTAGACCAGTCCAGACAAGTGGGTTGTGTTCCCCTACCATTAGATTGGTGGAGACAGAGAACCAATGAAATGCCCAGGTTTCAATGACATCATTCCCATGCCTCTATGCGCCTCAGCATGACAGAGGACCCTACAGTAGTCTTCTGTCTCCAGCAGATGGTGGGTGGAGTTTCTCCACTCTAAAGAAAATCTGAGACAATTGAGAGGAAAAAATTGAATTCGCTCATGAACGACCACCTTAAGGGTGACTCTCTCACTTGAGTGTGGCATGGGAGACTCCATTAGACTGGGCCTTTTTGGTAGCCATAGGAGGAGGGAAAATTGGTTCAGTTCCATGCTCTTATCATGATAAGCACAGATAATGCCTCTTTTAAGCACACTTAATGCTAACAACAAATACAGAAAAGAGACGGACATGTGCGTAAACAGCAAAGGAAAAACTGTTGTTAAGTGCCGTCGAGTCGGAGTCGACTCATGGCGACCCTCTGGATAGCTGTCCTAAATTGTGTTCAGTCTTCAGTCAGGCGGCTCATTGTCGACAGACTGGTACCCGTAGCTGCTGTTATTGTATCGATCCATCTCATTGCAGGCCTTCCTCTTTTGCGTTGACCTTCTATCTTGCCAAGCATGATGTCTTTCTCTAATGATCTCTCTCTTCGCATGATGTGTCCAAAGTATGAAGATTAATTAATCTTGAGGTGAACAAAGTCCATTGAACTTTTTTTTTTGCTGTCTAGTCAGTGCTGACTCCTGGTGACTCGGCTGCCTCTGGGTTTTCTTGGCAATGTATTGCCAGGCCTTTTCTTCTAAAGCAATGGAGGGTAAAGTGACTTGCCCAAGGTCAGAAGGAGTGCCAGTGGGAATCAAATACCTTGATCTTCTGGGTACTAGGCTACTATTAGTAAAAATATCCCCAGCAAACCTAAGTAAGTAAACAACTTAAATACTACAAACTTAAAACTAAGATGCAGTCCAGCAGTGAGATGGGGGCTTTCCAGTCTTTTGCACTGAGTGTCACATGTATGATTTTCTCCCAATTGATGAGGGGTCTTACATGTGCACTAGGTGCAAGAAGCTCTTTGCTCTCAGGGAACGAGTCCAATCTCTGGAGGCTAGAGTAGCAGACTTGGAGGACATAAGGAAGGCAGAGAGGTACATAGAACCACACATTAATAGAATCACCAAGAATGCTTTACACAAGCTGGCTACAATTTGAAAACTCAAGCCTCTCCTCAACCGGGACCACTTCTGATCAGTCTGTCAAGCAATAATTACCCCTTTGCTTGACTACTGCAATGCCATTTATCAAGGGCTACCAAAGCAAGCTACAAGGTCTTTACAACTGGTAAATACTGCTGCCAGAATCATCACTGATTCAAAGAAACATGATTATATAACTCCCTTTCTACACCAGCTCCATTGGCTACCTATCACCACCCGTGCTAGATACAAATCTGCTCTTACCGTGTTCAAGATAAGAAACATGTCAGCGGGAGCACTAGAGGAGATACTCTGCAATATTCGCAATGAGATGCCTAGGAGACAGCACGATAGACACCATTCCTACACTCTGTGCTTAGAAAAAAAACAAAGGAATCAACCACGAGGAGAGCATTCTCACTTGCTGCACCTGCGATCTGGCACTCTCTACCTGGGAAGTTAAGATCCACCACTGAGAAGAAGGATTTTAGAAAGCAGCTAAAATCTTTCCTCTTTGCAGGTCAATTCAATGAACCCACTTAACCCGGATATAGTTGAACGCATCTAACTCTAGAATAGCTTAACCTTTGCTACATACTCCATTGTATAAATATGTTCTCTGTAAATAAGTTATGCTTCATTGCATCACCTGCATGTCTCCATGCCTCCCTTCCCCACCCTAGCCCCTTTATAAGTTATTGTAATTTCAAGTTTCATAAGTTCTCTGTAAACATGTGAGTTTAATGTAAACCGCTTTGATTTAACGATAAGGGGGTATATAAAAACTGTTAGATAAATAAATAATAGACAAGACCTACAGGGATGTAGTACTGAAGTCCCTGTTGCCATGGAAGAGAGAGGTCACATGATAGGAGAGCATCACCCTGGTGTGGCAGGAAGTGATCCTGTAGCTAGAACGTATCTTCCAGGTAATGTAAAAACCTCTTGCACTGAGGAGGTTTCTTCAAGGCCATGTGCCCACAAGTGAATGGTTAGGACAGCTATTATAGTTTGATTCAATCATTAAGCATGTTCTGTAGATAGCTGCATAGCTGGATGTGAGGAATGCCTGGTAACATGCCTGCCTGGTTTGGTGCTGGGGAGGAGTCTGCTGTCTTGGTACATGTTGGTATCAATGACATTAAAAAAGGAGATAAAGCAGCTTTTAAACTAGATAATAGGGGACAGTCACCCAAGAGCGTATGGTTTGGAAGGATGAATCCTTGAAGTATACTAGAAAAAGATCGAAGCTAAGGCATATCGACAGACAGGTTCCAATAAAGATAAAAGTAACCCAAATGTTCTTAAGTACAGAACAGACAGAATTAAATATTGTAAATTACCCCTGCCTACTGGTAACCAGATTAATATGAATAAAATAGAGCCTCTAAAATGCTTGAAAGGCAAATATAGTAACATAATATATGACAGCAGATAAAGACCAGTATGGTCCATCTCGTCTGCCCAGCAAGGTGACAAGAGTAGGTGCACCTGCCGCTCCATGCAGGTCACTCCTATTTGCTGAGAAAGAAGAGAGTTATGTTTATTTTAATGTTATCCTGTTGCTATAAAGGGATCCACTGTGTCTGTCCTATGCCATATTGAATTGTCACTGCATTTGCCCCCACCACTTCCATCAGGAGGGGATTCCAAGCATCCACCACCCTTTCAGTGAAAAAGTATTTCCTGACATTGCCTTTCAGTTTACCCCCTTGCAGTTTCATGTTATGCCCTCTAGTTTTACAGCTTCCCCGTCTTTGGAAGAGGTTTGTTTGTCCATTAATACTCTCTAAGTATTTAAAGGTCTGAATCATATCTCCCCTGTCTCTCCTCTCCTCCAGAGTGTACATATTTAGGTCTTCAAGTCTCTTCTCATAAGCCATCTGACACAGGCTCCAAATCATTTTGGTTGCCTTCCTCTGAACTGTTTCCAGCCTTTTTATGTCCTTTGTGAGATATGGTCTCCAAAATTGAACACAATATTCAAAGTGAGTCCTCACCAGCAATTTGTACAGTGGCATTAGTACCTCTTCCTTTCTGCTGGTAATTCCTCTCTGTATGCAACCCAGCATCCTTCTTGGTTTTGCCACCGCCTTGTCACACTGTTTCACCACCTTGAGATCCTCAGAAACAATCACTCCAAGGTCCTTCTCCTGGACCGTGCACACCAACCTCTCACCCCCTATTGCATAAATTCCCTTGGATTTCTGCTTCACAAGTGCATGACACTGCACTTCTTCACATTAAATCTTAACTGCCAAGCATTGAACCATTTTACCAGCTTTTGTAGATCTTTCCTCATGTTCTCCACTCCCTCAGGGGAGTCCACTCTGTTGCACATTTATGTGTCATCTGCAAAAAGACAGACTTTTCTATTTAGTCCTTCAGCAATATCACTTACAAATACATTGAACAGTACCAATCCCAGGACCGATCCCTGGGGCACAACGCTAATCAGCTTTCTTTCATCCGAGTGAGTTCCGTTTAACATCACCTTCTGTCGTCTGTCAGCAACCAATTTGTGATCCAGTTCACCACCTTGGGACCCATCTCCAAGCTGTTGAGTTTAATAAGCCTCCTATGAGGAACAGTATCAAAGGCTTTGCTGAAATCTAGGTAGATCATGTCCATCGCATTCCCTTGATCTAGTTCTCTGGTTGCTCGGTCAAAGAATTCAATCAGATTTGTTCGGCAAGATCATCCTTTGGTAAAAACCATGTTGCTTCGGATTATGCAACCTGTTGGTTTTAAGGAAATGCACTATTCACTCTTTCAAGACTGCCTCCATTACTTTTACCACTACCGAGGGTAAGGCTTACTGGCCTGTAGTTTGTCACTTCTTCCCTACTGCCACTTTTGTGAAGAGGTACCACATCAGCCCTTCTCCAGTCCTGTGGGACTGCTCCTGTCTTCAAGGATCTATTAAAACATTCTTTAAAGGCCCTGCCAGAACCTCTCTGAGCTCTTTCAGTATCCTGGGAGATATCCCATCCAGTCCCATGGCCTTGTCCACTTTCGGTTTTGCAAGTTGTTCTAACACATCATCTTCTATGAATGGTGTGGTATCTACTCCATTCCCATTTGTATATTTGTCAATCACAGGTGATCCTTCTCCAGGATTTTCTCTAGTAAAAATAGAGCAAAAGTATTTGTTTAGCATTTTTGCTTTTTCAATGTCACTTTCCACAGCACGTTCCCAGCACTTTTGAGTCCTGCAATTCCACCTCTGATTTTCTTCCTCTCCCGAATATACCTGAGAGGTTTTCTCACTACACTTCACATCTTTAGCCATCTTTGCTTCTGCCTTTGATTTTGCTATCCTTATTTCTATTTTTGTCTCTTTTAGTTTGATCCTGTATTCTTTTCTGTGTTTGCGAACTTTTGAATTTTGTGAAAGCTGTGCTTTATGCCTTTATTTGTGCAGTCATTTCTTTGGAGAACCAAATAGGTTTCCTTTCCCTCTTGTTTTTATTTACTTTCCATACATATGTACCTGTTGCCCCTTTTATTGCCTCTTTTAGTTTGTTGTTGTTGTTGTTAAGTGCCGTCAAGTCGGAGTCGACTCATGGTGACCCTCTGGATAGCTATCCTAAATTGTGTTCGGTCTTCAGTCAGGCGGCTCATTGTTGACAGACAGGTACCCATAGCTGCTGTTATTGTATCGATCCATCTCATTGCTGGCCTTCCTCTTTTGCGTTGACCTTCTATCTTGCCAAGCATGATGTCTTTCTCTAATGATCTCTCTCTTCGCATGATGTGTCCAAAGTATGAAAGCTGAAGTCTTGTCATCTGAGCTTCTAAAGAAAGTTTAGGTTTGATCTCCACCTCTAGTACCGACTGGTTTGTTCTTCGGGCAGTCCATGGTATACACAATATTCGCCACCAGCACCATAATTCAAAGGCATCAATTTTCTTCCTGTCTATCTTTTTCACTGTCCAGCTTTCACATCCATATGATGTTATTGAAAATACCATGGCTAGAACAAGTCGAATCTTTGTATGGAGAGAGACATCTCTGCTCTTGAGAATCTTATCTAGGTCTTTCATAGCCATTCTGCTAAGAGCAATGCGTTGTCTGATTTCTTGACTGCTTGTTGCTTCTTTATTGTTAGTTGATTCAAGTAGGTTAAAGTTGTTCACGATTTCAATTTCTTCTCCTTCAGCGATGAACCTGTTGATTATGCCAGTTGTCATGATCTTTGTCTTCTTTACATTAAGGTGCAGGCCCATTTTGAGACTATGTTCTTTGATTGTGAGAAGCAAATGTTTCAGATCATTTTGACTTTCAGCCAGTAATATGGTATCATCAGCATAGCGAAGGTTGTTGATGAGTCTTCCACCAATCTTCAAACCTCTGTTGTCTTCATACAATCCTGCTTCTCTGATGATTTGTTCTGCATATAAATTAAACAGGTAGGGGGGAAAGTATGCAGTCTTGTCTTACACCTTTGCTTATTTTAAACCATTCTATTTCTCCTTGTTCCATTTGAACTGTTGCTTCTTGATCAATGTACAGATTGTGCAAGAGTACAATCAGGTGTTCTGGTATACCCATGCTTCTTGATGTGGTCCAGAGTTTCTCATGGTTTACACAGTCAAAAGCTTTGCTATAGTCGATAAAGCACAAATAGATATCCTTTTGGTATTCTTTAGTCTTTTCAAGGATCCATCTCACATCCGATATGATGTCTCTCGTTCCTCGCCCTTTCCTGAGCCCTGCTTGCACTCCAGGTATGGTTGTAGTCGCTTTTGAATAATCTTCATGAGAATCTTGCTGGCATGTGGGATCAGAGCGATTGTGGGATAATTTCCACAGTCGGTTGGATCACCTTTCTTTAGTATTGATATAAACACAGATCTTTTCCAGTCAGTTGGCCATGATGTTGTCTTCCATATTTCTTGGCAGAGCCTTGTAAGTACGGTAACAGCTGCATCAGATTGCTGTAATACTTCTATGGGAATGCTATCGATGCCTGGTGCTTTGTTCTTTGATAAGGCTTTCAATGCTGCTTCAACTTCTTCTTTCATCACCAATGGTTCCTGATCATAAGGTACAGGTTGAAATGGCTGTTGGTCCACTTGATCTTTATCATATAAAAACTCTGTATATTCCTTCCATCTTTTCTTGATCTTCTCAGCATCATTCAACATAGAACCTTGAGCACCTTGTAGCATTCCAATTCGAGGCTGGAACTTTTTCTTTAACTCTCGTAGCTTTAGGAAAGCCAATCTTGTTCTTCCTCTAATAATTTCTGCTTCTATTTCCTTGCATGCATCATTGTAGTACTTTTCCTTGTCCTGTCTTGCTGCACGTTGGAAATCTCTGAGTTCTGTGATTGTCTTTCTTTCTCCTCTGGCTGTAGCTTCTCTGCGTTTCTGGGCAATTTTCAGAGTTTCTACCATCATCCATTTTGGCCGTTTTTTTCTTTTTCACCTTTTGTAGAGTCTTCTTGCTTTTTTCCAACACAACCTTCTTGATGTCATGCCATAACTCTTCTGGAGCTCTGTCATTTGTATCTAAAGCAGCAAATCGATTTTGCAGGCAGTCTTTAAATTCCAGTGGTATATTCTTAAGGTCATAGTTTGCTGCATCCATGAGTGGTTTGCTCTTTTTCAACTTTAGCTTGCGTTTGCATACTAGTAGTTGATTATCTGTACCACAGTCGGCTCCAGGTTTTCTCTTTGTTGATGTTATAGAGCTTTTCCATCGTTGACTTCCACAGATGTAGTCAATTTGATTTTTATACAATCCATTGGGTGAAGTCCCTGTGTACAGTCGCCGCTTGTGTTGCTGTAAGAAGGTGTTTGAGATGAATAGATCGTTGGTGTACTACGCTGGAAATGAAAGACAAAGAAGAAATGGTGTTGCATTTATAATAAAGAAGAAACTTGCAAGATCTGTAATGAAATACAATGCAGTCAGCGAACGCTTAATCTCTATTCGTCTACGAGGAATGCCTATCAACACAACTATTATTCAAGTATATGCCCCAACAACAGCTGCAGAAGAGAATGAAATTGAAGAGTTCTATGAACAAGTACAAGCTGAAATTGACAGAACATGCAAACAGAATTTCCTGATAGTCATGGGTGACTGGAACGCATCTTTTAATTTAGCCCATTGTAATTCCACTTCCCTTATCCCCTCCCACCCTGCCAACTCCTCCTTCAGGTACTTGACCTTTTTACTGAACTCAGTGTTTTTAAAGTCTAGGACTTTGGGCTTCCTGTGATTGGATTTTACCTTGGCTTTTATCTCAAACCACACCGTGTGATGATCGCTGCTGCTCACATGGGCACCCACCTGGATATTCGACACGTTATCTCCGTTGATGAGCACTAAATCCAGCACCGAGCTCTCCCTGGTCTGTTCTATCACCATTTGTCTAAGTAATGTATCTTGGGAGGCATGCACATTTTTTTTACTTCTTTCCAGATTTGCAGAAGGAATATTCCAATGCACAATGGGTAGATTAGTCACCCAATATGATCTCTTCCCCTTCATGGCTATCTTAGCAATATCAGCAATCAATTTGCTATCCATTTCTTCAGTTTGAGTTGGAGGCCTGTAGACTACACCAGTATGGATGACAGTGCCATATCCTCTTTCCAACACAATCCACAGAGCTTCTTCTTTTCCCCACGTCTCCTGCATTTCAGCAGCTTTAATATTGCTTTTGTCATATAGGGCTACTTGATTTCTACCCTCTCTATCTCTTTTAAATAGATTATAGCCATCTATGGCTATATCCAACAATTGTTTGTTGTTTGTATGGCTATATCCCATTCATGCAGCTCGTTAAACCTTGATTCTGTAATGGCCACAGTGTCCAAGTCCATTTCCACCATTAGAGCTTCCAGATCAGGAACTTTGTTGGCTAGGCTTCGAGCATTTGTGCTCATTGCTTTCCAGCATTTGTTGACTGGCTTGCCTATGTTTTGCATATAATTTGTTCTACATGCCCCTTCCCACTTGCCATTGATGTGTGGTTTAAAAGTGTGGCTGTTTCCAATGTCATATTGCTTTTGCTGCGAGCTATGTCCTGAACTTGTCCTTTTCCATCCATCACCCCCTTTCCCTAGTTTAAATGCCTGTCCACATACTGCCTGAATTTTTCACTTAGGATCCCTTTCCCTGTGATGGAAAGATATAGTCCATCAGCACAGTATAGTCTCTTGTTGATCTGTTTCCACAGTTGCCTATATATCTAAATCCTTCTTGTTTATGTTTATGTGAGGCAGCCTTTCTGCTCCCTTACCAAGAACAGGTAGAACTTCTGAGAATGCTACAGTCTTAACAATGGGCTTGAGTTTCTCTCCCAGAGTCTGGAAGTTCCTTTGAACTGTAGAGGCACTGTTTCTAGCCAGGTCATTTGTATCCTAGTGGATGACATCAGTTTTGGAGTGCTCACTTTCTACACTAACTATACCAACCATTTGGTTCATGTTCCTGCTGGCTGGGAGGCATTTGACCATCTTCTCTCCTTTGAACTGTGTTTCCAAGTTGGCGCCTCTGATGATGGAATCTCCAAGTAGTAGTAATTCTCTGTTTTGTGGTATTTTTTCCATTTGGTGCATTGTCAGTTTCCACAAATTGGGCACCCTCATTATCCAAGGCAGATAAGGCTTTATGCAGGGATATCTCTCGATTATATAGGGTGTCTCTCCATTACAGGTCACAATCTACAAGAGCTAGAAGTCTGAAAAATAAAATGGGAGAGTTAGAATATATAGCACTAAATGAGAGATTAGATATGATTGGTATCTTGGAGACCTGGTGGAAGGAGGGCAACCAGTGGGATACTGCAGTACCAAGGAACAAATTATATTGCAATGATAGAATAGATCAAATTGGTGGAGGGGTTGCGCTCTACATTAGAGAGAACACTGAATTACACAGGATTAAGATTTTGCAGGAAACAAAATACACTGTAGAATCTCTATGGATTGAAATTCCATGTAAAAAGGGGAAGGCAATGGCAATAGAGGTGTACTATCAACCGCCTGGCCAGATTAAACAAATGGAGGATGAAATGCTCAAAGAAATCAGGGAAGTTAACAATATTTACAGCACAATAATAATAATGGGTGATTTCAATTACCCCAGTATTGACTGGGTCATTGTCACGGCAGAACATGTTAGGGAGATAAAGTTTCTAGATGATATAAATGACTGCTTCTTGGAGCAGCTGGCTCATGAATCGACAAGAGGGAAAGCTATTTTTGACCTAGTCCTTAGTGGAACAGAAGATCTGGTCAAGAGTGTTGGGGCCACTTGGCAATAGTGATCATAGTACAATCACGTTTGATTTAATAAATGGAGGAAGAATGGCAAGGAAATCCACAGTACTACCTTTTAATTTTCAAATGATAAACTGAAGAAAACAGTTTAAAAAACTAAAAGTTGCAGCTGCAAAAGTTTACATTAAGCATGGGTGTTTAAAAATACTATCTAGGAAGCCCAGACCAGCTGTGTTCCATGCTTTAAGAAAAGTGGAAGGAAATCCAAAAATCTACCAGTATGATTTAAAGGTGAGGTCAGAAAGGCTATTGTAGCCAAAAACAAACAAACATCTTTCAGGAAATGAAAAAAGGAGCCAAATGACAAAAGCTGGAAACAACATAAGCACTGGTAAGTTAGATGCAAGGCATTGATAAAGCTGGCAAAGAGAATTTGAAAAAAAAGCTTGCCATGGAAGGAAAAATGCATAATAACCTTTTTCAACTACATTCATAGTTAAAACAAAACAAAACTGTGAGTCAGTTGGACCATTGGATGATAGAGGGGCAAAAGGGGCACTAAGAGGGGACAAGGCATAGTGGAGAGACTAAATGAATTCTATGCTTCGGTCTTTACTGAAGATGTAGGGAAGTTACCCATGACTGAAATGGTATTTAAAGATGATGCAGCAGAAGAATTGAAAGAAATATTGATAAACCAGGAAGATGTATTACAACTATTTGATAAACTGAAGAGTAATTAATCACCTGGCTTGGATGGTATAAATCCAAGGGTGTTGAAAGAACTGAAATATGAGATTGCAGACCTACTATTACTAATCTGTGAACTATCATTGAAATCATCAGTAATACCTGAAGATTGGAGGATGGCCAGTTAAAGCCAATTTTTAAAAAGGGTTCCAAGGGTGATCTGGGAAACTACAGACCAGTGAGCCTGACGTCAGTACTGAGAAAAATGGTAGAAACCATTATTAAGAATAAAATTTCTGAACATATTGATTGTTGTTGTTAAGTGCCGTCGAGTCTGTGTCGACTCATAGTGACCCTCTGGATAGTTGTGCTAAACTCTGTTCGGTCTTCAGTCAGGTGGCTCATTCTTGACAGAGTGGCACCCATAGCTGCTGTCATTGTATTGATCCATCTCATTGCTGGCCTTCTACCTTGCCAAGCATGATGTCTTTCACTAATGATCTCTCTCTTTGCATGATGTGTCCAAAGTATGAAAGTCATAGTCTTGTCATCTGAGCTTCTAAAGAAAGCTTAAATTTGATCTCCTCTAGTACTGACTGGTTTGTTCTTCGGGCAGTCCATGGTATACACAGTATTCGTTGTCAGAACCATAATTCAAAGGCATTGATTTTTTTCCTGTCTATCTTTTTCATTGTCCAGCTTCCACATCCATATGACGTTATTGAAAATACTATGGCTTGAATGAGTCAAATCTTTGTATGAAGAGAGACATTTCTGCTCTTGAGAATCTCGTCTCTTTCCTACATAGCCATTCTGCCAAGAGCAATGCATCGTCATATTTCTTGACTGCTTGTTGTTTCTTTACTGATAGTTAGGTTAAAGCCGTCCACTATTTCATTTTCTTCTCCATCAAAGTTGGCAGGATCTTTGTTTTCTTTACATTAAGAGAGGCAGTCTAGACAATCTAAGAATAATATGGCCCAGTCAAGAAGACAAAGTAAGCAATCTGATATGTCACAGATATGGAAGGCTGGGACATCACAGGAAAGGTTGTAGTTTTCCTCTGTGCTATATCTCAAATGCCTCCCAGGCTCTTCAGCCAGCAGGAATATAAACCAAATTGTTGGCATAGTTAGTGCAGAAACTGAGCACTCCAAAATTGATATTATCATCCACTTATCAGGAGATTTATTTCATCTGTAATCCCAGCCCTATCCAGCCTGTGGTGCAGGAGCCCTAGCTGCTTATTTAGTAAATTGTCCTCTTAAGAGAGACAGCTCTTCTACCGACTATTTCCATGACAAAGTCCACAAGATTACACTCCAATTCCCTACAAGATCAGCTCCATCCCCTCTTCCTTCCCAACTCTTCCCCTCAACCTCTGCCACCTTATCTTCCTTTTCTGAGGCCTCTGAGGAGGAAACCACACATCTTCTTTTCTCCTCCAAACTCACTACCTGCTCCTCTGATCCTATTCCCACCTATCTCCTTAGCTTCATCTCCTCCACTGTAGTCCCTTCCATCTCTCATATTCTAAACCTATCATTCTCCACTTCAACTGTTCCTGCAGCCTTCAAGCATGCTGTGGTCACACCTCTCCCCAAGAAACACTCACTAGACTCTACCAGTCCTTCTAATTATTGACTAATCTCCCTCCTCCCCTTCATTTCTAAACTACTTTAAACATTCAGTTGACTGCTGTTGCCTTGACTTTTTCTCCTCTCAAGCCCTTCTGCATCCATTGCAATCTGGCTTTTGTCCTTTACATTCTACTGAAACGGCTCTAGCCAAAGTTTCCAGCAACCTGTTCCTGTCAAAATCCAAGGGTCTTTACTTGATCTTCATCCTTCTTGACCTTTCTACTGCTTTTGACACTGTTGACTACCACCTTCTCCTCAATACCTTGTCCTCACTTGGTTTTAGGATTCTGTGCCATCCTGGTTCTCTTCTTATCTCTCCCATCACACTTTCAGTGTTAGTTCTGGTGGATCCTCTTCTACTGCTATCCTGCTCTCAGTTGGTATACCCTAAGGGTCTGTCTTGGGCTCACTCCTTTTCTCTCTCTATACCCAGTCCCTTGGTGCACTCATCTCCTCCCATGACTTTCAGTGCCATCTTTATGCTGATGACTTTCAGATCTATCTCTCCACACCTGAAATCTCTCCGGCAATCCAGGCCCGAATATTTACTTGCCTATCTGACATTGGTGCATGGATGTCACACTGCTGTTTGAAACTGAATATGGTCAAAACCAAGCTTCTTATTTTTCCCCCTAAACCCACCTCCCCTCTTCCTTCGTTCTCAATCTCTGTTGATGACATTCTACTACTTTCTGTTTTATTTATTTAAGTGGTTTTTTTTACCACCTGATCTTTAGCCAAGGCAGTTTACATAAAACAAATCAATGCATAATTACATGGAACATTGAACAGTGATCATAAATAAACTTTTAAAAAGATAAAGATCAATCAGGCAGATAGCACATCTGCCGAGATGAGGTACAGGGCATAATGCAGGTAGGTGAGGCTTGAGGTGAGTGTAGGGGGACACTCACAGTCTTGTGGTCGTCTTTGAATCCTCCCTCTCCTTCTCCACACTCACCCAACTGATATCTAAAACCTGTCATTTCTTTCTCTATAACATCAGCAAAATTTGCCCCTTCCTTTCTGAACACACTACTAAGACACTCATCCACTCTTTGGTCACCTCCCATCTAGACTACTGCAACCTCCTCCTTGCTGGTCTCCCTCTGAATCATCTCTCTTCCCTTCAATCTGTTCAAAACTCAGCTGCACGGCTAATCTTCCGCCAGCTTCGATATGCTCATATAACGCCTCTTCTCAAGTCACTTCATTGGCTCACTATCCATTTCCATATCCAGTTCAAACTTCTCCTACTGACCTATAAGTGCACTCATTCTGCTGTTCCTCACTATCTTTCCTCTCTCTCTACACCCCTTCTTGGGAACTCGGCTCTTCTGGCAGATCCCTTCTGCCTGTGTCTTTCTCTTCTACTGCCAACTCCAGACTTTCATTCTTCCACCTTGCTGCTCCTTATGCCTGGAACAAACTACCTGAGCCTGTACATCAGGCTTCATCTCTGGCACCTTTTCAAATCCAGGCTGAAAACTCACCTCTTCGAGGCCACTTGGAACCTGATCTACTTAGTCTCCTATGTGTTTTCATACTACTCCCCTAGATATATCCTTGTCCTCAGCTATTGTGTTGTCTGTCTGAACTAGACTGTAAGCTCTGAACAGGGGCCGCCTTTTACATGTGTCTGCACAGTGCTGCATACGCCTTGTAGCAGCAGTAGTACTACATTTTTCTCTTTAAAAAATAATAATGGATTCAGGACTGTTTTGAGCAGTATTTTCTTTGAACTCTAGAATAAACAAACCTGAAGAGTACGAACTTTATTATTTATTTCTTTATTACTTTATGACAGTAAAAAAAAAGTCTCGGCGTTATACCACCTCTCGTTTTCCTCGTTTACCTGCACATCTCTATCCCCGCATGTCTTGTATCTTCCCATCTTTTCTGCTTGTCCCATGGATAGGTTGCTCAACTGGTCTGCATCTGTAGGGATGCTTCCTGACGTTTTTAGTTGAAAGCTTACTACTTTTTCAGCCTTTCCTGCAGAAAGGTTTAGTGCAGTACATTTCACCTTGGGTCTTCAGGACAAGTTCCACCAGATATTGAAAGATGTCGTTAAACTTTCAAAGTTGGTTATGCTACTCCCTGTCGGTGTCTTTCCCATCTTTTGCACTCCTGCTTGCTGATATGGAGGGACAGAGGCGCTTACGAACTGGTAGGGGCTTGCACTGTAACACTGAAAACAGAAAGATTTCAGTTTATGTAAGGTTTACATTTTTTTGAAACATAGAAACATGACAGCAGATGAAGACCATACAGCCTATTCAGTCTACTCTTCTCTACCAACTGCTACAGTCACTTTTTTTCATATAGAGATCTTCTGTGTTTGTCCCATGCTTTCTTGAATTCAGATACAGACCTTATCTCTACTACCTCCACTTGGAGACTACTCCTTTTTTAAAAAAATTATTTATGGATTTTAGCAGAATACTGTACTTACAAAAGAAAATACAAAGAAAAAGTAAAACATCAAAGGCATATTAATCAAAAATAAAAACCCCTACAAATGAAATTTAGCCTACATCACAGTGATAATAGATAAACATAGGGGTCTGTTTACTAAGTGGCGCTAGCAGGTTCCTTGTGAAATCGGAGCCACGTCCCCATTTTCACACAGAAGTTGCTTGCGCCACTTAGTAAACAGACCCCATAGAAACTGGGGAACGGAAATAAGGAAAGCAATTTCCAAACTTACTGCTCTAATACATTAATCCCACTATCCATATACTAATCCCCTGAACCAACCCTGCTCTCCTTACTCAGCAGAAAAGTCTCCAACTGTCCAGAATCCAGAAGAACATATCGAGTACCCTGAAACATAATTAAACATTTACAGGGATAACACAGAAAAAAGGAAGCTCCCAGAGCCACAACCCTGGGTTTCAGAGCTAGAAAGGCCCTTCTTCTTACCTGTGTGGTTCTGGAGACATCTGGAAAAAGTTTAACTTTAGCACCACAAAACATTTAGTTTTTACTTTTAAAGTATTTTTTAAAAATTAATGTTTTATCCTAATCACTAACTAGAGTGATCACTAAAGTAGCTTTGGTGGAGATTCTGTCCTATGTGTCCTCAAGAAACTTAGTTAAATCTAAATCAGGCTGCAAATGTAACACATCATAATCATCTGAGGACCCAGCTGACAGACTCCTACCAGTAAAGTAATAAGATTTAGCAACCTCTATTGAATCACCATTAGGCAAAAGCAGAATTTCCTTAAGATATTTATGCAATAACATATCTGCTGAAAGCAACCTATGACAGGGAAAATTTAACAAACAAACATTTTTTGCATTCATCATGTTCTCATGGGATTTTAACTTATGATATAACACAATACTGTCATTAACAGTGGAGGTATTTACAGCCTGTAAGGCAAAGTATTGGGTCTCATACCTAAGAACTGAACTAACTAAAGAGTCCATCCATTCCTCCACAGCCCCCATCCTACGCAGGGTCTCCTATAAGAATTGGCAAAGCGGTGGAATGGTAGACACAAAAGACTCCTCTATCTGCGTTACTCCTCTACAAACATCAGCCAAAGAAATCTGAGACTCCCCCTTTTCCCCCCTTTCACTTTCATCCTATGCCTCCTTGTTGCAGAGCTCTTTTTCAATTGAAAGAGGCTTTCCTCCTGTGCATTTACGCCATGGGGATATTTAAACATCTCTATCATTTCTTTCTTCCAAAGTATGCATATTGAGATCTTTAAGTCTGTGCTCATATGCCTTATGATGAAGCCCACTGACCATTTTTATAGCCACTGCACAGACTCTATCTTTTCTGCTATCTCTTGATAGTGTAGTCTCCAGAAATGCACACAATACTCTGAATGATGTCTCAACAAAGATTTATACAGAAGCACTATCACCTTCCTCTTCTTGCTGGCCATTCCTCACCCTATGCACCCAAGCATCCTACTGTCTTTCGTCATCACCTTTTCTACCTGTTTAGCCACCTTCAGATCATCAGAAACAATCATACCCAGGTCCCGCTCTTCTTTCATGGTCGGAAGTACTTCACCACCTATACTGTACAGCTCCTTTAGATTTTTGCAGACCAAATGCAGGATCCTGCATTTTTTAACATTAAAGCTCAGCTGCCAAATTCTCAACCATTTTTCAAGCTTTGCTAGATCTCTCTTCATGTTATTGACTGCTTCCTCGGTGTCTACTCTACTGCAGATTTTGGTGTCATCCACGAAGAAGCAAACCTTAACCAACAGCCCTTCCGCAGTATCACTAACAAAACTATTTAAAAGAATCGGACCAAGGACAGATCCCTGAGGCACACCACTGGTAACATCTTTCTCCTCAGAGTGAGCTCCATTTACCTGTACCCTTAGTTGCCTCCCACTCAACCATTTTCTAACCCAGTCAGTTACTTTAGGGTGCATTCCTGGGATGCTCAATTTTATTTATTTTTCTTTTATACTGTATTTCCTAGGATAAATGCAGTTTACAGAGAAACAAACTTCAACCATACATGAAACAATTTTACAAGAGCTGGATTACTTAAACATATTAGGTAAAACATATTAGGTAACAATTTACACAATAGAGAGGTTGCCTGAGGTAGCAATAGTCCAATACATATCTTAAATTAGGGGTAGGGGGGGAAGGGAGGAAAGGATGGGCAGGGAGAGAGTTCATAGGTGGGCGAGTCAAGTGATCCTATTAAAATGTTCCATGAACAAGTAGTTCTTTATCAGCTTCCTGAAGGTTATTAGGTCGTGGTTGTCTCTGATGTGGTGTGGTAGGTCATTCTAGAGTCACGGGGCATTTATGGAGAATGCCCTAGCACAAGTTGTCTGGTTGCTCTTGGTCATTTTGGAAGGCAGGATTAGAAGGTTTGATGTATTATATATTCCTTCTTTGGCGATTTTCTGGGGTCTTTGTTATGATAGATTACAAGTGGAACTCACTCGTCACTCTGCATTCTTTTTTCTAGGCCCCGATTTATGGAACTCTCTTCCACTTTCTCTCCGCACCGAACTGTCCTACCCCCGTTTTAAAGCTCTTCTCAAAACCCATCTCTTTTGTCAAGCTTTTGATCTTTCCCCCCCTACTGATGGTGCTCTATCCCCCAGCTGCACCCCCATCCCCCCCCGTAACATCCCCCCAAATGCTTCTCACCTGCCCTTCCCTCCCCATCCCCCGTCATTCTGTCCCCTTTCGGGACCTCTTTTGTTTTCTATCTTTTGTCTGTCCCTCTCTGTCCTATTGTTACTGGCGTTCCTTTCTGACTTTATTTTTCAGTAGCCACTACCTTTTTTGTATTGTACACTGCCCTAATGCCTCGGCTTGGGCGGTTTTTCAAATCCTGCGAATAAAGATAAAGAAGTATTGGGAGGATAACTGGTGGATTATTTTGAACATAGTTATTAGGGCTTTGTATTTGATTCTACTGAAGAAAGGTAACCAGTGTAGTTCTTTTAGAATAGGTGTGACATGTCTGTGTCTGGATGAGCAGATCAGAATTTGGGCGACTGCATGCTGCGCAAGTTGTAGTGGATGTAATGAGTTCTTAGAAGTCAAAGTGTGGTATTATCATTGCCTGGAAAACTGTCCGTTAGTTATGAGGTTCCAGAAGGGGGGTGTTCTTAACTTGCTGTAAATGCGTTGAGATGCTTTATTTATTGGAATGTGAGGTGCTGATCTATGATAACGCCGAGGTATCTTACTTCTGACTTAACTTCTAGGTTGGAGTTGTTCACCTTTAATGTCTTTGGGAGAAGGAAGGATTGATTTTTGGTGAGGAACAGTACCTCTGTTTTCTTGAGGTTGATCTAGAGATTATGTTCTGATAGCTATTGGTATATAGTGTTGAAACAGGTTGTAATTGTTGAGTAGTCTGGGTTTGTGGTGGAAAAGGGAACATATATCATAATATCATCTGCATAAAGATGATAGTGGGCATTGAATGTGCTTATTATATTGCAGATTGGCTGTATATAGATGTTAAATAGTAACGTTGAGAGGGCAGAGCCTTGAGGGTTACCTTGTAGCTGAGTGAATTGTTTGGAGGTCTTTTGTCCAGTTTGTACAGAGGGTAGTTAATCTTGTATTGTTTTCAGGTCCCCGCCTAAAGTCCATGCCCAAGAGCTCTATGGCGAAGCTTTAGGCATGACTCCGCCAGACGTGGGCACACTTGGAGGCGCTTTTGATTTTATTGGAGGTGCTCCAGGGTTTGGATGGGCCTGATTGGCCTTGTGGAGGTGATCGGGGAGGGGCTCTCCTTCCTGCTCATCTCCCTAATGCTTCGATGCTGATCAGGCTGCCGGGTGGCAGAAGCAGCTCCTTTCTGCACCTGGAGGTGCTTTTGATTTTAATGGAGGTGCTCCAGAGCTTGGATGGGCCTGATTGACCTTGTGGAGGTGATCGGGGAGGGGCTCTCCTTCCTGCTCACCTCCCTGATGCTGATCAGGCTGCCGGTGGCTGTAGCGGCTCCTTACTGCAGAACACTGTCAATCGTTTTACTGAAATCTAAAGACACCACGTCTAGGGCTCTCCATCAGACCAACTCTCTGGTCACCCATTCAAAGAAATTAATGAGATTTGTCTGACAAGGCCTGCCTCTAGTAAAACCATTCTGCCTCAGATCCTGCAATCCATTGGATTCCAGAACCCTCACTATCCTCTGTTTTAGCAGCATTTCCATTAATTTACTCACCACAGATGTCAGACTAACCTGTAGCTCCCAGCCTCATCTTTAATTTCGCTTTTGTGTAAAGGGATCATATGTACCCTTCTCCAGTCCTCTGGGACCACTCCCAAGTCTAAAGAAGCATTGAAAGGGTCAGACAGTGGAGCCGCTAGAACTTCCCTAAGTTCCTTCATTAATTTTGGATGTATTTCATCCGGCCCCATCACTTGGTCTACTTTTAGTTTAGCCAGCTCCTCAAGAACACAGTCTTCTGAGAATCATTCAAATTCCCCTTCACTTATATTCCTATTTGTTGGTGTTTTCTGAGGTCCTGCTCCTGGCTCTTCATCTTTGAACACCGAACAAAAATATTTGTTTAGCAATTCCGCTTTATCCTCATCAGCTTCTACATATTCCCCCCTTCACCCTTGAGTCTGACAATACCATTTTTGCAATTCCTCCTCTACTAACATATCTGAAAAATATCTTGTCCCCCCATTTTACTGCATTTGCTATTTTTAATTCAAAATTATTTATTTTATTTATTTATTTATTTACAGTAGCTGTGCTTTTATACCGCTTTTCACCAGGTCAAAGCAGTTTACAAATAACTCAGTTACAATGAATAATGAAACAAAGTTACAATAAACATGGAGTGTAAACATTTTAACTAACTATATACAGCATAACTTAACTATTTACAATGATTTGTATTTGAAGGTGAGTGAGTGAGTGAGGTTAAGTTACGGGACCATAGTGCTGAATGAGGAAGGGTCTTTGATGTTCCTGATAGTGATGGGGAAGGAGTTCCATAGGGTTGGTGCATATAGTTCAAATGCCCTTGAGCAGGCCTGCTGGATGCTCTTAGTTTTTGAGTCGGGGACGATCAGAGTGTTGCTGTTGGATTGTCGGCTGGCTCTGCTTGGTTGAAAGGGGTGGAGAAGGTTGAGGAAGTGGGAGGAAGAGAGGCCAGATAGCGTTTTGTGGGTTGTCCTCAGTGTTTGGTATTTGATACAGCTGTTGAGGGGAGCCAGTGAAGTTGCTTGAGGATGGGGGTGATGTGTTCTTGCCTAGGGGCTGCCTGGAGGGTACGAATGGCAGTATGGAGGGCTGTCCATAGTGGGAGGGTGGTTGATTGTGGGCGCCCTTGATAAATAGAGTTACAGTAGTTGAGGGTAGGGAGGATTGCTGATTGGAGTGCTGTTTTGAAGTCGGGAGGGTCCAAGATTGGTTAGAGGTGTTGGAGTGTGGAAATCTTGTAGAAGATTGAGTTTGCCGTATTCTTCACTTGTTTGAAGGTGAGGTTGTGATCTAGAGTAATACCAAAATATTTTATTTCATTCTGTACTTTGATATGCGGGTTCAGGATAATGGGTGCAGAGGGAGCAAACGTGGTATCCTTAGTAATGAAGAGGACTTCAGTTTCTTATAGTTGTTGGAGAGGTGGTTGCTTGTGAGCTATTGTGAAACTTCAGAGAAGCAGCGCTGTAGCTTTGTGTTTGTGGGTTGAGTGATGTCGAAGGGAGTATAGATCAAGATGCTGTCAGCATAGAGATGGTAGAGTAGGCTGTGGGATTTGATTATCAAGCATTTGTATCTTTGCTTTCCTAACTACTTTCCTTGCTTCTCTTAGCTTTTTCAAATTTTGAAGCTTGGTGGCCTCTTGTATTTTATGAAGGCAATCCTCCTTTCATAGCAATACTGTGAATATCTTCAAGTAAATCTCTGTCCAGATTTCTGCCTGTGAAGAAGGTCTGTTTATCACATCAGTGCAAATGGATGCTCCATTCCCTCTTTTCAGTTTAACCCACAGTACCTCCTCGTTCCTCATAAACCCTATAAAAATACAAATCATTGTTAGTCCTATAGAGAGCCAGTGGAAAGATATTGGGTGCCCTAGGCAAAGTTTTACCCTTACTTCCCTCCCGTAGGATTTTGATAATTAATCTCAGCAATCATAATCATCCCAACATCACCCCTCCCATAATAATCCTGTAAACATGCTGGACAATATACTGTACTTTTTAAATATTAAGCACTGCTTTGTAAATATGTGCTGCCTGCTCCCCCTGCAGGTAAAGCACAGTTACTTACCTGTAACAGGTGATCTCTGGGAACTGCAGGAATTAGTCCTCACATATGGGTACGTCGGAACCGACGGAGCCTGCGCGGGAAAGCTCCCCAGCTTCCCAGAAAGGAAGCTTTTGGGGCCTCCCACAGCGCATGCGCGCTGCCTTCCCGCCTTCCTGACCAACTCTCTTCAGTTCAAGTTTAAAGCTGAGACAATAGAGAGAAGAAAGGAAAGAGAGAGAGAGAGAGATACAACTTCTAGGGGAGGTGGGTGGGTTGTGAGGACTAATTCCTGCTGTTCCCAGAGATCACCTGTTACAGGTAAGTAACTGTGCTATCTCCAGGAACAAGCAGGAATGAGTCCTCACATATGGGGACTCCCTAGCTAAGATGCCGGGGAGATCTCCCCCCCCCCCCAAGGGTTCCTCATCTTCCTATGGATCTCAGGCATCCATTCAGGGAAGGTGGGCAGGAGTTGTTTAAGAATGGAACAGGTGTTTGAGGACAGCCTGACCAAACAAGGCATCCCGGCGGGAGTCCTTGTCCAAGCAGTAATGGGCTGTGAAGGTATGAACCGAGGCCCAGGTGGCTGCTCGACAGATCTGATCAATGGATACAGAATGAAGATGAGCCATAGATGTGGCCATGGCTCTCACATTGTGAGCTGTGACATGTCCTTCCAGAGAAAGGTTCTTACTCTGGTAAGCAAAAGAAATACACTGAGCAATCCAATTGGACAGTGTTCTTTTTGAGACTGGAAGTCCTAAATGAGAAGGATCAAAAGCAACAAAAAGTTGAGAAGACTTTCGATGTTGCTGTGTCCTGTGGAGGTAAAAGGCAAGAGCTCTTTTACAGTCTAGAGTATGAAGGTTCCGCTCTGCATTGGATGCATGAGGAGCTGGAAAAAATGCAGGTAAATATACCTGTTGATTAAGATGAAAAGGTGAGACCACTTTAGGCATAAAGTGGGGATTTGTCCTAAGGACTACCTTATCATGATGGAACCTTGTATAAGGTGGATTAGCCACTAAAGCCTGCAGTTCACTGATGCGGCGAGCAGAAGTGATTGCAATAAGGAAAATGACTTTCCAGGAAAGGAATTTCAAGGAGGTAGTGGCTAAGGGTTCAAAGGGTGGCTTCATAAGCTGACCAAGAACCACGTTTAAGTCCCATGCCACCGGAGGAGGCCGAATGGGAGGCTTAGTTAAAGTTAGACCTCTCATGAATCTTGCAATAAGAGGATGAGAGGAAACAGATTGTCCATTGATAGGCTGAAGAGATGCTGCAATAGCACTCAAATGGACCCTTACAGAATTGGTTTTAAGTCCTGCATTGGAAAGATGCAGGAGATATTCGAGTAAAGAATTTAAAGGTAGTGCTAGAGGGTTAAGACCCTTTTCAGCACACCAGATGGAAAATCTTTTCCATTTAAAAGCATAGGAACGCCTGGTGGAAGGTTTCCTAGATGCATGGAGGATATCCTGCACTTGTTGAGAAAGATTGAAGTCTTGAAGGTCTAGGCCTTCAGTAACCAAGCTCTGAGGTGAAGGGATTTGGGGTTTGGGTGCCACAAAGTCCCCTCCTCTTGAGACAGAAGGTCTGGAGCAGCTCCCAGATCCAGGGAGGGTGCCTGGGAGAGATGCAGAAGTAGAGGGTACCACACTTGGCGTGGCCAGCGTGGAGCTATGAGGATCATAGATCCTTGATCCCTCTGAAGTTTGAATAGAGTCTTGAGAATCAAGGGAATGGGTGGAAAGGCATAAAGGAAGGCCTGACCCCAATGAAGGAGGAAGGCATCCTTGGCCTGAGCTCCCTGACACGGAATCCTGGAACAGAACCGGGGAAGTTTGGCATTGTACGGACTTGCAAAGAGGTCTATGTCCGGGGTTCCCCATTCCTGAAAGATTCTGAGTACCTGATTCATGTGCAGGGACCATTCGTGTGGAAGCAGAACTCGACTGAGTCTGTCTGCCCAAGAGTTTTGGATTCCTGGGAGGTACACTGCCAGGAGATGGATCTGATGCTCTCTGGCGAAGGCCCACAGTTTTAGAGCTTCGTTGCAAAGCGACAGAGAGCCAGTCCCTCCTTGTTTGTTTATGTAGAACATGGCTACTTGATTGTCGGTATGAACAAGGACTGTCATGTTGATGAGGAGGGTATGAAAGACCTTGAGAGCAAGGAAAATTGCTCGCAGCTCCAAAAGGTTGATATGAAGGGTGGTCTCCTGTGGAGACCAAGTGCCCGGAGTGGAGAGGTCTTGGAGATGAGCTCCCCAACCTGCTTGGGAGGCATCTGTAGTGAGAGTTGCTTGGGGTAACAAAGGTTGGAAGGGGGCCCCCAACAACAGATTTTGAGTGGATATCCACCATTGGAGAGACCAAAAAAGATGTTTTGAGGTTGCTATTTGGTCTGAGAGAGCTCCTGATGCTTGTGTCCACTGGGTGGACAGAGTCCATTGAGCTGCTCTCATATGTAGGCGTGCATAAGGCACCACATGAACTGTGGATGCCATGTGGCCTAGCAGTTGTAGCATCTCCCTGGCCGTCAAGTGGCTTTTGGACTGAACTTGAGAGGCCAAGTGCACTAGACGGTGGCAACGGGCCTGAGGAAGATAGGCCCTTGCAGTGGTGGTATCTAGCCAGGCCCCTATGAATTCTAGGGACTGAGTAGGGGTGAGTTGAGACTTTGGCAGATTGATGACAAGTCCCAGATACTGCAGTATGCGTCTGGTGTGATCCAGGGAAGTCTGAGCCTCGGACTGAGATGGAGCTCGGATGAGCCAGTCGTCCAGGTATGGGAAGACAAAGATTCCCAGAGTGCGTAGAAATGCAGCTACTATTGCCATGTATTTGGTAAATACCCTTGGAGCAGAGGCTAGACCGAAGGGAAGGACTCTGTATTGGAAATGTTTTCCCTGGAACAGAAACCGTAGGAATTTTCTGTGGGATGGATGGATGAGTATATGTGTGTACGCATCCTTGAGATCTAGAGAACAAAGCCAGTCCTGACTCTGTAGGTATGGAAGGAGAGTGCCTAGAGAAAGCATCTTGAATTTCTCCTTGTATAGGAATTTGTTCAATTCTCTGAGATCCAGAATGGGTCTGTACCCCCCTGTTTTCTTGGAAATGAGAAAATAAGGGGAGTAAAAACCTGACCCTTGTTGAGGAAGAGGAACCTCTTCTATTGCCTTTTGGGTGAGAAGAGTGGTCACCTCCTGACCCAACAGGTGCAGGAGAGATGGGGGAGAATTGAATTGTCTCACCATGGTATGGGGAGGAAGGCTGGAGAAATGTAGTTGGTAGCCCTCTCTGATGATAGAGAGGGTACACTGTTCTGATGTGATTTGTTCCCATCTGGGAGCAAAATGAGTTAACCTTCCTGGAATGGTGAGAGGCTCTCGTTGTTGCAGAGCCAGAAAGGTTAAGTTCTCTAGAATCAAGTCAAAAACCCTGAGGGGGTTGGGACTGCTGGATTGTAGCAGCCCCTGTAGACTTTGTTCTGGCCTGTTTCGTTTGCTGACGCTTAGGAGCAAAGCGAACTTGGGAAGATTGCTGGCCAGTATTTGTGGAAAATCTGGTCTTTTTATAGAAAGGTTTCTTAAAAGGTTTTTTCTTGGCAGGGGTAGAAGTAGACTTAGAAAGTCTATCTAAAGCAGCATTCTCTGCATCCATTTGAGTGGCTTTGATTTGCCACTCCTTGCCAAACAGATTTTCACCTGTACAGGGCAGATTGCCCAAGCCTTCTTGTACCCAGGGTTCCAAATCAGAGGCCTGGAGCCAAGCCAGTCTGCGAGCAGCTATGGCAATGCCAGAGGCTCTGCTTGCCCCCTCAAAAGAGTCAAAGGCTGCTCTGTTGGAGAACTTTGAAACATCTTGAGTTTGCTTTAGCAAAAGAAGGAACTCCTCTTGCTTATCCTCTGGGATAAAGGGGAGAAACTGACGTATCTTTAATGCAATCTCTTTCAAAAACATGCCCATATAGAGGCTGTATGAATTGATTCTGGCAATAAGCATGCTAGCTTGGAAGATTTTTCTCCCAAAAGCATCCAGAGTCCTACATTCTCTTCCTGGAGGGGTAGAAGAGTGCCTTTTGGTACTCTTTATCTTTTTCATAGCAGACTTCACCACAATAGAGTGGTGAGGAAGCTGAGTCTTTTGAAAACCAGGAGAAGGAGGAACCCGATACATGGTGTCCAAACGTCGAGAATGTGGAGATAGGGTGAGAGGAGCCTCCCACAAGTCCATCATGTGTTTTTGAAGAATTTCATGTATGGGTAAGGTGGCTGCCTCTTTGGGAACCTTAGAGTATCCTAAAATATCCAATTTTTTTGCTCTAGGTTCCTTTTCAGAGGATACAGATATAGAAAGTCCTTTAGCTACTTCAATAATGAAGTCTTGAAAGGACAAATCCTCTGGAGGAGACATTCTCTTTTTAGGAGAAGAGGGCTCCTCAGGAAGAGTAAAAGAAACGTCAGCAGAATCATCTGATGTATCAGAATCTTCAGAGGATTCAAAGTATCGCCTATTTGCTTCCAGAGATCGATACGCGTACCGATCGGTATCGACATCGGGCGTACCGGGAATCGGAGCGGTATCGAGGAAATCTCCGGAACCGGCATGCTACTGGAAGTAGATGCTCTGGGTACCGGTATCGGTTGTGGTACCGGAATCGGAGTTGGAACCGATTGTCGCGGTACCAATGGTGTTGCAGCAGTAATGAAAGCCAGTAAGGCCTGCTGCATGGATTGTACCGTAGTACCCATAGTCGCCACAACTGCCTGGATGTCGGTACCGGCTAACACCGGTACCCCAGAGCAGTCTAACAGGAGATCGGTCGAGGCCGTGCCATCAATGTCTACCTGTAACCCCATAGGAGGAGCTTTGGAAGCCGGAGCTTCCCGCCGGGGTTGTTTGGCTGGGGCAGGGTCCTCAGAGTCAAATGTAAGGGCCTCTCTCTGCTTAGAGGGAGATTTGCCTTTTGAGGACTTGCCTGAAGAATGTTTGGTTACCTGAGATCCGTCAGGAGAAGAAGACCTGGAGGATGTTGATGCTGGAGTATCGGTAGAAAACAGCATATGAAACTTAGCTGCTCTGTTCTGTAAGCCCCTTTTGGACATCAGAGAGCAGGATGGACAATCCGGAATGGAATGGTCAGACCCCAAACATTTAAGACACCACTCATGGGTATCTGTGACTGAAATAGTACCGGTACACTTGGTGCATTTTTTAAAACCAGAAGCTGGTTTTTCCATGAGGGAGACCTGAGAAGGCCTAGAGGCCTCACAGAAAAAATACACCAAGTGAAGAAAAAGTAATTATTATTATTTTTTTTTTTTTAAATAAACGAAAAAAGACCGGCGGTACCGGTCCGGAATAGGGGAAGGCAGACACACGGTCAAAGAAACAAATTAAAATAACAATTTCTTCAGCGGTGATAGGAACACGACCTGCTGGCTCCGCGGAAAAAGAAGAACTGAAGAGAGTTGGTCAGGAAGGCGGGAAGGCAGCGCGCATGCGCTGTGGGAGGCCCCAAAAGCTTCCTTTCTGGGAAGCTGGGGAGCTTTCCCGCGCAGGCTCCGTCGGTTCCGACGTACCCATATGTGAGGACTCATTCCTGCCTGTTCCTGGAGATAATAATGTGCTGATGGCTCTTTGAGTTTGTGTAGATTTCAAGAACTATTGTTTTGCTTTGACTGCTGCTGCTCTTTGCTGCCCCTTCAGAAGCTGCTGCCCTAGGCAACTGCCTAGGTTTGCCTGATGGTTGGACCTGCCCTTGATCTATAATACATTCTTTTTTTATGTGCAACTGTAGATGAACAGCCCACCATGTTCATGTTTCTTATGAGTCCAATATATTATATTACGCTAATTTAATGCAGAGATATGTTTGGATTTTTTTGTTGTTTAGGGTACAAGGAGTGATCATGTCTGATTACCACATTCGACAGTATAAAGACTCTGACTATGAAGCAGTGCGGACCATATTTGCAAATGGGATGATGGAACTCATTCCAGCTGCATGTCGCCATGTTCTGAAGGAACCTGGAAGTCTTTTAGTCTTCTTCTGCGTGTTCCTTACAATGCTTATGTGTTCCAGATCCTTGCTTGTGTGTTTTCTGGCACTTGCTCTCCTTTTAACTGCAAGTTATCATTTTTTGAAGATTGCGTTCCAGAATTATATACAACAGAGTTTGAGAGACGACCTTTTGGACATACAGAAGACCTACATGGAGAACGACGGCTCCTGTTTCTGGGTGGCTGAGTCTAATGGAGAAGTCATAGGCATGGTGGGTGCACATCTTCCCAGAAATCCCGACAAAGAGCTCAAGATAGAGCTGAAACGCATGTCAGTGGACAAGTGCTACCGCAAGCGCGGAATCGCCAAAGCTTTGTGCAGAACTCTCCTAAGCTTTGCCCGGCAACGTGGCTATAATGCAGTGATCTTAGAAACCAGCCAAGTTCAGTATGGGGCTCAAAGGTTATATGAGGATTTGGGATTTAGAAAACTCTATGAATCAAAACTGCCATCATGTTATGGAATGCTAATCAACTTGCGTATATTTCATTACAGATATGATATTCCAGCCTGAAGTCAAGTAAATCCATTTTAAAAATCTTGTAGCAATATGCTATGCACAGCTTTCATCTTCTACCAACAGAATTAAAATAAGGAGTGTGTTCATAATTATAATTTGTTTTAATCAGATGAAATGCTAGTGTTGGTAGGCTAATGTGCAAAGCAGGAATAACTCTGTTCTTGTGTATGCTAGATGATTCATGACTTTGCATATTAGCCTACCCATGATTTCGCTAGACAGGTTTTTAATTAGTATGGGCAAAACTTTTAACAGTTATTGGCTTTACTTTTGTGCATCGTGCTTTTACCTTATATTTGAAAATCAAGAGTATTTTAATGCCAGCTTGAAAGTATACATCCAGACAAGGACCCCAACCAAACTAAGCAATAGCGAGGACAAAAAAGATATTTCTGAAAAATAAGTCAGAAACCTCAATGTACAATCCACTTCAGATCCATAAGTCGCAATCACCACTGGGTGTAACAATTCAGTCACAGGTCCCAAAACATTGTAATGTTTCTGAATTTTTTCAAGTGAAGATTGTTTTTCTAAAATCAAATAACCGGGTAGCCGGACCCGGCGCCCCCTCTCTCCTTCCCCCCCAGCCCTTCTTTGAGCACCCCCACCCCACACCCCTATCCACCTCGAATAACAACACATACATCAGTTATTGGAGAAAAACAGGTCGCAGCTTTATTTGAAACAATAAACAGATATACTTATTCAAACCCCCCCCCCCCCCCCCGCGGATTGATGGCCGCCAGCCATGCAACTAGCAAGGCGGCCATGCCTCCGCTCAAGCCGTGGTCCCCACCAACGGCCAAATTCTTCCACCCCTATCCGACTTTGCCATGTTACTAGCAAAAGTCTTCCAGGGGTTGTCCGGGTCGAGGGCACCCCGCCCCCTCCCCCAGTCGCCACGGCTCCGGACCCCGGACCTCCGGGATCTCGCCTCCGCAGACCCCCCCCCCACCTCCCCCAGCTGCGACACCCCGACTCACTTCAACCCTGGCCATTAACAGCGGGTGGGTGGGTGGGCTGCCTGTCGGGCGCCCGCTCACATGTGCTCCGGGCAAGCCAGGAGCCCCGGAGCACATGTCCTCTGCCACCACCTGATTGGCTCCGCTCGTTACGCCCCGAGCGGAGCCAATCAGTTTAAATGATGCGCGCTGCGTATTGACGCAGCTGCGCGCCCCCGACACCTCCTTGACGAGCAGGGTCCCGCGCCGGGCCGAGCACCCGGTTACAGGCGGGCCCCGGGACCCTGCCCGCGCCCTGAAATTAACCGGGTAGCCGGACCCGGTGCCCCCTCTCTCCTTCCCCCCCCAGCCCTTCTTTGAGCACCCCCACCCCACACCCCTATCCGCCTCGAATAACAACACATACATCAGTTATTGGAGAAAAACTGGTTGCAGCTTTATTTGAAACAACTCATTAACAATAAACAGATATACTTATTCAAACCCCCCACCCCCCCCCCGCGGATTGATGGCCGCCAGCTATGCAACTAGCAAGGCGGCCACGCCTCCGCTCAAGCCGTGGTCCCCACCAACGGCCAAATTCTGCCACCCCTATCCGACTTTGCCTGTTACTAGCAAAAGTCTTCCAGGGGTTGTCCGGGTCGAGGGCACCCCGCCCCCTCCCCCAGTCGCCACGGCTCCGGACCCCAGACCTCCGGGATCCCGCCACCAGCACAGGGGACACTTTACCTGTGCCGCCCCCCCATAGCCCCAAGCTGCGACCAGTGTGACCTGTCCTGTACCACCTTCTCCAGTGCCTCCTGCCAATCATTCAGGAGCAAATCCATTCCCACTGGAGATAAGTGCACCCCGTTGTCCCTGTACAACCCGGAGCAGGCCACCTCCACCCAGGTATGCTGAACCTGAAACCCGCCTTGTTCACAGACCCATCTCCCGATCTGCCTATTGATCTTGGTCAACCCACGAGACCAGCGCCGCTGACCCCAGCACGCAAGCCTCGGGATAATGTCTGACCATATTAACGATACCCCAGGAAACAGACGAAACAGTACAGAAAAGTCTCTCTTGGCTGCCATGATCAGCTGCTTACAAGTCCAAGCCGCCAGATCATTACCCCCCAAGTGCACCAACAAAATCGCCGGCTGGCCCCTGATGCGCTCATGGTGGCGAAGCAAAGGCAGCAGCTGCGTCCACCGCAAACCCCGCTCCCCCAGCCATGACACCGCCACCACCGCAGGATCCAGACTCAGGTTCGCTCCACAAGGTCGGTGCGCCGCCCGCTGGCCAGCCCAATAGACGAAGGAGTGCCCCAGCATCCAACATCCCAGCAAACATATACCCCATCTGCAATAGAAAAACACAGCATTAGTGAACCCCCCAGCCCCCCCGACAGATTATTCATAATCGGACATAGCCCTCGAGCGCCACCTGCCAATACTCCGTATCATCTCGCTCGGCAAGCCCACTGCCGCCGCACTGGTCGCTGCCCCAATCCTAAAAGAGTGCGACGAAAAAAGACGAGGGTCCTCCCCAAGCCGCCGCAAAACCAAGCGCAATACTGCAGTGACTTGGAAACGCGTAAGCTGGGAGGCATTCCCGTGCACAAATAAACCGCTTACGCCCTCGGGGCGAATGGCCAAGAAATCCCGCATTGCTACGAGAGGGCAAGTAATCCCTCCCGTCGCCTTAAGCACCACCCATAACCCTATACCCTTCTGGTCCGTTTTGGACCTAGCCAACAAAATTCGCAGTCGCCCGTTCTCAAGCCATACATGATGCCGACGCAAACTATGCCCACTATCCACTCTTCCCGAAGCCTCCGCCAACTCACTGACCCGGAATGCCCCGAAAAAGGCCAAACAGAACACCGCCCGAAATAACACGTACTCATAGGGCGCACTCGCTACCCGCACCAACTCCCGGCACACCCTCTCTAGTAACTCGTGCGTTATCGAGCGACGGCGATCCCGTGGAGCTGGCTGAGAGCGCTCCCAGCCTTGTAGCAATCGCCGAGCTAGCAATCCACGGTCTCCGACATCCCACCCGACCGCCTTGGCAAAGAAACCAAACCCCGCCAGATGACTGTGCACCGCCGACCGCGTGACCCCTTGCTCTTTCGCCCACACTACGTACCGCCCGAGCAACATATCCGGCACCCCCCCCCCCCCATTTGCCAGCCCCTCTCACGCAAAAATTGCTGCACTCAAGCGCAACCCCGCTGATAAGCTTCCCAGGTGGTAGCAGCAACTGAGCTCTTCAATAGGTGCCTCATCGCTGCAGGCCAGCGCTCCACAAGCTCAAGGGGACCCCATGCCCCACCTCGTCCGCCTCCGGCGCCAACTTCCGAAAATGCTCCATCTGTGAACGGGAAAGAGCATCAGCAATTTCATTAACCTGCCCAGGAATATGCCTCGCTTTCAAATCAATATTCAAACGCATACATGTCAGTACTGCCTGACGCATAAGCGAAGCAACCCGACTACAGCGTGGCGAATAACGATTGACTACATGGACCACCGCCTCGTTATCGCACCACCACAGCACCCTGCGGTTAACCAGCCTCTCCGGCCACAACTCCAACACAACCAATATTGGGAAGAGCTCCAAGAAAGTAATGTTACTCAACAACCCTTCATCAGCCCAAGCTTGCGGCCATTTCTCAGCGCACCAAGCCCCCGCAAAATAGATCCCGAAACCCACTCCCCCCGCAGCGTCAGTGTAAAGTTGCAGGTCACTGCTGGAGATCTCCACCTCCCGCAGTACGGACGTTCCGTTAAAGTTCCTTAAAAAGGCATCCCAGACCCGCAGATCCTCCCGCATAACCTGAGACACACGAATGCGATGATGCGGCCTTTGCACTCCCGCCGTCGCTGCCGCCAAGCGCCTGCTGAACACCCGCCCCATAGGAATGACTTTACAGGCGAAGTTAAGAGACCCCAACAATGCCTGAATCTCTTTTAATGTCACTTTCCACAAGGCCAGGACATTGGCCACCAAAATCCTTAGCTTCACCACCTTGTCCTGCGGCAGCCGCGCCACCATGCTCCGCGAATTGAGTTCCATGCCTAAAAAGATCAGCTGCGTGGTCGGGCCCACCGTCTTGCCCTCCGCCAATGGAACCCCCAGCTCTTCCGCCATCCCCGCAAAACCGTCCAACAGTTTTCCGCACGCTTCCGACCCAGCCCCACCCACAAACAGAAAATCATCGAGATAGTGCACCACCTTCGAGTTCCCCACCCTTTGCACCACCATCCAATGGAGGAAGCTACTAAACATCTCGAAGTAGGCGCAAGAAATCGCACAACCCATCGGCAGACATTTGTCATAGTAATAGGCGCCTTCAAACTGAAAACCCAGCAACCGAAAAGCCGACGGATGGACTGGCAGCAATCGAAAGGCTGACTCTATATCCACCTTCGCCATCAACACCCCGGACCCGCCCTGGATACCAACTCCACCGCCCTATCGAAGGAGGCTTATTTCACCGTACAACACTCGCGTGGGATAGAATCGTTAACGGAAGTCCCGAGCGGCGAAGACAAATTGTGGATCAGTCTAAATTTACCCGGCTCCTTCTTGGGGATAACTCCCAATGGGGACGTGACAAAATTCTGAAACGGGGGGCGGCTGAAAGGCCCCGCTATCCTCCCCAAGCGCAATTCCACAGCCAACTTTTCTCGCGCTACCGCCGCCCAGCGCTCCGAGAATTCTTAACCATTCCGGTGACTATCTCGCCCTGAAGAGGAATAACAAAACCACACCGAAAACCTAACTGCAACGCTACCCTATCTTTTTTCCTCGGATACCGAAGAAGCCAGTTACAAAGCACCTGTACCCGAATTGGGGAAGGTGCTAATTCCTGAAGCGTATCCTCACTTGGTTCCCGGAGCTGCAGGAGGCACGACTCCCTTTTTAACGCATTTTGCTGCCGAGTGGGCGCCCCCACAAACTGAGCAGGCATGCCGGAACTTACAGTCCGGGAAGGGGCAGGTGGCTCTATTGTATCTCCAACACAGGTCTGCCCCCGCTCCGAGGACCGACTTAGTCTGCCCCACGGGGGGCCCTCCACGAAAGGAATGACTCGCTCCACCTGACGCCCCCTGCCCCATCTTAACCCCTCCTGCTCCCCCGGCTCCCGTCTTGGCCGACATCTGTGTCAACCACAGATTAATGTCTTGTGTCCCCCAGGTTAAGAGCTTATTTTCTTCCATTTTATCCCAAAACTTTTCATCATAATTAAGCCACGACCATCCTTCGTGCGCTTGTGAGGCTCCCAAAATAGAGTCGGCATACGCCAGCAAGCTGCCATACTGCTCGGGAAAATGATGGCCCCAAACACTCGCCAGCCTCAAGAACGATCGGACCCAATTAACTATGTTGCGCGATACCGAACGAATCCGCCCGGCCTTCTCGTCCTCCCTCCTTTTCTTTTTGCTATTCCCGGAGCGCTTCCGACCCTCGAGTAAACGGAAAATATCAATGTATTTGCGTTTTAGAATCTTCCTCCGTAACTTCTTAGGAACACTTTCCCACAATTCGGCCACGGCCGCTAAAGAAGCCGAACCTGCTGCTACCAACCCCGCCGCCCCCCCATCCGCCGATGCTGCCTTCCCCCGCGCTTCATCTGCCGACGAATCAGAACCTCCCGAGGAGGACGAGGATGAGGAATCGGAGCTATGCCTCCGCCTACAGGCATGCTTCCTCTTCTTACGCGCCTTCCCCGAACGCCCAGCCCGCGAGCCCCCACCCCCACTCCCACCCCCCCCCCAGTCCCTGACCTGGTGACTCACCAGCCCCTCCGCCAGCAGCTGCACCGTCGGCCTCCGCCATCAGCTCTACGCGAGGGTCATCCGCTCGCCGTTGCGCACGGGCGTCCTGCTCCTGCTCCAGCGTGTTCGCGACTGGTCCCACCACACCGCTTCCGGATTCCATATTCCTTGTTTGCTCTGAATCCCCCGCCGGCGGCACACCACGCGGGGCCGCGAGAAAGGGTACCTGCGGAGATAGAAAAGGGGGACACAGAGGGAAGAAAACCGAGGGCCAGGACGGCTGCCATGCCCCCGCCCAATCCGTCCCCGATGAACCCTGCCCCCCGGCCTGCCACCTATCCCAAGCAGACTGCTGCCCTTGATGACCCCAACCCCCAGGCGGTGGCGCATACCCCCTATAAAATTCCCCGCCTCTACTCCCCCCGCGTGCAGGGCTGGCCCATAAGCTGTTCCAATCCCACGGCCCAAAAGTACCTGCTGCCCCACTCCCCGCGAGGTTCCCATGGGTCAAACCTCCTTCGCCCGAGGTGCCCAAGCCTGCATTATCCCTGAGCCCCATCCCCTCATTAGCCGGCTCTGGCGACGTCCCTGCAGACCCCGCTGGCACCCTTGGAGCCCGCGCCCCCTGATGCCTAGACGAGCGCCCTCTTCTAGCCCCTCTCCCTACCCCCGGAGCTAAGGCAGGACCCCCTTCACTGCTCTGCGCTACCCTTGTAGCTTGCCCTGCCCCCATGCCCCGCTGTCGCCCTCTCCCCCTGCTGTCGGCCCCCCTCACCCGCCGCCCGCCACACCTCCCTACTGCAGCTGCTCTCCCAGCCACCCGACTCACACCAGCTCTTTTTGGCCCCATCCTGGAAAGCCCTTTGCTGCCCCTTACCCCCAGCACAAAATTGGCAGCACACAGTGGGACAATTCCGCCTCCAAGCCCAGACCCTGCACTTCCAAGTGTGCTTTATTTTATAGCAAGGTGGAAGCAAGGCAATCACCCCGACCGGCGATCCAGCCCCCCACCCCCACTCCCACACCCCCCACACACTATCTTTATTGATGCGCTCTTTGAAACCTGTGCTCCTGCCGGAGGACAGCCGCGGACGGCAGCGTACACAGCCCGCCCTGCTCCCGTTGTTCTCCCGGGGTCTCCGACCACACGTAGGCCTCGCCAACCACAGCCGCAACGCCAAAGCTCCTCCTGCCTGTCGGGCGCCCGCTCACATGTGCTCCGGGCAAGCCAGGAGCCCCGGAGCACATGTCCTCTGCCACCACCTGATTGGCTCCGCTCGTTACGCCCCGAGCGGAGCCAATCAGTTTAAATGATGCGCGCTGCATATTGACGCAGCCGCGCGCCCCCGACACCTCCTTGACGAGCAGGGTCCCGCGCCGGGCCGAGCACCCGGTTACAGGCGGGCCCCGGGACTCTGCCCGCGCCCTGAAATTAAGCCTTTGCATTGAATCCAATAATTCTTAAAAATAAAGTAGAAAAGAACTTAGCTTTTTTTTTTTTTTTGCACTATTCTTGCTGTGTCTCTGACAAGAACAAGAAAGCTCCACATACCCATTTCGAGATTTAGTCTTAGTTAAACAACTGCGTCATGAGTATTGCTTCCAGAGAGCCAAACTTGCTTCATTCTCATGTTGAACAGCAGCCACAAATTTGGCTCCCTGGAAGTGAAACCCCTGACGCAGTTGTTTAAATGAGACAAAACTCGAGTTGGGATTGTGAAGCTCTCTTGTTCTCATCAGAGACACGGCAAGGATAGTGCCAAAACCCCCCAAAACCTCTTTTCTACCTTATTTATAAGAGTTAATGGATTAAATGCAAAGACTTATTTCATTAAAAAAAATATAATTTGAGAAAAAAAATTAAAAAATGTTTAAATGATTGAATGATTGAATTGTTACACCCAGCGGTGAATGCCACTTCTGAGATCCACAGTGGATTGCACACTGAGGTCTCTTTGACTTATTTTTAAGAAAAATCTTCTTTGTCCTCACCATTGCTTAGTTCAGTTGGGGTGCTATTGTAAAGAATGCAGAGCTCATAGTAAAGCAGGAGATTCGCTTCCTCAGAATCACCCTTAACCAGCAACTCAATATGCAATCCCACATCAGCAACACCATAAAATCCATCTACCACAAAAGAATTGACACGCCTATTCCTTGATCCATCTGACTTCCCGCACCATCTTCCAAGCTCTCGTCTTCCCACATTTTGACTTTTGTAACATTATCTGTCAAGGCGTACCGAAATACACCCTACAACAGCTTCAAATGGCCCTGAATACTGCAGCACGTACTCTACATGGAACTTCAAGGCCAGAGCACATCACCCAGGTACTAAGTAACCTACATTGGCTACCAATTGTAGTGAATATAAAATATAGGGCCCTGCTCATGATATTCAAAATTCTACACAAGATGTCCGCAAACTCTCTCATATTTGCCATTCACCGGACACCTGATGGCAGGCAAAGATGACAAAGGATACGTAATTCCCTCATAACTCCTGAAGAAAGAACAAAGAGCAACCAGACAACTTGTAATAGAGCATTTTTATTGTATGCTCCCACCCTCTGGAACACATTACCTGACCCACTCCATTCCACCTCTGACCTCAAACTTTTGCAGGTCTCTAAAAACACACCTATTCCGGCAAAACTACAACAATATACCCTAAGAAGAATAATTACTGCCTCGATCAAACTGCTTAAGGGCCCAACACTGCAATTAGCCCATATCCCCTCCTTAGAATTCAATGTTAGCATTTAATGCATCCTGTTGAGTTATCCAAGTTTTCACCCCTGTTCTATGTAAACTACCTTATTGTTCAATGTTTTATGTAAACCACTCTGACTGCGAAATAGAGTAGTGTATAAAATATTAAATAAATAAAATTAAATAAATGTTGTGTTGGTGCTTAAAAGTATAGACATACATGTAAATCTGTATTTAAACATGTACCAAAAATACATGTTTAACTACAGGCTGGCCCTGGTCTCAGACGATGAAGTATATTGTCTTGAGGGCATAGTTGAGAAAGAACAGGATGCACTCTCTGTAAGCCATATCTCTGTGATAATAAAACAAGTCTATTTTATAATAATGGACTAAGTCTTTCACAATCAATATTCTAGGAACCAAAGAACAATCATTAACTTTTGAGACACATTTCACAATGAGATGTCCAAGTGCAATATGGTCCATCAAAGCCAAAATGTCTAGGAAAAAAAAGGCACGTATGTGCAAGTTCAGGCACAATTTCAGAAACATGGATGTGCCTGCTATGCACGTGTATCAAATGTCTATATAGATGTCCCCAGGAGATTAGTTCAGAACCAAGATATCTAATAGCATAATGGTTAGAGTAGTGACATAAGAGCTGGATGGCCATGGTTCAAATCCCAGTGTGGGCCTTTGTGATCTAAGGCTAGTCACTCAGTTCTATGCTTTTTGGACTTTTTAAGGTGAAAACACACACTTTCCTGATGCCTGTTTGTGCCTGGAATAGGAATAAACATGTGCGTGCCTGCAGACATCTCCACCGTTTCTGAGATTGAACAGGGATGCGAAAGTCCATTGCTCCTCCCTAGACATGCCTCTGCCACATTCCTGTGCCTCCTTGAATGTCCCTGCACTGGAGATGTCTGTGGAAGGCATTTGTGGAATGGTTATGGAGACATGTCTGTGAATTCGCTGTCATGCACACCTGCAGACATGTAAACCATGACTAAATCTTTTAGAATGATCCTCATAATGTTCAGAACCTAAAATACTGTTATCAGGCCAAATAATTAATATACAGCTAATCCTAGCAATAGGACTACACATGTGCCCTTACTTCAGGGATGATGTCAACTGAAGACCATTAACCTGAATATCTTCCCCTTCCCATACAGACAGATATTGAATCTATTTTCCATAAGTCTGAGTTTTTTAGACTGCTCCATCAGGTCTACACTAAGTTCACAGGAGAACCTGTGAAAATGTTTATGACTGGTTAGTGTAGAGATCTGTGCTCACAAAGCTGTTAATAAAGGTACCTACCTTACAAACAGGCTTGCTTGCTCCCCCATTCTCTACTGAACTTGTTTTGATAAATTAGGAAAATTCTGTATGTCTTAAATTAAATTTGTGGAATTTGTCACATGAATAAAGTATTGAACTAAAGAACTTCTAGTGAACAACCTGCAGAATGTCCAGGCTACCAAAGATGCATTTAAAGGACAGCACTCTGCCTCTCTCTCCTCACAGCAAGATTTCACCTTGTCTTCTTCCCCTCTCCCCCCCAGTTCTTCATATCCCAGTACCTCACGCCCTCAACTCTTCCATCCATTGCCCCCTTAGTCCTCCATCTTCTAGTTCCTTCTCCCACAACAGCCGTATCCTACATTAGAAATCTTCACCAACCCAACATTGACTCTTCCAACATTTCATTTCACTTCACTTGCCCTATCTCATGTTTTCTTCCAATCAGACTCCCTTGTCTTTCATGCTCGAGGATGGCAGTAGAGTTTCTGGCATTCATCTGCAATCCATAAATAGGTGCCTCCCGCTTTCCCCTCCACAACCATATCCACAGTGGTAGTAGAAGGCTCTTCCATCCTTTCAGATGTCAACGCCCTCTGCCAAGCCTATTGCATTGTGCTGGCCCTTGAGATGAACAAAGTCCATTAAACATATTAGGTATAGTTTTATTAGTAGAAGTATCCCCAGCAAACCTAAGTAAGTAAACAACTTAAATACTTAAACACAACCTTAAAACAAAGATGCAGACAGCAGTCCAGCAGCGAGATGGGGGCTTCCAGTCTTTTGCCTTGAGTGGCATATGTATGATTTTCTCCCAGTTGATGAAGTGCACTAGGTGCAAGGAGCTCATTGCTCTCAGGGAACGAGTCCGATCTCTGGAGGCTAGAGTAGCAGATTTGGAACATAGAAGGAAGACAGAGAAGTATATAGATGAGACCTCTCCAGTCTGGCAACATCCCTGTTGCCATGGAGGAGAGAGGTCACATGACAGGAGAGCATCACACTGGTATGGCAGGAAGTGATCCTGTAGCTATGTCTGGTCCTCCAGGTGATGTAAAATCCTCTCGCACTGAGGAGGTTTTTCCAGGGCCATGTGCCCACAAGGGAAGGATTAGAACAGCTGTTATAGTTGGTGATTCAATCATTAGGTATGTAGATAGCTGGGTGGCTGGTGAACATGAGGATCTCCTGGTAACATGCCTGCCTGGTGTGAAGTTAGCAGATCTCATGCATCACCTAGTTAGGTCTTAGATAGTGTTGGGGAGGAGTCTGCTCTCTTGATACATGTTGGTATCATTGACATAGAAAAGTGTGGTAGGGAGGTTTTGGAGGCCAAATTTAGGCTTTTAGGCAGAAAGTTGAAATCCAGAACTTCCAGGGTAACATTCTCTGAAATGCTTCCCGTTCCACATGAAAGACCCAAAAGGCAGGCAGAACTCCGGAGTCTCAATGCATGGATGAGACAATGGTGCAAAGAAGAGGGCTTTGGATTTGTTAGGAACTAGGCAACATTCTGGGGAAAGGAGGGGCTCTTCCGAAGGGATGGGCTCCACTTTATTTGGGACAAAACCAGGCTGCTGGCATTAACCTTTAAAAAGGAGATAGAGCAGCTTTTAAACTAGATAATAGTGGAAAGCTGACAGTTGCCCAAGAGCACATGGTTTGGAACAATGTATCCTTGAAGGATACTAGCTGAAGACTGAAGTTAGGGCATATCAACAGAGAGGTTCAAATAAAGACAAAAGTAACCCAAATGCCCTTAAGTACAGAGCAGACCGAGCTTAAATATTCCAAATTACCCCTGCCTACCGATAACCAGATTAATATGAATAAAATACAGTCTCTAAAATACTTGTATGGAAATGCTAGAAGTATAAAAACTAATATGGGAGAGTTAGAATATATAGTACTAAATGAGAGGTTAGATATGATTGGTATCTCAGAAACATGGTAAAAGGACAGCCAGTGGGACACTATGATATCTGGATACTAATTATATCATATTGATTGAGCAGATCAAATTGGTGGAGAGGTTACACTCTGTTAGGGCATTAAGTCACAAAGGATTAAAGTTTTGCAGGAAGCAAAATACACTATAGAATCTCTATGGATTGAACTTCCATGTAAAAAGAGAAGGTGATGGCAGTGGGGTGTACTATTGACTGCCTGGCCAGAATGAACAAATGGATGATGAAATGCTCAAAGAAATCAAGGAAGCTAACAAAAGTTACAGCAGAGTCATTACCCCATTATTTCAATTACCCCATTATTGACTGGGCCGGCAGGACATGCTTGGGAGATAAAGTTTCTAGATGAAATAAATGACTGCTTCTTGGAGCGTTGGTTCATGAACCGACACGAGGGAAAGCCATTTTGGATGTAGTCCTTAGTGGAACACAAGATTTGGTACAAGAGATGGTTTATGGTTTTATGCTTTTTTAAATGTTTTTTTTATAATGGTATTGGGGCCACTTGGCAATAGTGATCATAGCATGATCACGTTTGATTTAATAAATGGAGGAAGGGATGCCAAGGAAATCCACAGTACTACCTTTTAACTCTCAAGAGGGAGACTATGATAAAATGAGGAAAATAGTTAAGGAAAAACTAAAAGGAACAGTTGCAAAGGTTAAAGATTTACATCAAGTATGAACGTTGTTTATAAATACTATCTTGGAAGCCCCAACCAGCTGTATTCTATGCTTTAATTAAAGTGGAAGGAAGGCAAAAAAATTGCCAGCATGGTTTAAAGGTGAGGTCAGAAAGGCTGTTGTGCCAAAAAAAAGTATCTTTCATGAAATGAATCTGTGTCTTTTGGGGAAACTGTTAGGTACTTGTGACCTAGATTGGCCACTGTTGGAAACAGGTTACTGGGCTTGATGAACCTTGGTCTGACCCATTATGGCATATCTTATGTTCTTATGAGAGGGCCCAATTTATCAGTAAATGTGGGAGTGGGCCATGTCCTATATGTTCCCCCCTCGATTCATTCTAATCTCTGGGACTTCCTCTTCCTTACCCTGTCTGAAGTCTCCTCCACCTATTCGCACCTTACAATTCTGGGTGACCTGAACATCCACGTCGACTCTCCCTCCCAACCCAGAGACAAGGTCTTCATTTCACCTCTCTCTGATCTTTCCCTTCATCAGTACGTCTCCCTCCCCACGCATGCAGCCGGTCACACACTCAACCTGCTTCTTACTGCTCCCTTGTCGTCTGTAGTCCCCTCTATGATCTCGACTTTGTCCTTCCCTGGACAGACCACCTCTGTGTGGTGTTCTCCTTGTCCCTCCCAACCGCCCCTCTTCATCCATCAGTCTATCTCTGCATCCACACACTTGAAAGGCACATCACTCCTAACACCCTTCTTCACTTCCCCTTTGGAGACTCCATCTTTCCTTCCAATTTCAGCTCCTCATCTACCAACGTCCAGGTTCAGTCCTGGCATTCCACTCTCTCTGCTCACCTCGACAGGCTGGCCCCCTTCGAATCATGCACTATTCGCCCTACCCTTTTTCGGCTTCCCTGGTTCACACATGATCTCTCCCTTCGAGCTCAGCTCCACAGAGCTGAGCATCTCTGGCGACGTCAACCTACCCCCACTAGCTTTCTTTGCTTCCGTCTTTCTCGCCATCACTACAAAGCTCAAATCTCCTCAGCTAAAAAGACCTATTACACCACCATTACTTCATCTGTCTCAAATTCCTCCAGTCAACCTTTTTCAGTGTTTCACTGTCAGAGGTCACTGACAGCTCAGTACCCTCAGCCCACCCCACTCTGCCAGACCCCTCTCATCTTGCCAGCTACTTCTCTGAAAAATTGCTGTGCACCGTTCCAAGTTTCCCCCTCTCCATCCCCCTGCAACAGAAGTTTCATCTTCCCTCCCCACCCTTGGCTTCCCTACCCACCCCTACCTCCCTCATCTTTGGTCTTCCTTCCAGCCCATCACTGTCACCACCCTACTCAAGTTTATCAATTCATCCCATAAGACTACATGCCCCTCTGACTCTATCCCTTCCCCTTGGATCACGGCACCTTTCCTTGCCCTCCTTCCTTTTATACTCTCCATCTCTAATTCCAGCCTCGCTTTGGGTATCTTTCCCTCTCTATGGAAGCATGCCCTTGTCCGTCCCATCCTTAAAAAGCCTTCACTTGGCCCAGAGACTCTGGCTAACTGGCATCCAATTTCTAAGCTTCCAAGGTCCTTGAGAAACTAGTCTTCTCTCAACTCCCTTCACATTTGGATTCCACTCACTTCTTGCATCCACACCAGTCTGGTTTCCATACTGGCCAAAGCACAGGACACTATCTTTCTTTCCCTGCTCAGTGAAACACACATTGCTCATGAACAAGGCAACATCTCTCTTGCAATTTCCTTGGATCTATCTGCAGCCTTTGATTTGGTAGATCACCCTCTTCTACTTTCTCGTCTCTCTGACTGTGGATTCCAGGACACAACCCTTCACTGGTTTCAGTCTTCCCTATCCTCACGTTCCTACTCAGTGCTTTGTGGTCCTGCCTCGGTCCCCCCCCCCCCATCCCCCTAAACTGTGGCATCCCCCAAGTCTCAGTTCTGGCCCTCCTCCTCTTCAACATTTTCTTAGCCCCCCTTACACTATTAACCCAGCAACTTGGTATCTCTGCCTACTTTTATGCAGAATATCCTCCTCCTCTTTCACACAAACGCTCGCTCCCCAGATATAATTGGCTTCATTCCAATCATCTCTCTCTCTCTCTCTCTCTCCAAATGTTCTGCAATATAGCTTGCCTTTAATATTCCATGACCCACAATAGCTCCTTCTCTGTCCCACCCCAGTCCCCTTTATTCACTTCCTCTGCTATCTTGGGGTCATTCTAGATTCCTATCTGTCATTTCACGGCCAAATTTCCTCCCTTGTCCAACGGTCTTTCTTCTTCCTCTGTCATATCCGTGCTCTTCATTCTTCTCTTGACCAGCACTCCCTTACTACCCTCCTTCTATCACTAGTAATTTGTAGAATAGATAATTACAACAGTGCTCTTGCTGGTCTTCCCAACTACCAACTTCATCGATTGCAACTTCTCCAAAATACAGCAGCCCGGATTATCACTTATGCCTCGCACTGTGAACACATCACTCCCACACTGATCTGACTTAACTGGCTTCCCATAAAATTTCACATAAATTACAAAATTCTCATATCCACTCACCAGGCCATTCACCCAGGCATACCATAATATTTGGCTGACCTTCTTCATTTTCACTCTCCCCGCCATCTCCTCAGATCCCTCCAAACTCACAGCTTGGCCCTCCCCTCAGTTTCCCATGCACATTTGGAGCAAACGCGTCATTCTGCTTTCTTTTTCCTTGCTCCTGCCCTATGGAATTCCCTACCTGCCTCACTACGTGCAGAGACGTCCTTTCTCCTGTTCAAATCTCAGCTCAAAACACATCTGTTTCAGTTGGCTTATGACCTTCCCTCCCCTTCCCTTCCCTTGAGCAGTTTCCCCCTTAGCTCGCTCTCTTCTTAGTCTAAGTTCCTCTCCTTTCTGTCCACCCATTGCTCTCTTCTCCATTCTCTTTCTTTTCTATCCTGTCCTATATATGATTGGCTTGCTTTTCCTTTTCCTTATTTTTAATTTAGATTTTTGTAAACCGCTCTGATGCCTTGCTGTCTAGGGCGGTATATCAAATGACAATAACAAAGATAAGGGTGTGTAAGAAGATCTACACTCCTCTGGAGAAGGATTGCATTGAGTGGTTTGGCATTCCCAAGGTGGACGGCAGGTAAGACCTCCATTCCTGTGGAAGGCGGATTGACCTTGAAGGATTTTCTGGACCATAAGGTGGATTTGTTGTTGAAGAGCCAGTTCGCCATGGTAGCTGCTATTCTGCAACTGGTGATATGTACCAGCATGACATCTAGAGCCCTACCCCAGTGTATTACTATGACTACTACTAATCATTTGTTTAGTGCTACAAGGTGTGTATGCAGCATTGTACATATACTGTAGATGTCAGACATAGTTCCTGTTCATCAGAGCTTACAATCTATCAAGACAAAACACATAGTGAAACTGGGGACTAGAGTATGCTAAGATACATATAAGTAGTGGACAAGAGAGTGAGGAACATCAAGATCCAAAAGCCGAGCAGAGGGTCTGTGTTCATCTCTAGCTGGACGACTGGCTCATCTGGGCCAGCTCCTTAGATTCAATTTCTTCCATCGGATGATAATACCCTTCTTTTAGAGTCAGCTATGGCCTTCCTTTCTGATGCCATGTATGACCTGGTACATTTGGTGGCCACGGACAGTGCCCTGAGGATGGTGTCATGGCTTTGGATTTGGCTCTGGGACTGGGCAGCAGATACATCTTCCAAAGCCTGGTTGGCCCAACTGTCTTTTAAGGGGAAGCTTTGTTTTAGAGCCGATTTGGAGAAGCTGATGAAGGACCTAGGCGAGACAAAATCTTACTGCCTTCCGGAAAACAGTTCCAAGGGGCCTGTAAAGCTGGCTGGTGCCCCTTGACTAGGTGATCTATCAGGGAAAGAGACAGCTATTGCCTTCCCAGTCCCTGGAGTTCCTGGGAGGACGTTTCGACACTTGAGTTGGCAGAGTTTTTCTGCCAGAGGAGAAAGTCAAGAGATTGTTGGATTGCCTGGCACTGTTCTGTGTGCAGCAGGCTCCCTGAGTCTAGGATTATCTTCAGCTCCTCAGATTGCTGGTGGCAACCATAGAGATAGTTCCATGGGCTCGTGCTCTCATGCGGCCTTTCCAGCAGTTGCTGTTGACTCGGTGGTCCCTGAGTTTTCAGAAGTTTGAGCACAGGCTCCTGCTCCCAATGTTGGTGAAGACCAGCCTGTGGTGGACGATTTTTCCTGGATCCTTCTGATGACGGATGCCAGTCTCTTGGGCTGGAGAGCCCATTGCCGACATCATATGGCCCAGGGCCATTGGAACCGCAGGGAAGCAGTTTGGTCTATCAACTGCCTTGAGATGAGGGCCATCAGGTTAGCTCTTCTGTGTTTTCAGGCCCTGCTTGCATGCCAGGCAGTTTGAGTGTTTTTGGACGACTTTACAGTGGTGGCTTATATCAATCGGCAAAGTGGTATGAGGAGTACCATGGTAGCACTGGAGATGGCTCTCTTGTTTGTCAGAGCAGAGAAGAACCTCCTAAACTTGTCAGTTCAGCACATTGCCGGGGTGGACAATGTTGAAGCAGACTTCCTCAGCCGGCACTCTCTGGATCCTTGAGAATGGGAGTTGATGCATTTCAGTTGATTCTTTGCCACTGGGGTCACCCTGAAATGGATCTGATGGCAACCCGCTCCATTGTTATCAGAGACCTGATGCGGCTCCTGCAGGTGCCTCCTCTTCGGTTGCCTCCATCTCAGGGTCTATTGCGGCCGAGACCAATAGTCCTGGAGGATCCAGTTCCCTTCTTACTTATGGCTTGGATCTTAAAAGGAGATGGCTAGCGCTATTCTCCAGCGGTGGTCTCTACTCTGCTTGGAGCCTGGAGGAGGTCTACCAAGCTAGCATACATGCAGATCTGGGGCCTCTTTGAGCAATGGTGCGGCGCTCATCAGTTGACCCCTAAGGCGGTCAAGGTGCCATCTCTGTTAGCCTTTCTTCAGGACAGCCTGGAGAAGGGCCTTTACTTTAGCTCCCTGAAAGTTCTGGTGTCAGCTTTTGCCTGTTTCCGAGGTCCGGTGGCTGGCAAGTCTCTTGCCTTTCACCCGGACATCTCACTCTTTCTCCAGGGGGTTCGGCATCTGTGTCCTCCCCTCTGGTCTGTGATCTCTTCCTGGAATCTGTGTCTGGTGTTCAGGGCGCCTCATGATGGTACCTTTTGAGTCGTTGAAGTACGCTACTTTAAAGGATTTGACACTGAAGACAGTCTTCTTGGTCGCAATTTGTTCCGCAAGATGGATTTCTGAACTGCAGGCTTTGTCTTGCCAAGATCTTTATCTGTCCTTTTCGAAAGAGGCCACTTCCATTTGGCCTGTGCCTTCCCTCTTGCTTAAGGTGCTTTCTCCCTTTCATGTGAACCAGTTGGCTGCCTGCCCTCCTTCCTGAAGGAGCAGTGTTAGCAGAAGAATAAGGATCTTTCATAAGTCTGATCATCCTTTTGTGCTGTTTGCTGGCCCAAGCAAGGGGTGACTAATCCTGCTATCCATTGACAGGGTAACAAAACAGTAAATTATAAGGAATAATGGTGAAAGCTTACTTATAAAGGCATAAGGAAGAAAATCGTTGGAAATTAATATTGTGCACAATTGGGGCTAATTTTATGAGGGTGCATACTTTAAACAATCAAGTATGGACCTACTTTGGTGGTATTTTAGCCAGTTACATGCATATGTGGCCTCTAATAAAATACTGACTGATGGAAAAGTACATGAAACAGTGACGGGTACTTTGCCAGGAGGCATGTACAGGGGCAGAGTGTGAGTGGAGTGCGTACCTGAAAAATATAGGTGTGGACATTTACCCCATCTCTAGAGCTAGCGTAAATGTCCATGCTTGGAATGTAGGTGTGGGTTAGACCACTTGTGCTTTAAAATTGACTTCACATAGGCACCTTAAAGCACGTATTAACTAGATGCTGCCTTATAAAATTACCCTCTTAAGGTTGTTTTGGGACAACTTTTGGATGGATATTCAGAGTGACCCTAAGGAAATGCAATTGATAATTGTCCTAAAAGTTAGTGCAAATATGGATATTGGGGCATGACAGATTGATCAACACTCAAATGGAACACATTATTTAGATAGATGATATACATCAAAATGACCTTCAGAGTGGGAACTTCTTGGGGTAAAATGGCCCAATAAGAAGAGGTGATGGACAGTGTTGGGTCATAATGATATTATAGTAACATCGTTAATGCAATATATGATAAATTTCAGTGAATTTTGATGTGACAGACTTTGTAACAAAACTTTGTAACTAAATTGCATTTAGGCTATAACATAAGAACTTAAGAATAGCCATATTGGGTCAGACCAAAGGTCCATCAAGCCAGTGTCCTGTTTCCAACAGTAGCCAATCCAGCTCACAAGTAACTGGTATTAACTGAAACATAGCCAGTTCTATGTTACTCATCCTCAGGGATATGTAGGGTTTCTTCTTGGTCTACCTTAATAGCATTTTATTGACTTTTCCTCCAGGAACTTGTCCAAACCTTTTATAAGCCCAGCTACACTATCTGCTTTTACCACATCTGCTGGCAATGAGTTTCAAAACTTAAATTCTCCCCTTTTAACTACACTACTTTATAGCTTCATGGCATGTCCCCTAGCCCTTGTACGTTTAGAAAGCATAAACAATTGATTTACCAGTCCTCATTAATCCCTCTGTCCTCCCTACTGTCTCTCCTGCTGCTCTCTAACTGTCAGCTGTTGCTCTTCCTGTTCCTTCTCTCCTGTCACTGAATGTCATTCTTATCCATTTCCTGACTGCAGCGTTAATGTTTTGTTGTAAATCGCCCTAATGCCTTGGCCTGGGCGGTATATCAAATGTGAAATAAAGATATTCACTTTTACCCATTCTACTCCACTTGGGATTTGCTAGACCTCTATCCTGTCTCCCCTCAGCCATCTCATCTCCAAACTGAAGAGCTCTAACCTGTTTAGCCTTTCCTCATAGGGGAGTCATTCCATCCCTTTTATCAGTTTGGTTTCCCTTCTTTGTATCTTTTCTAATGCTGCTATATATTTTTTGAGATGCAGAGCCTGGAATTGCACACAATACTTGAGGTGCAGTTGCACCATGGAATGATACTGAGGCATTATAATCTCCTTCATTTTATTCTCTATTCCATCATTGCCCCTCCCCTCCCCCCCCCCCCCCCCCCCCCCCCCCCCACACACACACACTGAACTGAAGATTTTAATGTATTGCCCAAAATGATGCCTGGATAGTGACTCCTAATGCAGAACCTAGCATTGTGTATCTATAGTTTGGGTTATTTTTCCCGACATGGATCACTTTGCACTTGTCCACTTTAAACTTTATCTGCTATATGGATGCCAGTCTCCTAAGATCCTCCTGCAATTTCTTGCAATCCACATGTGATTTAACAACTTGAGTAATTTAGAGTAATCTGAACATTTAATGTTTTTGTTTATGCAATTTCTTGATATACTGCCCAGGCTGAAGGGCATTGGAGCAGTTTACAATCATGTATTGGATACATTCCCTTGTCCTGAAAGGGCTCACAATCTATGTGTACCTGAATCTATGTGTTGTTCCCAATTCCAGAATCTTTATAAATATGTTAAAGAGCACTGGCCACAGTACAGCTCCATTATTTACCTTCCTCCATTGAGAGAATTGACCATTTATCCACACTCTCTGTTTTCTGTCTCTCAGCCAGTTTCCAGTTGACAATAGAATATTGCCTCCTATGCCATGACTTTTTCATTTTCTCAGGAGTGCGACTTTGCCCAATGTTTTCGAAAAGTCTAAATACACTATGCTAACTAGCTCACTTTTATCTACATGTTTATTCACACCTTCAAAGGCATGGAACCAAGACTTCCCTTGACTAAATCCATGTTAATTTTATCCCATTAAACCATGTCTTTTCATTTGTTCAGTAACCTTTTTCTTAATAATGGGTCCACCATTATTAAGAAGGTGGCATTAAGTTGGCCACTCTCCAATCTTCTTGTACTATAGACGAATTTAATGATTATATTAAAAATGACTAAAAGTAGGGGAGCTGCTTTACTTGCTGCCTGCTGTGTGAAGGTGTGTCATCTGCCTGCCTGCTACATTGGCACTGCTTTGGTCAGCTAGACTCCACCTAAGGGCCCTATAAAGAATTGGATTGGTTTGTGAGTACATTGGGGGCTGCTTTACTTGCTGCCTGCTGTGTGAAGGTGTGTTATCTGCCTGCCTGCTACTGCGGCATTGCTTTGGTCAGCTGGACTCCACCCAGGGACACTATAGAGCTCTTGTTCACTCATGGCATGCGGCCATTGGTGTGCAGATGGGATGCGCATTAAGGGGTGTGAAACAAGGGGTATGATCGGCCCCTTGTGGGCCCCTTAGGAGCCAAGGACCGAAGTGTGGTGAACAAGTGTGTGGCATGTTTGGCTGTGAGATGCCGGGAAAGAGGAAGTCAGAGGACAGTAAACAAACAGCTATAGGTATTGGTCCTATGGACAAGCACTTGGTCCCCCAGAACACTGTGTCAGATACAGCTAGGATGATGGCATCCTTGGAAGTACCTTCTTTAAGCTCCTTAGAGCGGACTCTGCCTCCTATACCTTGTCTGTCTTTGCTACCTAGTCCTCAGGAAGTCATTGTAGAGTCAGGCCCTATAACAATAGGGTCTGAGAGTACTGCCGTTTGTCCTAAACCTGTAGTGTGTGCTTTCGAAAAGGCTGTTATTCAGCATCCTGGAGCTCACGTTTTTTTACAAGATGTATCGCAGATAGTGTCGCATACCGTGAAGTTTTTGTCTACTACTGTTTTGCAACTCTGCGATTTCTCCCAGGAAGCTGGTGCAAAGTTGAAACAGGTGGATGTTCAGTTGGAGACTTTGGGGGAAAATGATCTCCACACCGGACATCCAGATAACCTCTCTGAATGCAGTAGGCATGTCCTCTATTATGGACAGCCTTACAATACAACACAAATTGGAATCCTTTGAAAACTCTCTTCGTAGTAAAAATTTGAGGTTTTTGAATTTCCCCATTACTCAGTTTCTTTTATCAGAGATTCTTGTACGTAAATACTTCAAGGAAATTTTATGTTTAATAGTGATGACATTTTACTCTCTGCATTGTATTATGGTAAAGTGGTAAGGACAGCAGGGTTGAAGGGAGAGGATGTTCTGGTCGAGAGACCTGATCTGAGTGTCTCTGCCTTCCTAGAAGATTCCCAGCATGTCAATGGCATTAGAGCCACCTTAGTGGTTTCCTTTGCCAAAGACACTGATATAGTGTTAATTCTAAAAAGTTATTTTAAGTCTAAGGAATCCCTCTTTTGTGGTACTAGAATACTATTGTTCCCTGATGTTTCTAAACCACCCAGGTGAGAAGGAAGACTTTTCTTTCTTTCAAATCTTGAGTATTAGCTCTTGCTGGCACCTTTTACCTTAGATTCCCCTGCAAATGTCTGATGACATTGAATGGGGTTAGATATGTTTTCCAAGCTTCATCCCACCTGGAGAAGCTTTTGAGGGATTGAAAGGCTACCGCCCCTTAGGATCAGGGTTTAGGAGGTAAATAGTGCCATATGCTTTGGCACTGTATTAGAGTAGAGTTTTATGGCACTAATTGTGTGGTTTATGCTGCTAGATTGCTTGGTTAAATTGTTATCTTTGTTTTTTTTTATGCCCCCCATAATGTGGGCTAATTTTCCCTTCTTTATCTTTTGGAATTGTTATCTTCTTGCTGTTTTCTTTGAGTGGGAATTTGTTTCCTTTGTTCTTATTTGAACTGTAAATGTTTAAATGCAAGAAAAAAAAAGACTAAAAGTAGTTCTGCAATTTCATATTTCAGTTCTTTCATAACCATGGGTGTATACCATCCAGTCCAGGTGATTTGCTGCTCTTTAGCTTGCAAATTTGTTCTACTATTTCTTCCAGGTTCACTGAGATTTGTTCATTCAGCTTTCTGACTCATCGACTCATCACTGTTAAAGTACCTTTTCTGGCATGAGTGGCTTCCTCACATCTTCCTCAGTAAAGGCTGAAGCAAAGAATTCATTTAGTCTCTCAGCTATGACCTTCTCCTCCCTGAGTGCCCTTTTGCCCCTTGATTACCTAATGGTCCAACTTACTCTTTCCCTGGCTTCTGAAAATGTTTTTGTTAATTTTTGCCTCTATGACAAGCTTCTTTTCAAATTATCTTTTTTCCTTCCTTATCAATACTTTACATTTAATTTGTCAATGCATATGCTGTTTCCTATTTTCTTCTTTTCTTTTTCTATTTTTTGTCCCTAATAGCTTTTTTCAGCTCACCTTTTAACCATGCTGGTTATTGTTTGGCCTTCCTTCCACTTTCTTAATGTGGGGATATATATGGTCTGGGCTTCCAAGAGTGTATTTCTAAACAAAATTCTTGCCTGATGTAAATTCTTGACCTTTGCAGATGCTCCTTTAAGTTTGTTTCTAACCATTTTACCATTTTCCTCATTTTGTCATAATCTCCCTTTCCTATTTGTCCTCATGCCAGTTATTTAGTCAAATTTGATCATATAATCACTAGCGCCGAGTGATTCCCCCTCTCCCCTCCTATATCTCTTAAGGAAGAAAGTAATTTGTAGCTGTTTACTTTGGGGGTTGTTTAATAACTGCAACTAGTTGCATTTTAAAAGTAATCTAGTCAGCACTGTTGATGGAATAAGCCAAAATCAATGCTCTTACCAGCTGTGTCCTTGCTGATTTCAGGGCATACCCACTGAGGAAGGGCATTTACTAATGAAACAGCACAGCCTGGTCATAAGTGAGTTGCCATGGTAACTCTATAATGTTCTTTCATTGTCTGCAAACTGAGATTGGGGGAACATAATCTAGATAAGAGTTAGCATCCTACTTCTCTGCCTGTTAGCTATCCCCTCCGCCCCACTTCCCTCCCCCCCAAAAAACACATCTACATTTGCCTTTGTCTATAATTTAAGTGGCATATTTGGTTAGAGTTATTCAGTTATTGTTCTAACCTTTTTTTTCTTTTTTGAGAGCCCTCATGATCTGTCTCTGAGAAGGCGTGCTGTGACTGCTATCTGGCTTCTGTCCGTCTGTTAACAACACACACAGTCATCATACATGGGGATTGTAGCCAACTAATCCTGAAATCTGTGAGAAAGTGAGGAGGCCGCGCTAAGTGGAACATTGCTTATCCTGAACTTGCTTTGCGAAACAAAAGACACTGTATTTCTATCTGCTCTGCATGAGTGTCCCTGAAATATGGAGGTTGCCAGTGGGTAAAATGCTTTTGTTGATCTCATAGCTTTGCTTACTGCACATAAGGGAACATAATAAACCTCAAAAACACTGCTACTGACTTGTTAACAACTGCGGATATTATGAATATGCACAAGCAAAATATTTGATCGTTTTTGACTTTTTCTCATGATTTTTATTGACTTTTTGTTCATTTCACACATTTGTTTTCATAAAAAATGTTTATATGTGAGCAAATTGATGCTATGCCTGGTAATTTGTAGGTCAACTTCCATCAAATCGATTTTGAATGCATGGAATTTTTAAGGCGCTAACAAATATGCATTCCCAGCAGGTATAAACCTTCCTTCCTCTCAATCTGTGCCCAGTGCTGTAGCCACAGGCAGGGCTGCCTTAACCATTTAAGGAACCCTGGCAAACTTGTGTGGATGGGACCCCTTTTATTATTTCCTTACTGAACATCGCCCTCCTTTTCCTATCTGACCCTCCCCAGCCCCTGTTTATCTGATGCTGAGGGCCCACTGCTGTAGCTTTCTTCCTTGTTTCCAGCTGTTGGAAGGACAGTTGCATGCACTGTCTTTCCACAGGCCCCATGAGGGCTGATGCAAGCACCCCTCTACCTTATGGCTCATGCAGAACAATGCAGATATGCAGGTGGTATCACCCTCCTTCTGGTCAATGCAGGTTAATGGAAGTATGGCGTATGGCGCAAGGTGTTTTCTTCTTTCTGCTCTGTGGGCTGGTGTGATCATGGTGTTAAAAGTATTCAGTTATGGATATGGCCAATGCAAGGAGACCAGCAACCTTAAGCCTTGCACCCCTCCAATGTGCTTGTATGTTGTTTATTTGATATTTAGTAAAATAACATTGAACTTAAAAAAATATTTCAAGTCCTTAACTGCTCTATTCCACCCCCCCCCCCCCCCCCAATTTTGATAATTAAAACAAAATAAAGATCTTCATTTATTTATTTATTTATTTAGCTGTATTTATATCCCGCTTTTCACCGGGTCATGATCCTACCACCAATGCTTCTGGAACAATCCTGTAACAATATACAATTTGACATCATGAGATCAATATTCTGATGCCCTTGTATGATCAGCAGTGGTGCTCACCATATAAGGGCTTGTTAACAAAAGCATGCTGGTGGATATATGACCAAATTCTGGCCATATAGAGGAAAGAAGTGTCATTTTGTCCTGGTTGAGGATATGCAGCCACTGAATGGATTCATTTATACATGTACAGTAGCTGGGCTGCTGAAATAGCTGACCTAAGGAGTCAGCAATGACTTGAAGGCACACATTGCATTGCAAGTTATCCATTTGAAGTTGTGCCAGAATAATCGGCCACTCATTTTAAATTCATAGAGAGGCTGACTACCTTAGCGCCATACATTTAGATGTTAAACGCTGTACAGATATATAGAACAAATATATTTCAGAAATCACATCACAGTGTCCGATGAATGTCCTATCTCTGATTTCTCAAGATAAATTGTAAAAAAAAATAAATACAGCGCATACATTTATAAACTGACAGACAGCCATACTGCATTGGTTGAAAGTAATCCCTGAAATGCCTGGCTAACTTGAACTAGGATGTTTCCACTTACTATTATTCACAGAAAAAAAAAATCGAAGTCTGCCCTCACTTTAGTAACAATACCGCAAACAACCTTCATTACCAGATACTTTGTGGAGGGTAAAGGGGATGGAAGGGGGGTGAGTTAGGGAGCACATTAGTTCTATCTTTGATCTGCATTGTGCTCTTCTCAATGTAATCTCGTCCCACTCCTCTCTGAATACCTATAGAAACATGACAGATGATAACGACCATACAATCAATTCAGTCCACCCTTCCATACCAACTACTAGTCCCTTTTTCCCTTCACAGATCCTCTGTGTCTGTCCCATGCTTTCTTGAATTGAGGTTAAGTCCTCGTTTCTACTACTAGATGCATGGAGAAGTCTCTACTGGGAGACTATTACATGCATTTACCACTCTTTACATAAAGAAGTATTTCCACAAATTGTCCCAGAATCTATCCACGTTCACTTTCATCTAATGCCCCCTCATTGCAGAGTTTTCTTTGAATTGAAAGAGACTCTCCTCCTGTGCATTTATGCCAGGGAGGTATTTAAAAGTCTCAATCGTATTTCTCTTCTCCTGCCTTTCTCCACATACTGTCCACATAGAAACACGATGACAGAAAAAGATCACATGGCCTATCTAGTCTGTCCTTCCATATCAACCACTACAACAGTCCCCTTTTTTCCTTTAGAGATCCTCTGTGTTTGTCCAATGCTTCTTTGAATTCAGATACTGTCTTCATCTCTACCACCTCCGCTGGGAGACTATTCCACGGATCCACCACTCTTTCCATAAAGAAATATTTCTGCACATCACTCCTGCATCTATCCCCTTTCACCCTCATCCTATTCCGCTTTGTAGCAGAGCTTGCTTTCAATCGAAAGAGGCTCTCCTCCTGTGCATTTATGCCACAGAGGTATTTAAAAATCTCAATCATATCAATTCTATCCCGTCTTTCCTCTAAGGTGTACATATTAACATCCTTAAGTCTGTCCGCATATGCTTTATAATGAAGACCACTAACCATTTTAGTAGCCACCCTCTGCACTGACCCCATCCTGTTCACATCCTTTTGAAGGTGTGGCCTCCAGAATTGCACATTATACTCCAAATGAGGTTGTACCAAAGACATATAGAGTCCGTATGCACCCAAGCATCCTTCTAGCTTTTTCCATCACCTTTTCTTCCTATTTAGCTACTTTCAGATCATCAGACACAATCACACCTAGGTCCCGCTCTTCTTTAGTCAACAAAAGTACTTCACCCCCTATACTATATTGCTCCCTTGGATTGCTGCAGCCCAAATGCATGACCTTGCATTTTTTAACATTAAATCCCAGCTGCCAAATTCTAGACCATTCTTCAAGCTTAGCTAGAACCCTCCTCATGTTATCTACACCTTCCTGGGTGTCTACTCTATTGCAGATTTTGGAATCATCCACAAAGAGACACATGCCTTGTTACAGGGCTTGACAATACCCAGGCACCAGGTCACCATGGTAACTAAAAACTTGGACCTGTCGCTCAGAACTCCTGTGCAGCAGCATGAAAATCACAAAGTGCTGATGATCGCGGCCAGGACTGGTGCTGGCTGCTCATGGGTATCCTATCTCCCATGAACAGAAGTGCTGCCAAAGTCCTCAATTGTGGTTGAGACTAGCAGTGTCTGCCCACAGGGGATCTCCACAGGCAGATACTGCCAGTCTAGAACATGATCACATCCTTTGACAGCACTGCTGCCTATAGGGGTGGGATCCTCGTGGGCAGAAGAGCTGAATTCGCATCCAAGGCTGCCTAAGAGCTAGGATCAGAGGTTAAAAAAAAAGAAAGATTAGATTCAAAGCAGGGAGAGTTTGCTTGATAGAAGGATGAAAATATTTAAAGGAGCAGAAGGTTTAATAAGAATAGTGGGAGGCATGGAGGGCAGTGGCAGTGCAAGGGAGGAGGGAAAATATAGTATAGGGGGCAGGGCCGGCCCGTCCATTGAGCGAGAATGTTTTTTGCACAGGGCCCCGCATTTCAGGGGGCCCCGCGCAAAAAACATTCTGGCCGGGGGGCCCCGCGGCACACTCGATTCTGCCGCGGCGGCCCCGGCCCCGGCCCCAGCAGAGGCAGCGACAGCTTTTTTTGTAAAAAACAAATTCGCTGGGCTGGGGGGGCGGGTTAGGAGTGGTAATGGCTGGGGGCTGTTGGGGGGGGTAGGACTGGTGATGGGCGGGGGGGGGTAGGAGTGGTAATGGATGTGGGCTGGGGGCGGTGTTAGGACTGGTGATGGGCTGGGGGGGTAGCAGTGTTAATGGCTGTGGGCTGTTGGGGGGGGTTAGGACTGGTGATGGGCTGGGGGGGTAGCAGTGGTAATGGCTGTGGGCTGTTGGGGGGGTTAGTACTGGTGAAGGGCTGGGGGGGTTAGGAGTGGTAATGGCTGTGGGCTGTTGGGGGGGTTAGGACTGGTGATGGGCTGGGGGGTTAGGAGTGGTAATGGCTGTGGGCGGTTGGGGGGGGTTAGGACTGGTGATGGGCTGGGGGGGGTTAGGAGTGGTAATGGCTGTGGGCTGTTGGGGGGGTTAGGACTGGTAATGGGCTATGGGGGGCTAGGACAGGAAATGGGCTGATGGGGGGTTAGGAGTGGTGATGGGCTGGGGGAGGTTAGGAGTGGTGATGGGCTATGGGGGGGCTATGGGCTATGGGGGAGCTAAGTCTATATGGGCTGATGGGATTAGGACTGGAAGTGGGTTGATGGGGGCTTAGGACTGGCAATGGGCTATGGGGGGGTTAAGACTGGTAATGGGCTGTTGGCTGATGGGGGCTGTCTGGTAATGGGCTATGGGGGGTTAGGACTGATAATGGACTATGGGGGGGGGCTAGGACAGGAAATGGGCTGATGGGGAGGGGTTAGGACTTGAGGTGGGCTGATGGGGTTAGGACTGGTAATGGACTGTGGGCTGATGGGGGGGTTAGGACTGGCAATGGGCTATGGGGGGCTGACTGGAAATGGGTTGATGGGGGGTTAGGACTGGAAGTGGGTTGATGGGGGGGCTAGGACTGGTATTGGGTTGATGGGGCTAGGACTGGAAGTGGGCTGATGGGGGGCTAGGACTGGAAATGGGCTGATGCAGGGACTAGAAGGGAATGGATGCTGGGTGAGGCTGGAACTAGAAGGGAGCTGGTGTTGGGGGAGGATTAGAATGGGATGGGGCTGGGAGAGTAAAATGGAGAGGGGAAAAATATTTTGTGTGGGAGGGATAAAAAATCTACAATTGGCCGGGTATTGGGAGAGTAAGTGGGGATTGAGGATGGAGGGGTAAATTTTGAGTAGATGAAATAGGAATGAGGAAAGAGCAAAAGGAGAAAGATTAGTATGTTAAAGCAGATGTAGAGAGAGAATGGAAAAAAAAAAACCAAGAAGACAGAAGAAAGGACAAATGGACAGCAGATGGAGAGTTAGCAGAAGACACGAAGAAACCAGAAGAAAGTGGCTGGAACAATTGCAACTGAAAAAAAATGCACAAAAGGTAGAAAAATATCTCTTTATTTTGAATTTATTAACTGGAATATGTCAGCTCTGGGAAATGTGCATCATTAATTTTTGCGCTTTGTTTAGTACAAGAGGAAATTAATTTATAGTTTTATTTCTACAGTGTTGTTGTATATTCCAAGTTTGGCTTTTGGGGTTCCCAGTTTAATTATTGTCTTCCTGTTTCTAAATTGTGATTCCTTGTTTGGTGATGGTCTATGTTGTGCATGTGTAACTGAGCTGAGGTATTCTGTTTATATAATTCCTATTTGACATTGCCACTTGTTCTTTCCCCAGTAGGTCATGTATTGTTGTTCTCTGAAATGTATTGGTTTAATATTTGCAGTGTTGCCTTTTGATAGTTAGGGTATGGTGCTTTGTGAGTCCTGGTAGTGCTGTTAGGATATGGCGGGTTTGCTATGGGTTCTAAATGGGCAGTGTTTGTAGTAGTTCCTAATGTGCCTGGCGGTTGGTACTGGATTATAGTAATGTAGAAACCTTTTAGTCTTTCTTTATCCATATACTCATTAAGAGGCATGTTTACTAAAAGTTAGTGTATGGTAACATTATGCAAATATTTATGCAAATGAGGCACCTTATGTAAATGAGGCCCCGCACCGAGTCTCCGCACATGGCCCCGCACCCCCCTTGGGCCGCCCCTGATAGGGGGTGAAGTACTTTTTACAGTGCTCTGCTAGAGAAGTGGATATTTGTCTCCTGTGACAGCTTGCTGTGAGTTCTAGCTGTTTATTTATTGTTTGTCTAACTGTTTATTTAATTATTTATTGTTTGTCTTAGTGGTGTGCTAGTTCAGCCTTCTCAGCTATAACTTACCTTGCCTCTCTCAACTAACTGGGCTTTGTGTGGTAGCCAGGTTAACTGTTCATTTTAAATTAAATCTCTCTCCCCAGAACCTGCTGTGTGTTAAACTTTTTTACCTGTCCTAGCCTGCCTGAGTGAATCCTCCCCCTCCCCCCCTGCTGAGGTATTGTGTAGCCTTCTTCCTGTTTCCTCCACGTGTGCATAGTCTGTTTTAGTCTGCTTTTCTCTGATCAGAGAAGAGCAGTGCTTTTTACAGTGCTCTGCTAGAGAAGTGGATATTTGTCTCCTGTGACACCTTGCTGTGAGTTCTAGCTGTTTACTAATTATTTATTGTTTGTCTAACTGTTTATTTAATTATTTATTGTTTGTCTTAGTGGTGTGCTAGTTCAGCCTTCTCAGCTATAACTTACCTTGCCTCTCTCAACTAACTGGGCTTTGTGTGGTACCCCCTTCCCCCCTGCTGAGGGTTCAGGACAGGGTACCTTGTAACTGCCCTCTTTAATAGGACTTATCTCCCTCCCTCCCTCCCCAGCACCCACCCACCCCTGGGGTAATTGTAGTTTTATAGGTACTTGCACATCTTAGAGGAAAGGGGCTGCTCTCAGGTGCAGCTCGTTATCCAAATCAGTCATGCACAGAGGACCTGAGATTAATTACTTAAGCTTCAGGTACACAAGGTGTATTAGGGGTATTAGATACACTTTTATTGGTATAAGCATCCACACCAATCCTTATTATATACAGAATTTAAAAGACCTAAACACAAGCTTTAAACTAAGATGCAGACAGACGTCCAGCAACGAGATGGGGGTTCTCCGGTCTTTTGCATTGAGTGTCACGTGTATGATTTTCTCCCAGTTGGTGAGAGGTCTTACGTATGCACTAAGTGCAAAGAACTCTTTGCTCTCAGGGAACGAGTCCGTTCTCTAGAGGCTAGAGTAGCAGACCTGGAAGACATAAGAAAGACAGAGAAGTTCATGGACGAGACCTACAGGGATATAGTCCTGAAGTCCCACCTCCAGTCTGGCAGCATCCCTGTTGCCATGAAGGAGAGAGGTCACGTGACAGGAGAGCATCACCCTGGTGTGGCAGGAAGTGATCCTGTAACTAGGACCTGTCCTCCAGGTGATGTAAAACCCTCTCGCACCGAGGACGTTTCTCCAGGGCCATGTCCCCATGAGGGGAGGGTCAGGACAGCTGTTATAGTTGGTGATTCAATCATTAGGAATGTAGATAGCTGGGTGGCTGGTGGACGTGAGGATCGCCTGGTAACATGCCTGCCTGGTGCAAAGGTAGCGGACCTCACGCACCGCCTAGATAGGATCATAGATAGTGCTGGGGAGGAGTCTGCTGTCTTGGTACATGTTGGTACCAATGACATAGGAAAATGTAGTAGGGAAGTTCTGGAGGCTAAATTTAAGCTTTTAGGTAGGAAGTTGAAATCCAGAACTTCCAGGATAGCGTTCTCCGAAATGCTTCCTGTTCCACGTGCAGGACCCAAAAGACAGGCAGAGCTCCGGAGTCTCAATGCGTGGATGAGACAATGGTGCAAGGATGAGGGTTTTGGATTTGTTAGGAACTGGGGAACATTCTGGGGAAAGGGGGGGCTCTTCCGAAGGGATGGGCTTCACCTTAATCAGGATGGGACCAGACTGCTGGCATTAACCTTTAAAAAAGAGATAGAGAAGCTTTTAAACTAGAAATTAGGGGAAAGCCGACAGTCACCCAGGAGTGCATGGTTCGGACAAAGGTATCCTTGAAGGATACTACCAAAAGCAGTGAGGTTCCAAAAGGGAGTATAGTAGCCCAAATGCCCTTGAGTAAGGAGCAGACAGAGCATAAAGATTCCAAATTACCCCTGCCTACCAATAGCCAGATTAATATGAATAAAATACGGTCTCTAAAATGCTTGTATGCCAATGCTAGAAGTCTAAACAATAAGATGGGAGAGTTAGAATATATAGCACTAAATGAGAGGTTAGATATGATTGCACTCTCAGAGACATGGTGGAAGGAGGATAACCAGTGGGACACTGTGATACCTGGATACACTATATCGTAATGATAGAGCTGATCAAATTGGTGGAGGGGTTGCACTCTATGTTAGAGAGGGCATTGAGTCAGAAAGGATTAAAGTTTTGCAGGGAACAAAATTTGCTGTAGAATCTCTATGGATTGAAATTCCATTTATGAAGGGGAAGGTGATGGCAGTTGGAGTATACTATCGACCGCCTGGCCAGAATGAACAAATGGATGATGAAATGCTCAAAGAAATCAAGGAAGCTAACAAAAGTCACAGCAGAGTAGTAATAATGGGTGATTTCAATTACCCCGATATCGACTGGGTCAGTGTCACAGCAGGACAAGCTAAAGAGATAAAGTTTCTAGATGGAATAAATGACTGCTTCTTGGAGCAGCTGGTTCATGAACCGACCAGAGGGGAAGCCATACTGGACCTAGTCCTTAGTGGAACGCCAGATCTGGTGCAAGAAATAAGGGTGTTGGGACCACTTGGCAATAGTGATCATAGTATGATCATGTTTGATTTAATTAGTGGAGGACAGATAGTAAAGGCATCCACAGTACTACCTTTTAACTTTCAAAAGGGAGACTATGATAGAATGAGGAATATAGTTAGGAAAAAACTAAAAGGAGCGGTTCCAAAGGTTAAAGACTTACAGCAAGCTTGGGTGTTATTTAAAAATACTATCCTCGAAGCCCAGACCAGCTGTATTCCACGCATTAGGAAAAGTGGAAGAAAGTCCAAAAAACTGCCAGCATGGTTTAAAGGTGAGGTCAGAGACGCTGTTGCTGCCAAAAAAGCAACCTTCAGGAAATGGAAAAAAGAGCCAAATGATGAAAACTGGAAACAGCACAAGCACTGGCAAGTTAAATGCAAAGCATTGATAAGGCAGGCAAAGCGGGAATTTGAGAAGAAACTTGCTACGGAAGCAAAAACACGAAATAAAGACTTTTTCAAATACATTCGTAGCAAAAGGCCTGTGAGAGAGTCAATTGGACCATTAGATGATACAGGGGTAAAAGGAGCAGTAAGAGGAAACAAGGCTATAGCAGAGAGACTGAATGAATTCTTTATTGAGGAAGATGTAGGGATGTTATCCAAGACTGAAGTGGTATTTAAAGGTGATACTGCAGAGGAATTGAGAGAAATATCGCTACACCGGGAAGATATATTACAACTATTTGATAAACTGAATAGTAGCAAATCACCTGGACCGGATGGTATACATCCCAGAGTGTTGAAAGAACTGAAATATGAGATTGCAGACCTGCTATTGGTAATCTGTGAACTTTCATTAAAATCATCTGTAATACCTGAAGATTGGAGGGTCGCCAAAGTAACACCAATTTTTAAAAAGGTTTCCAGGGGTGACCCAGGAAATTACAGACCGGTGAGCCTGACGTCAGTACCAGGGAAAATGGTAGAAACCATCATAAAGAACAAAATTACACAGCATGTAGATAGTCATGGCCTAATGGGAGACAGCCAACATGGCTTTAGACAAGGAAGATCTTGTCTTACTAATCTGATATGTTTTTTTGAAGGTGTGCATAAACAGGTAGACAAAGGTGAGTCGGTTGATATAGTGTATCTGGACTTTCAGAAAGATTTTGATAAGGTCCCTCATCAGAGACTTTTGGCGAAGCTAAAAAGTCATGGGATAGGAGGCAGTGTACTATTGTGGATCGGGAACTGGTTAATAGATAGAAAGCAGAGGGTAGGGCTAAATGGCCAATATTCCCAATGGAAAAAGGTGAATAGTGGAGTACCCCTGGGATCTGTACTGGGTCCGCTGCTTTTTGACATATTCATAAATGACCTGGAAAAGGGAATAACTATTGAGGTTATCAAATTTGCAGATGACACAAAACTGTTTAAAGTTGTTAAAACCCAAGAGGATTGTGGAAAACTGCAGGAGGATCTGGATAAATTGGAAGACTGGGCATCCAAATGGCAGATGAAATTTAATGTGGACAAGTACAAAGTTATGCACCTAGGAAAGAACAACCCACACTATAGTTACACGATGCAAGGCTCCACATTAGAAACCACCACCCAGGAAAAAGATTTAGGAGTCATCGTGGATAACATGTTAAAACCCTCCGCCCAGTGTGCAGCGGCAGCCAAGAAAGCAAATAGAATGCTAGGTATCATAAGGAAAGGGATGGAGAATAAAACAAAGGATGTTATAATGCCTCTGTATCGCTCCATGGTATGACCGCACCTTAAATATTGTGTGCAATTCTGGTCACCGTATCTTAAAAAGGACATAGCGTTATTAGAAAAAGTACAGAGAAGAGCCACCAAATTGGTGAAGGGGATGGAAGGCTACTCCTATGAAGAGAGGCTAAGAAGGTTAGGGCTCTTTAGCCTGGAGAAGAGACGGCTGAGGGGAGATATGACAGAGGTCTATAAATTAATGAATGGAGTGGAACGGATAAACGTGGATCAATTGTTTACGCTATCAGAGTATAGAAAGACTAGGGGACATGTAATGAAGCTACAGGGTAAACTATTTAAGACAAATAAGAGAAAATATTTTTTCACTCAACGTGTAATCAAACTCTGGAATCTGTTACCGGAGGATGTAGTAAGGGCTGTTAGTATAGCTGGGTTTAAAAAAGGTTTGGACAAGTTCCTGGAGGAAAGGTCCATAAACCACTATTAAAAAGGGACCCAGGATATCAATGCTTGACCCAGTACAAGCATTGTGGAACCTGTGTCTTTTTGGGATATTGCTAGGTACGTATGACCTAGATTGGCCACTGTTGGAAACAGGATACTGGGCTTGATGGACCTCGGTCTGACCCAGTATGGCATGTCTTATGTTCTTATGTTTGCAGGGACTACCTGTCACACACTAGCACTGATGGGGACCTGCAGCACAGCCTATCTCAGGCAAGCCAGGTGCTGCGGACCTGGTGCTGGGCGCCCCGCCTCACCCTCAGGGTGAGCACTGGAACTGCACAATGTCACAGTCTGTAGCTACTCTGTGCCAGTAACACACACGGTCAGTTCCCCCTACCAGGCCGGGGTGCCATAGAGGCGCATACCCAATCTTGTGAGCAGATGTAGACTGCTGATCTGCATGTGCAGTGCATCATGGGTATGGGTGGGTTTACCCTATCCTGGTAGCCACAGCAGACAGTTTGTGCGGTGACCTGCAGTCCTTCTGTAGTCAGCCAGCACTGTGGAGACGGTGGTCATGAGTTCAATCCCACAGTGGTGTTCTTTAATAAGGCTGTCTGAGGGATTTCCTTTTATTTAAATCAGTGCTGCCAGCACAAACACCCTCACAGTGTCGTAACCTAAGGTGCCTCATAAGGTGCCCAATAGGGTGCCCTATAAGGTGCCCTATAGGGCACATTGTAGGGGGCCTTGGCGGACAGGGCACTTTATAATGTGCCCTATGGGGCGCCTTATGAGGCACCTTAGCTTACGGCACTGTGAGGGTGTTTTTGCTGGCAGCACTGATTTAAATTAAAAGGAAATCCCTGAGACAGCCTTCTTGAAGAACACCACTGTGGGGTTGAACTCATGACCTCTGCCTCCACAGTCATTGTAGTATCCAGTGGGCTACACCTCTTTAGCTGTTTATGCGGCGCTGCTACGTAATTAAGGTTATTGCATGCTATCAAGCCACGGCACGCACACTATCGCGCAATGACCAGCTATTGTTGCCTTGACGCTGGAACGCCCACTTCCTTATATGGAATTCTTCACGTTAACGCTGCAACTAGCGCCGGTAACGTTAAGACGGTTTAGTAAACATACCCCTTAGTGTAGACCTCTAGTTTTGATTGAGTCTTCTACAAAATTTAGATAGTGGCCCCCAAAACTGCAAGGAAAATAGATCCAATACCTGTCTGTATGGGAAAAGGAAGGTATTCATATTGAAGTTTTTCCATTGTTATCGTCCCTGGAGTAAGGGCACATGTGTGGTCTCTATTCCTAGGATTAGCTCTATATTAATTATTCAGCCTGATAATGTTCAGAACCTAAATTGCCTTTATGTCTGTGCTTGTTCTTTGGATAACAAAGTTTTCATTATTAATGACTTAGGGATATGTTTACTAAAGCGCGGTAATGTTACCAGCGATAAGTGCAGCATTAACATGAGTAATGCCATATAAGGAAGTGGGCGTACCAGCGTTAAGGTAGCAATGGCCGTGTAATGCGCGTTAAAGGGTGCCTTGGCCAGTTAGCGCATGTTAATGGGACATTGCATGTTAAAGCTGAGAAACAAAACACATTACAAGGCTGACAAGGTGCTTTATAAGGTGCCTTGTAGGGCGCCTTATAAGGTGCCTTGTAGGGCGCCTTATAAGGTGCCTTGTAGGGCACCTTATAAAGGATATTATAAGGTGCCCTAAAAGGCACCTGATAAGGTGCCTTAACCTAATATGCCGTATAAGGTGCCCTAAGGATGTTAAGGTGACCCAAGATATGGTGCCCAAGGGCAGTAAGGTGCCCCAAGTTGACAAGCATGAAATGTAAGGCCAAAAAACTGATGTAACCCTAACACTGCACAGAGCACCAAGGAAAGGCAATGGACAAGTGATGGAAGGAAGCAGAGGTGGGAGCTGATGGACCTGCCAAACCTGCATGCAGCCGATGTGGCAGCCGGTAAAATGGACAAACATATTGGAGACAGCTGTACCGATGCACAGGGTGTTGGCAATGTAAAGTGCTACAATTACAGTGGGTGGAAGAGGATGTGAATACATGTCCACCAGTGGAGGTAGAGGTGGCTAGATATTTGCAATGATAGGAGGACAGAGGAGTAGTAGTGTCATGCAGAGCAGATGCAGGAGAGGCAAGCATGAAGAGCCGCAATGCAGAAAAGGGTACCAATGTAGGACATGGGGTAGCAGCCAGCACATGAAGACAGGATGCTACACAGCTGACAGACGCAGATAGACGGACAGAGGATGGCTTGGAACTGTGATGAGGGTACTATGTGCTGGCAGCACAGATCTGCAGAGATATGACTGTCACAGGAATGAAAAGGACTTGCCTCAGACAGGCCTAATAAAATGAGACCACAGAGGGATTGAACCCATGATTTCTGCCTAGGACATCATTGTATTAACCAGTGGGCTATACCTCTATGGCTTCTATCTCAGCAATGGCTGGCTACAGAAAGACTGCACAAACTGTCTGCTGTGTCTACCAGGATAGGTTAAACCCACCAGTACTCATGACGCAATGCACATGCAGAACAGCAGTCTACATCTGATCACCAGATTGGGTATGCAGCTCTTTAGCACCTCAGCATGGTAGAAGGAACTGACCATGTGTGATATGGCACAGAGTAGCCACACACCATGCCATTGTGCTGGTTCTGTGTTCACCCTGAGGGTGAGGTGGGGCGGCCAGCACCAGGTCCGCAGTACTCGGGTTGCTTGAGATAGGCTTTGCTGCAGGGCCCTATCATTGCCAGTGTGTGACAGGTATTCTTTGCAGCCACGCCTAAAATAATCCTGCATCCATTTGTATTTCCCAGTCACATCTAGCCCTTGGGAACAAGGAGCCACCCAAGTTAAGCATATCCAGTGTGGTTGCCATGGTCAATTGTTATAAGAGCAGGGGGGTGTCTGGACCCACATGTAGATTATATAGCACCACCTACCAACCCACCCTGTCTGAGTCAAGGTGGTGGACAGGATCTGCCCCCAACAGACCCACACTCTACATCTTTGCAATGGAGGCAGTAGAGGGCATGATGAAGGGCTGTGGGACCATCAGCCCAGTTGCTGGTGAAAGGGCAACATCCAAGGCAGATGCAGATCTGTACTTATCACACAGGCTCGAGGCATGGAAAAGCTCAGCTGCCCCCCCCCCCCCCCACAATCTGACATTCACCAGCAGAGGGCACAGTCAGTCTGCACCCCCCACCACAATCTGACATTCACCAGCAGAGGGCACACTCAGTCTGCACCTGCTGCATACTGCAAGGCATTCCAGCCATACACATGCAGACTGTCTGCTAGCCAGTCCATAGTGCATGTCCCCAGAGGAACTATATACACACATAAGTGGGATGTAAGCAAAGGGTGTGGGGCAATGGCTGGGACATTGTAGTGCCCGACCACCACCTGCATGGACAGGGTGGCCACAGCATGTCATGCAGGAAGGTCACTCTCATGCTGACTGAGCAGTGACCATGGCATGTCTAGGTTCCCACAGAGTGCTATACAGTGTTTCTCTCCCATGCTATCTGTGTGTTTTCTCTTCTGGGGCCCAGTCACTGAGATACCTGCTTGGTGTCTGTGCTTACATCCCACTTATGGGTGCACATAGTACCTCTGGGGACATGCACATTATCGTGGTTTAGTAAACATACCCCTTAGACATCTTCATGTTGGAGATGTCCACAGACCTGGTGTCTAAAATGGCTCTGAAGACATCTCTGTGCTTTTGAAGTCTCTATGCCCATTTTTGAATGTCCAAAGCACAAATAGGGCTTCCAAAATGATCGCCATAGTCTCCAGAATTGGACACAATAATCCAGAGGGCGTTCCATCAATAGCTTGTACAAATACATTTTCACTTCTTTTACAATTGTAACCCTTTTTAAAAAAAATAGGACATACTTTCAGAGGCTGTAGAATGGAAAACCAGAACAACTAAACTGCGGTGCCTGGGACATGGATTCTGGAATGGACGATGGCCATGCTGTAAGGCCCAAGGTAAACGTTCATTCAGTCTCTCAAAAAAACCTCTCCGCAATTTTACTAAACAAAAATCAACCAAAACAGCAGAAGAGACACATATATCAGAAGGAACTGGCTATAAGCTTTCACAGTTCACAGTCTCCAAAGTATACAGTTCAAAGGTAGAAAAATAGAAAACTCATACAGCCTCAGTGCTCAGGTTATTGAGTATGGCTGTAGAAGCACAGACTCCCTGGACATTCTCGTAGACTTCCTTCTCCCTAGAGCCCTTCATGGAGGTTCCTGAATCCTCTTCTATAGATAGAAAAATTAGGCATTGTATTGCAGGGTCTTGGAACATCTGGCTTCCAGTACACACTGAACAGTGAAGTATCTCTGGGAACTCTTCCAGCTTTCTCTGCATACAGTGGAAGTGACTACCTTATTTCCTAAGTGGGTACAGAAGACACAGCCCATAGATACTCCTCAGTTTCCTGAATGACACTCTCTTATGTGTCTCGTGGAATCACCATTATGACCTCTGATCCATGGAACCCACGCTTGGAGATGGGCTGAAACATCACTCAAAATACAATCCCACTCTAAATCTCCCCTTGCCAGAAAGTTTCCTCTTTTACTCTATGACAATGGGGTCACATCATCAGTGGATGGGGTCACAGAAACATGGTCATTTCCCCTTCTCTCTGGACTTTCACTGTGACCTATGCAAAGTTATAGTAGCAGTCCCCAGCCAGCATGTGGCCTGTGGGCCAGTGAACATTCATAGGCTCTTGTCCCCTCCTGGGTGAACTTCCTGTCAGACTGGAAACAAGTACTGGGGTCTGTAAGCACACACGGCACACTGACCCAACGGACCCTCTGCTGACTGCTGCTGCTGTTGCCACTACTGTTGCTGCTGCTTCCTGCTTTAAATGAGTGGAAGGAGGCTGGAGACCTGCTATTTTGATTTCATCATTATCTGGGGTCACATGAATTTCTGTTGTTAAAATGGGGTCATATAGGATAAAAGTTTGAAAAGCATGGCTCTATGGAAACATAGAAGCAGTCTATAGCTTTCTAATTAGGTTGAAGTCTGTGTCAGTGTTTCATGGATATGTTTCCATGCAAATGCAATGTGTGCCTTTGAGTCAGTCCTGCAGCACACTCCTGGGTTTTCTTGGCAGTGTGACTGGAAGTAGATTGCCAGGCCTTTCTTCTGAGGCAATGGAGGGTTAAGTGACTTGCCCAAGGTGTGCTAGTGGGAATTTAACCCTGGTTGTTTGGTTACCAAGCCAGTGTTCTAACCACTAGGCTACTCCTCCACTCCTGAAAGCCCAGGAGCTTCTGGGTCACCAGGAGTCAGGACTGACTCGAAGGCACACATTGCATTTGCATGGAAACATATTATCCATGAAACACTGACACAGACTTCAACCTAATTAGAAAGCTATAGGCTTCTATACAATGTTTGATGGTTACTGTGTATCATGAATAGAAGATATTGTAAAAAGTCATACAAATGTTATAAGCTCATGCAGCCTTCCTGTAGAAATGCTGCTATGTATCTCTATGTAGAGAGCGGTGGTAGTGAAAGTATGACAATTTAAGAGATCTGTGCTTAAGTGTGACCAAAATTGTGCCATGTCAGAAGCCTAAAAATCTGTCTTCATTTCAGATTGGGAACCACTGTTTGTCATATTACAGTCTCAGTCTCCTTGAAAAGTAGGTTACTTGAGAAGTAGGTAGAGTTACAGAAGCAGCCACTAGAAGGAGTCAACCCTGTGAGGAGAAAGGACACAAGTTTGAATACAGAACCATTCAGTCTGGTTCTGGTATTTATTTTTATTTATTTTTTTTTTTTTTTTGCTCTTATAATGACAGTAATACTGTAGTCTCTGAAAATTATTGACATTTTTACTAGTGGATTGGGCAGGGGAGAAGGGTATGCAGCAGTAAACCTGCAAAAGGAATTCTAGTATAAAGTAGAGCATTCTCCTGGGGGTCGGGCTACTATCTTGGTGAGGAGGCTTGCTACTCTAATGATCTTGTGAGCTAGCACTCCTGGTAGAGACACTCTTGCTAAACAGATCTGAAAAGAAAACGGAGACAAAGATTGGACCACAGATCTCCACGTTGGGGTTGTGCTATAGGCTGCTGGTCTGCTCACATAAAAATGAACTTACTTTACTATACAAACTTCAAAGTCCAAATAAAGCAGAACGGTCTATTAATTTAAACTTAGAAAAATGAAGCATAAAAGAATGGGATAATGGATATATGGAAAATTGCAATGTGGAACATCAGACATCTTGAGCACAACATTTTAGTCAACATTTTTTTTTTAAATCATTATTAGTTAGCTACATCTTGTGCAAAAAAAAAAAAAATACATGCATTTTTTGAGTTTCATTTGTTTTGGACAGTGAAACCTAAGGAGATACCGTTGCAGTTCTTTATACCATAATGGAATTTGGAAATAGTTGGACTTGATGTGTAGATCAAGAAACGTACTCTTACCACATAAATATATTTTTTAAAAATTACAAAAACAGAAGCAGCATTATTCAAAAAGAATTTACCTAATTTGGTGCCTATGGAAAGAAAAGCTATTGAATGAGGCTGTTTGTTTCAATTGTGCTTTGTGTTTTTCAGGCCAAATGGACACAATCTGATAGTATTTTTAGCTTTTCTCCCAAAGTTTCTGCGAATGCTGACATTGCAGTCTTCACACTGAAAACACAATCTTTCTAAAGAGGAAGGTACTGTATGTAAAGGAATTTTCTGTTGATAAAAGGAACTTTGTTCCTATGTGCTAATTAGGTTTCTCAGAACTCCACCGGAACAGTCCAGAACACAAAAAAAACTATCACTCACAAGCAGAAGGAGATGAGAAATTCTCAAGCAGAGGCACCTCTCCTGGACGAAGAGCCAGAATAATTTTTTTTCTTTCAGTTTAGGATTTCTTCTCAAGCTGAAAAAGACCTTAGAACTATATTTCTGCATTTTTAAAACCACCACTTTAGAAACCCCATACTTAAACTAAAGAAAAGAAATATGTAAATAAAAGCTTGCAGGACCTATGCAAATTGGAAATGTTGGTATTTTTAATCCATTAGTCACATAAGTGGCCACTTACATGCAAAAATGACCTCTTCTAAAATAACGATTAGTATCAAAGTACACACCTTGCTTGCATGGTGTGTACTTTCACTGTAGGCGTGTACAGGGGCGGAGTTTGGGTGGAGCATAGGTGGAGCTCATACTTACATATGCGGATCATAAAATGCTATGATTTACGTGTGTGCTTGCGGAAAGTGCATGCTAACATTTACACCAGTCCTGCAGATGGTGTATGTGCTAATGCCTGCATTTATGCACATTCTCTTGCACTTACGCTTTATTTTATAACATCGAGTACGTGCATACACAGCTTTATAAAATAGGCTCAAAATAGGCAGATGAGAATACGCATTCGCTAGGTGCAATTTTATAAAATTACTCTCCACAGTGTGGTAATGTCCTCAGTGCTACTTTATCCTGGTGAAAAATTAAATGTAATTCTCTTCAGAAAAGTGTTTGTAGAGTCCTCATTCTCCTATTTGATATCAGAGGTTCCAAGTTATCCATATCAAGGAAGTTGATGTTAGTCCAGTCCTGCATTTCCGACAGTCTCATTATAATGCATTTTGGAGCCTGCTGCACTGATTTTACTGGATGGGATTACAAACTACAAACACCTCATTGATTTAAGGACCAATGCAGAAAACTTTAGCGCAGTATTTTTCTGGCACTTTTTCTACGCTAGGCTTGTTTACCAATGCAGAAAGCAAGCTAGCGACAGAAAAAAACACCAGAAAAACTATCATGCTAAATTGCAGCTGAAACCTATCACAGTTTTTTACATTATTTTTAACGCTGGATCTTTTCATCAGCTTTGGGCAGGCGTAAAGATCCGACCAGGAGCAAAAAGATCATTTGAAGTAAAGTCTGACACTTCTCAGACGATCCAGACATCGGGGAAGCCCTCAATGCCATCAGCACAATGTCGGGGGCCACTGCTCCCCCTGGAAAGTGACTCCCAATAGAAGTAAAATAACTGGTGGCCTGATGGGTCTCAATCCCCCACCCCCAACCCTCAAAAGAAAAAGAAGACCTGGACCAGTGGACCCTAATCCCCCACCCCCTGAATTCTCCCCAGTACATTAAACATTTTGGGGTGAGAGTATTGTCCACACATTCCTGCCCCCATGTCACCATCTTGCAAAATGGCACTGCCTAGCCCTGCGCAGTGCATCCTGGAATGCACTGGGGGGGGGGGGTCAGACTGCCATATAAGACAAAAAATGCCTTATATGGCAGAATGACCTCCTCAGGTTGCATCCTGGGACAGCTGACCCAATGTCAGAAATTTTAGTACAGTCTAATTAACTCTTGATATACTTTCACAAATTGTTTATATATTTCCAATATATCCACACCATTAAGAAGAGAATCTTCCAAGACAGATATGTTAATGGTTCCCCCTGCAGCAGCTCTGCTAAAACCTCCATGATGATATTCAAGTCCCAGGCTGGAAAAGCATTTTAAAAGGAGGGGTCTTACCTTATCAACTGCATGCATGAACATCTTACATCAAGATTGTTTGCAATCTTCTCTTATAGTATACCCAAGGCAACCATCTGGACTTTAATCTTTTTTCAACTTAAGCCTTTTCCTAACCCCTGTAGGCACTTTCCTAAAAGGGGACATTCTTTTCTCCAGTCTCTACACCATATTCCAAATCCTAAACAACCATTCATTCCAATTTACATTCAGATCCTCCCACTCTCACCCACTTCCCCCAATCTGTCGCATCCCTCAGGGCTCATCCTTTTCACCAAACCTGTTCAACATGGGATAGGAGGCAGTGTACTATTGTGGATTAGGAACTGGTTAAAAGATAGAAAGCAGAGGGAAGGGCTAAATGGCCAATTTTCCCAATGGAAAAAGATGAATAGTGGAGTACCCCAGGGATCTATGCTGGACCCACTGCTTTTTAACATATTCATAAATGACCTGGAAAAGGGAATAACGAGTGAGGTTATCAAATTTGCAGATGACACAAAACTATTTAAAGTTGTTAAAACCCATGAGGATTGTGGAAAATTGCAAGAGGATCTTGATAAATTGGAAGACTGGGCATCCAAATGGCAGAAGAAATTTAATGTGGACAAGTGCAAAGTTATGCACCTAGGGAAGAACAACCCAAACTATGGTTACACGATGCAAGGTTCCACATTAGGAACAACCACCCAGGAAAAAGATTTAGGCATCATTGTGGATAACCCATTGAAACCCTCCACCCAGTGTACAGCGGCAGCCAAGAGAGCAAATAGAATGCTAGGTATCATAAGGAAAGGAATCAAAAATAAAACAAAGGATATTATAATGCCTCTGTATTGTTCCATGGTGCAACCGCACCTTGAATATTGTGTGCAATTCTGGTCGCCGTTTCTTAAAAAGGATATAGCGTTATTAGAAAAGGTACAGAGAAGAGTCACCAAAATGGTAAAGGGAATAGAAGGATACCCCTATGAAGAGAGGCTAAAAAGGTTAGGGTTCTTAAACCTGGAAAAGAGACGGCTGAGGGGAGATATGATAGAGGTCTATAAATTAATGAATGGAGTGGAACGGGTAAACATAGATCGATTGTTTACATCATCAGCATATACAAAGACCAGGGGGCATGTAATGAAGCTACAGGGTAACCTATTTAAGACTAATCAGAGAAAATATTTTTTTCACTCAACGTGTAATCAAACTCTGGAATTTGTTACCGGAGGATGTAGTAAAAGCTGTTAGTGTTGCTGGGTTTAAAAAAGGTTTGGACAAGTTCCTGGAGGAAAGGTCCATTAACCATTATTAAAAGGGACCTGGGATATCACTGCTTGACCCAATACAAGCATTATGGAACCTGTGTCTTTTGGGGAAACTATTAGGTACTTATGACCTAGATTGGCCACTGTTGGAAACAGGATACTGGGCTTGATGGTCCTTGGTCTGACCCAGTATGGCATATATTGTGTTCTTATGTAACATTTTCATCAGTCTGCTAGCTCTTGTAATTCAAAACCTGGGACTCTCTTGCTATCTCTAGGAAGATGACATTTAACCTACTACTTACCCCAGTCAGCTACTCCTTGACCTACCATCTTTGAACTTCTGTCTCAATGCTGTAAGTCAATGGTTCACCAATAATGACGTCAAATTAAACCCCTCCAAGTCTGTTTCATTGTGGATATCTGGATGCAGCTTTAGGCTCACAGTACCCCCCCCCCCCTCCCCACACACACACACACCCTTGCACTCCAGTAGCACAGGCTGCATATTTGATATGGAACTTACTTCAATCTTCAAATTTCTGTGATAATTACTTTGCCTTACAAACACTCTGTTCCATCAGAAACACCCAGTAGCTCTGCACACATTAATTCATGTTTTTGTAATCTCATGGTTGGATTATTGTAACCTGGGCTAGTCCAATCATTAGGCAAACTAGGCACTTGCCCAGGGCAATAGCTTCTAGAGGCGGCAAAGAGCAGGGCATTCAGAGCTAAACATAGATTCTGACAGCCAGGGGGGCATAAAGCTTAAGGTTTGCCTAAGGTGCCAACACCTTAACAGCTCCGAGGCCAGCTCTGACTGTAACATGGCCTACAATGGAAGCAGAGAGAGTGATATGAGCAGATTCCAAACCATCCAAAACACAGCAATGAAATTTATTTGCAACACTAAAATATCCAATCATGTTGCTCCACTCTATAGATAAACATTGGTTACTAATCATCTCAGAGCGAAATTCAAGACCTTTCATCCTGGCATTCAAAACCTTTTACACAGACTTCCCCCAGTATCTATCCTCATCCTAAATTCCCTATGTTCCTTCCCAAAAGCTACAGTTTCTGAGTTCCAACCTCCTAGTACTTCCTTACCAAACCAAGAACGACTAGAATCCACTCATATAGCTGCTTTTTACTTCTTGGCTTCCTCCCTTCTGAAATCTCTGCCTACTGAACATTGATTTAGAATCCTCCCTCAAGATAGGCCTAAAAACTCACTATTTCAACTTTGCCTTCAGTTAAAAACCAGGCGGGCACCAAGCATAGCACCTAAAAATGATGCTGTCGCTCTACCATTCATAGTTTCACAGACCTGTTGCTCTATTATATTTCCCCCTATGCTAATGATTATATTGTAATTCCTTTTCTGACAAAAAAGGCGGTAATATCAAATGAAAGAATAAATCATAGCCTATATAGTCAGATTTTAAGTTTCTACCACATCTTCCAAAGCTCCTACCTAACAACCACCTTTTAACAGAATGCAGTTAAGAATAGCATTTTGGGTTCTCCGGTTACACTGCACTCTGCAAGCGGAGTTCTTTCCCTGATAACTCAATTAGGTAACGACTAGCATGCTGTCCTTAGTATTGTTATGACTTTGATCCCCTCGATATCTTTCTATTGGTTTATATATTGCTATTGATGAATGAGCTGGCGTAGACAGACCGGACTGAAAGGCCATGGTGCCATTAGGGAATTTACTGCTATTGCTTTTCCTCTTAATGTCTGCTGACTCTCCTATTCTGCCTAGTAACTATTAGATCCAACTCTGACATATGCCATTCAAAACGTCCTCAGATTCCCTGCATCGAGTTTCTTTCTACTGAGGAAATCTGCTTTTCCATGAAGTCTTCCACTCATGTGAGTTTCTGGTATATATTCTCAGAAAATTTCTTCAGCGCATACCAAAATTTTGATTTATGAAAATATTGCCTCATTCTTTGTACCACACCGTTTCTTGATGTACACCATGCAATCATATGGTCTATCTTTATTTTCAGTTCTTTGTTGAGTAGTCATGTCTTGCAATCTAAAGCCCACTAGGCAATCTAAAGCCCAATATGTATTTCAGGTAGTGGTTGTAACACTGGAGTGAAGCGATTGCCATCGCCCTTCTCCCAAAGGTGGATCCCTTTCTCATAATCTATATAGGTGTCTTTCTGAGACACAAGAGGGGGTTGAGGCCCTATAAAGAGAGGAGCGAGGTAACAAGGATACAGTCAGACTCTCTAGGAGAGATTTCCTCAACTTCTCTTATTTTGGGCTAAGGGAAGATCACTGGTCTTTTTAAACCCAGAGTGAATCTGGTTCCCTGGGTGCTACTGTTTTTGTGAGAATGGGGAAAAGCTTGACTGCACAGTCTGTGTGGAAATCAGGGCTAATTACGGAGTGCTAATCAGTAGCAGTTATGCTATTTCTGTTGCATTTTCTGAAGAGTGGGTTCTACCCGCAAAAGGAATCTATCTAAGGAACAAATAAGCAAGCGCTTATGTAAGGTATACAGGCATCCAAAGAAAATGTGCATTTAACAATAGAGCCTCAATTTTTTCTAGAAAGGTCTTGGAAGCAAGGGAGGCCAGAAGAGACATTTGGGTTTTCATCTACAACTCCGTGCTTTTGTACTTTTCTTCTTTGGACTGTTAACTGTAATAAATGCAAGTCTAGGGTGGATTTTTTTTTCTACAAGTTTGCTATTGTTTAATAAATTCTTAGTTTTGGAATACCATTGGTGTAAGGATTTTCTTTGACTGACTGTGTATGATCTCTTGGGGCCGTAGTTTATGCTGTTCCCATTGAAGAATCCTGAAATCCCAGTAAGTTTTACCAGTGATCTACAGTACTCGAGTGTGAGCATTACTGACTACAGGAAGTGGCCTGGGAAAGGAGACCTTACAGAAATAACACAGAGCTCTAAATAGTGTCCTCATTTCCAGAACATAAGATATACCATACTGGGTCATGCCAAAGTCTGGGACTATGCACCTTGAACTAAATGATTCCCTAGCATGGGTCCTTAACTCTTTAAATCTTTATTTATTTATATAATCAATTTATATCCCATCGTATCGCTTTAGTTCAAAGTAGGTTACAAATAGCATGTGAAGGCACATTTTAGAAATGACGTCTAGGTGCGATCTGGTCCATCCAGGTCAAAAAGTCTGAATAAAGACTGGCCACGAGGAGGTTTTGACTCAGTTTTAGAAACGTGTACGTGCCCAAAATGGATGTCTGCAGACACGGCCATAGAGATGTTGCCGCAATGATATTTCAGGATTGGGAGGTCTATCCGGAGCTGCATTCACATTCCTACCTGCTAATTTGCAAGCCGAGATGTGCATGGGCACGCTGACCATAAAACAAGTGTCCTCCTTTCCCTTCAGTTTTCTTTAGCCATGGGGATATCAGAGTGCGCTCTTCTCTACTCCCTCCATATGTTTTGGTGGCAAACTAAGAGTGTTACTGATTCTTATTCGTCCTCTGCAGCAGGTGTAGACATGGTCGTCGCTGCTGCTGGGCTGAGACATGCTCACCATTTCTGGAATCGGGTGCAGACATGCTCCACCATGCCCTCATCTGACATGGGCATTCTTACACTGGGCAAGTCTGCATACCCATCCTCTAAAATGGTTCCAGGGACGTTTCCATGATTTGCTCATCTATGTGCATGTTTTCAGACATCCAACGCACAAATAAGGCTTCTAAAATGACCTCCATAAGGTTTACAATTGCATGAACTTTGATTCAATGAAATGTTTACAACTGATATTACATCAACATAAGCAGAAATGTCTGCCTTATGCTGTAATTCTAGGGACACCCTTTGTCAGTGATAGTCTGGCTGGGAAGAGTATGAGTATAGTTAGGGAGCTGACGGTGGGCAGCTGGCCAGGAACATTGTGAGCCCTAGTTTGGGAATTCCTTATAGAAACTTAAAGAGGTTTCAGTAGAAGAGGTGGATGTGGTCTTGCAGGACTCATAGGCCCCTTTTGCAGTAGACTCCGATTCCTCAGAACCTATCAGTTCAGTTAAATGGAATATTTGGCACCCCTTCAACTAATAATTAGTTCTTCTTTGAATAAAGGCCTAGTTCCTGAGACTCTATAAACATCTGTAGTGCGTCCACAGTTGAAAAAGTCTAATTTGGATCCATCCCTGCCAGAGAATTCTCATTGTGTGGCAAATATCCCTTTTTTAGTTAATGGCTGTCCAAACTTTCTGCAGTTTTTGCTTATCCGATTAGTAGCTGAATATCGCCACTGGCCGGATAGTAATTGCTCTATCAGGCAAAACCAGATATTCGGCTCCAGATGCTGGATAAGCTCTGGCGTTACATATCCAGTTTTAATTAAAGTGGTGGCAGCCAGATGTTTTAAAAGTGCTGACCACCTCCACTGAATATCAGCCCCATAGATTTTATGTATTTCGATTCTCACAAACTCAGATTTAAGAGGTTCTATATCACTTGTAACAGATGACTTAATGCATCTTGATTCTGACAAAGGCATAGACTCTATCCTATTACTGCTACATCTTAGTGTAGCTTTTAATACTGATGCTCAGTTTGTCTTGTTAGAGCTGCTATCCATGTTGCAAATCTCTAATTTGGCTTTAAAATATATTAATTCATTCTTATCTGACAGAGTGCGATATGGACTTGTAGGGAACATAACATCTGATGCACAGTCACTTAGGGCCCAATTTTCAAAGCGTTAGGCACGTGCTGGATACAGCTCAGACAGAGCAACCCATGTAAGGATGCCATAACCGTTTATACCACATTTTCAACAAAGCGGCTTGAATTGGAAATCTGCCCTAACCGTCCACCATTAACCGGAGACCCACAAGGATGCAATGGGGCATAGCCCCATAACATCTGCATAACACAGATTTCCCAGTGCACTGTGTGGCACTAGGAGATGCCACAACCCGCATAAGCCTATGCAATGGTTGCTCATGCCTATCATAGTAGAAGGCCAGTGGGAAACCCGTGTATTTGCACAAGTGGATTTAACAGAGAGACAAGAAAGAGGGAAGGCCATCACCCAAGCCATGTAGAGGTGAAAGCCATGTAGAACCACCATAGACGCCATGTGGGCACTGCACAGGCATCTCCTGAGGTGGAGACATACATGGGCACAGAGAAGAATGCAGCAAGCAGTAGAGATACAGCAGAAGGGGGTGGGAAAGCACTCTAGGCACAGCTACCATGCCCCCCGTATGCACAGGCCCAGGATGAGCTACCTGCAAATGACAGAAGAGGAGATCTATCAGTGGTACTGGCTCAATGGTGCCACAATCACAGAGTTGTGCATTGCCCTCACTGGGGACCTGGAGCCATCCACTGCCAGAAGTCAGGCATTGCCAGTGGTGGTGAAGCTCACCATTGCCCTAGGATAGGGCATCGCACAGCCAACAGCCAGCCACTGCATAAGTGCTGTCACCAGTGCTCTTCTGAGGCAAATGCATCACCTTATTGCCTTCCCCAGGACACCACAGGAGCAGCATGAGACCATGCAGTCATTCTATGACATTGCAGGATTCCCCTCTATGCTTGGCAGCATTGACTGCACACAAACTGCTCTGAGGAAACCCAAGTTGGACCAGAGGGCCTACTGGAACAGATACAACTACACCTCAATGAATATGCAGGCTGTGGTGGATGCCAACATGACCATCACTGACATGTGTGCACAGTACCCGAGGTCCTGTCTTGATGCCTTTGTACTTTATCTTTATTATATTACTTGATTGACCGCTCAGGCAGAGGTATCAGAGTGGTTTATAATAAATGGACTGCAGTGAAATTAGAAAGGAACACCAGATTGTCAGACTGGAAAGCAGGGAAGACAGGGCACACAGAAAGAATAAGGAGACATGAAGAAGAAATACACACAGGAGTTAGGTAGGTCAGGTAGCCAAGACTGGGGTTGCAGGGAGGTCAAAGGCAAGATTGAAAAATGGGTCTTTAGCATTGCCTTGAATTTCTGGAGAAAGTTTTCAGAGCGGAGTGTAGCTACGAGTGAGTTCCAGAGCGCTGGTCTGCGGAAGAATAATGCAGAGTGATGGATTAGCTCACGGCATGTAAGGGCAGGGGATGGGAATGCCAGATGATCTTTGTTAAGGAAGCGGAGGGCATGGGGGGTATGCGTGTGAATGAGGTCTGCAAGGTATTGTGGCATGCCAGTGTGGATTACTCTGTGCACGGTGGTAAGTATTTTTGTACGGAAAGCGGAATCTGAGAGGAAGCCAATGTAGATGAATGAGGAGAGTTACGTGATCTGTGCATGAAGAGTGGGTGAGGATTCGGGCAGCCGAGATTTGAAGTAACTGTAAGCGATGAAGCTGATATTGAGGTAGACCGGCTAGATGACATTACAAGGTGAGACAGAAGGAGGGACACCACGAGTATGGTCAGGGAGGACTCGGGGATAAATAAACGAACTGCCCGAAATTGGCAGTGTGGCAAACGAGCAGTGTACAAGTGAACTGATGTGCTGGTGGAAGGAGAGGGAAGAGTCAAGAGTGACACCCAGATACTGAAGAGTTGAGGTAAGGGGTATGTAGGTGCAGGACAAAATGGGGGCTATTGAGAGGCAGGAGGCACCAAAGGTAAGCCATATGGTGGCTGATTTGGAAGGATTGAGGTACAAATAGTTGGAAGACAGCCACGAGGAGACACTGGCAAGGCAGGAATTCATGGGGTAAGATCATGGAGGAGAGGATTGGTACGGAAAAGCAGAATAATGTCATCAGCATAGTAGTACACCTAACCCAAACTGCTAGATGACTAAGATAAGAGGGGCAAGAAAAAGATTAAAGAGAAGGGGTGCTAGTACAGAACCCTGTGGACCCTGCATGGGAAGGGAGTAGTGGGGGGAGGCGGAGGGACCAACTTGAACCAAGAAGGAGTAGGAGGACAGAAACAACGGAAACCACTGGTGCACACCCCATAATCATGCAGACGAGAGAGGAGTATAGGATGATCAACAAGATTGAATGCTGATGAGAGATCTAGAGACACTGCAATAGTGAGATCACCCTGTTCGTGTGCCAGATGAAGTTCATTCAGAAGGGAGAGGAGAATGGTTTCTGTGCTATGGCCACTTCTGAAACCTGATTGGCGGGGAAGTAGAGCAGAAGTGGAATCGAGGTGAGCAGATAATTTCGAAAAGACCACTTTTTCCAGTATCTTGGACAGAAAAGGGAGATTAGAAATGGGATGTCAGTGTGCGGGGACAGAGGGATCCAGGAAGGGTTTCTTTAAGATGAGAAAAACAATTCCATGTTTCCAAGCATCTGGGAAAGAACCAGAGGAAAGACTTGGGTTGATCATACAGAGAAGATATGGAAAAAGAGCGAGAGAGGATTCTGATAACCATTGGGAGGGAATGGGGTCCGAAGGACAGGTGGTCTTGTGAGACAAGCTAAGGGCTTTGGAGAATTCAGTAGCGGTGACAGGGCAGAAGGAGGAGCCTGGAGGGATTGTAAGCAGGGAGGAGAAATAGGGGAGGAAGAAAGGGATGGAGAGAGAGGAGGGGGACAGGAGGGCAGGGCGAGACGTAAGGCATGAACTTTCACAAAGAAGAAAGTGGCGAGAATGGTGGGGTCTGGAGAACCTGAAGAAGACACAGATGGTGAGGAAGAATGAGGTGTAGACAGCGAATGAAGGGTCAGATAGAGCTGGCAAAAAGAGTTTGAAGAAGATGCAAGATTAGAGTAGTAGGATACTCTGGCAGAGTAATTGGCAGTAATTGAGCCGAAAAATGGCAAGTGATTCTGATGGAATGTCTACACCAGTGACGCTCTTCACAATGGACAGTTGGGCCTGGGACAGGTGGCAGCTGCTGGAGACCTTGGCGATGGGCTGGATGCTAGGTGGGTTTAGACATCTGTGTTGATATATATGCTATAACGCTTACTGTAAACAACCGATAAGACCCAGTCCTAACCACGAGGACTGGGTCTAACATCTAACATGTAAATAGTCACCTCACCACATCTTTTGATGGTCTAATGTAAATAGTCCACCCAGTAAATAGTAAATAGTTCACCCAGTTACAACTCCAAGTTACCGCTCCTGTTCAATGTAAGCACAAGGTAGTTCTGCCTTGACTGTTCGAGAATTGTTAATTGTAAACCGCACTGATAATAAAGAGCGCGGTACAGAAAAGATTTTAAATAAATAAATATGTGAGTGCCCAGACATGCACACAACCCATACTAGAGGTATTATGATGCAATGTGGTATGCAAACATGTAGTGATGTGTGTGGGAGATGAGTACAGTGCTCAATGATAACCACTGTGGGCATGTGCTGCTGTGCCGCAGATAAATGCAGCCTGCAATCATGCACATTGGGGAGGTAACCATGGGACAGTCCATGTCCCTGAACAGACAGCACGCACCAGTATGCAGCATGAGGCAGACCAGGAGCTGGATCCATGTTGCATAGCCACATGGCAGCAGCCCATGTGGCCACATCCCATGTCCACTGCCATCCTAGCATGCAAGCCCCACCACATGCAGCACATGTGCCATGCATATGTGTGCATCTCTCATTGCCCCCACAGGCGACCAAGGATATCCCCTCTGGACCTGACTGCTGACACTTCTGAGGCATCCCCAGAACTCACAAGAGGAGCATTACAATGTGGCCCACAGGAGGACCAGGGTGGTCATGGAGAGAGCCATCGGGGTATTGAAGAACCACTTCAGATACCTAGGCTGGAGTGCTAGGGAGCTCCTATACAGGCCACAGTGTGTCTGCATGATCTTTGTAGCGTGCTGCATCCTGCACAATCTTGCTTGGCGCCATGGCATACCAGACTCCAAGCCAGAGGTAGCAGAGGATGGGGAGGCAGCAGAGGCAGGTGAGGGGGACGTTGCAGAGGCAGAGAGCCAACAGCAGGGCCACCCTTGCCCACCTCATCCATGAGATGTTCTGATAACAGCAGCAACACATGCGAAACATCATGATGTGCTAGTGATAAACAACAGGGTGCACACTGTAAAGGTTCCCCCACGAGCATCCCCACCCCATGTCTATGCATCCCGGCCTGGGCATTTGGAATGCGGGCACTGCGTTGCAGTGGAGCAGAGTCAGAGATGGTGCCTGCGGCATCATCGCCCTCCCCTGTGAGGCAGGCAACCGCCAATGGGTCAGGGCTACCCGGTGGCATGGATGGTGCGTGGCCCATCCCTAACCCCACCCCCTACACCTGTATGAGGCCCACCAACATACATAGGGCACCTGCAACAGTGGCCTGGTAGACTGCCATCTCCCTCAGCAGATACAGCTGGGCCACCTGGTGGCACTCAACACTCATGCAGTGTTCCCACAGATCCTGGAGCTCGGTTTCTGTCGCCTGTGTTGCAGCCTGTAGGTCCTGTGGAGCTCTGACTGGATGCCCTCAGTGCAGGCCAGGAGACGCCCCCTCCTGCAGTAGCTCCTGGCCACATCATCACGCCACACATCCTCAGGCTCATCCAGGATGTGGAACTGTAGCTCAGCCAGTGGTGCCTCAACTTTCTCCTGCTCCTCCGCCCTTGCAGCCACACTGGTTACCATGGCCATGCTGCATCCTGGCTGTGCAGTGGGGTCATCAGCAATGTGTGGTGATGCACTCGCTGCCCCATCAGTCCCATGTTGGGAGTGTTTGGTCACAGTCTGGGAGGGTTTGGTCACAGGATGGTCTGTGGAGAGCAAAAGTGGGTACTGCCCAGTTGTGCAATGTGGGGCTTGGGTATGCCACAAATCCCACCATGGAACAGGCAGGGGGAGCCTCTGGTGCACTCCATCCCTCACTCCACCTTCCCCCCCCCCCCCCCCCAAGGCATACAGACAGGCTCGGAGTGAGCAGAGGCATGGTGGGGTCACATACAGGCCTGTCACGGTGCCACACAGGCCTTGAAGCAGCCACTACACACCCTCCTGTGTGTCTGTGGTGGAGCTGTTGAAAGCAGCAACCCCGGATACAGAGACCTCATCCACAAACTGGAGAACCTGTTCCTCTAGGGGGCTGAGTTTGCACTGTTGCCCAGGTGACAGCCTGTTGTTGGCCTACTTCTCCTTTGCTGCCTGCTGTACCACCCGCCACTTCTTCTTTATGTCCTCCATGTCCCTATTGTGGTGTTGGGACCCAGTAAGAAACGTGGAATGCAAGGGAAGAATGTAAAATATACTTTATTGAATTAAATTTGTAATAGCATATTTTATGTTTACTATTCGTTCCGCTAAAAAATTGATTTAATTTACAGCAGCTGGCAGCTCAAATATTTTTTAGTGCGAGTGAGGCTATGGCAGTCAGGACGGCTCCCGCCTGTGATATAATTTTGAATGTTTACTTCTTTCACAACTCAAGTAAGTCTGCTATTTTTTATCTTTCATAATTATCTTCGGTTCTTTCATTTGATTAATATCTAATCTACGGTGGTTTCATTGATCATTCAGTTTTTAATGTTAAAAATTTTATCAGCACGCAGATTAGTATATACTGGTTTCTTTCCATTTGGTGCTTCAAACATCTATAGTACTAAAAGATGGGCACACTTAATTGGTTTTTACAATTTCATAATTTATTGATACAAGGATATATTATATATCCCCTTCCCCCTTTTTACAGATAGGTACACCTTTTGCTGCTGAATATGCTCTCAACAATATATCTTTATAGCATAGTTTTGTAAATTCGCATAAGGGTTCCCCTCTTTTATGTGGTACTTTATGTGGGCCCTGCAAAGGTCCCCCTTTTTTATGGATACATGCCCTGGTGGATAGGCAATTCCCGTCCCACCGATTCATGTGATCTCCATCCCTCTTCAGTTTTGTTTCACCTTTTTCATTTTATTATTATTTTTCTCCTATAGAGAGAATTGGAATACAATACATCTATACAGGTAGGTTTATATATAATATATTTTTTATCACACCCTCTAATATATATATTTTTTATATATAATATATATTTTTTATCACACCCCCAAATAAGTTTTTCATATACATTATATCCTTTAACAAGAATGTTAGGAATTAAATCAATAGAAGATTCCAAAAACTGAGAGACATCTAAGGACTCTACGCCATTGGGGTTCCCTTCCCGTACAACATCAGGAGAGGAAGTCTTCACTGCAGAGAATGTAGGAATATAATATATTGAAGAAAACTTAATAGAACCCACGTCATCAATTAGCAAGACCTCCTTGAAATATTTTTGTAACAAAATTAATGGAGCAAGATAATGGGTATGAGGGAAATTTAAGAAATGCAAATTTTTTAAACGATTAATATTCTCATGGGCTTCTAACTGATGATGAACCAAAGCACTATCTTTAATAGAAGAAGACGCAGCAGCCTCTAATATAGTAAAGCGACCCTCCAATTTAGTCAACAACTTATTACTTTTGAAGAGCAATGCTTCATGCTCTGAGAGCTTTTGTACCACTTCCGCGGAAAACTGCTCTACTTGGGAGAAGGAAGGGCGAAAGGAACCTTCCATACGCGCTACCATCTCCCAAATATCTCTCAAGGAAACCTCAGCAGGTAGAGTCACTTAGCGAGCTACTTTGATTGTTTCTTTTGTTTCATTACAAGATAAAAATTTGATTTTAAGTTTATACTTTAAAAAGAAAAATCAGGTTTTTTGTGGGGACTCTATACAAATTTTCCCAGACGTGAGTAGGATTACTCAGGTTTGTCGGAAAGTGTTTTTAGCTTTGAAAGAACGGACTTTAGCCGTTGGGGGTTCCTTTTTTCTGAAATACCCTTGTAAATGTATTTTGGCGTTGGAAGGCATTAAGTATGTTTTTCTCGATGTCGGACAACTTGAGGCATTTCTGATCAGTAAAGAATCCTCATGAATATTATTTTCTTTTTCTTTCCATGCAAATTGGGCTTTGTAAATTTTGGATCCTGTTGCCTTGATGTTTTTCTGATTGTTTATTCAGGTGACTGTCTCCTAGACGTGGACTTGATTTGTATTCTTATTTTATTTCAAATAAAGATTGTTCAAAACTTAAAAAAAGAAAGAAAAAGAAAAACCAAGAATGTTAGGTTCAGTTTTTGGTTCATTCTTTTATATATTTGTTCTTATTTGCCTCACATATATGTGTTTTATTTCACAATTTTAGTAAAGTGGTATTTTAGGATATTGATGTATTTATTAATTTATTCATTTGTTTATTTATTTTATGTTTATGGTCACAAATATACATGATTTTATTTAAGTTTTTATATTATTGTTTATTATTTAGCTCCGTTTTCAATATGTACTAAGTATTATTTATTTATTTATTTATTTTTATTATAATTCGTTGTTTTGCATGTAAATATCTATATGCTGGTGTTTGTTTGTTTTCATTTTTATTTAAAAATCATTTTGATATATGTTTTATGATTGTTTTTAGCCATTTTAAGCCCCTGAGGAAGGCTTCACGAAACACGGCCTGTGTCGGGCCAATGGCTGAAGTTGTTTAATTCAATAAAGTATATTTTACATTCTTCCCTTGCATTTCACGTTTCTTACTGGGTCTGGTCGTTGCACGTGGAGTTCGTGCTCTTTCTGTTGGACTACTACCTATTGTGGTGGTGGACTGCATTCACTCTCCTCACAATGACACGCCATGCCAGCAGCTGTGAGCCGGCATCTTCTGTGGCAAAGAGGGCGGTGTGGTGCTGAATGATGTGCTTGAAGGCCATGGAGGTCTCAGCTGGTGTAAAGTTGGGCTTCCTGGTGCACATTGGCCCTTTGGGAGCTGTCTCTGCCATTGTGTTGCTCATGAGCTTGAGCAGTGCGACAATACCCCTGTAGGATATTTCACACATAAACAGTTATGCTGCCCAAGCATGCCACACCCTGTCCAACCCCATATTTGATACTCATATAAGATCCTGTGTGCTGTGGCATCAGATATCTGCATCAGGGCACGCTGCTGTATGCCACCATAGCCATACAGCTACCCAACAAGTGCCATCCGTGTATGGTCAGCAAGCCGCACTATCTGCATAAGACCACAAAATCATGCCTGTCGTGTTGGCAGTGCGACATGTGAATGGATAGTGCACCACAGTGCTATACCTGGGCACATGCAATGCCACATGTGCCTGGATATAGCATAGTGAACACACCACCGCTATGCACAGGTATAGTGCTGTGATGCGCTACCTGTGCATACCGATGCAAACTGACAGTCTAGCCCTACTATGCCTATGGCACTCCTGCACCACAATGGCAGACACGCAGCCCAGTCACTGTCTAAAAGGACGACACAACAGGATAGCAAACAGAGGTAACTTTATTTGAAAAAGACTGTAAAATACAATAATGTAATCATCACTAGTGTAATACAGGACAGAGCCGTCACCTACAATAATAAGCCACTAGTGGTGGTATCTGAATGACCATTGGTCCTAATAGTAGCACACATCTCTACAGTGGCTTCGCACCCCTGCATGCCAGGGCAACCAGTCCACTGGTTGATGGTCAACAGCTGTCTATGTCCTGCCATTGTGGTTGTCATATGGCACTGAGGGTCCCTGGTGTTGGTGTGCAACCTCAGCTGTCAGGTTGTCCATGCATCTGCAGATGGCCTGTGCTGCTTCTCAGACATCCTCCCTGAGTAGGCGCACCTCTGCAACTAGGGGGGGCAGTGCCACCTCTCCGTCTAACTGTGACGGTGGAGGTGTGGGACATCCCTGTGTGGGCAGTCCTTTCTTGGCCCATGGGTGCAGTGGTGATGGTTGGGGCCCATGGCTGTGGAATGTGGCCCAAGGTCCTTGGTGCCATGCACCTCAGCTGTGCCAGCCCTTGTGGTGGGGGCATGGCACTGTAGAATAGGCATGGACATATATGGCTGGGGGTGCTGGGCATAGCAGCTCATCCACTGGCTCCTCCTTCACATGCGTGAGGGTCTGCCATGTCCCCACACATCCATCCCTGTGTCACTTGGTGGGTGGTGCCTGCACTTCCCCTGCCTCCCCATTAGGCCCCTCCTCCACCTCTGACTCCCCTAACTGTTCCAGTCCCTCTGACCCATCCTCTTCCTCTGACTTACCTGACAGATCTGGCCCTGTGCTCCCCCAGACCCCCCCCCCCCCCGAGGGATCAGGTCCCTCAGACCCCTCCTCCTCCTCTGACTCCCCTGACTGATCTGGGCCCTCAGATCCCTCCTCCTCCTCTGACTCCCTGAATTATCAGGACCCTCAGATCCCTCCTCTGATTCTATCTTCCCTGAATGATAAGGACCCTCAGGCCCCTCCTCTTCCTCTGACGCCCCTGAAAGATCAGGACCCTCAAACTCCTCCTCTGACTCTGTCTCCCCTGCCAGATCAGGACCCTCAGACCCCTCCTCCCCCTAGGCTTCCCAGGACAGCTCCGGCCCATCCAGGCCACCTGAACCCTCCTTTACCTCTACAGCTGGCCCTACAACTGCCCCCTAAACACCTGCAGGCCCCACTCCATGTACCACCATTGCCTCAGGCACTGGCTCTCTTACCCCCTCATTGCACTTCATCTCGGTATATGGCAGCATTCCCTGTGGACTCATCCACTGGCACCACTGCTTCCATCACTGCCTCAGGCTGATCAGTGGCCTCCCCCTCTGTGGTGCTGTCCTCTCTCTTGGTTCCGCTGGTCCCCTCCTCCTTCTCCTCACTGAAGGATGTGCTGCTGGGGGCCTGCTGTTCCAGTGGATGCACCATGATTGATTGTGGTGCTTGTGGAGGACTGGCTGTGTCTGGGGAATCCACGGCACTGGCTGCGGGGAGAGAGGTAGGGGGGTTACATGTGTGCCTATGCATTGGCCATGATGTGGGACAGGGATACACTGGGGGCTCACATGCATGGTACACACCATGTGCAGCTTACAGGGGTGTACCACCCACCTGTGCTACCTGTGTACCCTCCCCCTGTGCTCCCCTGCAGCTGGAACGTTAGTCCCCCTGACATGTCCTGCTGTGATTGGTGGCCCCGTGTCAAGCAGGGGGTCCTCCCATAGGGGGCTGCATGGGCGGCTGCGTGGTGTGCATCTGTGCATACTGCTGGTGGCTTGTGTCCCTGTGATGCCATCCCATGTGGTACCACATTCTGGTGCATGCACATCTTGGTTTTTTGGGGGCTAGCAGGTGTGCACATACCTTGCAGAACTGTGGTGCAGACACTCTCCACCCAGTGTATCCCTATTATAGACTGTACGCAGTCTTGCACTACCTGCTCTGCATACGCTTTATGCACAGTCATGCCTGGTGCTCCCTGTGACTGCTGCATTCTCCCGTGTGCCTCACTGACCTCCTTCAGCTGTCAACTGCTCTCAGAGGTGCTGGAGAAGACTGGGCTGCTTGCACTACATTGTTCTGAAGCGACACTTTAGGGCCTCTAGCATGCACTGCACACTATAGTCACTGTGAACAAGAGATGAGGGTACATATGGGGTCAGCTGTACATTATGAGCACACCTATTATACATTCCTGTATCCCGTTGGTGCCTGAGGGTCTGCACAACTGGACGGATGGGGCTTTTCCATGTGTATCCTGTGAAGGGTGCATGTGCTGGTACACCACGAGCTGCAGGTACCGATCTCCCACTTAACACCACATCCGAGCCCATGCCATGTGCCCCGTGCCCCCGCCTCCAACAGCATCTCAGTCCCCCATCTACCTCTGCCCTCCCCCCTGGTCCCTGGTATGCATGGCCTTCTTCCTCCCCCCTTCCCTTGCTCCACTATGTTGCTGTCTGGCTGTGGTACCATGGTACATGGTGAGGGTCAGTGCTCTGTTGGGGGGGGACAGTGGAGCTTTATCTATCGAATGCATCACACAGCCGCCACATCTGTACATGCTACCACTGGCCCCCTCCACCTTCAGTGCCAGATGAGGCAAAGGCCCTGGGCGGGGTCCGCATGCTTGGGCCAGCTGCCTCGGCTGGCACCTACCCTTTGGGCAACCCTGCCCCCTGCACAACTCCCATGGTTCCTCTGTGTCTGCCATGTGGTGTTGCTGCCATCCCCTACCAGGGGTAACTGCAGCTTTTATACATCCAGTGTCTGGGCATGACTACTGCTGTGGTCCGCTGGGGTTGGCAGGGTTTTACTTTGGGTGGTACGGCACCTCACTGGCTCCTATTCATCTCCCCTTTGGTTGTGGCTCAGCCCTATGCCTGGTCCCCACATCACTGTCTGCATGTGCTGACACACATGTGTGCACTTGCAAGTGTGTCTGCCATGGTCTGGTGCTCAGCCCCTTCCCCCTGTGCTCCCTGTCCCTTCATGACTCCTCACCTGTGCAGGCGGAGCTATATCCCCCTCCAGATGGCCATGGACAGCCTCAGGTTTGGTCTCCAGCCTCCCCTTGGGTATAGCAGTCCCTTGTACTTCAGTATGGACAGTACAAGGGCCTTTACCTCATCTGGGCTAAAGTTCGCTGTCCTCCTCAATGCCATAATCCTGCTATCTATCAGCCCAGCCACAGGGGGCTCATGCACAGGCAACCGGCCGGGCCTACCTGATGGTACTGTTGCCACTACACGGGTACTCCGGAATGTCGCTACACAGTTTTGTCCCTACGTGCCATCCCTTCTCATCTGCCTGAGGATTCTGTTGGTTGCTGACTTCCGGGTCTCTTATGCAGGTATTGCCAAGATTTCTTACATGTGTACTCCAAAGACAGCCAAGTGAAGAGAGCCATCTTTGGCGTACTACATGCCTACCGCCGTGCAGCTTTTGGATCGTATTTCCAGAGATTGCCCGTGCGAGCACTGCCTGACTGACGATTCCTGCTCTTTTGCTGACCGGGTATATTTTTGTTGGAACTTGCACCTTGAAGGACCCTCCTTCTCATGGTGCAATGTTCCTTTTTATTTTTTTTTCTAGGGACGCAACCCTATCACGCATTTAAAGGGGATATTAACCCCTCAACATCAACCAAGTATCTATCTTTCATTCAGGAAAAGCTCATTTGAAAGACACTTATCTGGATGAGAACTTCCCCAGCTCTCATTAACATTCTTTGAAAATGTTCGTCGAACCAATGGTCCCAACTTGGCGTCCTCCAACAGTATAGAGTTAAGTCCTCTTGCATGGAACAAGAACGCCAATAGCTGTTTCCGGTTTAAAGACGCGGTTCCTTCAAAACGATGTAACCAGCAGGGAAGACCATCCACAGTGACTTTGCAAAACTTTTTTTATAGCAACCATACGAGATTCTCCTCTCGATTTCAGTGACTCAACGTTGTATATGTTTCAAGCCAACAATTCTTCTGTAGCTATGAATGTCATTTTTCGGAAGTGTTAAATGCTTACACTGATTGCTGATTGTTTCCTGGCTACAAATCAAGGCACTATTGTTAGCCACTTTAATATACAAATACTAATGGGATGGTCAGCCCAATACTAGCCATATGGTGGCTAATATTTATAACAGAGTCCCTAGGTTTGTAGGCCCTCACTTGGTTTGCAGCTTGTCATGCTGTGAACATTGTATGCATCGGTGATGATCAGAGCTATGATATCAGTAGCCTGACTACTTTCATGATTTTCCGAGATGAACAGATAAGGTTCCAGACTAAGATAAATCACCCATCTGGACAACAGCAGAATGGGATGGTGTTAGCGATGGAGGATCACATTTCTGTGACAATGGCACCAACTCTAGCATTACCTGTGCAGAAGAAACACCTGGCAATCTTCTTCCATATCTTGCCACAAAATTCAATGGATAGTCACAACAAATCAAATTGCATTATAGTGCCAGAAGATGACACCCCCAGGTCGGAACACACAACTAAATATTGGGGATGACCTAAAGCCTTTTCAGATTAAAGCCAGCATTTATGATGTAGTTGGATCAAAGTCCTCAGAACGTCTGACTGCTGATATAGCTGCCCATGAAATGAGAGTCAGAAGCTGCAAAGATGTCTTACATATTGGGTCATGGAACATACAAAGCATGAACCTTGGGAAGTTGAAAGTGATCAAGAATGAAATGGAACGTATACAACTTGATCTGCTGGGTGGCAGCAAACTAAAATGGACTGGCACTGGGCACTTTGCATCTGATGATCACATGGTCTACTATGCTGGAAATGAAAGACAGACAAAATGGTGTTGCATTTATAATTAAAAAGAATCTTACAAGAACTGTAATGAAATACAATGCAATCAGTGAATGCTTGATTTCTATTCATCTATGAGGAATGCCCATAAACACATCTATTATTCAGGTACATGCCCCAACAATAGCTGCAGAAGAGGAAGAAGTGGATGAGTTCTATGAACAAGCACAAGCCGAAATTGACAGTCATGGGTGACTAGAACACAAAAGTTGACAACAAAGAAGGCAAAGCGGTTGGAAAATATGGACTTGGCAACATAAATGAAGCTGGAGAAAGACTGATAGAATTCTGCAAGACCAATGATCAATTCTTCTCAAATACCTTCTTCCAGCAACACAAGCAGCGACTGTACACATGGACCTCACCCAATGGATTGTACAAAAATCAAATTGACTACATCTGTGGAAGTCAATGATGGAAAAGCTCAAAAACATCAACTAAGACAAAACTTGGAGCTTACTGTGGTACAGATCACCAACTACTAGTATGCAAGCTCAAGATTAAGCTGAAAAATATCAAGTCACTCATGAATATAGCAAAATATGACCTTGAGAATATACCACTGGAATTTAAAGACTGCCTGAGAAATTGATTTGCTGCTTTGGATACAAATGGCAGAGCACCTGAAGAGTTATGGGATGGCATTAAGAATGTTGTACTTAAAGAAAGTGAGAAGTCTCTACAAAAAGTAAAAAAGCAAAAATGGCCAAAATGGATGACCGAAGAAACTCTGAAAATTGCCCAGAAATGCAGAGAAGCTAAAGCCAGAGGAGAAAGAGAGGCAACCACAGAACTCAACAGAGATTTCCAACATACAGCAAGATGAGACAAGGAAAAGTACTACAATGATGTATGCAAGGAAATAGAATCAGAAACTATTAGAGGAAGAACAAGATCAGCTTTCCTAAAGCTACGAGAGTTAAAAAGAAAATTCCAGCCTCAAATTGGAATGCTACAAGATGCTCAAGGATCCATGTTGAACGATGCTGAGAAGATTAAGAAAAGATGAAAACAATATACAGAATCATTATACCATAAAGATGAAGTGGACCAACGGCCATTTCAACCTATACCTTATGATCAGGAACCATTGGTGATGAAAGAAGAAGTCGAAGCAGCATTGAAAGCATTATCAATGATCAAAGCAATGGGCATTGATGGCATTCCCATAGAGGTATCACAGCATTCAGATGCAGCTGCTACCATACTTACAAAGCTCTCCCAAGAAATTTGGAAGACAACATTATAGAAAACATCTGTGTTTATACCAATACTAAGGAAAGATGATCTGACTGACTGTGGAAATTATTTCACAAACACTCTGATCCCACATGCCAGCAAGATTCTACTCAAGATCATTCAGCAGAGACTACAACCATACCTGAACAAGAACTGCCAGAAGTGCAAGCAGGATTCAAAAAAAGGTGAAGAATGAGACATCATCATGGATGTAAGATGGATCCTTGAAAAGACAACAGAATACAAAAAGGATATCTATACAAGATGTGACAAAAAAGAAACGAGACTGTGGCAGCCACGCCCATGACTCAATACCAATTGGCTAACTGTTTATGTCACTGTGTTGTACAACATCTCGCCACTATTCTGCTATAATATTTTTCATCACTCTCACTCTGTTTTTCTTTTTCAGGATTTTTTGTAGCACACTGCTCCATCGCTTTGTCACACAACTGGAGGTGGCAGAAATATGGAGCAAAGAATCAACTTGAAATTTCTGGTTAAGTTGGAGAAGGGCCCAACTGAGTGTCTCCAACTGCTTCAAAAGGCTTATGGAGAAGATGCAATGTCAAGGCCACGATTCTTTGAGTGGCACAAGCGCTTCAAGACTGGCCGCGAGGAGGTGGAGGATGACCCCCAAGTCAGGACGGCCTTCCACAACAAAGACGGCTGAGAACATTGACAGAGTGAACCAGCTGGTATGGAGTGATCGCAGATTGATGATGCGGATGATAGCTGAGGAGCTCAGCCTGAACAGGGAGTCAGTGGGGACCATCTTGGTGCAGGAGCTGGGGATGCAGAAGGTGTGCGCCAAGATGGTGCCCAGGCTTTTATCAGATGACCAGAAGGAGCACCGGGTCAATGTTTGATGAGACTTGCTAGAGAAGATCAGAGAAGACCCAGAGTTCGTTGGCCGAGTCATCGCAGGAGATGAGACTTGGGTCTTCCAGTATGACCCTGAAAGCAAAAGACAGAGCCTGCAGTGGAAGACTCGACTGTCACCCAGACCCAAGAAGGCGCACATGTCCAAATCAAGGATCAAGGTCATGCTGATCACATTCTACAACCAGAAGAAAGTGGTCCATCATAAGTTTGTGCCTGAGGGTCAGACAGTCAACCAGCACTTCTACCAGCAGGTCCTCAATCGCCTCCATGACCAGGTTTGGTCCAGCAGGTGGGCTCTGTGGAGAGACAAGTCATGGCTGCTCCACCATGACAACACACCCGCATACACCGTGCTCAGTGTGAGGCAGTTCTTGGCCAACAAACAGATCACAGCTCTCGACCATCCTCTTTATTCCCCAGATCTCACACCATGCGACTTCTGGCTCTTCTCCAGGCTGAAGACTGTGCTCAAAGGAACTGATTTCACCTCTGTAGAAGAGATCAAGGCCACTGTGACGAGAGAGCTGAGGGACCTCAAGGAGGAGGACTTTACCGAGTGCTTCCGTATGTGGCAGAAGCGAATGCAGAAGTGCATTAACTCTGGGGGAGATTACTTTGAAGGGGACAATGGGTAATTTCTCTGTAGATTTTGTAATAAAACATTTATGGGACAGTCTCGTTTCTTTTTTGTCACACCTCATATGTGTTTAATTGACTACAGCAAGGCTTTTGACTTGCTGCATACTTTCTCCCTACTTGTTTAATTTATATGCAGAACAAGTCATCAGAGAATCAGGACTGTGTGAAGACAATCAAGGTGTGAAGATTGGTGGAAGACTCATTAGCAGACCTATGCTGATGATACCATAATACTGACTGAAAGTGAAGATGATCAGAAACATTTGCTTCTCAAGATCAAGGAACATAATCTTGAAATGGGCCTGCACCTCAATGTAAAGAAGACAAAACTCCTGACAATTGGCAAAATAAAGAAGTTCATCATTGATAAGAATAATTGAAATAGTAGATAACTTTAACCTGCTTGGATCAATAATAAAGAAATGACAAACAATCAAGAAATATGACAATGCATTGCTCTTGGCAGAATGGCTATGAAGGACCTAGACAAAATTCTCATGAGCAGAGATGTCTCTCTCTATATAAAGATTTGTCTAAGCCATGGTATTTTTAATAGCATCATATGGATGCGAAAGTTGGACAGTAAAAAAAAATAGGAAGAAAATTGATGCCTTGGAATTATGGTGCTGGCGAAGAATTCTGTGCATACCATGGGCTGCCCGAAAAACAAACCAGTCAGTACTAGAGGAGATCAAACCTAAGCTTTCTTTAGAAGCTCAGATGACAAGACTTTGACTTTCATACTTTAGACACATCATGCGAAGAGAGAGATCATTAGAGAAAGACATCATATTGGCAAGGTTGAATGTCGACGCAAAAGAGGAAGACCAGCAATGAGATGGATTTGTACAATAACGGCAGCTATGGATGCCACTCTATCAACAATGAGCCGCCTGACTGAAGACCGAACACAGTTTAGGACAACTCTCCAGAGGGTTGCCATGAGTCGACACTGACCTGACGGCACTTAACAACAACAGGTTTGGAGATAGAAAAGACATCTATTTTTAGCCTATGTGTCTCCTAAAATACTTGCACAAATCCAGCAGAAATTACACTTAAATTGTGGGCGCTGACATTTATGCCTACTACAGTATATTCATTTGACAAACTCTCTAGCCTTCAACCCTTGCTGTCTTTTTGCCATACTCAACTCTCAAAGTACATACACATCCTTCCCCCCCCCCCCCCCTTTCACTCTCTGCCCAAAGTATGGCTATTTCCATGATAAGATTCAAAAATTTAATCTTGCGTTTTCTACCAGGTCACCTCCATCTCCCCTTCCCACACCTTATTCTCCCTTCCTTCAATCCTGGCCATTCTTTCTTCCTTCCAAGCTCACTAACTGCTCCTCTGATCACATTCCCACCCAGCTACTCATCTCTATCTTCCCAGCGGTCATCCTTTCAGTCTACAGTATCACTTTCAACTAATAATGTTCTTGCTGCCTTCAAACATGCTGTTATTATACCACTACTCAAAAAACCTTCACTGGATCCTTCCTGCCTGCTGTCATCACATCTATATTCTCTCTTGCACATCTATGCTTCCCAAATGTGCTATTCACCATTTCTGTCTTGAATTTCCTTCATCTCAAGCCATTCTGGATCTACTCCAATCTGTCTTTTGCCCTCTACAGAAAGAGCCCTTGCCAGTCTACAGTGACTTGTTCCTGGCTAAATCCAAAGGCCTTTACATGATCTTTATTCTTCCTGACCTATCCACTGTTTTTGATACTGTTGATTACATCTACTTTTTGATACTTTATCTTCACTTGGATTTTGGAGCTCTGTTTTCTCTTGGCTTTCTTTTTCTCTCTCTCATCACACTTTTAGTATATGTTCTGGTGGATCCTCCTCTACTACTATTCCACTATCAATTGATGTACCCAGCGCTCTGTTTTGGGACCTCTTTTCTCTCTAAACCTGTTCTCTTGGTGCTCTGATTTCATTTCATGGCTTCCAGTACCATTTTTAAGCTGATGACTCCCAGATCTACTTCTGTATACCAGAAATTTTACAAGTGATATAAACAACTGTGATATGTTATTTTTACAATGTAATATAATTCTTGTATTCCATTCATTCACCATTCTGTAATAGAATTTTGTATGTAATGACTTTCTGACTACCTTTGTTGTATGCCTGCATCATGGAAGGAGAGACTATATGGCTAGTAATACGTAGCCTGTCACAGGTGCGGAAGTTCAAAGAAGTAGAGTGAGATAAGTATTAACCAATGAGTTATGGACATGCTGGAAGGGGGGGAGGACAGAGTGTACTATAAAAGAACTGTGAAACAGAGGATAGGTGTGAATGCTTAGTCAAGCATTTCACCCTTTCTTGCAAGAATGTAATTAAAGTAACTCTTTGCTTCCCTGAGGAATCTGTTATTATGTAAAAAGTTATGTTTATTACAGAAGGAATCCAAGCCTAAATTTAGCCTGCTTGTCTAAGATTTCCTCCTGGATGTTCCACCACCATTTGAAATTTACATGGCAAAGACAGTGCTTCTTATCTCTTCCCCTAAACCCACCTCTCCCCTCCCCCCTTTTTCTATTTCTGTAGATAACACTGTCATCCTCTTGATCCCCTCAGCTCATAACCTTGGGATCATTTTTAACTTGCTATCTGCACAATAATCAACATACTATGCATGCTGTTGGTCAGACAGTGGCCACAAATTCCAAGAGTTATGCTGTCTTTCAGTCTCTACTCTTGGGGATAAATTATGGTTCTTGAAACGTGATCAGTATATACTGGGAGGCCTTTGGCATTTAAACTCCACTCACTTCTTTTCGCCTTTTCCAAATAATACTATCCAGGCCAGAATTTTTTTTCTGAACCAAAGGGTTAACTTAAAGAATTGAAGGGTCACTGATAATAATAACAAAATACAGAACTGGCAGAGATAAAAATATAAGTATATTACAAGCATCAGAACTCCTTTCTCTGTGGAAAATTACCAGGATACTTATTTTATTTATTTATTTGGCATACATTTATACACCGCTCCTTCCAGCGATCAGATCACATAGTAGTAATCTAGTAGGATTTCTAGAGGCCTCTGCTGCTCAAAGTAGCAGATTCTAAGGAGTCTTTATACTTTCCCCCTCCTTTTGTATAAAAATTGTGAACCATACAGTGAAACCATTTTTTCCAATACTCCTGTATTACTTCATTACCAGGCGCTCTCTAAGTGGGTATGTGACCAGAGCAGACCTATCCTTGGAAAGGAAACAGGTTTTATTCCTTTCAAAGACTTCTGATTTAGAATAAGTACAATTAATTAGGGTGGTTAGTATGATTGGCAAGTTACCTGTGTAGGATGCTGCAGTTACTTATAGGCAAAAGCACATCCTTATAGAAAAATGTATTACATCTGGTACTAATACATTGTTGAGAAGTTCCCATCCTCCTATGCATATGTCTTTCAGCAGGTTGTAATGGAAAACATAGTTTTCTCCAAAAAAGTAAGCATATTTTAACTTAGCAGCATGGTCACATTCCTTGATCTAGTGCTAGAATTCACCTCTGTTACAGTACAATCAAGAATCCCCTGTCCTTCCTTGTTAGACAGGAACACAAGCTACAACATTCTATCACTCTAGTAAAGTCTCTAAGTCAGAGACAACACCTTGTTTACCTCTTGTAATATTTCTTGAATTAAGAAAAATTACACTCCTGGTACTAGTGGTAGGTGCCGCAATGAAGTTAGAAACCTTACATGTGCCCCCGCACTTGAAGTGGCTGCATCAATCTCACTCGATACTGTGACTCTGATGGTGGAAGTCACACTCTCTCTCTTGAATTCTTGACCCCTTGACCCAATGCATCAATTCTCACAATCCCTCCTGCCCATGGGGTGGTAGAGCTTTCTAGAAGAGAGGAACCTTCTCCTTATTACCAACCCCACCAGCTTGACTGATGTTCACTAGGACTCTAGTGTTGCTGCTGTTGCTGCTGTTCACTACTGGGCTCAGTATTGGGCCTCCTGCTGCTCCAGGGAGACTGGATGTCCTGTTGTCTTTCACAGTGGAAAATCCCGCACTTGTCCGTGGACCTCTCATGCAGGTCTCAGATCGTAGGATTCCTCAAGCTGTAAATTGGATGACTCATCCAGGTCAAAGAATGGTTTCCTGCAGTAGTGGTGTTGTAGGATGACTGACATCAGAGCATGCTCTCTGTGCCAGCGCTGACACTGTGCTCAGCTCATTGGTACTCCTCCCTCGATAGAGAGAAGCAAAGTGTGTTTCAGATGGTGAAATATCATAAATGTTGCTTTTGCTCTGAAGAGGCCTGTATTGTTCAGGGCTCACCAATTAGTGAAACTCTTTCTCATCTGGATGATAGCTGGTGGTCCACAGGCTGATTTGAGGCCTAGTCTCTCAGTTGTACTGCTCAAGGATTCCTTGCTAAACTCACATTGACTCCCCTCACAGTGATACCAGACCTCCAGGATGCAGCTTAAAAGCACGGCCTTCTTGCATGTGTGCTGGTTTTGTACAATTGGGCAGGTAATGCACGTGTTCATTGATGTCACTCGGCATGCTTATGTCCTCAAATTGAGCACCTTCCCACGTTGTCAGCAGATACATTACTGCACAGGCATGTAGTTGTTTTCCCACCAGTGGGAAATGACTGATTCAAATTTTGCAAAAGGTGTGAAGAATTTTACAAGCAATTTTCGCAAAATAAATGATGCAGTTTTACTCAAAAAATGTCCCAGAACATAGTGATTTATCTTCCTACTGTCTTTGCTGTTGGATGCAACTTTCCTGCTTAATCCATCTAGACTCTGCCAGAGCCTCACATTAAAAGGTTAGCAAAGTCTAAAAACAGCTTCACTCTGCCACTTTTATTTTAGCTCTTTATCCAACAATCTAAAACATTTCAAGTACCCTTTCAAAGTGCCAATTTAGGTCCCACATTGGTTGGGCACCATTTTTGTAACACCCTTTCTGTGCGTGTATCCTTACGGTGACTATGCACACTGTTTGGCAGACAGCAGGCACAACTTACAAGAGCAAAGTTGTCATTCAGTCTCTACTCTTGGGGATAATTTAGAGTTCTTGAAATGGGACCAGTATACACTGGGAGTGGAGGAATAGCCTAATGCTTAGATCAGTGGGTTACAAACCAGCAAAGCCAGAGTTTGAATCCCACTGCTGCTCCTTGTGATCTTGGGTAAGTCACTTAACCCTCCATTGTCTCAGGTATAAATCATATTGTAGGACCTCTGGGAACAGCAAACATGTCTAAATTTACAAGGTGTGATCAAAACGTATTGAGACTTGTTGTGTAGCTATATAACAATACATTGCACCATGATTCTATTAAGCATGCAGTGACCTAATTATGCGCTAGAGTGTAGTGTGACTGCAGCACACCTGTACTTTTTTAATCACGTGATGTTTGGTATCATGTAAAAAGCAGTTCGTCAGATTTATGATGAGTGAAAAAAATTGAAAAGCGAATTTGCATTAAATTCTGCCAGAAACATGAAGATTCGTGCAAAGAAACTTACGACAAGTTACAGCAAGTGTATGGTGATGAATGTATGAGTCATGCTCAAATTTATGACTGGTACAAACGTTTCCAAGAGGGCCACCAGAGTGTTGACAGTGATGAACATCTTCGAAGGCCATCCACGAGAAGGAATGAAGACAAAGTTGAAGCAGTGCATGCTGCAATACACTCAAATTGTTGATTGATTATTAGGGAGCAGTTTCAGGTCAGCACAGTCCATGTGTACTGTCAATTTGAGGATGAGACATGTGTCTGCAAAAATCATGCCGAAACGCTTGTCCCCTGACCAAAAAGAAGATTGACTGTCTGCAGCCAGGGAGTTGATGGAATGCGTTGAAAATGACTCAGATTTCATCAAAAAGATTATTACTGGGGATGAATCATGGGCTAATGGTTATGACCTGGAAACTAAGGCTCAATCCTCACAATGGAAGACTCTAAACTCTCCCAGACCCTAGAAGGCCCATCAGGTGTGGAGCAATGTCAAGGTCATGCTCACAGTTTTCTTTGATTACCAGGATATTTTTCATAATGAGTATGCTCCAAAAGGCCAAACCATCAATAAGGAGTACTACGTCCAAGTTCTGACTTGTTTGAGAGATGCAGTTCGTTGTAAGAAGCCAGAGTTACACAGGAATGGTGAATGGTTGCTTCATCACGATAACACCCCAGCTCACACATCATATCTTGTCCAGCAGTTCTTGACCAAACACCAAATTGAGCAAATCCATCAGCCTCCATGCTCACCTGACCTTGCACTCTGTGACTTTTTCTTGTTTCCAAAACTGAAATTACTATTGAAAGGAAGGAGATTCAATGACTTGGAGACCATTACGCAAAATTTGATACAGCAGTTTCATAGCATAACGAAAGAGGCATTTCAGAATTGTTTTCAGCAGTGGCAGGAACGCTGGAGGAAGTGTGTTTTATCAGGCGGGGACTACTTTGAAGCAGACTGAGTGCAATAACTGTCAGTGTTACACTTCTTGTGTCATTGTACAAGTCTCAATACTTTTTGATTGCACCTCTTAACTCATCTTGAACTCCTGAGGAAGAAAGATATGTGCTAAATACAATCTCTTTCTCTTTCAGCACTCAAATACCATTAACTCCTCTTCCCCATTTCCAAATAACAGAGTCAAGGCCATAATTTGTGTTCTGAACCAAAGGGTCTACTTCAAGAACTAGAGGGTCACTGATAACAACAGCAAAAAACAGAACTGGCAGAGACAAAAATATATCTATTGTATTACAAGCAATTGAACTCCTTTCTCCTCACTCTAAACTATATCCATGTAGTTACATTCCTTTGCTCCTCTCTCTATAAGCTGGAAATATTGTTCAAGACTTGTTCCACTTTCTCCCTGCTTTCTTCCTTCTGGTAGTCATCCTGATGGGGAACTCTTCCTTCTGCACTATTTGCTTTCACAGTGTACTTTGAGCTGGTGGCAGCTATAATTGTGGGTCCCCGAAACTCCACCGCAGATGCTCCTTGCTCTGGTGTCTTTGGGTTGCTGAAGTGTTATTCTGGTTCCTCTCTCTTTGGGGTAGCTGGCTTCCTGATGTAGATTCTTTGATTCCTTCTCCTTTCCATCAGTGGAATGGCTGTCCTTTTGAGCTAATGGGTGTGCTGGAAGGGCCACAAAGGGAATTTGGGAGTAGGACTGAGCCTGAGACACCTTCCTACCCCTCTGCTCACTCCTACTGTAGCTGCTGACCCTGGGGCTCCCTCCTGTTTGCATAAGTGGAGTGGAGGAGTGGCCTAGTGGTTGGGGCAAGGTACTTCAGGCCGGAAGGTCAGGGGTTCAAATCCCACTAGAGGACAGCAACCTTGGGCCAGATGGACTGGGGTTTCTAGTCCCACAGGTGCTCCTTGTGGTCTTGGGCAAGCCACTTAACCCTCCATAGCCCATGTTCCCTGTAAAATAGTTATCTCCAAGTTATAATGCCCTGTTCAATGTAATTTCAGTTTATTCAATGTAAACTGCACTGATGCAGAATAGCACAGTATATAAGAGAATATAAATAAATAAATAAAATAAAATAAGGGCTGGGATATCCACCATCATCTGCCTCCCTTGGGACACACTTCTTATTCCATCCATATTGGTGCGATGACAATGAGCCAAAGACAGAGTTCTCTTTTTGGGAGTGGCCTATTTATTAGTTGGATTTCACTTACGGATTATGTAGTAGTAATCTCATAGGACTGCTGGAGGTCTCTGCTGCCCAAAGCATCAGATCCTAAGGGGTCTCTACATGTAATTAATTTAACAATGTGATTATATTTTGAAATGTCCTAATTGTATGTTTGAAATGTTATGTACAGTGCCTTGCAAAAGTATTCTTCCCCTTGACTTTTGTCCTATTTTGTAGCATTATGTACTACCTGAAATGAAAATGGAGGTTCATTTGGATGTTAGGTAATGGACCTAACAATATAGTCCAAATTGGTGAAGTGAAATGACAGTAAAATACCTTGCATATATTAAAAAAAAACCAAGTAAAAACTGAAAAGCTGTGAGTGCATATGTATTCATCCCTTTTGCTATGAAACCCCTAAATAAGATCTGGTCCAACCAATTAACCTCAGAAGTCACATAATTAGTTGATTAGGGTCCATCTGTGTGCAATCAGTGTCACATGATCTGGGTTGCATTATAAAAAAAAATCCCAAATTCTGAATATCCCACAGAGCACCATTAAATCCACTATAATAAAATAGAAAGAATATGGCACCACTACAAACCTGACAAGAGAAGGCCGTCCACCAAAACTCACAGACTGGGCAAGGAGGGCATTAATCAGAGATGCCACAAAAACACCAAGGATAACACTGAAAGAGCTGCAAAGATCCTCAGCGGAGATGGGAGTATCTGTCCATAGGACCACCAGAGTAGGGCTTTATGGAAGAGTGACCAGAAAAAAGCCATTGTTTAAAGAAAGAAAAGAAAACACATTTTGGAGTTTGCACAACAGCATGTGCGGATCCTCCAAACACATGGAAGAAGGTTTTCAGGTCAGATGAGATGAAAATTGAACTTTTTGGCCATCATGGGCAATGCCATGTGTGGCAGAAACCCAACACTTCCCATCACCCCGAGGACACCATTTCCACAGTGAGACATGGTGGTGGCAGCATCATGCTTTGGGGATGTTTTTCATTGGCAAGGACAGGTAAACTGGTCAGGATTGAAGGAACAATGGATGGCACTAAATACAGGGCAATTCTTGAGGAAAACCTGTTTCAGTCTGCCACAGATTTGAGACTGGGATGAAGGTTCACCTTCCAGCAAGTCAATGACCCTAAACATACCGCTAAAGCTGGTTTAAAGAGAAACATGTATATGACTTGGAATGGCCTAGTGAAAGCCCAGAGCTCAATCCAATTGAGAATCTGTGGCATGACTTGAAGATTGCTGTACTCCAACACAACCCATCTAACTTGAAGGAGTTGGAGCAGTTTTGCCTTAAGGAATGGGTGAAAATCCCAGTGGCTAGATGCGCTAAGCTAATAGACCTGCACCTGTAATTGCAGCAAAAGGCGGCTCTATAATGTATTGACTTTGGGGGATGAATGCACATGCACACTCCTGCTTTCAGGGAGTTTTTTATTATTTAATTATTGTTTGTATCACAATAAAGGATATTTTGCACCTTCAAAGTGGTAGGCATGTTGTGTATATCACATGGTGCTAACCCCCAAAACTCCATTTTAATTCCAGGTTGTAATGCGATAGAACAGGACAAACATAGAGGGTATGAATACTTTTGCAATGAACTGTATGTTATTTTATTATGGATGTGTTTTTAGCACCTCAAATTTTGTGATAAGACGGTTTATAAATGTTACAAATAAATAGTTCCCCTGTCCTGCCTTTTTTCCAAAGTATACATATTTAGGGATAGGGTTACTAAGTGGTGTTAGGGGTACACGTGTGGTATGTGCACTGAAGTCTCATGTGGAACCTCGGCGCACTTATCCCATGTGCACCACTAGTGCTGCTTAGCAAACCTACCACTTCGATTTTTAAGTCTGTCTCCAAATGAATTATGATGAAGAACACTATCTATTTTGGTAGCTATCCTTTGGACTGACTACTTCTTTTTTTATGCTTTTGAAGTCTCCAGAATTGCAGACAGCACTCCAAATGAGGTCTCACCAGAGACTTACCCAGAGACACTATCGTCTCCTTTTTCCTGCTACTATTCCTCCTTCTATGCACCTAAGCATCCTTCTGATTTTTGCCACCATCATTTCTACCTCTTTGCCCACACGAAGATCATCAGCTACAATCACCCCCAGACTCCGCTCTTCTTCCAAATACAAAACAACTTCACTCCTTATACTGTACTGCTGCTTTGGGATTTTGCCCCCAAATGCATGACCTTGCATTTGTTTAGAACATAAGAACATAAGAGTTGCTGGTGCAACCATTATGCAAGACTAGGCTGTGGCCTAGGATGGCAGCTTCTGAGAGACAGCAAAGAGCAGCAGCCGCAACTAAAGCAAAACATTAGATCTGACAGCCAGACACACATATATAAAAAGCAAAGTTTAATATCTAAAAGTCTGATGTTCAATGATTCATTTTTATAGGATTGTTGTTGGAAGGATGGTATTTCAGTGATCATCATTATTGAGTTTATTATCAAAATCTTAGGTGGGGAGGCTTAAGGCTGAAGGTTAACCTAGGACATTCTATACCGCTGCACTCGGCCTGATGGCCCGGGAGACTTTTGTTCCTTGTTTGTTGGTGTTAGTGACTGCTTCTCTGAGAGAGGGACATTTGCTGATCTCTGGGAAGCAGAGCTGTATCCAACCTATTCTAAAAAAGCCACATTTGGATCCAGATAAGGGAGATAATTATCTGATTTAAAGTTTGCTTTTTCTGGCTAAGCTTGTGGAAAAGGTAGTTAGGGTACAGTTGCAAGACATTTTAGATTCATATAGTCTATTACGTCTAACTCTCACTTGGTTTGCAGCTTGTCGTGCTGTGAGGGCTTGCGTGCATCAGTGATGCTGAGAGCTAAACTATCGGTAGTTTAACTACTGGCAGGGTCTCCCAAGATGGACAGGTCTCAGCTGAGGTGCCAGACCAAGACAAACCACCCATCTGGGCAGCAGCAGAATGGGATAGTGTTGACGGCGGAGGATCACATTTTTGTGACAACGGCAACAACACCAAACTTAAACTGCGCGGAAGAAAGGCCCGGCAATCTACTTCTGTATCTTGCCATGAAAACCCAATGGATAGTTACAACAAAACAAATTGTGCTATGGTGCTGGAAGATGAGACCCCCAGGTCGGAAGGCACTCAACTAGCTACTGGGGAAGAGCTGAAGACTTCTCAGAGTAAAGCCAGCATTTATGATGTGGTTGGATCAAAACCCTCGGGAAGTCTGACTGCTGATGTAGCTGCGCATGAAATGAGAGTCAGAAGCTGTAAAGATGTCCTACACATTGGAACATGGAATGTACGAAGCATGAACCAAGGGAAGTTGGAGGTGGTCAAGAATGAAATGGAACGTGTACAACTCAATCTGTTGGGTGTCAGCGAACTGAAATGGACTGGCATCGGGCACTTTGCATCAGATGATCACATGGTCTACTATGCTGGAAATGAAAGACAAAGAAGAAATGGTGTTGCATTTATAATAAAGAAGAAACTTGCAAGAACTGTAATGAAATACAATGCAGTCAGCGAACGCTTAATCTCTATTCGTCTACGAGGATTGCCTATCAACACAACTATAATTCAAGTATATGCCCCAACAACAGCTGCAGAAGAGAATGAAATTGAAGAGTTCTATGAACAAGTACAAGCTGAAATTGACAGAACATGCAAACAGGATATACTGATAGTCATGGGTAACTGGAATGCAAAAGTTGGCAACAAAGAAGAAGGCAAGGTAGTTGGAAAATATGGACTTGGCAACAGAAATGAAGCTGGAGAAAGACTGATAGAATTCTGCAAGACCAATGATCTATTCATCTCAAACACCTTCTTCCAGCAACACAAGCGGCGACTGTACACATGGACTTCACCCAATGGATTGTATAAAAATCAAATTGACTACATCTGTGGAACTCAACGATGGAAAAGCTCTATAACATCAACAAAGACAAAACCTAGAGCTGAATGTGGTACAGATCATCAACTACTAGTATGCAAACTCAAGATAAAGTTGAAAAAGAGCAAACCACTCATGAATGTAGCAAAATATGACCTTGAGAATATACCACTGGAATTTAAAGACTGCCTGCAAAATCGATTTGCTGCTTTAGATACAAATGAGAGAGCTCCGGAAGAGTTATGGAATGACATCAAGAAGGTTGTGTTGGAAGAAAGCGAGAAGTCTCTACAAAAGGTGAAAAAGCAAAAACAGTCAAAATGGATGACGGAAGAAACTCTGAAAATTGCCCAGAAACACAGAGAAGCTAAAGCCAGAGGAGAAAGAAAGACAATCACAGAACTCAACAGAGATTTCCAACGTGCAGCAAGACAGGACAAAGAAAAGTACTACAACGATGCATGCAAGGAAATAGAAGCAGAAACTATTAGAGGAAGAACAAGATCAGTTTTTCTAAAGCTACGAGAGTTAAAGAAAGTTCCAGCCTCGAATTGGAATGTTACAAGATGCTCAAGGTTTTATGTTGAATGATGCTGAGAAGATCAAGAAAAGGTGGAAGGAATATACAGAGTTTTTATATGATAAAGATGAAGTGGACCAACAGCCGTTTCAACCTGTACCTTATGATTGGGAACCATTGGTGATGAAAGAAAAAGTTGAAGCAGCATTGAAAGCCTTATCAAAGAACAAAGCACCAGGCATTGATGGCATTCCTATAGAAGTATTGCAGCAATCTGATGCAGCTGTTACCATACTTGCAAGGCTCTGCCAAGAAATATGGAAGACAACATCATGGCCAACTGACTGGAAAAGATCTGTGTTTATACCAATACTAAAGAAAGGTGATCCAACTGACTGTGGACATTATCGAACAATCGCTCTGATCCCACATGCCAGCAAGATTCTACTGAAGATTATTCAAAAGAGACTACAACCATACCTGGAACAAGAACTACCTGAAGTGCAAGCAGGGTTCAGGAAAGGGCGAGGAGCAAGAGACATCATTGCGGATGTGAGATGGATCCTTGAAAAGACTAAAGAATACCAAAAGGATATCTATTTGTGCTTTATCGACTATAGTAAGGCTTTTGACTGTGTAAACCATGAGAAACTCTGGGCCACATTAAGAAGCATGGGTATACCAGAACACCTGATCGTTCTCTTGCGCAATCTGTACATTGATCAAGAAGCAACAGTTCGAACGGAACAAGGAGAAACAGAATGGTTTAAAATAAGCAAAAGTGTAAGACAAGGCTCCATATTTCCCCCCTACCTGTTTAATTTATATGCAGAACAAATCATCAGAGAAACAGGATTGTATGAAGACAACAGAGGTGTGAAGATTGGTAGAAGACTCATCAACAACCTTCGCTATGCTGATGATACTACATTACTGGCTGAAAGTGAAGATGATCTGAAACATTTGCTTCTCACAATCAAAGAACATAGTCTCAAAATGGGCCTGCACCTTAATGTAAAGAAGACAAAGATCATGACAACTGGCATAATCAACAGGTTCATCGTTGAAGGAGAAGAAATTGAAATTGTGAACAACTTTAACCTACTTGGATCAACTATCAATAAAGAAGCAACGAGCAGTCAAGAAATCAAACGACGCATTGCTCTTGGCAGAATGGCTATGAAAGACCTAGATAAGATTCTCAAGAGCAGAGATGTCTTTCTCCATACAAAGATTTGACTTGTTCAAGCCATGGTATTTTCAATAACATCATATGGATGTGAAAGCTGGACAGTGAAAAAGACAGACAGGAAGAAAATTGATACCTTTGAATTATGGTGCTGGCGGCGAATACTGTGTATACCATGGACTGCCCGAAGAACAAACCAGTCGGTACTAGAGGAGATCAAACTTAAGCTTTCTTTAGAAGCTTAGATGACAAGACTTTGACTTTCATACTTTGGACACATCATGCGAAGAGAGAGATCATTAGAGAAAGACATCATGCTTGGCAAGATAGAAGGTCAACGCAAAAGAGGAAGGCCAGCAATGAGATGGATCGATACAATAACAGCAGCTACAGGTACCAGTCTGTCAACAATGAGCCGCCTGACTGAAGACCGAACACAATTTAGGATAGCTATCCAGAGGGTCGCCATGAGTCGACTCCGACTCGACGGCACTTAACAACAACAACTTTAGGTCCATATCAACATGGTTTCTGACTGGGGCATAGCCCAGAGACATTACTAGAGTCAATCATAGATGCTTTATCCCAACAATAGAAGTAAAGGGAAGTGCTGTGGTCTTTTTAGACGTGGTGTCTGCCTTTCATAAAGATGATCAGTTGCCAAGATTGTATGAGATAGGCGTAAGCAACAAGGTTTATAACTAGTTTCAGTCTTTCAGTGAGGAAAGGGGTGGATAGATCAGATTGGATGGAGCATGTTCATTAAAAGGTATGCCAGTAACGAGTGGTTGGTACCAAAAACAAGTGCAGAGGTGGCGCATGACCCATGCTTGTAAACAGAGACATGCCCAGCATGTTTCTATGTTACTAGCTTGGGTATTCGTCCACTCCCACACACATTTTCTTTGGTGTCATCAGCCTGGGTGCACTTAACACCACCCACTGAGGCAGCAGTAAGTGCACCCAGGCTAAGTGCCATATCGACAAGGAGCTACATTAGTAACCCCTGCGTGACCTTCTGTGGGTGCTCCACCCAAGAATTGCCCCAATCCGCATTGCTAAGTAGCATGAGATTTTTAGCGTGGCTACATTTTCAGCATATGCTACTTTTTACCGCTGAACCCCGCACTACCCACTAGTACACTTTAGTACGCATGCATCTAAGTGCAGTGTACCACAGAGTTTTGTTCTCTCCTCCTCTTGCTTAATGTGTATTTGTCACCCTTAAATCCTAATATGGACCCTGACATCATGTACAGTAGCTATGATCAGGATTATTCTTCACTATGGGGGTCATTCCGATCCTCACTTAGCGGGTCTGGACATCTGATCTGGACATCCAGACCCGCTAAATGCCCAGATCATGCTGCTGGGGACAGAGCTCCCCGCATGTATAGTCGAGTTGTGCGGGAAGCTCTGTTCATGGGCAGGAAGGGGTGGGTCGTGAGAGGAGCAAGGGTGGACAGTGGGCAGCGACTGACCCCAGACGTACAAGGTTGATTCAGAGGTTGACCTGTACGACCGGGGTCTGCAATGTAGACGGGGGACTTATTCCGGCTCGAAGGTGGAATAAGTCCCCCTGGATGGCGGGGGATTGTGGTGCAAGACCCTGAGGACAAGGTGAGGGGGTGCAGAGGGTTCCTTGGAAGGCCCAATCGTGGGTCAGGCTGCAGGGAAACATGTTTTTGATGATTCAGGAGCCTGGCTGGGCTAGCCTGGGATCTGCTGGGTGTCCAGCCTGATAGAATCAGGGCCCGGCCTGCACATTCAGGCCAGTAGATCCGATTCTGATCCTGCAGGCATGTCTAGCCCCTGTGGGATCAGATTTGGTTGCTACCGCTTCACATCCAGATTCTGTCAGGCGGCTCAGGCCGTACAGGGGCAGAACCTGCAGAATAGAATTGGTCTCCAGGTGTTATCAGTTTGCATTGGCCATATTAAATTTAATCTGCATTTAGATGCCCAGTCTTCCCATCTTCCAAAGTCCTCCTGTAATTTCTCACAATCTGCTTGTGATTTAACACCTTTGATTAATTTGGTGTCATATGCAAATTTATCATCTTGCTTGTTCCCATTTCCATATCATTTATAAATATGTTATGAAGCAGTGGGCCCAGCACAGAACCCTGGGGTGCTCCACTATTCACCTTTCTCCCATTAAGAAAATTGGTCATTTAGCTCATCTCTGTATTTTCTCTTAACCAGTTCCCAATCCTTGGACTTCTAGGGCATTAAACTTCATCAGGCATATCTGAATGGGGACTTTGTCAAATGTTTTCTAAAAATCCAGGTATACTATATCAACCAGTTCCCTTTTATCCATCTAGCAGACTGGTGAGAGAAGACTTTCCTTGGCTAAATCCCTATTGGTTTACGGGCCGATGCAGAAAGCCGGCTATTAACTCTCTATACAGTGCACCGATGTGTGTGACTTTAGTGTCGGCATGCAGAAAGGAACGCCTATGCAAATTAGCCACAGGTTAACTGTGGCGCAAATGGCAGTGTTAAACTGGGAGAGCAAGACAAACACATGCGCACAGAAGTCGGCGCACATTTGGCACGCTCTCCCAGAGAGACAGGAGCACTGCGTGGCTAATTTGCATATGCGCCCCAACAGTATTTTGATGGCATCGGGGTTTTCCCTGATGCCTTGATCATCTGAGGTGAAGTGTCAAAAGTGTCAAGTGCTATAAAAAAACCTGTCAGGTGGCCAGTGTCCCCAATAAACCAAATCCATGGTGGCCCAGTGGCCCCAATCCCCCCACCCAATTAAAAATAACACTGGTGGCCCAGCAGCCCTGATTCCCCCACCCACCCATTTTCCAAGATGGTGGGGGAGCGGTAGCTCGTGGGCAATGCTCCCACCATTGTAAAGGTTCCTGTGAGTGGGGTGGCGGGTTCAGGGCCACTGGGCCAGCAGGGTTATTTTTAAATGGGTGAGTGGAGGGATCAGGGCCACTGGGCCATCAGGATTATTTTTAATTTGGTGGGGGGATCCGGGCCACTGTGCCACCAGGGATTTGGTTTCTGTCAGGAGCACTGGCCCCCTGACAGTTTTTTTTATGGCATTGGGGGCTTTCCCCAATGCCTGGACCATCTGAGCAGAAGTTTGACACTTCACCTCAGATGATCTAGGTATCAGGGAAAGCCACCGATGCCATCAAAGTACTGTCGGGGAAAAGCGCAAGATGTTGAAGCCACCTCAGACCTAGGTGTAGAGATATTGGCGCTTCGGCTGGTTACGTAATCCTCTATGCATTACTCTGCATCAGGCGCAGCAATATTAGCAGGACATTTTAATATGCACAGCTCATTTGCCTATAATTGAAATACACTTGGCATTACTGTCTGCGCTTGTTTATCCTTTGATGTTTACACACACATCGGTCTCTTTTCTGCATTTGGCCAGTCGGAACTTGTGCTTATAAGTTGTGCTATCTTCGTGCAAAGGGCGCGTTGGTCTTTCTGCATCAGCCCATTTGTCCCATTAAACCATGTCTATCTATGTATTGGGTCATTCTGTTCTTATAATAGTGTCTACCAATTTGCCCAACAATGACATCAGGCTTACTGGTCCGTTGCCTTTTGGATACCAAAGACACTTTTCATGACAGGTTTCTCAACCCATATTCCATGTACCGCCCAATCTCCCACCACTGATGATGTTGTTTCTTGCTCTCCCAGGATCCTCTGCTCTGTACTCTTCCAAGGGGAAAGGGGGCAGGAAGGGGAGGCAATAAGAAAAGGAACTGGCTTCACTGTGGGATGGTGGGCAGGCAGGAGACGTGGTGCTTCATGCTGCTTCCAGTTGACAACGTGTGCTGCGGGGACTCAGCATGTGCAGTGCTGCCGATCCCTCAAGCCCCACTTCTCCCTCTACTGGTACACATCTTTTTTCACCGAGAAGCAAGTAGATTGTATGCTGAAGCACAATGACACGTTGTTTTGCTGTATTATTTGGTCTATTATTAGTCTGTATATCTTTGGTTTCTCTGCTGTTTTATTTTTAATTCTTTATTTTGACCCGCTCAGGGCATCGATTTGATTTCAAATTAGATACATTTTTTATTTCCTTCATCAGACAGTATGTGATGCTGCCTGAGGATCTCGGGATCTTAGCTGAGTCTGACCCTCAAAGACTCCTGCCTTTGAAATGTCTTACGACAACACTGAGTGAAGAAACTTTCAGCAATTTTATAAGAAACTGAACTCCTGCTTTTCTGTATGCAATATTGTTGTGCTCGAGCTCGAAAATAGGTAGAGGGATATTTTGTAATTAATTTTGTACATGATGCTGAATGTTTCGTTTTATTTTTAAACTTATCTCTGTGAGTCGCTTATGTGTGATTTACAGCGAGTAGTAAATAAAGTACAGAAAGAACTAGAAAACCGCAAGTGAAAAGCTTTGTAAATATTTTGCAGATAGAATAGATGCAACTTTCTGCAGCTGTCCAGAATGTCCTGTGATATCTAGTTGCTGATTGTTTGCTTTCTCTACTCAGCCATCCAGATTGTCTCTGCATTTCTCCAAGGTTCTCTAGTACTCTGAGGATACACTCTCCCTGCTGACCAGTGGAAGGTACTACACTGCTTTTCTGAGAAAAGGCAGAAAGGAGTTGCATTAGCATATGTTTGAAACTTTAGAGCAATTTAAACCTGAGCTCATTCAGCCCTTTTTTGTCTCTGTTACCATGTGGCCAATAGAAATACATAAACTTTTCTAAGAGGGAAGGAAACAGAATCTGCCTCCATTTCGTTCGGTGCTCAGGAGGCACAAAGAGATCTGGCTTTTAGATTATGCACAATGACTATTCATACTGTAAGATATAAAGGTATTCATTATGGCTCATATAGCTCAAGAGCCAGGTTAATTTGCATGTTTAGCTACCTTGATAACTAGACCTGTTTGGTCAAGGACCAGAGATGAATACCCTGCATAGGAGATGAATTAGACACAGACACATAATCGATCTTGAAGGACTACCAAAAGGGACTACTATAGCTGGAAATACATCTGCACTTGCAAGTATTTATCTTCTGGAATATAAATCTTGGGGTAAAAGGGAATTCTTTGGGTTAAAGCTGATAAATCTGTGTATTTTAGAATTCAGTGTTTTTGTGTGTCATCAGGTCTTAGTACCACCAGAGAGCTTTCCATTTAAATCAAATCAGAGTTTAGCTTAGAAAGACATTAAAATAGAGTAAATAGGCATTGGAATACATTTGTTTCTAGAGAGCTTTTTTTATTTAAATCAAATCAGAGTATAGTTTAGGGAAGGAGGTGCCCATATTCACTTTCAGGTGCGGCTGGTTATCCTCATCAGGAATACATTAATTAAGGACATGAGATTAATTAGTCTTGAGGTGAACAAAGTCCAGTAACCGTATTAGGTTTAGTTGTATTAGTATAAGTATCCCCAGCAAATCTAATAAATAAACAACATAAATACCTAAATAAAGCCTTAAAACAAAGATGCAGACAGCGAGATGGGGGCTTTCCAGTCTTTTGCACTGAGTGTCACATGTATGGTTTTCTCCCAGTTGGTGAAGGGTCTTACATGTGCACTAAGTGCAAGGAGCTCTTTGCTCTCAGGAAATGAGTCCAATCTCTGGTAGCTAGAGTAGAAGACTTGAAGGACATAAGGTAGTCAGAGAGGTATACAGACAACACCTACTGGGAAGTAGTACTGAAGTCCCACCTCCAGTCTGGCAGCCTCCCTGTTGCCATGGAGGAGAGAGGTCATGTGACGGGACAGCATCACCCTGGTATGGCAGGAAATGATCCTGTAGCTAGGACCAGTCCTCCAGGTAATATAAAACCTTCTCGCACTGTAGAGGTTTCTCCAGGGACATATAGCCATGAGGGAAGGGTTAGGACAGGGGTCACCAACCTCCAGAGGGCCGCGGGCCGCACAGCCGACTACGGGTAGACTCGCGGGCCGCACCCCCCTTCTCCCCGCCCCCGCGAAAAAAAACAATGCTCATACCTGAAAATTATTCCATGCCAGCTCCCTCCCTTCTTCTGCAGCCGTGGCTCCCTGCCTCTTAGGGAACCGCGGCTGTGCTTGTAAAATCATCGCGGAGCCCTTCCTGTCTTGACGGGCTCCGTGCAGCATTGTCCCGCCTCTAAAGGAACTTCCTTTGGAGGCGGGACAATGCTGCACGGAGCCCGTCAAGACAGGAAGGGCTCCGCGATGATTTTACAAGCACAGCCGCGGTTCCCTAAGAGGCAGGGAGCCGCGGCTGCAGAAGAAGGAGTCGATGAGTTTGCCGGTACTTTCAGCAGCATCCTTGGCGGGCCGCACCAGGGTAGAGCCTCGCGGGCCGCACCAAGGGACCTCGCGGGCCGCAGGTTGGTGACCCCTGGGTTAGGATAACCAGTTGCTGATTTGACCATTAAGCATGTAGATAGCTGGGTGGCTGGTGGACGTGAGGATTGCCTGGCAACATGCCTACCTGTGCGAAGATAGTGGACCTCACGTGCCACCTAGACAAGGATTTAGATAGCGCTGGGGAGGAGTCTCCTGTCTTGGTACATGTTGGTACCAATGACATTGGAAAGTGTGGTAGGGAGATTCTGGATGTCAAATACAAGCTTTTAGAGAGGAAGTTGAAATCCAGAACTTCCAGGGTAGCATTCTCAGAAATGCTTCCAGTTCCATGCACAGAACCCAAAAGGCAGGCTCCGGTATTTCAATGTGTGGATGAGACAATGGTGCAAGGAAGAGGGTTTTAGATTTGTTAGGTGGAGGAGTGGCCTAGTGGTTGGGGCAAGGTACTTCAGGCTGGAAGGTTGGGGGTTCAAATCCCACTAGAGGACAGCAACCTTGGGCCAGAAGGGCTGTGATTTCTAGTCCCAGAGGTGCTCCTTGTGGTCTTGGGCAAGCCACTTAACCCTCCATAGCCCATGTTCCCTGTAAAATAGTTATCTCCAAGTTATAATGCCCTGTTCAATGTAATTTCAGTTTGTTTAATGTAAACCACACTGATGCAGAATAGCACAGTATATAAGAGAATAAAAATAAATAAATAAACTGGGCAACATTTGGGGAAAGGAGGGGCTTTTCTGAAAGGATGGGCTCTACCTTTACCTGAATGGAACTAGGCTGCTGGCATTAACCTTTAAAAAGGAGACAGAGCACCTTTTAAACTAGATAACAGGGGAAAGCTGACAATCGCACAAGAGCGGATGGTTCAGAATGATGTATCTTTGAAGAATACTAGCAAAAGATTGAAGTTAGGGCATATCAACAGAGTTTCCAATAAAGGCAAAAGTAGCCCAAATGCCCTTAATTACAGAGCAGACAGAGCTTAAAGATTCTAAATTACTATTTAGGGGGTTGACCTTGGTCTGACTCAGTATGGCAGATCTTATATTCTTATGTTATGTGATCCTTTCAACTCTATTAAGCCAAAACAAACAATCATTTTTCATTTTTTCAAAGGTGCCAAAGTTGTTGTTACTAAGTGCCATCGACTCGGTGTTGACTCATGGCAATCCTCTGAATAATTGTCCTAAATTGTGTTTGGTCTTCAGTCAGGCGGCTCATTGTTGACGGACTGGCACCCATAGCTGCTGTTATTCTATTGATCCATTTCATTGATGGCCTTCCTCTTTTACATTGACCTTCTACCTTGCCAAGCATGATGTCTTTCTCTAATGATCTCTCTTCGCATGATGTGTCCAAAATATGAAAGTCGAAGTCTTGTCATCTTAGTTTCTAAAGAAAGCTTAGGTTTGATCTCCTCTAGTACTGACTGGTTTGTTCTTCGGGCAGTCCATGGTATACGCAGTATTCGCCGCCAGCACCATAATTCGAAAGGCATCAATTTTCTTCCTCTCTATCTTTTTCACTGTCTAACTTTCCCATCCATATGATGTTATTGAAAATACCATAGCTTGAACGAGTCGAATCTTTGTATGGAGAGAGACATCTCTGCTCTTGAAAATCTTGTCTAGGTCCTTCATAGCCATTCTGCCAAGAGCAATGTGTCATCTGATTTCTTGACTGCTAGTTGCTTCTTTATTGATAGTTGATCCAAGTAGGTTAAAGTTGTCCACGATTTCAATTTCTTCTCCATCAACGATGAACTTATTGATTTTGCCAGTTGTCATGATCTTTGTCTTCTTCACAATAAGATGCAGGCCCATTTTAAGATTATATTCCTTGATCTTGAGAAGCAAATCTTTCAGATCATCCTCACTTTCAGCCAGTAATGTGGTACCATCAGCATAGAGAAGGTTGTTGATGAGTCTTCTACCAATCTTCACACCTCTGTTGTCTTCATACAATCCTGCTTCTCTGATGATTTGTTCTGCATATAAATTAAGCAGGTAGGGGGAAAGTATGCAGCCTTGTTGTACACCTTTGCTGATTTTAAACCATTCTGTTTCTCCTTGTTCCGTTCGAACTGTTGCTTCTTGAGTGCAAGAGAACAATCAGGTGTTCTGGTATACCCATGCTTCTTAATGTGGCCCAGAGTTTCTCATGGTTTGCACAGTCAAAAGCCTTGCTGTAGTCAATAAATCACAAATAGATATCCTTTTGGTATTCCTTATTCTTTTCAAGGATCCAGCTCACATCTGTGATGATGTCTCTCGTTCCTCACCGTTTCCTGAACCCTGCTTGCACTTCAGGTAGTTCTTGTTCCAGGAATGGTTGTAGTCTCTGTTGAATAATCTTCAGTAGAATCTTGGTGGCATGTGGGATCAGAGCAATTGTGCGATAATTTCCACAGTCAATTGGATCGCCTTTTTTTAGTATTGTTATAAACACAGATCTTTTCCAGTCAGTTGGCCATGATGTTGTCTTCCAAATTTCCTGGCAGAGCCTTGTAAGTATGGTAACAGCTGCATCAGATTGCTGTAATACTTCTATGGGAATGCCATCAATGCCTGGTACTTTGTTCTTTGATAAGGCTTTCAATACTGCTTCGACATCTTCTTTCATCACCAATGGTTCTGGATCATAAGATACAGGTTGAAATGGCTGTTGATCTTGATCTTTATCATATAAAAACTCTGTATATTCTTTCCACCTTTTCTTTTCTTTTTTTTTTTATTTAATTTATAATTTTCATTGAACTTTCAAAGCAAGCATAAAGAAAATTAAGAGCATTTACATCCAAAGCTCACAACACTAACGTTGTTACATAGGTAACTCTTACAAAATAATTAAACAGCAAACACACTATCTCTTAGCCCACAATAAAGGGGAGAAATTACAAACATAATTAAAGAAGGAAAAAATAAGAGCTAAGTACATGACAGCATTTAAACAAGGTTCCCTAACCCTCACCTAACGTATTACCGTGCCCTTCTTTACCATCCAAGAAAGCCCCTAACTGAGATGGATCTAAGAAAACAAATTTAGAACCCTGAAATGTAACCAGATATTTACAGGGATATCTAAGAAAAAATGTGGCTGGAAGGGCTACCACCCTAGGTTTCAGAGCCAAGAAGGCCTTCCTCCTAGGAGGAAGGCCTTCTTGGCTCTTTCCACCTTTTCTTGATCTTCTCAGCATCATTCAACATAGATCATTGAGCATCTTGTAGCATTCCAATTCGAGGCTGGAACTTTTTCTTTAACTCTTGTAGCTTTAGGAAAGCCGATCTTTTTTTTTCCTCTAATAGTATCTGCTTCTATTTCCATGCATAGGTCATTGTAGTACTTTTCCTTGTCCTGTCTTGCTGCCACTCTTCCCGCTAAGCTGTGCGCGTGTGCGCGCGCACACACCTCGCCGAGCGAGCGCACATACTTTACAACAGAGCGCACAAAAATTACGGCTCTGATTCTGATAGAAAACAGCACAGACGTCTTAAAATTTAAAAGTTATGATTGTAATTACTAGAAATTTCCCACTTCATTTAGTAATCAAATTTTAAAGTATATAACTCCGAGTGTCGTTATGTGGCGCAAAAAAATTTAACCTTCCTTCAAAAGCTGCACACAGCTGATATTTTATGCGCACACAGCCTACAGAAAATTAGAGGGAACATTGCTTGCTGCATGTTGGAAATCTCTGTTGAGTTCTGCGATTGCCTCTCTTTGTCCTCTGGCTTTAGATTCTCTGCGTTTCTTGGCAGTTTACAGAATTTCTTCTGTCATCCATTTGGCCGTTTTTGCTTTTTCAACTTTTGTAGAGTCTTCTTGCTTTTTCCAGCACAACCTTCTTCATGTTATTCCATAACTCTTCTGGAGCTCTGTCATTTGTATCAAAAGCAGCAAATCGATTTTGCAGGCAGTCTTTAAATTCCAGTGATATATTCTCAAGGACATATTTTACTACATTCATGAGAGACTTGCTCTTTTTCAACTTTAGCTTGAGTTTGCATGGTGATCTGCACCACAGTCAGCTCCAGGTTTTGTCTTTGTCAATGTTATAGAGTTTTTCCATCGTTGACTTCCACAGATGTAGTCAATTTGATTTTTATACAATCCATTGGGTGAAGTCCATGTATACAATCGCTGCTTGTGTTGCTGGAAGAAGGTGTTTGAGATGAATAGGTTGTTGTTCTTGCAGAAATCTATCAGTCTTTCTCCAGCTTCATTTCTGTTGCCAGATCCATATTTTCCAACCATTAGCCTTCTTCTTTGTTGCCAACTTTCGCATTCCAGTCACCCATGACTATCAGGATATCCTGTTTGCATGTTCTGTTAATTTCAGCTTGTACTTGTTCATAGAACTCATCAATTTCATTCTCATCTGCAGTTGGTGTTGGGGCATATACTTGAATTATAATTATGTTGATAGGCATTCCTCATAGACGAAGAGAGATTAAGCGCTCACTGACTGCATTGTATTTCATTACAGTTCTTTCAAGCTTCTTCTTAATTATAAATGCAACACCATTTCTTCTTTTTCTTTCATTTCCAGCATAGTAGACCATGTGATCATCTGATGCAAAGTGCACGATGCCAGTCCATTTCAGTTTGCTGACATCCAACAGATCGAGTTGTACACATTCCATTTCATTCTTGACCATCTTCAACATCTCTTGGTTCATGCTTCGTACGTTCCATGTCCCAATATGTAAGACATCTTTGCAGCTTCTGACTCTCATTTCATGCGCATCTACATCAGTAGTCAGATGTCCTGAGGGCTTTGATCCAACCAAATCATAAATGCTGGCTTTACTCTGAAAGGTTTTCAGCTCCTCCCCAGTAGCCAGTTGAGTGCCTTCCAACCCGAGGGTCTCATCTTTCAGCACTATAGTGCAATTTGTTTTGTTGTGACTATCCATTGGGTTTTCATGGCAAGATACGGAAGAAGATTGCTGGGCCTTTCTTCCGTGCAGTTTAAGTTTAGTGTTGTTGCCGTTGTCACAGAAATGTGATCCTCCGCCGCCAGCACTGTCCCATTCTGCTGCTGCCCATATGAGTGATTTGTCTTGGTCTGGCACCTCAGCTGAAACCTGTACATCTTGGGAGACCTTGCCAGTAGTTAACTACCGATAGCTTAGCCCTGAGCATCACTGATGCACACAAGCCCTCACAGCACGACAAGCTGCAAACGAGGTAAAGGTGCCATTAATATGGTTTATTTTCTAATTTTACATTGTGCGTGTGACGGGGAGGGGGAGAGGAAGTTCCGCCTGCCATATTTATTTCCAGAATCTGTAGACAGATTTAGAACAGAATTGAGGAATCATAAAATTAAAAACTTCAAAAAGATGAATACGATTTTACAGAAAGGGTGATGTATCTTTGGATGCAAGGCCAGGGCACTGCTAATAGACAGTACGGTAGAGTCCTGTTTAATACATCTTGTGAAGTTCCATGAGGAGGACGCTGTTGGAATGGATTCATTTTTAATGAAACAGGGCAGAGGAAGGAAAAAGAGGTTAATGGAATTAAGGGGGCCAACTAAGAACTAGGCCCTTTACTCCATCACGGAGAAGATGGAATCAGCTGTTTATAAATTTAGCTAATAATGTGCTTTCTGAAGCCCAGTTGTCTCTTATGTCAAGAGGACTGTCATTTGTACGAAAGCAATATTATTATCATTTTCAATTTAGAGTGGATTTTGGAAAGTTTAGACCAAAGTTGCAAGTGAATATGGGGTTTTGGCGGGGTAGTTTAATGACTTTATGTATTTATTCAAAAATTCAAGTACATACAGAAATCACAAACAATGCACAACAGTTCACAACTGGTCCTTTATACATAGGCATAAACACAGCCCAAAACAAGTTTTTTATTTTCATCCCCTCTCTCCCTCCCCTCCTACTTGCCCACCGTCCTCCACGTATCCCATCTCTGCAATTGAATTTGTTTTATGCAACTAAAGATATAGTAAGGGATCGTTCTGTAGTGACACAAGTCTGCCTTGATCCCCAGGTCCACTTGGTCCTGTGTTGTCAGCAGGGTTGGTGAGACCATTAGGCGAACTAGGTGGTTGCCTAGAGAGCCAATGATCTGGGGGCGGCCCATTGCCACCGCCACTGCCCCTCTGCAGGACCTGCAAAGGCAGCAGTGGTCTGAAACAGCCCCACAGCACTTACCTCAAACATTGGTACTGCAAGACTATATCAGTTCCACCCCCACAAAGGCCCAATGCCGAAAGCGGCTTTCTGCCCCATACAAAAGAAAGCCGACATCAGGTCTTAGCAGGGGCAGAACTGGAACAGTCTTGCAGTGCTGATGTTTAAGGTAAGCTCTGTGGAGCTTTTTCAGATTATTGCCTGGAGAGGGGCGGTGGCAGCAGCAATAGGAACCGGGCACAGGGATGAGATTCACCGAGTGCACCTCATACCCCTGCACCAGCCCTGGTTGACAGTATTTCAAAATGTAATATTACAAGATGTTACTCAATTGGAGAAACAAGCACAGAATTGAACTAAAATGGAAAAGATGCCTAGTCATGACAGGACCAAGGCCGGTGCAGGGATATAAAGCACCCTAGGCCAAGGGTGAGCAATTCCGGCCCTCGTGCACCACAATCCAGCCTGGTTTTCATGATGTCCCTAATGAATATTCATGGACCTATTTCCATACAATGGAAGGCAGTGGATGCAAATAGATCTCATGAATATTCTTTAGGGACATCATGAAACCAGGCTGGATTGTGGTGCACGAGGGCCGGAATTGCCCACCTCTGCCCTAGGCGAACCTCACATTTTGCACACACACACCCTGCTCTCACTCCCACCTGGTCTCTGTTGCCACCACTACCTCTCTTCTCCAGGACCTGCAGAGTGACAAAGGCCTGAAACAGCCCCGCAGCGCTTACCTTAAACATCACCACTGCAAGGTTGTTTCAGGCCAGTCCACCCTTTCCCCACCACCACCACCACGCTGAGACCCTTCCTTTTTCATGGGAGCGGAAGGGGATGATTAGCCACTTCTGTCCCCATGCACAGGAAGCCTCCAATGGGCATCAGAGGGGTGGAACTGCAAACAGCCCTGTAGAGGTGTAAGGTTAGCGCTGTGGGGCTGTTTGAGGCCATTGCCGTTACTGCAGGTCCCGGAGAGGGGTGACAATGGTGTCAATGGACCGCCCCGGACCATTGACATTCTAGGCGACCACCCCATTTGCATAATGGTCGTGCCGGCTCTGGACGGGACTGTTATCATCAAACATGCTGACAAAAGAGGAGCCATACTGGTACAACACACACAAGACTCGGAAGCAAATGTGATAAGGCAAATGGGTTAGATCATGATCCCACTAATGAAATTAGGCCAGAAATTGCCTCTTTAATTAAAACAGTTAAGGACATGGATTTTCTAGCAGGTTTTTGAATCCTAACTTTCCAAAGGTCCCTGTGATCTATGTGCTTCCAAAGGTGCATAAAATCTTAGGAATGCTCTGAGCCGCGAGCTCATGTTGATTGAATGAGCACCGCAGATAAGTAGTTTTTGCTCAGACACATTTATGAGTGACAGGATTGGATTGCTGCACTAAATATAAGACGTTTCTGAAGAAAATGTTTTTTTATTGAAGCATAGTTGCAAAATATCAAACAATTATGGGTTAAGAACATAAGAAATGCCATACTGGGTCAGACCAAGGTCCATCAAGCCCGATATCCTGTTTCCAGCAGTGGCCTATCCAAGTCACAAGTACCTGGCAGGTTCCTAAAAAGACCCACAAGATCCACAATGCTTGTCCTGGGGCAAGCAGTGGATTTCCTGGGTCCTCTTTAATAATGGCTTATGGACCATTCCTCCAGGAACTTGTCCAAACCTTTTTTAAAGTCAGCTACACTAACAGCTTTTACTACATCCTCCAGTATTTATTTATTTATGTATATATTCCAGAATTTGATTACATGTTGAGTGAAAAAATATTTTCTCTTATTAGTCTTAAACGTGTTACATTGTAGCTTCATTGCAAATCCCCTAGTCTTTCTACTTTTTGATGGCATAGAGACATAGATACTTAGAAATATGACGGCAGAAAAAGACCACATGGCCTATCTTGTCTGCCCTTCCATATCGACTACTACAATAGCCCCTCTTTTCCCTTAGAGATGCTCTGTGTTTGTCCCATGCTTTTTTGAATTCAGATATTGTCCTCATAAACAATTGATCTATGTTTACCCGTTCCACTCCATTCATTAATTTATAGACCTCTATCATGTGTTCCCTCAGCAGTCTCTTTTTCAGGTTTTGGGACCGATGATTGAGAAAGAGCTTGAATTAACTGGAGAATATGAAGCACAAATTCAGAGGTCCCTTTTATCCCCAGAGTTGCCAAGTTATCCAGTTCCAGGAGTGAGATTTTTAACCGGTCCTGGATTTCTGACCATCTTATCCTGATACATTATGGGACCTGCAGCACTGATTCCAATGGGTAAAAACAGGGACTACAAATACCATACTGCACTGCAATGCACATTTAAAACCAGAACTGGCAAAAAATCTCACTCCTAGACCTAAATAACTTGTCAACTCTGTATCCCTTTTAGTGGTTTTACCATTTGACATTGCGTGATACAAGTGGAGAGAGTGGCAGCATAGCTCTGAAGGTGTTTTCAGCATATCCAAAGTAATTTTCCTTTGAAGCATCCAGAATACCAGTGGTGTCCAGGGTGGGGTCTGGTGTCATGAGCCTTCATTTGTAATAATTTTGTAATTCCTACCCTGTTTTAGATAGCCTCCCAACAGACTTCAGTTCATGAGGTGTCACAGTTATACAACGATTATGACTCTCTCACCAAGAGCTGTAAATGATGTCTTCACAGTCTCTGTAACCCATGCTGATCCAAGGAATCGAAGACCTGAAGCAGGAATTGAACTCATGTCCCATCAGGCTGGCCCTCACCTATTGGTTGTTTCCTACTCTGATCATAAATGCCAAATGATTATTCATGGTTTACATATACTTCATGGAAATACACACGAGCAATCTTTATTCTGCATCTAATGCTTGCAGCTCTTCTTTCTCATAGGTTTTCTCATACAGTTTAATAGAAAACGTGCTCGCCTGTAACACATTTGTATATTTTCTTTAAAAAAAAATCCTTTAAGTGAATTCTGTTATACAATGTGCTTTGCGTTGTCTATGTCGTAATTTAGAATGGCCCTTATAACTCTCAAAGCAAACAACAAGAAATGTGATTTCTGTAGCCTTTAATAGTTATGGTTTGGTTTATGGTTTAGGCACTTGATATACCGCCCTTTACTTGAGCATCAGAGCGGTTTACATGTATACTATGTGTACATGTAAACTGTACATGTATACTAGTATACATATAGTATAGTATACAAATAGTATACTCGTATACATACACGTTTATATGTATACCAGTAAGAAAAGATTGCTTTTTGTCTTTAAGAGGGGGGTGGCACTGAAGACTCTGGAAGTGAGTGTCATGTTTGGGAGGATTGTTTTCCTGTGAGGAAATTCCCCTTACAAGGTTATGCATCAAAGGGGTGCATCAAAGGGGTGATTTTATAAAGAGCGCATGGAACGTTATGCTCGAAAGTCCCGATTGTAACGGATTTACGTGTGTGAATGGGCACTTATGCGCTTGCTTTGTGTGGTCACTATTCTGTAAGCATGCACGCAAGTCCCATTCTGCGTTCTTTTCGTTGGGCTGTGCAGAGCGCAGAGCATAGGCGAGGCCTCAATTTACGCACATAAGTTATAGAATACTTTCACTTAGGGGCGTTTTCTAGAAATCTAGATGAAGGCATAGAGCAGGTGTAACTGCTATGACTAGATTAAGGTAGGTCAGTACGCCCCTATTTTATTAAGTAAGCTATCCACCTGCTCCACTTTATAAAATAGACCCCAAATTCACATCTGGTAGCATGAGTTGACTGTATGGGAGTTTATATACTTACCCTCCACAGGTCCAATGTGGTAAGCTGCGCTATCCTTTACTCCTGAAATATCAGCACTAAAGCCACCATGCTAAAGGGTAGCTTGGTGGGCATGCAAAATGCATGCAAAAGGCTGAATTTTAAATTGCTTCTAATGGAAAAAATGGTGCTAACTTTTGGTGCAGTTTTTAAAGTTTTCTCATGGCAGTGAATGTCTAGTCTAGCTTAGACCTGGAATAAAGATTCCAATGCTGGAGCAAATAGGACATCTGAGGTGACATTCAGCACTTCACCTCAGATGATCCTTACTGCAGCTCTCCCTGGTGCCAGTGGACTACAGACCCCAGAACTCTGGCCCCCATCTTCCCACCCCACAAACACATCCCTGGTGACTTTTGGATTTTACGGATCTCTCTCAGGATGTGCAGAAAAAGAGGAGGCAATTTCTTTTATGAAGACCATCCACACATTATCACGATGCATCAGGTATGGAAGAATTTTTCCGTGCATGGGTTAGAACACTGTGTGCTGAAGCTCAGAGCACCATTCTAACCCATGTCTTATTACATCAGCCCCCAAGAGCGCTCCCTTTCTAAACACTCATGCCAAATAAGTCAGGATTCGTATGACACACTACTTAGCCTTTTTCAGAGCCTCACAGTGCAGTATATTCAAAAGCCTTTGCAAACAGACACACACAAACATACAGTAGGTTTTGCAAATCAGGAAGTCTGGGCCTATCCCTTTAAAAAAATTCATATTTAAAAGTAATGGCTTAGATTGCTCTTCTCTTGTGTTTATGAGATGCAGTCATAGCACATCTGGTCTTTTGTTCTCTAGTGATGTCACATCTCTGATGAAAAGCTATTCCGGAAAGTCAGTCAGATGATTCAAGGATGAGGAGGCCATCTCTGCATCTCTTCTCTGCTTTGCTGACATGAGATCACTTGGGCTCTTTGGATAACATCTCTGCTTGCATCCATTTGCTGACTCTTGGAGTCAGGCAGTACGCTGTACCGGAGTGTCTTGATTGCAGGGGCACGAGAACTGCAAAAAACCACAGTGGTTTGTGAGTGTTATCTCAGCCTTTGCCTTTAGTGTCTTGCATGTCAGAATTGGAACTTAGTGACTGTTTTGCAAAAGTAAATGTCTGGTAATGTGCTAGTGGTTCTTTATTGCTGGAAAAATAAGATGCATGAACAGGCAAAGAGAGAGAAAGGAAGAGGAGAGAGAAAGAAAGAGAGGGCAAAAACAGGATAGGGCTGGGTTGCAGTTTTATTCCTAAGCGCTTACAGAAATAAGCAGCAAAAATGAATTAACATCTCAGACCTTCAGAAAAAAGAGAGTACTAGAACTGTTCTGGTGATGCTGAGTAGCAAAGCTTAAAGAGATGCTTCAAAGGTATGCTATGCTCTTTAGACTAGTGATATGGGGTCTGCTAGGAGGCCAGAGGGAGACAGTAAATCACTTGACTTCCACTCACTGAGCATATCCAGCTCTGAGAATCTGTAGCGAAACTGTGATTATCGGTCTTGGGCTGGGGAGAGGGAAGGCTGAACCAAGGTTTGCTATTATTGGGATGCTGTATCTGTTGGTCAATTTACAATCAGCATTGCAAACAGCACTTGCTTGTGCTGCAGACTACGCTCCAGATCGCTTGTACCCAAACTTGGCTCCACTGCATGCATATTTATCTCATGCATATTCATTGCCAGTATCCTGAAATCCCAACTGGCTAGGGGTCTCCCAAAACAGGTTTTGAAATTGCTGCCTATATCATTGGCAATCTAAAAAGTGTTTTTTCTATGACTGTGAGGAGTGTAGCAGAAGAAAGAAGTGTTATAAGAAAGATTTGTATGCATCCCCTGCCATGGTAATATAAGGAATGTGACTCATATCCCAGACTTTGCAGTCTGCAGATGAATGGTATCTGTTTTTAGGGCAATGCAATGCAATGTGTACGGTTGAGTCAATGCTGACTCCTGGCAACCCAGCAGCCTTTGGGTTTTCTTGGCAAGGTATGACCGGACCTAGATTGCCAGACCTTTTTTTCTGAGACAATGAAGGGTAAAATGACTTGCCTAAGGCCAGAAGGAGTGCCAGTGAAAATCAACCCCTGATCTTTTGGTTATCAGGCCATTGCTCTAACCACTAGGCTACTCCTCCTCCACTCTTTTGAAAGGGAAGGGGGGAGACAGTGACTTAGGAACAAATGGCAAATTTGATAAACTAATTCTAGTTTCTTTGATGATAATCATGATGATGCTATTAACAATCTATGAAGTCAGATGATAAGAACATAAGATATGCCATACTGGGTGAGACCAAGGTCCATCAAACCCAGTATCCTGTTTCCAACAGTGGCCAATCTACTTCACAAGTACCTAGCAGTTTCCCCAGAAGACACACAGGTTTCACAATGCTTGTATTGGGACAAGCAGTTGATTTCCCGGGTCCCCTTTAATAATGGTTTATAGACCTTTCCTCCAGGAACTTGTCCAAACCTTTTTTAAACCCAGCTACACTAACAGCTTTTACTACATCCTCTGGTAACGAATTCCAGAATTTGATAATGCATTGAGTGAAAAAATATTTTTTCTTATTAGTCTTAAATATGTTACACTGTAGCTTCATTGCATGTACCCTAGTCTTTCTATATTTTGATGGCGTAAACAATCGATCTACATTTACCCGTTATACTCCATTCATCAATTTATAGACCTCTATCATATCTTCCCTCAACTGTCTTTTTCAGGTTAAAGAACCCTAATCTTTTTAGCTTCTCCTCATAGGGGTATCCTTCCATCCCCTTTACCATTTTGGTGGCTCTTTGTACCTTTTCTAATTCTGCTATATCCTTTTTAAGATACGGTGACCAGAATGGCACACAATATTCAAGGAGTGGTCACACCATGGATCCTTTATTTTATTCTCCATTCCTTTCCTTATGATTCCTAGCATTCTATTTGCTTTCGTGGCCACTGCTGCATACTGGGCGGGGAGCTTCAATGTGGAACCTTGCATCATGTAACCATAGCTTGGGTTGTTCTTTCCTAGGTGCATAACTTTCCACTTGGCCACATTAAATTTCATCTCCCATTTGAACATCCAGTCTTCCAATTTATCAAGGTCCTCTTGCAATTTTTCACAATCCTCTTGGGTTTTAACAACTTTGAATAATTTTGTGGCATCTGCAAATTTGATTACCTCACTCGTTGTTCACCTCAAGATTAATTAATCTCAGGTCCTTAATGTATGCCTGAAGAGGATAAACAGCTGCACCTGATAGTGAATATGGGCACCTCCTTCCCTTTAAGAGGTTTAAGTACCTATAAAGCTATGATTATCCAAGGGTGGGTGGGACTCAGAGAGGGAGGGAGGAAAAGAAGACTTATTGAAAGTTGACTGCTACACAGTGCCCTGTCCTGTGCTTCTAAGGTAAAGGCTTACCAATTTCCTGGGTGATTTACACAGCCCTTGGTTTGATAGAAGGGGCCTTTTAAATTGCCCCTTTGATCTGTCACTTGCCTTTAACACCTATTTAAGACAACTTCACAGATCTTTTTCCTCCTAACTGGAAGGCCTCTTTTTAAAGATCACTAGAAACGTTTATTTTTTTCTTTCTACTCAGAGACTATTCTGTATGTATGCTAAACTATACTCTGATTTCATTTAAATTAAAAAAGCTCTCTAGAAACAACATTTATTTCAGTAGCTATTTACTCTATTTTACTTTCTAGGTTAAACTATACTCTGATTTGATTTAAATGAAAAGCTCTCTAGAAACAAATTTATTTAAAAGTCTATTTACTCTTATTTTATATTCTATGCTAAGCTATACTCTGCTTGACTTAAATACAAAGCTCTCTGGTGGTACTAAGACCTGACTGACTGAATTCTAAAATACGCAGATTTATCAGCTTTAACCCCAAGATTTAGAGTTTATTCCATAAGATTATACTCACAAATGTAGATCTACATCCAGTTGTAGCAGCCGCTTTTGGTAGTCCTTCAAGACTCTTGGTAGTCTGTCAAGACTGAGGATATGAGGACAAGAGTAATGCCTTAAAATGAAACAACCTTATATTTCAGGTTGGAAGGAGCTACCCACATAGCAGTAACCAGATGGTGGTACTGTATGTAGAGATAATGATAAAGATCTAACTTGAAGTCTGACTTGAAACCCTACCTTGACCCTTCTATCCCTGCATGCTGTCGATCTATGTCTAACCTCCCTTTTCTTTCCAAAGTTCTTGAGAATCTGGCCTTTACTCAACTCTTGCACAGTCTCAGGTAGTTTATTCCAGGCATAAGGAGCAGCAAGGTGGAAGAATGAAAGTCTGGAGTTGGCGGTAGAATAGAAGGGCACAGATAGAAGTGATCTGCCGGAAGAGCGATGTTCCCGAGGAAGGGTGTAGGGAGAGATAAGAGAGGAAAGGTAGTGAGGAGCAGCAGAATGAGTGCATTTATAGGTCAGTAGGAGGAGTTTGAACTGGATATGGAAACGGATAGGGAGCCAATGAAGTGACTTGAGAAGAGGAGCTATATGAGCATATTGAGGCTGGCAGAAGATTAGCCTCACAGCTGAGTTTTGAGCAGATTGAAGGGAAGAGAAATGATTCAGAGGGAGACCACCAAGGAGGAGGTTGCAATAGGCTAGACAGGAGGTGACTAAAGAGTGGATAAGTGTCTTAGAAGTGTGTGTAGGAAGGAAGGGACGAATTTTGCCAAAGTTATAGAAAAAAAAGTGACAGGTTTTAGCTATCTGTTGGAAGTGTGCAGAGAAAGAGAGTAGAGTCAAAGATAATCGCAAGGTTGTGAGCTGAGGAAACAGGGAGGAGTGTAGTGTCATCCACAGAAATAGAGAAGGGAAGAAGGGGGAGGTGGGTTTGGGGAGAAAGATAAAGAGCTCTGTTTTGGCCATGTTCAGTTTCAGATGGCGGTAAAGAGGCAAAGATCCAGGCCTGGATTCCTGGAGAGATTTCAGGCACAGAAGGGTAGATCTGAGAGTTGTCAGCATAAAGATAGTACTGAAAACCATGGGAGGAAATAAGTGCACTGAGGGACTCCGTGTAGAGACAGAAAAGGAGAGGTCCTAAGACAGAGCCCTGCGGTACACCAGCTGAAAGCAAGACAGCAGTAGAGGAGGAGCCACCAGAATATACACTAAAAATGTGATGTTAGAGATAAGAAGAAAACCAAGACAAAATAGAGCCCCTAAATCCAAGCGAGGATAGGATATCAAGGAGAAGATGTTCAAATCCTGGTAAAGGACTGTAACCTTGGGCTGGAAGAACTGGGGTTTCTAGTCCCACAGGTGCTCCTTGTGGCCTTGGGCAAGCCACTTAGCCCCCTGTTGCCTCAGGTACAAAAAAAATAGATTGTGAGCCCTTCGGGGACAAGGAAAAAATATATATACAGTACCTGAATGTACATGCTTTGACTGGTAGGAAAGCAGTATATAACCCTAGTTAAATAAATAAATAAATAAGGTGGTGATCAAAAGTGTCAAAGGTAACCAAAAGGTCAAGAATGATAAGAATCAAGTAGAGGCCTTTTGATTTGGCGAGGAACAAGTCACTGGAGACTTGGGCACGAGCTGTTCCTGTGGAATGTAGAGAGCGAAAGCCAGATTGCAGTGGGCCAGAAGGTCTTGAGAGCAAAAAATCAAGACAGCAGTGGTGAACTGCTTGTTGAAGTAATTTTGAACCAAAGGGGAGGAGAGAGATAGATCGATAACTGGAAGGACAGGTAGGATGTAGTGAAGGCTTTTTGAGGAGAGGTGTAACCACAGCATGTTTGAAGGCCACAGGAACAGTTGCAGTGGAAAATGATAGATTAAGAATATGACAGATGGAAGGGATGAGGTGGAAGAGATAGAGCTTGGTAGATGGGTGGGAATAGGATGAGAGGAGCAGATAGTCAGTTTGGAGGAGGAGAGAAGATTTGCAGTTTCCTCCTCAGTAATTTTAGAAAAGGAAGAAGGGGTGACCGAAGGTAGGGGAAGGATTTGGTACTGAAGAGGGGGAAGTTGAAGTGGAGGTATTCCTGCAGAGACTTCAAAGCTAATCTTCTGGACTTTGTCATGGAAGTAGTCAGCCAAGGTCTAAGCAGACAGTGAAGGAAGGATTTGGGGAAGAGGGACCTTGAGGGCATGAAATGGGAGGAGAAAGTGCATCAAGAGCAGAGGAGAGTGTAGTGTAATCGGAGGATACTGCCCCATCAGTGGACTCAGATAACATAGTGGAGGAAAAAGGTGATAAGACAGCAGTGGAGAGGGCTGAAGAGTCGACAGTGTGAAGATTCCTAAACATGCTGGTAGAGATCGGGCGAGACCAAGATGGGGGATGGTTAAGGGTGAGGTTTAGCAGGTGATGGTCAAATAAGGGCAGAACTAAAGTGGAGAGGTTTGAGGGTGAGCAGTTGGAGGAGAAGACAAGGCTGTGGCCATGCTTATGAGTAGGATCAGTACAGCACAACTGGAGGATGAATGAGGAGGTTAGGGAAAGGAGCTTTAAGGCATAAGGGTCAAAAGGGTCATCAACGTGAATGTTAACTCCCCAAGAATAAGGGAAGGGAAAGATGCATCCAGAAAGAAGGAGAGCCGGGAGTCAAGGTCATTGAGAAAGGAGGAGGTGCATTTGTTGGGGGGGGGGTCGATAAATAACAGTTTCTGGAGAGGTGGTGGAGAAAATAGGTGGATTGCATGGACTTCAAAGGAAGCAAAGGAATTAGATGGAGAAAGAAGGAGGGGTTGGAATTGGCAGGAATGAAAGAGTAGGAACGCAACACCACCATCATGGCCAATGGGCCGAGACTTGTGGAAAAATAGGTAGCCTCTCTGACAGAGGGCAGGGACTGAAGCTGATTCTTCAGGGAGAAGCCAAGTTTCAGTATGAGCCAGGAGATGTAGAGTATTAAAGATAAAGAGGCCATGAATGAAGGCATGTTTATTGCAGACAGAATGTGCATTCCACAAAGCACATGAAAAGGGGAGAGAGGACAGGGATATGATTAAGATTAGAAAGGTTTTGCATTGACCTGCCCTAGGAGTGAAAAAAAGTCTAGGGGGCCAGGGTTGGAGTTCACATCTCAAGATGAGAGGAGAAGGAGTAGGAGAGAATGGGGGTGAGAGAAGGCAGCACGACGGAAGTGAGAGTGAGATTCTCTCAGTGAGAGTGGAGATGGCAGAATGAGAGGAAGAAAAAGGTGAAGCTCAAGGGCAGATGATAAGGTAGAAGACAAAATGATAGGGGAGGTGGGGACAGTAAGGAGTGGATAATGAGAAGCAGGCCCATGGAACTGTGGGAATGAGTGGAAAATATTAGAGAGAGTTAAAATTGAGAACTCGTAAAGGGGTTTTGGGCTTCATTTTTAATAGCTAATTCTTTTTCTGGTGCTGTATTGCAAAAGGGAACATTTTTGTGGTGTTAGGTAAAGCTCTGCTGTTAGACTTCATTGTTTCTTTTTTTCTAACCTTCCATTCAAAGCAAGCTCTTTGAACTCACTGAACGCAATAGGTATTAGTGGTCTTAATTAGCTTGCAAAGGAGCTAGGCAGCTGAGTGTCGGATAAAGGCCTACGGTGCCCTGCAAGTACTGGCATTCCTAACAGGGTCTCCATTGCAAGCAAGGTAATACTGAGTGGCTTTTAAATACAAGCTGTCTGCCTGAGAGCTCTTAAAGGGGTTTTGGTCTTCATTTTAAAAGCTAATACTTTTTCTGGTGCTGTATTGCAAAAGAGGAATTTTTTTGTGGTATTGGGTAAAGCTCTGTTGTCAGAGTTCATTGTTTCTTTTTTCTAAACTTCCATTCAAAGCAAGCTCTTTGAACTCACTGACCTCATCAGGTGTTAATACTCCCCTATCCATCCCTTCTCCCACCCACCCCATGGAGAATTCTTGCTATATAAGAAAACTTCCCAATTAGCTTGTTGACAAACAATTTGCCATTTTTCAAGGAGCTTTGATTAGCTAATTTTACAAAGGGAACCCATTAATCTGTATTCTTCAGACACATAATATCAAAATTTACTAATGAAAAGTAATAACGATATTGCAAGGAAGTGGGGCTACTCACAGGGACATAGAAAAGGGCTATTAGAACACACATAAAAGAGGTTAACTGCTTTTTCTCTTAAAAGGAAAAGCTAGGGAGTTTGGTAGGTCTCTCTCAACTGCTTCAACAGGTACCAAAGCTCCACCAACTAAATGATGGCTGAGAAAATTTTTCTTTTCTTTTTTCTGCAACAATGTTGTGTATACTTTTTATTGTAACCCGCCCTAATGTCCTGACGTGAGCGGTATATCAAGTGTGAATAAAGATAAAAATAAAGATTGCTAAAGCTGTTGCCCCCCGTTACAGCTTCTGCCTCTGTCCAGACAGACAGCCCAATGCCAGTTGAAGGACCACTCGATATGCAGGATGCCTGCAAGTGCAGCCCTCATGAAACAAATTGAGGAGCTCAGAAAAGAGTTGTTGAGGCTGAGAAGCATTCAAAATAGTGACAAGTACATCAATGAGATGCTCATTGAAACATTGAAGCTCTCTGATAGAGGTGAAGATGGGAGGCTACAGAATGAAGCAAGTTGGACAAGGGTCACCAGAGCCTGCAGAATCAGCAATCCACCTCCTCCAGCCCTTGAATTGAAGAACCAGAAGGCAGCCCTGGAAGTGGAGGAGGTGAAAGCATCCCAGGAAAGGGAAGAACCAAAGTTCAAGTACCCCAAAGTTGCAGAATCAGTGACCACAAGGAAGCGAAGAGTAGTAGTGGTTGGTGATTCTCTTTTGAGGGGTACGAAGGCATCCATCTGCCAATCAGACTTGATGTCCAGAGAGGTGTGCTATCTGCCAGGCGACAAAATCCGTGATGTTATGGAGAGTTTGCCGAGACTCATCAAGCCTACTGACTATTATCTGATGTTGCTCATTCATGTCGGCACAAATGATATTGCTAGGTATCCCTCTGAGCATGACAAAAGTGACTTCATGGCTCTGGGACAGAGGGTGAAGCAGATAGGTGCACAGATGATGTTCTCTTCAATCTTCCCTGTTGAGGGCAAAGGCAGAAGCAGAGAAACTCACATCCTGGTGAAGAATGCATGGCTGTGTGGATGGCATTATTGAGAGCATTTTGGTTTCCTGGACCATGGGATGATTTTCCAAGGACTGCAGAGCAGAGATGACATCCATTTGTCCAAGAAGGGTCAAAATGTTTTCCGTAGCAGGCTGCCTAACCCACTGAAGAGAGCTTTAAACTAGATTCATTGGGGATGGGTGAAGAAAGCCCCCAGGTAAGTGGAAGCCCCCCATGTAAGTGAAAAATTAAATACCTCTGTAGAAATTGGTAAAAGGGACAACATCTGGAAAGTGGTGTGTATAAATGCCCATAGCATGGGAAATAAGATCCCTGATGATGAAGCTTTAATGGAAGAGGCTTACTTGGATTTAGTAATGGCTACGGAAACATAGTTCACAGACAACCATGACTGGGATGTAATTATACTGAGTTATACTTTTTTCAGGAAGGACAGGCAAGGAAGAAGCGGAGGAGACGTGGTGCTATATGTAAAAGATGGTATTAAAGCTATGGAATTACAGTGCTTAAAAGGGAGCAAAGAGGCACTGTGAGTTAAACTAGAAAGAGGGAAAGGGGAATCCATTTGCATTGGGAGAAGAAGTGGACAGAGATTTAATAGAAGACATATGCAGTATTGACATGAAAGGAGAAGTGCTACTTATAGGTAATTTCAATATGCCAGACATTGATTGGCACATCCTTGCTGTGGTGTCATCTAGAAGTAAAGAGATCCTAGATTCTCTACAGGGAGAACTATTCCAGCAACTGGTAACAGAACCCACATTTGAAGGGGCCATACTGGACTTGGTGCTTATCAATAGGAAAAGTGCTTCTGATGTCATAGTGGAAGATCATCTTACATCCAGTGATCATAAGATGGTGTGGGTTGACTATTAGGACTAGGGATGATAAAATCTATTCAAAAGCAAGGGTCCTAGACTTTAGGAAAACTAACTTTGCCAAGATGGAACAATATCTCAAAGAGTCATTAGCAGGATGGAAACATATGGGGGATGTAGAAAAGCAATGGGCAAAACTGAAAGGGGATATTTTAAGGGCAACAACTTTTTTGTTAGAAAGATAAATAAATGTAAAAGGAAAAGGAGACCACTATGGTTCTCAAAAGAAGTAGCTGAAAAAGTGAAGAAAAAGAGGACGGTTTTCATAAAATACAAGAGATCACAGAGAGAGGAAGATAAGCATCTATATTTGGAGAAACAAAGAAGCTAGGAAAGTATTCAGGAAAGCAAATATACAAAATGAAGAAGAAATATCCAATGCAATAAAATAGGGGGATAAGACATTTTTCAGATATGAGAGGAGGCAGTGCAAAAGTGGTTTTATCAGACCCAAGGGTGAAGGGGGGAATATGTAAAAGCTGATGAGGATAAAGCGGAATTGCTTAACAAGTATTTTTGTTCTGTGCTCACAATTTAAAGGCCAGGAGCAGGACCTCAGAAAGCACCCACAAATAGGAAAAGAAGTGATAGGGATCTTGAATGATTTTCAGAAGACTGTGTTCGTGAGGAACTAGCTAAATTAAAAGTAGACAAAGCGATGGGACTGGATGGGATACATCCAAGAATACTGAAGGAACTTGGGGACGTTCTAGCAACTCCTCTGTGACCTTTTCAATGCCTTTTTAATGTCAAGAGTGGTCCCAGAGGACTGGAGAAAAGCACATGTGGTTCTTTAACACAAAAATAGAAATAAGGATGAGGCTGAAAACTACAGGTGGTTAGTCTAACCTCTGTGAAAGAGAAAATAGTGAAGTTTATGGAGTCCAATGGATTATAGGATCAGAGGCAGCATGGATTCACCAGAGTCATGTCTTGTCAGACAAATCTGATTGATTTCTTTGGGTGACTAGGGAGTTGGACCGAGGGAGAGCTCTAGATGTAGTCCACTTAGATTTCAGTAAAGCCTATTCCACACAGGTGACTTATAAACAAATCACCCTAGGGATGGACCCTAAAGTGACTGACTGGCTTAGAAATTGGTTGAGTGGGAAGTGACAAAGGGTTCAGGTAAATAGAGCTCACTCTGAGGAGAAGGATGTTACCAATAGTGTGCTGCAGGGATCTGTCCTTGGTCCGATTCTTTTTAACATTGTTGTTAGTGATATTGTGGAAGGGCTGTCGGGTAAAGCTTGCCTCTTTATGGATGATACCAAAATCTGGAATAGAGTAGACACACAGGAAGGAGTAAATAACATAAGGAGAGATCTAGCTAAGCTTGAAAAATGGTCAAGAATTTGGCAGCTAAAATGTAATGCTCAAAAATGCAGGGTCATACATTTGGGCTGCTTAAATCCAAGAAAGCAGTACAGTGTAGGGGGCAAAGTACTTTTGTCCATGAAAGAACAGAACCTGGGAGTGATTGTTTCTGATGATCTTAAAGTGACTAAACAGGTAGAAAAGGCAATGGCAAAAGCTAGAAGAATGCTTAGGCACAAAGGAAGAGGAATGGTCAGCAGAAAAAATGAGTAATAGTGTCTCTGGTGTGATCTCATTTGGAATATTGTATGCAAAGCTCTGCAATGAGAGGGCATAGAATAAAGTTGAAGGGGGATAGACTCAGGAGTAATATGCAGAAATATTTCTTTTATGGAAAGTGTGACAGATCTGTGGAATAGTCTCCCAATAGAGGCAGTAGAGACGAGGACAATATCTGAATTCAAGAAAGCATGAGACAAACACAGAGGATCTCTAAAGGACAAAAGGGTACTATTGTAGTTGATATGGAAGGGCAGTCTAGAAAAGTCATGTGATCTTTTTCTGCCGTCATGTTTATATGTTCCTATGAGAAGGGAGACGCAGCACTGCAGAGGGCAGGAACTGGATAAAGGACAGAGAGAAGATAGGGCACACACTGACAAAACAGAAATATAGACAGAACAATAAATAACACTCTAGATCAGGGGTCTCAAACTCAAATTGCTTTGAGGGCCAAATGAGGACTTGTAAAGTAACCCGGGGGCCGCATAAGACGCGGGGCCTCATTTGCATAAGGGGCCTCATTTGCATAAATATTTGCATAATGTTACCATACACTAACTTTTAGTAAACATGCCTCTTTAATGAGTATGGATAAAGAAAGACTAAAAGATTTAGAAACAAGAAGACAATAATTAAACTGGGAACCCCAAAAGCCAAACTTGGAATGTACAACAACACTGTAGAAATAAAACTATAAATTAATTTCCTCTTGTACTAAACAAAGCGCAAACATTAATGATGCACATTTCCCAGAGCTGACATATTCCAGTTAATAAATTCAAAATAAAGAGATATTTTTCTACCTTTTGTGCATTTTTTTCAGTTGCAATTGTTCCAGCCACTTTCTTCTGGTTTCTTCATGTCTTCTGCTAACTCTCCATCGTCTGCTGTCCATTTGCCCTTTCTTCTCTCCTAGTTTTTTTTCCATTCTCTCTCTACATCTGCTTTAACATACTAATCTTTCTCCTTTTTCTCTTTCCTCATTCCTATTTCATCCACTCAAATTTTACCCCTCCATCCTCAATCCCCACTTACTCTCCCAATACCTGGCCAATTGTAGATTTGTCTTCTCTCCCAGACAAAATATTTTTCCCCTCTCCATTTCACTTTCCAGCTCAATCCCATTCTAATCCTCCCCCAACATCAGCTCCCTTCTAGTTCCAGCCCCACCCAGCATCCGCTCCCTTCTAGTCCCCCCATTAGTCCATTTCCAGTCCTATCCTAGCCTCACCATCAGCCCATTTCCAATCCTAGCCCCCCATCAGCCCATTTCCAATCCTAGCTCCCTCCCCTCACAGCCCATTTCCATTCCAAGCCCCCCTCCCCATCAGCCATTTGCAGTTCAAGCCCCCCTTCCACTCAGCCCATTTCCAGTCCTAGCAACCCCCCCTCCAGCCCATTACCAGTCCTAGACCCCCCATAGCCCATTACCAGTCCTAACCTCCCCATAGCGCACTTCCAGTTTTACCCCCCATCACCCCATTTTCAGTCTTACCCCCCCCATAGCCCATTACCAGTCATAACCCCCCTGCCAATAGCCCACTTCCAGCCCTAACCCCCATTACCCCATTTCAGTCAGCCCTTCCATAGCTCATTACCAGTCCTAACTCCCCCCATCAGCCCACCTCCAGTCCTTCCTAACCCCCACCTGCCCATTTCCAGTCCTAGCCCCCACCATAGCCCATTACCAGTCATAAACCCCCTGACAATAGCCCATCTCCAGTCATAACCCCCCCCCCTGCCAATAGCCCATCTCCAGTAATAACCCCCCCTGCCAATAGCCCATTTCCAGTCATACCCCCCCCCTGCCAATAGCCCATTTCCAGTCATACCCCCCCCCTCTGCCAATAGCCCATTTCCAGTAATACCCCCCCCTGCCAATAGCCCATTTCCAGTCCTACACCCCCCCCCCCCCCAGGTAAATTTAAAAAAAACCTGGCTTCTGCTGCTCAAGCAGCAAAATCAGCTGTCCTGCGGCCCCTTCCCCTGTGCCCGGAGATCCGAGTCTGCTCTATCAGCGGCGTGCTTTTCAAGCCGCGAGGAGAGTATTCCCCTCTCGCGCGGCTTGAAACCGCGCGAGAGGGGAATACTCTCTTCGCGGCTTGAAAAGCACGCCGCTGATAGAGCAGACTCGGATCTCCGGGCACAGGGGAAGGGGCCGCAGGACAGCTGATTTTGCTGCTTGAGCAGCAGAAGTCAGTTTTTTTTAAAATTTGACAATTGATTCTGCCGCTGCCACGGTGGCAACGGCAGAAGCCAGGGTTTTGGGGTTTTTTTGTTTTCCTCCGTCGCGGGCCGCACAAAGTTGTCTCGCGGGCCGCGTGTTTGAGACCCCTGCTCTAGATTCTGAACAGGCACAGGAAAATGCCTGAACAGAGCATACAAAGTTAGCTGAGGCTTGCAATAAGGGCGCCCTCCCAAGCAGGAACCACCACCAAATGGAGGATCAGCAGCTCATGTGCTCACAGAGGAAAGCTTCTGAACAAGCCCCAGCAGGAGGAGGGGCGGGGCAAGGGCTGAATGCAAGAAAGAGGAAGCGGGCAGATTCCACAGGAAGTGCCCTAGTAAAACTCAGACATGGTAAAAAAAACTTTAGACTTTAAGGGCCCAATATTCAAAAGGCATTTACATGATTTACAACCCTGTAAACCATCTAAATGCCTTAAGCACAGATATTAAACGGCACTTACATGGTTAGTGCCACTGAATATCGTCTCCTAACTTCCCTATGTGCCCTGATGCTATCCTGTTAACATCAGAGCATGTCGGGGCGTTCCAGGGCAGAGCGGAGGCAGGGTGTACCGCTAACCAGGTAGCGGCGATATTGCACTGCTACCCAGTTAGCAATCCGAGGCGAAAACTAGGCCAGCTTTTGGCTCACCTAGATTTAGCTGCAGATGCTAACTAGGGTTGCGGTGCAGTATTGCCGCTACCCAGTTAGGTTCTGCAGCAGTTTTCTCTTGGCGTCAAAACCGGATATTCAATGCCATCACCGCAGCATTAAATATCTACGATTAGGGGTGAGTGGACAGGGCTATGCACTTTAGAGGCGCATAGCCTGCCTAGTTGAATAGCGGGCCCTAAATACCTACAACACAGGCCTTGTAGAGGAATAGGGAGATGGAGAAAAAAAAAGGATAAAGCACTCCTAATCTGCAGTCAGATAGTACAAGTCAAAGAACAAAGGCAATAAAGTGTTGAGAAGAGAGACACAGCATTGCAGAGGGCAGGAGCTGGGTAAAGGACAGACAGGAGATAGGACACACACTGACAAAACAGAAATATAGACAGAATAATAAATAGCAGATTGCAACTGAAACAATCCCTCCAGTTACTTTCAAACTATAGAATTTGAGTTGCAGATAGAAACAAGGGTTTCTGATCCTTGCCTGTAACTCCTTCTGGGATCCCCTCACCTCCCTCCTGGATTTTAGGCTCCTTATGGACTGATAGCTGAGTTCCTGACTCCTCAAAGACCCTCTGTTGTCCCTTTCACCAAATGCTTGAATCTCTGCTCGATTATTCTCTGACTCCTGAGACTAAAGTTTGAGTTGGGTAGCTTTCTTCTTTCTCTTTTACACACAGCTTAGTACCAGACTGGAACTATTAGACAACTTTTTTGTGGTGGTGAGAATCGAGGAGCAATGTGACAAATTCTGTCTACCCTTTTGATGTCTAGGACATCTGTACCTTGCCCAGGGGCGGCCCAAGGGGGGTGCGGGGCCATGTGCAGAGACTCGGTGCGGGGCCTCATTTGCATAAGGGGCCTCATTTGCATAAATATTTGCATAATGTTACCATACACTAACTTTTAGTAAACATGCCTCTTAATGAGTGTATGGATAAAGAAAGACTAAAAGATTTCTACATTACTATAATCCAGTGCCAACCGTCAGGCACATTAGGAACTACTACAAACACTGCCCATTTAGAACCCATTCTAAATCCTGAATCTCGTATGTCTCCCACATATATAACCAACAGACTTAGAGAAACATTCACACATACATATTTTTGTTGGAACTCACACTTTGAAGGACAATCCTTCTCGTGGCGTGCTGTTCCCTTTTATTCTTTATATAGGGACGCAACCCTAACATGCATTCAAAGGGGATATCTATCCCTCAACATCAACCAGTTAACATTCTTTCATTCAGGAAAAACCCTCTTAGAAGCCACTTATCTGAACGGAGACTTTCCACAGTTCATAGGCAACTCGGCGTCTTCCCCAGCTCATAGATAGACTCTATTCAAGTAGCAACCATACGAGAGTCTGAAAATGACAGAAAATGAGGGGAGACTCTCGTATGGTTGCTACTTGAATAAGTCTCAGAAGTCATAACGGATGACCTTCCCTGTTGGTTACATTGATTTGGAGGTGTTGGGTTTTACCCGGTATCGGCGGCTGATAAAGGGACTTCTCCATTTACCATCAGGAGTGGACATTGAGTCTATCTATGAGCTGGGGAAGACGCCGAGTTGCCTATGAACTGTGGAAACTCTCCGTTCAGATAAGTGGCTTCTAAGAGGGTTTTTCCTGAATGAAAGAATGTTAACTGGTTGATGTTGAGGGGTAGATATCCCCTTTGAACGCATGCTAGGGTTGCGTCCCTATATAAAGAATAAAAGGGAACAGCACGCTACGAGAAGGATTGTCCTTCAAGGTGTGAGTTCCAATAAAAATATGTATGTGTGAATGTTTCTCTAAGTCTGTTGGTCATTTAGAAACCCATAGCAAACCCGCCGTATCATAACAGCACTACCAGGACTCACAAAGCACCAGACCCTACCTATCAAAAGGCAACACTGCAAATATTAAGCCAATACATTTCAGAGAATAACAATACATGACCTACTGGGGAAAGAGAACAAGTGACAATGTCAAATAGGAATTACAAAAACAGAATACCTCAGCTCAGTTACACATGCAGAATATAGACCATCACCAAACAAGAAATCACAATTTAGAAACAGGAAGATAATAATTAAAATGGGAACCCCAAAAGCCAACTTAGAATGTACAGCAACACTGTAGAAATACAACTATAAATTAATTTCCTCTTGTACTAAACAAAGCATAGACGCTAAGATGCACATTTCCCAGAGCTGACATATTCCAGTTAATAAATTCAAAATAAAGAGATATTTTTCTACCTTTTGTGCATTTTTTTTTCAGTTGCAATTGCTCCAGCCACTTTCTTCTGGTTTCTTTGTGTCTACTGTTAACTCTCCATCATCTGCTGTCCATCTGTCCTTTCTTCTAGTTTTTTTTCCATTCTCTCTCTACATCTGCTTTAACATACTAATCTTTCTCCTTTTGCTCTTTCCTCATTCCTATTTCATCCACTCAAATTCTACCCCTCCATCCTCAATCCCCACATACTCTCCTAATACCCGGCCAATTGTAGATTTTTCTTCCCTCCCACACAAAATATTTTTCCCCGTTCCATTTCACTCTCCCAGCCCCATCCCAGTCTAATCCTCTCCCAAAATCAGCTCCCTTCTAGTTCCAGCCCCACCCAGCATCCGCTCCCTTCTAGTCCCCGCATCAGCCCATTTCCAGTCCTAGCCCCCCATCAGCCCATTTCCAGTCCTAGCTCCCCTATCCATTTCCAGTCCTATCTGAGTCCCTCCATCAGCTCATTTCCAATCCCAGCCCCCCATCAGCCCATTTCTAGTCCTTTTCTAGCCCCATCATCAGCCCATGTCAAATCCTAGCTCCCCTCCACTCAGCCCATTTCAATCCAAGCCACCTATGAGCCTACTTTCAGTTCTAGCCCCTCCATGAGTCCATTTCAATGCAAGCCCCCCACCACAGCCCATTTCCAATCTTAGCTCCCACCAACAGCCCATTTTCAGTCCTATCCTAGCCCCTCCATCAGCCCATTTCCTGTCCTAGCTCCCCCCCCCCACTCAGTCCATTTCCAGTCCTAGCTCCCTCCTCTCACAGCCCATTTCCATTCCAAGCCCCCTCCCCATCAGCTATTTGCAGATCAAGTCCCCCTTCCACTCAGCCCATTTCCATTCCAAGGCCCCCTCCCCATCAGCTATTTGCAGTTCAAACCTCCCCTTCCACTCAGCCCATTTCCAGTTCTAGCAACCCTCCCCCAACCCATTACCAGCCCTAACCCCCCATTAGCCCATAGCATATTACCAGTCCTAACCCCATCAGCCCACCTCAAGTCCTAATCCCCCCCATCAGCCCATTTCCAGTGCTAGCCCCCCCCATAGCCCATTACCAGTCCTAACCCATCAGCCCACAGCACATTACCAGTCCTAACCCCATCAGCACACCTCAAGTCCTAACCCCCCCTCAGCCCATTTCCAGTCCTAACCCCCCATCAGTCCACAGCACATTACCAGTCCTAACCCCCCCCATCAGCCCATAGCACATTACCAGTCCTAACCCCATCAGCCCCCCTCAACTCCTAAACCCCGATCAGCCCATTTAGAGTCGTAGCCCTCCCCCATAGCCCATTAACAGCCCTAACCCCCCCATCAGCCCACAGCACATTACCAGTCCTAACCCCATCAGCACACCTCAAGTCCTAACCCCCCATCAGCCCATTTCCAGTCCTAACCCCCCCCCCATCAGCCCACAGCACATCACAGTCCTAACCACATCAGCCCACCTCAAGTCCTACTCCCCCCCCAGCCCACATCAAGTCCTACTCCCCCCCCCCCCGGAAAATTAAAACTTAAAAAAAAAGCTGACTGCTGCCGCTGCCGCAGCAGCAATATCGCATGTCCCGCGGGGCCCCACCCCCTGCCCGGCAGATCCCTTCCTGCTTGCCTGCCTGCTTGTCAGTTCTTCTCCGCTTCGGCTTAGAACCGCGAAGGGAGAGCTTCTCCCTCGTGACTCTGTTAAGCCCGCTGGGGCTTATGGGAAATGAAAATAGATGATTACTAAATGAAGAGGAAAATTTCTAGTAATTACAATCACAACTTTTAAATTTTAAGGTGTCTGTGTTGTTTTCTATCAGAATCAGAACCATAATTTTTGTGCGCTCTGTTGTAAAGTATGTGCGCTCGCTCGGCGAGGTGTGTGCGCGCGCACACGCGCACAGCTTAGAGGGAACAGTGATTGGAGTGACTGTAATTGTGCTGCTCTCTTAGTGGCAATTCAATGGATATTCAGTACAAGCAATTGATTTCCAACTGCAACGTGCTCTGTAGCTCAATCTAAGTTAGTGGTTCTCAACACAGCCCTCAGGGCACACCGAGCCAGCCTAGTTTTCAGAATATCTGTAATAAATATGCATGAGCTAGATTTACATGGACCTTCTCCAATGATGCAAATCTCTCTCATGCATATTCATTCTGGGAATCCTGAAAACCTGACTGACTGAGCGTGCTCCCAGGAATGGTTTCAGAAGCACGGGTCTAGGCTATTAGGTATGTTAGGAAACCAGTACAGAATGGTAATGTTGTATTCTGAAATGTGCTGGGGAAGTCGCCATAATTCATTTCAGTGTGTGCTGGATGCTGAAAGAGCTCTGCATTCCAATTCCACTGGCACTATGAATAGATTCTTTACAGGCTGTGATACCTCTTATTGAATCCATATCGGAATTATCCAGAGATGTTCTAACTGGTATGTGGAGACCGCTTAGTTCTCATCTTCAGATCTACCAGGACTCTGCTCGATAATCAATGGAAAAGCAGAATGGCAATGTTGTATACTCACCACTGATAACAAAGCAAATAGTCTTACTTTACCGTAGCTACTAGCTGGTCGGCTCTCAGGAAAAGGAATAAAACTGTGATTACTTACTATATCAAATCATAAACAGAGGGGTTAGAACTGATGACTACTAAGAATCTTCCCTTTCACATGTCCTTGATTCTCTGTGTTACTGCGGGCAAGTCATTATCGTCCCATGCCTTGGGGTTATTGTGTAACAATTGTATCTTCAGAAGCTGCCACAAATGTCCTTGTACTTCTTCTACTCTGTAGAAATTGCATGCCCGATTCTGAGCTTGTGTTAACACAACTTAGTAAATCTTGCCATACGTTTGAATGTGGGGCACTGGAGGATGGAGTGACCTTCTCAAGGTCACAAGTGGGAGAAGAACAATTTCAAGCCTGGCTTCCCTGGTTCTTAGCTTACTTCTCTAACCAAAAGACTGCTCTTTGCAATTCTACCCTGCAGACGCTGTAAAAAAAAAAAAGACTTTGCAGGCAAAAGTAAACATCTACATCTGCACTCACTTCTGCATAAAGTACTTTTTCTATGCAAAATAATTGAAAAGGGCATTTGTACTTCCATAGCCTCGGCCTAAGAATGGCTTCCTCTACTGCAGGTTAAATTCCATACAGCGTGGCACTATGCGAATAGTTTCCCCACGTACAAGGTGGGCAGTTTTCAGAGAGCCCTCCTCCTTGGACAAAGCACTGTTTTACCTGTGGAAATGGCTTCATAAATTATCCTTTGAATGTAGTAGCCTTTACATATAGTTCACTGCAGGTTGACTATACATTTATTTTAACCTGACAGTTTCCTTCTCCTTTCAGCTTCTACAGAGTGGAGGAGTAACCTAGTGGTTAGAGCACTGGCTGGGTGACTAAGAGTACAGGGTTGAGCCTCATTGGCTGGCCTTAGCCAAACCAATTTGTCCTCCATTGCCTTGAAAGAAAGGCCTGGCAACCTACTTCTGGTCACACCTTGTCAAGTTAAAATAGGGGCTGCTGAGTTTTCAGGAGTCAGCAGCATTGTTTTTCATGTGCATCACATTTGCATTTCAGCTTCTAGATCAACTGAAACCAGCCTTTACTCTAGGTGTATTCACTCACAACTACCTGGGGATTTTCCCATACTCATCTCAGTCATTGCAACAATAGTCTTTAGCCAGGAACCAAAGACCACAGTTGGGCCTGGCATTTATTATCTGTGACAGGTATACTTGCAGGGAAAGAGAACGCAGACCTGAGGGACTGACAGTTGAAGCTGCCTCCTACTGGGAGAACAACAGTAAGTTTGACCTTGGTGTTGGGCAAAATGGTGGAAACTTACTAAAGGACAAAATTACGGAATAAATAGATAGACGTAGTTTAAAGGGACAGAGCCAACATGGATTTAACTAGGGAAGTCTTGCCTCGCCAATCTGCTACCTTCCTTGAAGTTGATAGCGTGGAGAAAAGTGAGGCAATTGATATAAAGGCCAAATTTAGATATAACATAGAGATTTGAATGGAGACGTCCAGATCAGGATGTGCACAATTCTGACAGTATTTTACAGAGGTTCTGGCAAACACAGAACCTCTTGTAAAAATGTGTAAAGACACACGGGACTGCCTGTCGATTTCTCCTTGTATCCTATACAAGCAGTGATTTTAAAAAGCTGCAGGTGGGGGAAAATATGTAGCTTTAGTCCATATGTGCGTGGGAGCAGTGCTTTACAATTGCTGCTCCTGATATCAATACATACCCCAATCTCCTCCCACCAGCAGCACAAGTCACCCGATTCATGACTATCCCCCAAAATGGCTTCTCTCTAATCACTCACCAATATCTGTTCCCCCCTTCCTGACACTTTCCTAGCATCTGGTTCCTCTTCCCAATATCAATTAACCAAATCTATGCCTTCTCCCTCAACATCCAGAATCCCTCCATTACAGCCCCCTCCCCGAAACTGAAAGCCCCCCCCCCCTAAGGTGACACCCCCTAGGGGAAGGTCTCACTCCAATCCCATCCCCACCTCTTACCGGGATCCTGGTATCTAGTAGGAGCAGGAGAGATCCCCATCGCTCCTGCTCATCATGGTCCGAGGTATAAATGGCACCTGTGAGCTCTAGTGATAATCTCACAGTACTACCACTTGGGGTCAGGCTGCCCTTATTTAGCATTGGACAAAGCAGAAGGGGCTCTAGCTGGCACTGTACACCTACTACCCTCTCCCAGTTTTCCTATGGTAAATGTGACTAGGCAGTTACGTGTGCTTTGTTCCAATAGAAAGCTCGTTGTTTTTTTTTATTTATTTACATAGTAACATAGTATATGATGGCAAATAAAGACCAGTATGGTCTATCTAGTCTGCCCAGCAAGGCAGCAAGAGTAGGTGCACCTGCCGATCCGTGCAGGTCACCCCTCCCCATGCCTTTGTTTAGGGGTGTCCCACCGCTCCATGCAGGTCACCCCTATTTGTTGAGATATAAGAGATAGTTAAGTTTATTTCGATTTTATCCTGCTGCTACACTGTGTCTGTCCCATGCCATTTTGAATTCTGATACTATATTTGCCCCCACCACTTCCATCGGCAGGGAATTCCAAGCATCCACCACCCTGTCAGTGAAAAAGTATTTCCTGACGTTGCCTTTCAGTTTACCCCCTTGCAGCTTCATGTTATGTCCTCTAGTTTTACAGCTTCCCCGTTTTTACATTTGTTGTGCTAAAAATAACTATATCTGGTTTGCCTGTGTATACATGAAAAACAAATAAATTATTTTGGTTCAAAAACGTTATTTTAACCCCTCCCTGGAAATCTACAAAATTATTTTGACCCTCAAGATGAGAGCAAGATTATTTAGTTAGCTTATTTTCCTGTGCTGTTTTCCATATTATGGCAAGGTGGAGGTGGAAACAAGTGAGAATAGTAGGTGAGCTTGTGTGAGGCAGACGATGTATTCAGGTAATACTGACTAACCGCCCTATCAATGAGCCGCTCTCCTTTAGAAAAGGCATCCTCTTTCAGTTGCTATGGTTACCTTTCCAACCAGGCACTAGTAGGATACTGTTTTCATTCTTCCAGATATCTGTAATGGAGCACCGAAATAAAAAATAGCTGGTTCAAAGGGCATTTCTTCTGTTTGGTGCCTGTATTCAGTGTTCCCTGCACTGGAGATGCAGACACACTCACCTAGGCTGTGAGATAGTGTAGTTTTCCAGTGAACAGACTGGTTTTTGTATTTTCATTTTTTTACAAATCCAGCTTGAGATGTAGTCATATTATTCTCAATGAAGAAGATCCCTCACGTGTCCTTCCATCCCACAGCCCAGTCTCTGTGCTGTTGTTGCAGAGGCCTGACACATTTCTACTGTTATTGCCAGTGCAGCAGAGTCACTGTGCAAGGATGTCTAACACCTTCTGTCATCTTGTACCAGATATCTTCTTGAGCAGTTGCAGTCATAATTATTTATTTAAGAGGTTTTTTATTCTTTTTTATCATTTTAGTCAAAGCAGCTTACATTGTAACTTAAACTTGGTAATGTATATTGAACAGGGGCATTGATAACTCAGGTTCTTCTGAGGCAATGGAGGGTTAAGTGATTTGCCCAAGGTCACAAAGAGTGCTAGTGGGAACTGAACCCTGGTCTCTTTGTTCCTAAGCCAGTGCTCTAAACACTAGGCTACTCCTCCACACCCTTACAGCTCTCCTTTAGACTCTCCTCTTGTTTCTGCATTATTCGTTTCCAAAGATGACTTCAGTATCACTGAAATTAGGCTAATTCATGTGAAAGAACATTTAAAATAGTACGAGAAGATCATAACTGAGACATCAAGGTCATTATGCACACAATTCCAACTGTATTTTAGAGAAGGCTCTGCTAAACGTTGAGCCTTTTTGAAAACAGTGCAGGAATACCAGGGTATTTGCCAATACACAAAGCCAGTAGAGCCAATTTGTAAATTTGCATGGGGGGGAAAAGTCAATAGGGTAAACTTGCCAATTGCCACATGGAAGTTGGTATTTCACAACTTACACATTAAAGTGCAGATACTTACATATGTCTGGCAACCTACATGTATACAGGCTGCAAAACAATGCCACTATCTTTTTCTGATTTCAATTTGGAGGGGGAAATAAATAACAGGGAATTAAGGAGGATGATCCCCTTAAGCTCTCCTATAAAGGACTGGCTGAGATGTGCACTTTTTAAAGACCTAAATGTGCCAGGGAGCTGCTGTAAATCCCGACATGGTCAACTGCAGTCATATATATGTATTCTCCAGATAAACTTGGGAATATACATGTAGATTGTTGATCCACCTAGGCCCCAACATTCCCCCTTGTAATTTCTGCATAATAAAGACATCCACGTGGAAATTTAACTCTTTCTAAAATTGCCATTTGCATGTGGACATCATTTCCATGTGAAAATGCCTGATTTTAAATGTGGAAATTATGAATAAGGCTTCTAAAATAAGCCCCTCAATATAGGAAATTTTAAATTCATAGAAAATAAAAATCCATGAGAATAAATTATTTATTTATTTTATTTATTTATTTAGCTGCATTGCATATCCCGCTTTTCACCGGGTCAAAGTGGTTTAACAAAGAAGGGGGGGCAGTAATCAAATCGACGAGAAGGGGGGGGGCGTCACCATGAGGGCCAACATTGATGATCTGAACAGAAAGTAACGAATTAGACAGTTGAAGTAAGTCTCTTTGTTGGTAGTAGAGGGGATAGGTCAGAAAGTCTGGATGAGCAGTCTGTTTCAGGTCCAAGATATTCATGAAACAGAATGGTTTTTAGTTGTTTCCAGAATGTGGAGAGGTTTCTGTTGCTTTGGATCTGGCTCGGAAGGGAGGTCCAGAGGGAGGGTGCGTACAGTTCGAATGCTCTGTTGCAGGTCTGTTGATTGAACTTAGTTTGTTCGTGGGGGATAGTGAGATTGTTGCTGGTGGTCTGTCGGGTTAGTCTGTTGCGAGTAGGCTGGGGTGGTAGAGTCCGGAGTTGAGAAGTCTGCGTTTGATGGAGGGCTTTGTGGATAAGCAGGATAGATTTGTATTTAATCCTTGCTTCGAGTGGTAGAATGTGAAATTCTCTCAGGACTGGAGTGATGTGATCATGTTTTTTCGTTTTCTGGATGATTCTTGCTGTGGTGTTTAAGGCAGTTCGTAGGGGGTTGGTGTGGGTGGCGGGTAGTCCGTGATAAATTGTATTACAGTAGTCCAGGTGGGGGAACGTCATAGCCTGCATGGCAGTTCTGAAGTCCTGTGGGTCGATGAGTGGTCTGAGCCGTTGTACCGTCTTTGCTTTGTGGAATACCGTTCTGGTAGTCTTTTAAATCTGTTGGTTAAATGTAAGCGCTTGATCAATGATGATTCCCAAGTATTTTATGTGGGGTTGAATTTGTATTTGGGTGGTTCCCAAGATGAGGTGTGGTGGCGGGGTGAAGTTAGAGTCCTTGCTCACTATGAGGGCTTCTGGTTTTTTAATGTTGATGGATAGATTGTTCTTTTGTAGCCAGCTGGAGACCTCAATGAAGCAGTCTGACAGGTGACTGTTTGTTGGGTTGGTGTTTGTGATCGGTCCTAGAGCATTATGTCGTCTGCATAGAAATGGTAGTTGATGTTATGAGCGTGTATTATCGAGCAGAGTGGCTGCAGGTAGATATTGAAGAGCATGGCGGATAGTGTGGAACTCTGGGGTACTCCTTGGTGCTGTCGAAAGGGGGGGGGGGGAGGTTGCCATGCTTGTTCAGATCAGTTGTTGTCTATTGGTCAGGTAGGAGCGAAACCATTGAAGCACGATGTCTTTGATGCCAATCTCCTGAACTCTGTGTAGGAGGGTATTGTGGGAGATGGTGTCAAAGGCTGCGGATATGTCCAGGAAGAGCACAGCATATCCAGAGTGTTTGGTCTGTGTACCTTTGGTAAGGGTGTTCAGTAGTGATATCTTGAGGGTCTCGACTCCATGCAATGGGCGGAATCTGTGTTGTTGTGGGTCCAATACGTTGTTGGTATCCAGGTGGTCTTGGAGTTGCTGTTGAATTATCTTCTCAATGATTTTTGTGCTGAATGGGAGACTTCCTATAGGTCTGAAGGAGGCAGGGTCGAGAGGGTCCAGGTTGTGTCTTTTTAGGGTTGGGTGAATGATGGAGGTTTTGAGGATGTCTGTCATGTGTCCTTGCTTGAGAGATTGGTTGACAATGTGGGTTAGGGCTGCGCTTATGTCTTCTTTAGATTTCTTTATCCATTCCACAGGGCAGGGATCTAATGGTGAAGTAGTGGTGTTTTGGCAGGAGATAGTGGATTCTATCTTTTTTTTGGTGACTGTTTCAAATGTACTCCAGTCTGTGCCTTTAGTGGCAGGGTAGGTTGTTGTCATTGTTGTTGCATTCAGTTGTGGGTTAGGTTGTTGTTGGAGCTGTTTGTATTGGCGTGCTAATAGTTCCGGTGGGATGTTTGGGAGCTGGTTGGAGTGGTTGGGTGCTTTTGTTAGCTTTTTGAAAATCTCAAAGAGCTCTCGTGGTCTGTTTATTGAAGTATTTATGATTTTCGAGTGGTAGGTCCTTTTTTCTTTATCTGTTTCTGTGCGGTGTCTAGTTCATTCATGTATTTTGTTTTGTCGGCTTCGGTTTTGGTTTTTCTCCATTTTCTCTTGGTTCTCCTGAGTTGGGTTTTAGTCTCTGTAGGTCGGGGGTGAACCACCGCACTCTTGTTGCAGTAGCTCTGGTGTTGGTGCTGTTCGTCATTGTACATGCTGCAGAAGAGATTGCAGTATTCCATTTCTAGGTGTTGATCAGGTCTTCGACTAGAATAACTGAAAATCCTTTATAGCCATGATTTTACTGCACTTTTAACTTTTATCCTTTATATCTACAATCCCTAAGCTCATTCTACATCCCATCGCTCCCACCACCAATATCTGTCCTTCTTGCCATTTTTCCCTCTTTTATCCTTTCAAAGTAGCACACCTTTGCTCTCCTTTCCTCAGAGTACTGGAATAAGTGCCCTTTCATAATGATTTATTTTTCTTTCTCTTTCTGTGCACATATCCAAATTTTGTCTAATGAAAGTGTTTTCTATTCTTTGAACCCTCTTATTGCTACAGGGAGCTTGTTCTAGCTTACGTAAAACAAAGATGCAAGAGGAATCAGAAACAGGACTTGACTTAGTATATAGGCTTTTCATCTTGATCCTGCCTGAGATGGAGTGAATAGTATCTCCTTAGTGAAGGTCCAGTGAGCAAAGGAGCTAAATAGAAATGGGTTTATACTGAAAAGTGCTTATGCGATTAATACTGGTGGTGAAGACATGTGTTGTTTTTGCAAAAGTGCCAAGCCAATATACAATTAAATCTTGGCCATCTAAGTCAATATATGGCCAAAATGTATCCATAGTTCTTGAGAAGGGGCAAAATGTGTTCTGGAAGTGGGGGCCTAAATTTTCCCATAGAGCAGTGATATTCATCTGCTACACAGATAAATCTATCCACATTTCTTAACTACAGAAACAACTTCTGTCTGCATATTTTTCTCTGTATATTTTAGTGGTGAGATATAGAGATATCTTACTCTATATGCACGGTACACAGCTGCTAAAAATTCACCCAAAGTAACTAACACACAATACTTCAAACCTTAAAACAGAACAGTGCGATGGAATCAATCAGTAGACACACAAAACACCGAAACATATGTTAAAAAGTAAACCCCCATCATTCTTCTAAAAAGATGATTCATGGCATTACCAGTGATTTTTCAATATTCCTTTGTTTTATCTAACACGCTTGAGCTTTATACTCACATGACACCCACTGGTGCATATTTTCCAGTGAAATAAATTGCCAGTAAGCTGCTTTCTGTGTTACAAATAATTTATAAACCCATTCCTTAAAGTCATAACATCATACAGTATCTTAAAACTGCCAGGAATGGACTGGCCAGAAATGGCACACCTCACTAAAACTGGTTTCTTGACTGTAATGAAAAAATACTAGAAAGCTCCTGGGAGAATCGAAGCTCCAGGTTCTGCTGGTCCCCTTTGGGTTGTAAGTTAAAGCAGCCCATCATCCACAGCTACTGTTTTAACATGGCCAACAAAGTGTGCTACCAGCGTCAAACTGCACTGAATTTCAATCCTTCCGCCATAGAAAAAAATAGCATGACTGCCTGCCATGTTAGTTTACTTGGACACAGGGCCGGCCCAACCACTAAGCTGCCATCTAGAGCAGCAGCTTCTGGGAGGGGGGATGGCGGAGCAGCAAAAACAGGGCATGCAAAGCTAAACACTAGATTCTGACAGCCAGGGGGAGAGTAAGGGCTTAAGGTTTGCCTAGGGCGCCAATGTCTTGAACCAACTCTGAGGCCGGCCTTGCTTGGACATGAAGAAATGGGTATTCACAAATAGATTGTAGGTGATACCTTTTGTTATTAAACTATATACATTTGTAACTAGCTTTCAAGACCTATACTTATGGCCACTTTTTCTTATGGGCAATAGGGGCAGGGGCCTATAAAAGAAGGCACTTAATGCAATCGCTAAAAAAAAAGACAGATACAAATGCGAACAACAGACATCTTGAAATTATCAAATACTATGTCTACCAACTTAACAGATGTTGTGCCTACACATTTGACATCAAGATTTTCTTGTCAATTGTCGACAAAAATGGATCGTGTATGTGCGTGGAGATAATATGGTCAATGTGGCCTATCTACAAAAGTTTATCCTGGGTTCTATGCCCTTTCCATCAAGTCCCTCTCCCTGACATATCTCTGCATTGCCCATTGATGCTGCTCGTTACATAGGACAGGAGATCCAAACATGGGTCTTCACCTTTAACGGGCTGTCATTGATTCATAGCAGTTGCTTCCTTGTTCTGAGCTAAGTAATCCAGGGGATTTGCACTTCATAAAGCGCAGAAGAGATACTATAGATAGTTCTAATATGACAGCTACCAAAATCAACATCACAGTGATTTACAGTACTACCGAGCCTAGTCTATAAGATGCGTGTCTATATTCTTTATCTCTAAAGAATGTGTTGCCAGGGTCAGAAACTGTATCTGTTAGAAGTTGCAGGGTTTGTGACTTCTGATCCAGAATAGTAACCTTTGTCACTGGGATGTGGAGACCTTGACAATTATTAAAGGAATGGAGACCTTACCACTGGCCACTGCTGAATGAGCCTTGCAGTAACCTGCAGCAGGAAAGTTCTCAGTCTGCACAACGCAACAAACCACATATGCATGCATCTTCCTGAATATCTGAGGGACGGGATAGTGTCGTACTGAGACAGAAACTTCCCTCATTGCTGCTACCATTGGTTTTATTGTAAGTTGTAAACCACTGGGTTGCAAGGTGCTTTACAACTTACAATAAAACATTGTGTAGTGCTCCTTTGTGGGCATCTCTAGGTCTGGGGCCCTGCTCCTGGTAAGAGTCCTCCTTGGGCAGGCTCTGTCAGTCCCTGAATGTTTGGTGTCTGGTATCTCCACCTGAGAAGGGTGTTAGCAGGTAGGATTTTCGTCCCTTCTTCCCAGAAAAAAATAAATAAATAAGGGTGTCTATGAGCAAGGCTGTCTGGCAAGGCTATTGCGCTCTTTCTACCTCCCCCCCCCCCCCGTCGCGGCAGGAACAGTGGTGGGGTTGCGGTATTATATCACTCATCCTTTCCCATTAAGGAGCTTTCATCCCCAGCTCTCCATTACCCAGAGTCCCTCCTGCTCCACCTCGGGTCCTCTTCTCCTCTCTATCTGTTTCTCATTTATGCCCCTCCCCCCTTCCCTGCAACCTTATCTTAGGGATTCCCTCCTCCTCACTCTGTCCGAAGTCTCCCTTCTCTATCTGCACATCTTGATTTTAGGGGACTTCAATGTTCATCTTGACTGTCCTACCAAGTTTCGGAATACCACGTTCCATTCGCTCCTTGCCGACATCTCTCTCCAGCAGCATGTCTGTCTCCCCACCCATTCCGCTGGTCATACCCTAGACCTGATAATTTCTCCCTTAGGTTCCTCCTTTGTTCCTTCTACCCTCTCTTCTCTTCCAGGTCCCTGGTCTGACCACTTTTGTCTCCTCTTTTCCATTCCCTCCCCTACCCTTTCCCTTCTTCTTGCAAGATCTCCCACTGCTTCCCTCCCCTTAGCATGCCACATCAAACCTGCAACCCTCTTGCAATTCCCCTCTTCTGACACCCTCTTTTCAGCTAATTTCTCTACTCTCCCCGTAGATCTCCAGGCCCAGACCTGGAATTCCACCTTTTCAGCTGCCCTGGACAAACTAGCTCTTCTCCAACCTGTATCACATGCCCATCGTTCGCACCACCAACCCTGATATCATTCCGGCCTTTTCCTTCACCACTCCTACCTTTGATGCACTGAGGTCTTTGGCGTAAGCACCCCTACCCTGATTCCCTGGCTCATTATTGTTATTGTCACCATCACTACCGTCTTCTCCTATACTCTGCCAAACAGGCCTATTTCTCCAACCTTATCGCCTCATCCTCCAACTCCTCCCGCCAACTCTACTCCATTCGCTCTCCGCTACACATTCCTCAGCTTACCCTGCCCCTCCTCCCCCCATGCCTGACCCTGCCTTATTAGCCTACTCTTGCTGCCTTGCTGGGCAGACTAGATGGACCATGCTGGTCTTTATCTGCCATCATATACTATGTTACTGTTATTTCAACGACAAGGTGCAAGCCTTGCGCCTACTGTTTCCCACTTGCCCCCTCCTCTTTCTCTCACCTCTTCTGACCCTCTTTCCCCCATCCCTCTGTCCAATCCAAAAGGTCCATCCTTTTCTCATCTTTGGTCCTCTTTTCAGCCCATAATCCTTCCTGAACTGTCTAAAGCCCTTGCCACCACCCGCAAAACGACCTGTCCATCCGACCCCATCCCTTCATCCTGGCTGGCCAAACCCTCCACTTATTCTGTCTATTTTCAATTCCAGCCTCCTCTCCGGATCCTTCCCACCCCCCTGGAAACATGCTTTAATCTGACCCATTCTCAAAAATGCTTCCCTGGACCCCTCTGTCCCTGCCAATTGCGTCCCATCTCCAATCTCCCTTTCCTCTCCAAACTCTTAGAAAAACTAGTCTTCACCCAGCTCTCCACTCATCTTGATGCCACCCTAGCATTTCATCCTCATCAATCAGGTTTCCACCCTGGCCACAGCACAGAATCCATCCTTCTTTCCTTCGTGAATGACCTTCACACCATGCACGACCATGGCTCTATTTCTCTTGCAGTTTCTCTCGACTTGTCTGCCTCCTTTGATCTAGCTGATCACCATACCCTCCTCACTTGCCTCCATGATGTTGGGATTTCTGGTACTGTCGTTCTCTGGTTCCGCTTTTCCTTACCAATAGGTCCTTTTCATTTTTTTCTGAGTCCACCTTCTCACCCGTAACCCCGCTCTCCTGTGGTGTCCCTCAAGAATCCATATTAGCCCCTCTCTTGTTCAACATTTTCCTGGACCCCCTAATCCTTCTGGTTCAGTAGTTTGGTATCTCTGCATATTACTATGCAGATGATATTATCCTTCTCCACCACACTGACTCTTCCACCCCTGATATCACCCCTCTCAACACCTGTCTCTCCTGTACTGACTCATGGATGTCTTCCAACTTCCTTCATGTTAACCTATCTAAAACTATGGCTATTTGGTTTACTTTTGGTGGTCCCGCACCTTCTATAGCCCCCTTGTTCTCCTCCTCCCCCATCCCTATTGTCTCTACCCTGCGCTATCTCAGTGTTAACTTTTATTCCGCCTTGTCATTTCAAGATCACATCTCGTCCATAGTCTAACGCTCCTTCTATTTATTAAGACAACCTCATGCTGTTTGTCCCTTTCTTCCTACTTCTTCCTTGACTACTCTGCTTCTCTCTCCCATTGTGTCTCGCTTAGATTACTGTAACACCTCTCTAACTGGCCTCCTTCAGTAATAACTGCACAGACTCCAACTTGTACAGAACACGGCAGCCCACATTCTTATACACGCCTCCCGTTTGGACCATGTCACCCCCTCCTTATCCGTCTCCACTGGCTCCCCATGGCTTCCAGAATCCAATACAAAATCCTCACCTTCGTCCACAAAGCAATTCATACTGGAGTACAAAAATACCTTTCTACCCTGGTCCGCCTCCACGCCCCCCCTCCCCCAGCATTCACTCAGGTCCATTCACTCCAACCACATGTCCCTCCCTTCCCCCTCCCAGGTCCATCTGGAGTCCACTCGTTCCTCTGCTTTCTTCTTTCTTGGCCCCAAGCTCTGGAATTCAGTCCTGCTGTCCCTCCATACAGAACACTTCTTTACCAGTTTTAAAGCGAGGTTAAAGACTCATCTTTTCTACTCTGCCTTTGATCTCTCCCTTCCACAGTGATATCTTGCCCCTCTTTCGCCTAAGGCCCCTCCCTTCCCTCTTCTTTGTCTTTGTTCTCTCTTTCCTGTCTGACTATTGACATTCTGTTTCTTTTCCTAGCAGCATTTAATCTTATATTGTAAACCGCTCTGATACTCACGTGTGGGCGGTATATTAAAAGCTGAATAAAGATAAAGACAAAGATTTACAAGCTTTATGAATTTTGACAACTATAAATTTATAGAAAGTACTAATAGTGCCTTTAAACAGATCATTTATAAATATTCAAAAAAAAACCAGCAAAAATCTTTTACAGAGCACATTCCAATGAAATAGGTAATACCAGTTAGCTAGTAGAACCTGTTTTCTCCTCCCCTTCCACATTTTCTTCCCCCTTCTACCCCAAGTCTCACACAAATGCTGGAGTGGAACTGGACCGGTGGATGTGCCTCCCTTCAACTGCAGGGCTCACTGCTCCGTTTGCCCCCTCCATTACTGGGCCTCCCTCCACCCCCACCACTGGATCTTCCTCCACCTGAAGGGGCTGCTGCTCTGTTTTCCACTTGTGGGTCTCCTTCCACCTAAAATAACAACCGCTCTGCACACCACCTCTATCGCTGGGACTTCTTCATCCTGAAAGAACCACTGCTCTATTTGCAATTGTATCTGTATGGATTTTTCAATTACTTTTGCAATGAATGGGAGGCTGGAGATCAGACGGTAGGATTTTTGGTCTGCTGGATCAAAATAAATTTTCTTAAGAACTGGCCGAATAGCAGCTTGCTTGAGGGTGGATGGCATGTAGCCCTGTTGTAAGGATAGCTTAGCTATTTCTTGAAGGTGTTTGCCAAGATGATCCTTTGAGGCCTTGATCCATGTCACAGGACAGGGATCAGTTGAGGATGTTGTTGTATTGAGCGTGTTCATGAACTTTATTCTCCAGCGACCGGCATCGGGGCTTTTCAATGGAGCCACGGTGCCATGGCAACATGACGCCATGGTGCCGCAGCTCCATTGAAGAGCCTTGACTGAATTAGCTGGGTGCAGTCCTGCATGTGCAGACTAGACAGAATCGCAGTCCCGGCCTGCACGTGCAGGACTATTCACGATTCTGATCCTGCGGGGCTAAATGTGCACCGCAGGATCAGAATCGTAATCCCCTCATGCGTCCAGTTTAGATCAGAGGCACAGAGGAAATCTATGTCCGGAACAGAATCGGGCCCTATGTTACTATGTATGTTACTGACCTTTCACCTCCCTAAAACTCCTGAGGGTGGGGTCAATAGACAACGAAAAGGAAGAAAGAAAAACAAGGTACAATCCACCTTTGATTAGAGAAAGAAAAGAAGAATTTGAGGGTGACTGCAATCTGACCCACAGATCCCACCTATAGCGTACATGTCATGAATCTCCAGAAATCTGGGTTCGTAATATGGTCTTTAAGTCTATCTTAAAATGGTTCCTATTGGTTTCTTTCCTTGCTGGTGATGGTGTTAATTAAGTCATAGCCAGAAATAGGTCCTCAGGGTCACTGAGTAGATTTTTCCTGTTTCTGATTGAAAGGACAAAAAGAAAGAAAGAGAGAATAATGAGGGTGGAAGAAAGAGGCAGGAGGCACAGAGGGAGAGAAAGGGGTACTAAACTACGGTAACGAAGCAGCGGCTACATTAAGGTGCGTTATGTAACGTTAAGGCACCTTAACATTACATAAAACGCCTTAATGTTCCCAGCTGCGGTAAGTCCAGAAAAGGATGGAGAGAGGGCATAGAGAAAGGGTCAATGGGCGGGGAGTGGGCGAGGAGAGGCCCTTTCACACTAACGCGGAGAAATTAAGGGCTGAATCCTAACGCAACTGAAAACTTGGCGTTAGCACACATTTGCAAGAGAGAGAAACTACGTAAGTGTCAGCAATGTACAGCATAGGCAGGGAGCCCAAGAGAGGTGATAGTAGTGCTCCATTTGCAGCAACAGCATACTGCCCAGGTATGAAAGGCCACTATGGTGATGGTGCAAATGGGGCCTGGGGGCTGCAGGCTGGACATGCAGTGGGGGCTACTGGGGCACAGGGTGGACTAGGCGGTTGCCGAGATGGAACATAGGAACGCAGAAAATGGTAACCAGCAAGACAGCAACTGACTAGGGTCAGACATGCCCATGAGTCTGTGGCCCACAGTGTCTCATCCAGGAGACATTACCCAGCAGGTATCCCAAGGGGCACATAACATTGACAGGCGGTGCCGGGGGAAGGGTGGACATCTATGTAGGCACCCCTACCCCAGAACCCACACCTTAGGCAGCCGCCTACCTGCCCCACTGGATGGCCTGGGATGGCGCACCACTGGCACCGACAGCATATGGTCATGGTGGCATGGAAGAGGGGGTGGGTGATTGTGCTGGAGGGAACAGTGGCACCCGCCTGCAATGGACCTAGGCCATGCCCTGTACCAGTACGTGGTGTGTAGTGCAACAGAAGAGGTCTGGCCAAGGAACATAAGGGTAGCCCCAGGGACAACTATGCTGCTGTGGCAACAGTGTGGTGCAGTACACCCAGCTAGCATGTCCAAGAGAAGAGGGTCAGAGGTTCAGGTCCCATCTGTGGATCCTGCAGAGCATCTCCCCATAGTTTTAGCCCACAATGCAGCCACAACAACAACATGGGCAAACCCCAATGCAGTGGTGCACAGGGGTACGGACACCCACTCACAAGGGCTCCACTATCCATAGCTTCATGGAGTGTCAGGCTGTTAGCCCCAGCACAGAGCTGCAGTTATCACCAGAGCACTACTACTACCCCCTGCACAGATTAGCAATGTTGGCACTGTGATCAGGACCAGTGCGGCGGGTAGGGTTGTCAACCACCTCCATCTCTGCACAATGCTGAGATAGGTGTGGGAGTGTGCGTATGTCTCTCCATTGTTTTGTGCCTGCCAACACTTCACTGAGCCCACATTGCTCACACTGCTTCCAGCATTAGCCTGCAAATGTGCATAATGAGGAGCAAGGTATTGTAGGTATGGCCCAGAAAGGGCAGATTGGCCAGGATGCATCTGCACAAGGTGGAGGGCAATGGCTGAGACACTGTAGTGCTCGACCACCACCTGCATGGACAGGGTGGCCACAGCATGTCACGCTGGGGGGGGGGGGGGTCACTCTCACTCTGAACAAGCAGTGACCATGGCATGTCTATGTTCCCACATAGTGCCATATGTTGTTTGTTTTCATTGCTACATGTGTGTTCACAGTTCTGGGGCCCAATCACAGGTATACCTGCTTGGTGTCTGTGCTGTGCATTCCACTTCTGGGTACACAGGTTTCCTCTGTGAGCATGCACTATGGACTGGTTAGTGGGCTGTCTGCAGTTAGTCTGTATATGGTGGGACCACCCTGTAGGATGCTTCAGGTGCAGTCTGATTGTGCAGATGGTGGCGTGGGGCAGTTGAGCCTTCCCCTGCCTACCCCAAGCATCATTGCTGGTCTGCAATAGTCATAGGTATGGCATTGGCCCAGCAGCCCTTGAGGGCTGTCATCCATCAGCAGGACTGTGGTTGCTGGTACTATAGCCATTCTGAAGGGTACAGGTACCTGTCCTGCCACACCCTCATCTACAAAGGGGGTGATTGAGGCCCCTTGGGGTATGTAGTGCATACCACTTAGCCCCATAGTGGCAGTGCTACATAGCCCTCATGCGAGTCTAGAAACCCCACTGCCCTGATAACAGGTACCCATGGCAGCCAGACCCTAACACTGGGCACGCACTAATCTAGGTGGTGTCTGGTCCCCCAGGGCCATATGTGACTGCAGAACACAGCTGGAACAGATGTACCATCAGTTGTACTGCTGGGGACACCTGTCACACACTGGCACTGCTGGGGTATGCAGCAGGACCTATCTCTAGCACCACATGTACTGTGGACCTAGTGCTGGACGCCCATCCTATCCCTCAGGGTGCACACAGAACCTGCACATTGGCATGGTCTGTAACTACTCTGTGCTAGTATCACGCACTGTCAGTCCATCTTACCAAGCTGCAGTACCAGAGAGGTGCAGACCCCATTTGGTGGTCAGCTGTAGGCCACTGTTCTGCATGTGCAATGCATCATGGGTGTTGGTGGGGTTACCCTATCCTGGCACACAGAGCAGATGGTTTGTGTGGTGACCTGAAGTCCTTCTGTACCCAGTCATTGCTGTGCAACAAGCCATAGAGGTATAGCCTACTGGTTAGTACACCGACGTTCTAGGTGGAGATCATGGGTTCAATTCCTCATTGTTCCCTCCTATCCAAGGCAGATATTTTGCTTGCCTGTGACAGTCATATCTTTGCAGATCCATGCTGCCAGCCCATAGTACCCTCACCACAGTTGCCAGCAATCCTTATAAGGCATTATAAGGCTCCTAATTAGGCACAGTACAAGGCACATTACAAGGTGCCTTATTGGGCACAGTACAAGGCACGTTATAAAGCACGTTACAAGGAGCCTTATTAGGCACAGTACAAGGCACGTTACAAGGCACCTTATTAGGCACAGTACAAGACATGTTAAGGCACGTGCCTTGTACTGTGCCTTATAATGTGCCTTATAACGCGCCTTATAACGCGCGTTACTTGACATGCTTGCCATAATGATTCCCCGCCCACGCCTTTATATGGGCATCTGTACCTTTACTGCGGAACCTAACACACATAACATTACCGCAGTTTAGTAAACATACCCCAAAGAGTGTGAAGGAGGGGGAAGCTGGAAAGAGAAATGCATGACTGAAATGGGTACAATATGAGAGAAGGGAATGTCTGAGCAGAAAAAAAAGGTGAAGAGAAGAATGGACAACAGGGATAAAAGAGGCACTGGTTGAGAGGGGAGAATGACAGAGAGGGTACAAGTCTGGAAGGGAAAGTGAGAAGATACAGGGGGAGAAGGAGAAGGACCGAGAGGGACCATATGGGACAGGTAAAATTATTGAAAGGTGAACAGGATGGGAGGGGAGAAAAAATGAAAGGACTAAAAATAAAGGAGAAAGAAATTCTGACCTTTTAAAAAATGTGGAGGTCAATATTTAAAAGGATGTGTGAGGTTGACTTTGGAGTTAGCTACATAAATCTCTTTTTTCATTAATTTCAAAATCTGAGTCTGGCTACTGCATAACGTTTGGCTGGGCATCTCAATGTTCAAGGAAGAAAACCAACAAGGGAGAGAAGGGTGCCTTCTGCAGAAAAATGTACAGGGGGAGCGGAGGACAAGGACCACAGCCCACACCAAAAAATGTTGATTAACAAAAACCTTTATTGGAGACCCAACTAAAACGTTTTGGCCAGAAGCCTTCCTCAGGGGTCTAAAATAGATATAAACAACATGTTAAACATAAAACCATAAAGAGATAAAAATACATTAAAAATATTAATACATAAAAATTTATGAAATACATTACCAGAGGAGCCAATAAAAAACATACAAAGAAGTGGAACAAACCACTCTTCACAATCTATATAAAAAAATAAAATAAACAATATGAAAACTATATAATGTACATAAAATACATTATTAGTATCAAAAAAGTATATAACATAACCAGGAAAAATAAAACATGGAAAATGATCATAATAAAACTTATATATGAATTTAAAATACATTACCAGAAAATGTTCAGTCAAAAGTTATGTGTTCAGAAGGAGGAGGGCCAGGTGATATTAAGGGGATAGGGCCAACAATTATGCAATAGTGCCGATATCCAGCACTACCTGAATAACATTGTTGAAGTAAGACCAAACAAATAGCCTTCCTTACTTAAAAAGACATGGGCTAATATTCAGCCCATGCAGTCACTGAGTTAAGGGAAGCACCAGCATTATCGCATAAATTCAGCAGTGCTGTTCAGATAAGTGGTGGAGCTGAATAAACGTGTGACGCCATGATAGCACTGGCACGATCCTTTCAGTTTAAGCCTGAAAAGTATTGCTAAACGGATAATTTTTAGGGCCACCTCTGCCCTGCCCCAACTATATGGATAGTGCCTAGCCAACTACTGGTCTAATTAGCCCAACCCTATCTGTAATTTTTAAAAATATAGGGATAGGGTACTGATGTGTTGTCCGCTATGCTAGTGCATAACTCCTGCTGAATATCAGCCTGAGAACATATTCAGTGGTCCTACTTCAACGGCTGTGCTGAAATCCATCAAGGAAGTGGTAAATCAGCCACTTCTAGTTATTTGGCAGCAGCCCTGCTGAATATATCAACCTTGTGGTTTCCAGGATTCAGAGGTCTGTATATTTTCAGATTAACATTTACAAAAACATTTTGTAAGGTTTAAACCGCAATGCCCTCTTTAATAAAGGCTCATAACTGCAAGGCAAATAAAACATAATCATTCATTTTGAAAGGAATGATACATTTACCGGCACCCATATCACTCTTCCAGCCAGTGATTTTCAAAGGTACTTGAGGGGTGGTGCCAGCAAAAATTACTCTAAATTCTTTCGTATTGTCAGTATAGAGTCTGGGCGGAGTTAGGATGAGGTCTGGGTAACAACCAGATCCTCCGGATCTCCTTGATGCTCTGGATCTAGAGAATATTACCTTAAATTGGCTTCCCGGAGGATCTGGCTTTTACTTTTTTTTCCACACACCCCCCCCCCCCTTCCTCCCAGTGCTAGTGTGTAACCCCAGTCATTCTACGCCACAAACTACATTACCACCTGTACGCTGATGATATCATGATATATGCCCCAATCAACCTGCAATCACCTGACATGACATTGATGACAAGCTGCCTTGAGGACATGGACACCTGGCTCACTGCTAACAACCTGATGGTCAACTTTGATAAAACAGAGGCTATGTTCATCACCAGAGACTCCACATTCAAGCCGCCCCAAACAATCAGCATTCTAAACAAAACTATAGCAATCAAGGACGAAGTGAGGTACCTGGGCATCACCCTGGACAGATCTCTGAACCTACAATCTCACATTACTAAAACTGCAGCAAAAGCCTACCACCGATTGAGGATCATCAGAAAACTCAAACCAAACCTTGACCAAGACCACTTCTGCACAGTTTGCCAAGCAGTCATCACCCCACTGCTAGACTACGGAAACTCACTATACCAAGGCCTCCTCCAGCAGTCTATTCACCCAATCCAAATGGTGCAGAATACTGCAGCACGCATCATCACGGGCACTGTAAGATCTGAACACATCACCCCCGTCCTGCGACAGCTGCACTGGCTCCCAATAATTGCAAGGGCAAAATTCAAATCAATCCTGAACATTTTCAAAATCTTCCACCACCGCTCTGCAGATGCGCTCCAGGATGTAATAGCCAAGGATGTCAGTAACAGGCCTAGAAGAACCAACAATGACAACAGGATCACCTTACCCACAGATTATCACAAGACTAAGCAAGTAACATCTAAGAGAGCTCCCTTGCTACTGGCGTCTGCATTATGGAACTCCCTCCCCATGGACTTAAGGACCCTAAATGATACCAAGGACTTCCGCAAAGTTCTCAAGACCCATCTCTTCACCGAGGACTATGAGCAACCAACTTAAGTTGCCAAGCACTAGATACCACCCAAGTGGCCCACTAGCTACCCTCACCACCTAGCCCCAATCACCCATCTCCATTTAGACCTATAAGTAGATAGCCTTTTATGTATGTGAATCATATCCCCTCCTGTTGAATGTATGCCTCACAAAGTCCAGATACACTATGTCAACCGACTCACCTTTGTCCACCTGTTTATTCACACCTTCAAAAAAACATAAAAGATTAGTAAGACAAGATCTTCCTTGTCTAAAGCCATGTTGGCTGTCTCCCATTAGGCCATGACTATCTACATGCTGAGTAATTTTGTTCTTTATGATGGTTTCTACCATTTTTCCCGGTACTGACGTCAGGCTCACCGGTCTGTAGTTTCCTGGATCACCCTTGGAACCCTTTTTAAAAATTGACGTTACATTGGCGATCCTCCAATCTTCAGGTATTACAGATATTTTTAATGAAAATTCACAGATTACTAATAGCAGGTCTGCAATCTCATATTTCAGTTCTTTCAACACCCTTGGATGTATACCATCCGGCCCAGGTGATTTGCTACTCTTCAGTTTATCTAATAGTTGTAATACATCTTCCCGATGTATCGATATTTCCTTCAATTCTTCCGCACCTTTAAATACCACTTCAGTCATGGGTAACATCCCTACATCCCGTAGGAGGTGCATTGACACATGGAAAGCACACTGGTAGGAGACATGGCTGCACAAGTCCTGACATACCTAATTGGATGTGAATTGTGCTCTTTCCTCAGGTCTGAGCAGCAAGCTCTGCTTCCTGTGATTTCACTAAGTGCCCAGTGCTGCTGAGAGCCAAAGAAAGAGCATAGGTAGGCCTGGGTTTGCGCAGACGCATATCCTGCTGCATAGGAGAGGGAGAAGCTGCACTGTTAGGGAGGAAGGGGAAGGGGAGAGGGAAGCTGCTGAACTGCTGGAAGGGGGAGAGGTGAGATGCTACACTGCTGGGGAGGAAAGAGAAGGAGAGGTGTTACACTGTTTAGGGGGAAGAAGGGTGATGCATAACTGTTAGGAAGGAGGGGTGATGATGTGCTCTTGGGGGAGGAAGGGAAATACAGTACTACTGGGGGGGGGGGGGCAGAGAAAGACAATGTTGCACCGTTGGGGGAAGATTTGATATTTTTGATTATTGTGGGAGGAAGGGGAAGAGATAGTGAAAATACTGGACTGTTGGGAGGAGACTGGGACACTATGAAAAAAAATCTCCAGGCTACTATGTTCCTCTAATTCACCCCTGTAACTGCCACTCCAGACAGGTTATCTCTAACACATTCATTTAGGGTTGTAACTGCTGCTCCAAGCAAGTTACAGTACCTTGCGAAAGTATTCATCCCCTTGATTTTTGTCCTATTTTGTCAGATTACTGTACAACCAGGAATGAAAATGGAGGTTTATTTGGATGTTAGGTAATGGACCTAACAATATAGTCCAAATTGGTGAAGTGGAATGACAGTAAAATACCTTGTATATATAAAAAAAACAAGTAAAAACTGAAAAGTTATGAGTGCATATGTATTAATCCCTTTTGCTATGAAACCCCTAAATAAGATCTGGTCCAACCAATTAATCTCAGAAGTCACATAATTAGTTGATTAGGGTCCACCTGTTGCAGTCAGTGTCACAAGATCTGTCACATGATGCCTGTATAAAATATACCTGTTCTGAAAGGCCCCTGACTCTGCAACACCACTAAGCAAGCAACATGAAGACCAAGGCGCACTCCAAACAGGAAGAGACAAAGTTGTGGAGAAGTACAGATCAGGGTTGGGTTATAAAAAAATATCCCAAATTCTAAATATCCCACGGAGCACCATTAAATCCATTATAACAAAACAGAAAGAATATGACACCACTACAAACCTGACAAGAGAAGGCCTCCCACCAAAACTCACAGACCGGGCAAGGAGGGCATTAATCAGAGATGCTACAAAGACACCAAGGATAACACTGAAGGAGCTGCAAAGATCCACAGCGGAGATGGGAGTATCTGCCTATTGGACCACTTTACGCATACACTCCACAGAGTGGGGTTTAATGGAAGAGTGGCCAGAAAAAAGCCATTGCTTAAAGAAAAAAAATAGGAAAACATAATTGGAGTTTGCACAACAGCAGGTGGCGGACCCCCCAAACACATGGAAGAAGGTTCTCTGGTCAGATGAGATGAAAATTGAACATTTTGGCCATCATAGGAAATGTCATGTGTGGCGCAAACCCAACATTCCCCATCATCCTGAGAACATGATTCCCACAGTGAAACATGGTGGTGGCATTGGCAAGGACAGGAAAACTGGTCAGGATTTAAGGAACAATGGATGGCACTAAATACAAGGCAATTCTTGAGGAAAACCTGTTTCAGTCTGCCAGAGATTTGAGACTGGGATGAAGGTTCACCTTCCAGCAGGACAATGACCCTAAACATACTGCTAAAGTTGGTTTAAAGGGAAACATGTAAATGACTTGGTATGTCCTAGTCAAAGCCCAGACCTCAATCCAATTGAGAATCTGTGGCATTACTTGAAGATTGCTGTACACCAAGGCAACCCAGGGCCATACCAAGTGTGAATCGCGCCCTGTGTGACTTGCACATCCGGCGCCCCCCCCCCCCCCACCCCACCTCCATCCAGCCACTTTCTGGACAGTGGTGGGAGAGAAGAGGCGCACCCAATGTACAGTCACCAGCACTCTAAGCAGAACTGTCCCTCCCTGCTCTGACGCCGCATCAGATGAGGGAGGGACCAGACCTGCTTAGCGTGCCACGAGAAGACTTAAGGGGAGCATTTCAGCTGTCTGCCGTTCCCTGCTGCCGCTGAGAGAAGAAAAAGTGTCAGGCAATGGCAGACAGCTGAAATGCACCCCTTAAGCCTTTGAGCCCTATGTGGCCGCACCGCTTGCACAGGACTAGGTACGGTCCTGATGCAACCCATCTGACTTGAAGAATTTGGAGTAGTTTTGCCTTAAGGAATGGGTGAAAATCCCAGTGGCTAGATATGCTAAGCTAATAGATACATACCTCAAGAGATTTGCAGTTGTAATTGTAGCAAAACGTGGCTCTACAACGTATTGACTTTGGGGGGTGAATATATATGCACATGCCTGCTTTTAGTTTCTTTTTTTTTGTATTAATTATTGTTTCTGTGACAATGAAGGATATTTTGCACCTTCAAAGTCGTAGGCATTTTGTGTATATCACATGTTGCTAACGCCTAAAACTCCATTTTAATTCCAGGTTGTAATGCGACAAAACAGGGCAAACACAGAGGGGATGAATACTTTTGCAATGCACTGTAACTCCTCATATCATTGTTGAAGCATAAAAAGGTCTCGTTGCCTCCACTGCTAGCAGATATTTATGTCATACCAGTCCACATGAGGAGCTTAGAAAGAGTGCTGGGAATAAGTGCAATTTCTGTTTGTTTTGTAAAACTTTCCAACAAATAGAATTTTGGAAAGAATTATATAAAAGGAATCAATGTCCATCCGTCCATCTGTCTATCCATATGTCCATTGGCACAATAACTCTCCAAAAATGAGATGGAAAATCATCAAATTTGGCATCCCATCCGTCTGATCAGATGTGCCATGGAAAGGTCACTACTTCAAGGACCTCACAGAATGACTCCTAAGATAGCAAAGCCATCCATGTAAATATGTATCTGTAAATATGTACCTTAAGCGCACACTGTATATAGCTCACATCAAAATCATCCACACGCACTCACGCAGCACACTGTATCATTTCTCGCACTGCATGCTAATGACAACCACACCCTTCATTGATTGTTTGCTGTGCCAACCGCTTTGATTTCATGATAAAGCGGTATACCAAGTCCGTTTAAATAAATAAATAAATAAATAAATAAATACTCCCTGACGCTCAGATCCAGACGAGCACCTGGACTCAGCTCTCGGCACTTTACACCAACAAGAGAAAGCGACAGACATTCCTTTCTGAGAACATGGGTAGTTACTCATCCCTCGTCTTCACAGATACAGAATGAGTCCTGGTAGCATGCAGGCTGTGGATAGCCCGGCCCCACATTGCGCACAGCACCACCTCTTCTTCCCCCTCTCTGAATCCTTCTAGCCTCTACCCTATTTCCAAGCTCACTGAGATGAGGAGAGAGTGCACTAAAAATTAGAGGGGACCTTTTACTAAAGTGCGCTAAGCAGGTAACGTTGCTTTTGCACGTGGTAACTACAGTACATGCTTGGACCCACGGTAACTGTTACTGCGGGGGCATGTCAGTTACTGCACACTGATTTGTGCACTGCTAGTTACACATTGGGGTACTGAATGGATGGCTTAGGAGCAAAGAGTGGGCATGGAGAGCACGCTCCACTTAGTACAGGGGAACTTATTGGGCGCTGTCAATGTTGCTATTAGCATGGGTGCACCTTACGGCACCACAATAGCTGGAGTTAGGTACACCCGCAGTACGTGTGCCATTCATTAGGGTATGAATCTACACATTAACTGCTGGTCACACCCCCAACAGTTACCCCCTAATGCACTTTAGTAAATGGAGTGCCTTACAGTCAGAAGCAGCAGCAGTAGAGGAACTCTATCAGCCACATGCAGCAATCAAGGTAATCAACCAATTAATTTTGATAAAGCAGCTTTATTTGAAAGATTTACTCAAACAAAATCATGCTCCAAAGATTTGTCTGACAACAAATTTCCAGTGATGAATCCACATTAAACATTATTCAAAGATCCAGTCTGCAATGCTCTGTCTTATTTCTTTACCAGATTTCTATATAACTATACTCCAGTGCCAACCGCCAGGCACATTATGAAGTACTATAAACCCTGCCCATTTAGAACCCATAGCAAACCTGCCATATCATAACAGCACTACCAGGACTCACAAAGCACCAAACCCTACCTATCAAAAGGCAACACTGCAAATATTAAACCAATACATCTCAGAGAATACCAGTACATCTCCTACTGGGGAAATAGAGCAAGTGGGACTGTCACATAGAAACTACATGAACAGAATATTGCAGCTTGGTTACACATGCAAAACATAGTCCATCACCAAACATAGAACAAGGGATCACAATTTAGAAGTATGAAGACAATAATTAAACTGGGAACGCAAAAGCCAAACTTGGAATGTACAACAACACTGGAGAAATAAAACTATAAATTAATTTCCTCTTGTATTAAACAACTGGCTCCACGTTAACGATACACATTTCCCAGAGCTGACATATTCTAGTTAATAAATTCAAAATAAAAAAGTATTTTTCTACCTTTTGTTGTTTGGGAATTTTATTTTTCACTTGCAATTGCTCCAGTCACTTTCTTCTGGTTTCTTTGTGTCTTCTGCTAACTCTCCATTGGCTGCGGTCCATTTGTCCTCTCTTCTAGGTTTTTTCCATTCTCTCTCTATGTCTGCTTTAACATACTGATCTTCCCCTTTTACTCTTTCCTCTATTTCTTTCTTTATTCCTTTTTTCAGCCATTCAAATTTCACCCCTCCATCCTCAATCCCTATTTACTTTCCTAATACTCAGCCAATCATAGATTTTTCTTCCTTCCCACACAAAATATCTGTTCCCCTCTCCATCCTCACTCCCCCAGCTACTTTATTCTCCCACTAGAGACAGCCCCATCTTCTTCTGGTCCTCCCCCAGCATCAGCTCCCTTCTAGTTCCAGCCCCTCTCAGCATCTACTCCCTTCCAATCCCATTTGCCCATCCCCCCTGCATCAGCCCATTTCCAGCCCTAGCCCTCCAATATCAGTCCTCCTCCAGTCCCTCCCAGCATCAGTTCCCTTCCAGTCCTAGTCCCCCATCACAGGTCATATCCAGTCCTAATCCCCAGTATCAGTCCTCCTCCAGTCCCTCCCAGAATCATCTCCCTTCCAGTCCCCCAGTATCAACCCATTTCCAATCCTAATCTCCCCAATATCAGTTCCCTTCCAGTCCCAGTCCCCCATCCCCAGGCCATTTCCTGTCCTAACCCCCCAGTATCACTTCCCTTCCAGTCCCAGTCCTCCATTCCCAGGCCATTTCTAGTCCTAACCCCCAATATCAGTCCTTCTCCAGTCCCTCCCATCATCAGTTCCCTTCCAGTCCTAGTCCCCCATCCCAGGTCATTTCCAGTCCTAATCCCCAGTATCAGTCCTCCTCCAGTCCCTCCCAAAATCAGTTCCCTTCCAGTCCCCCGGTATCAGCCCATTTCCAGTCCTAATCCCCCCAATATCAAGTCCCTTCCAGTCCCAGCCCCCATCCCAGGTCATTTCCAGTCCTAATCCCCAATATCAGTCCTCCTCCAGTCCCTCCCAAAATCAGCTCCCTTCCAGTCCCCTGGTATCAGCCCATTTCCAGTCCTAATCTCCCCAATATCAATTCCCTTCCAGTCCCAGTCCCCCATCACCAGGCAATTTCTAGTCCTAACCCCCAGTATCAGTCCACCTCCAGTCCCTCCCAGCATCAGTTCCCTTCCAGTCCCAGTCCCCCATCACAGGTCAAATCCAGTCCTAATCCCCAGTATCAGTCCTCCTCCAGTCCCTCCCAGAATCATCTCCCTTCCAGTCCCCCGGTATCAGCCCATTTCCAGTCCTAATCTCCCCAATATCAATTCCCTTCCAGTCCCACTCCCCCTTCCCCAGGCTATTTTTAGTCCTAACCCCCAGTATCAGTCCTCCTCCAGTCCCTCTCAGCATCCACTCCCTTCCAGTCCCAGTCCCCCATCCCCCAACATCAGCCCATTTCCAGTCCTGCCCCTCCCCCATTGCGGTTCTAGCCCCCATTCCTGTTCTTGTTCCAGCCTCCAGTCCCCCCCCCCCTCAGCCACACACTGAAAGGGGCCCAGCAGCTGATCGGCTGCAGAGGGAGCCGGGGATGTCTGAAGTCTTGGCTTACCTCTGAACAGCCACGAAATAAAAAGCGGCGTTTGTCTTCTCTCCCATGGCTGTGATAAAAGGAACTCACCAGCGCGCTGAGTGCCAGGAAGGAGGTCATACAAGGGCGCGTTGGACATGCCCCCATTTAACCTCCTGGCACTTAGCGCATCCACGGATTCCTTTTTATCACAGCCGCAGGAGAGAAGGCAAATGCTGCTATTTACTCCCGTGGCTGTTCAGAGGTGAGCCGGTGCTTCGGGCTTCCCTGGCTCCTTCTGCAGTCAGTCAGGCATGGGGCCCTCTTAGGTGCAGGGCCATGTGTGGGCAACATTCCCACACAATGGACAAACCAGCCCTGGCTAATTGCACAACCTGCGTTAGAGGCACAAGTAGGCGGGGTAGGGGTAGAAAGTGGGAATGGTGACCCTCGATGCAGGCGACGCTGTCTTAACCCCATGTGCTAATGTGGTACGCACTATGGTATAGGGCTCTGCATTAATTGCCAGGGAAATGCTTTCCGTGCCTCTGACAGTTAACATGCACTGGCATGGCCCTGCACTACCTGGCTGCACACATCCCAGCATGCCTTTAGTGCATGGCAGAATACACGCTGCCAGGTAGCGGCCGCCAGTAAAAGACTGAAAACCAGGACTGGATTAGACTGTCCCTTCTGACATGGAGGCAATTGGATGATTAGCTATTTTATAGTATGTCACTATGTATTTTGTGGTGTTTTGTTTCATAAATAATAGATAGATTACAGAGCCATTCACAGAACAGCATGAGTAAGGTGGAAAATGTTATCCTAGGATGAGTGCTGCTACAAACTGCTTTGCCTAGGTGTGTTCCTTTTCCTGAAGAGTGTTTGGTACTGCAGGGGATCACGAACGAAGAGAGAATTTCTCATCTCTTCCGGTGCTTTAGGATCTGAGCCTCTGACTACTAGGATGTTGCTTCTCAGCCTGGGGGAATGTAAACTGTTGAGCTTTAGGACCCGGCGTCTGTGGCAGACAGTAGCCCTGTCAAGAGTCTGGAGCAGCACTAGCGCAGAGTCTATCAGGATTGCTGGAGATGCCTCTGCCACACAAGCATCCTCTAGCGAAAAGGGGATTTGTATAGACCCCCTGCTCTCCATGATAAAACAAAGGAGGGCTTAGAGTGGCAGGATGGTTGAATAAGCTGAAGCAGAAGATGCCAATCCTGCCTGAATTACCACTGAACATGAATTGAGAGCTTCGTTGAGAATCATTTCCGAAAAGAAAAAGCAGCAGTATGGCCCAGAGCAAGAGGCACACTCTCAGCCGGGTAAGTGGAGAAAGCGCCTCTCAGACACTCATGGAATTTCCAGTTGTGTATGCAGGTGCAGCTGATTTTCTAGAAAACTGTGGATGGTCACGGAACGTTTGCAGTGGGGAGGAGAACTGCTGCTTTTTATCTGCTGTCGGACTCCTACAGTGCATTAAAGGTCTCTGTAATGACTCAGTGAGAGAAATACTCTGGACAGTGAGAGAGGTTCACGTCTGCTTTCCTGGCTCTCTGGTGTCTCGGGGGTGTTTTGTCTCTTTTCTCATTCCTTATGGTCTTTGATTGCTGAGTGGTAGATGCAGTCTCGATGTGCCCTGCTGTGATGATAGATTTTCTCTAGGTGTGTTGATGCCCATCGTCTCCTCTTTGCTTTGCTTGATGGATCATTTGTCCAGTGCTGTCACATAGTAGGATTCAGGGAGCTCCTTGCTAGCAGAGATTGCCATCACCATGAGCTTGACCTGGGGCTTTGAAGCCTGCAGGGACACTCGTAGCCCAGCACAGAACTGAGGCCTTTCTCCCTTTTTCAGCCTTTCCTTTGTTAAATCTTTGGGTTATTTTTTGTGAGACTGAATGGCTGACTCATTGCACGCAGAAGAGGTAGATTAATGTGCAGATTGGATTTGCTACCTGGTACCAAATTAAGCAAGGTGCTGAAAGAACCTGTCCCCTTACTTTGCTGTTTTAACCTGGCTTGGGGGCCTAGGGCTATAAGACTTTGAGACGTCTCTTTCATGCCAATGAGATAAAAAAGGAAGCCTTCTCCAGTGCCAAAAAGATGGATTAGTAGGGACGGGGAGTCTGCACCCTTCCCTAACTCAGATTAGAATCAGCTGGTGGGAGGTAGATTTTGGGCAAACTCACACCTCTCCCATGCTCTTGCTCAGATTGGCATTGATTGTGGGTGGGATGCATGTAAACTCTTTCCCCTCCCCTGACTCATACCCTGGCATGGAATAAATGGAGGGGGTGCAAAAAACATTCTGTCTCCTAGACTCCTGCTCCTCTTCCCCACTCCAGCACTCTCCCTCTTTCTGCATCCACAATCAGCCTTCCAGCTGTTCAGCTGCTTCACCCATATTACCATCTCCAGCCTGAGCAGTCAACATTAGCACCTAGATCTGGGCCCTCTACAAATGTGGGACCCTGGGCCTGATGGCCATATCTCCCTGTAAAAGAACTGAAAGGAACAGTGGAAGCATATCTGCATTTTCCTTCATGTCAGAGACACAATATGAAATGCAGAGCTTATTGTTCTCACTCCCATCTCTACCTGAAACTCACACTTTTCAATCTGTTCGTCGACTAATGTAGGAAAATTTTGTGTTTGTTTATTCAGAAGGGAAAATGAAAATCTAAAAGACCTGAAGGCTTATTATAGGCCATTCGTGTGATTTAGGATTACTTCTCCTTTTTGACACTTAGAGCATGCTGGGACTATTAGTCCCGCTTTCACAATAGGAAAAGGACTACAATGCCAAAATGTGGTTAAATAGAAGTAAAAAAAAAAATAACCTAAGCCAGATAACAAACCCCATGTGTTATGGGTAGACGGAATACTCAAGCTTCACCCCTTTCCATTTCCTTACACTGATTGCCTGTTACGTTTCAGTGTCAATTTAAAATGTTCACTCTTACCTTGATTAGAAAAATTGTAGTTGCCATGTTAGTCCACTTTGATACGTGCAAATAAAGCTCAACAAGCAAGATGTAGGTGACCTTTTTATTCAACTAACGTATTTTTGAGAAGCTCTGCAAAGTCTGATAAAAAGGTATCACCTACAACTCACTCTTACCTTCAAATGCCTGCATGGCTCTCCCATATCTATCTTCCACAATCTGTTCTTTCCCTCCAAATTCTATATGCTCCTTTAATTACCCTTGCTTTGTACTCCCATGCACTTTGTAATACATTAGAACACAAGATATGCCATACTGGGTCAGAACAAAGGTCCATCAAACACAGCATCCTGTCTTTTAAAATGGCTAATTTGAGGTTATCAGCAAATGCCCAGCAGATCCTAAAGAATAGCTTCATTCCTTGCAGCTCTCTCCCAGGGATGAATAGCAGCCTTCCAAGGGTTACTTGCTAATAAATCTTTATAGACCTTTCCTCCAGGAAGTCTGCAACTGTGAATTTCACGGAGTGTCCCCTAGTCCTAGTACAATTTGAGGGCATAAATAACCACTCCCCTCATTTCATAAACCTCTATTGTATCCCTCTCAGTTGTCTGTTCTCCAGGCTAGAGTCCTAACCTGTTTTGCCTTTCTTCATAAAGGAGCTGTCCTGTCTTCTTCTTTTTTTTTTTTATTTTGCCTTTCTTTGTACTTTTCTCAGTTCCTTTATATTCTTTTTGAGACGGGGAAACAGAACTCACACAATATTCAAGGTGCAGTCACACTATGGACCTACAAAGAAACATTATATTATTCTCAGTTTTACCCTTCATTCCCTCAGATAATTTCTAATATTCTATTTGCTTTCTTGACTACTGCCATACAGTGAGCAGAGGATTTCAGTGCACTATATATAACGGCTCCAAGATCCTCTTTTTTGGGTAATGATTCCTAATACAGAATCTAGTATTGTATACATATAGTTAGGATTATTTGTCCCTATGTGCATCACTTTGCACTTGTCCAAAGTAAATTTCACCTACCATGTTGTTCCCCACCTCTCCATTCTGATGAGGTCCTTCTATAGTTTCCCACAGTCTGCTTGTGTTTTAAGTGAATATTCATGTAGCATTTCATTATTAGGTTTGCAAACTATGTAAATGCCTTTGAATATCAGTCTGTAAGTTTCTACCTGAGGCAATGGAGGGTTACGTGACTTGCTCAAGGACACAAGTAGTGCCAGTGAGTTATGAACGCTGGTCTCAGTGGTCATTAGACTGTTGCTCTAACCTCGAATCCCATCACAGATCACTCCACTACTGAACACTTTCCACTGGGAAAAATGACCATTTAATTCTACTCCCTGCTTCTTTCTCACAGTATGACATCATCTCATAACCCATGATTTTTTAATTTCCTAAGGAGTCTTTCATGAAGGACTTTATCAAATGCCTTAGGACAATCGAAGTATACTATATTGACTGATTCTCCTATATCCACATACTTCTTTATTCCTTCAAATAATTCCAACAGATTAGTTAGGTTCCCCCCTTATTTAGACCTGTGCCTCTTAGTGGAGTACCATGAGACAACCACTAGGGAGCAGCTGATGCCATATTTATATAGGCAGCCGGTGGGACAGAAGCGAGTGGGGGTCACTCCTGCTCTCATTGTTCCCCAGACTCCTATGGGTGAGTCAGGGCCCTGAGGAGAAGGGGAGGGCAAGGGGGAAGGAGGCTTCACCCTATGAAAGTGGCAGTGTTTTAGCTGTGGTGGGGGGAGTGGGCTACTTTTCTACATTGTTGCTCTGCATTGGGGATGAAAAGGATAGTCTAATGGACCACCAGGAATTAAAAGTCACCGCAAGGGAGGTGGTCTGGGGGGGCCTCCAATTTTGGCGAATGGACTCTTTAATATTTTACTCTTGCTGCTGCCCAGAACATGCTTTTGCAGTGCTCAGTGCATACATTTTTCAATGAAATGAAAATTGGTTTTACATTGACTACTCTACAGGCCTTAGGTGAAAAAGCAGATTTAACATAGTAACATAACATAGTAAATGACGGCAGATAAAGACCAGCATGGTCCATCTAATCTGCCCAGTAAGATGGCAAGAGTAGGTGCACCTGCCGCTCCGTGCAGGTTACCCCTCCCCATGTCTTTGTTTTCAATGATTTCAATGATAACTTTGAAATTAACTGTAATAGGTCGGCAATTGCAATTTTAAGTTCCTTCTTCCCAAGCCTTCTCTCTCTCTAGGCCCATATCAGCAGCCCACTTTCAAGTCAAGCCTCAATTTTAACTTTTTTCAACTGGCTTTTCCATAATGGTCTCTTTATTTGGGAAGGAGTATAAATCTACATGGCTGAAGTGCATAGGTGTGTATTTTAAACTCTATGCATATACTTTATGACTGTACCTGCACTCCCCTCAAACTTCTCCTCCAAACATCTCTATATCCAGATCACATGCAAGTACATGACTACTTGTCATAATGTGTTCTTGTACATATAGGGTAATTTTATAAGAGGCTTTCTATATGCTGATACTGACGTGTACACATGACAAACCTTTATAAAATTACTCTCTTAGTTATTAAATAACAGTGTGCATTAAACTGCATTAGCATATGTTAATTTAACTTACGTTAGTAAATCTAGCCAATAGGTTGTTTAAATATAATCATTCTTGCATTAATGATAGTGATTATGTTGAATATGATAGACAAATAAATAAAAAGCAGAGAATGATTGCCCTTCGTCTCCAGTTCACCTTGCCTCCTCATCATACCTCTCCGCCTCTACCACATTCTACTCCTCCATCACACCTCATACTGTTCCATCACTTCCAGCTCACACTACATCTCCATCACAACACACCATCTGCTCCACCTACAGCTTACCGTGCCCCTCTTCTACAATCTCACTACTCTTCCATCATGCCACTCTCTGTCCCTCCCCTTTTCCTTCCTCCTACCTTCTCTCCCTCCCAACCTCTTTTTCTGAAGCACCCCTAACATCACTTTTCTCTCTCCTTTTTTTGGGCACGCCACCCACTTTCTTTCTCCTGCTTTGGCAGTATGGAATTGCCATTTGACAATAGCAGTAGAGAAAGAGTAGAAGATGTACAAGAGCTTTTGAAGGCATGAAAGCCTGTTCTTTATCTTAAAAGGCCTACAGTATGTGTGGTTTTGAGAGTGCCTTTGCAACCTTTATTCTCCATATAGCTATGGTTAGCTACTAGAACTTTGTACTCTAAAGATAAAACAGTTATGTTGCTTAAATGAGGCTGTTGCGACCTACAGCTTTTATCCACTCAGTTTGCTGGTTGCAAATGCTGTTTTTCACATAATTACTGTGCTCTGTCTCCAGATCAAATTAATGCTGAAGCGTAATGCAAACCTGTAAAACCTATTGATGTTTCAACAGGGCCAGCGCTACCATTAGACACCAGCTCTCCGGGGTTGCCCACTGACGCTGCTGCTGCCCCTCTCCGGGACTAACAGCAAAAGCAGTGGCTTGAAACAGCTCCACGGTGCCTACCTTAGAGTTTCGGTACCACGGGACTGTTTGTTTCTGCCCCTCTCTAACTCCTAATGTTTGCACAGGAAGTCGGCATCGAGTGGCAGAGAGCGATGGAAGCAAGCAGCCCTGTGGCGCCGAAGCTTGAAGGTAAGTGCCATGGGGCTGTTTGTGACTATTGCTGCTGCTTTTGGTCCCGGAGAGGGACGGCAGCGGCAGCAGTGGGCACTGCGGGGGGGATGGGTGGCTGTAAGGGATGAGGTTCGCCTAGGGCGCCTCATGACTTTGCTCCGGCCATGTTTCAAGGTATCTCTTTACAGCATGTGCCCCAATAACTGTTTGCAAGCTTGTGACTATAAGCCAGATGTTCTTAGTATTTTTCCCATAGAAATCTAGAAGGTTGTTTTATAACAGGCTGCCTAGGTTGGGAGGCCAAGTAGGCACCTATTTTGAGGCTATTTTATAAAGACACATAGGAGTCTGTGTATTTGTATAACACAGCATCACAAAAGCAGCCAAATCATGGCTAAAATGCAGCCTTGTATATTTCCATCAGCTCACTTGCTGGTGTAAATGTACATGGAAGAAGTATACACAGAGATGAGTATTTTATGACCCACATGCGTACTAGGTGGCTTTGCCTATGTTCTTTCCCCAAACATGTCTACCAATGGGTTGCACAAAAACATAGGGCTTTTTAGTCACTGCAAGTACACTTGAATGTGGGGAAATTTTATAGGAGGCCTTTTACATGCATGTGGTAGGGTTTGCACACAAAACTTCTTTACAAAGTTGCCCCCCCCCCAAAATAGGAAAAATATTTCTATATATTGGGTCCATATACAGTATGACAGTAATTTTACAAAGGAGCACTTAAATGGAGAGTTCAAAAAGGTGCTTTTTTATATCTATTTTTTAAGGCAACAAGGGTGTCTATATACCTTTACAAAATAGGTGCCTACAGTGGGCCATAGTAATGCACAAATGCTCTTGCACAAATTTACACCTGCTGCTAAAATGTGCAAAGGTGTGTACTCTATACATATACACACATATTTTATAAATAGGACTTCCAATTTTTGGTTATACCTGGAAAACCCGATAAAACACTCCTGATGAGGAATTTGGGTCTTATAGCTATCACCGAAAACTCTGTAAAGTTGCTCTTCCTCGGATGCTCCGATGATGTCACCTTGAAGCTGTGTGGCCTCTTGCAGCAACAGCGCTCTATGAAGCAGCAGAAGCTCCTGTCTTTCCTCCTGCCACTCTCTGCTTCTTTGTCCAGCACCACAGGAAGTTTTAAAATGCGAGAACAAGCACTTCCTATGTCTACTGAGAAACAGGAAGTGCCTGTTCTCACATTTTAAATCCTACAGCACTGCCAGTAGCAATGCCAGATGAAAAAGCACAGAGTAGGAGCAAGGGCATGGGCTTCCACTGCTGTGCAGGTAGAAGGGGGAGAAAGGCCAAGAGAAAGGGGGAGCTGATGCTTTTGTTAATGCTTGGGCTGGGAGAAGCAGAGGGCTAATACTGTTACTGCGATAAGGGGGGCTGATGCTGTTGTTGTAGCTGGGACTGAACAGTGCTGCTACGCTGATGGGAGATGATGCTGTTGCTGCTGCTGGGGGTGGAAGAAGGGAGGTTAATGCTCTTACAGGTATAGAGGGTGCTATTTCTGGGAGAAAGAGGAAGCTGATGCTGGAGCTAGGAGAAGGAGGGATGATGCTGTTGTTGATGCTAGGACTGGGAGATGGGGCTCATGCTGGCAAATGTTAGAGGTGGAAGTTGGAGAACAAATATTGCCACTCTAAAACTACTTGAAAATTGTGGTTTGGGTCATTGAACGTAATGTACCTAAAAAGTCATACTTTTTTTTACACCAATAAGCTCATATTTTTCTGACCATGGGGAAGCACGTAATTGCCTCAAAAATAAACTCCAAAAATTTCAAATGATAAACATCTAGGATCATAAGCCATATTTATAAAATATGCATGCAGTCCCTGCCCCTGAGGTCGCCTATGCTACTTATACATGTGTATTCGACTATGAAGTTTTAGGAGTGCGCTTCCACATGTAAACAGTAGCAAATGCTTTATAAAATAAACCATTCGATGGCCGAATTACACTTCCTATGAATGAATGAATCTGTGGAGAGAAGTTTTCTTAATTGCTGCCGTGAAGCTCCCTTATCAGTGTTGTAAAAATTACTTCTCTAATGATGATATTTTTGTGTCACATGGTCTTTCTTGATCTGGAGCAAATATTCTGACATTTAGAATGTAATAAGTCTTTGAGTAATAAGCTGTGTCATGCTATTCCAGTATTTGCCATTTAGGGCCTGATTTCCTAAGGCCTTTCTGGATCTGGGAAAAATCAGCACCTTTTTCTATTTTTAGAAAATCTTAGCTGTGGGAAAAGGCGATATTGTTAAATTCACCCCGATTAGTTTAGGCCAAGGGAGGGGAATAGCGGCAAATATTTGCTTTTTTATCAGATGTCAACTGTTGAAAAAGTAGATATTTATACCAAGAAAAAAATATTAGGTAGAGCCCAGGGCTGGTGCAAGGGCATTCGGTACCCTCACATTTCTCCCCGATTAAGGTTCAGGACCTTAAATTCCCCCCATTTGAGATTCTGATTATTAAATTGAACAATCATAGTCACCCTAATACTCTCAGGATTGTCCTGTAACAATGCATAATTGGACATCCTACTATTTAACATTAACATATGTACGTGAAAGCCATCTACCTGGATAGATGTTATTTGCAAATGTCTAGCCCCCTTGCAGGTAAAAGTATATCCAGCTGGTTTTTTTAGTTTATGCTGCTATCGGGACCTACTGTTTTGCTTTAATTACAGTTACGCTTTCTCACCTCCAGAAGTTGCCATCTTAGGCAGCTGCCTAGTTTGCCTGTTTGAGCCACACTGAAAGATCTGCCATCGATACTCCAGTAGCACTTTCAGTTGCATTCATAGGTGGATTCACACAAATACGCACACATTTCTTCCCTTCCTGACGCATTTAGACTTGAATATATGTACCTCTGCTTGTTGACTCATAAATGCTTTCTCTTACTTACTGCCTCATTTATATTCCACTTAAAAAGCACTCCATTAAAAATATTGACTCACTTTTCCTAGTTTTAAAGCCTCATTTTGTATTACTTTTAAAGGACCAGTGTGTTTTATTTCCTTTTTTGAGAATCTTGCTTCTTAGAAAGTGAATCTCCATTTCTTTATGGACTGTGGTAACAAGACCTGACCATGGTCTTGCTCTCTTTCTCTTTTCATTTCTTTGACCTTTTGTTATTCTTCTCACAAAATAAGGCACTATTTTGTTCACACTTAACCACAAATCTCTTAAATAATCATACTTTCACTACCACCATTCTCTACATAGTGATACATAACCGTATTTCTACAGGAAGGATGTATCACTTTATTTATTTAGCTGAACGTTTATACCACTTTTCACCGGGTCAAGGCGGTGTACATTTAACTGAAGGATATATAATGTTTACATAGAACTGAAACTTTTATGTTTGATAAACAGGTGGGTTTTTAACAGTTTCTGGAAGTTAGGGAGATCATTGGTGTTTCTGATTTTGTCTGGGAGAGAGTTCCTCAGGGAGGGTGCATAGAGCTCCAAGGATCTGGAGCAGACTTGTTGGTTGCTTCTTGTTTCTTCACTGGGTATGGTTAAAGTGTTCTTGGTGGATTGTCTTCTGGGTCTATTAGTCTTAGGGGTGTGAAGGAGAGATTTTAGGTATTAGGATGATTGGTTGTTGATAGTTTTGAAGATCATTAGTAGTATCTTGTACTGGATTCTGCTGAGGATTGGGAGCCAGTGGAGTTGTTTTAGGATGCGTGTGATGTGCTCATATCTGGATGCTCCTTGGATGGTACATGCTGCAGTATGAAGGGCTGTTTGTAGAGGGAAGAGGGTTGACTGTGATAGCTCGTGGTATGAAGAGTTGCAGTAGTCTATGTGGGGGATGATGAGGGCTTGGAGAATGGAGCAGAAGTCTGCTGAGGCCAGAAGTTGGCGGAGATACTGCAAAGAGTGGATCTTATAGTTTATTGTTCTTGCTGTGTTATTGATTTATGATTTCAGGGTTAGATGCTGGTCCAGGATGATACTGATGTATTTCACTTCTGATCTAACTTGGATTTCAATGTTGTTTAGGGTGATGGTGGGGGGCGGGGTGAATGTGTTGTCCTTGATAAAGAATAGGATTTCTGTTTTCTTAAGGTTTATGGATAGTTATTTTTTTGCCAGTCATTGTGACACATTGGAGAATGATTGTTGTAGGTAGGTATATGATGAGTGATTTATATTGAAGGGTGCATGATGTCATATTCATAGATATGGTGTGTGTGTTGTGTGTTGTGGGATTGGATTATTGAGCAGAGTAGTTCCATGTATATATTGAATAGTAGTGCTGATAGAGTAGATCCCTGAGACACTCCTTGCATTTGGGTATAGGGGAGGAGGTGTGAGTACCGATCTTTATTTGTCGCTGGCAGTTGGTCATGTAGGATTGGAACCAGTTTAGGACCGTACCTTGAATTCCTATTGATTGGAGTCGTATTGTGGTCGATGGAGTCGAATGCTGCTGATATATCGAGGAATGTATCCTTGGTGTGGTTTCTGGATTTCTTTTGTGAGTCTGCTCATGAGAGAGGTTAAGAGGGTTTCGACTCCGTGGTGTAGTCGGAATCTGTGCTGCTGGGTTTATAACATTTGTATAACTTTTTACAATATCTTCTGTCAAACATTCATCATACATAGTAACCATCAGTGTATAGCTTTCTAATAAGGTTGAAGTCTGTGTCAGTGTTTCATGAATAATATGTGCCAATAGAGTAAAAGAGGAAACGTTTTGGCAAGGGGAGATTTACAGAGTGGGATTATATTTTGAGTGATGTTTCAGCCCATCCTCGAGCATGGGTTCCATGGATCAGAGGTCATAATGGTGATTCCATGAGTCACATAAGAGGGACGTCATCCTGGGGAATTAAGGAGCATCCACTTAAGAAATGAGGTGTTCACTTCCATTGTGTGTAGAGAAAGTTGGAAGAGTTCCTGGAGCGATGTCATTGTTCAGTGTGTTCTGGAAACCAGATATTCCAAGACACTGCAACATGTTGGTTGGTCTGGAGACAAAGGATACATACCAGGTATTGCCTGCTTTTTTTATCTATAGAAGAGGATTCACGAACTTCCACGAAGGGCTCTAGGGAGAAGGAAGTCTACGAGAATGCCCAGGAAATCTGTGCTCCTACAGCCATACTCAAATAATCTGAGCATTGATGCTATATGAATTTTCTATTTTCTACCTTTTAACCAAGCTTATAGATGTTTTTTGTGATTTTTGTGTCTCTTCTGTTTTGGTTGAATTTTGTTTAGTGAAGTTGTGTAGTTTGTTTGAGAGACTGAATGAAAGATTACCTTGGGCCTAACAGCATGACCATCATCCATTCCAGAATCCTTGTCCCAGGCACTGCAGCTTAGTTGTTCTGTTTTTCATTTTACATCCTTTGAAAGTATCTCCTATTTTTAAAAAATGGTTACAATTGTAAAGGAAGTGAAAATATCTCTATACAAGCTATTCACAGAATGCCTTCTGGATTATTGTATCTATTTCTGGAGACTATGGCAATCATTTTGGAAGCCCTATTTGTGCTTTGGACAACTGAAAAGGGGCTCTAAAGACATCTGAAGCATAGAGACTTCAGAGACATTTTAGAAGCCGGGTCTGTGGACATTTCCAGTGTGAGGACATCCAAGTCTGAATGGGGGCATGGTGGAGGCATGGCTCGGGCTCTCCCAGGAACCTGGTCATCCCCATCTGATCTCAGAAACGTCTCAGACATCAGACATCGCGTCTAAGTGTAGACCTGCTCCAGGCACCTGAAAAGTGCTTGTTTAGGCTAAAAAACATCTAGAGGTTGTAGAGGTAAAGCACTCCATCCCATCCCCAGTGCTTGGCACAATTTCAGTGATAGCAGCAGTAGGATTTGACCTCTGGCTTCCCTGTTCCTAGCCCACTACTCTAACCATTAGGCTATTCATGTTTGCAACTGAACATGCCTGCTCTTTTTCAGACATTTTGGCTTAGTTGTCCCAGATGCTACTTATCAATATAATGCAAAAACTCACCCCAATTCCAACAAAATTTGTTTCTTAATGGCAAAACCACACAAAAATGGTTGTTTCAAAACATTAAAGTTCAAATAGAATAGCAGAATAACTCAAAAGTGGCCAGCAAGGTCTCAGCATTTCATGGGCAATGGCAAATGTTATCAAGACAAAAGTCCAGAAACTGCCACTCAACTGAAGCCCGATAACATCAACGACCCGCTACCACCACCTTCCACTATATTAAAAACTTTTCACCAAAATGAACAATGAACAATAAACAAGCGACCATAACAACCCCCAAACAAACTTAGCTTTTGAACTGCAAAAGGCAGGAGTTGAAGACCGGCCGCTGCCCCGACGTTACTAATGAGCTCTTGAACGTTTTGCGAGAAAACTCGCTGCTTCAGGGGAAAATGCTGGAAAAATAAGAAACAAACATTAACCGAACCATACATTACTAAAAGGCCAGAACAAAAAAGCACCCATTCCCAACACACAACCAAAATTGCGAGAAGATAACTTACTTCCAAACAGCAGCCAAACTAGCACCTCAACGGTGCTGCAAAAGACGCCGCGCATGCTCATCCCACCAAACACACTGCCCTACACATAAATAACAACTCATGACGTCAACAGGGATCCCCCGGCGAAATGCTCCGCCCCCTCTTTTTCATTTGGAAAAAGTTAATTAAAGGCAGACCACCCAATCGATACGGAGATTTAGACCCCCCGGCACAATGGTCTGGAGCTTAAAAATCCATTTCTGTTCACACATTAAAAGGGACAAATGGATTTTTAAGCTCCAGACTCCCATCATCCTCTCCACCAAACTCATCGCTATGTTAGTGTCACTGAATATCTCAGCCAAGGGAATTAATCCCATTCAGTATTGGGCCCATGATATCCAAATGTGCATTTTTATAGGATTGCTCTAGGAGGGATGATATTGTAATTATTACAATTAAGTTTGATAACCAAAATCTTGGAGGGGGGTTCTAGGGGTCTTAAAGCTAATTGCGAGCCGGTGCAAGACTGAAGTTTCACTAGAGAATGTAATAATACCCTTGCATGGGCCTTGCATGCAAAATTTGGTTTGATTGCCCCAAGGACTGAACAAACTCAAAAGTGTACCACAAAATCAAAAAGACTGAGAAGGTTCTAAAGAATATGGACAAGGTTTAAACAATCCAGAGACAGGCTTCCAAATGGTGCAATGTCTGTATGAAAAACCATATGAGATGAGAGTTAAGAGCCTAAATATGTGCATCCTAGAAGGAAAGAGAGATAGGGGGATATGAAAGAGATATTCAAATACCTTAAAGACATCATATCCAATGTCACCATGGCCTGCCAGGAGTCCTTCCTAAAGGGGACAGAAAGCTACATCTTCCTGTGGATGATGCTCACTTCCACTTAAGGGGTCTTACTAAAGGGAGTGAGCTGACAACGCATGTTCTGGCACCCACCGAATGCATGTTGGGACATGCACTGCCAGCAAGAGCAGCGCATGACAGGTAGGGCGGGACGATTCCTGCACTGTCTGACTCTCAGTAGGATGGAAGAGTAGCCTAGTGGTTAGCGCACTGGTTTGGGAGCCAAGAGATCAGGGTTTGATTCCCACTAGCATGCCTTGTGGCCTTGGGCAAGTCACTGAACTCTCCATTGCCTCAGAAGAATCCAAGATATCAATGTCCCTGTTTGATGTACATTAACAAGTTTAAATTACAATGTAAACTGCTTTGACTAAAATGATAAAGTGGTATAAAAGACCTGTTAAATAAATAAATTTGGATCATGAGTGAGCAGAATAGGGGCATAGAGAGGGTGTGGTGTTCTCTGTGCAGTTAGCAATGGATTCAAACTGCACACTAATTGCATTAGCACGGGATCACTTAACACCACCTCAATAGGTGGAGTTAAGTGCACCTGCACTAATGTGGCATGCGCTAAGGGACAAGGCTCCTCATTAGCTGTCGGGAAAATGCTTTCCACACCCTGGACATTTAATGCAGGAGTGTTGCATGTAATGCAATGTAGTTTCATCACTTTTGCATGTTTGGTGCAACACCATAGCACCCTATAGTAAAGAGGCCCCTTAGAGACACAGTACCTGGATTCCAGCTTCTGGGAAATGGGACTGACACTGCTGGAGGGTCTTCAGACAGAGGAGAATACTCTTTTTTTATATCCCTTTCACTCCCTAATGTAACAGATATCACAGACCATCAAATAAAATGGCCAAAAACATGTTTCAAGGTAAAACATTTGCTCAAGGAATAATACAAGTGATTAAACATAAGAAAAGAAACAAAATGAAGATTGTGGCATAAATCAAGGCACATGTACAGTATCAGCAATGCAGTTTGGGGCACATATTTCCCAAATGGGGCAGAATAATTACTGTTCTCTGTTTTTTACTTTATTTTTATCAATTTAACCCTTTCATGGCTGTTGTTGCCATATGGCAACCTTCACATTTTCCCCCAAATGTTTCACCGGATTCAATATTTCCAAAAAATTATTAATTTTTATCTTAAATTATGTAATCTGTTGTGGATGCAAAAGGGTTAAATTAAATTAACAAACCACTACCTGACAAAAAAAATACAAATCCTAGGAAAAATAAACAAAAAAATACCATTAAATTATGTACCCGTACACTACAGTTTGTGTAAGACCACAGCCAAAGGAAGGGGGAAGAGCCACCCCATGAAGCATTTTCAAATTATAATAATATACAATATAAAGTAAAACATCACAGAAATGTCATTCTTAAGTGCCGTCATGCCAATATCGACTCATGGTGACCCTGTGAATAGTTGTCCTAAACTGTATCTGGTCTTCATTCTACTACTACTACTACTGAGCATTTGTATAGCGCTACCAGTCGTACGCAGCACTGCACAGACATGTAAGAGACAGTCCCTGCTCATCAGAGCTTACAATCTAGTCATTCTGGCAGATAATTGTTGATAAAGCGGCATACATAGCTGCTGCTATTGTATTGATCCATTGCATTGCTGGCCTTCGTCTTTTACACTGACCTTTAATCTTGTCAAGCATTGTCTTTCTCTAATGATCCATCTCTTTGCATGATGTGTCCAAAGTATGAAAGTCAAAAGCTTGTCATTGGAGCTTCTTAGGAAAGTTTAAGCTTGATCTCCTCTAGTACCAGCTGATTTGTTCTTCAGGAAATCTATGTTATACGCAATATTCTTCACCAGTACCATAATTTGAGGTGTCAATTTTCTTCCTGTCTTTCTTTTTCACTGACCAACTTTCACATCCATATGATGTTATTGACTATATCGTGGTTTGGACAAGCTGTAATCTTGTCTAGGTCCTTCATAGTCATTCTACCAAGAAAAAAGCATAGTTGGATTTCTTGACTGCTTATAGTTTCTTTATTGATTATTGATCCAAGCAAGTTAAAGTTGTCTACTATTTCACTACTTCTATTCCTCCCTGCAATGGTGGCAGTAGAGGGGACCATCAACCCCAGTCCTGCTGGGGAACAGATACCCTACAGGGCAGTCAATGCAGATCTGTACACATCCATAAAGCAATAGGAGACAGACAGTAGGCCCGGAAATGCTCTGCTGCCCCCCACCACTATCTGATATTCTCCTGCAGCAAGCCTCCAGCCACTGCACCCTGCAAGGTATTCCAGCAAGACACATACTAGCTGCAGACAGTCTGCTAGCTAGTCCATAGTGCATGTTCCTGGAGAAGATGCATGCACCCAGAACTGGGATGTCAGCATACACACCAAACAGATAAATCAGTGATTGGGCCCCAAAAGAGAACCCATAAATATCACATGAGAGAAATAGGATATAACTCTATGGGGGAACCTAGCCATGCCGTGGTCACTGCTTAGTCAGGGTGAGAATGACCTCCCAGCAGGACATGCTGTGGCCACCCTGTCCGTGCAGGTGGTGGCCGAGCACTACAATGTCTGAGCCATTGCCCTATGCCCTGTGCAGATGCATCCTGGCCAGGCCACCCTGTCCGGGCTATACCCATGGTATCTCATTATGCACATTGGCAGGCTGACACTGGAAACAGTGCAAGCAGTGTGGGCTGAGGAAGGTGTTGGCAGCCACCAAACACTGGGTATACAGACACACACTCCCACACCTATGCCAGCATTGTGCAACTATAGAGGCTTTTGGCAGCCCTGGCCACCGCACCAGTCCTGGGCACAGTGCAAGCATGGCTATGGTATGCAGTACTGCTGGGGTCACTCCCCAGGGTGGTAAACACTGTCAGACACCAGACCTGAAACACACTCCACAGACATCAGAGAGGTTGCTATGATACAGCTCAATGAGCAGATTGTGCTTAACCTAGGGATTGCTATCTGCCAATAATCATAGCAACCTTTTGATATATGTGTACCGTATTCCCAGGTTTAGGGTGGCAGTGCTATGGTATGCAAGTGCTAGTATTGGGAGATGGTACTGCACGCAGGGCCCAACATCCTACCTCTCCAGGAGGCTTTGGATAATGGCGCCTGTGGGTGTGGGTGTTTCTGCCCCTGTTGGCCGCTGCTCTAGGGCAGAGGTTCCCAACTTCAGTCCTGGTGGGCCAAACACTGTTCGGGTTTTCATGCTGTCCCTAATGAATATGCATGGCTACATCTGCATACCATGGGGGCGGCGCATAGAAATGCAGCACAGGCATCTTTATTAGGGACAGCATGATGCCTGAATGGAGTTTGTCCCTCCAGGACTGCATTTGGGAAACTCTGCTCTAGGTATTGCACATGTCTATGGTGTCTGTGCTCTGTAGGGTAAAATATAGGCATTTCAGGCATGTTTATGTTATCTGCAATAAAGGTTCCCTCTTTATTACCACGGTTTAGTACTGGGTAAAATATGGGGACTGGGAGCCACAGCTGGGACTTGAACCTGTGACTTTCTGCTTCGGAACACACAGGCTGTGTGTACTGCACCACACTGTTGCCACAGGGACAGTGCATTCCCTGGGGATACCATGACTGTTCGTCAGACAGAGTCTGTCTGTTGCAGTGCATGGCACCCACCTAAACAGGGCTAGGCCATGGTCTGCTGTGGGCAGCTGCCACTGCCCCCTCCACCACCAGTACCCCTCTGTCGCCATGCTGACATGCCCTTCTGCTGGTGGTGCTGGTGGTGCGCAGTCTCAGGTCATCCAGTGTGCCAGTAGGCGGCTGCCTATGGTGTGGGTTCTGGGGTAGGGGTGCCTGCATAGACGTCCACGCTTCCCCCCAGCACTGCCTGCCAATGTTCTGTGTCCTTGGGGGTACCTGCTGGATACTATCCCCTGTGACACTGTGGGAAACACACTCATGCCCATGTTGGGCCCTCATCAGTTGCTGTCTGGCGGCTCTACTGTTTCAGCATTCCTATGGGCCACCTAGCCATCACCCTAGTCCACACTGTGGCCCACCTGCACCACAGCATGTGCCGCCTGCAGCCCTCTGTATCCCCTTCCAGCATCTGTCCAGTTGCCCGTTCCGACATGCCCACCCTGCTGTTGCGGGACATGTGCATGCCATAGGAAACCTGTCCAATAGAAAGGGGAAACCCTGATCAGTGCTATTTCACTGTGGGATCATTCACCTTGTATGGGGACAGAGCATAGCCCCTTCCAAACTTGATATCCTTTTTGTGAAGCTTTCCCGTTAGTGTTTTTTGATGTTTCCCATTAATATCATGATTGTCCAGCTTGGTTATGGGTTTTTTTCCAGTTTGTTCAGGTCATTTTCAATGTTTATTTGCCCTTTTGTTCCGTGCACATGTATCACACTTATCACTGTACATTGCTGACAGAAATGGTTTCTCTTCCCTTTAAATCTGCACTACCGCGAGGGTTTCACTCGCGTTAGTTTTCAGCCCAGGAATCCACAGCGTTAGTGTGCAGGGAGCCTCTCCCCTCCCACTCTCCACCCATTGACCCTCTCTTTCTGCCCCTGGGGATCCTTCCTCCGCCCTCCGGGAGCCTTTCTCTGCCTTCAGCGCTCGTTTGTGCCGCTGCACGCGTTAACGCGTGATAAGGCGCCTTATCGCCCGGTAAAGCACCATTATCACGCGATAAGGTGCCTTATCGTGTGATAACGTGACAGCAGCGCAAATAGCGCCCTTTAGTAAACATACCCCTATGATTTTTCAGTCATTTTAATGAAAAGCAGCTTTTCAAGTGAATATTATGTTCCTTTTGAAAGTTTGTGCTGCAAAGCAATAGCTTTCCATCAATATTTGTCCTTTTCTGCTGGTTCACTCCTGCCACTCCTTCTTTTAGATAATATATGTCTATCCTCAGTCTCTACGCATTAACACACTATGCCTATATCAACTTATTGTTTTATATGATATTTTAATTATTATTTGTATTTCTTTTAGTTTGTACAGCATTATTATATACTAGAACAGAAGGTTACAGGATCTTTTGGTCTAAGGGGTATGTTTACTAAGCAGTCTTAACGTGCGCCCGGCGATAGTGTGCAGAATGCCATAAAAGGAGTGGGCGTTTCGGTCTTAACAGAACAAAACGGGATTATCGTGCGATAACGCGTGCTGCGCATATTATCGGGTGAAACGCCGCTAAGCATGTCAACGCGCGGTAATCTTAAGTAGGCGCGCAGACATGCAAACCCAGAAATAGAGGTGTAGCACAATGGTTAATACACTGACTGATGGTAAAGGAGTCATGAGTTTGATCCCCCAGTGTGTCTGATGCATAAGGCTGGCTGAGGCATTGCCCTTTACATTTAAGTAGTGCTTTCTGAGGCATTGTACTTTTATTTTAATTAGTGCTGCCAGCAAACACACCCTCACAGTGGCGTAACCTAAGATGTCGCATAAGGCACCCTATAGGGAATCCATAGGGCACATTATAAAGTGCGCTGTCCACCAAGGCACCCTATAATGTCCCCATAGGACACCTTATAAGGCACCTTATAGGGCGCCCTATAAGGTGCCTTATGGGACGCCTATGGATACAGTACTCTGAGGGTGTTTTGGCTGGCAGCACTAATGTACATTAAAAGATAGACAATGCCTTGGATAACTCTATCAAATAACCCCACTGTGGGTTTGAACCCATAACCTCTGGCTCCATAGGTAGTAAAGTAACCAGTGGGCTACAGCTCTACAGCTGCTAGCTAACCCCTGGCTGGCTACAGATGGACTGCACATCACCACACAACCATTCTGCTGTGGTTACCAGGATAGGGTCAACCCTCCCGTACCCATGATGCACAGCACATGCAAATCAGCAGTTTACGGATGATCACAAATGGGGTATGCACCCCACAGCACCTCAGCCTGGTAGGGGGAACTGACCGAGTGCACCCCCACAGCACCTCAGCCTGGTAGGGGGTGCCGACGGTGTGCGTTAGTGGCACAGAGTAGCTATAGACCGTCACATTGTGTGGGTATTCTGCTCACCCTGATGATGAGGTGGGGCGGCCAGCACCAGGTCCACAGCACCTTCCATGGCTGAATGAGGCCATGTCACAATTACCCATCAGTGTCAGTGTGTGTGATAGGTCTGTCCCTGCAGACCCACCTAGGATACATTAGTGTCTGTCTGTAGTTGTCAATCAGGTCTATTCCTTATAGGCTATGATGCACCCAGAATAGTGCATATTCTGTACTGGTGCAATGGTAAAATGATGTAAGTGAAGGGGGATGTTTGGACCCATAGGCAGATTATGTACCACCACTCAACCCACCCTCTGTGGCACAGGGTGGGAGACAGGAGTCCCCCACCCACAGATCCACATTCTACCACCCTGCAATGGTGGCAGTAGAGAGGGGCCCTCAACCCATCTTGCTGGGGAGCAGACACCCTACAGGGCAGTCAATGCAGAACTGTACACATACCTATGGCAATGGCAGACAGAAGGCCTGGAAATGCTCAGCTGCCCCCCACCACCATCTGACATTCTCCAGCAGCAGGCACAGTGAGCCACCAGGCACTGCACCCTGCAAGGCATTCCAGCCATACACATATAACTGCAGACAGTCTGCTAGTTAGTCTACAGTGCATGGTCCTGGAGGAGATGTGTGCACCCAAAACTGGGATGTGAGCACACCCACCAAGCAGATACATCAGTGATTAGGCCCCAGAAAAGGAAACCTATATATCTCACTTAAAAAAAATACAATAGAGCACTATGGGGGAGCCTAGCCATGCCATGGTCACTGATCGGTGAGGGTGACCTCCCAGCAGGACATGCTGTGGCCACCCTGTCCATGCAGGTTGTGGCCAGGCACTACAATGTCCGAGCCATTGCCCTGTGCTGATGCATCCAGGCCAGGCCACCCTGTCCAGGCTATTCCCACAGTACCTTGCTCCTCATTATGCACATTGGCAGGCCACTACTGGCAACAGTGCTAGCAGTGTGGGCTGAGATGGGTGTTGGCAGCCACCACACACTGGATAGACAGACACACACTCCCCACACCTATGCCAGCATTGTGCAACTATACAGGTGTTTGGCAACCCTGGCCACCGCATCAGTCCTGGGCACAGTGCTGGCATGGCTATGGTACACAATACTGTGGGAGTCACTCTCCAGGGTGATAAACACTGTCAGACACAAGACCTGTAGCACACTCCACAGACATCAGAAAGGTTGCTATGATGCAGTTCAATCAGCAAATTGTGCTTAACCTAGGAATTGCTATCTGCCAGTAATCATAGCAACTTTTGATAGATGTGTACCGTATTCCCAGGTTTAGGGTGGCATTGCTAAGGTATGCAAGTGCTAGTATTGGGAGATGCACGCAGAGCCCAAAGTCCTGCCTCCCCAGATGGCTTTGGATAATGGAGCCTGTGGGTGCGGGCGTGTCTGCCCCTGTTGGCCGCTGCTCAAGGGCAGAGGTTCTCAACTCCGGTCCTGGTGGGCCAAACACTGTTCAGGTTTTCATGCTTCCCAAATGAATATGCATGAGATACATCTGCATACCATGGGGCGGTGCATAGAAATGCAGCACAGCCGTATTTATTGGAGACAGCATGGAACCTGAATGGTGTTTGGCCCTCCAGGACTGCTTTTGGGAGACTGCTCTAGGTAATGCGCATGTTTATGGTGTCTGTGCTCTGTAGGATAAAATGTAGGCGTTTTGGGCATGTTAACGTTATCTGCACTAAAGGTTCTGTCTGTATTACCATGTTTTAGTAGTGGGTAAAATATGGGGACTGGGTTGGCAGGACTCACAGCTGGGACTTGAACCTGTGACCTTTTGCTCCTGAACACTCTGGCTGTGTGCACTGCACCACTGTGTTGCCACAGAGACAGTGCAGTCCCTTGAGATACTATGACTGTTTGTCAGACAGAGCCTGTCTGTTGCCGTGCACGGCACCCACCTGAACAGGGCTGGGCCATGGTCTGCTGTGGGCAGCAGCCACTGCCCCCTTCGCCACCAGTACCCCTCTGCCACCTTGCTGGCATGCCCTTCTGCTGGTAGTGCTGGTGGTGCGCAGTCTCGGGCCATCCAGTGTGTGGGTAGGCGGCTGCCTATGGTGAGTGTTCTGGGGTAGGGGTGCCTGCATAGCTGTCCACGCTTCCCCCCAGCACCGTCTGCCAATGTTCTGTGCCCTTGGGGGTACCTGCTGGGTACTATCCCTTGTGACACTGTGGGAAACACACTCGTGCCCATGTTGGGCCCTCATCAGTTGCTGTCTGGCTGCTCTACTGTTTCAGCATTCCTATAGGTCACCTAGGCATCACCCTAGTCCGCACTGTGGCCCAGCTGCACCACAGCATGTGCCGCCCTCTGTGTCCCCTTTTCAAGCATCTGTCCAGTTGCCCGTTCTGACATGCCCGCCCTGCTGTTGTGGAACATGTGCACGCCATAGGTAACCTGCCCAATGGAGAGGGAAAACCCTGCTCAGCGCTATTTCACTGTGGGCTCATTCACCTTGTCGGGGGACGGAGAACCGACCCTTCCAAAATTCATATCTTTTTTTTTGGAGCTTTCTCGTGAGTGTTTTTTGATGTTTCCCATTAAAATGACTACTGGCCAGCATGGTTATGTTTTTATTACATTTTCTGCTGGTCCTTTGCACTGTTTATTTGCCCTTTTGTTCTGTGCACATGTATCACACTTATCACTTTTTGTAGGTTTCCCTGGTTTTGCTGTACATTGCTGACGGAAATCGTTTCTTTTCCCTTTAAATCAGCTCTAACGCCAGGGTTTCACTGGCGTTAGTTTTCAGCCTCGAATTTCACAGCAATAGTGTGCGGGGAGCCTCTCCCCTCCCACTCTCCGCCCCTTGACCCTCTCTCTCCGCCCCTGGGGAGCCTTCCTCCGCCCTCCGGGAGCCTTTCTCCGCCCTCAGCGCTTATTTGCGCCGCTGCGCGCGTTATCGCACGCTAAGGTACCTGTGCGCCCGATAAAGCACCATTATTGCGCGATAAGGTACCTTATCGCACAATAACGTCACAGAGCACACATTAAGACGGTTTAGTAAACATACCCCTAACATTCTTAAACAGAGGTATTTATATTGATGTTTTATAAGTCACATCCTTTCATCATTCATTTTTATCTTTCATTTTTTTTATATGTTTCTTTACGGTTTCTTTTTTTATATATGAGTTTTTTCTTGCATATAATCGCATTTACAGTTGCTCAGTTTTATGATTGTTTAATCATTTTAATAATTTGTATAATTATATTTATTTTAATTTAGTTCAATTTATTTGAATATTTGTTTGTATTCATGTCTATATTGTGATCTGTTCTTTTATGACTTTTGTATTTATGTATTTATATTTTTAGTATTTTCCAGACTAACTCCTGATGAAGGGTATCGAAACACAGCCTGTGTCGGATTGTCATTGGTCTTATAGAAATAAAGCTCTGTCTTTCCACATTATCACGTCTTAGACTGGGTTCTTCATCTTACGTGTTACTTGCTTTTGTTGTGGCACACCCTGAAGTCAGAGCAGTCTGCCAGGTCTGGGCCTGGAGATCTGATGGGAGGATGAGGAAGTTGATGAGAAGAGTGTGTCAGAGGATGGGAACTGCTGACGTGTGGAGGGGGTGATATGGTGTGATAAATGAGTTGGGAGATGCTGGAGACACTGGGGGATGAGGAGACAGAGGTGAGATGGTGGAGACACTGGGGAGAGGAGTTAGAACAGGAAAACAGAAAAGAGATGCTGGACAGGAGGGGGAATAGGGAGCCAGAGAGGGAATAGGGGGCCAGAGGGAAGAAGCTGGACTTATGGGGGGGTGGGAATAGAGAGACAGATAGGAGATGCTGGTGATAGGGTTGAGTGGAGAATAGAGGAACAGAAGGCAGATGTTGGATAAGTGGAGGAGGGGAGTAAGGGAACTAGAAGCTTGAAAATGGATCTGATGCTGGGATTGGGAGCTGACGCAGGGAGTGGGAATGAGAAAAAGGGGCTGATGCTAGTAGATACTGGGGATTGAGATGGGAGAAGGTGGTTGATGTTGAGAGAAATGAGCAAGGGAGAAAGCAAGTATGGGATAATCTAGGAAGGAGCTGAGAGAATTATATAGAAAGCTAAAAGGTTAAAGAGGGAAATCTAGGACTGGAGGGTGAGAAGGAAGGGTAAAATTAGAGTTTATAGAGAGGTAGCAGAGAAAGATGGAGGAAAGTTGAAATTGAAAGATCATTGTTGAAGATAACAGGTGTAGGGGAAGCATGGAAAAGGACATCGGTGTAGTTTGATATTTTCATCTGGGGTAAAGGGTGCGTTAGTCAGATAGGGGGTGGGAGTGACATATTTGCATATTAATTTGCATATAGACATCTTCAGTTCTAATGAAATTCATAGTGCTCTTGACTAGAGGAAAATAGCTTTAACCATTTCCCTAGACTTATTGGCTGTTTTCGATCTAGTTGGTCATAATATTTTATTAAAACACCTTCATGACAGATTTCATGGAACAGTATTCTTGTGGATTGTCTCCTTCTTAAGTAATCATTCTTTCGAGGTAAACATCCGCAACTCCCTTTCCTCACCACATACACTTTCCTGTGGTGTACCATAGGGATCTGTACCCTCACTTTTACTATTCAATACTTTCTTAATACTTTACTATTCAATACTTTCCACAATGACCTAAAGTTTAGACATCTCCAGCTACTGTATATTTATGCCAACGATATACATCAGCTTTCCTTCATGGATGAACTTTCCTCAGATTTATCCCCAGTGAATGCATGCCTAGAGAGCATTGCAACCTGGCTTTGAGACAACTCATTTAAGCTTAATCCCAAAAAAACAGCCACTTGGTTTATGGGTTCTTCCAACTGCCCCACTACTGCTCCCATTCTAACTATTCAACATACATACAAATATTTGGGCCTTCTACAGGATACTGAGTTCTCCTTTTCCCCACAGATCACACAAGTAGTAAAGTCATCCTTTTTGGCACTCTGGTGTTTTAGGGCCATCAGGCAATTCCTAGATCCAATCGACCAAATCACTGTCATACAGTACTTTACACAGAAATCTTGCATTAAGATGATTGCAGTATTGTTTTGCTCTGGTCTATCACTGTGTCACCTAAAGCATTTACATTCTGTTCAAAACACCGCCGTACATATTCTTACCCATGTCCGCAAATTCAATCATGTCACTCCACTATTAATGCATTACCTTTTAGATCAAGTATTCAATATAAAATTTTGACACTAGCTCACATAGCCATTCAGGATGAGACCAGAGATTACATCTCTTCACTAAGCACCCTATATGCCCCTGCTTGTCTTCTCCATTCTCTCCATGGCAACAGGTGTCATCATATCCCTCCACCTTCCAAAGCAAAATTCGAATCTACCTGGCAATCTGTGTTTTTTGTCCTACACACCCCTCTACGTCTGGAATCTAACTTTAAAATAGTTATCTCCAAGTTATAATGCCCTGTTCAATGTAATTTCAGTTTGTTCAATGTAAACCGCCTTGATATCATGAAAGGCGGTATATAAGAAATGTTAAATAAATAAATAAACTTCAATAAGGCTTTGAAGACATATTTGTTTGCAACAGCATTTGAAGCCACCTAAGTCTGAGCACCAGTGGGTCGTGTCCGGCAGAGCATACCCACCCCGTTGTTTGATTCTCTTCTAACTACAACCCTTTACACTGTTTCTCTTAACTGGAAGTTTATTGTACATCACATTGCTTGTATGCATAAATGTGGTACATCAAATAAAGATAATGTCACAAGCACAACGCCATAACCACTAGTCTTCTAGTTGTTGAGGGCGTGGTGGTTGAGAACCTTCTTCTATCAGCTGTTATATTTATGCTTTAAGTAGAAGGATTGTAGTCGTGTTAAACCAAGGGTAAGGCTTATGACAGAAAAAGAATTTATTTTGAACACAATAGAACAGATCAGGTTCCTGGTACCATTTACAGAATTTTAAATTATAGGATTTTTGCTTAAGGTTCAGCAAGTTGGTGGCCAAATAAACAGAACTCAACATTGACTTTAAAAGTCCTCTTCACTGCAGAAGCTTAGCCTTTCCACATATAACAAGATGCCACTTTTCTTAATTGTCCTTTGTCAATCAGAGCAATAGAAAAACAAACTTTACTTCTTCTATGGCAAATTTATCTTCACTCAGCCATAATTTCCCCTAGGCTGCACTTCCAGGTGAAGAACCAAACTTAGGTTATGAAATAAGCATTCACAGTGTCCTCAAGACTCTTATAGCAGGCTTCTCTTATAAACAGGAGCAAAGCACAAACTCTTATAGCAGGCTTTTTCCATATAAGACAGGAGCAAAGCACAAACACTTCTAGAAGCTAATTAACTCTTTCTCCGTTGTAGAGTTTCAACACAGCTGACACAGAAGCATGAATCACAGCCTTACTTCAACTAGCTTATGCTGCAGTAAATTCCTCCTTTCAAAACACACACAGGAATTTACTTTCTCACTGCTTAGCTCTGAGGTTACTTCAGCAAGAGGAACAGTTCTTTCCAGGCTGGCCTTTCTTCAGACACTTTAAGTCTAGAGCTTGGCATAAAGAACAATCCATCAACATATCTTCTTCTGCCCCTAGCTCTAACCCTGCTTCTCCCAATTGCATAGGTTCTGACTCACCCACTTGATGAGAGTGCCCTGCTGACAACCTCTCTGGTGGCCTGAAAGCTTCTCTCCTTCCTGGCTCCCACCTTTGTTGCAAACGTGATTCAGGGAAATCACCTTTCTCAGCAATGGGTAGCTCAGCCTGTCTCCAGAAGTTAGCACCTGCTCTGGCTTCTCCAGCATTCCATCGTCCTTGCTGCTCTGAAGACTGTCCTCTGCTGCTTCTCCAATCACTCCTCGTCCAGCTCCTACTCCTACTGCTCCTTTCTCTATAATTTAACCAAGGTTTATACTCACTGGGATCCAACCCCACCTCTTTCTCTCCCAGGTGTTTGTAATCCCCCTGCCTTCTGACATCAGGATAATCAGTGCAATTATTAGAGTGAGGGGTTTTGTCCTCATGCTTGCAATCTATCCTTCTTACACTGTCAAGCATTTCCTGGAACTTGTTCCAGCTGGGGGTTTTCTGCCTTTGAACTGTGGCTCTAGCCTTTTGACCCTGCACACCTAACAGAGGCCCCTTGATTAAGGTGAATTCCTTATGCTGTTCACCTCCCCCATACTCAAAATGGTTGACTTTGCCGCAATAAGCATAAACATATTGAGGCCAGTTCTGAGATGTGCATCCCCGGGCCGTCCGGACATCCAGACTGTCCGGGAATGCACCTGATTCTGTTCCCACAGGGGCTAGACATTCCTTTAGGAGCAGAATCGTGGCATAGTGGCTGGATGTCTGAGACATGCCCTGATTCAGGCACGCCGGACTTCCAGTCAACTACCCGTCTAGCCCAGCCTGGCTCTTGCATGGAGCTACAGTGCCATGGCACCACAGCTCCATGCCAGAGCCGTGATCCCAGACCAATTTCCTTAAAGTGCTTTCCCCGCAGCCCAATCGGGCCTTCCATGGCCCGGGTCGGGCTGCGGGGAACCCCCTGCACCACTCACCTTCTTTATGCGCCCTGTCACTGGCAGCCTCCGATGTCCAGGGGAACTTATTCCACCTCCAAGGTGGAATAAGTCTCCCGTTTAGATGTCCGATCTCAGAAATACAGGGCCGACCTCAGAATTGGCCCTGCACATCCAGGGTCAGCTACCCACCTACTCACTGCCCTCGCTCTTCCCCGGGACAGCTCCCTCCTACCCACAAGTGAGCTTGCCACACAAACAGGAGTCGCATCCCGGCGTTTTTACGGGTCTAAACGTCCAGATCGCATGTCTGAGCCTGCTAAAAGCGGGTCGGAATCGGGCCCATTATGCTTATTCCAAAAAACTAAAATATAGACTGTATAGGAAGCTAATACATCAGACACCATGGATTTTTATTGAAATATGCCAACACTGTGAGACGTTTCTCTTATTTTACCCCACTCAGATTCATGTGAAGTAGTGTTTCTTGCCTCCATCTGCTGGTTGGAAAGCACAACCCCTTGTCTGAACTCATTTAGCAGAAATCAAGGAAAGGAAATTAGCGGATATGAATAAATTTCACCTTTAAGAGGGATTTCCTATCTAAATCCCACCTGATTTCCTCTTTTTCTCTCAGACAGCATTCTCAGCCACTCTCAGACTAAGTTCAGTTTTCAGATTAGGACCTCAGCCAAATCCCGCTGAGCATCATCATTGAGTGTGGGCACGCTTTTAATCCCTCATACATTCGCTTTCCCATTGAGTTTCTAAAACTCCCATCCAGACTTACTGATAAAAATTCAGTCTAAAGAGGTTTTCTTCCTGTATGAAACACAATGACATACTTCTGTTTATTCGCCGATTGTCACTATAAATGTTACATTCTTTTTACCAGAGCTTACTTTTAGCTCCTGTAGAAGTTGAGCTTTCTTATTAATAGCCACCTGTGCTTAGTCTCTCTTTCCTATAGTAGCATACACACACAGCATTCATAAAGACCCAGGTATGAAATCTGCCAGACTCCAAATATGCTCAGTAATATGCTCAAAATGTTTCCAGCTTTCACTTAAATGTAAACGTTTCTCTCTCAAACCTTTTCAGTCAGCCAGTTCTCACAGGCAATTTTTTCCAGTTAGATTAATCAAACAGACAGTGTAACTGCTGATCGCTTATTCAATTATATTCCACCTATTTCTTAAATACCCTTATCAGCACCAGCCAACATCTATAACAAAATAACACAAAGTTAGCCCCCTTTCAGACATTAGCCCTTGTTGTGTCTTCTGGCTTTCAGTGTGCAAAGGGCCTTCCCAACCATTAAGCAAAACTGGGTGGTCACCTAGGACAGCAGCTTCTGTGGGGCAGCAAAGAGCGGCAACTGTCAAAACAAAACAATAGATCCTGACAGCACTGGTCAACAAATGTTTACAAAAGTCATGTTACTGAAATAAAAATAGACATTTCTTATCAATTTTTATATGCTGAACACGAATATAACAGTGAAATTGCAAAGTTGGCTCTAGTTTTTTTGTAATCTACAAGAATTAATGTTTACATCACGAAATGCATGTCAATAGTAAATATAATAGGCCTTCGGTTAATACCTGTAAAAAACCAAGTCATAGACTACTTCTTAGATTTTTCACCTGTCTCTTGTACAGCTGTTCGGGAGCTTCTCTGGGGAGTGTCCAGCAGTAGTTAGCCAGCATTGCAGTGGACCATTTTCCCTGGTATCTTTGCTCCATCATTGAGATATCCTGGTGAAAACGTTCGCCCTGTTCATCACTAACCATACCACAGTTGT